>LR991010.1:14969716-16316455 GCA_905163435.1 Mamestra brassicae
GTCCCAAATTGTTCAAAGTTGATGAAATTTGCTCAGAGCTGAATAATGGGTTCCGTACCCAAAGGGTAAAAACGGGACCCTATTACTAAGACTTCACTGTCCGTCTGTCTGTCACTAGACTGTATCTCATGAACCGTGATAGCTAGACAGTTGAAATTTTCACAGATGATGTTTTTCTGTTGCCGCGTTGTTGTTATACAACAAATAATAAAAATGAAATAAAATTAAAAATAAAAGGGTGCCCCTCATACAAGAAACATGTTTTTTTCGGCTTTTGGTACGGAACCCTTCGTGTGTAAGTCCAACTTGCACTTGGCCAGTTTTCAATATTCGTTGTAGTCTTGTGTAGTTCGCGAACGACTTAGGTTGTAAGAGCGCTCCCAGTGGCGAACTACGCGAACTAGATCCCAGATCCGACCCGACTTAAATAATAATAATAGTGAGAGTGATCGAGAGCGCGGCGCCATAAGCCCTTGCTGGAGGTTTTAATATTATATTAAGGCCACTACAGGCATGCCCGGTTAAGCAGTCGACAACCTCATAGGTTGAACTGCGAGACGCCACTCACAAACAACAAAAAGCGCGGCGCTAGCCAAACTAATTGCCTCACGATAACCGCTTTCTTATTGCACCTGTGTGTCATGCATTTGTTCAATTGACTAGTCAGTGGATCGTATTATCTATGGTTAGCGATAGCATAGAACGGTCTGCCATCCTCTGGTTCGAGGACCTGACGAACTAAAACAGCGACCTAGTTCGCTAAGGAACCACTTACTCGCGAACTAAACTGCAGTGCGGTTCTGTGAACGTCTTTGTGATATCTTAGGTGAAGTGAACATGAGGTGAGCTGTCAAATCATACAAACAAGACGAAGAGAAAGTTCACTTCTTTCACACTACACCTAAGTTTACACCGTACGATGTTGACGGAATAGACCGGCTGAACGCTCCTGGTCGGGAAGTAGTATGCGCTAGACTACTTCACAGATCCATAGATCAACTCACCCGTGAATCTTCTGGCGAATCTTGACGGAGCCTATATAAGACTTGTCGCGTCTGATCTCTCTGAGCGCCCCCTTCATCTCCTTCTTGTACTTGGTCTTCAGCCGCTGCGACTCCGCCTGTTCGCGGGACAGCTTCGAACTCTTGCTGCCTGTGAACCTGTTGGATGGACGAGAGAAAATTTATTTATTTTTTAGAGGAAGGACTAGTGACCATTGACTATTGAGATAGTTATTACATTTTATAACTAAAGACTCTAACTCTATGTCGTATTTAAATAGAGTTCAAATTCTATTGCAACCGAATATAATTGGTGAATTAAAATGAACAACGCTAAAGTCAAAGCTTGAGGTGGTGTTGGTGGTGATGGATTAATTTTATCTCGAATTATAAACTCAAGTATATAAATGGATTCCTGCCAGGGTTGCAGAATTTGTTCGAAAGCGTCACCGCGCTTTAGAAAGAACACGGATGGGTTTTAGTCAGTAAGAGTCTGACACGCCCTTCCGCTCCACCCAGAGCGGAAGAAGTCATTTGATGATTTCCCATCCTTAAAAAAAAAAAAGTATATAAATGGACAATCAACAAGATGACACCTAAGGTAAGGTGTACTTTTCTTTGAAGGGCTTGGCTTCTTGCTAAACTATGCACAAATGTCGACAAGGTTCAGTTTTGCTTGTGTGTGTGGGGCTTTTTTTTTACTAACATTAGGTTAAGACTTTTACTAACAACATATGGATTTTGTAATTTGGACTGAAATAAAATATTTATTATTTAATTTGCGGCCAGTTTGTGTTAATTTGCGTGTAAAAAAAAAGTGTTTACTTTTTTTTTACACAAGTAACAGAAACAAATATAGAAGTCATCAGAACGAATCAAAAGAGTTAATAAATTACTTGGATCAATTTATGAAGCACATTACCTCAATGCTGATCTCTCTATCACTCAAAGGTTTGCTGGGAGAAAAGTCAACTTTAGAGTTAAGCTCGCCTTTGTACATGAACTTTATTATGACTGTTTTATAATATAAGCTGTTTTTTTGAATTCTTTGATCACAGTGTAGAAACAAACTTATTACAAAACTGACAACACCAAAAAAAAAATCTATACTCACACTTCCTGTATATCCGGTTCATACAGCCTCAAAGCTTTCGGCCTCTTTTTCTCTCTACTCAACGGAGTAAACGTCTTCACCTCTAAACCAGCCTTCATGTACTTTACAACCTGATTTACTCTATTGGCAACCTTCGCAGGGTACATGTCCAAGTCTATCCTACCTATCAACTTCAAATGAGGCTCAAATAAATAAACCTGGGCTTCAATATCATTGAAATAGTCGAAGAACTCCTTCATAATTCCCATACTAGATGACAGACAACGGATTTTGAAATCATCGTCTATTTCTGTCAAAGTCAAATCTCTAGCGGCCATTTTGCTTCCGACGTCCATTTTAGAACAGTCGTCTTCTAAATTCAATATCTTGGAGTCTTTATGTAACCTAAATGGCGGGACGACTTGTATAGGATTTAAAATTGTAGTATTTGCACTTAAATATAAAATGCCTCTTAGAAAATTAATAGCGGAGGGAACTAATCGTTTTGACAACATTGTGTATTCTAAAATGAGAGTAACTATAAACAAACCTCTTGATAAAGAATAGGCGTCGTTAAATCTGCAGTAAGTTAAAATTTCTGTCATGAAAATCAAAGATGGCGTTGTGACTGGATGCCGGAAGTCTGACGTTGGATACAATAAAGATATTAATTTAAAAAATATTAACGTATCCAAATCCGGCACACGTTTTTGCCTCTTCTTAAAATTACCATATTTTTCTTTTAGTACTTCTACTATGTATTTCTTAGTTGAAACTTTATTTGTTTGAGCTAAATCATAGAAATGTGGAGCTAGTCTATCGAAGATCAGAAATGATTTAATTATATCGCTTTCTTCTTTTAAGTCTGTAAATATATCATTAATATATTGAAGCATATATGCGAACAGTTTGCTAAGCTTATCTTTATTGTTTACTGCTAGACTTGGATCGTAACTTTTAATAAGGTTTTGTAAGGCGCTTGATTGTTGGGCTGGGGTCTTGCCGGTTAATAATTCCTGAAAAATAAATAGAAGAAACAGTTTTTAGCAAAAAAAGAAACTTGCGTACGAAAACACCCTATATTTTGGATGAAAATCTACTCCTACAAAACTTCAAATTCAAACTATTTCTTAGCTTCTTGTGTGATTTGTCTAAAGCATTTAATAAACTTCATCACACCACTGTACCATTATTTGGAATAAACTTTTACATATTATCACTATACTCATGTATGGTACAATATTTTGTCCTATTGGACAGTGACAAAAGGCAGTAAATATACCGAATGTTGGAAAGGATTGTAGTTTGTACAGGTATGCTACAAGGGTGTATTCTGGGGCCCTTCCTGTTACTAGTATTATCAAAATATCCTATCAACCGTATGATGGATGGGTAAAAATGTCGGTCTTTTAAGTGTGGTAACACAGATTTTCAAATAAGACTGAAAACTATTATCCAAACAAAAAAAAAACACTCTTGCACTAATCTGCATAGTCCTCAAATAATATCTGGATTTTAAAAGAGACTGAACTTCAGTTTGTTTCGGTATTTCTTCTCAGAGTAGTCTGATAGAAAATACATATTTATCTAGTTTTAAAAATATTAGTTTCTTGACGTGTAAAAGTGTTTCCTCAAACCAATTTACAGATATATAAATAACATACCTTTAATTTATCACCCTCTCCAGCTTTTACATCGAAGAAAGCTCCAATTTTCTCCACATCTTCGGGTACTTCTTCCTCATCACTTTCCACGTCTGACTGCTTCAGATCATTCAGATCATTTAAATCTACTTCATTTCCTTCTCCGTCATCATCACTTTCACTCTCTTCTCCACTGCTTTCATCATCTTCTTCACCAGATTCCTCATCTTTTGAATTTTGAAATAGAATTGTATTTTCTTCTTCATTTTTTGCAGGTTTCTTTTCTTCAACTTTGTTTGCTTTCTCTAAAGACTTAGATTTTTCCTTAGGTTTTGTTTTTAAGACTGGTTGTTCATCCTCACTGTCGTCATCACTAGATTCATCAGAATCAGAGCCATAGACGTTTTTGTTTGAAATAAGCTTTATTTTACCTTTATCTTTTGTTTTCATTTCTTTAATACTGTCGTCACTGTCTTCAGAATCTAAATCGTCGCCTTTTTTGTTTGAAACTAGTTTGACTTTGCCTTTTTCTTTAGCTTTTGTTTGTTTAGTATCTTGTTCGCTATCGTCATTTGATTCTGCGTCATTTTCCTCATTTCCATCGTCACTGTCGTCATCACCTTCTTCATCATCTTCATCAGATGTATCTGACACTCCATCTTCGAACTTCGGTTTTGCATTTGGAACTAAAAATAAGACATTATTTTTAAAAATGAAATTACTAACACTTTGTTATTTTTATTTATTTTATTTTTATGTGTACTACTAACAACTCTACTAACACTTTCTTTGTAAAAATATGGACCTATGTCTGTAATAAAGTTAAATTATTATTAATTATTATTAAACATTGAAAAATAGCATTTGAAATTGGCATTTGCCCTGCTGTGAAGCTTTTCATGTTAGAAGAGGATACGAGAAACAAACTAGTTTTAAGTAAGGTGATTGCAGTAATATTATTTTAGACTACATGAAAAATTAGTCTTACCTGAGTAGTCTTTGAGCACATTTTCAGGCACTAGCGGTTTTCCTTCTTTATCGTAGGCCAGCATGAAATCGTGTTCATCTTCCAGCTCAAAGTTATCATCTAAGTCTTCTGCTGATCTGAAATAATAGCAATACACCTTTCAGCATGTGTTCTTATGTCATATCGTGTTTGATATTGTGGTATTAGTTAAGATCTTTTGGTCATTTTCTTGTGCTCAATAAGTAATTGTTTAAAAATGTGTCATCAACAAAAGTGTTAACGCATTTTTGTTGATGTCTTTACTGTTTGGAAAGTAATTAACACTTTTGTGGCATAAATAAAATGCCGTTTTTTACAAAAAACTTGAAAATCAAACAGTTTATATTTAGGCAATTATTTAGGTGTCACCTAGTCTTGTGGGCAATCAGGCCTAGAGGCTGAACGCAAATGTTTCATGCGCGCCTTTACGGGAGTATATGCGGTCGTTGGGTGGCCTCACTAGGTGTTAATGTATACCAGTGTGGGGGTGCGAGTGTATTTAATTGAAACCCTCCAGTTTTAATGGTAATGGCAGGAACTGTAGGGTTTCAGTCGGTAGAAGTCCGACATGACACGCCGTGTTCCCCAAGCGGAAAGTATCTTTTGAGAATTTCTCAACAAAACAAAATTACAACTTAGTGTTACTGAAAACAGGTAATAAGTTCCATTTCTGTATCGTTAAAGTAATTTTAACATCCATTACCTATGTTTCCTTGCAGCTGGCTTAGCTTTGACTGCAACCTTCTCTTCATCTCCAATCATTCTCATCTCTCTTTCCTTTTCCAACTGTTCTAATCTCGCCATCTCTTCCTTTTTTTGTTTCTCATCATGCTTTAGGCCATCTGACGGCTGTAATAGAAATGTTACAAGTGTACAAGTGTTTTCTCAAATCCTTATTATAAAAATAATAGTTTAAAAAAACTAAAAAAACACGCTTTTATAGAAAAATCCAACTAAAAAACAGAAAATAAAATTTAATAAATTTGATTAAGAATAGTGTAAAAAAGAAATGAATGAAATTGTCATCGATCCTTGACAGGTGTGCAAAGTTTGAACTAAATCTGATTGTTCAAAATAGGGCAAAATCGAGCTCAAAAGGTTCGGTTACAGACAGACATACCAACAGACATACAGGTGAAGCTAATAAAAGCGGGTTAAAAACCCTACTTGTTGTCTGGTAGTTGAATTTTAAGTGGTAACATAGATTGTTCTCTTACTCAAACACACTTCAACAAATGTGCATAAACCTTAACCAAATAATACCTTTTACTCGCGACGGCGGTTTAAATGTTAGCGTAGAAACAGACAGCGAGCTTGTTTATAAATATAAGTATACTATTTAGAGACAACTAGCTGTCGCCCGCGGCTCAGCCCGCGTGAATGTCGGAAATCATCCCAAGGGAACATACTCCCGGGATAAAAACTATCCTATGTCCTTTCCCGGGACTCAAACAATCTCTATACCAAATTTCATCCAAATCGGTCCAGCCGTTTGCGCGTGAAAAAGTTACAAACATACACACACTCACAAACTTTCGCCTTTATAATATTAGTGTGATGTGATGTGATAATACAAAATCGAAGATGATGTGATAATACAAAATCGAAGATGATGTGACAACCACCAACCCCCAATGAGCTTGCTTGGCGAACACCCCTCACCCTATTTCAGAAAAGAGGCTTGTGCATTGGCAACATAATATAATATGCTATCTTCTAACAACTTACCGTGCCTCTCTTCTCAAACTTCAATTCCCTCATCATCTTATCATAATCCATATTCTTCTTCTCGGCTTGACTCAACAGCTTCTCAATAGCAGAAGGCTCCTTCTCTTCTACTCTCATCTTCTTAAACACCACCGGTTGGAGATCTTTCCATTCCGTATCCAACTTCTCTGTCAAGTCTAGAGTTTGTTCTTTTTCTTTCTGCTTCTCTGCTTTTCTCTTCTTGGATTCAGCTATGAGCTGTTCTATAAGGTCCTTGTGCGATTTCGCGCCGTCTTTTGCATCGGTTTTGGAAAGCATTCCTCCACCAAAATGGCCTTCTGCTACGAAATCATCTGCAGAGGAGAGATTTTTATTTTTATTTTATCGTATTTCCTATTGTATTAATAGTAAATATGTGAATGTCTGCATGATTGTTAATCAATGACGCCTCAACAGCTGAAGTTCCTGTGACACTCATTTAATTACTAGGAACAATTTCAATGTTTTGTAACAAGTTATTCTTTATTTTTTATTGAGGTTGGAAAATCATCAAATGAATCCTTCCGCTCTGGCTGGAGCGGAAGGGCGTGTCAGGCTCTTACTGACTAAAACCCATCCGTGTTCCTTCTAAAGCCCTTTGACTTTTCACTTCACACTTTTGAAACACAACGCGCCATCGACCCGGGCCTGGTTGTGACCGGACAGCGAGCCACCCAACGCTCCCGGTCTGTAGGCATTGTTAAAAGTGTTACAGGTCTTCGTTTGCTATTTCCTACTCCAAATCCATTCAAACAGATTTTAATAAAAATTTTAACACAGGTAAACCATAGCCTGGTTTAGGATACAGGACGATTTATCCAGGTAAATTGTTATCTTGGGATATTACATTTTTTATGAATGAACCTGCTGAATGCTGTATATAAATATTTCTTGTGTTGAGAGTTTCCCATGTATGACACAGTGGTATCTTGAAATGTTATGGGAAAAAATCATATTTAAAATTTAAATATCATTACCGCCTAGTCCTCCGAACTTCCTGCCATCTTCATCATCCTCATCCTCAGATCTGGGATCATCAAACTTCTCAATTTGTTCCAGTGTCTGACCTCTGCAAAAAAAGATTGTATTAGTATATTGAACTTTTTCATAACAAACTAAGAAAGTACTTGTCCAATTTCCCAAGAGATAGCAAGTGAAGCTACGAAATTTACTTGAAGTTAGCAATAAATTAATGAGTTTGTTAGCTACTATTTTTTTGTTTTAGTACACTAACATTTTACCAATACCACATCACCTGAAGGTAAAATGATAAATGATTTTTACACCAATATTTTTTTGTCATACTAGTTGGGGCCGGTAACACTGAATTTCTGAAAATGTCTGTATTAAGTAAGTTTTATAAATATTTACAAACCTATGAGTCAAAATCTCATCATCAGCTAAGTTATAAATATTCTTCTTGGTGTGCTGCTTAGCCCGTTCCGCCGCAAACCGCGCCACCATGCGGTCTTCAGCCGACAGCTGGTTGTTCTTTTCACCAATACGACGGTCAATGAACGCATTTGTCTTGTTCATTAGTTTCATTTCCGTTCCAAGTGTCTCTTTCCTCTGTTAAATAATTAAACAGTTTGATTAGCTACCACCCATGCCTCCGCCTCCTAAGAATGATTACCGATCTGGTAATCATTTCTAGGGAACATCGTCATGTCAGCCAATTGCCGTCCACTGCTGAACGTAAGCCTCCCCCAAAGAGCGCCAACCATCCCAGTTTTGAGTGGTCCGCATCCATCCGCTGCCAGCTACCTTCTTCAAATCATCGATCCATCGTGCCGCAGGGCGTCCCACACTACGTTTGCTAATACGCGGTCTCCACTCTAACACATGTCTGCTCCATCGACCGTCTGTCCGTCTACAGACATGGCCGGCCCACTTACACTTCAGCATGCTTATTCTACGCGCAATGTCGGTGACTTTAGTTCTCTGGCGAATGACTTCGTTGCGAATTCTATCGACCAGAGAAATCCCGAGCATTACTCTGTCCATTGCACGCTAAGCAACCTTGAATTTGTGGAATAGGCCTATGGTGAGTGTCCACGTTTCGGCTCCGTAAGTCATTACGGGTAGGACGTACTGGTTAAAGACCCTGGTCTTAAAGGATTGTAGGATCGACGATTCAAAGACAGGGAACATACTCCCTGGCTAAAAACTATACTATTTTGTAATCCAGGTTTAAACAAAACAGATTTAGTTCTGACTAAATCTTTCTTACAATAAGTGTCTGTTTAAAGGGTTCCGTGGTCAACAAGGAATCCTTATAGTTTCGCCTTGTCCGTCTGTCCGCGGTTTAGCTCAGAGGCGCTTAGCACTAGAAAGTTGGAATTTGGTATTGGTATACATGTCACAGTCAACTAGCTTAATTTACGTTTAATTAGCGGCCTAGCCTTTACTTTGAATGGCGCCATGTAATCAGCGGCCTAAATAACATCCCGGCATTAAATTGCACAGCTAGGCAAATGACTTGGTTCAATATCGTTTAATTACTTACCAAGCCAAGTTATAGAGGTATGCTGTACAGAGTAAAACCCCGCACACCTCCACTAAAAATGGGAGAATCGTCCTACCAGACGGTTGTTGAGTCTGGTGGGAAACTGCCTGATAGTTAATATTCGGACTGTTATATATGTTCAAATTGCACGGAGAACTTTTCTTGCGCCATGCAGGATTTTATTGGTAGTTCGTCTCTGACAGGATAGATGGCATATGCGATATGATGGTGTTGCGGTTCTTTTTGTTGCCGTACAAATTCGCTTCTTAGTTTTTCATGTGGCGGCATTGATGCCGCTACAAAGTCATTTAGGAAATTACGACACAGAGTCTTAGGGCATCCCAACAGGGGTAGGTTAGGTTCGAATGGGATGGTGGGACCTAGAGTGAGCAAGTGATGCAAGCAAACTCATTTCCAGCCATCCCATCCATGTTAGGTTACTTTTAACATTGCTAGACAGAAATAAAAGCTTTTCGAGCCGCCTTCGAGGTTTGGTTTTAAGTGGAAATTTCAAGTGGTAAGAAGAATCATTAAAAAAAATTATACCCACTACATGTAAAGTGGCGATGAATTCTTTTTGTCGTCTATCCTATGGTGTTGTTGGATAGGTCACTTAAAAATAAAGGGGGTATGCGAAATCCATTTTTCCATCCAAGGATCCGTTTGCGAAATGTTAAGCTTGTTTGTTAGAGTCAAGTGCCTAGTGCCAGCTAAACGGTATTTTTTAGAGACATAAAAAAAATCATAGTACCTATATAAAAGGAATTTAAAAGGAAAATTATCACAGCTAACTAGGCTCAAAACGTTAATGAGTAGGTAATAGTCGTATAAAATTAAACTGCAACAACAACAATTCAAAAGTGCCTGCAACTGGTCTTTTTGAAATAAAGGATTTTTTACTTGTAATATGTGTTATGGTGTAGTAGTATTCTCTCGTCAAATAAATGTGACTTAAAGTTGCCTTAATGCATTGCTGATTTCATCCTAAATCAATAATATAGTGATCCTTACCTTCTGTATAGCTTTAGCTCGAGAAACACCTGGCAATCCTCTATCATGCTTCGACTTCTTCCCCAAAACTTTGATTTTTTCACGGTTAATGTGTATTTCGAACGGATTCATCTTTTTCTTGTGGATTTCCGTTTTTCTTTTGTTGTGGACCTTGTCGGCAAGGCCTGAGTTTCTCTTATTTTTTACTTTAGCCATTATTTTTGTTTTAATATTCAATTCGCAGACCGTACGACGAGGTTAGGATATTGACATTGACAGAAAAACAACACACGCGTGGTTTTGACGTTTTAATGGCTGCTATCAGTTACGCTCAGTTACGCGCCTACATGTTTTATCTTATTTCTTTGAATATTTTGATTGAAATATCATTGCGCTGACTCTTATATTGTAAACGGCAATGAATGCCACAAGAATGGTCAAAATCAGCTTTCCTTACTTGATCATTCTTGTAATATTCACCAAGTTTTGAAGTAAAATGAACGCATTCATTACTGTACACTGTTTCAAACAGCTTGCTATCAAAGACAATTAACGAAGATACTAATATCACCTTTATTACTCGCACACAGGGTGCATTATTTTGTAAATAGTTTTTGCAATCATTTGAAGCTGTGATGTTTACTACTATGCTCAAATCGTATTGGACGAACGAACTACTCCGAAGTGATATTCGGCTAATTTCGCAATGACGCCGTGTTGCACATAGCGCGTAGATATAATATTGTGTGGCTAGATTTTCAATCCTAGCTTTGCGGAATTTCTGAAGAAAGGAAATATCTGTTCAAGTAGAAAAAATGGCTGAGTCAGAGACTGAAATTACGAGGGAACAACTTCAAAAAGAAATCTCAGGTTTGTAGAAGCTATTTATTTGAATGATTCTGGGATTTTACGCTGAAATTCGATGATTGCCTAGTGCCCGGGTAAGTAAAATGGCTACCAACTCCAAAATGGAAGTAAATTTCGATTTATCGAATGTTTTTGTCAAAATATATCTGTTATTACTGTATTACTAACATCGTTTAATGTTTAAGTAATAAAGTATGAAAATTGAGATAGATTTAATGTTTACCCAGCATTGTTTGAAGCACATCTCCCTTTTTGTAGCTTTGTTGGTTTATTTTTACACAATACCTAGCAAATTGGTTCGTGATCTTTGTAAAGAAACATGGATGGATGGTGGGCGGTATTGATTTCATTTGAATAGTTTCTAGATTCATAGTAAAATGAATTTATGACTTTAATCATAATTGTAAATGGGTAGGTAATCAACAAAAGTGAATGAATGATGCATTTTTGTCAAATGAGCGCCGTGCGGTCCTGGCTGTCATTACGTTTTGTTTCATACTATGCAACATTGCACGCAGTATCGATCGAATTGCTTGCGTCGTATTTGGCGTATCTTTATTTCATTCAGGTTGAAGGCGATGGACGTGGACTGTATGTGTTATTGGTTTGTGGAAATGAAGTAAAACTAAAGCTACGATAAAAGGATTTTAGTGGGTAATACGATGAAAAATATAACATTTATTGGAATCCAAACCTTTTTGACAGCTAAAAACCAAGCGAAAAACGAAACAGAAATCAGACTGACAGTCAAAATACAAAAGATATAAAATCTTCTAAAAAGTCACTGTAACCAAAGAGTTTGCAACAAAGGTGATAACTACTGGACATGTTATCCACCTAAGTAGCTGTTTTTTATGATCTGGAAGTTTACATATCTAAAAATGTCTTCCAGTCTCCAGACATTATCATTATTGCTCTCAAAATCAAACAAATTTGTTAATATTTTTTTCTCTAAATCTAAAAGTTAATACAGCACAATGCACAACCATATCGAAAATTTATAGCAAAAGAATCATTCATCCGTTTTTTAGGGTTCTGTACCCAAAGGGTAAAACGGGACTCTATTTCTAAGACTCCGCATCCGCATGTATCTCATCACCGTGATAGTTACAGTTGAAATTTTCATAGATGATATATTTCCGTTGCTGCCATAACAACAAATACTAAAAAACAATAAAATAAATATTGAACAGGACTCACATACAACAAACGTGATTTTTTTGCTCGTTTTTTTCGGCTAATGGTATAGAATCCTTCGTCTGCAAGTCCAGCTTGAAAAACTGGCCAAGTGCAGCCACTTTTTTTAACACATTCACTGCCAACTCACCCTATGAGTTCACATTAATTTTATTTGGTAATATTTCCGAAACGCCTCAGTATATGTTAAAAATTACAGTGTAGACTTAATATTGATGTTATTTAAACATTTTCTTGGTGTCCTGCAATTTTTTTTTATATTTGAAAGAAAAAAAAAACAGAGTGACATGAGTTCAATGCCGCAGATTCTCAACATTGTAAGCTTGGATACTACTTATAAAATGAACCTAAAAATGAATGAAAGTAACACAAACATGTAGCTAGATAACGGACAAATTACGGTTTCATTAACAGATACGGTTACACATATGGTTTTTGAGTATGTTGATATGGCATTCACTGTACATTATGAACATAGAATATGAAAGTATTTTGTCTAATATCATGATACGATAGTCATCGCGCTTTTCGATTCCAGCCCATTAGTGATTTTTGATATTTTGCCTTACTACAGATGAAATAATTTTTTAAGTAAATAGCTGAATTTCATCCATTAGAAACAAACATACAAAAATAAATCTTTTCTCCTTATAATATTAGTTGATAATTTAATTAATTATACTTATAGTAGGTACAAGTCGTAATACTGTTTTATTTATTATAGCTTTTGCTCACGACTTCGTACGCGCATATCGCATTCCTGTATAGCCTATGATAAATGTGGTTGTCATGGACAAAAATAATTTTCCAAATTCGACAGTTCAAACTAACAAACTCTTCAGCTTTATCATATTAAGAAGGGGTAAAATGTTTGTGCAAATGTAATAAAACTAGGTAGCAATTATGAAAATCCAATTAGTAAGATACTAACAATAAACAAAACAAAGTATAATAAATAATGCCAATGAACTCACCTAGTGAGTTCATTCAATTTACATTGTAGTGCTGGTGACTCACTTGGCGAGTCCAATGTGAAATGTATGCAGCGTCCGTGAAGACCGTAGTGGCATTGAATGTATTAATAATAAAAATCAGTACTATAAATCCTTGATCTCTTTCCTTCAGAAATCCTTGACAAATCAAGTCTCGAGAACACGTCAACTAAGAAAGTTATTCAAAAACTGGAGAGCAAGTTGGGAGTGGATCTGACAGCAAAGAAGAAATTAATCGACCAACTGGTGATGGAATATGTGAACGACCTTGACTCGGAAGAGGAAGAAATGCCGCGGCCTAAACAAATAAAGAAGGAGCAGGAGGACGAAGACGATGAAGATATTCATGACGATTCCAATGATAGTGACTGGGGGGTGAGTAGACCTTTTTGATTTTTGTAGTACTTTTGGCAAAAGTATGGTACGCAGGTCAGGAAATGACAATAAAAGGACTCGCAGACTAGTGCATGGGTTGAAAAGGAGTTTTAGTGACCGAGCTGACTATGTACTGTCTCTTTTGTTAACTGTACTTGTAACCAAGACATTTTGGCATATGACAAATTGCAATTTTATGTCCTACCAAGATATACTGAACATTTTTTTATTTCACAATTACCACCTTGCCTTGCATTGTGATGATGGCATTATCTATCTATAGGGACGTATGGTTCTGCCCAACATAACAGTCAACGATGAGAATTTCTAAACCAATGTCCCAGCATTTTTTTTACTTAAGTTAAAAACTTTTTGAGGAACGCAGTAAAAATCTGTAACTGATTTTAGGAACTAATTACTGTCGTATTTATTAAGTTACCAGATGATTATAGTGTATTTTTATATAAAATAATCTTCAACATCATTTTTGCCACATATTATTTTGGCTTATTATCTAAATTAAAACAATATTAAAATAAATTTGATTTATTTCAATCTAAAAACTATGTAGCGTTTGTGAAGGCACTTTCCTTAAATCTATCAGGGCTAAACCCACCAATCTTGCCCTATTTCAAGTGATCAGTTACAGCGGAATCAAAGGTGCAGTGCAACTTAAATGGACTTTTAAATGTTCTCAATCCCCCTGAGGTATGTAAATTAAACCAAATTATAATCCTAAGCTCCTTTATTTAATCATTCATTAACTTGCATTATCTTTGTTATCATTTACACTGCATTCATAATAATTTTTGGGTTCCGTAGTCAACAAGGAACCCTTATAGTTTTGCCATGTCCGTCTGTCTGTCCATCTGCGGTTTAGCTCAGAGACGCTTAGCACTAGAAAGTTGAAATTATGGGTATACAAATTAATTACAGATTAATCATGCCGACAGTGGTAGAATAAAATCTTGAAATACATTTTTTTTAGGGGGGGTGCACATAAAAATAAAATTCATCGATTATTTTTTTTTATCGTCTACCCCATGGTGTGGGGTGTCGTTGGATCGGTCGTTTAAAAATATTGAGGGTTTGCTCAAACCATTTTTCCATCCAAGGATCCGTTTGTGAAAATAGTGCTAATTTTTGTTAGTCAAGTGTCCCCCCCCCCTCTGCCAGCTAAACGGTTGCTTTTGGAGATGTGAAAAAATATAATGAATTTAAAAGGAAAACTATCACAACTAAGTAGGCTTTACAAGTTAACGAGTAATAGTCAAACAACTTAAAAAATGGAACTGGGTAAGTAAAAAATTCCTAATAATTCCATAGAAAATTACTTAAAACCAAGTGCATTTATAACTTTGTAATCTAATAATAGTGAAGTACATTTTACTATTTTTCTACACTGTGCGTGGTCCGACACGCACTTGGCGGGTTTTTTTAATTAGCTTTTACTAACTACTGACCCTAAACTTTATTTTTGGCTGATCTCGCTAGCATCTACAGTTTAACTTACATATTTTCTTTTCATTTAGTTAGATCTCATGCTTCTTATAAATTGGTAACATCTAGTAACGTGCCCTGTTGGGCATAGGTGGTCATAGATTGACGCGATATGGTATTGTCATAATCACCATGCTTGGCAAGTAAACGGCAGCTGTCCTTAATCTATAATGATGCCTCATTCTTTCTGTTAACCTTAATAAATATTGTGCCTACTGAAAAACACTTCAAAGTTAACTAATTGTCATGATCATGAATCATTCATATGCGGTCACTGGAGAGAATGTGTACAAATTCAATGAAAAATATTTAATGTCACACTACCTTTTGCCCGCGACTTCGTACGCGTATATCCCGTTTTTTTTTTTCGTTCCTGTATAGCCTATAGCTTTCCTCATGAGCGTGGGTATCATATACAAAAATAATTTTCCAAATCCGACTGGTAGTTCCAGAGATTATCGCGTTCAAACAAACACACTTTTCAGCTTTATTACATTAGTATAGATATTCTGACAAGGGTGTTTATGAAACAGCAGAACCTATTGCATGGTTTCAATTGATTGTTTCTATTGAAAGAAAACTTCTCGTTCTATTGGAAACTCCACATTAACCTATTTCTTTCAGTATTGACTTTCAATAATAATAGTATTTAATATGGGTTTGCTCTTGATTCTAGTCTGGGTCATAGATGACAGGGACAAAGTGGACGATGGTGCGAGCTTACCCAGAAGAAGCCTGTTCACTCTCTCTCTCTGTAATTTTGAAGAGATTAGGGTTGTATGCGTTCGAAAAACACAGATAAAGATAAAATTATATAAGGACCTTAGCCATAGTTAGGGCCTTAACCCATAGCGATTCTGGTCAGTCGTCCTTATACAAGCCCTAACTGTAAACGCGCGCGTTATATCTTATCGTGGAAACTGAAAAAGAGAATCGGTACCAGTGACTGTCATATTAACACGTCCATGATATCAATTTGATTCTGACAGCGCCCTTATTTCAAAGCACTACGCGAAGTTTTCGTTTGTCGTTCATTTGACATGCGGCTGATCGAGCAAATTATAACTTTTTGGCACAACCCACCTCACACTAACACAGACACCAAGTTATCACTTGTAACCTTTTCTTCATTAAAATCATGTCCCCATTTCACTTACAGTGTCGTCACGGCTTACATGACCTGGAGCAATATTCGGAAGATGGTACTCACGCGGTTGCACAAGAAACCGTCGCCGCCGCCGTCGCTGCGTCGGAGATGAGGCGTCACCGCCACCGTCTACGTAGCATCGCCCACAAGAGAGCCTCGTCTCGACGCCACGAAGAAGACGAATCCGAGATATTCGGGAAACTGACGGCTAGGATGCTTCGAAAACTTTCCGGCAAACAGAGGAACTACATGATGGTAAAAATAAACCAGTTGTTTTACTCGAAATGCCATGAGAAAAAAGGCCCATCAAAACGCCAGATGCTGAATAAAGCTACCGCAACGTTGCCTACGATCCACTGTGACGCGAAGAAATTATACCGCTTGGAGTCGATCAACTTGCCGCCCGAGGGCCCCGTTAATTTTTCGGTTGTCAACTACCCTTATACGACTAATACAGCTAGGTCCAATGAGCCTGGCCCGACAAACCAGCAGGTTGCATTCGCTGTGGAGATACCTATCAATAAGGTAGCTTCGCCAAACAACGAAAATGCTGCTAATGTGACTTTTGAAAATAACGACAATACTAGTTGCGCAATCATGTAATTGATTTACATTTACAAGTAAATCGTCACCAATTACTTTTTCAATCAATCACCAATTGTTTTGGCCATATTTATATGAAACAAATTCGTACTTTTTATAGTATGAATTTGTGGCCAAAATTAATTAGTTTAAAGATCACAGGTAATCAGCATTATCAAAAATTCTATCAATTAAAATCATGATAGCCAAGGTCACCCTCTGGCAGACTATAGAGCCCAAGAATGCTCCATTAAAGTTCTTTGTCATTCTTCGATAACTATATTATGAGGAAGCGCAAATAAAGTATTAAAAATTAGTTTTAAGTTGTATGTGATGTTTTTGGTTCCCACCTACCTGCTTTAAGTATTATTGCACTGTTTGTTCTTCTAAAAGGAGATTTTGTTTTTATTTATTAGTTTAAGTAATTTTACAGGTATTTCATGTTATACTTAATATCTGTGTTTATTTTATAGAAGTTTTTTTTCTGTGTACTGATTATAGATTTTAAGTTAAAACGAAAATAGAATGTACCTTCTCGAATAATCGGGGTGACTTTGTATTTTATATTTCGATGCTTAGTCTCAGTAATTGACAGCAACCTTTCATTGATTATGGTAAACTAATCTGATTTGTGTAAGAAAAATGAGAGTAAGATCTTATTTTGTGATTTAAAACGGCATTTTGAATGCTCAAAATTGTAATATAGCTGCATGGCATGTGTTGGAACTAGTTGGCTATGTGGTCATAGCTTCAAATTAAAGAAATGTATACTGAAGCTCAAAGAAGCAAAAAAAAATTGCGTCGTGATAAGTACTTTGAGTCTTTGATAAGAAGGCCGCTTTTTGAAAGCAAGCTCAAAAATTAATCTCATTCATGAGCTAGTAATGAGAGATGTCAATAGTCATCAAACAAAATACATTGTCATCTATCATGTATTGGAATATATCTCAAATCTATTCAACTGGCTTTAAGATATTTGCCAATAAATACAATGTGTAACAGGATAAACGCAATACCTGAAAAGGGGAATCGTAGTCATTGCGTTTATTCTGTTACACATTGTACAGGTGGGGCAGGTTCCAACATCATCTGATGATTTTATCTCGTTTAGCCATATTTTTGTTAAATTATTTTCCGCCTGCCATGTTATTAAAATTGGCTCACTTGATCTCTTTTCATCTACTCCAACAGTTTATTTTGTGATGTGTGTGAAATTTAGGTTGTTAAGGTTTATGATCCTATTTGATTTAACAATTTTTTTGGAAAACTTACATATAATTATATTATAATATTCCTGTCAATATTTGTAACCAATTCCAGCGTTATTTATAAAAAAAAACCGGTCAAGTGCGAGTCGGACTCGCGTGCAAAAGGTTCCGAACGAATCTCATTTTTATAAAAAGGATTACTTCAAATCATAGATTTCTTTTAGGTTTTCCTGTAATCTATAGGCAAAGAACTATTATCTGTATTTTTTTTTCAAAACTCAGTAGTTTTGGAGATCAAATAATTTCTTGATTAACTTCAAAACCATTAATTGAAAATTTATTTTTAAAAAAATTCGAAACCCTCACTAGCCCTTTCATTTGGTATGTCACACGGTACAGTTAGACTTTTTTTCTCTAATTACCCCCCAAAAAGTGACCGCACTTTCAAAATGTATTTATTTTCGTAACACGTCCGTGTTTGGGTCACAAAAGATTATGTGTACCAAGTTTCAACTGAATCTATCCAGTAGACAGACAGACAACCGATTGATCCTATATGGGTTCCGTTTTTCCATTTACATTTAGGTTCGGAACCCTAAAAAATATCCAACCAGTAAGTAGAGCTGTTCATGTTTAGTGAAGTGTTTATAATAATCAAATAAAATATTAATCAAATGAAATGTGTATTGGTCTAATTCATTAAAAAAAATATAGAATCTCTCTGTGTTGTAGTAATAAAAATAACTATTGCATTTACATATACCTATACTCTCTAGTTTTAAGCTTATACGGATTTTGCCCATTTTGGGACATATTTCACTCATGTCGTAGTTTAGTAAAAAAAAAAAAATGTAGCGAAATCACATTCCACTAATCTCAGCACTCCTTACGGTATATACATGTAAGAATATTTAAACAATCAAAATGTCTTAAGATGTTAGTTTGTAACTATTTATTATACCTAGTCAAAATCTCAAAACGGCTGTGCCCGTAATTTCTGTACTGTGTGTGAACACGATCAAGATTTACTTCGAATAAAGCTGTTTAGTCACAACTTGTGATTTTATTCATTAGCTAACCTTATTCGTTTGTGGGCTGTGAAGTCTTGAAACGATCATGATTCCGCTGTAAGAGGGAGCTATACATGGCGAATAGCACTACCCGTTTACATCATCGGAATTGGATCGCTTTAGCACGTAATAGTAGGGCTGCAGATGGGTAGTCTTGACTTACTTGTGACTATTGTCCTCTAACTGTACAGTAGTCCTCTATGACAGGCGGTCTGGAGCTTCAGGCTGCGTTTCCACAAGGATGTGCGAGGATGTGTTTGTTAACTTTTTGAACGCCAGACCATAAACTACCTAACATATTTACTCTTGACCTAAAGACCCCCATGTTACAGCTTTTATCAAACACTCATTCATTCATTCATTCATTTATTTGCAAAAACATGATCGCACCTTTAAAGTAAAACCGTTACTAAACGAAATTATGAAATTTTATAGGGGAGCCAATATTAGAAAATAGTCACTGTTTTTAGATAGATGGCATTGATACCTCAATTCATGAAAATTTTCGTTTAGTAACGGTTTTACTTTAAAGGTGTGGTGTACATAATACATGCATGGTATTTTATTGGCTCAACATGTTTGACCATGGCTGATCTACAAATTAGGTCGAAGATAATAAAATTACAAAACAAAAATACAAAGAAAAACATTATAAACAAATCAACAATTAATATTAATTATATTAAATTAAAAAATAGGTCAATAGTTATGAGATTCAAAAAGGTATCTTCAGAGCGATTTATCATTTAAAAATTCATTAACATTATAAAAGGCTTTTTCTGTCAGTATTCTTTTTAATGTTTTCTTAAACTGGTCTGTATTTAAATTCTTAACATAGTTAGGGATACTATTATAAATTATTGGCGCTCTGCATACAACGCTTCTATACAGTAGTGCTGTCTTAGCTGGCTGTACACGAATTTTACTATTATCCCGGTGTAAATGGGGACACCATTTCGTATTATAAGGTCCGATATTCGAGGAAACAAATGGGGGTTATTTCTGACAAATAGGGCTATTTCCAAAATACCGAACATGGCTCGTAGGCATCGCTTTTGCATTATAAATGCCATATCTTTATTTGATAGGCAGGGCATTCCATTCTTTAGCTGGACGCGCTATTATTATTCTGAGAACTCTACTAATTCAATAGACTAGGTATATATGGACATGGCCATAATTGTGCGATAGAGAAAGCACTACAGATTTTTAGCACTCGGGAGGTATGGAGTAGGCAACTGGTCTACTCCATACCTTGTACCTAAGCAATATTGAAATACATTATGTAAGAAAAATTAACAGTAGAAAAATAAATAAAATTGGGGCCACACTATATTGATTAAGATTTATAATATAACCCTATATTATAAATCTTAATCAATATAATGTGGCCCCAATTTGTAACCCTACTCATATGTAAATCTTATTATTTATATTCTCTTATTTTTCATTTATTTCTTGATGATCTTCTGAAACCCACGCAAACCAGTCGGGATAAACAGAAGGGGGATTATATATTTATATATAAAAAACATTACGTTGTATGTTGGTTTCATTCAAATGGTGCAGACACTTTTATAACACTACATTTAACTTTAACGCCTGAACTACTAGCATTTACTGTTAAAACAATTATTTAAATTACGTAAATCTCAACGCCGATTTGCAAAAAAGTGACACAGGTCCTGCCTGGAAGAGCTCCACGGAGCATCTGAAGAATTGAACAAACGAGAGAGATACAAATACTTTTGCAAAGCAAAAGAAGAGATGACGATAGTAAAAGTGTATATAGCTCGGAATAAAAAGACGTAAGTGCCATAATAAATTTACGAATTTGATAATATAAAAGTATTATTAAATAAAAATCTGTTCAGTTGAAACCTCGATAAAGTAATTTTCTATTTTTTAATCTTATATTCTTGGGATAAATCTAAGCGTTGCGTCTTGTAGCTCAAAAATATATTTCGAACTGTGTATTTTTTTTCTACCTTCATATCGTATATTTCTTATCGTATATTTCTTTTTTCTACCTTCATATCGTATATTTCTTTTTCGAGAAAATTTCTTCATATCGTATATTCCTTCAATTGGATACTAGAACATATAGTCAAGAAGTCATATACCACAATTTCAAATCCCTGTTCCAGGTATTTAACAATTTAGGTTGTTAAGGTTTATGATCCTATTTGATTTAACAATTTTTTTGGAAAACTTACATATAATTATATTATAATATTCCTGTCAATATTTGTAACCAATTCCAGCGTTATTTATAAAAAAAAACCGGTCAAGTGCGAGTCGGACTCGCGTGCAAAAGGTTCCGAACGAATCTCATTTTTATAAAAAGGATTACTTCAAATCATAGATTTCTTTTAGGTTTTCCTGTAATCTATAGGCAAAGAACTATTATCTGTATTTTTTTTTCAAAACTCAGTAGTTTTGGAGATCAAATAATTTCTTGATTAACTTCAAAACCATTAATTGAAAATTTATTTTTAAAAAAATTCGAAACCCTCACTAGCCCTTTCATTTGGTATGTCACACGGTACAGTTAGACTTTTTTTCTCTAATTACCCCCCAAAAAGTGACCGCACTTTCAAAATGTATTTATTTTCGTAACACGTCCGTGTTTGGGTCACAAAAGATTATGTGTACCAAGTTTCAACTGAATCTATCCAGTAGACAGACAGACAACCGATTGATCCTATATGGGTTCCGTTTTTCCATTTACATTTAGGTTCGGAACCCTAAAAAATATCCAACCAGTAAGTAGAGCTGTTCATGTTTAGTGAAGTGTTTATAATAATCAAATAAAATATTAATCAAATGAAATGTGTATTGGTCTAATTCATTAAAAAAAATATAGAATCTCTCTGTGTTGTAGTAATAAAAATAACTATTGCATTTACATATACCTATACTCTCTAGTTTTAAGCTTATACGGATTTTGCCCATTTTGGGACATATTTCACTCATGTCGTAGTTTAGTAAAAAAAAAAAAATGTAGCGAAATCACATTCCACTAATCTCAGCACTCCTTACGGTATATACATGTAAGAATATTTAAACAATCAAAATGTCTTAAGATGTTAGTTTGTAACTATTTATTATACCTAGTCAAAATCTCAAAACGGCTGTGCCCGTAATTTCTGTACTGTGTGTGAACACGATCAAGATTTACTTCGAATAAAGCTGTTTAGTCACAACTTGTGATTTTATTCATTAGCTAACCTTATTCGTTTGTGGGCTGTGAAGTCTTGAAACGATCATGATTCCGCTGTAAGAGGGAGCTATACATGGCGAATAGCACTACCCGTTTACATCATCGGAATTGGATCGCTTTAGCACGTAATAGTAGGGCTGCAGATGGGTAGTCTTGACTTACTTGTGACTATTGTCCTCTAACTGTACAGTAGTCCTCTATGACAGGCGGTCTGGAGCTTCAGGCTGCGTTTCCACAAGGATGTGCGAGGATGTGTTTGTTAACTTTTTGAACGCCAGACCATAAACTACCTAACATATTTACTCTTGACCTAAAGACCCCCATGTTACAGCTTTTATCAAACACTCATTCATTCATTCATTCATTTATTTGCAAAAACATGATCGCACCTTTAAAGTAAAACCGTTACTAAACGAAATTATGAAATTTTATAGGGGAGCCAATATTAGAAAATAGTCACTGTTTTTAGATAGATGGCATTGATACCTCAATTCATGAAAATTTTCGTTTAGTAACGGTTTTACTTTAAAGGTGTGGTGTACATAATACATGCATGGTATTTTATTGGCTCAACATGTTTGACCATGGCTGATCTACAAATTAGGTCGAAGATAATAAAATTACAAAACAAAAATACAAAGAAAAACATTATAAACAAATCAACAATTAATATTAATTATATTAAATTAAAAAATAGGTCAATAGTTATGAGATTCAAAAAGGTATCTTCAGAGCGATTTATCATTTAAAAATTCATTAACATTATAAAAGGCTTTTTCTGTCAGTATTCTTTTTAATGTTTTCTTAAACTGGTCTGTATTTAAATTCTTAACATAGTTAGGGATACTATTATAAATTATTGGCGCTCTGCATACAACGCTTCTATACAGTAGTGCTGTCTTAGCTGGCTGTACACGAATTTTACTATTATCCCGGTGTAAATGGGGACACCATTTCGTATTATAAGGTCCGATATTCGAGGAAACAAATGGGGGTTATTTCTGACAAATAGGGCTATTTCCAAAATACCGAACATGGCTCGTAGGCATCGCTTTTGCATTATAAATGCCATATCTTTATTTGATAGGCAGGGCATTCCATTCTTTAGCTGGACGCGCTATTATTATTCTGAGAACTCTACTAATTCAATAGACTAGGTATATATGGACATGGCCATAATTGTGCGATAGAGAAAGCACTACAGATTTTTAGCACTCGGGAGGTATGGAGTAGGCAACTGGTCTACTCCATACCTTGTACCTAAGCAATATTGAAATACATTATGTAAGAAAAATTAACAGTAGAAAAATAAATAAAATTGGGGCCACACTATATTGATTAAGATTTATAATATAACCCTATATTATAAATCTTAATCAATATAATGTGGCCCCAATTTGTAACCCTACTCATATGTAAATCTTATTATTTATATTCTCTTATTTTTCATTTATTTCTTGATGATCTTCTGAAACCCACGCAAACCAGTCGGGATAAACAGAAGGGGGATTATATATTTATATATAAAAAACATTACGTTGTATGTTGGTTTCATTCAAATGGTGCAGACACTTTTATAACACTACATTTAACTTTAACGCCTGAACTACTAGCATTTACTGTTAAAACAATTATTTAAATTACGTAAATCTCAACGCCGATTTGCAAAAAAGTGACACAGGTCCTGCCTGGAAGAGCTCCACGGAGCATCTGAAGAATTGAACAAACGAGAGAGATACAAATACTTTTGCAAAGCAAAAGAAGAGATGACGATAGTAAAAGTGTATATAGCTCGGAATAAAAAGACGTAAGTGCCATAATAAATTTACGAATTTGATAATATAAAAGTATTATTAAATAAAAATCTGTTCAGTTGAAACCTCGATAAAGTAATTTTCTATTTTTTAATCTTATATTCTTGGGATAAATCTAAGCGTTGCGTCTTGTAGCTCAAAAATATATTTCGAACTGTGTATTTTTTTTCTACCGAGAAAATTTCTTCATATCGTATATTCCTTCAATTGGATACTAGAACATATAGTCAAGAAGTCATATACCACAATTTCAAATCCCTGTTCCAGGTATTTAACAAGATACGCTTAAATGAAAAACGGCCTTATACTAAATGTCTCGCCTTAAACGTGCGCCGCGATTTCGTAAAAAAAAAACCCATACAAAAATGTTTGAACCCCTTTCCACACCATAGACTAAGACTTGCAGATGATGTAACAATATAACTAACAAAGTGTGTTTATTTTGTTTCCAGTCTGGCAAAAAGAAGAAGGTTGAAGAAAAGAAAAAGAAAGCGGCTCCTAAATCTAAGAAGGAAAAGACAAAGAAGGTAGGTACAAATTTAGCTTAACATACTATTTTTTGGTGTCGGGGGGAAGCTTCCAAATGGTGATCAACAGCAGCACAGAAGGTGCCCCGTGTCTTAATAAAAGACAATCCCGGAACCCCCTGTGTGCAACGCCTATTAAGGCACATAGTATCTGAGAAGATGTAAAAGGGCTGTGCACGGGCAGTACATGATCACCAGCGATCGGATAATCGGGCGCTTATATACCTAAACTTCTTCCCGTGAAAGAATAATGTGGACATTCCTTTCTGAATAAATAAGTTCCCGGTTTCCCGGGATTGAACAATTTTGTAAAAACGAACTTAATGAAAAAACTTTAATTGTAAATTAAAAGTTCCATTAGAATCGGCATTATAAATTTTAAAAAAATACAATAAGGGTTCACAACGAGTTCTAACTATTTATTTAGTATGCGGGGGCATTTTTAGCAATCTCAAGAATTTCGAACGATTCCGGGATCCGGGATTCTGAAAAGCTTGTCCGTATTATACTGTCGTGGGAATAAAAGTGAAGTTTAGGTATATTAGCGCCCGATTATCCGATCACTGATGATCACTGTGTCAATATTGCAGTGCAATTCTGTAAACATCTCACCGTGTATACTTGGGTGAAGTGAGCATGAAGTGAACTATCATTCCATCTTGTGTGTATTGATTGACAGTTCACTCCATGTTCACTTCACCTAAGCTTACACAGTGAGATGTTTACAGAATTGCACTGCTGGTAGTGAACGAGAAAATGAAAAAGAACGGTAAAAACTAAAAAGGTCTTGACGACGCGGCTTTGGATTTGGAAATTATTTTACGAGAACGTACTAATGCGTTAAAAATATCTCATAACTTAACCTAGGTCATGGTATATCCCGAAGAGGAGGCGCAGTGGTTCCACGGGGCGATGACGCAAATTTGCGACGCGTCTATGCCCCGGGTTCGCACACAACCCAGAAGGCGCCAGGTGTACTGGTGGTCCGCCGAGATCGCGCAGTTGCGCGACTCGTGCGTGGAGGTCAGGCGCCAGTACACCCGATACCGGAGAAGACGTCGTCGGGTCCCTGACGAAGAAGCCGCGCGGTATGAGGTGTACCACGCTGCTAAGAAGGCTCTGTGGCTGGCCATCGGCGAGGCGAAGACGCGAGCCAGGGAGGAGATGTTGGAGACTCTGAACGGGGATCCGTGGGGGCGTCCTTATCGCTCGGTCCGAGACAAACTCGGACCTTGGGCGCCCCCGCTTACGGAGAGTCTCCAACCCGAGCTGCTGGAGGACGTAGTCGCAGCTCTCTTCCCGGCACGAGCGGAGCACGCTCTACCGCCGATGGCTCTGCCCACAGCCGCAGAGCCCGAAGAGGACGCCAGAGTCCCAGAGGTGACACAACCAGAGTTGAGGGCGGCCGTGACACGGCTCCGGGCGAGGAACACTGCCCCGGGGCCCGACGGAATTCACGGCTGCGCATTGGCCCTAGCTCTGAAGGAGCTGGAGCCCCGACTGAGAGGACTCTACTCGGCGTGCCTGGAGCAGGGCCAGTTCCCCACTCAGTGGAAATCTGGTCGTTTGGTCCTGCTCAGGAAAGCGGGGCGCCCTGCGGACTCGCCGTCCGCGTACCGGCCCATAGTGCTGCTGGACGAGGTGGGAAAGCTGTTTGAGCCCGCCTCGTCAGCCACTTGTGCGGAGAGGGGCCGGACCTGGCCGAATGCCAGTACGGCTTTCGACAAGGGCGCTCCACTATCACGGCGATATCCCGAGTGAGAGTCCTGGCGGAGGAAGCGGTGTCGCGGGGCGGTGTGTTGTTGGCGGTGTCCTTGGACATCTCCAACGCCTTCAACACCCTGCCCTGGAGTTGTATTCGGGAGGCACTACGATATCATCGAGTGCCTTCCTACCTCCGCCGCGTCGTCGAGGCTTATTTGGCGGAAAGGTGTGTCACCTATCTGGGACGCGATAGCAGATACCAGCGCCCCATGTCGTGCGGTGTTCCGCAGGGTTCGGTCTTGGGCCCGCTCCTGTGGAACATCGGGTACGACTGGGTGACAACTGGGTGACGACTGCTGAGGGGTGAGCTCCGGCCGGGAGTGCAGCTGGTGTGTTACGCTGACGACACACTGGTCACTGCCCGGGGGAGCTCGCACAGGGAGGCAGCGTTGCTCGCGACGGCTGCGGTCTCACAGGTGGTGAGCCGCATACGACGCCTCGGCCTGGAGGTGGCCCTCAACAAGTCGGAGGCCATTGTTTTTCATGGCCCCCGGCGAGCGCCGCCGCCGGGATCGCACATCGTGGTCGGGGGGGCCCGTATCGCTGTCGAGTCCACCATGAAGTATCTGGGATTGGTGCTCGACAGCCGGTGGGATTTCGGCCCCCACTTCCGGCGGCTGGCGCCCAAGTTGTTGGGCGCGGCGGGGGCGCTGTCAACGCTGCTTCCCAATCTGGGGGACCCGAGCACCGCCTGTAGGCGGTTGTACGTAGGGATCGTGCGATCGATGGCCCTGTATGGGGCCCCGATCTGGGCGGCTGACCTGACGGCCAGCACCATCACTGTTCTGCGGAAGCCGCAGAGGGTGATGGCGTCAGAGTCATCAAGGGATATCGCACGATCTCCTACGAGGCGGCTTGCGCACTGGCCGGATCTCCGCCGTGGGACCTGGAGGCGAAAGTGCTCGCGTCACTGCATAGGTGGCGCGAGGGCGCGCGGCGAAAGACTGACGCAGCAACACTTGGAGCTGCGTCGGTCGCAGCTGCGCGAGGTCCTGGTGGCGGAATGGCGGGACAGGCTTTCGAGTCCTTCCGCCGGCCTCATCACCATCGAGGCCATTCGGTCAGTACTCGACCTGTGGCTCGGGAGAAGGCACGGCTCTCTGACGTTTCGTGCGACGCAGGTCCTCTCGGGGCATGGCTGCTTCGGGAGGTTCTGGTGTCGCATAGGCAGGGAGCCGGCCGCTCGATGCCACCACTGCGTCGACTGTCGGGAGGACACAGCACGGCATACGCTGGCAGAGTGTGCAGCTTGGGAGGAGCCGCGCCGTGCCCTCATCTCTGTTGTAGGCAGAGAACTCTCGCTGCCGGCCGTAGTTCATGCTATGGTCGGCAGTGAGGAGTCCTGGGACGCGGTGGTCTGCGGAAAGGGAGAGGGAGATCACAGGCGCATCGGGCGGCGGAGGAGGGCATACGCTGCCCTCTTCCGGCCCCCCTAACTGGGTCCAGGGGCGACGGACTTGGGGATGTTCGTCGCCCCCCATTCATCCGGACCCGAGGTGGCGGCGCGTGGTGTTCCCGTGCGCCCCTCTTTGACGTAGCGAGGGGAGTCCCCTCGCCGATGCGAGGTGGCCCGCAGCGGCGGGCCGGCACCAGCCGGGGATTGCGAAAGTCGCATACGTTCCCGCGATCCCCGGCGTAGGTGGAAGATGGAACACCGGGGTGGTTTTAGTCAGTAAGAGTCTGACAGACCCCTCCACCCGCCCCAGGGTGGAGGATTTCCCCCCGAAATCAAAAAAAAAAACAAAGGTCATGGTATATCCGTGTTTGGTATATAACAGATAAATTGTAGACCAGACCGCTGATTGGTTGCCAGTTTGATAGTTCACAATTTCTCGGAATGACTTCGCGAGATTCACTAACAAATTTTGATGCGTAAAATAAATGTTCAGTGACAATTTATCGAGAGTTTACAATCTCTCAAGCTATTTTATAATCTTACGGAGTTTTCTATTTTCCGGTGACATATACAAAGTATTGTAAAACATATATTTGAAAAGAGTAACTATGGAGTTTCTTGTCCGTTCTTCTCCATAAGAATCTACTTTTTGCGAATGGACAACTACAGTCACTAATATTTTAATTTCAAACTGTAAATTTGAAGTTCAAAAGTGCCTTTTAATGGTCTAGTTGAAATAAATGAATTGACTTTGACTTTGATAATAATGTAACGTTAACCAATTGACAGGGCGGCGCCGCCGGTGGCGTAACAAAGAAGAAGGGAGGGGGTAAAGGCAGCGGCTACACAAAGGCGTGCAAACTATCTCCCGAGCTAGCAGAACTCATGGGCGAGAGCGAACTGCCGCGACACGAGGTCGTCAAGAGGGTATGGGCCATCATCAAGGAGAAGCAACTCTTCGACCCCAAGAACAGGCAGTTCGCTATCTGCGACAAGGCCCTCTTCAAAGTCATCGGCGAAGAGAGCTTTCATACATTTAGCATGATGAAGTATTTGAAAAATCATTTCTTGGACTAAACTTGTAAGTAGGGATTTTTGATCTAAGTCAGTATTTGATGTCTTTGTAGGTATCGTTTTTTTAGTCTGACACCCGTTTTTTGAATGCAGAATTTGAAGTTAAGAACTTGTAATACTGTAGCGAAGTAAACGATCACGAAGCGATGAACTTCCTCTTTATAGCGTGATTTTGGCAGAATAGTCGGAACCGACTCACTTGCCTTAAATATCTAAATTAAAATCCGGCCAAGTGCGTATCGAACTCGCACTCGATGGGTTCCGTACCATCAACCGAAAAAAAATCATGGTTCTTGCATTTGGCCCCCTTTTAAATTTATTTTTGTTGTTTTAGCGACAATAGAAAGCGCACTATTACGGTTACGTACCTATTACGGTTCATGACATACAGTCCGCTAACAGACAGACGCACGGTCAGCGGAGGCCTAGTAATAGAGTCCCGTTTGGCACCGTCTGGTATGGAACCCTAAAAAGGTTAACTTCATATTCTTAATTTAAAAAAAAACGGGCGTTGGTGTATCTATTCTTAGATGAGCTATACGCTGTTAAAATCGTGAATTCAGCCAATTTTGTGGTTAAGACGAAATGTTATGTTTATAAAAACAGCCATGATCTTATAATTTGATAAGGAGAAGTAGCTCATCGAGACTTTTGTAGGTTTTGTTTTAATAATAAGTAATTATGTGTATTATTTTGTTTATGAATGAATCATAATTATTATTATAAAATCACTTTAGGCATAAAACGAATTGCCTACTTACTATTTTTTTCGTATTGGTCGTTAAGTTTAAGTTCTATTATCCATGATTGGATTGTGGAAAGAAGCAGGCTTAGGAGCCTACAAGGCTTCAAAGGCCTAATGGCTAGTTTTTAGAGCTATTCGAGATTCGATCTACAATTTGTACCGATACTGAATAAGTGCCGTCTGGTGGCAACAATGGGAAACACTTATCCCATACACATATCGATGTTAGTGAACGGTAAAGGTTGCTCCACTCATATCCGGGCCGTGGTACGTGCGGAGCCCAAACAATTATCGGTGCGTACACTATATGCGTTCCCCCCGTGTCCGGGACGTGTCAGCCACGGCCCGGGCACGTCCCGGTCCCGGTCCTGATATGTGTGGATCATACTTAAGTATAGAATCATAAAAACTAGCACTAGGGCCTCAGAAAAAACTTCTTATAGAAGCATAATGCGTTTAAATAAAAAAAAAACGCGATTAATTAATTTATGATTATGTTGTAGTAGGCCTAACACAACAGAAACGGCAACAAACTATTTATTTCAAAAATGTCTTCTCTTTCGAGCACGAATGCTCAAAAAATAATTAGATTTAATCTAATTTTCAACTGGTGCATTATTCAATGCATTTATTCTTTGTAATACGCGATTATCGTCCAAATCTACATGAATAAATAAAAAAACTAAATTAAAAATTCTACTTTTTGAAATTGTATGCAAAAACTAGTCGGTATTTTTTTCAAACTTTTTGAAATAACTAATATTTATGAAACATTTACATACATGTAGATTTGGACATGAACCTTTTGAACGCCAGAGCATAAACGCATCGGCGTACTCCCAACGCCAAGCAACAAATTCGCCGTACTTTTTGTCACATATTTGTGACGTTTGGGCACGCGTTTGCTTGTCACGTATACGTGACAATAGCGTTCAAAAGGTTGATTTATACAGGGTGACTTTTAAATCATTGGTAGTATTACAAAGGTACTTTTAACCTACTTGTACCAACAACTCCTGAAAAGCTGATATGTGCTTTAACCACATGTTTTTTTTTGACGCCCTTAAATCGCTCGTCTAGATCGAAGCCATCTCACTACGCGGTCGGATATCTTCGGGAGCGGTCGTTTGCGCAAGATATTAAAAATACCTTGTTTCTTGTATGGCGAACGCATAGTTAGTCGAACATGGGTCTCGATAGCTACAACCTGGAGGTCTTTAAGTCAAGAGTGCTCCATCGTCGACCTCATCATCGCTTACCATCTGGCGAGCTAGTGGCCATTACAGACACTGGAGTATTTCAACCGATAAAATATAGCCAATGAATGAAGTCTCCCTGTATGAATAACTTAGTTAAGGTATGTGATGAGGAATATTGTAAAATAAATTGATGTCGAATGTTTTTCATGATCGAGTGTGAGGAGTAACCCACATAAAAGATAGTTTTTTAAGCAACTCTATTCCGCTATAGTTAAGAGCCATTTTACATTGTAGTTCAGTCAATATTTTATATTTATAATTCAGGTTCTATTTCACGTGTAATAATGATTTTTATTTGAATTAAATTTTCTGCCGTTGGCTCGCTCGAGTGTACACTGAAGCGACCTATGTTATCGCCGCTACGCTAGCGTAACTTCATAATCAAACGGGAAGTTACTACCGGTTTATAAAAGTCCAGGGCATAGTCCAAATTTCATCCAAATCAGTTCAGCCTTAAAGATGTGATTGACCTTCTGGAATAAATTGCCTAAATGTTGGTAGAAACAGCATCAAATTTCTAAGTTTGCTCACAGTCACACTAAAAGCGACTTTGGTATGTACCTACTACAACATACAACGTGATATTTTAACACCTTATATTTTTTGTCAGGCATTTAGAATTAATCATAGACATGATTTATGCAAAAATAACTCTTAAAGGAAACTGCTGTTTAGTACCTACATTTTTGCTCGCATACGAAATGTCTAAATAAATATTGGAAGTTGATGAAAAATTCACGTTGCATGTATGTATAAGTTTGATAAGCATTAAAGCACAATAAATAAGTGTCATTATTGCACGTGACTTCTATAATAGGGTAAATACTTGCCAATCACATTCATATTTTTAAAGTAGAGCGTTTAATCAGCATTACCTTATAATAAACATATCGATAAATAATTCCTTTTTAAATAGCATTTCATTCTAAAATTCTGTGTCTGGGCGTCAAATTGGTTGTGGTATCATCATCATCTGCCTAGGCTTTTCCCAACTATATTGGGGTCGGCTTCCAGTCAAACCGGATTCAGCTGAATATCAGTATTTTACGTGGAGCGGCTGCCTACCAGACCTCCATAAACCATCAACTGGTTAACACGGTACTCCTTGGCAAGACTGATGTCAGATTATCTGGCTTCTGACTATCTGTAACGACTGCCAAAGATCTACAAATGACAGCCGGGACCAACGGCTTAACGTGCTTTCCGAGGCACGGAGGAGTCTCGGTATGTTAAGATGGTCACCCATCCACAGACCAACCTCGGCAAGCGTTGCTTAACCTTGGAGATCGACCCGTGCGACCGTTATTATTTAGCCACGAGCTCCTCTGTGGTATACGAGTTTAAAATTGTCGCAGCTGAATCCCAGTATTTTATGGTCACCCATCCGCGAACCGACCTCGGCAAGTGTTGCTTAACCTCGAAGATCGACCCGTGCATGCGACTTTAACTTAGCCACGAGCTCCTTGAAAACCTAAATAGCTGTTATGCTCATCGTTACCATACCACAATCAATTCTACAGTCCAAGAAATAACGAATACTAGTTCAGTAGTAGTAGTTATACTACTGAAATTATGATCGGATTAAGTACATTTAATTGTCCTACATGTAGCCGCTTTTTGTCTCTTGACATACCCTTTAGCATACGTTTTCATTGTAAATACAGGCAGGCCGTCTTATCAATCAACTGGAGAAACTGAATAATATTTAAGGCTATAAGTCAAAATCAAGTCTTTTATTCTTAGACTGAGAATCTGTACGCTTTTTTGAGTATTTAACATCGTTTGTGCATTTGAAAAGTCCAAACGACAAAAGGGAATAAAAAAGGTTTGGAAAAACAACTTTAAAACAAACACACAAGGTTCACGTTGCGTTACAACTTCTAACGTTTCACGACTTAAGTACATAATTTACAATAGCACTTGATATTCGTAACGATTGAATGTGGTCGTGAATATCGAATTTAGTGCGGACCTAGTTTGGGCGCTGCAAAAATCATCTAGCCAAATGGGGCATTCTTTACTCACCTCAAACGCAGTGCCACTGCGGAGCCCCTTCACGTAGTGGTCATGCACAACCAGATGCACCTTCCAGGATCTAAACCAGGCCAATGATAGAGCTGTACAAGTTGGTTAACACACATAAAATTTAAATTGAGTCAATCGACAATCGGCAGGGCGCATTATCTACTCGCAGAGGGCTGAAAAGTTCTAGACACTGGGGAGGCCTATGTCCAGCAGTGGACGTCTGCAGGCTGATATGATGATGATGAATCAACACGAAAGGAAGGATGTGGTCGTTTAGTAACTTTCACAGTTGATTGATAAGGTACCTAACTTATTTCTTATATTATAAGTGTATGCCTGGAGAGTTGAGGCTCGTCTGACGGTGTAGCAGGAGTTGATGTAAGTCGAATTATTACTAGACTGAGGTTGTATCTCTTCGAGACGGACGAATTGAATAAATATCTTGAAAATGTCTACTGGTGTGTTATTTCTGATTTTATTTACCTTAGGTTCTGCGAGCGGCTTCGCCCGCGTGAAAAGTAATAATATGTAACCACAAATTACAACAAATTTTCTTAAATAAAGCCTAAAATGCTCCATATAACATCAGCTTCTGCCAATGAAAGTCCCGCCAAAATCAGTCAAGCCGTTTCTGAGATTATTCAGAACACAGCCAAAAAAAAGAAATCTTGTTTGTGTCGCATATTTATACATTCATATGCATTTAGTGAAAAGCTGTTACTTTGATAATACAAAACAGAAACTTCAATTTTATTCTTTGTATAGATTTAACCATTTGATCAACAAAGATTTAGTTCCCCAATACTGACACGGGAACGGAGGGCTTGAATTGGGCATTGAACTGGTTCCGTGAAGGCTACGCAGAAAATTGCCACAAAACACTACAATACTTTCCATTTAGGCTCCGTCACAGTCGAGTAACAAGAACACGGAGCTAAATAGTTGCAGCAGTTCCATATGAACTGTGGCTGTAAAACTAGCTTAAAATTACATGGAAGTAATAATAATTATAATATCTTGACTTGGCTCGCGAGGTTGTCGACAAGTGGGATGTGAACACAGCAGTCATTGTGCCGATAGTCTTGACGGCCAATGGCATAATTGCCAAGAGCCTCGACCAACATCGAAAGAGGCTCTCGTTGGGCAGCTGGATCAAGGGCTTGATCCAGAAAGCAGTACTCCTGGACACGGCGCGCATAGTTAGGAGGTTCCTCTCTCAGGGGCCCTGACCACCGGTAGCTTGGACCCTGTTCCCGATACCGGTGGGCTACTATTTTTTATATTTTTATATTATTGTATTTCAATATTTAAAAATGTAATTTGTATGTAGGTATATAAAATGAATAAAGGAGATAATAATAATAACAAACGTTTATTTCGATCATAGCACACACATTACACATAATAAAATAATAACAAAAACACACAAAAAAAATACCTAAAAATACAAACATACATATTACTGGTTTCGATTGCTCAGTAAGTGAACCATACAGCAATGCAGCATACAGTAATGGTACACGGCATTCATATGAAACTACTGGGAACAAAGGAACACGACTGGCTGCAATAAGGGATCTCATTGTGACAACCTTTTACAATGAAATGGGTTCAAAACAAAATTACGAAAACATTTGCCTGACGTTGATTAGACATTCCTTATCACCAACGCAACGACACTGCTTAGCAACTGTATCACAAATAATCACAATCCAATTTTATATCCACTAGTTTTTCTAAGTTATTTCATTATTATTTAATTTATACAAAAATGGCGTGCAACGAAAACGTAATAAAGAACATGGCGAATGAAATAACACGGAACTGTCAAGGACAAAATGTGTCCGTTGATCCGGAGTTTGTGATATATATGATTGATTTGTTGCTACTCAACCCGAAGTATGGAAAACTCTTCGCGAAGACTATCAACAGGAATAATTTGGCTTATTTTGTGGAGGAGTGTGGGTCTATGGTGTTGCGTAAGTAGCTGATAATACATATTCTACAGTTCGATGGTGATATTGAAGTTTCCTGGAGAACTCTGGATCCTACTATCTACTGCTACTTCTTAAAACTATGGCAGCCGATAGTCCTGCGCCAGATCTCTTCCGGTCGTGGCGTTGCCGTCCCATCGGAATATGAGAATAATAATAATATCTTGGGACAACTCACACATGTTCATCTGATCCCAAACTAGGCAGAGTCTGTGCTATGGCAACCAGACAACTGATAAACATACTTATTATATATTTCTAAATACATACATATTATAGACAAATTACACCCAGACACAGAACAAATGATCATGATCATCACACAAAGATTTGTCCTGGGTGGGAATCGAACCCACAACCTCCGGTTTAGCAGTCAGGGTCACTAACCACTCGACCAACAGGCCAGCCAAGATGCACAAGAATGATGGACGAGGGAGTGCACCTGTGTTTGCGCACACACTTGTGCACTATAATGTCCCGCGCCGATGGCAAGTCTCAGTTGAGATTGGCCGCCATGACGGAAATCGGTCAGGAGGACTATACTAAAACGTATCATGATTCCGGTGTGGGATGGAGACGGAGCTATAAAAGACGCATGCTAGGTTTCGTTTTCCATAGCAGGGAGGGATAAAGCGACCAAGTGCCTGTCTGCTCGCTCCTTGGCGCAGGTATCACCTAGGGTTTAATTACACCAGCCTCTTCCTGTCCTGCTGGGCAAAGATTCGTGCCCGAATTTGTACCTACAAACTCGCTGTTTGCGAGGCAGGGCAACTGGACTGGTTGAGTTAGGTACTAATATCAAGGTGCTTCTCAGAATTTTGGTTCACCAACACTAGAAAGATTTGGAGGACTTAATGGTTCAGAGTTTTGATAGTCTTAGAGCAGTTTACCTTCTGGTTCATCTCACTTAGGTTGGTATCTCACCAAAGATCGAATTGTTAAAAAAAAAACTCCACAAAGTTTGGTTACAATTAAAATCTTAGGAAAAGACAGTTAATGCAGAGAAAAGCTCCTTTGCGAGAGACTGGAGTCCGTGCTAGGGAAATCCTGTGTTACGGATGTCCAGGCTCCCAGTGTTTTGGTCATCTTATGGTACATTGCAGAAGTTTAAAGTACAAGCACAAGCATGCATTTTGTTATTCCTATGAAAGGGAGGCAAAGCAAAAACAAAAGCTAATAAGTTTAAAACAAAAAAATAAAATTTGTTATATTTCGACGTTTCATTCTACAGATATTATACAACACTGTAGTAATTCTTTATCCTACTGGCAACTTCGCACTGGTAAAGAGTACCAAATTTCATTACCTACCCTTTTTTTTTTCTACCTCCTGGTAGGCACTGTCGGCTCGTCATTATTTTTTCGTGCGTGGCAACACAAGCACACCGGAATAAATAAGTTTTAAAAGTTCAATTAAATAAAATGCTTAAACGAAGTGCTGACGAAAGTATCCAATATTATAGTGCAAAAAAAAAGTTGAAAAAGCTAGGCAATCAAAAAAGGCGTAGTTGCTTAATAGTGTAGGTACTCTTCATCATCCGATTCCGAGGAAATACAAGGTGAGTAATTTTTCCATTACAAATTGATGTGATAACATTGTTGTTTAGTAGATATATGGCAATTATTTATGCGTTCAGCGTCTATGAGCTTCCCTGGAGGTTCAACTGCGGTTTAACACAAAGGCTTTGATGTTTTTAAAACAACAAAAAAAGGGTAATATTTGGACCCTGGGGGCAAGGCCCATTCAAATCCATGATTAAAAACCAAAATATATCAATGAAAAGAAAAAAAATACAATGTTAGAATCTTCTTAACTATTATTTAAATGCCTACCCTCATTATTTTTTTCCTTAGCCTATTGTGTCCCACTGCTGGGCAAAGGCCTCCCCCATATCCTTCCAGACATTCTTTTCTTGCGCCACCTCGAACCAACCTTCGCGGTGTGCATCCAAATCATCCTCAATTAAAAATATAAAAATAAATTGTAGATAACGGAACGCAAAACGTAGAGGACACATTGATGTACCCGATCACCAACCACCAGCCTTGGAACAAGTAAACACTGAGCTTGAACTTGACCCAGAGCTACTAGAAGCTTTGGGTGGTGCTGTCTAGTCGCCACCCGGTGGCAACTAGGAATTTGTGGGGGCGACTGGAAATATTCGGGATGGGCGCGAACAAACGATCCGCCCGCACCCACAATTGTCGACGGCTCAGTGCATAGTCGTCGGCCATGGAGTGCAACAACCAGCGAAACGAGTATGAGCTGCCCCCCTTTAGCTCAAATCCTGGGTACGCCCTTGGCCTCCTCGCTTCCCGTCATCGAGAAGGGGGAGGAGGCGGACTTCCTCTTACCGGGCATGAGCACACCAACCTTAACGCCGGGCGCCACCGATGTCGATGTTGGCGCGAGCGACTGCCGCCGCGAGCTCCAACAAGCGTGCCCCTGCGAGGCAATAACTCAGGTACATGCTCGTAGACTACAATTTTACTATGATTTTTGGCTTGGCATTACAAAGAACACTGTTATTCTGAATTGGATTTATCATGGCTACCACATACCTACCCTTCTCGCGTAAAGTTATACAGAGCACCGTTCCTCGAAATTTCTTTTCCGTCAAGGGAAAACAGGACAATATGACAGAAGTTATTTGTAACTTAATTGATTTAGGCGCCTAAACCTAGATTTGATCAATTCATTTCTGACATTTTTCTGACACCGAATGGTAACTATAGATTTATACTAAATCTGAAACAATTAAAAAAGTTCGTTTCATTTGAGCATTTTAAGATGGAAGACCATAGAACTGCATCAAAAATGATACCAAGAATGGGCTTTATGGCAACCATAGTTCTTGAAGAATCATACTTACCTACTTGTCCCTATAGCTAGATCAGAAGCCGAAACATTACGCAATTCACGTATCAATGTAACGCTTTGCCTTACGGGCTATCCTCCGCGCCTCGAACTTTCACAAAAATTATGAAAGAAGTTGTAGGTTATATGTATATTTCTTGACGATTGACTATGTCTAGGAGATACCTACGACGAGTGTCATAAAAACGTAACCGAAACTCTTAAATTATTGAATTACTTGGGTTTTATTTATTTGGTTAACCAACAATTGAATTGTTTACACATCACATGACAATTACATTCTGTATTCTTTTACACTGACTGCCTTCGAGTCCAAAGGAACACCATGCCTTGCGCTCGACTTAATGATGGCTTCGCTATTCCAGAATACACAGTCCCAGTACAACGGTACCTATAAACTATGGTAGCAGTAGGTACTGTGAAGCAAACAGTCTTCCCTTACACTGGTTCACCATCAGATATTATATTATTTTTAACGGATCTCTGAATTCACATCGCTCAACTCTTTCCTTGCAACCTCTAACCTAACAAGGTAGTTTTGTAACTTCTAACGACCAAGTTGAAAGGCTTCTAAAATGCGTTTATAAATTAAGACCTGCCACTCCAAAATACACTTGTACCTGGGATCCGCAAGTAGTTTTAAATTTTGTCGCAGAATGGGTTCCTATCAGAGCGTTGTCAATTGAAAGAATCACCAAGAAACTAGTGGTTCTCCTAGTACTATGTACAGCGCATAGAGTTCCTACAGACGTTTTCTCTAATTAAATTAGAAAATATTGTGGTAGGTTCATCTGCGGCGTCTGCCGCTGGGCTCTCGTTAGATGCCATAAGGAAATCAGCTGGCTGGACCTTCTCAAACCTTCGCAATATACTACCACCGCCAAATAGTTGACGAAGGTCACTTTGCTCAGTCTGTATTACAGATAAACCGTAATCTTTTGTGATTTTTTGACGCCATATTTTAGGGTTAATTTAGTTAGGAGTTTTTATTTCTAGTGTATATAGTTAGTTAAGTATTTATTAAAACAGTTGTAAATATCTATGTAAGCATTGTGATTTTATAAAAAAATAAAAAAGAAGTAACGGACCAGAATTTTGTTAAAATTAATTACTTACATATGAAAATTATGTTGTAATATTTAAGAAGTTTTTGTGATTATCTACAGAAAATAAAAGACTATTATTTTCCTTTCGTACATCTGTTTACTGTTTTTCACAAAATTTTCATCTCTGAACATCTAGTGTTGTTATAATATCTAAAGAATGAAACGTCGAAATATAATATAAGATCAAACGAACTTGCAAAAGTGAAGTTCGATCGATATTATATGAGTGCGTTTCATTCGAAGATTTATACTCCCATCCTCCCAAAAGGTGGAGAAGAAAAGGAGGTAGAAACAAAAAAAAAGGGTAAATGAAATTACTCTTTACCAGTGCGAAGTTGCCAGTAGGATAAAAAATACTACAGTGTTGTTATAGTATCTTCGAATGTAACGTACTCATATAATATCGATCGAACTTCACTTTTGCAAGTTCGTTTGATCTTATATTATGGTTATGTGTATTGAGGTGCGTGTTCGTATGTGGAGTGTGGCGTTGTATGTGTGGTGCGTGATGTGTGGGTGTGAAGTGTACTGTGTGGTGTGAGTGTGGAGTGTTAGGGGCGTTATAGTGCGAGGAAAGATGTGTGGTTTGTGGGTACGTGTGCGTGCATTGGATCCATCGGATGAAATAAAACTAAAGACACATAACATTCGCAATTTCCAGGCGGAGGAACAGCACTAAACATTTTAAAAATGCAGTTCATTTTACAAACGAACTACGACAAGCTTCATGTTTTAATTGAACGACACCTCGACACCATACAAAAGTGCTTGAGTCCTCTAGTCAACGAGATCCTAGAGATGGACCCCAATGATAACGACGAACCTGAGTTTCAGAAGCTGTTCAGGAAGATTTCTATCTATTTTATACTTGCCAGTGGGCTGGGAAATCCCGGGTTTATTGTTGTGAGTAATCATTTATTTTAACATCGAGCCCTTGTCCCATGTTACCTACTTGGGGGCGGCACAACAGATTTTCTTCTTGTATCTTGTCATATTGTCTCCCTCACCTATCCCTGACTCACTTTTCTTTCATCATCAAAATTACATAGATCCGATTCTTATCTTATCGCATGTATCTCTGGCATGGCCACCATCAGGGATTTTCATTTTGATAACACAAAAAATGAGTCGCTAATTAGTCGAAATTTGACGCCAATCTCAGAATTTGTCGGTCACTGGTTCAAAAGTTATAAGGGTTTATAGGTAGCCGATCTAGAGAGTCTCCCCAGCTTGGCTCAATTTTAATTTGGGAGAAAACAGATCTTCGCTAGGTGCCCTAGCTTTTGAGATTAAAATTGGGCCAAGCTGGGGAGACTCTTAAAAATGTTTCAGACGTTAAAAGAAGGCATGGCAGCCCTAGAAAGCGTGTTCTGCATGGATGACCTGAAGTTATTCGTGGCGCTACCTCGTAAGGAGAAGCTGCAACAACTAGACGTACTGCTGGGCTACACTGCTGGCGTCAGACTGTTCAATAGGGACTGCAAGAAGGGGGGCGAAGGGATACCTGATTGTAAGGACAAATTTTTTCAACACCCCATTGATTTTGATTTTATTTCGCACTAAGTATTGCTGAAAAGAACCTCTAGTTTTTAATTCGTAGCTCTTCTAGAAAGAGGTCATTACGGATCTATGAAGCGTATCTAGACTCTGCTTCAGCTAAGTACGTGTAAGAATAAGCTTCTTTAGTTCGGCCTACCCATAAAAATAATAATAGAAACATATCTAAGTCTTTCTTAATAAGACTATGTGTGTGACAAGGTTCATACCCAAATAAAACGTATGCTATGCTGTATTTATCACTTTTTGCAACCTCTATTTTCATGAACTCAGTCCTTACGGGTATCACATACAACTCGCGTAAGACACCACCCTAGGTGGTGTCAACGGCACTGAAACTGTTAGAGCATACTCTTAATCATCTCCTTAGGTTGTTGTAAATGCTTTGGAAAATCCTTGAGTTACTGTACCTTTCATCTGGCAGACCGTTGATCTTGTCAAACTATATTGAGAAATACCCCCTGTGTTGCAGTGCCCCAAAACCTGGTAGACGCAGCGAAGGCGTGCACGGTGCTGTTATCAAACTCGCTGATCACGGTGATGCAGAAGGTCAACACCCTCACTACCGCCATCGAGGGGGTCATCACACTGCAGGATGAGACCGGAAATGTTGTGCTAGACATGGCTAAGCATGAAGGAGTTACTGTGTGAGTTAGTCTACTTACTTTTTTTTTTAAGGATGGGAAATCAAATGCGTCAAGGGCGTGTCAGACTCTTACTGACTACAACCCATCCGTGTTCCTTCTAAAGCCCTTTGCGTTCCAGCACCGCGGTGACTCTTTCGAACAAATCAACTGTAGGGTTCGTTTTGTGTTATAACATAGGTACATAGGAGTAGACACCATGCAATCAAAGGCATTGCAACGGTAACGGGATGCAGTCTGTTGCAGTTGGTGGCATCCATTTGGAGCAAAACGCTACTCGTACACGAACATTTATCTACAAATGCTTGCACTGTCTGGACAAGTAGGTACACAAATATGTATGCCAAAGAAATAGACAACGGCGCGCTCATGAAATACCTACACACCTATATTACGTACTGTTAGAACCGGGTTCCGGATTACGTTTTTAAAAAAGAAACCACTTTTGGCTAAAATAAACTTCTATTGAATTAATACACGAATGCAAAAGTACAAGTGCACTGTCGGATGGTTGGGAGAGGACTGGCGTGCTGGACTGTGTGGAATGGGGAGAGGAACGAGAGGAGGCTGAGTCAGCAGCAAGAATGCAGCATAGGATGCTGAGTAAGCTAGAAGGGGTACAGTTTAGGGATGTAACAGCCCCCCGATTAGGAGGAAACTTACGGGTGGAAAGTAAGTTGACGGGATGGAAGGAAGGGTAGGTTAGGTTTAGGTTACTCGGAGTCGAGGAGCAGGAATATCTTCTTCATCTATGGATGGCATTTCTATTTCTATGGGAGTGTTAGGTTTAGGGTTACATCTAGAATTCTTAATTAACTTACAATAATTATACAATTTATAGGAAATAACTAAGATTATAACTATGCTTACAATGATAGTAGTATATGAATAATAGTTACCGTAAAGGACAATATGAGGTTTTTCAATGACTCCATTGAGGTTTGATTTAATTTGATCAGTTACTTTATTATAATTTGAGAAAAGAGAGTCTAAATTATTTATGTTTTTTAAGTTAACGTAAGGAACTTTAATATTGTCTTTTAAGTATGTAGTAGAACTACAACAAGTATCATTAATTAATTCAAAATGCAATACTATTGGATTTAACTTTATTTCAATCGCACGTTTACGCGTGGCGCGTGGACGCGCTTTGCCGGGGCGAAACTCCGCTGCCACGGCAAATTGCATCGCGGCGGACGGAGCTCCTGCAGGATACTATGGCGGTATGGAGACTGAGACTATCGCGGCCCAGCGCTGGGCACGCCACAATTGCGGCGGTAAGGCCCCTCTTTGAGGAGTGGCTGGAGAGGCGCCACGGCGTCCTCACCTTCCGCCTGACGCAGGTACTTACCGGACACGGCTGTTTCGGGAGGTACCTGTTTCTGATTAAGCGGGAAGACACGCCCGGGTGTCAGCACTGTGAGGATCGCCCGGAGGACACGGTGGAGCATACGGTGGAGGTCTGCCCTGCTTGGGCTGAGCACCGCCGTGTCCTCATTGCGGCGATCGGTGGCGGCGACCTCTCGCGTCCGGCCCTGGTTGAATCCATGGTCCGGAGCGAGGAGGCTTGGGAAGCGGTCACCTCCTTCTGCGAAGCAGTAATGCTAGCGAAGGAGGAGGCGGGCCGCGCGAGGGAAAGGCAAGGCCTTCGCCCCAACCGCCGCAACAGGAGAAGACGCCCCGGGCGTCGGGAGTCGCAGGGCGATCCCCGGCCACCGTAGGCGCGGGCCTGCGGACGGCGAGCATTGGGTGGCTCGCCGTCCGATCACCACCAGGCCCGGGTCGATGGCGCGTTGTGTTTCACGCGCGCCTCAAAGAGATGTCAGCATAAAAGACGGGGTCCGCTAGGGCCAGAGCCTGCCAGGGTTGCGGAATTTGTTCGAAAGAGTCACCGCGGCCCTGGAACGCAAAGGGCTTCAGAAGGAACACGGATGGGTTTTAGTCAGTAAGAGTCTGACACGCCCTTCCGCTCCATCCAGAGCGGAAGAAGTCATTTGATGATTTCCCATCCTTAAAAAAAAAAAAAAAAATAAAAAAACTTTATTTCAATATTGTGTTTAGGTATTAACTTATTGTCGTTGCAATAGGCTATGCAGTTGTCTGGTATAGTTAGTATACCAGTACCGGAAATAGAAGATTCTGATAAATCTTGACTATTACATTCTATTGTAATTTTAGAATTTTGACTAATCATGTAAATCCACTGGTTACTATGTAATTTATGAAAGGTTTCAAAATTACCATTAATGAATTCAGTTTTGCAAAGAGGCGGAACGGAAGTCAGAGCTTTTGAAATAACCTCAGTTTCACATATTGGTACGGCTGACGTTGAGTATACACTGGGGATTTCACAGATATAATATTGCGTATTGATAACTTTACAGGTATTGAGTGAATTTAGTTTACAATAAGATGATTTATCTTTAGTAATGCCTAAGTATTTAGTAGATGGTATCATTGTAGAGTACAATGTATTGTTTACAGTTTTAAGGGCAATAGGGTAAGGTATAGTATGATATAAATCAAATTCTTTTGTATTTACTAAAGGCATTTGTAACACAAATATTATCTTGTTATTTGTATAATAACTGGACACATCGGATATGTTTTCTAAAATATGGATATTATCTAAGATTAAGGGTAGGTACAGGTAATTGCTTAGAACTAGGGAGAAATCTGTAATTACCCACAAGGTCTGAAAACAGTTGTTTAGGGGTAATAATAGAAGGATACATTAAATTAGACTTACTAAACATAATAGCGTTAACAATATCTTCTAACTTAAATGATAACGTTAATAAACTACTTTCTAAAATATTCGACAGTCCCGATATTTTAGACCTCATTACTAGTTTATTGGAAATCAGTGTTAAATTCGCCATTTCCTGATTCAAGGTATCGATAGCGTAACTAAGACTCACTTCATTTGCATTGATTTTATCCATTACTTTTGGAGAGACGATAATGTGGATGTCGTAACCATCATGTTTTCTTTCATGAGGGTTGCCAACTTGGTTTGATCATCTTCTAAAGTTTGGATGGCATTACTATATTTTTCGGCATCATTTTGGTCCATATTACCGAACAGTTGTTTAATCACTGAGCCGACTCCACTAAACCAGGCTGATCTTTTATGTGATTTGGATATAAGATGGGAAATAGAATCAAAGTCTCTAACTATATCAGAATAACGGGATGACAATGGTTGGAACAAATAGTGACATTCGCCTTCATAGTATGCTTTACTTTGATTGCATAAAGATTTTGAAGTTCTTAGGAGATCCCTAATATTATCTAAATGTGGTTGAATAAAAGAGATGTCTATGGGGATGATAATATCTAGAGTATCATCAGTTATTTTTAGAGAACCAATGGGGTCAAAATATATGCCTGCGTCGTCTGATGCTGGCTTGATAAATCCTTGACTGTCCGACGCCAGGGTAGGATAAATGTAACCAATTCTGGAAGGAAAAGTGATTTGAATTAGCTAATATTGAGATACTATGTTTCGTTAATTACGGCTAATTTCATTTCATCATAATGATGTTTGACATGGCGTCTATTTATTAAGAGTGACGCAGTATTGTTTCCATGGATTTTCACGATTTTAAACGGGCCTTTCCAAATAGGTGAAAGGGCTTTTCTAAGGCGTAGATGATTTTTTATGTAAACAAGGTCGCCGACTTTATATTTAATTGGCCTTGTGTGAGTATCGTAATAAGTTTTGGAGTTTATTTTTGATTGTTGTATGTTTTCTATGGCTTTTGTTTGGCAGTATTTTAGTCTATTTTGGAGCATGCGGACATACTCAGGGTAAGTAGCGCCTGATGTTTCTTCGTAAATAGAATTCGGTATATATGGTTTATTTCCAAATATAAGTTCATAGGGAGAGAAATGAGTGGTGGAATGGACTGCCGTGTTATATGCAAGTATAGCTGTGTATACAAAGCGGGGCCAGTTATTTTGTTGTTCGTTTACATATGATTTCAGGTACTCTTTCAATGTGGAATGACTTCTTTCAAGAGCACCCTGAGTCTGAGGGTGATACGGGGTGGACCATAACTGTTTGATTTTCAGTAAGTTGCATGTTTGTTTGAACAGCTCGGCCGTGAAGTTTGTGCCTTGGTCTGTTAAAATTGTTTTGGGTATTCCAAACAAGGTAATGAAATGAACCAGGCATTCACATGTTTCTTCAGCAGTAGTGTTAGTGATCGGATAAGCTGCTGAAAATTTGGTAAGGTCATCTTGGAGAGTCAATATATACTTATATCTGTCGTTACCGGCTTCTGGTAGTGGTCCTACGATATCAAAAGCTACGCGTTCAAATGGGCGCGTGGAAAGAGATGTTATTTGCATAGGGGCACGATTGGTTCTTCTAAGGGCTTTGTTAATTTGGCATTGCGGGCATTTCTTTATATAATTTTCGACGTCTGCTCGCATGTTTTTCCAGTAATATTTTTCCTGGATACGTTTCAACATTCTGCCAGAACCTAAGTGACCGGCTATAGGGAGATCATGGTTTTCTTTCATGATTTTTGGGATTTCACTCAGTGATGGGTAGATAATATGGTTCTTATAAATGTGTATAGTCGTTTCTGAGTTGTGGAATAAATATAGAATTATATTGTATAGTTTGATATACTGATGAGTATCGAAAGGATTATTAAAGTCAGATATAGCTATTTCGGGGTTATCTTCACCCGCGAGACTGACAACTAACTCATTTCTTACGGATTTAAGACACTTGTAGATGTCCTCATATGAGCAGGTGTCAAAGTGATTGACCTTGGTAAAAATGAAATAATAAACTTTATTTTCAGTTTCATATTTAAGGAAAGAATGTAATGTTCTTTCTAGTAAGGAAAATTCGTTTAAATTTGGAATATTAGATATGACTTCTTGAATGTATGGAATGGATTCGTCCATGTCTATGGATGTAGGGATGATAACATATCTTTTATCGGTTTTAGATAAACTTTCGTTATGTTCTATTATAGTTACGTTAGGATTAAAATCCTTAGAAGTGGTTTTAAGGAATTCTGAGTAATTACCATCTAAGGTATTGGAGCTGTTAGGGCTCGAGACATCGGGAGGTGATATTGGATTTGGGTGAATAGCGGGAGATGAAGTTAAGTCTTCATTTATTATATCATCTAAGTCATCAAGGTTTCCTAGCTCTGGTAAGTCTATATTTGGTTGGATGAGGGGATCTGTGAGATCTTCAAGTTGGATTAAATCGTCGGGGGAAACATCTGGATTTGATGTTTCATCAAGATCAGGTGAGTTAAAATTCTGATTAGAAGTACTAGGTATAGGATTTATAGGATTTACAGGATAGCGGGATAATGCATCAGCGGCATTATTTAGTTTCCCTTTTCGATATATTATTTCATATTCATATTCCTCTAATTCTAATCTCCATCTCTGGAGTTTGCTACTGGGGTCAGTATGATTGAATAGCCAACGTAAGGGGCGATGGTCAGTAATTATCGTGAACTTTCTACCATAGAGATATGGACGGAAGGTTTTACAGCCGTAGATAATTGCAAGCAATTCTTTTTCGGTTGTACTATAATTGCACTCATTTTTGTTGAGTGTACGGGAAGCATAGGCGATAGGCTTGTCCTTGCCTATTTCTCCTTGGGAAAGAATAGCACTGATCGCATAATTGGATGCGTCAGAGCTGAGAAGGAATGGTTTGGAGAAGTCGGGATATGATAATAATGGAGCTGTAGTTAATTTATGTTTTAGGATTTCAAAGGATAACTGATGTTCGTTTGACCATACAAACTCAACGTTCTTTTTCAGCAGATTTGTTAAAGGTTTAGCAATGCTTGAAAAATCAGGAATGAACCTGCGATAATAAGAAACGAAACCAAGAAATGATTTGACGTCTTTGGGAGTCTTTGGTACAGGGAATTCATGAACTGCTCTTAGTTTTTCAGGGTTTGGTTTTACGCCTTTGTCGGTAATGACATGGCCCAGATATGAAACTTCTTTACGTAAAAATTCACACTTGTCTGGTTGTAGTTTCAATCGGAATTGACGGAGTCTAGAAAATAAGTTAGTTAAGTTATTTATATGAGAAGGGATATCATATGAGTAAATTACGATGTCATCCAAATACACGAAGCACTGGATGCCTTGGAGACCAGATAAAGCGGAGTTCATTAGTCTCTGAAAGGTGGAAGGTGCATTCTTTAGGCCAAATGGCATACGAGTGAATTCATAATGCCCTGTTGGGATTGAAAATGCTGTTTTAGGGGAATCGTCGGGACACATTTTAATTTGATGAAAACCGGAAGCTAGGTCTAGAGTGCTGAAATATTTGCACTTACCTAATTGGTCTAGGATTTCGGTTATGTTTGGGATAGGATAGGAATCACCAATTGTTACGTCGTTAAGCTTACGGTAGTCGATTACAACGCGCCATTTTCTTTGACCGGAAGCATCAAGCTTCTTGGGTACTACCCAAATTGGTGAGGACCATGGGGACATAGAAGGTTTTACTATACCTTGAATCAACATTTTTTCGACTTGGGAATCCACCTCTTTCTTGTGACATTCGGGAAATCTGTATGTCTTAACATGAATTGGGATATCAGAAGTGGTTTTAATTTTATGTTCTATTGCGTCAGTGTAAGTTAACTTGTCCTCAGGTAAATGAAAAATGTCTGAAAACTGAGAACAGACCGAGTATAATGCCTCAGTTTCTTCTGGATTAAGGTGGGACACGCGAAGTTGCTTTAAGACTTCTTCTGTGCGCTCCTGAATATGGGGTTCAGCTATGGTACCGATAAAGACTGAATTCTGTAATTCGAAAGGATTTAAGTGTAGTCTAAGATCAGACTTGATTGTTACAGGTTCTTCTGAGATATTAACAACAGAAATATTAACACGATTGTTATTTTTAACTTGAACCATACAGTTCGCTACTAATAGATCTTTGGACAGATGTTGGTCGATTATTAAGCCTTCTCTGATTTCTGGGTTTGCTACAGTACATTCGATTACGGTTTCACTGCGTGGTGTGATAGTATAAACAGGTTCATTGAAATGTATTTTAAATTTAATATTCTTTAAAAGCAACATTCTTTCATCATAGCTAATTTGGCCACTCATGGAATTGAATAAATCGTTGCCAATAATACCGTCATATGGTATGCTTAAGTCAGTGACTAGATTAAATATATGTGTTAAGTGTTTACAATCACTATCAGATTTATCGTGTGTAAAAATGGTTATAGGGATTTGTCCTAATGTACATAGAGGGTTATCAGGGGTTGAGTCAATACCCTTGATTTTGACTCTAATGGATTTGTAGTGACCTACCTTATATAATCTATTAAATATAAATTATGCAATTGTTTCAAATTAAAATCAAAAATAATTTATATACATATTTACAAAGTAACCTAACAACTAGTATTATATAAATTCAAAAATCAAAATCAAATAATTTAATGTTACTAACATTCAACATACAAACAGATATTTTGCATTAGTAGATAATTTCTTATCAGCTAACCGGCGTAGCTATGACGCGTCTTTTGTTATAGCGGCCGGCAGGCCTGCTACGTCACACAAACCGGTTGCGTGAGCGAGACGGTACTAACAGTGCGTTGCGCTCGCGCAAGTGCGGTCGATGTGAGCTACGCGTAGGCAGTATGTTCACTGAGCCGATACCGACCATTGCTATAAAAATCATAGCTTCGCCGCGCTAAACTATAACTGTACTTTCGCTTGTTTTCGTGCATCTATCATCTAAGCTATATTTCTACCACTCCTTCTTACTCTTCTTAGTGGAACTCTTGTGTGTGAACTGTAACCTGTGTCTGTGCAATAAACTTTCTTTCTTCCTCTTGTGTACTTCGGACCTTTACTTTATTTCTTCATCCTACCTACATCTTCACACACGTCAGCCATCTACAGATTCATTAATTGTGGGCATTTCGTCGATGGCAGATTTTTTTATTAGACTTATTGATGCGCCAGTATCGACGAGGAGGGATAGTTCGTAAGAGGACACGGAAGAATTCACTTCTATAAATGGTAAGTATTTATTTGGTAAATTAGTTGTGAATTCGTATATTTCTTCATTAATATAGTTTTTATTTTCAGGATTCTGGATGATGTCTACGATTTGGGGCTGGTTACCCTGTTGCTTGACTTCGTAAGTTTTTAAGGATTTAGAGTCTACGATTTGGGGCTGGTTACCCTGTTGCTTGACTTCATGAATTTGTAAGGATTTAGAGTCTACGATTTGGGGCTGGTTACCCTGTTGCTTGACTTCGTAAGTTTTTAAGGATTTAGAGTCTACGATTTGGGGCTGGTTACCCTGTTGCTTGACTTCATGAATTTGTAAGGATTTAGAGTCTACGATTTGGGGCTGGTTACCCTGTTGCTTGACTCTAATAGGATGACCTCGAGTTTGGGGCTGGTTACCCTGTCCATGGGTGATCGTTTTAATTTTGGCGTCGTTTATTATGGAGTTTACCTGTCCCGTGCGACGCCTATTCGGGACATCATTTAGTTTAAATCGTTGTCGACAGTATCATAACCTTCAGCTTCGGTCACGACATTAATGTGGGGTTTGAAATTAGATGTGCTCGGCTGCGCACTTGGAGTGAAGGGTTTATTTTGATTGAACCTTTTATTATTATATTCTCGGAGTTGGCACTTTTCTAGAACATGCCCTGATTTCTTGCAATATCTGCAGAACGTGTCATTTGACGAGGATTGTTGAGATGCAGGTTTTTGAGATCGATTATTATTATAAAAGTTACCGGGTTTATTTGGTTTAATATTTGGGTCATTGTTACGAAATGATTTAGCGGATAAGTTTTGTTTGTAGGAATATTGTTGCAATTTTTCTTCGGAAATCGCGTAATTAATTGCGTCATTAAGACTCTTCGGGTCCCTACACCTAACAATGTTAGCTATGCGAGGGGTAAGGCCCATTGTGAATGTATGGAGGGCAAGGTCCTCCATTGCAGCTACTCTGCCGGCAAGTTCACTCTTTTTGTGACTGGATATGGAAATTTCTGTAAGTAATTGGGACAAACAAGTTTCTATTCTAAGTGAGAATTGGTTAACATTCTCCTGGGCGCCTTGCCTGCAATCTTGGAGCTCTGCAAGAAGGTGGGCGTAGTGTTTACGTTCCCCAAATTGGTTCTGAAGGAAATCTTTAAGGGATGGCCAAGAATCAAATTCCTTAATTGAACATGCAATTTCGGCTTTACCGTCCAATTGACTGATGATATACTTGAAGACGATATCGACTTGATAAGAGGAGGCTATGGAAATGGCATTATCGCAATTGTATAAAAAAGCATTTAATTTTTCTCGGCTACCATCAAAGGGCTTAATGAATTTTAGGATTACATTTAAAGGTATTCCTTCTTTAGGCTCCTCTTTCAGGTTCTTTGAGTCTTTGGACATGATTAACAAAATTCACAGAAAGATTTGTTAAAAGAATAATATTAGTTAACTATTACAAGTCTGGAAATAAGATTATTAGTGTCGACAGTGTATGAATCGGGTATCTTATCGCTTATGCTCGATGTTGAGACTGGAACTGCGACGGGCGACGAGACATAACATCCGTTGATGTGCCGTATGGATTGGAATGTTCAACATAAACAGTTGTAAGTTATTTTTATGTCGAACTTAGATCACTTTAGTATTATGGAAAAGATGTTCACAACTCACAGTATTAAAACGCACATGTTCTTCATGTTTTCGCTGGAACTGGGACTGGATCTGGATCTGTAGCTGGAGTTGGAGCTGGAACTGGATTGACCTTGAACTAGGTCGGTACCGGATTTTTACCGGTATGATGAGTCGTCTCTGGAGCTTTTGAGGCACTAAGGCACTTTCACTTTTAGCACTTGTCACTTTTGGAAAATAGCACTCTTCGAAAGGATTCCTAGGATTTTTCTATCCCTTTTACGCTGCCACCAATGTTAGAACCGGGTTCCGGATTACGTTTTTAAAAAAGAAACCACTTTTGGCTAAAATAAACTTCTATTGAATTAATACACGAATGCAAAAGTACAAGTGCACTGTCGGATGGTTGGGAGAAGACTGGCGTGCTGGACTGTGTGGAATGGGGGAGAGGAACGAGAGGAGGCTGCGTCAGCAGCAAGAATGCAGCATAGGATGCTGAGTAAGCTAGAAGGGGTACAGTTTAGGGATGTAACAGTACCTACCTACTCAGTTACTGGGTTGAGGAGGTCAAAATGACAAATAGACAGTCGCTACATATACCAATATATTCAGTTGTAAGTATCACTTGCATCCCGTTAGACTAGAAGGCGATCCCAACTTTGTCAAGAAAAAGCCACACACAGATGACGATGTTTGATCTCGAATGACTCCTTCCACTCTGGGCAGAGCGGCAGGTAGTTTTAGATTCTGACTAAAACCCAACCGTGTTCCTCAAAATGCCCTTTGGGTTCCAAGACCGCGGTAACTCTTTCGAACAATTCCGCAACAAAACCTAACCCTAGATGTCACAAACACTAACATTCCCATCACATTTCCAGTCAAAACTATACGGAAATCTTCGACCTCCTCGCCTTCAACCGTCAGTACGAGGTGTTCATTCGCAAGCTCCTGGCTGACGTGGAGTCCATGACGCTGAAGGCTGACCAATACGTCGAGAGGACGGAGACAGTGTTGCAGGAGTTACATGCGGCTGTCAAGTATAAGGCTGCCGTGCCCGTGCAGAATGTCTTTGTAAGTATTTGAGGATTTTCAGCAGCTGGTAGCTGATGATATCTTTTGACTATATCGCTACTGCTGACCTCGACAAAGGAACAATTCCAAAGTCGGGAAACGAGTTGCCGCTGTATCCGTGTACAATGTTTTTGTATGTATTCAAAAAGCATGGTACCTAAGTGGTTCATTGAACACCAGTGAGATTTCTTTGAAAATGAGTGATTTGGCTATTGAGATCACAGTGAATACAGATCGATCTAAGGGAGAAGACGTGCTACTACGACCTCAAAAAAATTTGGGGTAAGGAACGGAGAATGATAATGGATTGCTTGGTAACGTTTTTTGGTTGCTGAGGTTTTTGTAAAGGTGCAAGTTACTGGTAACTGCTACTCCAGAAAAGCCTTTTTTGTTATCGATGGGAAACCATGAAATGACTCCTTCCACTCTAGGCGGAGCGGAAGGGACTGTCTTACTGACTAAAACCTACCTGTGTTCCAAGGGCTGCGGTGACTCTTTCGAACAAATTCCGCAACGCTTTTTTTTCTCTCTCGTTTGGCCACAACGATTGGAAGCGACAATGTGGTCGACGATGGAGCACGCTTGCCTATCTGGAAACACTGCAGCAGTAAATTCCACTCGCCCGCTAGGGCCAAAGCCTGCCAGGGTTGCGGTATTGCTAGCCTAAGATCAAGATAAATGGCATGCGATTGGAGAGCCTAATGACCAGCTGTAGACTTATTAGTTCTCGATAATTTAGAACGCATTGGCGGACTCCATTGAATTTGCACGATTCGATGGAGTTTTATACCTTCGATTGAAAATTAATTACTAAAGAAAAAAAAAATCATACGTACGACGAAAGAAGAACGATAAAAAAGTAGGTATTTATTATTAAAATCAACTCAGTATATGTAACTACGACTTGCATTCCAGCCACTGTTCACCAGGCTGTGGGAAGTATGGCGCGCGATGCAGAACTGCATGTTCCTAGTGTCCACAGTGAACAGGCTGATGGCCATCATGTCCAGCATTCAGGATCAGATCACGTTGCCCGACGAAGTTATTGATAAGTTGCTGGAAGGAAGACCTATTACCTCTGATCAGGTGAATTAGATGCAATTTTAGACATCATCGGAGACGCGGGGCGTCGGGCGTTTTTTTCCTTTTACGGACAGCTTCGACAGGCTGCGGCCCGCATCATCACACGCGCAAACACAAACATACCTATGGCAATGTACGATGTTGTTTATGTATACACGGGGCGTGACGTGCACGTGGTACGGGGCGTGGAGAGTAGCGGTGCCCGCCGCGGCCAACATTGGGAGTGTGTGGGAGCGCCCAAACTCCTCATCACTTACTTATTTTATTACATAATAATATAAATAATACATGTTTTATCATAATTAATTATTAAAACATGTCGGTCATGTCGTACTCCATTGCTGATGGTGACTCACGACGCAGACGATCCGCCCCAGTCACCGCTTCGTCCGCGGTGGCAGATATCGCCGTATGTTCGTATTGCCGCGGGCGACGCCGCGGATGTCGCTACTTGTTACCGTGAAGGAGAGTGCGACGCGACGCTGCCATCCGCGGGCTCCGCATTTCAAGCAAACCGCTTCTTCGTAAACGCTCTCACTACACGCCATGTTTAAATTGAATGCGGGCCGCGCCGCCGCACGCGTCGTGCTACGTCCCACGTCTTCGTAAACGAGGCCTAAGAGTTTCCTGTCTGGTTTTCAAGTGAATACGGGGAGTAGTTGGTGTTGATAAGGAGGGAAGTGGAAATTGTTTTTTTTTTAATATTTCCGATGTTTTTGCTGAATAATTTCGTCGTCTGAATAATTGACTCGGCGTTTTTCTGTTCCTCAAAACTGTTGATTCTGGCCCTTGGGACTGATAGAGAATTCTGTACATAGCAAGCAGCCTTTTTAATTAAGAAATCTCATACGTACCGTGCGTGTTTTATGTAAGTGCTGATTAAATATTATTCTTTTTTTCTATACGAATATTATAAATGGGAAAGTATCTAACTCAGTCTGTCTGTTACATTTCACGCCTAAACAGCTGGTTCTGATACGCGACAGATCCTTAGACCTTGGAGAAGAACAGGATACTTTGGAATCAGTGATCCTTAAGTGACCTTTGAATTAAACGCTTGATATTATGCCCGCAGACCAGAGTGAACTGCCGGCCGACCGTGGAAGACCGCATGGCTCTGGTCTCGCTCGCGAACTACGTCTGCTATCCGAGCAGCTCCGAACTCCTCGCCATAAAGCAAGCAGAGGTACGTATTCTTAATCCTATCATACTTCATACCAGTCTTAACCTTTTGAACGCCATTGTCACGTATACATAACAAGCAAGCGCGGGCCCTGTTCTAGTTCCATCCAGCCCGTCCCTAGCTGTCCTCCCCCTAGCGACGCCCTAAGCCGAGGCCCGTACCCCACAGGGGGTGCCCGCGAGCGTATAGTCGCTTAGTTTGTAAGTTTCTTATAAGCCCTGGCTGGAGACTTTAATATTATATTAAAGCCACCACAGGCAAGCCCGGTTATGCAGTCGAAAACCTTATAGGTTGAACTGCGAGACGCCATTCCCAAAAAAGAAAAACGCGGGCCTTGTACGCCAAAAGTCATAAATATGTGACAAAAAGTACGGCGAATTTGTGGCTTGTCATCGGGGGCACGCCGATACATTTATGCTCTGGCGTTCAAAATGTTAAATGTGAAAGTTGTACCTATGTTTAGATGTCTGTTATTCAATCACTGCTGCAGCACTTTGATGAAACTTAGCACAAGGCTAAACCACTGTGGTGGTACGTATGTTCCTGTGGAATATTTTTCTACCGTCACGCTGACGAAGCCCGCCGCGTAAGCTATAATTGAATTTATAATTCGATATCATTATCACGTTAGTTTCACAAAGTTCAAATTCCTAAATAACGCTAAAATCGACTTGAATTACTGGCGACTGATTGAAATTATCTCGAACTAGGAATTCAAGTATATAATCATATTTATTTATTTATATAAACTTAATGTACACACAGTCAACCTTTGGGTTAAAAAACTACATTGTGGTAGGTTTACAACAAATAAAAATAAAATAGTATTTTGTTTCGGAAAGAATACACAAATAATATAACTACTAATAACTAGGAATAATACTTGGGTACACTAAGGTGTCGTTCTAATGCAAAGCGATTATCGCGGGAATACGCGATCATCGCGTTTATTGAATCGGAAGGCGTCATATATCGACCCTGACACGATCGGATAGGCCGTAAAACGTCGTACGCGACGATCGCGTATTCGCGCGATAATCGCTTTGTGTTAGAACGACACCTAAAACCTTAAAAAAATCACACACTTGTATTTCTCCAGTTCCTAGGTTTCTGCGCGCTGTGCCTGAGCGTGGGCGCCCTGGTGCCCAGCAACATAAAGATAGGTCTCATCAAGCACAGAAACCGCTACTACGGCTTCTGCAGCGTTAAGATGGCTGCCCGGTTTAGTAGGGAGCCTGATAGGTATGCATATTTATTTGTCTAAGTATTCATTTTCACATCCCGCTACGTGCTTAATGGACGGTGCTAATGTGGTGTGCATGTACTCCCGCTTGCACACTGCCTCACCCCGCCGCATGTCAGGGCGTCCTTCGGCGTGCCGTGCTCGAAAATGGACCCCTTTTTATGGATGGAAAATCATCAAATGACTCCTTCCTCTCTGGGCGGAACAGAAGGGAGTGTCCATACGTGCTCTTTCTAAAGCCCTTGGCGTTCCAGGGCCGCGGTGACTCTTTCGAGCAAATTCCGCAACAAGATCGACCCCTGCGGCTGTTATTAAGCCACGAGCTCGCACAAAGTATGACGTGCTGTTGGCTGCGCTAATACAAATTTAAACTTAGGTTAACTTTTTCCACCAGGTATGTGAACGAAGTGCTGAACCAGGCCCGCAACAACACCCACCTCATCAACTTGCTGAACATCGTGGAGCTCGTGTTCAGCGCCAAAGACGTAGACGACCTCGTTGTTATACGAGTGCCTAAGAGTGAGTACACGTTATGAAAGAGACGCAGGTAGTATTTTTTTCTATCTGTAGTACCTAGGTATTGAGGTACTTTCCCTCCATGTGGCAAAGTCTTGGGACGCCCTGTATAAGCCGTATAACACATGAGCGGCTATACCTGCACATTCATCATCTGCCTAGCCTTTTCTCAACTATATTGGGGTCGCCTTCCAGTCAAACCGGATTCAGCTGAATACCAGTATTTTACAGTCCACTGGATTAACCTTTTGAACGCCAGAACATAAACGCATCGGCGTGCCGTCGACGCCACATTTGGTCACATATTGCTTGTCACGTATACCTATGTATGTGACAATGGCGTTCAAAAGGTTAAATAAAGCTTTGACATTAGGAACTAGGAACTAGGAGTATTAATATAGTTTCATGGTTCCGTTGTGAAAAAAAACAATTATGGATCATGTATAGCTAGCTCCGACTTACTATCGCCCTAATAAACGTGCTAGTCATCAAAACCTCATATTATTATGGAACCAAAACGAGAGTTGAGTATTATTTAATTTTTCTAGAGCTTCAGGATAAAATGGGCAACATAAAAATTTAAATTGAAAATAACTATTTAGAACTTCTAAAGACTAGAGGAGGGCAGGAGTGACTATTGGCGGTTTTCCTTAAATATTTTCGTTAATTGATCAAGAAGAAAAGAATAATGCTGTCACATGTAGCAGATAAACAAATAATGTTACCTTACACCAAACTTACATTTGTAAATCCCTTGTTATTTCCAGTAAAGGTATTCGACAAGGACATACAGACGGAGGCGCATCCGATGGACGAGTACAAGCTCAAAAACTACAGCTGGGATCTCTGGGAGTGCAAGAGAAGAGCTTGCCAATGGGTCTGTTGTTATAATGTGTTAATTTGATTGCGTTAGCTTAGAAGTTTGTGTGTATGTTAATTTCATTTTCATTTCTTTTTTCAATTTCTCACTCAATTATTTATAAATGTCCGAGATACTTGTACTCCAAGCTTGCGTGGGTAAATAGTCACCGGCAGCGCAAGGCCAGGCGTTGTGCTCAGCAGCTAGCTACCCCACATCACCGTACTGCAGCTTTCCGAGGCAGTTTTCGATACGCGGCCTCCAAATGTTGGAACAACATTCCCCCACCCATTAGGGACCTAAAAAACATTAGTTCATTTAAGGCTAGACTAAAGAAATTCATTTTGAGTTCTCAAATCGAATTTAATGACATCAACATTGATAAATCTTTTATTTAATCATTTTATTTATCCAATATTTATTTCAATTATGTTTAATCAATCACCAATTTAAGTATGTCTCCATTGTTTTCATTAAAATATATATATATATATATATATATATCTCTTAGTATAAAAACTAACCTTATGTTAGGCTGGATGCAACGTGGTATGTCTCCAGGAACCGCAAGGCTTCGATTAGTTATAAACTTTGACTGTTGGTAGGTAGGCACATATATATTTTATGAAAGGTACTTCTCCATTTTCCTTTTACGGCTACTCGTTAGCGTTTATAATATACTCTTTGGATAATGCGTCCACGCGTTGTTTTATAATACAGATTCGTGGGTAGTACTATAAAAGAAAAATCTCTGGACAGTGTAGCAAACACAAAAAAAAATAAAAAAACTTTTGTAATACTTATTAACGTATTCTAATTTATTTATTATTTATTTTTAATTTTCAAGTATGAATGTATTTATTTTTCTTACCCACGTCCGTGTGTAACTGCAGGGTGCCAACTGAAAAAACCAGCGCTGGGTGTCTGACGCCCAGAAAATGCTGAGATGGTAACCCTTTCGGTATAGGCACGCTCAGCTAGCGGCTGGCTAGATAATTTTTGTCTTATGATTGTTCTCTTTTTTACTTTGTGTTTTGTTGCTGTTGTGTTGTGTCTGTATCGAATAAATGTTTTCTATTCTATTCTATTCACTCCCAAGTACTCTTTTACCATTTCCACATCCAGGCAAACATAGTGAACTGTCAGACCCATTCAACACAAACCCACTACAGCCACCTCCGATCTGACATCCAATGCCAGACCGTGGAGCCCCGGGACAAGTGTCTCCAGACCAACAAGGATAAGGGCATCAACACCGTAAGGACCACCTACTTCATATGGGGCTTGAGAGGCCAGCGGGGGTATGGACAGCACCCCATGAATCTGAAGCCCCAGCATTCTCTGATGGGGTTGAAACGTATGTATTTTATTTTGATACTCAGGATGGATGAAGCACGTTAAGCCGTTGGTCCCGGCTGTCATTTGTAGATCTTTGGCAGTCGTTACGGATAGTCAGAAGCCAGAAAATCTGACACCAGTCTTGCAAAAGGAATACCGTATTACCCAGTGAATGGGTTGTGGAGGTCTGGTAGACAGCCGCTCCACGTAAAAACTGGTTTTCAGCTGAATCCGGTATAGTTGTGAAAAGGCTAGGCAGATGAGACTCAGGATGGATGAAATGGCGACAGGTCACTGGAACAACTTGCGACCACGGATGCCCCTTAAGTTAAAGGGGAAATTTTTTAAGTCCGTGATAAGACCTATGGCACTGTATAGATCAGAATGTTGGGCTGTGAAAAAGACGGATGCTGAGATAAGAATGTTGAGATGGATGTGTGGAGTATTGAGAAAGGATAAAGTGAGGAATGAGTACTTTAGAGGTAGTTTAAAAGTGGCGCCAGTGACGGAAAATTTGAAAGGGATCCGCTTGTCTTGGTATGGTCATGTGAAGAGGAGGGATAAAATGCATGTAACTAAAAGAGTCATGAATATAAAAAGAATGGATGGAGAAGGAGAGGGAGGCCAGAGAGAAGATGGATGGATTGTGTGAGGAGTGATATAAAAAAGGGAGTTAGTGATAGCGTGCCGGCTGACAGTACAGAATGGAAGGAAAAAAACGTGTTGCGCCGACCCCAAGTAACATGGGATAAGGGCAGGAAGATGATGGTAACTTCCGCAAGCGGCTTCACCCGCGTAGAAGTTAAAAACTATGCCAAGGCAACTTCCTCCGGGGATGAACAGTCCTATGTCCTCTCCAGTCTACTCGTTTGCCAAATTTCATCCAAATCCATTCAGCTGCTATGACGTTACTTTCGGATTTACAATATTAATAAGGATTGGATAGCAAACAAGGAACAAATGTTTAATTCTAGATCTTTGTCAGTCTTGCAATAAATCTTATCAAGGTGGCATAGTTGGGAAAACATCATATCAGCTTGCAGACGTCCACTGCTGGACATAGGCATCCCCTAAGTATCGCCACAACAACCGGTTCTGTGCGTCTCGCATCCATCGGCTACCCGCGACCCTCAGCAGGTCATCGCTCCACCTTGTGGGAGGTCTCCCAACGCCACGTCTTCAGGTACGCGGTCGCCGCTCCAGAACTTTTCGGCCCCATCGACCATCTGTTCTGCGAGCAATGTGCCCTGCACACTGCCACTTCAGTTTGACAATCCTTCGGGCTATGTCCGTAACCTTGGTTCTCTTGCGGATATCGTAAAACGCAGGAAAACATATTAATACTTAACATTATATGACGTTCAAAAGTGCCTTTTAATGGTCTAGTTGAAATAAATGAATTGACTTTGACATTATCAGCTTTGGAATAAGGTTCAAAATCGTATAAAACCCAGATAAACAGTACTTTTGTTTTTTTTTCAGCCCCAACAGTGACAGCATGCGCATGGCCTTGTGTAGGCAACACGGAGAACGAAGAAGGTTCCGTACATACGCCAGAGCAAAACGAATTCTATTCGCCGAAACCCGAATAAAAAAAACGTGGCTTGAACGGTGTTTGTCGGTGTTCAAAGTTACTTTTATGCATGTTTCATTTTTTTGAGGTTTTGTTGATCCAGTTTAGTAGGTGTTAATATAAAATGTGAGTAAAAAAGTATTGGAATTAAACGATTGTATATTAGAAAACTATTTTGGGTAGATATTAAAATTAGCGTGTTTTAGTTTTACTCTCGACAATCAACAAAAGCTAGCGCATTTTAGCTATACAAGGATCTAAATACGAACTAATGCCGCCATTTTGTTTTTTCAATATGATTTTCACAAAGAAGCTGGGCAAAAACGTCCAAATATCCACCTTCGGGAGCTATGGTCGATACCAAATAAACTTGCAATAACGGTCATTGACCCTCATACATTTATTGACACATTTAATTCTGAAAACAGAAATATAGACATAAAGTTGTCCTGAATCGAAATCTATCGAAAACGATTCATATAATTGATTGCCCGGGTACCTACGCAGAGAAATTAAGGAAAGGGCAATGAACTTTATTGCACATTTATCTGACTCCCACCATATTATGTCAAATAGGTCTTCTATTATATTATTAGAACAATTTTAATAGTAAAGTTATCTCAGGCATATTACTAATGGCGTGTCTTATAAAAAATCCATCATTTTTAACCGACTTCAACAAAAGGAGGAGGTTCTATGTTCGACTTTATGTATTACTATTTTTTTATTTATGTTCACCGATTTCTCACCCATTAAAAATAGAATTTTGAGAATCGGTCCATACCGATTCTCAAAATTCTATTTTTAATTTGAAAGAGTATAGTGCTGAGGTGATTGGCACCAAGTCAGAATCTGATGATGGGATCCCAGGGAAATCGAGGGCAACCCTCAAATTTTAAAGGTATTAACATTTTTCATATACTTTCTATAGCAATTCAGATAATTATGCCTGGTAATCAACATCTCATCTTGCTACGCTGATGATGGAAGGTATAAGTCAGGATCTGATGCTGGGATCCCAGGAAAAATGTTTGTTCATTAATATTTTCGTCAATTGTCAACCGATTTCGATGATTCTTTTGTTGTTTGGAAGAGTATTTTTAGAAAAGGTGCACTATACTCTGACGTGCTATAATAATGCCATCCAATTCCGACGATGTAAAAGGGATAGTGCTATACGGTAAATATAGCTTCGTCTCTCTCTTGGAGCGGAATCTCGATCGTTTTAAGACTTCATAGTAGAGCCCCTGGTCCCGTTTTTAATAGGCTATTCAATGTCATAGATCTTGTCAGCGATGGACATTTGGACTGTTTAAGCCTAATCTCTTTTACTGCCTTGTGCAATTCATAATGGAAGTTAGCTTCAAATTAATTATCTTTCTTGCCAGGAGTGGGCTTACTTATTGTGTCTTACATACTTTTGACACTAACAATACTACTATTTTTTAAAACTATCCCTGAACTATCTCCGTAGCCTCAAAAAAGTATCCCTGGCCTCTCTCGCCAACACCACATCGTCGGCGCGCAGCTTGAGCGCGGCGGCCTCTTCGCGCAAGCTCGCCAGCGTAGCTATCGACGCCTGCAGCGACTTGGGCAGAATGCTGTCCGGGACTTGCAGCTTTGATAATTTCGTCTGGAAATTTAGATTATTAAGTTAAAATACCGGCCAAGTTAGAGTCGCACTTTCCTTCCTTCCTACGAGGGTTCCTTACCCCTTTTCATTTTAAGTTTTATTTTTGGAGTTTACACCTTATGAAACGATTTTTATATTTAGCCCGCGGTATGAAAATTTTATGAGGAATAAAATCGAGCGTTAACTAAAAGTGAGGCGTTACGTTCCTTTGCGCACCTTTCACTTCGAGATCATGTATATGTAAGTATACACAGCTTATTTAAGATGATTTCATTTACCCTCTTTTTACATAATCTACACTACACAATAATAGTTCTTGAGGAGTAAACTCCAGTCGTGCGTCGAAGCTGACACACACATTTTATTTTTTTATGAGTGTAACAGCGCGAGCGGCACTAGAAATATGGACACTTTATGAAAAATATTCTGCTGAATAACGACCACTGTTTAAGAGACAGACGACAGACATCGGAGGCTTAGTAATCTATCCTAATATACCTAATAAAGCTGAAGAGTTCGTTTGTTTGAACGCGTTAATCTCTGGAACTACCAATCGGATTTGGAAAATTAATTTGTAAGTATAAATGATAGCCACATCCATGAGGAAGGCTATATGCTATACGGGAACGGGGAAAACTGGTTCAAAAGATATAAGGGTTTATAGGTGGCCGATCTGGAGAGAGTCTCGGCAGCTTGGCTACATTTTGCGACGCATTGCGACTAATTAGCGATTTTATTTGGAAAAAAACAGATCTTTGCCAAGCTGTATATCTTTTGAAGCAGTGACCGACAAATTCTGATATTTAGCGACAACTTTAGACCAATTAGCGACTTAACGATTTTTTTGTGTTTCCAAAATGAAAATCCCTGGTGGTTGCCAAGCCAGTGTTAGTCACACTACGAAGTTTTTTTATTTAATATGGGTTTGCTCTTGACTCTAGTCTAGGTCATAGATGACAGAGACAAAGTCGACGATGGAGCGAGCTTACCCAGAAGAAGCCTGTTCACTCTAATTCATTCTAATTCATTATTGTATCCGATGCTTAATTAGCAAATTACAACCGAAATAAATAGTAAGACAATTTAAGATGAAAACACATACTTTAGCCTTTTCGCAGCTTTCCTCATACGACGCCATTTTCTGCTTCAACTGCCTAATAACCTCCTGAATATTCTCCGGATTCGGATTCTGACTGGACAAAGAATCTTTCGAATTCTGCAATTCTTTCCGCAATCCCTCCAAAAACTTGTTATTACGATCGATTTTCACTTGCAGCTCGGCGTTCTTTTGTTTTAGCTTCAAAATCTCGTATTCGTCTTCCAGCTTTTGCGAGAGTTCTTTAGTCTGGTGCAGGGTTATGGCGATGGGGTCGAGTTGGTTGATGTCCATTGCGTGCTGAGCTTCCGAGGCTTGTTGGAGCAGCTGCTGACATTTCGGAGGTAGCCCATCGATGGATATGTTGAGCTTCGATAGGATCTCCGATGTTAGAGCCGCTGTAAATGAGAAGTAGAATGTATGTTGAGAAGACATTTTGTGATCTCAGGGGTACTGCGCACGGCACGCGCGAGGTAAACATAAGGCCTTCGCCCCAACCGCACAGAAGAAGACGCCCGGGTGCCGGGAGTCGCGGGACGATCCCTGGCCACCGTAGGCCTGCAGACGGCGAGCGTTGGGTGGCTCGCTCTCCGGTCACAACCAGGCCCAGGTCGATGGCACGTCGTGTTCCACACACGCCTCAAATAGAGGTCAGCATAGGAGACGGCACCCGCTAGGGCCAGAGCCTGCCAGGGTTGCGGAATTTGTTCGAAAGATTCACCGCGGCTCTGAAACGCAAAGAGCTTAAGAAGGACACGGATGGGTTTTAATCAGTAAGAGTCGGATACGCCCTTCCGCTCCACCTAGAGCGGAAGAGGCATATTTGACGATTTCCCATCCTTACAAAAAAAAAGGGGTACTGCGCAGTGAAAAGCGATTATACAAGACATAAGTTAGAATCGACCTGTACCTTGTTGGCAAACACAAAAACAAAAACGTGTCATAGTTTGTATCATTTTTTTTTAAGGTTGGGAAATCATCAAATGACTTCTGCCGGTCTGGGTGGAACTGACTAAAACCTATCCGTGTTCCTTCTTAAGCCCTTTGCGTTCCAGGGCCGCGGTGACTCTTTCGAACAAATTCCGCAACCCTGGAGTTCCGACCTTACATAGCTTAGTATTAGTACGATTTGGTACCCTCTGGTCCCTAACCTTTTACAATGCACGCCCCTCTAACTTTCTTTTAACAAGCCGTTAAGGGCGCGTTTGCAATTTGGACAAAATTATGCTGTTTTTCGGTACATTTTGTGGCTAAACTGAACCAAATCAAATACAACTAATAACTTGAACACTTAGCTTGGTTCTTCATCTTCAAATGTGGGTAAAATTTTTGTTAAAAATAATAGTATTTTTTATTGTATAAACGATCTTACGATGCCGTTTTTCACAAAATTCACGATACTGGGTTGAGTTTCGGTACATTTTTGGGCCTATTATCAACGTATTTTTAGAATTCTAAAAATACTATTAGTAGGCAGAGTTATTAATTTCCAAATCTAGGTAAAAAAATTGCCCAAAATTTTACAAATATTCGCAGAAAAAAATAAAATCTAAAACTAACATTTTCACATATTTTGCTATTACGGATAATTCTTAATCGGTTGTAATAAGACTTATTTTATTTTTGGTCCCTGTCTGGATTTATTCGACAAACATCGAGGTAATCCCTCAGTCCGCGCTCGGCCGCCGTTGTGAGTGGACACGTATCGCTTGCTTGCAGCAGCTCGTGTTGTAAAAGATCGCTATAGAAATACAAAATATTCGATAAACCAAATTTGATACTTGACAAGGTAAGATTATTTTCTAATCACGGATTATTATTATAATATTTTATTTCGCTCTAAGTGACTTTTAGACGACATGAGTTAGATATGCCGAGTTTGGGCTCGTTTTGTTAGTTATCAAGAGACCCTACCTCCGGACTTGGTGGATTCACCTGCGGGTGTACTTCGATGACTTCTACTGGAACTTCTAGACGACATGAGTAAGATATGCCGAGTTTGGGCTCGTTTTGTTAGTTATGAAGAGACCCTACCACCGGACTTGATGGAGTCACCTGAAGGTGTACTTCGATGACTCCTACTGGAACTTCTAGACGACATGAGTAAGATATGTCGAGTTTGGGCTCGTTTTGTTAGTTACGAAGAGACCTTACCTCCAGACTTGATGGAGTCACCTGAAGGTGTACTTCGATGACTCCTACTGGAACTTCTAGATGACAAGAGTTACATATGCCGAGTTTGGGCTCGTTTTGTTAGTTATGAAGAGACCTTACCACCGGACTTGATGGAGTCACCTGAAGGTGTACTTCGATGACTCCTACTGGAACTTCTAGATGACAAGATTAAGATATGTCGAGTTTGGGCTCGTTTTGTTAGTTACGAAGAGACCTTACCTCCAGACTTGATGGAGTCACCTGAAGGTGTACTTCGATGACTCCTACTGGAACTTCTAGATGACAAGAGTTACATATGCCGAGTTTGGGCTCGTTTTGTTAGTTATGAAGAGACCTTACCACCGGACTTGATGGAGTCACCTGAAGGTGTACTTCGATGACTCCTACTGGAACTTCTAGATGATAAGAGTTACATATGCCGAGTTTGGGCTCGTTTTGTTAGTTATGAAGAGACCTTACCACCGTACTTGATGGAGTCACCTGAAGGTGTACTTCGATGACTCCTACTGGAACTTTCAGACGCCATGAGTTACATATGCCGAGTTTGGGCTCGTTTTGTTAGTTATGAAGAGACCTTACCACCGTACTTGATGGAGTCACCTGAAGGTGTACTTCGATGACTCCTACTGGAACTTTCAGACGCCATGAGTTAGATATGCCGAGTTTGGGCTCGTTTTGTTAGTTATGAAGAGACCTTACCACCGGACTTGATGGAATCACCTGAAGGTGTACTTCGGTGACTCCTACTGGAATACCTTGTTTGTAAATAAAAACATATTGTGTTACTTTTATAACTCAATTGTTGTTTTAGATGCCGAGATATAAGACATTTGGCAAAAGCTCTCGCAAAAAAGTTTATACCAATAGACTCAACTATGGGAAAAGAAGAAGGTAAGTCTATGTTTATTGAAACGTTACATTCATATTTGGGAACTGTTATTGTCATAAGCTTTTTTGTTCACAGAGTTCCTGAAGGTATTCCCAATATTCGTGATTTATGTGATGAGGATCCAGTAGGATGTGATCAAGCGGGTTGTAGTACTTCAAATGAACTGTTTGAAATGTTACAATAAAATTCCTACCCATATATTAGAACTTAGTTAATCGATATTTAAATCTTGTATTAAACGCACACTACGCAGGCAAGCATATTGTAAATTAAGGGATTACATTGAAGATAAAAAGGCTTGGCAAGACGTCCTGCTCCTCAGCCACTAGAGCCTACAAACTAATCCATTGACATTTGTAAACATTGTTACCAACATCGTTACCATCAACCTGCTGAAGATTGTAGCATGTTTTTTTTTTCATTGTATAGAGCCAATCAATTTTGCTATATACAGTTTCAAGCATTTACGGCACACGCTCAAAACTATAGTTAATATATAAATACTGTAAACTGAGTTTCTTGCACGTTCTTCTCCATAGGATCTACTTTGTTACTAGTTGACTAACAGAACTTGACTATTCAAAAGTGCCTCTGAACGGTTCCTTTGAAATAAATTATTTTGATTTGATTACATCTACTTTGTTGTTTTGATAATCATCACGTACAATCCCAAGTAACTACATAAAATCCGGTAAGGTCTCATTATTACCAATAAAACGAGCCCAAACTCGGCATATCTTACTCTTGTCATCTAGAAGTTCCAGTAGGAGTCATCGAAGTACACCTTCAGGTGACTCCATCAAGTCTGGAGGTAAGGTCTCTTCGTAACTAACAAAACGAGCCCAAACTCGACATATCTTACTCATGTCGTCTAGAAGTTCCAGTAGGAGTCATCGAAGTACACTTTCAGGTGACTCCATCAAGTCCGGTGGTAAGGTCTCTTCATAACTAACAAAACGAGCCCAAACTCGGCATATCTTACTCATGGCGTCTGAAAGTTCCAGTAGGAGTCATCGAAGTACACATTCAGGTGACTCCATCAAGTCCGGTGGTAAGGTCTCTTCATAACTAACAAAACGAGCCCAAACTCGGCATATCTAACTCATGGCGTCTGAAAGTTCCAGTAGGAGTCATCGAAGTAAACCTTTAGGTTACTCCATCAAGTCCGGTGGTAAAGTCTCTTCATAACTAACAAAACGAGCCCAAACTCGGCATATCTAACTCATGTCGTCTAAAAGTTCCAGTAGGAGTCATCGAAGTACACCTTCAGGTGACTCCATCAAGTCTGGAGGTAAGGTCTCTTCGTAACTAACAAAACGAGCCCAAACTCGACATATCTTACTCATGTCGTCTAGAAGTTCCAGTAGGAGTCATCGAAGTACACCTTCAGGTGACTCCATCAAGTCTGGAGGTAAGGTCTCTTCGTAACTAACAAAACGAGCCCAAACTCGGCATATGTAACTCTTGTCATCTAGAAGTTCCAGTAGGAGTCATCGAAGTACACCTTCAGGTGACTCCATCAAGTCTGGAGGTAAGGTCTCTTCGTAACTAACAAAACGAGCCCAAACTCGGCATATCTAACTCATGGCGTCTGAAAGTTCCAGTAGGAGTCATCGAAGTAAACCTTTAGGTTACTCCATCAAGTCCGGTGGTAAAGTCTCTTCATAACTAACAAAACGAGCCCAAACTCGGCATATCTAACTCATGTCGTCTAAAAGTTCCAGTAGGAGTCATCGAAGTACACCTTCAGGTGACTCCATCAAGTCTGGAGGTAAGGTCTCTTCGTAACTAACAAAACGAGCCCAAACTCGACATATCTTACTCATGTCGTCTAGAAGTTCCAGTAGGAGTCATCGAAGTACACCTTCAGGTGACTCCATCAAGTCTGGAGGTAAGGTCTCTTCGTAACTAACAAAACGAGCCCAAACTCGGCATATGTAACTCTTGTCATCTAGAAGTTCCAGTAGGAGTCATCGAAGTACACCTTCAGGTGACTCCATCAAGTCTGGAGGTAAGGTCTCTTCGTAACTAACAAAACGAGCCCAAACTCGACATATCTTAATCTTGTCATCTAGAAGTTCCAGTAGGAGTCATCGAAGTACACCTTCAGGTGACTCCATCAAGTCCGGTGGTAAGGTCTCTTCATAACTAACAAAACGAGCCCAAACTCGGCATATGTAACTCTTGTCATCTAGAAGTTCCAGTAGGAGTCATCGAAGTACACCTTCAGGTGACTCCATCAAGTCTGGAGGTAAGGTCTCTTCGTAACTAACAAAACGAGCCCAAACTCGACATATCTTACTCATGTCGTCTAGAAGTTCCAGTAGGAGTCATCGAAGTACACTTTCAGGTGACTCCATCAAGTCCGGTGGTAAGGTCTCTTCATAACTAACAAAACGAGCCCAAACTCGGCATATCTTACTCATGTCGTCTAGAAGTTCTAGCAGGAGTCACCGAAGTACACTTTCAGGTGACTCCATCAAGTCCGGTGGTAAGGTCTCTTCATAACTAACAAAATGAGCCCAAACTCGGCATATCTAACTCATGGCGTCTGAAAGTTCCAGTAGGAGTCATCGAAGTACACATTCAGGTGACTCCATCAAGTCCGGTGGTAAGGTCTCTTCATAACTAACAAAACGAGCCCAAACTCGGCATATCTTACTCATGTCGTCTAGAAGTTCTAGCAGGAGTCACCGAAGTACACTTTCAGGTGACTCCATCAAGTCCGGTGGTAAGGTCTCTTCATAACTAACAAAATGAGCCCAAACTCGGCATATGTAACTCATGGCGTCTGAAAGTTCCAGTAGGAGTCATCGAAGTACACCTTCAGGTGACTCCATCAAGTCTGGAGGTAAGGTCTCTTCATAACTAACAAAACGAGCCCAAAATCTGCACATCTAGCTCTAGTCATCTAAGAGTTCCAGTAGCAGTCACTGAAGTATGTAGGTATATTACTCCATCAATTCCAAAACATCAGTCAACACATAAAAAAAATCAAGATATAGTATTAGAAAGAGTACTAAAAAAAACATTAAACTTATCTAAGAAAAATATTCAAACTTGCTAAAGTATCAAAATCAGTTTAGTCACTCATAATATCCGCTGTTAACCTTGCATATTCGTGTGTGCGTGAGCCGTGTCAATGTAGTGATCAGATTCGATACCTATCTGTTTTGAGAACGCGTCCTTAAGTTACTTATGTGGTTAAATTCATGTCACTGCTACCTGTAAATTGTTAGCATCAAGTCGTTTTTAGACGCGCCATGGGAATCCCTTTTTTTTTTTTTTTTTTTTTGATCTCGGGGGGAAATCCTCATGGAAATCCTCCACCCTGGGGCGGGTGGAGGGGTCTGTCAGACTCTTACTGACTAAAACCACCCCGGTGTTCCATCTCCCACCTACGCCGGGGATCGCGGGAACGTATGCGACTTCCGCAATCCCCGGCTGGTGCCGGCCCGCCTCTGCGGGCCACCTCGCGTCGGCGAGGGGAGTGAGGTGTTTAACTCCCCTCGCTACGTCAAAGAGGGGCGCACGGGAACACCACGCGCCGCCACCTCGGGTCCGGATGAATGGGGGGCGACGGACAGCCCCAAGTCCGCCGCCCCTGGACCCAGTTAGGGGGGCCGGAAGAGGGCAGCGTATGCCCTCCTCCGACGCCCGATGCGCCTGCTGCGGGCAGGGAGAGCGGTTGTGATCTCCCTCTCCCTTTCCGCAGCCTCCTTCTGCGCGATAACTGTCTCGCAGAAGGAGACCACCGCGTCCCAGGACTCCTCACCGCCGACCATAGCATGGACTACGGCCGGCAGCGAGAGGTCACCGCCTACAACAGAGATGAGGGCACGGCGCGGCTCCTCCCAAGCTGCACACTCTGCCAGCGTATGCCGTGCCGTGTCCTCCCGACAGTCGACGCAGTGGTGGCATCGAGCATCCGGCTCCCTGCCTATGCGACACAAGAACCTCCCGAAGCAGCCATGCCCCGAGAGGACCTGCGTCGCACGAAACGTCAGAGAGCCGTGCCTTCTCCCGAGCCACAGGTCGAGCACTGGCCGGATGGCCTCGATGGTGATGAGGCCGGCGGTAGGGCTCAAAAGCCTGTCCCGCCATTCCGCCACCAGGACCTCGCGCAGCTGCGACCGACGCAACTCCAGGTGTCGCTGCGTCAGTCGCTCGCCGCGCGCCCGCGCGTCCTCGCGTCACCTGTGTAGTGACGCGAGCACTTTCGCCTCCAGGTCCCACGGCGGAGATCCGGCCAGTGCGCAAGCCGCCTCGTAGGAGATCGTGCGATATCCCCTGATGACTCTGACGGCCATCACCCTCTGCGGCTTCCGCAGAACAGTGATGGTGCTGGCCGTCAGGTCAGCCGCCCAGATCGGGGCCCCATAAAGGGCCATCGATCGCACGATCCCCACGTACAACCGCCTACAGGCGGTGCTCGGGTCCCCCAGATTGGGAGCCATGGGAATCCCTGCTCTAACGTTCTTGTTTGGGAAAGTCATGTCACCCAATCAATTAAAATTAGGTCTATTTACAAACCATCATGGGCATGGCAAGGGTTATTAGAGGGTGCAAACGTAGCAAATAAATTAAACAAAACAACTTTCATAATAAATTATTTTATTCAAAATTATAACAAAAAAGTTTCTAAGTAAAAGGTTCGCAATTTAATCACAAAACTGTTCAATAATACTAGGCTGATTTCATTCCTGGGAATTGTACAAGACTTTCAATTTTCTTTGCTACATTTAACAATAAATCTTCGGACAGTGACGGTCCCATGAGTTGCAACGACAAGGGTAGTTTATTCTTTGACAGTGTTATTGGTATTGAAATAGCTGGTATTCCAGCCATGTTCGCTGGCTGCGTACAATAATCCTGTTGGGCACACTGATCCCTATTATGTTTAGCTACAAAGTCTTTGTATAACGGTGCATCTGACAACGTAGTTGGTGTCAAAAGCAAATCAACACCAGTTTCTTTATTGAATACTTGTTTGAAGTCATCCAAAATCAGTCTTCGTAACTTCAGAGTTTTTATGAAGTATTTCACGTAGTTTCTTGTCAGTAAGAAGTAGTTGCCGGCTAGGATTCTTGAGCGTACAACATTGTTGAACCCTTGGTGCCTTGTGAATGCATAGAGCTCTTCAGTAGAATTGTTTGCATTTGCTCTAAGGCCAAATTCTATGCCATCATACCTTGCCATGTTGCTGGCCACCTCACATTGATTTAATATTGAGTAAACTGCTATTGAGACTGATGTGTGAGGCAACGAGACAGACTTCACAATCGCTTTTTCATTTTCTAATAAATCCGTAACTAAACTCCATGTTTTGACCACTTCAGGGCTCATTCCTCTACAATGATATTCTCTAGGTATTCCAATCTTTACATTTGATAGGTCTACATCTTTTAGAGTTATCGCTTCATATGGCTTTGTCAATGTTGTGGAATCAAGTTTATCAGGCCCAGCAACTGCGTTTAACACCATGGTAGCATCTTCAACAGTCCGTGCTAAAATACCGGGCACATCCATTGAATTGACCAATGGTATCAAGCCATGTCTGGACACAAGACCATAAGTTGGTTTTAATCCTACAATACCGCATAATGCTGCTGGGTTTCGTGTGGATCCACCCGTGTCAGAGCCAATAGCAGCCACACAGGACCCTGAAGCTACAGCAACTGCACTACCACCCGAGCTCCCGCCAGCGATTCTCCAATTTTCTTTGTCATATAGCCAAGGGTTGCGAGTTGGACCAAATGCAGAATCTACTGTCCCCGAGCCCATAGCAAACTCATCTAGGTTACATTTGCCTATCAAGCAGGCACCAGCAGCTCTTAATCTGGAGTATACTGTAGCATCATAACTCGGCACAAAGTTTTTGAGCATCTCCGACGCACAGGTAGTCATTATACTGCTTGTGCAGAAGTTATCTTTCACACCGATAGGAATGCCGTCTAAACTCTTCGGGTTTTTGGAGATATAAAACCTCTTTTCACTTTCGATACCATGGGTTTCCGCAGCCTCGTCAGTTATCGTCACAAACGCATTCAAATCTTTATTCTGTCTAGCATTGTGCAGACTTGTATCGACGAAACTCGTCGGTGTTAACATTTTCTCAGAATATGCTTGGTGAACCTTTTTTATCGTGTACGACGTTAATTTATTCATATTTTTAGTTTTTTACTTATTTTTATCCGAATAAAATACCGAATTACAGGTTATTTACAAAAATTTAAACAGCTGACAACCTTACACAGCTAACATTCTGACACAAACACAATGTAACGAAATTGAAAATACGCTGATTAGGCTAGAAACGTCAATTCAAAAAGGCTTCAGAATTTAGGCGGGATATACTAACTTATTTTCTCAAACGAATACATACCAGTAGCGTTGCATTCTTGGTTTTCTTGCTGAATTAAACCGGAATATACTCTTTCAAGTTCTTCATTATTTACTGAAACAGCCTTCATACTACGCATATTTCTTCTGAAATATATTGAATTATTTTACAAAAACACCGTTTGATAAAGTTTTGAAATGTTGACAACGTTTGACATGACTGCTGAGTGACCAGCACGAAATTATGCCTTGCGTTTTGTTTCATTTCGAAAAAGAAAATGAAATTCAACTTTTTATTTAACGTTGCAGTGATTGTAGAGTATCAAGCTTATATAAAGTTTTCATAAAGATTATATAAAGTTTTAATTTAAAAAAATGTAAACATGCATGAACATTTTTGCTTCGGCTGTTTGGTCAATATTATCGTCGCCTTCGTCTACCCCTTTTTTAAGTGACAATAGGGACGTTCTCAAAAAAATATTAATTATCGATTTATTAATAAAACAAACGTAATATCTTCAAAATATAAAACTAAAGTTATAAACGAAAGAGCTAATAAAGTTCTTATTACAATTATTCCGGAACTTCAAACGTCTTATACATGCAATTTATTGCTATAGTCTGTTCTGTTTTTTAAATCAAAACAATACAAAAGCATAAAAGGATAGTATTGATGACTTGAAATCACATCAGTCCTTAATCCTTATGGAATTACCAAATTTTATTTTTATTATTACAACTATACTATTGCATTCGAATAAATGGATGTTTGATCACAAATTGTGCCAAAATGGTGTAGATTCTACAATATTATATTTGCTGGTTATATACTTGCTGGTTCATGAAGCAAGGCATACTAAAATATAGATGTAAAACGCATAACAATTTATCTATGTTTAAACTGAAGCACGATCAATAAACGTAGACTAAATTATCGATTCAAACCAATCATCGATACCATCGACACCCGTGTTGTGACAGTTGGCATCCCTTAAAAATTGACTGTGTTTGTCGTATTTCATTTTCGTAGATGTTTTAAATATTTTCTTTCCCATTAATAAATATTATAGTAGCAATAACTTATAACCTAAAGTAATAGAGTAATAATTATTTAACATTATAGTTATTTAATGCCGTAAATATGGCGCATTTGCAATACATGCCCGGGGATCCTCGCCTGGTCGATCAATTAGTTTATGAGTTAAAATCGAAGGGTATATTTGATCAGGTAAGTTAAACTACTATTTTACATCATTAACTTGGGCCTTTTGTGGTATACATAGGGCTCAAGTCGCCATTTTTCTCTGACCTTGTGTGTCCCTTTCTTCAATCACATTAGTATAACTACACAAGCATTATTTTCCTAATTTGCTTTTGAGCTTCTCTAAAAAGGCAAAAAAGCCAACTACAAGGCATTTCATGTCCATTTTCAGTTATGAGACAGGTCTCCTTAATTAAGTTTGTGTATCTATCTGTACTGGCTGTAGGTTTATTGCCTTACTCTTGATTTTTCTAAAAAAATTGTATATTATTTATTGAATTATTTGAGGGGTGTACCTACTAAAGGCTGATAATAATTGTGTATGTTAGTTACTGCTAATTTCAAATCTCTGTTTTGGCCATATGTTTGTAAAGGAACAAACTTGAGCTAAAATAAAATTTGAGATCTTGTGACACCTTAAGTTTCATTTTCTTTGTATCCGTCTTGTGAAACCGATTAATGAGATGTCAATTTTCTGATTCTGATTCAAATTGTCCGTATTGGTGAAACATTTATTTGTATAATAAAAAATTAAATTTATCTTACTGGATATCCTTGTGTGTTATTTTGACTATAATAATAATTTATTTAAGTTAGAGGGGCCTCTGAAATCATGATTTGATTTTGAAGGGATATATTCTAATTGTTTATGGTACCTATCTAAAACGGACAATTAGGCTCACTTGCACAACTCATCACTAAATTCATTCAACATTTAAGTTTCAATTTAAAAACATACCTAAAATGACAAGTATTAGTATTGTAGCTGCACATTACAATGGACGAGGGTTTGGTTGTTTGAGCCAGATTAGCACTATCCTCCGCACTAGCCTACAATGTCTCATGGTAGGACATAAGGTGTTACAGAAGGTGACAGAAGCTATGCTCAATTAATTTAGTGATGCCTAACAAAGGCAAATGGGGCTTAACCTTTTGAACGCCAGAGCTAAAACGCATTGGTGTGCCCCCGACGCCTAGCCACAAATTCGCCGTACTTTTTGTCACGTATTTGTGATGTTTGGCGTACAGGTCACGCGCTTGCTTGTCATGTATGTGACAATGGCATTCAAAAGGTTAAACTTATATTTTGTAACTTCATCAAGAATTTCAAGTCAGTAAGATAGAAAAGAAAGAAAGAAAGAAAGAAACACACTAACAAACTCTGCAATTTTAATAAAAGCTTGTAAAAATCCATCTGGTTTTACTGGAACCTGGGGTGCTACTCTTTTAGTCCTAAGGCCATAGTTTCGGGCTTAGTTGTGGGCTTTCATATCACCTAACACCTAAGAATTCAAATAAAAATTTAAAATAGATGGGATAAGGCTAGGCCGATGATGGTGATTAGGTTACAGGTCCCAGTAATGGTAACATTACCGGCCGACAAAATACAGTATGCATTTTATATTGCTTTATATTATGATAGATAACAAACAAGAATGCTTTTAAAAAAAATATTATCTACTTTTATTACTAATAATTGCTGTACACCCAACAGTGATAAAATATGTTGTGTAACTAAGGTCAGTGTTGTTCATAAAAATATATCGTAACCTTTTGGATTTGAAGCTTGGCGATTGCATTTGAAACTATGACAGTAAGTTGGGACTGGTCATGTCTCAGATACTTTGATAGCTTAGTTTATTCTTAATTCTTTTTTCCACTGGCTGCTTGTACCCTTGTCATTTTACTTAATTCTCACTTATGTTTATGTACTACTTCTCCTTAAACCTTCTGCCTGCAACTTAGTTTGATTGAAATTTAGAACTGACTCCAGTGAGAAATTGAAGCTCCTAAGGGTCATAGCATATGTAAAATATATATTCCTGCCCCAGAAATATATCTTCATGTTTCTGGTCACCTGATGCCTACTTGTGAATCTCTCACATTCCCAGCCCCGGAAATACTTCAACATGTTTCTGGTCTCAATCAATCAAATCTTTTATTTGCATAATACAGGTTGATAAAGGTGTTACAAATAATGATCGATAGATACTGTGTTATTACCTGATGGTGAGCAAATTATTACGACTTTAAGACTCACAACTCAATTTCAGTAATGTTACAATAAATTCAAGTTATATTACACCATCTAAATTACAAATTAAGATTTATTATACATACATGTCATATTGAATTATCATGGAATGTCTCCTGGTACTTATGAATCTTTAGCACTGAGCCAGCAGTGGCACTGAACAACTTCCTCCTCAGTCTCAATTTTTTTTCTCTGTGAATTTTCTCGATATTTTAATAGTTGTTTTGCTATTCGGGACGGAGACGAATTCAACAAATCAAAGATCATTAAAATCGGTCATGCCGTTCTTGAGTTATAAATGGTGTAACTAACCCGACTTTGTATTTATACAACGTGTAACAGAATAAACGCAATACCTCTCAAGGGGTCATTTGGTCCTCATTGTACTCATCATTATGAACAACTTTTACTATGGGACCTAGCCCGAAATCGCGAAAAAAAAATTATTGTCGAGTTATGCGCACAGAAATGTATGGGTGTCAATTGTTTTTTCGCGATTTCAGTGTTGGTCCCAGTAAAAGTGTTTCATAATGATGAGTACAATGATGCCCTAAAGAGGTATTGCGTTTATTCTGTTACGCATTGTATAAGTAACTAGTGGCCCGCCCCGGTTTCGCCCGGATTGATATTTTTTTCAAAATTTTCTGTCATAAAAATTATGACAATAACAAACAACAATAAAAGAATTAGCGAAATTGATCCAGCCGTTCACGCGTGATGCCGTGACCAAGGGAAATAGGGATTCATTTTTATAAGTATATATAGATTTCCAATCAAATGGTATGTACTTATACCAGTATTATTATTGGCTTTTTAATTTAAAAGTGTGTCTTTTAGAGTTTCTCGCTTTATTAACAACTTCATTTTTCTGACTTTTTCTTTGAAAGTTAAAAAGTTTTAATTTATTTAACTTTTGGAATTTATCAAGGCAACTATTAAATGGGCAGTTCAAATGTTGTCTTTGAAGAAAATATTTGCCTTGACATATAAAGAAGTTTATTCCAACATCAAATTGCTCTATAGCAATCAAGATCAATGAAGATGCTGTTGGTGAGCGCCAACAGTATCCTATTTAGGATAGCAAGCACGCTTGATTATGCGGTAGTGTTTTTTAAATAAAGTGTTTGACTAAAATGTGTTTTACTAAAATAAAGTAGATGTTACCAACAATATCAGCATTGCAATTTGAAAATAAATGATTAATTAATTAATAAAAATCCAAAATATGTCCATTTCAGTTCCGCAAGGACTGTATCGCAGACGTGGACACCCGGCCCGCGTACCAGAACCTGCGGCAGCGCGTGGAGAACTCCGTGTCCTCGTTCCTGTCCCGCCAGGTGTGGAAGCCAGACCTCAACAAGAACCAGCTCAGGGAGAAGCTGAGGAAACATATTCTGGAGTAAGTACAGTACAGCGGAGATAGACCAGCTTTCTTACGGCCGGTTTCAATAACGTATCTACCTTTAAACAACTGTCAAATTAGCTACCAACAGTAGCGTCATGTTACAAAAACAAACATGACGTTTCGGCTACTATTGGTAGCTAATTTGACAGTTGGTTAAAGGTAGATACGTTATTGAGACCGGCCGTTACAGAACTAAAGTCAAGTAATTTATTATAGATAAGTACTTACATTATAAACTCTTTTTCTTTCTTTTTTTTGTCAATCTACATACTTTAAGGATGTATTTGTCCTGTTGCTGTTGATCAATATTACTCAATGCTCTCGCCTTCTCTGTATCTTTATAGCGTGACGATGGAAATTTTTGTTTTTAAATATAATGTATGGCGCAGTATTCAGACACGGTAACACCATTTTCTGACTCAGCCATGTCCAGGTGAGAGGGCTAAATACGTCGTAAGATGAAAGGTTTACGCCATGGTTTGCGGAGGGATGGTCACATAATCGCTGAACATCTGAACCATCCCAGATGGGGGTCTTGGATGGTTCGGATGTGGAGACCTGTGGAGATTGTCTATGCTGCGGTAAGGTTTGCCAGTTCAACCGTGGTAACAAGTCCTCTACGAGGGCTTGATGAAAAAAAAAATATATGGGTTATCCTTACTAAAATCAATATTTCCTTTATTACAGTGGCAATTACTTGGAGCAGGGTGTCGAAAGGATAGTCGATCAGGTGATAACCCCAAAAGTCGCTTCCGTATTCATACCTCAAGTTGAAGACCTGGTATACAACTACTTAGGCATATCCCGAAAGAAATCTGTCACTTCAACAGAAACTTCTAACGGCAAACTAAGTACCGATGATCTCCTGCCAGAGGATTTGGAAGCTGTCAGTCCTGGATCCGTCAAAAGCAATGAAGATAAGGCAGAAGCAATGGACGAAGATCATAATGAAGAGAATAAAATGGAGGTAGATGTAAAAGATGATGATAAACCTTCAATATCTGAATTAGAAAGGCCTAAACTTGAACGAGACTTCCAAACCTCTATCATCGATCTTAACACCGATTCTGATGAGAAAACAGGCAAAATTAATATTCCAATGCATGAGGACATAAAGTTAGAAAACATCCCACCACCAGATAACAGCCCACCGAAAGTCGAACTCGAAAACATTGATATCGAAAAGATAGAACTTCCAAAAGAACCTAACACTATAACCGAAATACCTCATCCTGATGAAATACCGCTTCCGAAAGATGATAAAGAACAATTCTTTAAACCAATAAACATGAACAGTGATGATGATTCTAGTAGCGACTCTTCTCTACGAAGAAATATGTCTCCGTTGACTCCAATCAGGAATTATAACAATGAGAACTCTTGTGATGCCCAACAGGCGTTTGAAAACGATTCTGACAGCAAAAGTAATGACAAAAAAGAGCCCAGTTCCTTCCGATTCGCCATAGAAGCTAAATCTCCAGAGAACAGTCTAGAAGTAAAACCGGAAAAGAAAGATCCTGAGCAAACGAACTTAGCGTACCAGTTCAATAATCAAGTTAATATAAACACTTTCAACACGCCATTGTACGAAGATAGTTCAAACAGCAACAATTTACATATTGATTACGAGAGTGACGTCAACAGTAAGACTAATGCAGAGAAAGTGCCAGAAGCTGATCAGAACTCAGAAGATAAACGGGAAAAGAAGAATGATGATAGAAAAAGCAGTCATAAGAGCTCGCATCGATCCAGAGATTCGCATAGATACTCTAGTAGCAAGGATAAAAGGTCGGATTCTAAGCAATCTAATTCGAGAGACAGTAGCAGGCACGATAAGAAACCTAAGGATGATCACAGCAAGTCTAGATCCAGTCATAAAGAAAGAGAGAAGTCCAGAGATAGGGGCGATAAGAAAGATAGTCGAGACTCTTCTAAACACAGAAGCTCCTCCCATAAGAGTAGCTCTAGCCATAGAGACTCGAAATCCCATAGAAGTTCAAGTTCAAGCCAGAAACATTCTAGCGACAAAAAATCTGACGATAAAAAGTCTTCATCGAGCCACAAATCTGAAAGGAGTTCAGATAGAAGTTCCAGGGATAAAAAAGATTCTAAGTCCAGTTCCCATAGGTCAGACAAGGATAAAAAGAGTAGTTCTAAGAGCAAGAGTGATGAGAAAGATAAGAAGAAAGATAAAAAAGAAACTGATGACCATTATAGTCTGTCTGGGAGAGGAAACAATGGGCGGCGTTCAACCGATAGAGATTCTAACGATGGCAGCTCTTCTTCTAAAGGAACTCAAAACCAATCTGGCCCCAAACCTACAGAAAACAAAAAAGAAACCAAGGGTTCAAGTTCTAAATCAGACAATACTTCACCCAGTGGTGAATCAACTAGCCCCAGTGACAAAGATCATGGAATCACCACAGCTAGTGGCGCAAAAGGGAGCCAAAAACCCATCAGAGTTGAGGACCATTTAGAAACGCCATTTGCCAGTCCCCCAAGACTACCATTCGTTCCCGATGTGACGCTAAAAAAGCCAAAAATCGCAGCTAACTTAGAAGAGGCTAAACAAATGATGAAGATGAGGAAGTTTCTAGATGAAGAACAGAAGAGAATGAATCAAGAGGCTGCATTACTTCTTGAGTTTCAGGCTAATGTCAGACCAAGTTTGAGTCAGGTATATTCTAGCATTCCTGGGCCTGAACTAGAATTTGCTTGCATAGCCAATGAGGTAAACAATATAATGCAGAATAAAATGTGCAAGACAGAACATGTTGCTGATGATAAAGTCTCTCAAGATACCAAAGCAACAGTTGAGAAAACAGATGAGAAAGAAATCAAAATAGAAAATACAAAAAACGAAGAAAAAAACAAAGTAACAAATGAAATCATAGACGAACTTGAAGACACTTTGACAAACGATACAGAAATATTTGATGAAGATACAAAACTTGACAAAAGTGAAACTTACAACGAAAATAAGCCATTTTCACAACTCATGGACGAAATATCTGAATACAGTAAAGCTTCAGAGAAGAACAAAAAGGATGCTCTTGATAACTTAGTTGACGATGAAAATAAAAAGCGAACGGAATTCTTCGAAGTGACAATTATTACTGAAGAGTTGTCGGAAAGTGATGAACCTGCCATTATGTCCGAAGATACGATAGATTCCGAAATAGACGCTACTGAAACTGCGAAACCGGAAATTACTGAAAATGATAATACCCAAAGCTCGGAACCGGACATTTTGGAAACCATCAAACCAGATATTCCCAAAACTACTAAACCTGAAATTGCCGAAGAAGCTAAACCAGAAACTGAAATCGTAAAACTAGAAGATGAATCCCTAAAATACTTCGCAGAACACGAGAAATTTGATGCAGAACTAAAACGACTTCAATACAGCGACTTCCTAAAAACTTACACGGAAAAAAATATAGTTTCCAACAAGATACACATTATAAACTGCGATACTTACGAAGAAAACATTATCAAAGAGGTCTGCGAAACTTTCGGGACTTTCGAAGTTATAAACTACTACAAAAATGGACATTTAAAGTTGCCTAAAACCGACAAAAAAGTGGTTAAAAACGTCAATTTAGCTTCGGAAATATCTTTACCAGTAGACATTACTTTCGAATCAAAGTCCCCTTCGCCAGTTTTCAGCCCAGTCAAGTCCGAATGTTCGTTCGAACTCTCAAGCGATTATGACGCTAAATTGGAAGAGATGGTTAATAAGACATCCCGGCAAGAAGTTATGGAGATTATACTTGGCAATGTTATAGACGATGATGAGAATCCGTCCATAGACTATTGCACAGAGTCCAGTATTGATAATGAGTTGCATTTGAAGAGAAAGATGGCCGATGTGGAGAGCTCGGAGAATAATAACAGACACGTGTTTAAGAAATTGAGAAAAATGAGCGATTCGGACCAGATATCGTCGACTACTGAGGGTGAGTTTTCTTATTTGATGCTTCTGCGAATTATTGTTAGTTATAATTTTGCTAAGTGCTGTGCCTGTGTCCTAGATACCGACTTCAATACTTAAAGTCTTTGCTAAAAACAGCAGTCTTCAAATTTGGGGTTGGCTTCCAATCTTAGCCGGTGCAATTGAATACCAGTATTTTACACAGAGCTACTCTCCACAACCTAGTTACTGGGTAGGTAGGTAGAATCAAACCTAATGACCAGAGATCGGAATAGGTATAGTAGGCGCCAGATAAATGTGGAATAAAGTATATTGACCTTTCCCTAATAACTGTTCATAGGTACCTGAACAATTAAATATGAATCGTTTTTCATTATTAGACAATGTTAAGGATCACGAGAGATGATGATTCGGGACAGCTTTGTGTCATTAATTCCGTTTTTCAAATTAAAAATGTCAATAATTGTAGGTGGGTCAATGACCGTTATTCCACGATTATCTGGCGCCTACTATAGACTATAATTACCTAATGCTCGTGGAAGTATGTAAAATAGAGTTGATAATACCTCCTATAAAATCCCGGAATCATAAACATGACGATTGTATCCCGGGTTTTAAGAAATTAAAAATTACTAATTGTGCTTTGATCAAAATTATTATATTGAAGAATCTTATTATGTTTTTAGAGTTCCGTACCTACTAATACTGTTAAAATAAATAGCTTTCTTCAATAATTTGTAACTATACTCAAAGTGTTAGTTCATGTTTTTATTATCCCGGGTTTTAATTGTCGTGATTCCATTTATTATTCCGGGATTTTACAGGAGGTGTTATCAACTCTATGTAACTTACTCCCACGAACATTAGTCTACCTATTCCGGTCTCTGCTAATGACAGTTTAGCCGGTCGATTCTGTAATCATGTCGAAGTGAAGTGATCACGAGGTGAGCTGTCAATCCAAATAATCAAGATGTCACGTGATCACGGAGTGAGCTGTCATTCCATCTTGATTAAATGGATTGACAGCTCACCTCTTGATCAATTCACCCAAGCCTTCACTTCGATATGTTTATAGAATCGGCCGGCAGAACTTTTGCGATTTGCTGCGTTTGAATCAACCTACAATACCGGCGATACGAGTGTTTATAAGAATATCTGTTGCAAAGCTTATTATATGTAGCTACACAAAATCTCTCCTCCTTATAAACCTTTTACTAACTCAATTGTATCTGTAAATCCATTTTCCATTATATTTTAGTGAGTATACTCTCTTGTTAGGCTAAATGCTTATAGCTACTTACTACTTAGGCTCCGTACTTTTATTCAGTTATACGTTCTCACAAAAAGATCGATCAGTACAATATAATTCCAGAAAACCACATCGTGAAATGCACAGCCAAGACTGTATTACGATTAACTCAATCTGGGTACATATTATGCCTTCGCTAGCGAAAATAATTCTTATTTTTCAAGGTGTTTCAAAAGTGCGTGGTCAATTTTTATTGTGATTTTCTGTATCTGTATAGTACAGTAAAGAAAGAACAGCAAAACTAAAAAAAAAATGGTTGTCTGTAAAGTCGGTTTACGGACGATAGTTTAACGTGACAACGTCATAACAAAACATTGATGAAATGATCGTAACGTTACAATGAGTCATGCTTTTTCGTGCATGCAGCCGGCGTTCATCGATTTATTAGACGTTCGCGTTGTCACGTCAAAAATGTTTTTCAAAAACCCGACCACAAGAAACGACTAAAAAGTCCCGAACAAATCAGTTTTCCAGGTGTTCTCAGCTGTCTGATGCAGTTCAATCATAGAATTGATGTTTTTTTTATATAGATGGGAAATCAGCAAGCTCTGGGTGGAGCGGAAGGGAGTGTCAGACTCTTACTGACTAAAACCCATCCGTGTTCCTTCTAAAGCCCTTTGCGTTCCAGGGCCGCGGTGACTCTTTCGAACAAATTCCGCAACCCTGGCAGACAGAATTGATGTTACAAACTGCTTGAAAAGTGATTTGATCGGAACTTTTTAGTCGTTTTTTTGCGGTCGTGTCATTGTAAAGCCATCTTTTTGTTTTCTTGTTATTTCTTTACGATATCCCAGATACACAACATCGCCCTTAAAATTAACCTTTTGACTGCCACTTTCGGCTGTAGCCGACAAATGAAAAAGTGCCAAACACGCCAACGTCGCCGACAAAAAAAACGGCGAATTTGTGGTTTGGCTTCGGGGGCACACCGACGAGTTTATGCTCTGGCGTTCAAAATGTTAATAAAACCACGCAATTCTGAAAAAAACCTGAATATCAAGTTATGTTCGCAATATTTCAGACTGCGAAGAAGTTTCAAACAACAATAGGTTATCGCAACCGACCAGGTCGAAGTACCTGGGTAGGGCGAGACGGGTCGGCTTGGCAAGACCTAGGAGGACTAGTGAGTACTCAGTGTTTCAATTCAAGATATTATCCTCCTGAAAATATTCCTTCCAAAGGTGGGTCAGCAAGAAATTGCTATGATGGACCCTTCTGGAAGTAAAATACAGAATTTTTGTGGTAACCTGTTCGTGTAACACGGGTCTTAAATGTTCATAAGGTTCAATATTCAAATAAGCATCTATGAGACTTCGTTCTTGAAGTGACTGTCCAGTTTACAGGCCACTTAGAATGAGCCGGCCTTTGAGAAAAAAGAAAGAAAGAAAAATGTTTATTTGGGACTCGCACAAGACTAACAAAAATAGTAAAATAAAATTAAAAACTAAAACAGTATAAAAAAAATAATTATCTGCGCGAGGCCAAAATGGTCCCTATCTCAGCTTATAAAGCTTTAAAGGGTTAAAAGATCTGCGAAAGTGCGATGGACAGTTTCATAGGTACCCTGTTGACTTTAAAGTTCTATGCAGTTCTTCATGATGATAACTAGGATTGTTAAAATAGATTATTCGATTTTCGAGATTCGATAGCCATTTTTCTGTCATTTAAAAAAAAAGAAAAACAGTTTTAGAATTTCCCATCACTACAATTGTACAGGTACAAAACAACAATATTTACTAATCCATCAATTTCTGAAGGCCTGTTCAAATATCCTGTCGATTCCGTAAACATGTCGAAGTGAAGGCTTGGGTGTAGTGATCACGAGGTGAGCTGTCAATCCTCACAATCAGGATGTCACGTGATCACGGAGTGAGCTGTCATTCCATCTTTATTATATGGATTGACAGCTCACCTCGTGATCACTTCACCCAAGCCTTCACTTCGATATGTTTACAGAATCGACCGGCAAAATACCAGAATACCTATCTATCAATCAAACTGCAAAGTCATTTCCCATCTTTCTTGGGATTGGCTTCCAGTCTAATGGGATGCAGCTGAGTACCAGTATTTTACATGGTATTTTTTAACCGATCTTTACCTTTTATCAAAAGATTTGCCAACAGATAAAACGGAATGGGCCTTCAGAAACCGATTCTATATAATTCTTAAACTAAATTGGAGTCAAATAAAACCCACTCATAATTGATTTTTAACCTATCAATTTCCAGATTTACCAAACAGTCCGTCAAGCGACAAATCAGTCGAAAACTACGAACAAAACACCCAAACGACGACCCAGACACAAACGCCCAACGGCAAGTTCAAAACCGTCACGAGAAACAAAGTTCAACGATACGACACTTCAGAACTTTACAAGCCGAAACTACACTACTTGTCCAGAAGAAACAACATCAGTTAAGTTATTAATTTTAAATACCGTTGACTTTCTTGGCTAGAATAGGCTGACTAACTGGTATAGTCGACGCAAATTCGCACGCGTCTTGTGACATTTCTTTGACACTCGGTTTCATTGCTTGGCTAAATAAAAGATTAGTATAGTAGTTACAAAACAGCGTGTGTCGTTTGACATTTTGTCATTGATGTAAGGCTCTTTTGCAAGCATGTGCGCTTGTGAAATGCAATAATTATAGAATTAAAGATTTATAGTCGTTGCAAAACACCGCACGTCGTTTAGTTAAGTTTTATTTATTCTGAAGTGCAATAACTAAAGTGAAAGATTTCTTTTTATTTATTTATTTATTTGGAAACTCAACAACTTATTATTAATTTACATGTGTTCACCTCCTCCTATCAATGAACAGCCCAATCCAGTTGCGTTAAAGTTACTAGCATCTTAGAGTCTGCATACACTGAACAGTGATAGCGAGATGATGACAATTATCTCTTAAGCCAATAACATAGTTTCAATAACAGAAAATGATAATCTTATTAATTATTTATTTATTTATCAAATTGTTGGGTTAGGTGGAAGAAAAAATGTATTAAATGCGTTTGATATGCCTATATAGTTTCTATACACACAAAATGTGAATGGTTTAAAAAAAGTTTTGTTAAACCATCTTTGATACCCACCCAGAGTCAAGTTGCCTATATATAGCCAAGAATGAGACGCTTTGTGATTTTGTTTATGCCATAAGTACCCATGAAAGGTAAGGCACATTATAGGCCGATCTGTGAAATTTAACATTATTTGTATAAAATGGAATACCTATTAGTTTATTTGTAAACCTCTTGCATAATCTTTTTAAAGTTATTCTATTATTGAGATTATAAATCTTCGTAGACTTATATAAATTGACATTTGATTTTGCCTCGAAAACGTTTAAACTAATTTTGTCTGCTTAAATGAGCAGAAAGCGCAAAATGTTTCTAATTTCTGTACTATGTACACTGCCTTTATTTCTTTGCTACTTAGAATAAAAGGGTAAGATAACATTTCTTCCCATATTTGATTTGAAAGGCCAGGATTGATAAGCCATTCACTCGATCTGCCTAGTTGTTTCCGAACTATCTGGGAGCGGCTGCCTCTGAACTCCACAACCGAACCATTCGCGACCAGTAAAAATAATTCTAAAGCAGTGTGTGTTAATAAAACGGAAAATGACCAGTTATTTCTAATTTCAGTAATAACACTGACACATTTTGAGATGAGATTTGTCAGTTCAGTACAAGGTTAAAAACCATGCTCTTTAGAATTGATTTGCTTGTCTAAATTTAAAAAAAAAATCCCCACGGTTTGTAGAGAACGTGCAGGAACTATAGGTGGCAGCACAGAAGTATCTTTGTCAAGTATATTTTATTTATAAGCTTCGAATATGCAACGCTAGATGCCACAGTCTACTTCGTGCACGTTCCCCTAGACGTAGCGTGCAGGAACTATAGGTGGCAGCACAAGCGTCTATGTCAAGTATTTTAACGTTAAAGTTTCGAATATGCAACGCCAGATGGCAGTCTACTTCGTTCACGTTCCCTAAACGTAGCGTGCAGGAACTATAGGTGGCGGCACAAGCGTCCACGTCAAGTATTTTAACGTTAAAGTTTCGAATATGCAACGCTAGATGGCACAGTCTACTTCGTGCTCGTTCCCCTAAACGTAGCGTGCAGGAACTATAGGTGGCAGCACAAGCGTCAACGTCAAGTATTCTTAACGTTAAAGTTTCGAATATGCAACACTAGATGGCACAGTCTACTTCGTGCACGTTCCCCTAAACGTAGCGTGCAGGAACTATAGGTGGCAGCACAAGCGTCAACGTCAAGTATTCTAAACGTTAAAGTTTCGAATATGCAACGCTAGATGGCACTGTCTACTTCGTGCACGTTCCCCTAAACATAGCGTGCAGGAACTATAGGTGGCAGCACAAGCGTCAACGTCAAGTATTCTAAACGTTAAAGTTTCGAATATGCAACGCTAGATGGCACTGTCTACTTCGTGCACGTTCCCCTAAACGTAGCGTGCAGGAACTATAGGTGGCAGCACAAGCGTCAACGTCAAGTATTCTAAACGTTAAAGTTTCGAATATGCAACGCTAGATGGCACAGTCTACTTCGTGCTCGTTCCCCTAAACGTAGCGTGCAGGAACTATAGGTGGCAGTACAAGCGTCAACGTCAAGTATTCTTAACGTTAAAGTTTCGAATATGCAACACTAAATGGCACAGTCTACTTCGTGCACGTTCCCCTAAACGTAGCGTGCAGGAACTAAAGGTGGCAGCACAAGCGTCAACGTCAAGTATTCTTAACGTTAAAGTTTCGAATATGCAACACTAGATGGCATAGTCAACCGCGTGCACGTTCCATATCTGAACTAAGTCTGTTTGGCTGACAAGGAATGGTTTATTAATTCTTAGGCTAGGTACTCGGATCTAGGATTAGGGTATTAGTAGAAACGAGGGTAACACACGGATTTGGGAACTGAAACTAATCTGTGCTGGCTCACGAATGTAATAAGGTTGCGTCATAAAGCGTGAAACTCAAAAATACTGTCCAATATCTCGCTCGATTGAAGAACTTTTGCTGTCGAGCCATTTTTCTAAGTGCAGACGCAGCCTAGAAGCGGTACTGGTTGTTTTCTTTTTGAGTGTTCCTACATTTTTGTAGGTTAGAAGCTCAACAGCTATTCTACTTAGTAAGGTAAATAATGTATAATTTTGAAACAAGTTTGCTACGGTTGTCTTTTAATTATCTATAAAATACGACAACTAGTCTAATGTGAGAAAACCAACATCTTTCAGAAATTGCGGTGCAGAGAACCACACTCTGTAAAATATAAAGAAATCGGCCATATCTGGTTAGAAAATCAGATTGGGCTAGCCTGCACGTACTGTTAGTGACAAAAGCCGATTAACATTTCGATTTTCTAATTCATAATCGGAACAGAAGTAAAATTTAAATAAAAGGAACACTTGGCTGTTATATGAAGTCAGCAGTACCAGATTACCGAATCATTTTGTGTCAATTTAGATGATGTGTAAAAGGAAGGAGCGTAAATCGATTTTTGTCGCTGACTACTCGGGCTTTGATGTATTAATCTCGATTATTGTAATGTTTCTGTTCGGATTAATATCCAAAATGAATTAAACTGTTAATATATTTCATTCTCAATGTAGTATTATTTTTAAGTCATCAGAGTATGTAGTATTAAAGTAATATTTTATGAAAAAAATAATTAATTAATTTGTTATTTTATTGCAAACTTATATTTCATATTTAGTGTAAATTTCTGATGTATATTTTTTGTTTTCACTGTCCCATCTTATTTTTTTTTAAACTATTTCGAGACTGGCTCTCTATTTGTGTACTTATGTATAATTTTTGACTTACGAAAATTATGTATAATCCTTTCATAACACCCTAGAACTTAAAATCTAAATGAACTTAAAACCAAACGATTATTCAAAAACATCTAAATTATTCTTATTGAATGTTTTCACATTATCTAGTTGAATAATTGTCACTATGATGTCCAAATATCAACGATTGTGCGTATAACTCGTGAAGATATTCAGTAGTAGAAATCTCTCTTATTAATTAACCGGGAGTATTAAATAAAAATGGAGTGCTAATATCACGATATGCTTCGTATGTCCGAAAAAATTAGCTCATTTGGGAATAAGCAACAAAGTCGTGGAAAAAATTACCATTAATAAAAAGTAAAAAGACACTCCATTTTTTCATATTCCGCGTGTTTCAGCTGATAGTGAAATTATAATTTGATCATAGTAGCTTCGTAATGAGTGATAAAAGTCGTAATATGTAGAGATTTTTATTTATTCGTACCTATATATTATTATAATATGTATAACATAGTAGTGACATACATAAGTTATAAAATAAAAATGTTTCAATATGTGCAATTTACTGCAGAAGCAAGAACACTGACTAAATGACTGACGTTTGAACAGAAAAGGGAATATAAAATAAAAAGCAGAACACACAGTTATAAATCACACCATTTATACGATTTTAACCCTTTTTGTTTGAACAAAATTAGTCAGTTGCCAATCTCTAATGATACATGATATTAACTTTGTAAATTGGTTAAAAATAACTCTTGTAACACGTCTATTTAACCAAGATGAAGTCGGTGTTTCTTATAGACAACAAACACCAAGGGCGAGTTTTTATATCCGTAGCTAACTCTACCAATGTTTAAAGTTGCGGTTAAATTTCGTTATAATCGTTTTACGATCAATTATTAGCTTGGCCAATGGTCAAATAAATTACTATTACTAGAAAACGATTAGTTATTAACTAACAATTGATCGAAAAACGCAAGAAATCTGTCAAAATTTTTTGACCATTGATTTAGTTAACTAAGGGTCAAAAGCTCTCCCTAACACAAGAAACACCAGAGGTATGTTTTAAAGTTTAAAGAATTACATTGTGAAGTTCAGATCATATGAGAACCATGTGGGTTACCATCTGAAGTGGTATTTTGTACAAAGTACCAAACAGATTATAAAACACAAATCGGCAATAAACGTAAACTTGAAATCCTTATTTTGCAGTATTTTGTACATGTCAATCATGCTTTGTAAATACATTTATATATCACATTTTAAAATAGTATTTAACAGTACAGAGTAGAAAATAATGAGAGACATTTTCCAATAAAAAATAAAAATGTGTTGTAATATAATGATATTTGTCAGATGGGAACAGAATAGTAAGTCTATCTGAGCATTAAAGTCATGGTCGATTAATCGTTCCAATTTTGAATAACAGGTCGGTTGTCTAGCATCCTTATAGCAACTCAAAAAGTCCGAGTGTCAAGCGATTTTGGACCCTGTGCGGTGAAATTATGTATCATGTTGCACACTGCCATGCGGGAGGCAACAATAATCCTCTGATTATTTTCTACTCTGTGGTCCGGTCTTCTATATTCTCTACCTACTTCCAAACATATTTTAAATAATAACTCATGTAAACCAGTAACCTACTGTATGTAGAGTCTATGTAGTATCTCAATTTTAAGGTTTATCTTGATTTTTTTGTATTATTCATTTGAAAGAATATGGCGGGAGCTTTGACATAATTTGTAAGTGTCATGGCGATTCCCGCCAATTTATTTACATAGATAATATAAAATATTATGTATCTGTTTGAGTTTGTGTTGAATCCACCAAAATGTTCTGATTTGAGTCTGTACGCTAAATAAGTTCTGTCTATCCTCAGTATGGTAAATATCACGATGGTTGTGTGTCGTGATTCTATAATTTTGTTGTTATATCTATAATAAAATATAATTTATTCCCAATCTATGTCTTTTGTACAACTTATTTTGCTCCATACAGAAGTCTCGAGAGGGCCTAGTGCGAGTCTTTTATGTTCTCGATCACGTTAACGTAAATGTACTCCTATAACAGATAGTATCTAGGTACCTATAAAAAAGGGGATTTCCTTTATTGACGTAGTTCAGTTTTAGTACAAACTAGCTGTTGCCCGCGACTTCGTACGCGCATATCCCGTTCCCGTATATCCTAAAGCATTCCTTATGAATGAGGCTATCATACAAAAAGAATTTTCCAAATCGATTCAGAAGATCCAGAGATTACCCCTCACAAACTTCACATCTTTATAATATTAGTATAGATTGACGTTTACCTTAACGCGATCGACTACGTTAAAACTCACACTAAGGCATAAACAACATAACTTTTAACTAGCATAAACAACAATTTCACCATTTTAGGGTTCCGCAGTCAACAAGGAACCCTTATAGTTTCGCCATGTCCGTCGTCTGTCTGTCCATCCGCGGTTTAGCTCAGAGATTAGCGCTAGAAAGTGGAAATAAGTATGGGTAGTAGCATATTAATCACGCCGACAAAGTGGTAAAATATTTTTTTTTTATCGTCTACCCCATGGTAAGGGGTGTCGTTGGATAGGTCGTTTACAAATATTGAATGTTTGTTGAAACTATTTTTCCATCAAAGGATCCGTTTATGAATGATAATATCCTAAATCTCCCCTCTGCCAGCTAAGCGGCTGTTTTTGGAGACGTGACAAAAATCACAAGGAAAACTATCACAGCTAAGTAGGCTTTACAAGTTAACGAGTGATAGTCACCCAACTTAAAAAATGGAACTGGGTAAGTAAAAAAATCCTAATGATTCCTTAGAAAATTACTTAAAACCAAGTGCATTTGTAACTTTGTAATGTAATAATAGTTAAGTACTTTTACTATTTTCTGGCATAATTTAGGAGACTGGTAACTACGAAACCCTACATACACTGTACGTGGTCTGACCCGTGAACCGGCCAAGTGCGTACTTGGCCGGTTTTTGTATAATGATAGTATAAGTATAATATAATTAGTATAATTTTTTTATATAGGTACTAGTTCGAGTAGAGCGACGATATTCGCAGAGCGACTGGTATGCGAAATATCAAGAAATATAATAAATATTATATCTATGGGCATGCCACTATTGGGGCGATAATCCCCTCTTTGAGGAGTAGCTAGAGAGCCTGTTTTGGGAGGTACCTGTTTCGGATTAAGCGGGAGGACACGCCCACGTGTCACCACTGTGAGGATCGCCTGGAGGACGCGGTGGAGCATATGGTGAAGGTCTGCTCTGCGCGGGGCGGAGCACTGCCGTGTCCTCGTCGAGGCGATTGGCGGCGGTTCCAACCATGTCACCTTCTGCGAAGCATTAAAGCAAGCCAAGGAGGAGGGAGAAGCAAACCTCGCGCAAATCGTCAATTATGATGTCATCTCTTTGAGGCACGCGTGGAACAGGTGGGTGAGAGTTCCAGGCGGAGAATCGAGATGAACGGAGTGCGTTTGGTGAAGCCTAAGCCTAATGTCCAGCAGCAGACTACTGTAGGGTGATGACGATGATTATTAAGCTTTACCAGCTTTACCTGAATGGTTTTTAATTACGCCACAATAAGAAATCATGTCCAGAGAGTCACAAGCTGGTTACCTACTATCTCTGAATATCAGAACCGAACACCGACAATGACAAAGGTCATATGACAGCAGATAAGCCGCGCCGTATTTGTTCTCAAGGTGATCAGTGTGATGATAACGGTCGTGACCCGGAAATAAGAGATGAGGGGCTCGTTGCTAATAAACCAATAGATTTGGAAATTTTGATAATTTCTAGCTTTACGAGTGTAGAGCTCTCATGAGCCATACTGAGTGAAAACTTCTTTAGGCGCGTTGAGCACTTTTTGGGTGAACAAAAATCATGGAACTCGCGTCAGCGTCACCGAACGCTTCAGCTTTCGCTTAGTCTATCTGCAGTCCCCAAAGACTGCCCCGCATGTTTTTTTATTATGTTGCTGCACTTGCTTCTGCTCGCGGTTTCGACAGCAGCTTTCGCAAAACAAAAAATAGCCTTTAACCATCTCCAGCAGCAGGACCCTAGATGTGGTCCTGCTGCTGTACCTAGGTACCAAAATTCGATCAGCGATTTATGCGTGAAAGCGTAACAAACAGGGGCGTAGCTACCGCCTTATCAGCCGTATCAAAGATACGGGACCCCCGAATTACACTTTCTTTTAACAACAAAACCCCTAAAAACGGGGCCCCCAAAAATGTTTGATTCAGGGCCCCTTTACTAGCTACGCCATCCACTGGTAACAAACTGCAACAACGCAACTGGTAGGTATGTTTGTTTGTGAGTTGTGATAGGATGGGATCGTGACATAATGGTATGAAACTTACATAATATTATGTGATCATTTCCGTTCCAGCTAGGTACCTACTGAGTGTTCATACAAACGCAGTTGAATGCTGTGCAACTCTGCTTATATACCTACCGACTAACTAAGCAATTCAGATTTCCTTAATAGGTCCACGACCATCAATCAATCATGCAACGTGCGCGCCTCGCAACTCGAGATGCATATGCCATCCGATAAGGAGTTGATCACAGATCACAGAGCATCGAGACGCCTAGCGGCGGCCACTGTGAAAGGCGACATTGTCAAAACATTTCAAACAAGGCCTAGCAGCCCTACTATGACGTGCTAATGCCATCCAATTCCGTTGAAATAAACGGGATAGTGCTATTCCGCTATGTATAGCTCCGTCTCCCTCTTAGTGCGGAATCATGATCGTTTTAAGACTTCATAGTAGGGCCCCTATACTCCGTAACGTAGCGTATAACGTAAACATAACCTTTTTGACAGGTGCTTGGACCTGACGACAGGCGCTGACACCTCGTACAAAAACCCTCATTCTAAAAGGCTTGGTGGAGGGTTGGATGATATAAAGTCGATCAAACAAAAATCGTTATGACTCGGAAACAAAGATTCGAAGACTTCATCGTCTTTAAATTTTTGTTTCCGAGTCATAGGTAACGGTTTCTACACGACGTTTTCCTTAAACTTCATCAGAATTACTAAGTAATGGCGTCTTTGGTTACCTCCTCTGCTCTATGGTATCGAGCAATGGATCGGGCGACGTCAAAATGTAAATAAAGGGACTCAAACGACAGACGTAAACACTGTAGGTCAGGGCTCCGCTGTCTGGCACACCGTCTGGCTATTCAATTCGTAGAAATTATTTTTGATGAATGGAGTTCCTTGCCGGATCTTCTCATTAATGAGAAGTGGCCCGACTTTATTGGCTATCTGGGTTTCAGATTACTCACGCTCTGTGTAGCTGTCGTAGCTGACATCATGCAGGTAGGTAATTTAAACCTAAAAAGGTAGGATTAATACGAGTAGGAATGATTAAAGGACCTACTTACACTACAAGCCTAAGAACTAGGTAATCTGTGGCCATACATAAACTTACACTATTATCTTATTAGGGCACAGATTACCTAATAGAAAGTTCCTTACGATTAGGGTAAGTAAGCAAATATGATGGATTAACAAGCTTTTGCTAGCGGCTTTTCCCGAATGAACGCCGGACGTTATCCTAACGGAACCTACTAGGTAGGTAGATAAAAGGTGTAGCCTGTGTAGGTACGTATGGTGTACCGTGTGCCAGTTTCGTCCAAATCCGTTCAGTCACGTTCAGTCGTAGGTACCTGCACACACAGTGTCACATGGTGTCACGTTCATAGAAGAAAAGAATAATTCTTTTTTGAAAACTGAAATCAAAATACCAGTTTCCAAAAAATAAAATAATTACCTATTCTTTTTAGAATACCTACTTACCTACTGGAATTTATCGACTGAACGTGATTGAAAAAACTGTTTAATAAAACAGGAGAGTTCACATTATCACAAACACATACTTAGGTACTTTTTTTTTAAATGTAGGTAGGTACCTACCTACCTATTTTTTTAAATTAAGTACCTTTCTATAGCAAGATGACATCATGGTCACAGCTGGTTCGCATAGTTGCATCACTACTTACCTCATCACTTACGAACTCTTGGAGATTAGCCAATACTTGCACGAGATGTTCAGAAAAAGTGTAAGTACCTAAGTAATTCATACCTACTTGGCACTAGTTCTTTAACCTACAAATTAAGTCACCTTGACAAGTTTCTTGTCTTATTTTATACCAAAATGATTCTAGTTCTTAGTTCTTTAGATAATTTAGTTAAAAAACCACGCATCATTAGTTTAATCCGCTCCGATTGGTGGTACCTATAGAATAGAATAGAATAAAAACCTCTTGCCTCTTAAATATTCTTAATAAAATTAGATTTTCAACGCTCAGTTCAACGACCCAGAGTTAAATGTAACATTGCAATCATCTAGAGATGGTTCCTACTATAACATATTGGGCATTTATGGCCGAACTTCTTGTAGCCGTCGAAGCCGTCGAACTTCTTGTAGAGTTGTGTAAATGACATCTTTAAGTTTAAAATCATGAAAAGGATGCCAGGCATCATCACAAATGAACATAACTAACACATAGGTAGGTAAGTACCTGCCCAATAAACAACCAAGCGCGGATAATTTGCCATTTATCTACCTATCAATGTGTTTTGCTAGCTACTTAGTCTTTTCATGGTCGTTAGTCGGCTTGCTTCGGTAGTAGGTACCTATATTAAATTGTTTGGATCCATTCACTTCTTTTGTGCCCTCTGGGCCCCAAAACATGCAGCTAAAGTGGCCAATGCGCTGCCACTTGCTTGACCGCCACGATGCCGTGCAAGTGGCAATGTTTTGGGATTTTTGGGTCACTCAAAAGTCAAATCTAACTTACCTACTGGCATATCACGAGGAAAAACTAAGTGAGAAATAAATCCGCCTATGAAAAATAATAACGTTTCAACTATGTAGGTACGCTAAACTAAGTAAGTAGCAATTAAAATCTACAAATACCTATTTATTTTTAATCGCTTACAGAGTGGGTAGATAAGTACCTATGTTCGTAGATGCAGTGTTATCGATTTACCTTGAAACTTTTTACTGATGAAACTACCCGCATATTACAGGTTTTGCGAGTTATTGCCACTCATCACTTTTGAGGTGTAGACTAGTGTTGGGGCCCGGGTGACTATAAAATATGGAATACCATAAGTTCTACTCTCATCTCTCACGCTTTATAAGTGCAACTAGCTTTTGCCCGCGACTTCGTCTGCGCATATCCCGTTTTTTCCCGTTCCCCTCATTCCCCATGAATGTGGTTTAAGAATTTTCCAAATCCAACTTTCAGCTTTATTACAAAGTGTACTTAACAGAATAAACGCAACACCTCTTAAGGGGGCATTGTACTCATCAATATGAACAACTTTTACTATGGGACCAATACTGAAATCGCGAAAAAAAAGCGTTTACATTCTGTTATCTAAACACTCTAAGTGACCCAGGATAGTCGCTTCGATTCCCGAGCTACGTATGGTAATCCGAAATACCGCTCACCGAAAGGACGGTTTTCCGATAACACTCTACTCCGACGGTTAGTTGAACGAAAAAATAATTGGCCGATGAAACGTTTCGCCGATAATATTATTAATCGACGGTTGGTAGTCCGAATGAATCCTTCGCCGATGTAACGGTTCACCGAAAACACTCTTCAACGACGATTGGTTAAAGGAACGAATCTTTCGCCGATAGCACTCGTTGTAGGGGAATTCTTTTGCCAAGTGGATAGTTTTTCTTTCAGCTTGTCAACACCCTTAGGTCTTGTAGAAGTCATGTTAAAAATACAGGTAATAATAAAATAATACATGGAAGAGTGGCAATAGAAAAAAAAAACAAAGTTTAAAAAACCACTGGGCAATTTCAGCTGCTTCTGTCGGCAATATTTTATTTTGGATGATTTCGAAGGCTTCGGATATCACAGCGGGCTCAAGAATAGCGAGGGCAACTAAGTGTCTGATTTTGTGCGCAAATGTGAAATCTTCAGCATATCGCCTTGCGAGACCCTCTGACTGGACATGACGCCAAATACTTTGGGTCAAATAGAATAAGCATAGCCTATGGGCGCAGTCTGGAAACTGTCGTTTGACTGCATTGATCACTGCTACTTCAAAATCAGTTAATATATCATCATAAAAATGTATCACGTTGTGTTGATTATAGTGGTGTTACTTTTATTTGTTTTTTGCTTTGTTCGCACTGTTTATTTATTTATTTTCTATTGTCGCAGTTCTAATAGAGAAATCATAATAATCATAATCATATTGTTTATTGTAAAAAACAATATAAATTTTCCTTTTTGATTAAATTTCTTATTGTTAAATAAAAACTTTTTTTTTTTCTATTGCCACTCTTCCATGTATTATTTTATTATTGCCTGTATTTTTAACATGACTTCTACAAGACCTAAGGGTGTTGACAAGCTGAAAGAAAAAGTATCCACTTGGCAAAAGAATTCCCCTACAACGAGTGCTATCGGCGAAAGATTCGTTCCTTTAACCAATCGTCGTTGAAGAGTGTTTTCGGTGAACCGTTACATCGGCGAAGGATTCATTCGGACTACCAACCGTCGATGAATAATACTATCGGCGAAACGTTTCATCGGCCAATTATTTTTTCGTTCAACTAACCGTCGGAGTAGAGTGTTATCGGAAAACCGTCCTTTCGGTGAGCGGTATTTCGGAATACCATACGTAGCTCTCGATTCCCAGGTTGGGCAGTGTTATTGGATATTCAACCTATGGCTACAGGCTCCCCCGAATCCAATCAAACGTTATAATACCTACCTTCTGAGGGAGAGGATGTACAGTAGAGTCACTTTATTAATGTAATATTATTATTTTACTGAACTGTAAATGCTGACGTTCAAAAGTGCCGTTTAATGGCCTAATTGAAATAAACGTTTTGACTTTGACCAAAGCAGGCCAAAGTTAAAATTTCAATTTCTCACTTCCCCTTTGGAGAATACAGGCGTTATAATATATAGTATGCAAATTAGGTAGTAGAAGCAGGTAGGTAGTTCCAAATTATTTCCTAGGTCAAAAATACTACCACATTTCCACTACAGACACTGTATATCTGTGTCATTCATTAGGTTATTGCCACTGCACATTTGAATAATTAAATTATGCAATCATAAAAGTTGTTAACATAATATTTTAGACTTTAACGCCAAGGTGTTCTGGTTGCAAATGTTCTGCACTGAAGTACGCAACCTGATACTGTATTTGTTTATTGTGTTATGTGAGTCGTTATCTAGTAACTGTTATGTCCGTATTGTAGATTTAATTCACACGTAGAATAATAGAGTTTTTACTAGCTTGATACCTACTAATTTACCGTTATATTATCATTAAATAGGTAATTAAATGCAGGTGAATTCTTCTTTCCTTTGATGTATGTGCCTTACTTAGGTGCAGTTAGCATAATTAATGCACTATGCAAGACAAGTGTACGATTGTCATGATATAGGCTCTTTAATGTTACTAGCCCGAACAGTGGCGTAGCTAGTCTCAAAGGGGCCTTGTATCAAACATTTTTTGGGGCCCCGTTTTTAAACAAAATAGGCCCTTCTAGCTCAGAACTGTCTAGGCAGGCCACGAAGGAGATGACGCGACTAAATGTATAGCTTTGCGTCCACACATCGGGGCCCTATAACCCGGGGGCCCCGTATCTTTGATACGGCTGATACTACATAGCTTAGCTGTACCTACTACTGCTGGGCTAAGGCCTCTAGTGCATCAATAGCTTTCGATTTTGAGCTAGGTAATGGTTAAGGAAGTCTTCCAGTGGTAGCTACCCGCTAGGTATTTCTTATTCTTGGTCTGCCCCGTGTTGGCTCCAATGCCCGTGTTTTTCAGATCCACGGCTCGATCGGCTTGCAGGAGTCATGTCCAGTTCATTGTAATTTAGGCAGTCAAGTGTCCCGCACTTTATCGAATTTGTATCCGTATCCGGATTAAGTATTCGAATTCGCCATTCTTGTCACGGACTAATGGTGAATTCGATTTAGAGAATCTTTAAAAGCACGTCGTGTAGGTCTGCAATCTTCTGCAAGGCCTGGGCCTGAAGTCTCGACATTGATAGCGATTTAGGTAATTTCTACTGAAAAATACCTACCTACCGTTACCGTCATGCTTAGGTACCGAATAATATCCATATTCGACGCTAGGATCGCAAAAGTTTACGACAAAGTAGGTAAGTACCTACAGTAATTTGGAATTATCCATCCTAAGAATTTGACATTTGCTAGCGATGACATTCGCTGAGTTTGAATTTAAACAAAAAAAAATATTGGTATTTTCAGATCGTTAGGACTTATCGACCGAATTCGGTCGGTAGGTAGGTAGGCGATGTTGCGGAATCTGTTCGAGTTGCGGAATCTGCTTGTTGCGGAATCTGTTCGAAAGAGTCACCGCGGCCCTGGACCGCAAAGGGCTTTAGAAGGAACACGGATGGGTTTTAGTCAGTAAGATTCTGACAGGCTCTTCCGCTCCACCCAGAGCGGAAGAAGTCATTTGATGATTTCCCATCCTTAAAAAAGAAAAAGGTAGGTAGGCGATTGGTAACTATGTCGAAACTCGAGGCACTGGTAAGGTTACTACCTACTACCTACCCGCTTATCATAAAATTTTAGTCATAAAGAAGAGGCGTGTTTGTGACGTAACAAGTCAAGCTAGGTCATCGAGTCACCTTGATAGTCCGCATATAGATAAATTGAGACTTATTACTAGTATTACAGACTGATTGTCAATTCAGACACCCCTCTTGATAAAGTGAAAATTATGTTTTTTCTTACTCCTCCTCACCTATCTTTACTTTTCAGTATTTCTGTAACAAAGCGATGAAATTATTTTTTCACAAAATCTACCGGTTGAATAATTTATATTTGTTGTTATAGCGGCAACAGAAAAACATCTGTGAAAATTTCAACTGTTTAGCTATAACGGTTCATGAGATACAGCCTGGTGACAGACAGACAGATGGAATCGTAGTAACAGGGTCCCGTTTTTACCCCTTGGGTACGGAATTCTATAAAGAACCTAGGTAAGTCATGGCCCATTGTTTTGTAGGTACCTATCTACGGTTGTTTTTGTTCAATGCGATCTCGGCACACAATACTGCATAACACCGGTACGTTACTTATCTATTGTTGGAAAGCGATCGATCAATACCAAACAACAGGTTTTGCTTGATGACTTTTACGATACCTACCTATCCTTATCGTCCGATGACGCTTTAGATTTGGAATTAATTAGGTACCTACTTACTTAATGAAAAAAACATAAAAAAAGCCTTGCGGACTCGAATGCAGCATTATGATGACTCGTGTTTGATCAGTGTATGGTACCTAAGCGATGATGTGGTCGACGATGTTAAACGGAAGGTCCATTCTGATCCCGACAATTTTGCAATAGACAAATTCAATTCTACTTTTTCCTCTAGGTGGTACACATGACGCGAGCAAAGAGTACCTACCTACGGTGTATTGTCGTGACCGGATCATAGAATTGATCAGTGATCACTTCATGATGTGGCCGCACATTTTATTAAATGGAAAATATCCGCTGCCCTGATCATGATATGGTCTGGCCAGATCAATTAATAACTCAGCGTTTAATGATATCAACAGCTACAAACAGCTACTTACTTCATGATATGGTCCAATCAAACATAAGTGGTCATATCGTTATATACTTACCTACCTACTTAGTTAAGTATACATAGAATTACCCACATTATCGGTGGTACCTACTATGGGAGCAAGAGCGAGCGAAGCGAGCTTGGAACTTGGGGCACCCCGACTCGGACAGTTTGGGTTAGAAGGGGACGGAGGGAGTGGATTTCATGATTTTGGCCAAACGTGGATTGAAATATCATTCATTAAGTACCTACCTTAACATTGAAGTTTAAAATAGTGTTCGCTGGCCATTTCATAAAATAGCCAATTCTATGATATGAGCACGACAATATATTAGATAGATTAAAGTTAAAGTTAAAATTATCACTTTTTACGAAGTTCATCCTCGAAGATCAAGACTTTTATTCTTCTGCTATTTTGACTTAAGTACCTACGTATAAAAGTATATTTCAAGTATCTCATTCTTTCAATGTTAGTCAAGGCAATTCGGTAGGTACCTACTTAATGTCAATAGGTAGACCGGAGTCAAAACAAGTCATCTTTTTACCTGCTTGCTCAAAACATAACCGTGCGTTTTTTTTACATTTAAGTACCGGTTTCATCTACGGTTAATCAAAATAGGTAAGTAGTGGTATTTTTTTCGGGTTTCTATGAGTCCAAACGTGGCTTTTTCCATATCGAAGGTTCCCGAGGGGTTTTAGATGACGCGTAACGATAGCAAAGGCATTTTTATGAGGTTTTTGACCGAGTTTGAACTTGGTAGCATTCCAAACGATGTTTAACTTTGTGTCTGCTACACAGTGGTTAGTTTACCTACGAATTGGGTCAGACTAACTTAGGTGGGTATTCCTAAAGTTAGTTTTCATGGCATGATAGATTTAAAAATACTTACGGCCATCGCACATGTTAGGTAGGTACCAGTCTGTTTTACAGTTCGTACCCTTGAAATGATAGCGAAATCGCATTACAAAATACAGAAAAGTTTCTACATTGATGACGCCTATTTTTAGCCAGTTTTGCATTAGTTCATAGTAAATTCAGTACTGACATAAACCACTTTTGACTCGAGTCCAACTGACATTATGTTGGTAAACTGATAACTCCTTAAGGCTATTACAAAAAAATAGAAGTAGATTATCTGTATGAAATTGTAATGTTGTTTCAATCACCTACTGAAAAGAATGCTTTCACAGCAGCTCATAACTTATCAACGACTCTCTACTATTGTCTTACAGGCAAGAAAAACCAAAGACATAAAAGAAATCCGACTTAATATTCCAGTTACAATAATTGCATTTCTGCAGAAACATTGATTTTCTTTAGCCTTGGCCATAAAACGATAAATTGGTCCATTAAAAAAACAATTGCTTACTTAAATGATTATTTATTAACAACTTTAATACAATTCAATGCGTCCACAACACATGAAATGAACAATAAATACAACATGCGATGCTCAATAATTTAAAGATGAAATTGCATCAGTACTTTAAAATACTTTCTACTATAATACTTTGATTAATTTCACAATTTTAATATTAAAATAATTATCAGTTTATTGCAAATGTCCATTTTGTACTACAGATTTTAAAAGTCAACACACATTGACCTTTTGACCACCTTGATTGCAAATAAGGAAAGTTTATTATGATACATGTAACATTTTAAGGAAATAAAATAATTTCACATCTTTTCACATGCAACAAATTGAGTTTTTTTAAACTTTAGCAAAAACATATACTTCGAGACAAAATCATGCAAATTGTTGTCGTCATTAACCTTGAATAACTTCACACCTGTTTAAAAAATCAAATGTTAGGAAAAAAATTTTAGGACCTGCCTTACACTTGCCTCAATAGAGAAAAAGAAAAGAAAAGTTGTCCAAAACTGCTAAAGGTTCTATCAAATAATTACATTACTGCTTAAACTGACCAACAATAAACATCAAAAATATTTTTTGGTTTTTTTTCAGGAAGTTTGATAGCAGTTCCCGCTGCTTATATTAAAAAAAATTGGCATTACTTTATGGCTGCTTCTTTATCATGATTGCAACTACTTTACATTACTCTTCTACTGTTTATTATAATTCTTGTAATTATTTACAGCCCTTACAGATTTTATGGATACAAAAAACAATCTTATGTCTACTTACTGTTTTAGATGTGTGGTAACGTTTCTAAGGTAGCTTAAATTGAGGTTGTCATTGATTGAACCTATTAAGTACATCTACGGTCTGACTACAAGCGTGTCCAGCCTTTCAACAGTTAGTGTGGTGTCTAGTTGTGTGCAGCTGATTTCTCAAGACCTGCGGGGTCCATGATTGGTGGCTGCTTCTTGACCATACCTGACAGCAGGGTTTTGATCTGGGCAATAGCACGGCCAGGGTTCAAGCCTTTCGGGCATGTTCGTGTGCAGTTCATGATTGTATGACAGCGGTACACAGAGTATGTGTCCTTTAGCTTGTTAAGGCGCTTCTCAGTGGCGTCGTCGCGGGAGTCGATGATCCACCTGTAGGCCTGCATGAGCACGGCGGGCCCGAGGTACTTGTCGCCGTTCCACCAGTACGACGGACAGCTGGTGGAGCAGCACGCGCACAGAACGCACTCGTAAAGCCCGTCCAGCTTGGCACGGTCCTCCACATCCTGAAGCAGTTGAGTCTCCTTACCTTTAGCAGCCTCCTTGTCGCGCTGCAGCCACGGCTCTATCGACTGGTACTGGCGGTAGAAGTTTGTTAGATCCGGCACGAGGTCTTTTACAACGTACATGTGAGGCAATGGGTAGATCTTTGAAGGCTTGCTCAGGTTCGTGTCGATGTGGCTGATGCAGGCCAGCGTGTTGACACCATCGATGTTCATGGCACAGGAGCCACACACTCCCTCGCGGCAAGAACGTCTGAACGTCAGCGTTGGGTCCATTTCATTTTTGATTTTCAGCAAGGCATCCAGCACCATAGGCGCGCAATCGTCCAGGTCCACTTCATAGTTCTGAGTGTGAGGCTTCTTGTCGGGCTCGTCGGGGTTCCATCTGTACACCGCGAAGGTCTTCACTCTCTTCCCAAGGGCTGGTGACGTCGCGAAAGTGCGTAGCTGGCCGAAAGTACCCGTTGTCAACCTCAGCAGCGGCATTATGTAATGTGTTTATTCACAAGAACAGCAAAAATAACACGCCTTATAAATTGTTAGCACTTGAATTGTACAGTTAAACGCAGTCGTTAAATTATCGGTTTCGAGTCGGAATATTTTATTAAAATAACAATCGTATCGTTATCACGACGACTGCACGGAATATTTTTGAAAGATTGGGCGAGCGAATGAAATGAAACATGAGTGAGTGAAAGAAAAGCATTCCATGAACTTGAGGTGAATGGAAATGAAACGCTCAATATGTCGGTCAAGGAGAAGTTTATTCAGCTTAGGCATATCAGAAAGTTGATTATTCATGCAAAATTCTTCTGTATTACATAATCAAAATCTGTTTATTTCTTGATATACCTACTAATGCTACATATTTTTTGGTAATTCAGAATTTCATAACTGAAGCAAAATATTATGCAATAATTTTGAAACGGTGAAGATCGCGGGCCTTTCATTTTTTTCAGTGTTGCCAATGATTAAAAGCTTCTGCGGCAAAGCAGAAGAAACGTAAGCGGACGAGAATAATTTAGTTATTTGATATACCGTTTCGTACGTGCTTTGGTAATTTTTTCTCAGGTTGTAAAAAAATAGTGGTTTGGAATTCAGATAAAGACTCTAAAATCAGAAAGAAAATACTTTTTGAATCCAAAAATAATCTGAATTCCAATCAAAATGCACAGCAAAATACTCAACTGAAAATATAACTACTTAAGCAACAATTTATATTCGTGGAGCACCGCTATTTAATTAAAAGTAAATCTTTTTTTAATGCATAGCTAATAATGACTAGCGCACATTAAAAGTATTACCTCTTTAAAATTATTAGACCTTAGCTAATGGTCTAATAAGCTTTTTATTCGGGCCCGGTCGACGTTTTGCGGGGCTTTTCTTACTGGATGGTAAAAAAATAAGCTTGGAAAGGATGTCAGGGTTTTTCAGAGTCCGTCTGTTTTTCAGTCGGGGTGCCCCAAGTTATAATTAGTATTTATGATAATATGATTGTCGTATTTTTATACCTAAAAGAATATATTTGTCTTGCATTTGAGGAAAAATTGAATGTAGTATTGATGTGTATTTTCAAATTATCTGCCTGTACTAGTTTTGTTAAATAATTAGTTTATTTGCCTTTTCTTTCTAGGAGCTATAATGAGCGCACTTGGACTTATAAATAAAATAATAAAAATTAAAAATATTATGCGTAAAAATGGAAAATTTAAATGTCACTAACACGTTCTCAACCAGTCTTTGTCTATTTTTCTGTGAGACACGGAAATGCGGGCTGCGGTTACTTTTTATATTGGCAACACTGAGATTGAATGATCAGCAGATGCAACTTTTATTTGGTTCGCCAGTCCGTTCGTTCGTTCATTCGATGGCGGGAATGAAAATATTTTGACAGGTCGTGTCTTAAAACGAGAATCAATCCAAAACAAACAAAATATTCACAAGAAATTAATTATTTTGTAGGCAATTAACGAAAATGAAGAATGTTTCATCATTAAAATCAAATAATACTAATTCGCCAAAGACTCCGGGCGGTATAAGTAAGGCTCTGCTAACCCCATGTCGAAGACTTGGTCTATCACGAAATTGGAGGAATAAGGGACCTTCGCCGTTTATATCTCCTTTGGCCGGCAGTACTCAAGAAGTGAAAGAAGAGAAAAGTGAGCCAAGGAAGCGAAAACAACGAGGTTTGGAAGATAATAATGAAGTTACTCCCGAAACATCCACTGTTGATCAGAATGAAGACCAAAACAATGATATTGACAAAACACCGTCGAGAAATGTTGAAGTGCCTCGCAGAAAGAAATCTAAGACTTTGTTAGCGGCTATAAATAAATCTCAAGAGGATATAAGTGCCAATTCAGTAATTATTAATGATGATGATAAAATAGCAATAAATATAGATATTTCTGAAAGAGTAAACTCTCAAAATACCGAAAATATAGAAGTAGTTTCTACACCTGTACGGACGAAGTCTAAAAAGGGCAAGAAACATTCTCCAAGAGTGAAATCAGATTCAAAAAGTTCGAAAGCTAATTCAACCCAAAAACTTGATGTTTGCGATGATTGCAGTGCCAATACAACTGAAAAGCACCCTAATGAGTCACCAGAGCCTGTCTATGAAATTAAAGAAAAAAGTCCCAATGATCTTAAAAAGGAATGTGTAGTAGTCATACAAAGAAAGATATTCAAGAAAACAGAAAACTCTGAGAAGGAAGAGAAAGGTAAATTAAAGAAAAATAATAAGGAAAAACCGTCATCTCAAGTATTGTTCGATTCTGATTCAGATGAGACACCTTTAATTCAATTGAATGATAAAGAATCATTAAAAAGTAAGACAGAGAAGAAAGTTGAAGAAGTACAGGCAAGAAATAAAACAGAGAACAGAAAAGATTTAAATGAAGATGATGATTTCATTGACAAATCTAGCAAAATCCAAGTCAGCAAAGTTAAAGACATGAAATCTCCTAAGAATAAACTGAAAACTAACAAAATTCTTAAACCGAAAGTAGAAAAAGTGAAAGTACAACCCAAACCTGCTTCACAAACCTCTTTTGATGATGATGATGATTTTGACAACAGTAAAAAGACAATCCTAATTAGAAAAAACTATGAGAAAGTCAGCAAGCCATTGAAAGCTAAATCTACAGGATCTATAACCCAAAAAGATATTGATGAACTAAAGGCTAGGATAGAAGTAAAGAAAAAGCTGCTTTTAGCTCAATCTATAAACCCTGATACTGAAGAACTAAGGAATCTGATAAAGAAATGGCAAAAAGGATGCCAGAATGCCTTAATAGAACTTCTAGATCTAATGAAGACTAAGTTTCAGGACAAACAAGATATGGATTACTCGGAAATGTTGAAGAGTTTAAAAATACCACCGTCTTTAGTTGGCTATGATGCAGAAAATGATTGTTTTAATGAACCTAATGATGCTAATATTATCTTAGGCCAGTTTGAGGATATAATTTAATCTATAATAGTTAATTATTTTAAGAGTTATTTAATTAAAGTTGTTACTCTTTATTAGTGTTTCAGTTGAAATTATTTACTATTTGTCATTATATCACTATGCTAGGTATTATCTATACAAACAAAGATAAACTCGCGCCTTTTTTAATCAACTTAAATAAAAGGAGGAGGTTAGGTGTACGCTGTGTATTTTTTTTTCTTTTTTCTGTAATTTCATTCAATAACAGTTGCCAGAAACTGTAGAATGCCATCTGCAACAAACCTTACCTACTCCTTTGTCTTTGTTTCCTTAACACATTAACCTTTTGAACGCCAGAGCATAAACATATCAGCGTGCCCCTAACACCAAGCCACAAATTCGCCATACTTATTGTCAAATATTTGTGACGTTTGGCATACAGGGCACGCGCTTGCTTGTCAAGCATAGGTGGCAATGGCCTTCAAATGGTTAAAGAAAATACATGGTACACCTGGCACGGTCCTTTCGGCTCTGGGTGGAGCAGAAGGGCGTGTCAGACTCTTACTGACTCTGACTAAAACCCATCCGTGTTCCTTCTAAAGCCCTTTGCTTTCCAGGGCCGTGGTGACTCTTTCGAACAAATTCCTGTACCCTGGCAGGCTCTGGCCCTAGCGGGCCCCGTCCTCTTTGCTGACATCTCTTTGAGGCGCGCGTGAAACACAACGCGCCATCGACCCGGGCCTGGTGGTGATCGCACAGCGAGCCACCCAACGCTCGCCGTCCGCAGGCCCGCGCCTACGGTGGCCGGGGATCGCCCTGCGACTCCCGAAGCCCGGGGCGTCTTCTCCTGTTGCGGCGGTTGGGGCGAAGGCCTTGCCTTTCCCTCGCGCGGCCCGCCTCCTCTTTCGCAAGCATTACTGCTTCGCAGAAGGAGGTGACCACTTCCCAAGCCTCCTCGCTCCGGACCATGGATTCAACCAGGGCCGGACGCGAGAGGTTGCCGCCGCCGATCGCCTCGACAAGGACACGGCGGTGCTCTGCCCAAGCAGGGCAGACCTCCACCGTGTCCTCCGGGCGATCCTCACAGTGTCTGATCTCACTAACGGGAGAGATGTGTTGTTGCTGAGGGGACTGTTAACATGTTTCTGTTACTTATTTTGACAATAATCTGTGTAACATACTGTTATTTAGCTGCTGTTGGCTTGCAGACTGACTGGATATCAAAAGTTGGCTTTCACAACTCCAACAGTTGGGAATAGGCAAGCAGATTGAAAACTCCTGTATTTCATTAGATATAATTTATTACAGTACCAAATTTACAATGTAACTACAGGACACTACAACTAAAAAACTTAGAACCTATGGGATCTGATGGGGTTTTCAGGATCAAACAGCTTAGGATCCTTCAGGAACACCTTGTCCTTGTAATAGTAAGGCATATAAGCACAATTCTGTGCTTTTCTGATCTCATTTTCAACCAGCTCTTGTTTAGTCTTGCATAATCCAGTAATATGTCTCCCATAAATGCGACCAGTGTAAGGACTTTGGAATTGAGACAGTAATCTATAGTTCTTGTAGTCTGGCTTTATGTTTAATTTGCAAAGAATACATTGACGGCGTTCCTTCTTGTAAGGGTTTTCCATTTCAACTGGGGTATCATCGGAAGCAGTTAAGTTTGCATCTGTGGATGTAAACCTTACTGCTGTTGCTCTGTATGTGTTAGGCACTGAAAAAAGGAAGAGATTTTATTTATGGTAGGTGGTGGTGGTTTAAGGTGGTGGTAGTTTGTAGTAATAAAAAAGGTTTAGATGAGAGCAGGGAAATAAAATACGAAGGACTTAGAGCTATTCAAAAGCCTGAAACTTAGCATTTTGTTGTAAATTCGTGAAAGAAGGAGGGCAAGGCTGTAAACAAACGGATGTATAAACTCAATATCACTAACGAAGCCAGTGAATTGCATCGATTCTTCGTTCTAATTAAGATCTAGGTTGTTATTACTGCAAGACACTTAGGTTACCAAACGTAGTTGGTTTAACACAAAACTTAGAGGCATAGGCAAACATACAAACGTATCGCGTCAACAGTGTTCTTAATAAGGACATCTTAGTAGATCTTTTCTGAAATCCTCTAAAACGATTGAATTAAATAAAATTCACTGTAACAACATAACCTCAAAAATATATAGTTTCAAGTTGACATTTGCGTTTTGTTACTTAGCGTAGTAGTTTGTGGCTCGTGATATTGCGTACACTCATCAGAAAGTTTTTAATTATATCCGATTTAAATTTTTTGGATAATATTACACGAGTCTTTTCCTTTCTTTCAATACAAGAACACAGAAAGTGAAAACTATTATATTTTAAATTGGGTTTTATTAGGCGCCTTTACGGAGAAACTAATGCTTATGCTTGAGTTAAAACGACAGTAAACACAAGCATTCTTAAAAATTTCACAAGGGCTGAATTATAGTGTTAGCTACTGTACTTCATTGTAAAACAAATAAATTATATTTATATATGTATTTCAGCCAATGAGGTCGTGTACCAAACTTCCTGAGCCTGAGTGCACTTATAAACTGAAAGCGTTCAAAAGTGCCTTTGGTTTGTTCTTCATTTCATAATTGCAGTATCAAGTAGGTATTTAGGCTTCCCTCTAGAATAAAGAATTAGTACTTATGGATCGCTTCCTACTCCTCATCATTCCTGAACAAAAATAGTTTTTCGGGAAAGAACTTTTCCCATTCAGAACGCTACTTGGCATAGGTGCAGTGCCGCCCCTTTATATCAGTGCGCTGCTGATGGCTATTTATACACACATACCACAAGCTCAACACCTAATTTTAATGTCCTATGTTTTATTACTTTTTCCTTCCCAAGAAATAATAGCAATTTTGCTAATGAGCACGTTGCAATTTCTTACCTCCAGTTATGGTACCTATTGCTAGCTCATATTACGAATAGGTAACTTTGTATATTCACTTGGAGTCATTTTCAGTTTAGTTTGCCAGACAGCAACTTAGTTAGGAGAGGTTTACCTAACGACTGCAGTGCAACTAACTCCAAAGATAACGAATCAGTAAATACATACATAGTTAAACTTTAAAGGGGAGATGAAAAAAATTCATTGGACAAAAAAAGGGAAAATTCGCCAACATCGCTGTCAATAGGAAAACTGCCCAAAACACTGGCACTGGCAACCTAGCAACGTTGAATGACGATGCCGATTCTTTGATTGAAGAAACCAGCCCTTTGGTCACGTGAAGAGTCGAGTTATCGTTTACTGATGTCTGGAAAAACTCGATGAGCACTCGGACACCAAGGGTTACAACCCCAAACGGGTCATATTTTTAACTCACAAAATAAGGTTGATATTTGCGCGGTTTAAGATTTTCTGCACCTGCAGCAGCCACCGTGATTAGATGATGGGATGGCGCAACGCAAAGATGTCGACTTATGTTGCATCCCACATCAAAGGCCTACCAGGTAAATTCCAAATTCTTCTCATTCTAATTCTGATTCTTAATTATACACAAAAACAGTTCTTTCATAATGTGGAGATTATTATACTATTTTGGCGTCAGTCGGGCAGAGAGTAGATTCCTATAACGGGTCTACTGCAGACCTGTTAGCAATACTCGGGGCTTTTGAGTTCGAGGGGCCAGTTGGATACCGTTAATTCAAGTTGTGAATGAATTCATTGCAATAGGATAGGTAAGGATGACGTCAACGAGAATTTATATTTTGTAGGGATTTAGGATTTCTAACCATGCAGTTTCGTCGTTAGGACTTGACAGTGATCTCTAAAAAAAAATTGTTTCAATTTATTGTGGTGATTGCAACTGGCTACCGCAATATTTTGTACCTGACATTAAAAAATCCGGTGTCAAAACTTTGAAACAAAACAAAGCTTTTCGTATAATATTTTAAAGTGCCTTCGTTTTAATTCAGTGCAATCTGCGAAGTAGCGTGATGCCGTAAGTAACATCAAATATATTCGGATTTCGTGAACGCTGTGATGCTGTTTAATGTTCACTGGGATGCCAAATACTATATTGGGGTCGGCTTCCAGTCAAACCGGATTTAGCTGAATACCAGTATTTTACGTAACCGGCTGCCTATCAAACCTCCACAACCCATTAACTGGGTAACACGGTAGTTCTTGGTTAGACTGGAGACAGATTTACTGGTATGTAAAGATGGTCACCCATCCACAGACCAACCTTTGCAAGCGTTGCTTAACCTTGAAGATCGACCCGTGCGACTGTTATTATATAGCCACGAGCTTCTATAATTATATAATTTCTATACTTCTATACTAATATAATAAAGCTGAAGAGTTTGTTTGAACGCACGTACCTATCTCTGGAACTAGGTACCTACCAGTCGGATTTGGATTTTTTTTTTGTATATATTGAGAATACGGAATTATTTGCAACTGTAACATAAATCCTTAGTCTATGATAAATAAATCCCACAAAATAATTTTCTTATCTATCTAGTTATAAATGGTTGTTTATGTCATCCTACACACTTGCACAATTCAGAACATATATCTTACTCCGAGTTAAGTACCTACCTAAAGCTAACCCGGGGCCATTATGTATGAAATATTTTTTAGTTAACCTCGTGTTAGTAATTAACTCTCGAGTTTTAAGATAACTATGGTTTGTTCAAGTGGGCCTTATTGAGTCATTTAAAGCTAGATGCATCAAACCCATACCTACTCTTTCACATTACCGAGGATTACCTACTTGGATAGGTGGTAAATGTTTGCTTACCCGCAAGGCATAATTGCGAAAACGGACAAGACAAGTATTGCGACACCACCACCACGCAAATATGGTTTGTTAACGTTATTACGCAGCCATATTGAAACTACACCGTCAAAATGCGGAAATACGTTTCCATCAATAACTTTTCCCTACGATCGGTTAGTTCGAGTTTCTCGGTTTGATGTGTAAACAAGAAATCGTCTTACCACCTAGCCACAACCGGCGAAGCCACTGTCCGTAACGAACGTGGCGACCGTAGTTCTAACGTGTGTAGAAATTTTATTGTTTGTTGTGTTTCGTTTTTATTAATTCTGAAAATAATTGAAAAAGAAAGTGATAGTGCTCGCGCGGTTTCGCGCCAAAATTCAGTGACAGTGACTTTCTGTGATTATCTGTGACACTTTTTTTTTCTTTTTACTTCCGTTCGGATTTTTTGGTAAGTTAACTTTTTGGTTTAGCCACTCAGATAATAGATAGTAGGTGATTTAAAAATATTATTTAAAGTAAAGTAAATAATTAGGTACTTATGCAAGTTCCGCAAGTAATAAATCTATTTATATCATCAAGCGATGTGTTACGTTATGAAATATGGAGGAAAATCTCGGAACTTATTCCTCATTCTTAACACTTTCTTTTTAAACCAGGAAAAAGTAAAAGTTTTAACAGTATATTGTTGAAATTGTCATCATTTTACGTAGCTAGTGTTAACGTACTCGGGGTAAGGAATCAAGGTTGCGAGAGAAAGTGACCCAGCTGTGGACGAGGTGTGTGCTTGTGTGTATAGACTCGATAAGTTCTTTACGGTGTGCAAGCTGTTCCGGATCTTGGTATCGATGTTCATTGAGTAATTGTAATCTATGAAATTCAATCTTTGACAGTCAAGAATACTTTTATTTTCGTCGCGTTGGAACGTGCGTTGAACCCATTCCATAGGTTCCAAGTTTGAACTGCGAATATAGTAGGTCGCTATTAGTATTCTAAATGGTAAATGCGAAGAGAAATTTGAAAAGAGTATAGACTAGAGTTATTTCGATTATTCTGATTTACCTATCATTAGTGCCGTTGGCTTAGTTTAAAGTCAGTTCATTGTTAGATTATGCCTATTGTATTACTGGTAGGATGTTGTACTTATTCATCACACTATAGCATGTGTTACGATTCTTGAGAAGCGTTGAATGAAGTAGGTACCTAGGTACCTACCTAAATCCAACACGTTCGGAGTCACAATATTCACGTCAACAATTTCAAAGTTAATTTATTAAGTCCTTCAAATCAAGGGCAAATTAATTATAGTCAAAATAAATTGAAACAAAACAAAATCTTCCTTATGATACGTAATAAAAAGGTAGGTAGGTACCGACGTATTACAGGTATATAGGTATGTAATTAAATTACCAGGTAGATGCATTTACAAAATCAAGAAAGTTGACTTTCATTTCTTCTCTTTCATTCATAAACAATAATGTGAATTGAGCTTAGGTACTTCCATTATTTTCTTAGAAGATAAACCTAAAAAGAACTAACAGAATACATACTGTCATAATTTACCGTCATTATTTCCATTAAAAGAAGAATAATCAGAGACAAGAAGGTCTATAAAAAAAAACCGGCCAAGTGCAAGTCGCTCTCTCACACGAAGAGTTCCGTAGGTACCGAAAAAAATGAGGTTTTTTGTATGTGAGCCCCTTTAATTTTTTAATTTAATTTAATTTATTATTTATTGTTAGATATAGCAGCAATAGAAATACAAACTGTGTGAAAATTTCAACTGTTTACCAGCTACCTGTAAATGGTTCTTGAGATACAGCCCGCTGACAGACAGACGGACGGACAGCAGAGGCTTAGTAATAGGGTTCAGTTGGTTACCCTTCGGGTACGTAACCCTAAAATGCACTTGATATCCAAGGACTTGACGAAACCCCTGAATTCTTCACTTCCTTGCGACATTATCGACGATCGGCGGTCGACCGTCGCAAAGTATAAGAAGGCAACTGCATTTTTTGAGACGCACTTTGTCCCTACCTACTCCATAACAAACCTTTTACGCATTGAACAGTGCACGAGACGATGCACTTTGATTTCCACTTATCTTCTTCCACCCTCACCCCGCAGAATGACTCAGCAATCAGTCTTGCAGCGCGTGCAAGTTACAAACACCTGTAAGTACCTACTTGCAATAATTAGCTTAAACAGGTTGTGTGCGGCTTGCGGTGGTGGCTTGCACACAATTTTATGAACTCGGTATCTATTGCCACCTCGCTACGGTTGGCTGGGAATGCAGCAATCATGTCGGTAGTGCCTAGATTTGTTTATTACTAGGATACTTAGTTAAAGTATGTGGAGGAACATATTAACTTGATTAGCAATAAATGCAACGTATAATAATGTTAGGTATATGGTTCTTGTCTCTGTATAAACGCTACCCGCAGACAGACGCGACAGCAATCTTTGTTCCTCCCCCCAGCGACCCAAGCCGACGTCCGTACCCCCTATAGGAGGCTTAGCCTTTAGTCACTTAGTAAGTTTTTCAATAAGACCTGGCTAGAGGCTTTAATTTATATTAAGGCCAGGCAAGCCAGGCAAGTTCAGCAGCCGACAACCTCCTAGGTTGAACTGCGAGGGGCCTCTCTCAAAAAAAAGTCCGACAATAATACGATGTCTATGGTATATTTTACACAGGTTTTTTTCCTATGAAAATTGGTGTTACTTTTTCGCGTCACGTCTTTCTATGGGAGCCTTAATCTTCAAGAACTTTAAGTGCCCGTTGGTCAAGTTCTGTCCGAAAATTTTACAAAAATTATCGAGAGTCATAGCTATTATATTATATTAACCTTTTAAAAGAAAGTTTAATGCGCCACTTAATCACGTCGTCATTTAGGTACCTCGAATAATTACAAACCAAACATAAGTAGAAAGGTATGGAAAAAGATTTAAGTTTAAATTAAGGCTGGATAATAGCAGGTGACATGGCATTATTAACGTTTCAGCTCCTCCCCTTCTGCTGCTATAGACGTACCACTTCCCGAGTTCCTTGCGGTCCTAATGCAGATGTCTTTTTCTGTGACTTTATTGATATCGTTAATCCAAGTCCGCCCAAAAGCTTTGGTTTCTTTGGCCACTAGATTTAACTTTGGTAGGTACCAACAGGATTGGGCAGTATTTGAATTACTTGTAATTAAAATACGTAATTGAAATACAAATACGTATTTGGTATTTGTATTTCAATTAATTCTTAAAAATGTTATGACACTGATGTATTTTGTAGTTAGTATTTCAAATACTTATGACTTCAAAATATACTTCTGGACACATCTATTGGCCCACCTTGTATTTTCAGTTTCGTTTCGTCCTAGCTAAAATTTTATATTAGGTCGAGCAAAAAGTTTTTATGCAGTTTTGAACCTGGCACATTCACAATTTCATTCAATAGTCTTTTTTTGAATTTCGAACACAGAATTTAAAGAAACAAAAGACAATTTGGAGCCTGTTTGTTGATATCAAACAATCGAATACTAAGAAAACTTGGTTTTATTGGTTTACTTGGATTTAATTCTTGAAAAAGTGATTGATATCTTTGGTTTTGCAACAAACATTACTTATTCTTAACATTAAGGTGAGGTTCTATCAATAATCTATGGATACTTCACCTGAAGTCGCCGCCCAAGCTGTGGCACTTATTCAGGCCGGACACAGCCAAAGAAACGTGAGTGCTCAACTTAATTTAAGTCGATCTGCGGTTCGAAATGTTTATCGGAGGTATCTAGAGACTGGCGGCTTTGTTCGTCGCCAAGGAAGGCCACGATCTCGGGTCACAACTGAAAGGCAGGATCGATTCATCGTGACGACCAGCTTGAGAAATCGTCACCTTACCTCCATTGAGATACAAAACCAACTTCGCGACGTCCACGGAGTATCTGTGAGCGCTCGAACTGTTCGGAGAAGGTTAAAAGAACGCGATATGGTACCACACAAGCCAGCTAATGGGCCCAAATTAACGCGAGCCCACCGAACAGCGCGCCTTCATTTCGCACGCAGTCATTTAAATTGGACACAGCAAGATTGGAGCCGTGTACTCTTTTCTGATGAGTCTAAAATTGTATTACATGGCAATGATGGAAGGAAGAAGGTCTACCGACGTAAGGGAGAGCGTTTCGCACAATGCTGCTTTGAAGAGAGGGTTGCTTATGGCGGTGGCTCATGGACTGTCTGGGGCGGTATATCCGCGAGCGGCAAAACTCAACTTGAGGTTGTTACAGGACCACGGCTGCCAACATTAAATGCTGAAAGGTACATTTGTGAGTGCTTAGAACCTCACGTGATACCATACGCGGACTATGTGGGCCCAAATTTCCTTTTTATGCATGATAATGCAAGAGCCCATGCGGCCGGCATCGTCAGGAAATATCTTCGGGATGTGAACATCACAGTTATGGACTGGCCAGCCAGAAGCCCAGACATGAACCCCATTGAGCACATGTGGGACGAGCTAAAAAGACGTGTTAGGGCTCGTCAGCCAGTTGCCCAGACGATGCAGGAGTTGAAAACTGCCATAGAAGAGGAATGGGAGATGATCCCTCAAAATTGCATAGAGCGGTTGATAAAATCTATGCCTAATCGTATTTAACAAGGCGCATATCCGACTTGTTAGGCGTAGCTCCATGTCGTATAGTATTCTGAATTCAAATTTAAAACAATACGATCGAAAAAGATGGTAAAATGTATCAGGTTTAAAACTGCATCAACAGTTTTTGTTCAATCTAGCAATCATATTTCGGTAGGGGCCATCGAAACCTAAACTCTAAGGTGGGCCAATAGATGTGTCCAGAAGTGTATATTTGAACATAAATACATTTAGCAATCTTACCACCATTTTGGCCTCGCACAGATAATTATTTTATTATACTGTTTAGTTATTAATTTAATTTTACTGGTTTGTTTGTCTTGTGCGAGTACCAAATAAACATTTTTCTTTCTTTAATGGGTGCGTTCTGCAGAAAACAGCGCTCGATAGCTATCGTAAGCAAAAAGGCTAGCCTAACCTAACACCTGACAGTATTTTGTGATTAGTATTTTGCATTTTAAATAAAATACTTAAAAATACTGTATTTTATATTTTAAATACACGACTTAAAAGTATTTTGTATTTTAAATACAATGCGAGATAGTATTGTGTAATTTGTATTTTAATTAAAGCTAAGCATGTCTTTTGCCCAGCTCTGGGTACCAAGTTGGCTAAAATAATAGTATGGGCTGGACACTTGCTAAACATGTCATGTCATAAGGAAGTCCTGAAAATTATAGGCTAAATTATAGTGTTGTAAGTTGTAACTGATAGTTCAGATAACCTTTGGCCGTCTTGTAAGTAATGAAAGTTCCTAGCAATCGTTTATTACCTTAAGCATTGCTTTTCCGCGTTTCACACAAGTGTCAAGAATCTCCCCTTTCAGGCATTTTAAGGCTCCTCCAGATAGGCGCGTCGCGACGCGTCGACCATTTAAAAAAATGTTCTGTGGATATATGCGGGTCCACAGAAAATTTTCTATGCGAAATGGTCGCCCATCGGGACCTGTCTTTGGGGACCCTTAATTCCCTCTTGCATGTGTCTATGGTCAGTGCCTCGGTGGTCTATATATCTCTGTCTACCGAAATAAGTAATAATAAGTAGTAATAAGTTTAATTCAATTGCGGGATTAAAGACGGCTATATCGTTTCTCCGAGACACGTCCAGCTACTGGCTGGCAGCTACTGTTTCGGCGCGTTTCCGGTGGTCGGCACTGTTGATTATGGTTTTCAGCAGTTGTAGTGGTTGGGAATAGTGCCACGAGCTCTCTCTCTATGAATTATATCCTTTCTTTTTGTCAGCCTGAACTGTTCCGTTCCTGGGCAAAACCCTCCCCCATTTCTGCCATTTCTCTCTTTGTTGGCCTTCTTCACGTCAATTTACTAAGAAGCCATCCAAGGCGTACGGCCATCTCCTCCTCGGTCTGCTGCGACCCCGTCTAGCTGTGTCAGGGCTCGTCTTGCGATATACGGATCTACAGATTTGACGGCATCCGGCAGACCCAGTCCCACTTAAGTTTTGCAGGTTTCTGAGCGACGTCGGAAATCTGCGTTCTGGAGCATAAGAAACACCATAGCCACACACTCACCACAGCTGTGGTGTTTCTTATACGGTCAGAGAGCTTACATTAAATATGCTGCGCTCCATCGCCCGTTAGCAGATCTTGAGTTTGGACTGCTGGATGTGAGTCAAAGACCAAACTTAACGTAGCTATATGTAAAAAAACCGGCCTAGTGTGAGTTGGCCTCTCACACGAAGGGTTCCGTACTATAAAACGAAAAAAAAACAAATTCCCAATTTTCAGACTTTTTCCTGTACTTGTACTCTAAGATTTATCTTCTTGCCAAATTTCATAAACCTAGGTCAACGGGAAATATAAATTTTGATTCTCTTGAGAGTGTCGAAATATACGTTTTTTTGCGGCATAAACAGCCGTACCCTTTTTTTACGTAAACTTAGAAATTAGATTTTTTCCAGCTTCACGGGACTGTAGAGTTGAGTGTGAGGTTTAAATTTCAACTCGATACCTCCACGCGTTCCGAGATAAAGGGTCTTGACAGTAAGACAGACGGACAACAAAGTGATCCTATAAGGGTTCCGTTTTTTCCTTTTGAGGTACGGAACCCTAAAAATAATAATAAGTCTTCGTCAGTGTCACTAAGTGGTATCACAGGTCAGTAAGGTTGTCTTGGCACAACATCCTTGCCAGTAAATTGTTCTCTTATTAAAACGTCAGCAGTTGCGATCTCTAGCCACAATTATGTTGTAATCCACAATATCCCATTGTTATTGACTGCGTAAAGGCCCATGACAATGTGCATGGATTAATAATGATATTACTGACTGCACTAGCATATTATTGCAGTGTATCTAGTTAACTTGTCGGATAAAAACGGAATAGTTCTTTGTTTATGCCTAACCGCAAAGTCTAGCTATTGACTGTGCAATATTTTTACAGAACATAGAGCTTATGGATATGAATAACTTTCCCCACGGGAACCATAGATAAATATAGAAAAAACGGCATTCCTTGTCCTCCAAAATAAGAAATCATGTCAGTCAAGAGCAAATTCATCTCAAATAAAAAAAAAATACATTTAATACTTGCAACACTCAAGTATAAAATGTACTATTTATTTTTTTTCGATGTGAAAGTAAGAATAAATAATTACCGTGTTCTCTAAAAGTTTGTGTAGATTATACCCAGACGGCAAAAACCCTGTATCTATCTAGAGACGGTAAGATCAATTCTTGCTTTTATTGTGAATTTGTGACAAGAAATGCCAATGTAACTTGTCAAGAAGAGGCACAAAATTATACTGAGCACACTATACTTATCCTTTGTTCTTGTAAACACACCTTTAACACTCTGCGTATACCCCGGAAGTGTAAACTATGTTTATCAATGACTTTTCATGACAGTATTTAACGGAAAAGTCAATCGTTATTTCCTGTGAAGACTTGATTTATAAATTCGTAATCAATTGTGGCAGGTTTTTAGCGAGCGTTGCGTGTAGCTACATACTCGAACAGATATGAAGCGAGTTTCTGCTTTCATGAATGACAGTGTCGTACCAATATTTACGATAATTGTCCCGGACTGTAGAAGTACCTACTGTAAGAACTAAATAAATAAATAAACTTTTTGTCACTGTAGTCGAGGTGGACTATTCGTTATAGAGCCGAAAAACAGCAAAAGACGTTTTTCAACAGACAACAAAACGTATTCGAAACTGGCTCCTATCCCACTGCTTTTAGGCACACAATGAATTATTGACTTAACTAATTCTATCTTTAATGGTAGGTAGGTACATTAACGGAGGCTTAAAATTAAATTACTGAAGTGGGCTGGCCATTTCGGTAGATAGATTCATTCAGACACCTCTAAGTTAATATCTCTCATCAAAAAAGGCGTAGAGGATCATCTCGTTAGCCTATCAAAGGTCCATTTTTATTATATTAATTATAATTAAGTATCATAGACGAAAGCCTACATAACTTAGCTAGGGCAGATAAGGCTTAATGTGGTTAAAATTATAGGAGAGAGGGCTAAGGTCACCAAGCAGACTGTAATATTGATATGCTCTATCGTCGACCGCATCATCTATGGTCAAACACGAGCTCATCAATAAAAAAAAGTTGATCAGTATTTATTTTGTCAATTCTATTTACCTTGTGCCAAAGGGCTTTACGGATTTCGCGATTATGTTATTCAAATATTTTACTACCTTTAGGCCCCATGGAATTGAATAATTTTTAAACCAGTCTTTATGCTTAACAGGGCTTTTTAAAGGACGTTAAATAAATTAAACTACAAGAAGGTGATATAATTATTTATGAATAGTAATCGCTACTAAATATTTATTAAAAGATACCGGTTAGAAAATAGCTGATATAGCAACCGTCATTTAAGCTGAGTGATGTTAACGTGTTCAAGTTACAATAAACTGAATTACTGGTCTAAAATTCTACATTCGATTTGTGAAATATGAAATAGCGTGCTACGGTCGGATGTTGTTTAAATAAAAGTGTAGCTGTGAACTTAAAAGTCTTTGTTCTCACCCTTCTTCACAATAAAACAATAGATAATAATAAAAATAAATAATGGGTATGTTGCAAGCATTTGGCATTAATGGCGCTGACATGAAGCAATAGCTGAAGGAGCTCTTATTTGGCCGCCTGAAAAAGGTTTTAAATAGCCTTTCGTCGGGCGGAAATAAGGTTCCCGCCTTCAACGGTTGGGTCATGCCGGTATTAATGCACTCTTCTCTCTCAAATGGACTCAAACTGAACTCGATGCCCAGGATAGGATGGTCCGTACACTGCTGACCGCAAACCGGATGCATCACCCACGATCGTCGGTGATGAGACTGTACATCCCGCGGAAGTGTGGAGGTCAAGCCTTTTCAAATGCTAAAACTAAGACAACCGATCTCAGAGAATATTTTCTCAAAGCCGTCGTTGGTATAACTACACCGAGATCTAGTGTCTCACCCCGTTGTCCATGGCTAATGGCAGATGACCGCAAGGAGGTATGAAAAGGCAAGGAGCTTCACGGGCGCTTCTATCAGGCTCTTTATTTATTTATTTATTATATAAGTACTTTATTGTACACCTCATAATAAGAACAGGACAATCATACATAAAATAAGTGCACAATGCTTAGCGTCCGTAGCCTGGCTACGTTTCAGTGATCTCTTCGGGGAAACTTTAGGTTTTGTTTGTGCAATTACGGGAGAAGTTATCTTGACGAACAACCAGAGGCATATTATGAAGGACGGGACGGTTGACGTGTGTCGGGCATACCACCGTCCGGGTGAGTCCATCAGACACTATGTCTGATGGTTCTCGTCTGGCTAACGACGAGTTGCTTGCACAGCATCGTTGTGGCGATTGTCGTTAAGGTCTTTTGGCCTGATGGCCAAAAGCTTCGACGACCATCTGTCGAAGCTGGCGTTACGCGATTGGATAAAGGACCTGATACAGAAGGCAGTATTCCTCGATGCGTTTCGTATAGTGAGGAGGTTGAACCCTGCTCCCGACACCGGCGGACTACTATTTCTTATATTTTTGAATAGTGATTTTTTTAAGAATTAAAAAAAAAATCATCTATACAGACAGTAGTAAATGAATAACCAAAATAAATGATAATATCGATGCACCATCGATACGAAAACAAATATAAGATCTGCTGGAGCCTTTTGGCTCTGTGAAAACAAGCAGCCTTATTTAAAAAAAAATCTAACAATACCTAATAATATGATTAGAATGTTCTAAACTCCAATTCTCTATATTATTATAATATTTCAATAAAGTCTGCTAGGTGGCGAGTCGACCTAGACACCTGCTGCAAGGGTTGGTTCGAAGTGGCAAAACATCTGGAAGGAGTTGGGGGAGGCCTTTGCCCAGTGGGAAACTATAGGCTGAAATAAAAAATCTGCTAGGTAATCCGTTCCTATTTTAACTAAATAATTTTTAAAAAATAAATCATAGTAAGTTTTTTTTTTACCGACTTCCAAGAAAGGATGAGGTTCTTAATTAGCTGGGTATTTATTTTTTTATGTAGGTACACCGATTTCTGATCCGATTTATGTGATTGTTTTTCTTTTTAATAAATAAGGCTGCTTCTAGACATTCTATCAGCGATGATTGTCACATTAATGTATGTTCAGGCGGCTTTGAAATTAAGCCTATAGCCTGGATTGGAACAAAGGAAACCTTTTATCGGACAAAGATGCTGGCGAAGACAAGCTAGTTTCTTTTTTTTTATTTGAGATGGTTTTGCTCTTTGCTAGAGACAAATAGACGATGGAGTGAGCTTACTCAGAAGAAGCCTGTTCACTCTAATTGAAGAGATTATGGTTGTATACGTTCGGAAACACAGACACAGGCAGAGAGTTCTACTCCTTTGCTGTGCGAATTCGTGGAATAGCAACAAGGTAGGGATGGTTACTTGCAGTGCGTCTATATGTCCGATGGTAAAAGGGCGCCGGTAGGATGAGGTCGTAGAGTTCCTGGGCACCCTCCCCGAAGTATAATCTGTAGAAGATCAACAAGCAGGCAACCAAAAAACAGCTCGTTTTTTATTATTATTGACTAGCTTACGTCCGCGACTTCGTACGCCCATTTTTCCCGTTCCCGTAGGAGTTCCGAACTTTCCTCACGAATAGCCCCAACCATTGGTGAAAACCGCATGAAAATCCATTCAGTAGTTTTTGAGTTTATTGCGAATAGACAGACAAATGCGGCGGGGGACTTTGGACTTTTATAATGTGTAGTGATAGGCTTGCGTTTGACACACAATCTCACCAGGCGCTGATGTGGCCGACGATGGAGCAGGCTAGTTGTCTATGAAGATCTTCATAAATATCTAAGATCCTCAATATTTTAGTGTCCTTTCTGGTAAAGACATCTCAGGTACTGATCTGATATAAGCTGCACAGAATATCATGTCAAAACGTTGATTGGTAACATGTTAAATCATAAATCTGAAAGCGATCATGGCAAGATAAATATAAAGTTAAAGTCCAACGTCCAACAGCAGAGGTTTACGAGCTCCAATGATGAAACACTAACAGATGACCAAGAGTCGACCACTTAATATTTCTACACAGCTCAACTAAATGGTCCAGCCTTGTTTACGTGTCACGTGTGTGTGAAGTGAGGTAATCTTTGTACAGTTGACTGAAGACATTAGTGCTGACTGAGACACTGTTCTAGGCTGTAGAGAAGCTTGATGATATTATTGGTTTTGGTAGAGGCTTCCGCGTGAAATTTGAAAAATATCCTACGAGATTCTTCTTCTTTCGTTCCGTTTCACTTAAATTCTCAAATATTGTCCGACCATTTTGGAGCCACTTGGACCGCTCTGTCGTTAGCCACGTTCAGGTCCTAGAAGGAGCCACTTGGACCGCTCTGTCGTTAGCAACGTTCGGGTGCTAGAAGGAGCCACATGGACCGCTCTGTCGTTAGCCACGTTCGGGTCCTAGAAGGAGCCACTTGGACCGCTCTGTCGTTAGCCACGTTCAGGTCTTAGAAGAAGCCTCTTGGACCGCTCTGTCGTTAGCCACGTTCAGGTTCTAGACGGTGCAGGCGGTTGATCTCAACAACAGCTGCTTCATCCACCAAACTTGATTTTTCAATTTCTAAACCCACTTTGAACGTAATCTCCGTTAAGATAGAAGGTTTCTCGATTAATAAATAAAGCTTTCGGGACAAAAAGTCAAAAGCGATACTATGGTCTACCCATGTGCCGAGTATCATTCAAATACTTTTAGCCTATCAGGAGTGATTGATTAACAGACATCTAAACGTACCTCTACCTATATTTATACAAATTAGATAGGATCAGTTTCTACATTTATAGGCATATAAACAACGCCACTGGAAAGCAAAATACGCATAAAAAACTTTCACATAATAAAATATTTTTTTAAATCGGTTCATAAATGACGGAGTTATGAGGTAACAAAGAGATTCACCAGAGAATGGGCAGCAGCATTCTCTGTACATTGCAACAGCTACACTGCGATCGCCAACCCGCCTGCCAAGCGTGGTGATGATGGCAAATCCTTGCGGGAGGCATTTGTCCAGCAGTGGATGTCTTTCGGCTGGTATGATGATGATGATTAATTAACAAACACACAAAAAAAAACAAACATACAACCTAATTGAGAACCTACTTCTTTTTTTGAAGTCGGTTTAAAAGAAGTCTATCTGATTGAACAACTGATTCGTGGCTTTCCAGAATTGATTCTTGTGATATATCTTGTCTCTCTCTACAAATCATACGTATATACCTACACAAATTTTCAGATCTTAGCTATTGGTAGACCACGTATTGATTCGGAGACATCGTAATTTTGAATGACACATAATATAATCTTTGTCCCTTGTTTGCATACCAACTTGATGTTTTTGCTGTGTGTACATTCAGTAGCCATTGCCCATCGTACATAGCTACTACGGTTTGAATGCAAAATAGCAATATACGTCTCTCTGTAGTTTTATGTCAATATTTACACTTGGCTTTGTTGATCTTGGCTTTATGATGAATGCAATTATGAGCAGTAAAATAGTTATTAATTTTGAAATATTTCTTATGTTATGCGTTTTTATTTATGTTTGTGATTGTAAGTTATAATTATAAACATAACTAATTAAGGACAATAGTATTATCTACACGTGTCTCTAAGATAATCATCACAATTCTTGGCAATTTAATTTGGATCGTCATCTCTTAGTTATTCAATAATGTCGCAATCGAAAGGTGACTTCTTCTGCAATATTATAGACTGGTGACCTACCTCGGCTACGTAAATGTTCGTTTAATAACACCGTCATAATTTAGTCATCTTGTACAAAATATTTTCAAATTTTATACACTAAACTTCATCGTTTATCGCTTTTTCTATTCGAGAAAACCGTATCAAAATCCGCTGCGTGGTTTAGAAGAAACAGATAGAGGCAAACAGCGACTTTGTGTTATACTTGTGCTGTGACCATTACTGATCATGTATTATTGATACGCAGTAAACTGATGGTACTACATTGCTACATATTTAATGGCATTGCATTGAAAAAAGACCTCGACTATACAGTTTGGTGATGAAATGAAATAGAAAAAAGAATTGGGTAAATAATGCGCCCTTGTGGCATTCCTGAGAAATTTTCGATAGCCTGTCTGAATGAGTTCTGATCTACTTTATTACGAATCATGAAACTACAACTTAGTTGAATCAGTCAGAATAATAAATATAGAATATTCTGCATCCATAAATTAAAAAAATAACGTATTTAATGTACTTGATTGAGTCGAACGCCTTCCGAAAGTCAACAAGTCTCTCAAAGTGGTGAATAAATCAATGACCTCTAGAGCTTTCTCAGTGGTAACCTATTGACTGTTATTAATCTTTATATTACCCACCAGCTTTAGTTATACATCATTGGCTGGCAAAGTATTCTTTCACTGCCTCCTTCTAATAACATCAAAGAAAAAGTTAAATCTGAAGCAAAACTACGCACGTGCGCCCTCAAATAACGGCATACGATTGAGAAATTCTATCGAATTCCTTGTTTTTTTTTCTTTTAAAATGAACCATTTCCACGCGTCCCACTTACAAACTGGTTTGATACCGGCATCACGTTACGTAATCACATAATAACTGGCAGTACGCAAGCATACGGACTCCTTTCACTTGCCGGGACCTTTTTCATCTGTGGTGCGTATGTTATCTGTGGTCAAAACATTACGTCACTTCGACGTTCGAATTTAAATTAATATGTGCCGTTTTAAAGAGCCTTGGTGGTCGAACTTCCATGGTAGGTGCAGGGCATATAATAATGATGTTATTGGTCGCTTGTTGGCTGTTGGCGCTCTTTCAAGTTACGCCAGCGTATCTGGTTTTTAGCTTTCAACATCAGTTGGCCCCGTTCCGTTTATGGTTTTCTTTATAGATGCGTTTCATTAGATTCTGTCATATCTCAATCTGCTCTGCTCATCATTTTCTTTTCATAGTGTTATTCCTTAAAGGTAAAGTGAGGAATAACTTCTGCTGCTTTTACAACCAGCTTTACTAAGACAGTGGTATCGTGTTACCCAGTTAGGTACTTGGTTGTATCCAGTAAGCTATAGGTGCATCCTGTGAAACTGGATGCTGACCCAAACTTTACAGGTAAAGGGATGGACGCATGGACTCCTTTTATCGGTGATTGGATGGACTGTACCTCTCGTTAAAAGAGAATGGAGAACGTGTTGTATTCCTTCATTACTCGTTCCATTTACTTACATGACAACTGGTTACTTCCTATAAGTGTAGTTACGTGACAAGATGTAGCAAATTGTAGATTTAAAACGTTCTCTACAATACATGAGAGATCTTATGATTGATGCAAAAACATGGAACCTTTCACACAATGGAATAGCGTCATAACAATATACCCATCCCATCACAGTTGCCATACATGCTCAGACTAAAGAAAATAACTCCATAGAGTGTTTACTATGTAGTTGCAACAACTTGAAGCAACATTTAAGCTGTATGTTGAAGCAACTGCGAAATAAGATGCAAGATACGGTTGAATTTTGTTGGTCTAAAATTGCCACCAAGTAGTTTGGTCGGCTGATCGATTTTCATTCCTTCATCTCTGTATATGTAAGGCGTTAAGGTATGCCAAAGAAATAATTAATGAAAAATCGATGTTACATAAAAACTGGTATTTTAACTCATTACCTTGTAATGTATTCCTCGAAAGGTCCGGCAAAACTTCCCAGGCGTACCTATTTTTAAAACAAGATATAAACAACACGTCAACCACACATTCAATATCGTGAATTCAAAAATGGCGACACTTCATCCGCCAATACGAAGAAGGAACGAAATCAACGACAATAACCGTCTTTTACTTGTTCACCTCCAAAAACAGACGGTCTCTCTATGGTAACAAGATATTTAAAGTTCATTTGAATTTTCAGCCTTGATATTTAGTTCCTTTAAGGGATTGTACCTTCACATTATTTTGTGACTTTAAAATGTTCATAAAAACGTGACACGTATGTTAACAATGAAATGCAACGAAGTAGAAGCTTTTCATTAAAGATTTACAGATATCAATTTCTTGTGGGAACGGCATTATAAGCGATGGTTGGATTGTGTCAGAGTAAACAACTGAGATGATGAATCATTAAGAAGTAGATATGGAAGACTCCTGCCAAAATTTCGGATTTTTTCGAAAGAGTCACCGCGGCCCTGGAACGCAAAGAGCATTAGGAGCAACACGGATGGGTTTTAGTCAGTAAAAGTCTGACACTCCCTTCCACTCCACCCAGAGTGGGAGGAGTCATAAGATGGAAGACTAGGACATGTTGCGCCGACCCCAAATAATTTGTGATTATGTGAATAATGATTGAAAATTACTTCCATTTTCAAAACAGCAAAATTTAAAAATTAACTGTGAGCGTATAATATAGACGGATTTACGAATTTTCATATTTAAATGGCGTTCAAATTTAAGTTGCAATATCATCTTGGCGACAATGACTGTCTAAAGCTTATGAAAATTCACTACATTTTGACAAGTTTAATGCCCCTATGTTAATTTCTCCAAACGCACACATTACCTACGGTAAGAGTGGGGTCATCTATTGTCCCAACGGGTTTAGGGACAACTTTCCAATCGGGATTCCACTTGGCTATTAGGTTACTGTACTTACCGGCGCTTACAACTTCTGAGACATTCTGACATTATATAAGTACATTTGACTTTGACTAGGAATCTTACATTTTTTTCTATGCACTATAATATTGTGAAATGCCAATTCCACCACCAGTGGAGTATTTGACTACCAACTAATAAAAAAATTACTGATGAATAAATACTTGTTTGAAAGATGTGAATGCTATGGAAAATGTGCACGGCGTAACAAGCAAATCCGAAACTTTTACTTTAAAAATACTTACACCAAAGTATTTCCAACGCCACAACTTTGTAGCTGGGAAACAACGATTCTTGGCAAGAATGAATATCAGATCGGCTTGAGACTAGGGTGGCCAACATTTTTTAGAAGAAATAGAGTATTTCTGATTTTAGAAGGGTTAATGAAGAGTACAGCCTTAGAAAAAGAGTACCTTATATTACACTACTCATTCCAAAACCAAGATTTTGATGTTTTTCGATTAATTGTTCGACAACTAGAAAATTTCAATGAAGCCACGGATTTCTTTTATCATCAATTTCCAATTATGAAGGATAAAATAAAAACTCCTTCAGTGGAATACTGAAACGACAGGATTTCATGCAGTTTAATTATAAAATACAGAATCCAAATAAATAGAGTATTTAAGCGTACCCTATTGCTTTTGTAGATTATAAAGTACGTATACGCCAAATAGAGTACAATACTGTATTTTAGAGTACGGTTGTCAACCCTACTTGGGACTACTCGTAACGACTACTGTCAAAAATCTACAAATGGTAGCAGAGACCAACGGCTTTCGGGTCTCGCTCCATATGTACGGTATGCTCACCCATTCACATATTAACTTGGAAAGCGTTGTTTAACCTTAACACAAACCGCTGTCATTAGGACCATTCTCCCAACTAAATGTCCATCAAAGACCCTTTATCCAAACTGCCAAGGTTTCTCTATCCAAGGCTATCACGTTTAAGGCACAAGCGAGGTTTCCTCAACAGGATAAATATTTGTATGGCCAAGACTTGTTTGTACATCGTTGACTATGTCAAGATTGAACTTTGTGCGCGTGAGTTGTGTCCGTAATGGCGTATGTGACGCAGGATTGCGATGTGTGGGGCTCTGAGGGTTGATGGAATTGGGCGTGCTTTTTGAATTACTTATTTTAATGATGATAATAGAAAACGTATTTTGTAAAGCCGTTTCCCATTCATAAATTTCCTTAATAAATCCATGAGCCACCATCATCATCTACATTTTCTTCGTCGATCTCTCTCTCTCTCTCTTCATTTTTATATTTTCCATCTTTCTTTGCTTTTAAATAAGATCTATGGACATTGTCAATGATAGAAGGACAGACATAGTGTCAATTTCTGAACCAAAAGTTCGAAACTAGTGTTAGTGTAAATACGATGCAAGCTGGTGGTTGATATGTTAAAGTGTTGGGCAGTTCTCACAGTCTCAACCTTCGAGCATCAAAAAACTTACTTCCTTCTCACCACACCGGGTTTTTTGTCTAATTCTTTCGCTATTGCTACCATTAAACTCTGGAATATGTTACCCTTTGACATCAAGAAGCCAGAGTTAAATTTTCCTTTAACCCTTAAATGCATTTTGATGTAAATCTACATCGTACGTTTTAAGCGTAAAATCCGAAAACACTACTTAAAAGCTTGTCATTCTTAGATGTTCTTCGTCATGATTATTATGAATTCTCTTAATCAGTAAGATTATTATATATCGTATTTATTAGTTTATTATTTTAGCAAATATATGTATGTATTTTATTAGTATTATATATTTTAATTGTGTATTCTTTCCGAAACAAAATTCTATTATAAATTTAAATTTATATTTGTTGTAAACCTACCACAGTGTAGTCTTTTCAACAGTCAACGCACTGTAAAGTGTGTCCATATGCATCATTTATTCCACGAGTCTCCATCAAATTTCCGTTAATGATTTCAAAAATGACAAGTCGCCATGACACTTAATTTTCGCGCTATAAATACTCGAATAAGCACCAATTTAGCCAAGGATTTGGAAAGTTTTTCTCTGCACCGCACGATATTACCGTGTAAAATAATTGTGTTTAATGTGCATGCCTAATGACCGTTGGGCAATAACTAACCGATTGGGGATGTGCTTTGTGTAATTCTATCAAATTAAAGGATGCCCGCCAAATTGGCGCGTTTCGCAATCGCATAGAAACTATATCAATTTATTTATTCATCGAAATTTTAGCGGATTTCTTTTGTTGGAAGTTTTGGTATGCTGTAGACTTTTTTCATATTTTAAAGGCCATTTTTGTTTTTCGAATCTTCACACCAGTTGATATAGTTGGATATCGTCGCTGTTGGACGTGGCTCCCCAAGCTTATTAGGTCACAGGTGGGTGTTTTGGGAGGCTGAGGTTCAAAAAGTGCTTGCACTCAGCCAAAAGGCCGTCTCTCCACCACGAGTGGCGGGAAACGGGTCCGCTTGGCTTTGGCCAGTGGCTCCGGTGCCGAATAAATGACTTTTTATTTAAAATACCTGTAACATCTGATTCACTATCTTCTGCTGTCTTCCAAATCTAGTCTGTCACAACGCATGCGAGTCCTAAGGAAAAATTTGCCGATTGTAGTCTTAATCACCACTTCTACACTATTTTAGAAAAACTTTAAAATGAATATACTTGCAAAAAAATGGAAAAAACAGTGTTTATTTCCGCCAAGCATGCATATCATAAAAATATACAACATTAGTTAGTGGCCTATAAAGGCATAAAAATACTACCCCTTATCTGGCTTAAACGGTAACTCGGATATAAGTACATATTTCTCCAAGCGATTAAAACCAGTTATGATAATCGTCAACAGTCTTAATGGATAGGGAAATACCCTGCCCCTTTACAAATCAATAAATAAAAGGTAGACAACACGACACGTGTACAATAAAAATAAAAACCATTGAAGGAACAAAGTTCTCTTGACAGGCGGCGAATAAAGGAACTAAACACAAATATATTGACTTTGAAGTTTATTTGATAGTTGCCTTACCAAGCAGCGCCCCTGCGAACGGTATAAGTAAACCGGGCAGTCGGGGCAGGTTTATAGGCGTTCATCTACTTCTTGTAAAACCCTTGTTCCTTTTTTGACGTCATGGAGGATAGAGGCAAACTGATTATTATAAGTGCGTGCTAGGAATAACGTCTTCTTCAAAGTAACGGGCAGATGTGTTGCTGGGGATTTTTTTTTTTTGTGAGTGGCTTCTCGCAGTTCAACCCATAAGGTTGTCGACTGCTTAACCGGGCTTGCCTGTGGTGGCCTTAATATAATATTAAAGCCTCCAGCCAGGGCTTATAAAAAACTTACAAACTAAGCGACTACACGCTAAGGGCCCCCTGTGGGGTACGGGCCTCGGCTTAGGGCGTCGCTGGGGAGAGAACAGCTAGGGACGGGCTGGATCGAACTGGAATTATTATTAAGGGGCGAATTTAAGACTACAGGCTCATGTGTTGCTGGGGATTCTATTGCGCCACTTAAATAGTAGGGAATGGTGACAGGCGCGCGGCCGCGCGTTTTTGGGGGCTGTTTTGATGTGAATTTTGACGTTCAAAACGTACTGATTGTCAGCCCCATTGATTTGATTCCAATTTTGACCTGGGACATCTCGAGAGCAAAGTGATTCTGTTGATTTGAATGCAACTACCCGTAACAAATGAGCTCTATTTAAATAGGTATTAACCCTGACCCGGTTCCATTTTGGCTGTCAAATCGCTGTGATTTTGATTAGGTACTCGAATAATAGTTTGGTTGAATAGACTTCCATAAACTGATTGTGAACTTTAAAGCCGTCTTCATTAAATCCAAATTGCCCCCAAATAAGATACCGATTCCTTACTTAATATTACCTTCATTGCTTTTTTTGTTTCAACTAATGGTAAGAGTGGCCCCCGCTGCCTGACGATAGTATATTTCCAATCAATTTAAAAATAAAACTAATTGACCACGACATCTATAAGGTCCCTTTTATTGACGTCATGGGTGAAAGAGACAGCTAGGTATGCATTATGAGGTGCTGGGAATTCCATCACCGACCGGTCCGAGTCAGTGACCCATGCATCCCGGATTAGACGCTTATTTACATCTAATGCTTCTTCTGATCTCAGGGAATAACGTACTTACCGAGATTCTATGAACTTTCATCGTAATTTTTTTCGACTCTTGGCCTTTGGCTTTGGAGGCTGACGGATACAGGAGGTAGGGAACACAGGTGCTGGCAAAGAGAAATTATGGCTGACTGGCCTGATATAAAACGAACTGTCATAATTGAACTTAAGAGAGCAAAGGAAGGAACAACGGGATTTAATTGTTTTTGGGGTCCGTACCTCAAAAGGGAAAAAAACGGAACCCTTATAGGATCACTTTGTTGTCCGTCTGTGTGTCAAGACTCATTATCTCGGGAACATGTGGAGTATGCTCCAATTATTGTGCATTTTTTGACACTCACAGGGTATCAAAACCTGTAGGGACCTAGACCTAGACCCGTTGACCTAGAGAAATTTGGCAAGAAGATACAGAGAGTACAGGAAAAAGTCCGAAAATTGGGAAATTGTTGTTTTATCATATAAAAATATTTTTTTGCGATTACAAACTCATATTTTCGGTTGAAGAATTGACCGTGACGAACATTGATGTATCCGCAGGTAATGTATACTCGGAAAAAATCAAGACTCGATCGGAACCCTCGGTGCGCGAGTCGTACTCGCACTTGGCCGGTTTTTTGGACCTTAACCTAATCCAGGTAAAAGAGGAACCAAAAGGGTGTTAATACATAATAGTGACAAGTTAAGAGAAATCCGGGAAAACTACCTACCAATAAAATGTTTAAGAGGCATTTCGCTTTGTAGATAAATCGGCAGGACCCAAGTAATGATGAGCACTAAAGTGTTGGCTACAACACACTTAGTTGAAAAGCCGCCGAGATAATGAATCTCTTCGTCGCATCTTTCGATGAATTTTATAGGACTAGAGGTTTATATCACAGCTAAGAAACGCCAAGTGTTGCCAGTTATATAACTCTTAGAGAACAGGTTATCGCTGCTCGTCTTATGTAAGAGAATAAAAACGTGGGAGACCATCGATTGTCGTTTGATTCAATGTGACATACCAACTACTTACTAGCTTTTGACCGCGACTTCGTACGCACATATACCGTTTCTTCCCGTTGCCTATAGCCTTCCTCATGAATATGGCTATTATATACAAAAAGAATTTTTCAAATCCGACTGGTAGTTTCCGAGATTAGCGCGTTCAAGCAAACAAACTCTTCAGCTTTATTATATTAGATAATAGATGGAAGTTACGATCTTTGTATTTGAGGAAAGAACCTTCCAGGCATACGCGTTGATATCGATGAAAGTACTAAGCGTCATCCACGTATAAAGACCTGATCCATGGGCGCCGGCAGGGCTATTTTCAAGAGGGTGCAATCGGGTGCATCTTCAAAACCCCGCCTCAAATAGGACAGGTTTTCTGTTGCCCATTCTCACAGAGATAGAACTAAAGAAGTCGAGTGCAAGACCGCACGAAGGGAGCCCGAAGTATCCACCTCGCATCTAGTTCCGCTTGTCTATATTTTTTCTTATTTCATCATCTTTGTATGTATTTTATTGACAGCCAGGGAGCACTGGCACCTAAGTGCTCCCTCTTGCACCCCCCTCCTGGCGCCCATGGCCTGATCAGACCTACGCGGTATTCGCTACTCAGGGCGGTAGCGAAAGCCGAGGGGGTATGTGATTATCCTACTGCTTAAACCTCTGTTCAGACTCTGGACAGCGAGGCGGGCTACGGCCGGTATTTACCTAGGTGACTGCTTCGTTGGTTTCGCGGTCTCAAGTGTGACTGCTGAGCGTGAACTCCTGGTTCAATTCCCGGGTCGGACAAAATGTTATAAGGTTTTTCCATTAGGATATACTCAGTGGCAACTCCCAGTTCGGAAATTGGCCATGTGTCACCCTCATGCCTCGGAAAGCCCGTAAAGCCGTTTATTCTTCGCCTGATCTCTCACTGGTCGTGACGGATTGCTGTTCCATCCAACAATGAGAGTGAAGTGTGTTCTCCTTAGTTTGTGCACAGACAAGTGCACTCTAATCCGCAAAAAGATGACAAAATTCTTAGGAAACCGCACTCCTTTTCCTTTGTTTTTTTGGATAGAGAACCATCAAATGGAGCAGAGTTATTTGATGGTTTTTATTGGAGTGTTAAACTCTTACTGACTAAAACCTATTCGCGTTCCTTCAAATGCGCTTTGCGTGCCAGGGCCGCGGTAACTCTTTCGAACAATTCCGCAACTAGCAAACCGCACAAATACTCGGTCACTCACGCATTCTAAGCATTAAAGTTAACACAGTATCTGCCCAGCAACCTGACATCAATTTCGAAACATCACAGTCCGTCGGGTATCTATTCTTAGCACCGATCATATACCTAACACGGAAAACAGTTAAAATTGCCATTACATTCGTCAATAAAACCTCCATTTACGATCATTCTTCTCAGCGATGCGTCGACGACGTCTAGCGACCATCTTGGATGCGCCCGCGTCGATCCTACTGTGCAATTACAGTAGTTTTCCTGCAATTACCATTGTCATGGCCTTAATAATGCAGTGTCATGATATTGTATTTGCATTAAATAGTAGAGTTTAGCGTTTAGTGCTGCCCTCTGGTGAGTAATTGTGGTCATTATTTGCAAAGTTCATGCTGTACCTAGCGTCCTTTCTTCGAATCGATAGCATGAGAGTAGATCAGATTTTGTTAGCTCAAAGCTTGGCCATGTCCACTGCAGAGTGCGCAGAGTAGGTCCGTATGTTGGGCTTGTGGAGGTCAGGTCGCTCCATGTCAAACTTTTGCTGGTATCGCTGCATCCGGTTACACAGGAAGCTGATTCCAAGATGGTTGGGAAGTTGCGCAATTTATTCAAATGAGTCAATGTGGCCCTAGAACGCAAAGGGCATTTGGAGGAACACGGGTTTTAATCAGTAAGAGTCTGACACTCCCTTCCACTCCGCCCAGAGCGGAAGGAGTCATTTGATGATTTCCCATCGTTGACAAAAAAAAAGATGGTTGGGAAAAGGCTTCGGAGTTTGCTCTGGTTTTACAGATGCTCATGGGCGGCGGTCACCACCTAGGTACTGCCGTCTTGCCACATAATACCCTGTATCATCACTATCACTATACATATAATATAAAACAAAGTCCTTCGCCGTGTCTGTCCGTCTGTCTGCACGCTATAAAAACACTATCGAAAGAATTTTCATCATGTTTTCACCAACGGACGGAGTGATAAATAGTTGTACAAGGTGTTGTGTCAATTAGCTGAAATATGACAAGGTTTGTTGATCATGTCGGTAAAACTTTGCAGACTGGGAGCTTTATATCCCCGTGCGAAGCCGGGCGAATTTCTAGTATTAGATATTTTATAGTAAGTTATTATGTATAAAACTAAATTATATATAATTCACTTTTATACATATTTTTTCTTTTAAGTTACGTGTAATCAAGAATAAAGATCTCTAGGACCAATTATATCAACTTGTAGAACCTTCCTCCGTGCACTGTACAGGCTCAAAGATTACTAATAATCCCATTGTTAATACATAAGTTGCTAAGTTGACTAAAATTACCTACATGACGTTCTGTTTGGTTGTCTTACCTATGTTTTAAATAACATAGCATTTGGCTCTCATCACATGCATTGGTAGAAGGGAAGATTATAAACTATCGAATTTTGTTGCGTTTTGTTGTAAACTAGCTAGCCAGCTTCGCCAGCTTCGCTTGGTGCGGATTTAATTTCTGATGGATTATATTTAAATGTCACACAAACTTTGTCTTGAAAATAATAAAATAAAATAAAACTCTTCCGTTACTGAGTGACTCACAGACGACGCACAGCCGCAACTGCTGGTCGTAGAAAGCTGAAATTTGGCATCTATGTTCCTTGGGGAGTGTTGGGGAGTATTACGAGCTTCGCCAGCTTCGCTTGGTGCGGATTTAATTTCTGATGGATTATATTTAAATGTCACACAAACTTTGTCTTGAAAATAATAAAATAAAATAAAACTCTTCCGTTACTGAGTGACTCACAGACGACGCACAGCCGCAACTGCTGGTCGTAGAAAGCTGAAATTTGGCATCTATGTTCCTTGGGGAGTGTTGGGGAGTATTACGAGCGGATTTCCCGAAATTCCTACGGGAACGGGAAAAAACGGGATATGCGCGTACGAAATTGTGGGCAAAAGCTAGTCTGCCATAAATTTCAAGCCGATTTCAGATGATGATATATGCAGCAATTGATTTTACCTAATTATTTTGACTAGCTTTTGGGTTCTCTTGGGTTCGCTTTTGGCCTATCCCAATTGCCACAGAACCCGCGCTTTTTTACCGAGATAAAAGTTAGCGAGCATTCGATCAGTGAAATAACCTTTTACAAACGTATAAAACACTCATGAAAATGAACAGTCGCATAAAGAACCTCCTTTGAAGTCAGTTAAAGATTAAATATTATGTTTAAATAAAATTTTCTGTTCACAATTTATCGAGAGTTTATCATATGACGTGAGAAACAGGGATTAAAAACTCACATTTGTTTGTAAAAATCAGGTGTCAGGTGTATCAATGGGTAAAAAATGGTTTACAAATGGTTTAAAAGTTAATAAAAGACGCACTGTTCGACAACTCGAAAGCAACCCAATTTGAACCCCAAGTGCCCTACTATGACGTGCTAATGCCATACATTTCCGACGATATAAAAGGGATAGTGCTAAACGCTATGTTTAGCTTCGTCTCTCTCTTGGAGCGGAATCTCGATCGTTTTAAGACTTCATAGTAGGGCTCCAAGTCACCGGGTTTTAAATCGTAGCATATTAGCTCTAGCCACAATTTTTAACCATTGATTGAGTTGACAAAAAACTCGCTCACTCTTGCTTCTTTAAAATTTGTTTTAATTGTAGTTCTCATTGTTGCAGGAAGATGGCGCAACCGATAGAGTTGCGTTCGGAGAGGGTGAAGCAAATGTTCAGTTGGACTACGGCGTAAGTGATATTATGTTTATTTAAACTAGCTAATTATTATTTAGTTCTTAAAAAAAAAAGAAATAATCATAATAATTGTATGTGTAAATTAATAAATAAGTTTAATCCCGACAAAAATCCTGCCTCATAATTTTTTAAGTTCACCTTTTCTTGTCTTGTAACATCAATAACCAGTATTATAATGGTCAAGAACTACTAATCAGGACATAATTAGGTTGGTATTTTTTCCAGGTTTGTTGCAAGTTGTGTGATGTGTTGTTAATGTTGTTATGCACCTAGATATTTAGGCTGTAAAGTTTCTGTTGCGGACAATTTATGGACAATCACGTTCGCAGTAGCGTCCTAAAGCTCTCAGACCACGTACGTTTAATATCTCAACAGGTTTGTAAAGCAAAAGAGACAAAATAAACACGTACAGCCTCACCTCACATAACTTCCTCTCAATGATGCAAGCGTTATGAGAGTCTGACCTGTCCAATGATGCAAGAGCCACTTTCGCGTACAGCTGAGAGGTCGATGAGCAAGCCCAATAACCCAGATGTTTGTAATACTTCATTCAATAATCGACTTATAAAGTTTCTCTAGAAATTGGATACCTTTCTCCTGATGCCATCTATATTATGAAAAAATGGTGCTTGCTACGTAACGTTTGATTATAGTGCCACCTGTTGGCGGTTATACGAACTAGTGGCGTTCGTTGTGTAATTCCGCGACAGTCAACTAGATGGCAGCACGTGTAGCTTACCACGTCTTTTATACCTAACTTGTTTAAGAAGTTTTGTAATGGTTACCAAACAAAACAAGTGCTTGTTGTTCTCTTTAGGTCAAGATGCACATTAAATTAAATTTCTACGGGCAGTTAGTTATGCGGCGTACATACCAAAAATCTCAGTTGCTGGCGTTTTGTGCCTATAAATCTGTGATACGTTTAGGTATAATTCGTAGCATTAATTGGTTAATTAGTAAATGGATACAAATTGCATCCGCGTCCGTGATCATTTAATGACAATGAATATGCAGACTGTGCTTATTACCGCCATTTATAGAATATTCTGTCATTAACTTTGTCTTTAAGAAAAATATATATCTAATCTAGGACAAGAATGTAATTGGCTCTCGTAGAGTAATGTCCTCTTTATATGTCTACAAATGGAGATAGACCAGCTTATTTATTAAACAGCTTTTTTATTTAAATGCTATGTAGTATTAAGTTCGTATCTACATATTACATGGGTACGAGCTTATTTTCAAATACACCTAGTCACACAGCGCTTTTTATGAAATTAAATTCTAACATTCCATTAGCTTTGCAAATTTTCATCAAAGTAAAAAGGGGTAAGATTGTTGTCAATAACCAGGCAAATCTCCAGACTGGAATTTCTTAATCGAGAAAACACAATAACACTTTGCTCGACATGTGAATCGAACCAAGGATCCCCACAGTTTAAATCAACTTCCTGTAAAACATGCAGGCAAAGCGATCAAGTTCATATGAAGACTTATATTAATGAAGTGTCGGTTTAAATAGTTTTCAACCAAAACGAGATAGTTGGTGGCCTCTCACTGAGGTCGCTGAGTTGAGATTTTGATCTTGTTTTATAATTTATTCCATTTACTTGATATGATTATAATATGAAGAGAAGATTTATTATATGTAGCTTATTTGAGGCTCGTTCTACAAGGCCTTAGTTAATTGAGTTGCAAATATTAACACACACTTGTTAAATAATAAGGGCCTCATGGGTTGATCTTCGAGGTTTCGCCCAAGGTAAGGAAGAGGCCCGTGGATGGGTAACCATCCCTGAACCCATCCCCGAAAGCAGTGAACAGGTCGACGATGAAGCACGCTTGCCTAGAAGTAACCTATTCACTCTTGACTTAAAGTCTCCCAGGTTGTAGCTATCAGGAAACAGAATCTGGCAGAAAATTCCATTGCTTAGCTGCACGCACAATGAAAGAAGTAGATTTTCACTGTTTTTATAGCAGTTGAATGTTGGAAGTGAAATATGCTTAAGCTGAAGTTAAACCACAGTAAATTCAGAAGAGAACTGTCCTGGCTGTAATACAAAGCCTCGCTTTAAAATCTGAGAAAAACGTGTTGTAAATGTAGTTTATAGTGTAGTAAAGTAGCATCTCCTTGAATACCAGTCTACCGGTGCAGAGGGTCAATAGTTCAGCCCTGAAGGCCGTCTCCATACCTTTGTAATAACCATTATTTGCACATAGGTACCTAAACGTTTTTATTTTTACCTCACGTGTTTTTGTGTAAATGGCGGTGTCAGGAACTTAGCTAGTTAGCTGCTATTTATAGTTATGGTGTTACGTTAGGTTAGGCAATAGCACAAATGGTTCGAAGGTGGTGTTATTGTAGTGTTTTTTCATTTGAAAAACATTAACAGTCCGGAGTCTAGACTTGACCTGGGTTGATGATCATAACTTGTAATTATGTCCTCTGGTGTCAATGCCTATTGGCCTAGCTCGCTTCTATTTTCTGCTTGAAAAGGAGGGAAGTGGATATTTGGTTTTTCTTCTCTGATTTTCTATATTTAACCGTCTTCAAAAAAAGGAAGAGGTTTGTTACCTCATAACTCAGTCATTTATGAGCCGATTTGAAAAAGTGATTTTTATATTTAGAAATTTCTTCAAAATAGGTTTAGTAGTTTGGTTTTAAATCAAAATAGCTGGAAAAAATATGTCATCCAGGTAAACGAAATTACGAATTTTGCTTTCCTGTGGTGTTGTCAGGTATGTCGCAACCTCTCATTATGGGAAAAACGTCAATTTAGTTGTGCGGCGGTATCAACACTAAAACATTTTTGTTAATTTTTTTTTATAAAAAATATAACCGACTTCCAAATAAAAAAACACTACAATGTATAAAATAACTTTAAAAGAAAAATAAAAAAAGTTATTTAATATTTTGTAGTGTTTTTTTTTATTTGGAAGTCGGTTATGTTTTTTATTAATTACGTTGCGGGATTTAAGACGTTTAAATCGTTCCTCCGGGACGCGTCGAGCTTCATTGAGTCGGCGTTTTTCTGGTGGTAGCCATTGTTGATTCTGGCTTTCAGGAGTTGCAGAGGTAGGGAATAGGGGAGGGCTTATCCTAAAACAGATAACAGTTCTGCAAGCAAGGAAGGATGATGTTGCGGAATTTGTTCGAAAGAGTCACCGTGGCCCTGAAACGTAAAGGGCTTTAGAAGGAACACGGATGGGTTTTAGTCAGTAAGAGTCTGACACGCCCTTCCGCTCCACCCAGAGCGGAAGAAGTCATTTGATGATTACCCATACTAAAAAAAAGCAGGGAAGATGACGCAAACGCAAAAGAATCATACACGTTTTTCTAATTATCATATTTCACTTTTTTATTTCAATAAAACCATAACTAATAATAAATCATGGCGCCAATTGACGTAAACAAATTGAGTTCATCGACGTACACCAAACAAGATTACTTATATGTTTTTGTTTTCAACGTTTTTCTGACGGAAGGATACCTTGAGCTTACTGCGATTAGAATATTATCAACTTTAACTGCGATTAGATTAATTCTATAAATTAATCTAATAGTTTGACGAGGATTAAATAAATTGACTTTTTTTACTTATTATATGCTAGATTTATTACTTGGTAGTGATATAAAAATTAAAATTTTAAAAGGAATAGGAAATGGGACGTAAAAGAATATCATCAGCCCATCACTTCCCGTGGGTGTCGGAGTAGGCAAATACGAGACTCATCAGAGAATGGGCAGCAGCATACTCTGTGCTACACCGCGATCGCCAACCCGCCTGCCAAGCGTGGCGATTATGGCAAACCCCTCCCCCGCGATTAGATTCATTATCTAATGGTTTAACGAGGATTAAATAAATTGACTTTTTTTACTTATAATGTGCTAGATTTATTACTTGGTAGTGATATAACGTAAAAATTAAAATTTTAAAAGGAATAGGAAATGGGACGTAAAAGAATATCATCAGCCCATCACTTCCCGTGGGTGTCGGAATAGGCAAATACGAGACTCATCAGAGAATGGGCAGCAGCATTCTCTGTACATTGCAACAGCTACACTGCGATCGCCAACCCGCCTGCCAAGCGTATCGATTATGGCAACCCTCCCCCCCTTGGGGGAGGTCTAGGTCCAGCAGTGGACGTTTTTCGGCTGGTATGATGATGATGAATAGGAAATCAACTTAACGCCTGTATTCTCCTAGGGGATGGGCGGAGGTGTACCTATAGGACATCTACATATCGACAGTTTAAGTCCCATGTTATAGGCGGCGAGCCACCCAGGCTAATATACAACGTGTAACAGAATGAACGCAATACCTTTTAAGGGGTCATTGTACTAATCCTTATGAACAACTTTCGCTATGGGATCAAAAAACGCGAAAAAATAATCGACTGCCGCATACATTTCTGTGCGCATAACTCGACAAAATGTACAGAACTGCTGATTTTATTTTCGCGATTTCGCGGGTTGGTCCCCGTTAGTTGTTCATAATTATGAGTAAAATGACCCCTTAAGAGGTAGGTATTGCGTTTATTCTGTTACACCTTGTATAATCTTAAAAACGTAAAACAAAGTCGGGTTAGTAACAGCATTTATAACTCAAGAACGGCTGGACCGATTTTGAAGATGTTGGTTTGGTGTCTGCCCCGAATAGCAGAATAACTGAAACATTGGAACAATATGTAGGTACAAAAATCATTTTCGAATACAACGCCATTTCTGATACATGACAAAACAAAACACGGCTAAAATTGATTCTGAGGCAGTAGGAAGTTGCCGGGACCACTAGTATAAAATAAATCAAACCAAATGTAAAAACCTAATAACACTTTGTCCGATCCGGGAATCGAAGGCCCTCATGTGTCCGACCCGGGAATCGAAGGACCTCATGATCGGATTCAGCAGCGGTCCATCATTAGACCAACAAGGCAGTATACAATTACAGCTTCCTTTAATATGGTTATCACCTTCCCTCGTGAGGAACACGGGTATCCGCAGGATGCAAGAAGTACACAGGTATATGTCCAGCAGTGTCTTTCAGCTGAAATAATGACGAATAGAAAATCGTGAGATCTTTTATCCGCGTTCGAGAGTAGTCTTTCTTAACTGGAGTAAAAAAAAATATTAAAAAAATAATGACATTTAAATATAAACAGTATAAAACTAAATATTACCGCATAAAGTGAGAGCGCCAAAGTCAGAAAGTGGAACATTTTCGTGACTGACCGCGGCTTTTTGGTGCCGCGGCCGTAGAAATTATAACAACTAAGATAAAAGTATGGTAAGGCAAATAATAGCCATTAAACCTACATCGTTACTAAATAATAATAATATAAGTTTTTCTGCGTCCGAAATAAGTGTGGGTTTCCAAGAAAAAACTGTATTATTTATGTAGGTTCGTTTATGAAGTGGTCGACGACGGAGCACGCTTCCCCAGAAATAATCTATCCATTCTTGACTAACGGCTCGTTTCAATAACGTCTCTTTAACCAACTGTCAAATTAACTACCAAAAATGACGTTTCAGCTACTGTTAGTAGCTCTATTTGACAGTTGGTTAAAGGTAGATACGTTATTGAAATGGGCCGTTAAATACCCCCAAGTTGTAGCTATCAGGAAACACAGACTGTCAAATTAACTACCAATAGTTGCTGAAACGTCATGTTATAAAGGCAAAAATGACGTTTCAGCTACTGTTGGTAGCTAATTTGACAGTTGGTTAAAAGTAGATACGTTATGAAACGAGCCGTTAAAGACCCCCTGGTTGTAGCTATCAGGAAACACAGACTCCGGCAGAGAATTCCACTCCTTACCTGTAAGTACAGTGAAAGTATTCTCAAAACGTTTTATGTGTGTGGATGGGATGTCGACGAGGTACTAATACAAAATTAAGGTTCTTATCTGTTACGTATTACAATATGTAATACTAACGTCTACGATTGTAATATTGTTATTTAATATTTATCGCTACAAGATCAACACGCTTTCCGACCACGTCTACCTCTTTGTGTGGCATAATCTCCAAAACTGCTCGCTTTATTACTTTCACAAGCCATTTCAACATTGGACATAGTTTTCTAATAAGGTTAAGATTGAATCAATATACATATATATAAAATTCTTCTGGTGTTGCTGAGCGATTGAGTGACTGAGTGACTGTCAGTCAACGCACAGCCCAAACTACTGGTTGTAGAAAGCTGAAATTTGGCGTGTAGGTTCCTTGGGAAGTGTAAGGTAGCAATAAGAGAGGATTACTCGAAATTCCTTCTAGATCGCACAGCCGAAAGTACTGGTTGTAGAAAGCTGAAATTTGGCATGTAAGTTAGTGGGGAGTGTAGGGTAGCAATAAGAGAGGATTTCCCGAAATTCCTTCTGGAATGGGAAAAAACGGAATATGTGCGCACGAAGTCGCGGGTAAAAGCTAGTTTCAGTTATAAACGTTTTAATTGTCTAGATGTCTGAATGAAAACGAAGCAAAAGGTACGTAAGGATCGTAGCAGGCAGAAACTACAGAACGTCACCGTATTTTGTGGTTTTTGCCTGTCCCCATGGGAAACGGGTTTGAGTATGTATGATGTTTTAAAGCCGCGTATCCACTTGGCAACATTTGACGCGCGACATGATGCTCAACATGTTGTTCATCACGTTTTAACCGCAACGAGCAACCCTTATTAAGTATCGTTTTCATATTGTGCGCCAGCTGGCGCTGTTGTGCAACGTTACCGAACAAGTTGAGTGTTGAGTGGATACGCGGCTTAAATGGTTGTGAATTTTCCTTTTGTGTCTGGAAAAGATACGAGAAGTGAAGACTATACAGGATGTCCCAGATGTGCGTGGTCATATTTAAGGGTGGTGTTCTGTGGCTGATAAACAGTAAAAAAAAAAACAAAAAAATACTTACTAAAAATGACCTCAGTAAACGACAATATCAATACAAAAATCCGGCCGCAGAAAATGATAAGATGTTAAAAAAAAAAACACTTTTCAAGCAGTCTAATGCAGTAGCTGGCATCGAATCTGTGATGTGTGTGCCCATTTTCAAACTGTATTTATTTTTGTTACGCGTCCGTGTTTGGGTCACAAATCACATATATTCCCTTTCACCTATCACATATATTACCTTTCAACTGAATCGATCCAGTCGATTCGGAGAAAATCGGCTGTGACAGACAGACAAACAACCGAGTGATCCTATAAGGATTCCGTTTTTCGATTCAGAGTTTCGAAACCCTAAAGATATGAAAAGTAATTTGAAAGTGATTTTCCATGAATTTTCTTTTCAAGACTCGATAGGATCAAACAATACATACATTCCCATTAATATATTTAAATAATTTTGTGTGAGCACTTGTCTTATATTTTCATCTTTATTTCTAAATTTACCAACAATTCACTACCGGGTCTTAATTTTTACATAATCATGTAAATGAGTACATAGCTTACCTTCAATATTTCGCAATCCACCACAGACAATGATATTTGCTCAGACAAACATTTTTTTTTCTTTATGCTAATAAAGTTTACACAATACTTGTCATTTTAAAATCATAAAGATCATTCATAGGAATTTATTTAAGCTAATATTTCATTATAGTCATACACAATCCAACTTCGGCCACTGAGCATAAAGTCCCTGCCAAAACCATTTAATACGTTTTATTTACCCTATCCCGCATTATACGTTTTCTCGATTAAATTACGTCTTTAGCTGGTTTTTACTTTTTATTTTAGACTAGATATTGCCCGCGACTTCGTACGCGCATATCCCGTTTTTTCCCGTTCCGTATGGCCTATAGCATTCCTCATGAATGTGGCTGTTATATACAAAAATAATTTTCCAAATACGACTGGTAGTGCCAGAGACTAGCGCGTTCAAACAAACTCTTCAGCTTTACTCAATTAGTATCGGTTTTGAAACATTGACCGACATAGTGAAAATTGGTGTACTCGTACAACTCTGCCTGTTCCCTCTAGGATCACAGGCGTGATGGCATGTTCTGGACATAAATACATGCCTGTATACAAATTAACTTTTTTAAAACAAACACTGATTAGTTGTTTTTACAAGCAAAACGAATTGTTTATACATATTTCCAACATTTGGACTTTGGTAACAAAATTAATAGATGTTATCAATACATATGTCAAACTGAATAATTGTATATTAAATATTCAACTATTGGTATATAGACATAACCTTCAATATTAAAAGATTTTTTCTTTAAACTCTGTACAAGGTGTATAACTTTATACTTGAACTCGACAAGGTTACATTAATATGTATAGGTACTCGATTATTTAAATTAAAATTTAAATGGAAGGTATTGTAAAAGATAAATAACGATGTTCGACATACCCGCCAAAAATACTGGAAAATATGTACCACACATATCACTCCATAAAATAATGCACTTTTACAGAAAACATAAATTACAATATCTATAGCCATAAGTACTACCTACTTTTTATAATATCAGGATTATAACAATATGGGTCCCAGTAAATGCCCGACGACATCGCGGGAGACCCAGGCGAAGATGGCGGGACGAGCTTGACACCTATCGGCAGGATTGGTCCACACTTGCCCAAAGCCGGGAGGAATGGAAGGAAGAAAGGGAGGCCTTTGCCCTGGGACACAATTGGCTAAAATAAACAAAAAAAGGCTGTGCAAGGATTTGCATAAAAGTTGACCGCTCTTGATAAATAATGCCTCAGACAGATGAGCGAACTTCATCAACTAAGTAGTCATATAAAAAACTAACTTTTGCCCGCGACTTCGTACGCGCATATCCCGTTTTTCCCGTTCCCGTATGATTTTCGGGAAATCCTCTCTAGCTCCCCTACGGAGTGTAGGGAAGCTACATGCCAAATTTCAGCTTTCTGCCACCAGTAGTTTCGGATGTCCGTTTATTATAAGTATTTGTTAATTTCTAACAAAAATAAGTACGTAGTTTATTCCCGCTATCCCGACACAAAACCGTAGCGAGCTACGCGCCTACGCTGCGTAGCAGGTCTACGCTCGTAGCCTCGTAGCAGATCCCGCGTAGCAAACAAAAAGCGAAATGATCTTCAAGGTAAAAATAACCAAATCGAAGTTTTTAAGCCATAATACTCGATGGGATTTCTCATCGAAAAAACTGGAAAACTTGTCGTACATAGTTTCATGCCCTATTTAAACCTTTTAAAGGTTGAATTTTCGGAATTCTTTGCTTTCTGCTCGGTTCGTTATATAAGTAATCCTTTTGCGTAGCTAAAGTCCACACTTCTTTCATGGGGTATTGTGTTAAATGTTACAATAAGATACCTTATGACATATGAGAACTAAATGAAGGAAAATTTAAAACTTATGTTAAAAGTACACTTTATAAACAAGCATATTACAAATTAGAAGATTACATTCAGGATAAGAATGCTTGGAAACATGCTAGTCCTGCTACATAGGACAATCAAGGGTGTAGACAAAATCCAACTGTATAGATTTATGTATTAACTTTATAGATATACTGTTTTTTTTTTGTGTTTCTATTTTTCTGTTGACTCACACACTGTTTAATTAATGGTTCCAATGTTTGTAAATATGTGAGTACCATTTACCTAAATTTCTTTAAAAAATGAATAAGTTTATCTCTGCTGGTGATACTTTGTTCTTATAAGTAGCATACTCTGGGTGCATCGTCCTTACATAATATTAAATTAATTTTTGTATACCAAATTTTGTAAATCATTATTTGAAAAGAGTAACTATGGAGTTTCTTGCCCGTTCTTCTCCATAAGAATCTACCTTTCCGAATGGACAGTAGAGTCACTTTATTAATGTAATTTTATTATTTTTACTGAACTGTAAACGGTGACGTTTAAAAGTGCCGTTTAATGGCCTACTTGAAATAAACGTTTTTGACTTTTTTTTTTGTTTGACTTGCCTTCTTACAAGGTTTTGTTTAAAAAGTGCAAGTTTAATTAATTCTAAACTTAAATTAGATCCTTCTTCTAATCTTACATAGTTGAAATTGTAAAAAATTGTGGTAATCCCCATGACAATTTGTTTGCTAACTATGGTAAGTCTATCAAAGGTTAAGCAATGCTTGCCAAGGTTGGTATGTGGATGGGTGACCGTTAACATACCGAGTTTCCTCCGTGCCTCGGAAAGCTCGTTAAGCCGTTGGTCTCGGCTATCATTTGCAGATCTTTGGCAGTCGTTACGGATTGTCAGAAGTCAGTGAACCTGACTCCAGTCTTACCAAGGAGTACCGTGTTACCCAGTTAATGGGTTGTGGAGGTCTGGTAGGCAGCCACTCACGTAAAATAGTAGTATTCAGCTGAATCCGGTTTGATTGGAAGCCGACCCCAATATAGTTGGGAAAAGGCTAGGCAGATGATGATGAAATAAGACTAGTCTTGACAGATCGACCCCTGTATATTTATAATAATAGTATAGATGGTACGGATTGATTCGTTTGACCACAGATGCACCTGATGGTAAGCGGTCGACGATGGAGGAGCACGCTTGCCTAGAAGGAACCTGTTCACTCTTGACTTAAAGATGACAGGTTGTATGAATGACACAGTCAGGTGTACATTTCTGCAGACGTTATTATACAAGTTATCGGCATGGTAATCTTGCTACAACAAATCTTAATATTTATTGTACGTTGTAAAAAACGGACGAGCCATTAAAAAAAATGTTAGACAAACAACAGTCCGGCTGTTTTTAGCCATATTTGATGTATATTTTGACGTCAGCCGTTCTTAACCATTCCTACAATATTCACTTACGTAGGTTTTTAATTATATAGGGCGGGGTCTTTTTTGTGTGCTTTTTAAGTAGCAGTTTTTATAATAATGAAGAAAAATAGTCACTTTGCTACTAAGTCAATTAGCATTAAGTTGATTTTATATTATTATGTATAGCACTTATATAAATGCTTTCAGGAGGATCTCGTGGCTAAATAATAGCAGCCGCACGGGTCGATCTTCAAGGTTAAGCAACGCTTGCCTAGGTCGGTCTGTGGGTCGGTGACCATCTCAACATACCGTGACTCCTCCGTGCCTCAGAAAGCACGTTAAGCCCTTGGTCCCGGCTGTCATTTGTAGGTCTTTGGCAGTCGTTACGGATTATTAGAAGCCAGAAAATCTGACTCGTCTTGCCTAGAAGTACCGTGTTACCCAGTTAATGGGTTGTGGAGGTCTGGTAGGCAGCCGCTCCACGTAAAATACTGGTATTCAGCTGAATCCGGTTTGACTGGAAGCCGACCCTAATATAGTTGGGAAAAGGCTAATAATAATGGTGATGACTTGTATAAACGCTTTCAGTTATATAGGTTATATATAACACCTTAATATATGCTGCAATAAGAGACTACAGTTATATTTTCAACCCCCGGTTCAGATTCAAGAGTTGAAATGAAGTCAGTGCATAAAAGCATCTGAGTGCCTCCGACGCCAAGCCACAAATTCGCAGTACTTTTTGTCACATATTTGTGACGTTTGGCGTACAGGGCACGCGCTTGCATGTCACGAAAATGGCGTTCAAAAGGTTAATAACGGACATAGACAATATGCAATGGGCCCTTGATTTTTAGTTTCTATTATTAGCTTAGAACTTTTTTGCAGGTTGGTGTAATTTCTGTGGGTCAATCAACTTCCATTACCCTCCTCAGATTATCCTCGGATAGCTTAACTCCCGAACAGTTAATTAAAACAGATAAAAGTCGTTAACCCTATAAATATGCCGAACACTATAAGACAAGACAGTCACTTGATTAATATACGCATTTATACCTGAAATCAAATAACGTCATTATTTTAACAGGCAGTAAGTAATTATACTTTCTATAGGAAGTGGAACTGTTTGTTTTTGAGCCAGAGGCTGTACGGTGGAGCTTAAACGTTTAACATTGATTTATAATTGTTATATCCGCAATAACGCAGTGGTATGTTGTTATTATAACTTATCATCATAAGGAATAGGTACTATTTGACTGGCCTGTTGGTCGAGTGGTTAGTGACCCTGACTGCTTAACCGGAGGTCGTGGGTTCGATTCCCACCCAGGACAAATTTTTGTGTGATAAGCATGATCATTTGTTCTGTGTCCCAGACACAGAACAAATGTAATTTGTCTATATTATTTATGTATTTAGAAATATATAAGTATGTTTATCAGTTGTCTGGTTGCCATAGCACAGGCTCTGCCTAGTTTGGGATCGGATGACCGTGTGTGCGTTGTCCCAGGATATATTATTATTATATTATATTTATGACTAGGTACAGTACCCAGCTGACAGTCTTACTGATTTCAAGATATCAATTCCAGGTTTCCCGACCAAAATGTGCCTTTTTAGGACTGTCTTTTTTGATGTGAAAGGATATACGTTCCGATTGAACCCATAGACATTATTTAAGTTTTTAAATCAAAATAAATCAAAATCAAAAGTCATTTATTCAAATTAGGCTGAGTGCCAGCACTTTTTGAACGTCAAAGTTCTACATAAAGACAGTCCCCCAAAACGCCCACCCGTCACCACTTCCTAGTGTTATAGTTGGGAAGAAGAAGTGGCGCAACAAATTCCCCAGCAACACATCTGTCTGTTAAGTTTTAAAAACTTGAATTTATACAGTAGTATGCAAATTATTTTACAATACATGACACAGAAAATGAAATATTCAAACTGTAAATCAAATTAAATGAAATTAATTGACACTTGGTAGCTAGCACACTAGCTGGAGGAAATAAAAATTATATTATTCAAGTAAACGAATTTGCGTGTTTTGCTTTCCTGTGACTGTCCAGTGGTGTTGTTAGGTTCCACAAAAAAGGGATAATTAAAAAACTTTTTTACAAAAAAAATACTAACCGACTTCCAAATAAAAGTTATTTATTTTATTTTTATTTTTAGCCACTTGTGTCCCACTGCAGGGCAAAGGCCTCCCTTTCTTCCTTCCATTCCTCCCGGCTTTGGGCAAGTCTGGACCAATCTGGCCGATTGGCGTCAAGTTCGTCCCGCCATCTTCGCCTGGGTCTCCCGCGATGTCGTCGGGCATTTTCTGGTAAATAAAAGTTGGTTAGTATTTTTTATTAAATGTGTCTTTCACGGTTATCAAAATCTGTAAAAAAAATGCGTGAGTGTAGTATATTATTTTGTGTTAATAAACGTATTTGTCCTGAGATATTTTGTCTTGGGGATATTTTGTCGGATATTTTGTCGGATATTTTTTTTCCGGGGATGAAGAATCGTGTCACCCTATGGATAACCGTCTACACTAAAGAAAGGGCCGTCAGGGAAATTCGTGACGGCAAAATCTGACAATTGTTTTCGTCTAGTCCCCATCCGCCAAGACCGTACCGAGCGATAAGGAACTTCGTTCCAAAACTAACACGATCTGTATGGATTCGGAAAATCTTGTCGGGAATACAATACAATTTTCTATGTCCTCATTAAGCCGATTTCTGAATTAAAAACAAAAGCCGAAGTTAAGAATATTTGAAACTCTGAGAAAAGAACGTTTCAGAGTTTGAAAAGTACTACTTCAAATTATTAATTCAGAAACCGGGGATAGGATACTCAATTGTAATTTTTAACAAATTGCCAAATACCTTTACGCAGGCCAGTCTTTTCTGTAATATTATTATTCCGTTTATTAATTATTTTTTTAAAACTTATTTCTTACATTTTAAATATTTCTTAAAAAATACAAAAACAAAAAATAAACATTTAAAAATATTAAAATAGTAGCCTATAATTAAAAAGCGGACGACATTGTTGCCATCGCGGGTAGAACCTGGATGAGGCTGGCACAGGAACGTGGAGATTGGCACAAGAGAAGAGAGGCCTATGCTCAGCAGTGGGCGAAGTCGGGCTGTGGATGATGATGATGAGCCTATAATATTATTATTAATATAGAATGTACAGATCACATCACACCATACTTTTGCCCAACACTTTGGGGTCATAGGCTGTGCGTGTTATGTACACATTATGTAAATAAAACTAGTAGGCCAACGTTTTTAGCAGAGATCACGTTTGACCAGCTGACGTCACGTTTCGCTTAAACGTGATGCTGAATCAAATGGCAAATATTGGATAATTTAGAGCGAAAGACAACAGAGGGAATCACGTTTTTAAGTTTAAAAAGCATTGGTCGCGAGCGCTATCGTTGAGCGTCTGGTTCTGGGTTCGATTCCTGGGTCGGGCATAGTGCCATGCTTAGAGAATTGTCACCGGAATCCGGTGAATATCTGGCTAAATGGTTGTGGTAATCGCATCCTGGGAAAACTCATTTATCATCGCTTCAGACATCCCTGCCTACCCCAAGGGTCACCACATCAACCGGCACTGTGCTTGTCGCATCCAGCTGATTCCCGCGAACTTTACCAAGTCATCGATCCACCTTGTGGGTAGTCTAAGAAAAGTGACTGTACGTACAATTTTTGTCACATAAATGACTTGTAGAATCAATCTCAAATACTTAACCCACGTAAACAAACGTCGATAGCTGAGTAAATGGCTCAGCGTCGGGTGTAAAGTCCAAGAAACAGGTTGTCGCAAGGACGACGTCGCCGGAACACTCGCTTCGAAGGCATTTCGTTATAAAACACGCATTTATCAAGATATTGGTTACTGCCTTGTCATGTTGCCTACGTCAAGAGAACAGGTTTTTGGAAAATAATAAAATAAGAAATTATATTGAAAAAATGAGGTGTCAATCTGTCTAGATTCTTGATGTGTGATTTGTTCTTTCATCGTGCGTACAGTTAAGGAGTGGAATATCCTGCCAGACTCTTGTGTTTCCTGATAGCTACAACCTGGGAGTCTTTATTTATTTATTAATGGCACATCAACAACACAAACACAAACATGGACATATTAAATTATATAAGGTCTCATTCTAGTGTTTACGTCAATTACAGACGTGCACAACATTTACAATAACAATAATAATTATAAAATTTAACAAAATAATTAGCAAGATAATAAGGAATTTATAAATCAGTGGTAAAAAGTACTAGTGCTTTAAGTTAAGAATAGGTTACTTTTAGGCTTCCTCATTATTCCAATATAAAAAGCCCATGGTGCTAGGCGTAACTGCAGCTTTCTATAGGCAACAGAATTATCGTAATCACTCATTACTTAAAATATTAAGCCCCGATTCACACAATATTGAAACGGTATCTTCTATAACCACCTTGACAAGCGAGCTCCGCGTCGACCACATCATCGCATACCATTAGGTGAGATAGTGGTCAAACGTAGTAATAAAAAATCCTTTGGGCCTCAAATATTTACCTTTATATATTTCTAGTTTCCATCGTTTAAACTATTTTTCTACATAATTATGCTAGGTTCGGTATTGGCAACCGGTTCGCTAACCCGCCATCAAATACCTTAGAAAATTTATTTTTTAACTAAGTTATGCAACCACTGGCTTTGGCAGGCTAGATCAAGGTTACGTAATATTAAGTACTGTTAAAATTCCTGTTTTTCCATTTAAGGGCGTTATAAAATATATAAACGTACAAGTCAAGGTTGCCTCGCATTGGACGCAATAACATTTGCTGATCATCATCATCATCATGTCAGCCAAGAGTGGACGTCTCCACTGCTGGATATGGGCCTCCCCCGAAAAGGAGGGTTTGCCACAATCGCCACGCTTGGCAGGAAGGTTGGCGATCGCAGTGTAGCTGTTGCAATGCACAGAGAATGCTGCTGCTCATTCTCTGGTGAGGTAATGTGTTATTATTCTTCCATAAAGAATATGTCAGTTGCAGCACGGAATCCGTTTTTACCCGGTTACTCTGCTTAAGGCTTGCCCCCATATTTACTTATTTATTTAAAACTTTACGCACACAAATGTACTTACAGAGGCGGACTTAATGCTATAGTCATTCTCTACCAGTCAATCTTTCAATCAAGAGCCAACATGACTGCCTGATGAACCAGCCTGTTTGATCAAATCACTTGAAAGTGTATGGCCCGCATAAGGATGGAATCCCGCCATCTTCTCCTCGGTCTGCCGTGACCCTGTATAAATGTATCAGGGCTCCAGAGTTGCGACATACAGGCCCATAGCTTAGAAGGCAACTGGCACGTGACCCCATGTCTACAAAACATTCAAACGATTGCGGTTATTGAGTCAGTTCTGGGGCCCTACTATGAAGTCTTAAAACGATCGTGATTCCGCTCTAAGAGAGAGACTGAGCTATACACAGCGAATAGCACTATCCCTTTTACATCATCGGAATTGGATGGCATTAGTACGTCATAGTAGGGCCACTGATGTCAAAGTCAAAGTCAAAGTCAAAGTCAATTCATTTATTTCAACTAGACCATTAAAAGGCACTTTTGAACGTCAAATTTACAGTTTAAAATTAAAATATAAGTGACTCTAGTTGTCCATTCGCAAAAAGTAGATTCTTATGGAGAAGAACGGACAAGAAACTCCATAGTTACTCTTTTCAAATATACGTTTTACAATATTTTGTATACATAGGTACATTGATCAATTGATTATATTATGTGAGCACAATGCATCCAATATTACACTAATATACAGCACACACTTATATACTATAGGTACAACAAAGCAATACCAGCAGAGATAAAATTAAGTTTGCTAGTAAGAGACATGGTACTCACATATTTACAATATAATTAAAAACAATGGATCAGTGTGTGAGTTAAATTACATATTAAAAACCTGAAAGTACACCAGTAAATAAAACAAGTTTGACTTTTCCTACTATACCCTCGATTGTCCTATGGAGCAGGACCAGCATGTTTCCAAGCATTCTTATCTTTAATATAATCATCTAGTTTGTAATATGCTTGTTTACAAAGTGTGGTTTTAATGTAAGTTTTAAATTTTCTTTCATTTAGTTCTAATATGTCACAAGGTATTTTGTTGTAACATTTAACACAGTACCCCATGAAAGATGTTGATGTCAAAGAAATATATCACAATAAATCAAAAAGAGAATCTATGCCAACAGGATAGACTGCAATTAAGTCATTAGCAGTGCGAATATAGCACTCAATGACACCAATCATCGTATAATATCCACATAAAATGGCTTGAGGCAGTTTTTCAGACAAAAATGGCAGAAGATAAGCGTATTTTGTGATTCCATCTTGAGTTAGGAATGGTGGTTCTTCTCCATAAGAATCTACCTTTCCGAATGGACAGTAGAGTCACTTTATTGATGTAATATTATTATTTTACTGAACTGTCTTTATAACCCAAAGGTTGACTGGTAGAGAATGCCTTGATGCATTAAGTCCGCCCATGTACCACTATTGTACATAAAGTTTAAATAAATAAATAAATAAATGCTGACGTTGAAAAGTGCCGTTTAATGGCCTAATTGAAATAAACGTTTTGACTTTGACTTTGAATGGGCAATATAAATGTCACTATGATATTTACAGTTGGATTAAAAACGAATTCATTGATAATAAGAACTGATGTAGCAATGCGTTTTGATCCTGTCTGTATAGATCTTTAGTTGGCAGTTTGCATAAGTTTTAGATTGTAAATTCTACCTATATATTTTATTTCTCTTACTTTACTTTATTCTCTTTATTAACTCTTACTTTATTTCTCTTCTATTCTACCTGTATTGATTCTCAATAATTCTTGCCGTGGTCTGTCACCTTTCTGGTAGAGTCAAAATATCTTAAAACGCAAACATTTTTTTTTTTAAATTGGTGTTTACCTTAATCATCAGTATAATTGCAGTTGTTGTGTAGTTTAATTGGTGTTTGTATCGGCACTTCATTTTATTCAAATCAACGAAAAAAAAAATGTAAAAACAAAAACAAAATTTTGTTTATTTCGTTTATAGAAAGAAAATTGTATTTATTGGCATTTTAAAAAACAGAAACACCTTAAAATTAAACAAAATAAATAATGAAAACCAACAATAACAAAAGGGCCTCAGCTTAGCATAATGCCAGATGGCAACACAAGGTATACCACCTGACGCTGATTTTCAGCTGCAGCCCACGAGTGCCATACCTACCAAAATTACTAAAATCACTTATCATTAATAAGTGTTATTTTATTGGTTAAACTATCAAATAAACCACCTGATCATCATTACCTGTATTATTGGCTACCTACCCCGGCTTTGCGGGTAGAAACTTATACACCTATACAACTTTAAACCTCCTCGATCGATCTTTCTACAGTACAAACCGTATCAAATCCGTTGCGTGGTTTAAAAGTCACAGATTTGCTTTTTCTGTATTGAGCCACAGAGCCCACAGAGGTCTCTTGTCGCTAAGTACTTGAAAAAGCGTTTGTAAGTCCATTTACATCCAGGGTTGCGGAATTTGTTCGAAAGAGTCACCGCGGCCCTGGAACGCAAAGGGCTTTAGAAGGAACACGGATGGGTTTTAGTCAGTAAGAGTCTGACACGCCCTTCTGCTCCACCCAGAGCGGATTTGATGATTTCCCACCCTTTAAAAAAAAAAATGCCATTTAAATAAGTCAGGGTTATCTTTTAACTCCCGAGTAAGTTGCACGAGGTTAAATAACAAACATTTCATACATGGTGACCTCGGGATTTAAAAGAAAACTCAGGTTTTGCAAGTGGGCCTAAAAGTCTTAACAGAGGTTACATCCTAACATCACATGACCATTGACCATACCAAAAAGGACACACATCTATACAAGGTGGAGACGACGATGCGACAATAAATCAAAACACTGGTAATACTAATTCATACGAATATGTTGTCTTTTATCACAGATTTGATGTCAATAACTGCAACAGACTGCTTGGAATTTTCCGTCAGAATAGTAGTCACTATCCTTGACTAGTTTGAGTTTTTTTGACGTTTTATGTAATTGGAAAGTTTGTTTTTGAATTTCAGTGACAGTATTTATAATAGTTTCAAAATATTCCTAGGAACCAGTATTGCCAGTGTCTTCATTTATTGTCGTATCGTCGTCTCCACCTTGTGTATTAATACGTGAAGCAAAAACTTAGTATCCCTTTGTACGAAAATTACTCGGACGGAAGAGTATGAAATTAGGCACCGTTAAAGTTTATATGAAGAAGGAGCGCAGGAAGCTAATATTTTTATAATTATTATGGTTAAAAATACATTCAATTAATAAAAAGTATGGTCGGATTGCGAGCAATGTGCTCCCAGAACAGATGGTCGACGGGGCTGAAAAGTTCTGGACTGGCGATCGCGTACAGGCAGACGTAGTGTTAGGAGGCCTCCCACAAGGTGGACGGATGACCTGGTGAGGGTCGCGGGTAGCCGATGGATGCGAGACGCACAGGACCGGTTATTGTGGCGACACGCGCGGGAAGGCCTAAGTCCAGCAGTGGACGTCTCTCGGCTGATATAATGATGATGATGATGGTCGAATTCCGACCACTGGCCGACCACTAGTATTAACAACGCCATAAAAAACCACTCCAATCTAATCTTAGCCAATGTCACTATAAAATGTAATGATCGCATAAATTAACTGGATCAACAACAATTTTCTTATAAATAACTTGGGTTTACGTATTTCCCCGTCATAGGCAGTTCGAAGCAAAATGACGTCATGGAGAATATGACAATGGCTAAGGGCTGCTGGAAACTAGAATGAGGAAAGAAAGATTGGCAGAATATTTATTTATTTAACAGTTTATGTACACACATTTAACAAATAGATAAGAAGAAGGGAACAGAAAAATAGGTACAAAGGTGATGCTTATTTCTAAAGAAATCTCTTCCAGCATACCTGCGAACGGAGAGTCGAATATAAGATATGTAGACATCGTGTGTAAAAGTTACATAAATATATATTTATATACTAGTGGACCGCCCCGGCTTCGACAGGATATTAATGTTTTTTTCAAAATTTTCCATCATAAGAACCTTCTTCCGACAATAAAAAACACAACAAAAAAATAATTAGCGAAATTGGTCCAGCCGCTCTCGAGTTTTGCGCTTAGCAACACATTTAGCGATTCATTTTTATTAAATAGAAGATATATTTATATTGGAAGAATTTTTTTATTGCCATATTTTTTTTTGGAAAGACAGCCCATTGTTACACCCTACTATTTTTAAGCTCTAAGGGACTTGATATTCAAAGCGGACAAGATAGAATGTATGGCGTCAAAAGGAACGAAATATACGGACAGACGTCATACATTTTTGTCACAGCGCCCAGTCCGCGCGCCCGCCGCCGTATCGAGTTGTGCGCCCGGAACGCTTTGTATAGCGAGTCCCTTATTGTTATTTATTAAATTATTAGGTATGCCTTGAAAAACAGTATTCAAACATTCAATACTATTCAAACAAAGACAATACATATGCAAAAATCCATTCTTAAAAGAAAACAAAATACTGCTGTTCAGTAAATTTTTGATCGCATAACTCGACTGCTGGAATATTTATGGATGATGTTGATGAGACATGTATCATGTTGAAAATCGTGCGTAGATACCTTTTCTAGTTAGAATTATTAATAAAGTTGTTAATACTACGAACTGCGACTATGATCGGGTTTTCCAATTGAATGAGGTGTGAAGTGGGTTATTTTTATTACTATTCATTAACGGTTTTTCATGTATGTCTAGAATTTTCCGGGCATATTCATTCATACTTAGCGGGAGCCCATTTTTGGTTTGATAATATTAATTAATCATCATCTGCCTAGCATTTTCTCCCAACTATATTGGGGTCGGGTTCCAGTCAAACCGGATTCAACTGAATACCAGTATTTTACGTGGAGCGGCTGCCTACCAGACCTCCACAACCCATTAACCTGGGTAACACGGTACTCCTTGGCAAGTCTGTTGTCAGATTTACTGGCTTCTGACAATCCATAACGACTGCCAAAGATCTACAAATGACAGCCGGGACCAACGGCTTAACGTGCTTCGACCACGAGCGAATTAATTAATATTTGCTTAGTTTATATCTACTAATATTATAAATGCGAAAGTGTCTCTCTGCTTGTTTGTAACTTTTTTACGACTGAACCACGGATAATTGTGATGAATTTTGGGACAGACGTAAATTGAACTTTCGAGAAGGACTTGGAATACGAATACTTAATATTATTATTATTTATTTATTTATTTATTTATTATTTATTATTTATTGTTATTTGTGTATTATTATTTGGATATTAATCTGGCAATAAACAATTTCATTTTTTTCATTTAATCCAGGGACTACGTTCCCTTGGACATATTTCGGCTTTCACGCGAACAGAGGCGCTAGTAGGAGCTAATATTGAACAATGGTGTGGTAGAGCCATTGCATGGTTTCTAAACGCCTAGTGAAATAACGTTACGATTACCTTGTTCAATTAATGTTAGGTATCGTGTTATCAAAGCTAGGTTGTGGGTAAGGTCAGATGGACAGGCGCTCTGTGTGAAATACTGGTATTTAGGTGCACCTGGGTAGATTGGGACTCGACCCCAACGTGGTTGGGATCAGGATTAGCAGATGGTGAACTTTGTTAATTGATTAATGACACAGAGGTTCATCATCATCATCATACCAGCCGAAAGACTTCCACTGCTGTATATAGGCTTCCCCCAAGGGGATTTGCCATAATCGCCACGCTTGGCAGGCGGGTTGGCGATCGCAGTGTAGCTGTTGCAATGCACAGAGAATGCTGCTGCCCATTCTCTGGTGAGTCCCTTAGTCGCCTCTTACGACACCCACGGGAAGTGATGGGACTTAGAGGTTATCTATATTATACTAATACTAGTTGCCGCCCGCGGCTCCGCCCGCGTGATTGTCGAAAACTATCCTAAGGGAACATATTCCCGGGATAAAAAGTATCCTATGTGTTATTCCAGACTATAATCTACCTCTGTGCCAAATTTCATCAAAATCCATTCAGTAGTTTTTACGTGAAAGAGTAACAAACATCCATACATACATCCATACTTACAAACTTTCGCCTTTATAATAGTAGTAGGATAATAAAGCTAAACAGTTTGTTTGTTTGAACACGCTAATCTCTGGAACTGCCAGTCGGATTTCGAAAACTCTTTTTTGTATACCTATGCCACATTCATGAGGAAGGCGTTAGGCTAGACAAAAACGGGATATGCGCGTACGAAGTCGCGGGTAAAAGCTGGTAACTAGATAATATTAGATGTCCCAATGTTGGGCAAAGATCAGATTCACACACATTACTTAATTCTAACTATCCTTCTTGCACATAAAGGAAAATTATGAAGGTTCCAACAAATCATGAGCTGGCACGAATGCTAGAAATGATTCACGCGGTTAAGCAATCTGTGTCGCGGTCAGTAGTTAGATGGGGCGCCGTTTAGTTTTATGTATTGCGTTAGTGGTTAGAATGTGTTTAGGTTTTTACAAGGTTTGCTTGAATAGGTAAATAATAACAGCTGCACGGGTCGATGTTCAAGGTTAAGCAACGCTTGTTGAGGTCGGTCTGAAGATGGGTGACCATCATTACTTACCAGGACCACGCCTCGTAAAGCATTCTGTTAGTACCGGCTATCTTTGGATGATCTTTGAGTCAGTTGACCGAAATCCGGACAACCAATGTTGCCGTGTTAACTTACCGAGTTTCCTCCGTGCCTCGGAAAGCACGTTAAGCCGTTGGTCCCGGCTGTCATTTGTAGATCTTTGGCAGTCGTTACGGATTGTCAGAAGCCAGTAAATCCAGTCTTGCCAAGAAGTACCGTGTTACCCAGTTAATGGGTTTTGGGGGTCTGGTAGGCAGCCGCTCCACGTAAAATACTGGTATTCAGCTGAATCCGGTTTGACTGGCAGCCGACCCTAATATAGTTGGGAAAAGGCTAGGCAGATGATGAGGAATGTATTTATGCATAAATCGTGTCTTTGATAAATACCTGATTCCTGGAAAAAATATAGCTGGTTACTGAAAAATAACCCTGTCTACATTGAACCCTTGTAAAGTAGCCCGGGCCACTAGTTTTCCAGTGGCCTGTCGGGTTTGTTGATTGATTTATTTATTTATTACCTCAAGGTTAGAGTTAACTGATTGCTTCGAAGGTTAATGTAAATCTAAGATATTGAATAATTATGAAGTTCAGTCACGTATGTTAAATGTGCACGAAGGTAAACAGTTTTAAAAGAGATTTCTTGTGAAGATTACAGGTATGAGTAACTAGTTCCTGCACGCGGCTTCGCTCGCGTTCTAATTTTAGTTCAGAAAAGTAGCCTATACATGGAGTACGTATATATGGTGTGGCTACTTCAGGGTCCCATCTATCTGTGTATTAAAGTTTATCAACATCGGTTCAGCGGTTTAGGTGTGAAAGCGTAACTAACAAACTCCTATCGCACTTATAGTATTATACCTATAGTAGGCGCCAGATAAATGTGGAATAAAGTACATTGACCTTTCCCTAATAACTTGTTCATAGGTACCTGAACAATTAAATGTGAATCGTTTTTCATTATTAGACAATGTTAAGGATCACGAGAGATGATGATTCGGGACAGCTTTGTGTCATTAATTCCGTTTTTCAAATTAAAAATGTCAATAATTGTAGGTGGGTCAATGACCGTTATTCCACGATTATCTGGCGCCTACTATAGTTGGAAATAGGATAGAAAATAAATTAAGCTTTGTTTAATATTATTTATGTGTAAAATAACGTGTCAAAAGTAAAACGTATACATAGGATCACATATGTATACGTTACAAGTATCGATTTGACTTTGAAAAGATGCATTGATATGCATCTCTTTAAAGTCAAATCGATACTTGTTTTTTTCACTTTGCCAAATGAACACTTGCAATTTATAAATAACTTATCTAATTCAATAAAATATAAATAACTTGCATAATAATGTACTACTGGTATTTACGTTGTTAAGGTTTAGACCAAATTAGTCCTTTCTAGTCTAAGCTAATGATAAATTTCGTCCTTATCAAACCAGTTTGTGTAAAGGATAATAGTCACCTCAGCTCGAAGTTCCTAAAAATGTACCTACCTTCAGTAGGAATAATTGGTCAGGCTGCGTGAGTTTTCATACCTTTAGAGCGAGGCCAAATGAGCGTTGTTTTTTGAGTTGTGAGTCGCGTAAAATGAGTCGAGGAACAATTTTCTTGTCCGTTCTTCTCCATTAGAATCTACCTTTGTGAATGGACAGTAGAGTCGCTTTATTTTATACATATTCTTTTAACTGTAATGTTGACGTTCAAAAGTGCGTTTTAATGGCCTAATTGGAATAAACGTTTTGACTTTGACTTTGAATTATGAAACAAAATCAGAGAACTCTTGTAAAAATCAATTTAAGATTGGTTTTTGACAAAAGAAAAAGAAAAAAATTGTAGCATTGGCCCTTCGGTTGAAGCTATCTATGTAGCTATACATAATTTAACATAACAGTTAACCCAGATATAAAGCTAAAAATAAATACCTACGGTGAGCAGTCTCCTTTACAGACGATGTTTTAAAAACTGCATTCTTAAAGTAATGAATATGTTTGTTATGATGCTAATTTGGTATTTCCAAACAACATTGGGTAGTATTGGTGTTATTTATAAAATGAACCGGGTCTATAAATTTATGTTTATTACTTCTTAACGGATTATGTTTTGAGAAAACTTTTTTGTTTGACCGTATGTCAAACTTAGATCAATGAATTGTTAGGTAAGCTGGTAGTTCCTGATAGGGTTGCGGAATTTGATCGATTTCAAGAAAGAGTTACCGCGGCCCTGGGGGCTACTCAGGGCCGCGGTAACTCTTTCTTGAAATCGTCACTCCGAATCACCTACGGACTTACGATTACTTCCGAACCCGAACTAAGAATGAATGACAACAGTGTTGTCATTAATTCTTAGCGGTTAGGTGATACGGACTAGAATACGCCCGCAACTAAGCCCGCATTACGGACTTCTGGCTTAGAGAGTAGCCCCCCTGGAACGCAAAAGGCATTTGGAGGAACACGGGTGCTGCCACTCCGTCCTGCTCCGTCCAGAGCAAAAGGATCAATTGATGATTCCTCATCCAAAAGAAAATATGGTAAGTTGGTTGTTTTTTATTCTACTGTAATCATTCTCTTGCCCTTCAACCTTGTAACCGTGTCTTCTGTACTTCTAGTCACCATTTCCATACTTTCCCCTTTTCAAGTTATATCGTCTTCCGCACAGGCCACAGCCCATCCAACGTTTCTTTGGTAATCCCCGTACTGTAATAGCTATCCACATAAAACTTTACTCACGACATTATCCTCATTTCTCCGCAATACATGCCCACAACACACACAATACATGACACAGATTGCCACACAACTTTTCAGTGCACGGTGTACCTCATAGGCTCCCTCTAATATACTCATAACTTAGGGACTTCATTTACAAAGCGTTCCGGACGTGCGGCGGCCGCGCGGATAGGGCGCTGTGTTGAAAATGTATGACGACTGTCCGCGCCCCGTCCGAAGTATATTTCATTTCTTTGACGTCATACTTTTATATTGTCAGCGCGCTGTGCGGACAGCGCGCTGTACATCAAGTCCCTTATTACAGCCATTCGAGTAACACCATACCATGTGCGCGCACCAGGCTACAGTAGGGGTAGGCCAGCCCATACATAATGCCCAAAAAAAAAACTGACGATGCGAATTTTCGTCCACTTTGAAAGTGGACGAAATTTTTTTTTGGACCTTATGTTTGGGCTGGCCTACCCTTACTGTAGCCTATTGCACGCACATGCCACTGCTCAATTAGATTGCTCAACTAGTTGAGCAGTAGGATATATGTAGTTTATTTTTCCGTACATTTATGCTCTATACTTCAACTATTTTTTGCTGAACTAAGTTGATCAGTAAATCATAAAAATACGCCTAAAATTAGGCAGTAGATTCTCAGGTTGTTAAACACATAAAAATACACGAAACCATTGTTTTTTATGCAGTTGTTTTAATTAGAGGTTTGTAGTCTTTTAATAGAAACAAAGATGATGCAATTATAAAGGTTATCACTAACCAGTAAACCTCGTGTTAATCTTATAATTAGCTGTGTTTTCAAATTTAGGTTTGAACTTTGTTCGACCCGTTGAAAATACTTTTTTATTTTATTTATTTTTATTTATCAGTTTCTTCATTTTCCATTTTAATTGCACTTGACGTCGATTGAGGTCAGTCAAGACATTTTCCTCGTAGGACCTGTATTTCGGTATGACCAAATACTTGAACTAGAAGTAATGGCAGTTACAAGACTTTCACTAAAACTAGTCTCATAATACCGTGTCCAACTTGCGTTACCTTCAATGTTACGATGAGAGATGGGATCACTATCTATGGATCTAATCGATTCGTTTCTACACGATTCATATCTGCATGTCAAGAGGAAATCACACGCGAAACGTCGCGCGATTCTTAAATTATTCACACCACATCAGCCGAAGGCTTTCAATCTAATTAATATACGAAATTAGCGCTGGGAGCGAGCACCGAATAAAGTTAGCCATTAAGAATGTGTGTGTGCCGATTGGGGCAACGAAAAAACCCAGTGTTGCCGAAACTACTTGCGTCATACCTTCTTGCTTGACACGCTGCCGGACTGGCCACTAAGACAGTGTTATAGTCTGTGGGAGCCGGTTTTAAAAAAAAGAAGGCGCGCGGCCTGTGAGCGAGAATGGAACGCGTCAGTCTGCGATTGAGCGCGCCGCACTACACTCGTCTCTGACCACTCGCGCCGCAAAATTCGCGCCACGAATTAGAAAGTTTCGTAAACCTTTACGCAAATTCCACGTTACGTGTGTGTGTGAGTGTTTTTACATTAAATTTATATTATAATTGTTATTTTTGGTGTTTGTTTCTGTGTACTGTGCTGTGAATCGAGTACATGATACAAGGAAGCTGACCAAAGGCCACCGAGATGCTTATAACGTAAGTTTTTAAATATTAAGTGATGTGATTAGCATCGTAATTATTCTGATTGGATGTGTATTTAATTATTTTAGTATCGCCTAAGGTATAAAAAAAACTTTAACAATTTATTCTGTGACCCCAATTTTACTGACATTATAATTTGATCAGAATTTAAGCAAACAAAATTTTTCGCATTGCGAAAACGTCGGCTAGCTCCGATGCCGTTCGCACACTTTCGACGTGACCCAGAAATTAATTTTCGTAGTAATTTGCATTAGATCTTGCATGAGGAGAGATTATAACGAAATCGAAGTTATGTAGTCAGTTGATGTAACATCGGATGATTCAGAAAAACGGGTGGTTTTTAATTTTTGCCATAAATTCCGAACACTCGTAAAAAAGTTTGCTAATAACGATTAATTTTTCAAGCGATTACACGCGAGCGATAATCGTAGCTCAAGTAATTACTTTATATCGAGAAAATTATTTGTTTCAATATATCGATAACTCATTTTTCGTGATGCTAACACGTGTCGCTGGAATTTTCCGTATCCACGCGTTGCCTAGCAATGGAATGATATTTTCTTCTTATCACTTGGATCAAGGAGTTACAATATTATGTTTAAGATGAATTCTGTATGGAATGCAGACTGAGAAAGATGATGTATGGAACGGAACGTGCGGTGAAAAGTAAAACATTCAGTAGTTACTAGTTACATTTCATTAGTCTTTTACATTTTACTGTTTTGCCGACAGTTTCGTACGATAGTGGTCAAATGCGATCATGTCAATAGTTAAAAACTGGCCAACTGCAAGTTGGACTTGCACACGAAGGGTTCCGTACCATAAGCTGAAAAAAACGTTTCTTGTATGGCGCGCCCTTTTATTTTTTTATTTTATTTCATTTTTATTATTTGTTGTTATAGCAGCAACAGAAATACATCATTTGTGAAATTTCAACTGTCTAAATATCGCGGTTCATGAGATACAGCCTGGTGACAAACGGACAGACAGACAGACGGACGGATAGCAGAGTCTTAGTAATAGGGTCCCGTTTAGCCTTTGGGTACGGAACACTAAAAAAGGGGTAAATAATTAAATGAAACACCATTGACAGCTGTTGAAGTAGTACAAGTAAGCGTTACTCAATTAAATTACATAATCTGTAGATCACCTGAGATCTTCAGCCGTATAAACCATTGGACGGACGTTTATTGTACGTACGTACATACCGTGTATTGGTCTAGAAAAATCGTTTTTAAAATTAGGCTGAGAATTCGCGTATTTCGAACGCCGTAAGTGTCAAAACAGCTCAAAAAAAATACCTCCTTTTTGAATTCGGTTACAAATGGCCGCCCTTCCACACTTCCTAGTGTTTAAGCTGAAAAAAATACATGATTTTTTCAGAACTACTTCAAGTTGGCTACTGCGCAGAGTATAATTGACTTTTCATCTGGGATTTCTCAGTAGCATCCAGGAGTCTGGAATCGTGCCCGGTTGTTGGCAATAGGGTCTCCTATTCTTCATCATCCTTAGCCGGACTTCGCCCACTGCTATACACTGCACTGCGGCTAGCATAGCCTCTCTTTACCTGACCAATACCCACGTTCTTGAATCCCTCAATCAAGTTCCACCCGTGATAGCAACGATGTCATCTGCTCATCTTGCCACCATACGACCAAAAATGTTTCTCCCAGTCCTTGGACGCCACTCAGATACTTCCTTACTCTGCCTATCATCACCAAGCCTTGCCATATGTCCTGCCCAACGTCCAACTCCCTATAACATGGGGCATACACATAACTGGCGAAATCTGGGTGTACTGTAGGTAGGGTTGCCAGGTCTTAAAACTGGAAAGCCGAAAAAAACCAGCTCATTTAGCCGGACTTTTTGGTAAAATTAAATAAAAAGGCCGAACAACTTATTTTATTAAGGATTGTGTGTCTTTAAAAAAATACTTAGTAGCTGTAGCATTATTGTAAGTAAATCCAGGATTAATGACTCGTCAAATTAAAACTGTTTTAAATTATTATGAAAGAATCAATCTTCTTCTCTATTATGCAATTTTCAGTGAAAATATGGTAAAATTTAAAGCCTAACAAAAATCGGCCAGGCCGACAAGGTCTAATTTGGCTGGATACGCATCCTAAAAGCCTGGCCATCTTAGGGTTGCCAGGCTTTTAGGATGCGTAACCGGTACGTAGACTGTACGTACGCCTTTGCCTTACTTTTCGGAGAATACAAGCATAATATATCATAGCATAATATATCTTTAAAACTTGAAAAATAAAGTCTTTTGCAGTGTAAATTCTAATGTTAATGTAATTTTTTTTTTAACATATTTAGTATATATATACTTAAATGATAAGTCCTCTCCACATACTTACTTTTGCTGTGCCCGACAGGGTCTACAATTGTTACCAAAGAAATGTTTACCACCTAAGTCTACATTGTGGAATGCAATAAATAATTGAGTATTGAGTATTAATATTACGTAGTTGATAGTTCGTTGCTCTACCGAAGATAAACGTGCAAGGAGTGAGTGATCTCTTATTCAACGGAGCATTAAGTCTACTTTGACAGGAGTCCGTCCATTTGTCTTAATTATTAGAAAAACATTTTGTTTACCTAGATGAGATAATGGCATCACTTGAATTAGCTGGAAATTGTGAATGGAGCATTAATTAATTGTCTACGCTCGAGATTCATTTTGTGGTAGAATGTTTCTGTAGATTCATTTCGTGGTACTTGGTTCCAAATTAACAGGCAGATGTGTTGCTGGGGAGTTTGTTGCGCCACTTCTTCTTCCCAGCTAAAAACTAGGAAGTGGTGACGGGCGGCCGTTTTGGGGGACTGTCTTATGTTAAACTTATTTGAATAAATTACTTTTTGAATTGAATAATGGGATCGTAGGTTCAACTCCCAGACCAGACTATTTTGAGAATATGTGTTGAGCAATTCATTGATAATTATATTATGGATTTCTTTAAAATGGATCTTTGAGTTGGTCATTTTTGAAGAGGTAGGAATTTAAAATGAATGTAAAAAAAGGTTAAATACATTTCAGGTTATCTTAGGTCGCTTGCACGTGGCCAATAAAAGGAACTGGATTCTCTCCTAAGTTCCAAATATAAGATAATCTATACTTCTACAGTAATAATATTATAAATGAGAAATTTTGGATATTTGGACAGATGTTTGTTACTCTATCACGTCAGAACGGCTGAACGGATCTTGATTAAATTTGGCACAGAGGTAGATTATAATCTGGAATAACACATAGGATACTTTTTTATCCCGAGAGTATGTTCCCTTGGGAGACTTTTCGGCAGCTAGTAAATAATAGGATCCAGGTATAATGTCAAGACAACGACCTCGATATAAGTGATTTTAAAGCAATTTACGTGTAGTATTTTACGTGGAGCGGCTTATTCATCAATTGAAATTATTAGAGATGTAAAATCATGGACACTATACATTATGAATATGAATACCCAAGAGGATTCAGTATATATAAAAAAAAATCGTTTTGCGTCAACGTTTAAACAGACTTGCCCTATTAAGGATAATAATACAGATTAAATTTTCATTCATATTTAATTCTTATCAAAGTATCCTTGCCGCGTAAAGTACTGTGCTACAATTATTTTTAATTATTTCTTCCGAGTACTGCAGATAATAAGCACCTAGAAATATTCCAGCGTTGTCGTCTATGTCCTTATTTTTTCTTAATTACTGGTTAAGAATATAAAATTAATGGAAAATGGTTATTTCTTGTTGTAATAAATAATGTATCGATAGTAAATAAAGACTTAATTAATAGTTACAGCGACATATAACAAGCTTATCAATATATTTTCCCTGTGTGTAAATTTTTCATATGCATTAAGGTACGAGAGACCTTTATTTCAAGTAAAACATGGCTAAAAATTTGCACAGTTTTCCTCAAAGTTTCGAGGTTATTGATCTCCCAAAAACCTGGGTCACATCCTATCTTCAATAAATAATGATTTGTAGTATCTTCACCTTAATAACAAGTAATTTGTGAGTAACTGTACTTTAACCGCAAACTGAAGTATAATATGACAGGTGTTTAGTTTGAAGTACAATCGGGGACAGACTTATTTATCCATCGCATATTTTTTTTATTTAATTCAAGTTGCTGCGCGATCTTAACCCAAACTTGGATCTGTAAGTAAAATAAAGTAAAAAAGTAAGTTGTTGATCATGTACATGGCTGAATGCAATAATTATTCCATGTCACATTTTGATGCGGCGCCTTAGTGAATTATTTTATTATTTAATATAATTAGAATCTGAATCATTTATAATAAAAACTTTTAAGCTACATTTAATCCGCTTAAAAGAAAGGAACACAACGATTTTTTGTGGTCTGAAAGTTTTTATGTTCGTGGCCATAACAAAATACTAAATAAAGTCATTCGGATCCATCATCAGACTTTTAAAGACAATCGCTACCCAGTTAATTCAGTGGTATTAAAAAATCAGTCAATAATCCCTTATTTTTCCCTTTTTTCTCTTTTTTTATTAATGGGTTGTGGAGGTCTGGTAGGCAGTCGCTCCACGTAAAATACTGGTATTCAGCTTAATTCAGTTTGACTGGAAGCCGACCCCAATATAGTTGGGAAAAGACTAGGTAGATGATGATAATCCCTTATTTTATAAACTAAGTGGTTACTTTCTGAAAAGGTACTGAACTATACGAGTCAATTTGTATCCCAATTTAATCAAACTTGTGCAACCGTCAATTTCATCAGATGATCAAAGTCTTGCAAATATTATTTTGTGGACTCATTGCCATATCTGGCACAAAATTATTGCAAAAAATACAGTCAAGTGTGAGTCGATGTAATCGTATAAGTTTCGTATAAACAGGAAATACATTATTACTGTTGTTTTTGTCTGTGTAAATGGCAGTTTGTAATTATACGTTTTTATGTTGTACTTCTAATCGGTTATTATAAGACTAAAACGTGGAACTAATGAGTTCTTCAACATATACAGATTTGTGAATATTATTTTTTCATTTCGCTTATGTAGATTTGCAGATAGGATTATTATATTTGTAGTTTTCATTTGACGATTCAGAAATGTCTATGATCTAAGTTATTTAAGATTGTAAATTAACCTGTATTCTAAGTTATTTCTTCCACTTGACTCCAACTCGAATAAATAAAATAAGAAAGGAACTTTGATAGATTTGAGGTGACATAAACAAAAATCAGCTACTAGAAAATTTCCGAAAACAATATGTCAATTTGAAACAATAATAAATGAAAGAGAGTTCTAATTACCTTTAAGGCTGATTGTTCAAAGTCAATGCCAAAATGTTTATTCCAATAAGGCCATTAAAAGGCACTTTGAACGTCAACATTACAGTTCAAAGATTTGTATAAAATAAAGCGACTCTACTGTCCATTCACAAAGGTAGATTCTTATGGAGAAGAACGGACAAGAAACTCCATAGTTACTTATTTCAAATAAAAGTTTTACAATAAATTGTACTCACACATTTACAAAATTGATTTTACAGTGTGTGAGTTGTTTAATAGAAAAATAAAATGAAAAGTAAACAAAAAAGTAAATCTATATCGTTAAATCCATTTCAAATCAGATCATTCTTAACTCAAGAATAAATAATTATGAATGTTTGACATTTTTCCTGTATAAAGCTGTCAAGCCGCAGTATCCCTTAATGAATTGATGATGGAATAAGCAATATATTAAGTAGTTTCTAAAGATTATTTAGCAGCATATTTTCAAAAGTCATTCAGTGTGTCTGTAATAATTGATAGTTTCAAATAATTGTTTCCTTTGATTTAGTATTATTATTTGTTCTTGATTGTTTATTGATGATTGTAATATGATTTAATGTCATTTATGATTTCTGTTTTTTCAATTTTTGCCTAGTTTTGTCAGGTGTTGTTCAAAGTATTTTTTTTTTTTTTTAATAAGGTTTCAATTTTGTTTTTGACAGACCAATGACTTGTTTGTGTGGTGTTTTAAACTGTAAGGTCAAGTTGGTTATAATGATAAATAAATAAAAAAAAAGTTTTCCTCCTCCAAAGTGCTTACGGAACTCCAAATCCGTCTGACATGCACACCGCAAGATTATTGACCGACAACTTACAAAAGGATTTCGTAGTCAACACAACTGTACAGTATGATTTATTAAAGGTATATATTTATAGTCACTATGACTAATAAGCTAAGGGGAATGACCAGGGCTATGAATTTTCCAGAGTCATGCGCTATTAAGGTCAAAAGTCTCACGTGACTTATGTCGTGTTTAGACTTTTACCTGTGCTTAAAATTGAGGTATAACTAATGGCTTTTTTATATTGTGATCACAAAATATCCCCATTAAAAAAGGTGTAAAAATTTTAACACAGCGTTCAGTACGTCTAACCAAAGATATCCAAGCAAAAAAGCACTGATTAGTGATTTTATTTTGACCTAAAATAATATTTTTTCTGCACATTAGGATAAACACATCCTCAGCATCATTATGGATGGATCCACTTGACGTGGTCACGTGCGCCTGCACATTTGTAGTATCAGAATTATGAGATAACAAAGACATGGATGTGTTTATGCATTGGGTAAACCAACGTTTTAGTGTATTTTCGTTAGGTGATTTTTTTTTCTATATTTTTTACCATCATCATCATCATCTACCTGCCCTCATCCCATGTTACTTGAGGTCGGCGCAACACGTTATTTTCTTCCATTCTGTCCTGTCAACCGTCACGCTATCACTAACACCCTTTTCTTTCATATCAGTCCTAACACAATCCATCCATCTTTTCTTTGGCCTCCCTCTCCCTGTCCATCCATCCACATTTATATTCATAACTCTTTTAGTTACGTGCATTTCATCCCTCCTCTTCACATGACCATACCAAGATAAGCGGTTCCCTTTCAACTTTTCCGTTATTGGCGCCACTTTTAAGCTACCTCTAATGAATTCATTCCTTACTTTATCCATTCTAGATACTCCACACATCCATCTCAACATTCTCATCTCTGCTAAATGCAATCTTAATCTAATTTTTTTTTTACCATCGTCCTTGTTTTGGTGGTCTCAATGATTTCTAAAAGACTATTAGATATAGCAACAGAAATAGAAAAATACAAGTACTGTATAAGACGTGATGCATGACACGTTTCGATTCGAATACAATTTTCAAAGATGAGATTTTTTGTAATTTACCTTGTTTGTTAAAATTAAAAATCATGGCTAGCATTGCTATATTTATTATTATTATTATTTATTTTTATTTTTATTTTTTTTTATTTTTTACTACACTATGTAATAAAGCTGAAAAGTTTGTTTGTTTGAACACGCAAATCTCTGGAACTACCTGTCGGATATGGAAAATTATTTTTATAGATGATAACCACATGGAATAGAACGGGAAAAAACGGGATATGTGCGTACGAAGTCGCGGGCAAAAGCTAGTCTTAAATATCTGAATTACGAGAACACATTGGTCACTATTAATCCTTGCTGAATGCGTGCTTCAAGTCACTGATTGACTTGAAGCACGAATTGAGCTCGGCAAGCGTGCATGGTAGTCACTTGACAATGCTCATTCCTTCTCTATGAGGAGCGACATTTTTTTTCTTAATTTTGCAAGCTAAATTAATAATTTATTTTTAGAAATATATATATGATTCAAAGTCTAAGCATTTAGTTTAAATGAACCATTTTTTTTTAATTGTCAGTCAGTCAAAAACATGAAGCTATTTGCACGTTCCAAAGTGTAGATCTCTATTGAGAAGAACGTGCAAGAAACTCCACAGGGATCCATCATTTTGATGGGAATTATGTCTCATAGTAATGTTATGTGTATGTTTAAATTAAACGGTTAAATTTTATGCAAGTCGTTTTATAAATGACAGTGAGTCAGCTCATATTAAAGAGAGATCATTTGACGAAATAACTTTTAGGCAACTTGCATAAGCATTGCATAGCGTGATATGCAATTATGTCGGGTGGCCATTTTCTTAAAGACCATATATTATGATACAAATTCAGACAAACACATACGTATAAAATATTACTCAACTAATTATAATGAATTTAATTTAAAAGGATATAATGATTTCTCTCTCGAAATGTTTAATTTGGAACACTCCAAAATGTACTCTAAATAACTACCATAAAATTGAAATTACCATGACATTAAAATCGCGGCCTTGCACGTACAGTGCCGTGCAATATAAATTACACAGTTTAACTTGGAGATAGGTTTGGGCGCTCGCAAATTATGGAGGTATAGTGAAAAATTTAAATGGCTGCTTATTTCTGTAACTAGCCAGCTGGTGTTGTTTTTTGTTCGTAAATTAAATGTATTTTTTTTGACAGTTATAAAGTTTTTTATGACTTATATTGTAAACATCACATTGTTTGTGTTAGTATTTGTAAAGGAAATTTTATAGTAAGTGCTGAGCTTTTTAAACTAGCTTCATGAATTTGTTTGAGAAATCTTGAGAATTTAAATTTGAAATAAAGGATTTTTATTCATTGATAGAAAACGACATTATCGCTAAATCTCTGGGATATGCCAAGAGAGCGAAACCGGGGGAAAATCGAATTAAATGAATAAGAGAATTGATGATCGATAAAATCAGGGCCAGAAGACGTTTAAAGCAATAAAACATTCTTGTAGTTTTTTTTTAATCAGGAAATCCAAAGTAATTATAATTTTCCGTCCAGTCAGACGTTTTTGCGTAAATGTACAATATTTTATGAGATAAACAACTTTTTACTTCAGTTATAAGGTGACGATAATTATCTCCTGAAGAATAGTTTTACAATAGCCTTGATGATATAGGAAGCTACCTACAAAGTTGCTGAAAGATAATTTAATTTAACTAGCTATTTTAGCTTAGATATAACAGAAAAAGCATATTTTTTATTTAAATCTAATGCAAAAATCTCGTCAAAGCCAACAAAACTAATTTAATTACCGATAACTTGAAATTCGCAAAAACTGAAACTTCAATATTATTTATTTATGTAGATGTATTCACCTGCTTCCACCGATCATTTAAACTACGTAGGATGCGTCATTAATTACATAATTGAAAAAAAAAGCCATTGAAATAACCATTATAGTGGGTCCACAATACAGAATTCCATAAACTTCTACAGAATTTTATTTTTGCAAGCAATGTAGACAAATGTCTATGTGTGATTTTTTTGAATTTAGAGTTCAAAGTCTGCGCAGACAAAAGTCTATATCGTGTGGACCCTCTATTACTCTCATTCCTCATGTTTCAACCACGCCCTACAACAATCTACCGCATTGCTAACCTTATCTTCAGATTACAATACCACCCTAATAATCAGAGCAAGAAGGTTTTATAATGTTATTATTTTTCTTACATCGTTCGTTATATAACACCCTCTCTTACGTAAGAGAGACAGAGAAGGAATGTACTCAACGAGATACACAGCCGGACAAAAATATTGGTCGATCGATTTATGTTTTTTGACTGTGGTATGACGTAAATGCAATAATTCGGTATTATTATATATAAATGCTTGCGCGAATGATCGCAAAAAAATATTATTTTGGATGTGTTAATAACTTCACCGGTTTTAATTAGTATTTCAATAGTTTAAGAGGTTTATAGGGTTTCAGATACGAAGCTGATTCTTAATTTCAATAAAATTATGATTATAGAGAATAATTTTGCATATCAGTCGCTTAAAAGATACTTAAAAGTTAAGAGATTTTTTTTTTGTTTGTCTCCTGGAGTTGTTTACTATATGAACCTTGCATTCTCAGTGGTAAAAAATAATACAAATGTACGTTTTTGTAATATTGTTTACCATAAAAACAGACGAAGTCAAGAACAGTTAATAACCTGAGTCAATCTATTATTTCTCTCGTAGATAAAATAAAACAACAACATACAACTCTAATCTCTTCAAAATTAGAGTGAACAGGCTTCTTCTGGGTAAGCTCGCTCCATCGTCGACTTTGTCTCTGTCATCTATGACCTAGACTAGAGTCAAGAGCAAACCCATATTAAATAAAAAAAAAAATGTAATAACATTAGCCCAGTTTTTATCTCTTTACTTTAAAATGAGTGGAAGCAATAAAAGGGGAATTAAAACTTCTATTTTTAATTTAATATTTAGGATGGAAATAGGTTTTGTTGCAGATTAACAAATTAAAATGTCACTGGGTCGGTTTTTTAAGTTTGATGTGGACGATGTCGCGGGCAACAGCTAGTGGTCCTTTTGCTATATTTAATTAAGGAGGCGATAGTTATATAGGGTACTCCAGAAGTACGTGGTCATATTTAAGGGGTATTGGGTAGCTGGTAAACATTAAGGAAACAATTACAAAACAAAAAAAAATTTTTTTTCCAAAAAAACAGACTAAAATGTTCCAAACATCACTTTTCAAGCACTCTGATGCAATACGTGACATCAAATCGGTAATAGAACTAAAGTAAATGTCACCAACTGTAACAAGCTGCTTGAAAAGTCATTTGTTGGGAACATTTAGTCGTTTTTTGTCGTCGAAATTTTTGCAAGTCACTTTTTTTTTTGTTTTGCTATTTTTTATTCAAAGTCAAAGTCAAAGTCAAAACGTTTATTTCAATTAGGCCATTAAACGGCACTTTTGAACGTCATCATTTACAGTTCAGTAAAATAATAATATTACATTAATAAAGTGACTCTACTGTCCATTCGGAAAGGTAGATTCTTATGGAGAAGAACGGACAAGAAACTCTATCTTATTTTTTTTTTTGAGAAAAAAGTTGCCCCACGCTAGGAATTTCTCCTGTTTCGTGGGTGCGTTTATAAACATACAATTTCACATACACAAACAGCCAGACCCGGAACAACTATCTGTACGCCATACAAATATTTGTTCCGTGCGGGAATCAAACCCGCGACACGCGCCGCAACAGTCAAGCGCTCAACCACTGCGCCAATCGTGTCGCATACCATAAAAAGAAATAGAAGTGACTTATACAGGTTAGGGAAATATGCGTCATTTTCCTCATCAAACGCAGACAGGCCAAAAATATCGAGATTTGGAAGTAAAAAAAACGACTGCCTTCGATACTTTTGTGCAAAATGGTTGACAACACAACCAAAAATGAATAGCTAAAGAACTAGGTCAAACACTCTCGTAGGCGGGCTAGGTATTGGACGCTAAATTACTTAATACTACTTATAGTATTTTGGATACCTTATAAGGGAATTAACCATAGATAGTTTTCGATGGTATGAATAACGAATCCGGAATTTCGAAGGCTAACAAGATATATAAAATATGTATGTTGTAGGACGTAAAATAATAGCACCATCCCATCACTTCCCGTGGGTAAAAATATGATTTAAAAAAGAGATTAATTTAAATATTTATTTATTAAATAAATAAATAATTATTAAAAAAATATTTATTAAATATGATGATATCCGCAAGAGATTACCGACATAGCCCGAAGGATCGCCAAACTGAAGTAGGCAGGGCACGTTCTTTTTTTTTTTTTTACCTTAGACAGGACTGAATAGAATTAGAAATCATGTAACACCTAGCCCAAGGAACATAGGACAAGATAGGAAGCTGATAACATTAGTTAATATCGAAACTTATGATGAATACGTATACCGTTACTAGTCCAATAAAAAATAGTGGTAATGTGTACCACAACCGTGATACATACGATTACTAATGAAAAGTCGACCATTGGAGTTACCTAACGCTTCCAATGTGTACGTATCGAGTCGGTCGGAAGGGCAGCTGTCGAAACGCTCAAGCCTGTTCGATTTCGGTCCAGTAGTTTACGAGATCAGCGCAAACATGCGGACATGTTGCTTGCTTAGTATGCGGTTTAGTTTGTGATTTATTTAGGTTGTATTTTGTGTATCTACTTGTTGGAAGAACCATACGTTAATTCACTTTTTCTTCCAATGGTAATATTTGAAAATTTAATGTTTGATTGGCTAAGTAGTAAACCAGCGAATGGTTTTATCAACTATTGGTAGCAGTTTCGATTCCCACATGAAAAAACACGTTTCCGAATCCTACTTAATATTATAAACGCGAAAGTTTGTAAGTATGGATGGATGGATGGACGTTTGTTACTCTTTCACGTCAGAACGGGTGAACGGATCTCGATGAAATTTGGCACAGAGGTAGATTATAGTCTGGAATAACACATAGGATACTTTTCATCCCGGGAGTATGATCCCTTGGGATAATTTCCAATATTAACGCGGGCGGAACCGCGAGCGCTAACTAGTAGTAAATACAAAACAGTGGTAAAATCAATTTCCATCGAGCATAGTGATTAAGGAATTTTCCATATGTCGACGTATAGGTATCGGAATCACATTTAATCAATAGAATTCCGGAATTCCCCTGTAATATAATTACGAATATACACTAGAATACTGTAGACTGACTTATTATAAATCTGTACTTATAAAGTAAAGCTGAAGTGTTTGTTTGTTTGTTTGTTAGAAAGCGCTAATCTCTGGATTTTTTTTTGCCACATTCATGAGGAAGGCTAGGCTATTCGGGAACGGATTTTCGCGTATGAAGTCGCGGGCAAAAGCTAGTTATAAATATTGGCCAAGCATTTACTGAATATATCGTGGTCGGTTTATTTAACAAAGAGCGACTGCTTGTCTGAACTACACAACCCAGTTACTGAGTAAAATGACACCCCTTAATAAGACTCCTCATTTTATATATTTATTTATCAATTAAGGCACACCAACGGCATATTTACAATTATAACAAAAACATGCAATCAATTCTTCAATGCACAACATTCTCAATGAAAGATTAACAATGTAATTAATTTAAAATAGCAATAATTAAAGCACCCCACTATCAAATATAATTTATTAAAATATTATATTTTTATTATCATAAAATAAGAATAATTACTTACAATAAAATAAAACATTATAATGATTATATATAATTATTAGATTTTACGAGCTACTGAGTATAAGTTTTACGATTGTCAAAGTTTTACAAATCTCAGCCAGGACCAAAGGCTTAAATTGCTCTTTGAGGCACGGATAGGTATGTAACGAATGGCCCACAGTGGGCAATGGTCACCCATCCATGGACCGAACTCGGGAATCGTTGAAGACTGACCCGTGCAGCCATTAGGATTTAGCCTCTTGGGACATTATCAACCGACTATTATTATACTCGTTCTTGGGTAAAATGCTTAAGATGTACTTAAGACTTTGTATCTAAGGGCCTTATCACACTGGCGATTTGCAAGCGAGGTTCTGCACATTCTCCGCGCTATGAACTCTCGCAAATCGCCAGTGTGGTGTGGTATCACACTTTTCTTTTTTGTAAGGGTGGGAAATCATCAAATGTCTTTTTCCGCTCTGGGTGGAGTGGAAGGGCGTGTCAGACTCTTACTGACTAAAACCCATCCGTGTTCCTTCTAAAGCCCTTTGCGTTCCAGGGCCGCGGTGACTCTTTCGAACAAGTTTTGCAACAGTGTGGTATCTGCCTAACAGGAAATTACTTTATAAAGATGTATGACGTACTTACATAAGGTCTAAGGCTAATTTGAGGTCATCATTGATGGATAAGGTCAAGCTACGCAATGTGACAAAAACCCATCATTTTGAATAATTTGCTAGGTTAACTGTGGGTTAGGTTACAATTTTTTGCGGATTTTGTTCGGAAGTGTCACCGCGGCCCTGGAACGTAAAGGTCATTAGGAAGAACACGGATGGGTTTTAAATAGTAAGAGTCTGACACTCCCTTCTGCTCCGCCCAGAAGAGTCATTTCATGATTACCCAACCTTAAAAAAAGGTTATAATGTTATTATTTTGAAGAAATATTCTATGGTTATTTTGATTTTTGGGCAAGGGTTCTCTTAAGAATTTGCTAGGGAAGCAGGAGCCATGCTATGACGTATTAAAAACATAATGATTACCGGGTGGGAAGGAGATTGAGCTATATAAAATGCATAGCACTATCCCTTTCTCACAACGGAATCTCAATGGCATTAGCACGTCGTAGGGTCCCTATTATTATATTACATGAAAGAGTCTCTCCAGCATTCTGAAAGTATATTTTATACTATAGGACATTCTAAAAGAATTGTGCGTACAGCTAAGAATGAAATTCCTTGCCGGAGTCTGTGTTTCCTGGTAGTTAGAACCTGGAGGTCTTTAAGTCAAGAGGGGAATAGGTTACTTCTAGGTAAGCGTGCCCCATCGTCGATCACATCACATCCTCGCTTACCATCACGTGAGCTTGTGGTCAAACATGAGCCAAGCAATTATTTAAAACCAGCGGCCCCCCCTGGCTTCGCCCAAATGTATTTTTTTTTAATTTCTTTTATACAAATCTTGTCCTGACAATTACGAACATAACAAAAATATATTTTTTTTAATCGTTCATGTCGTTCCCAAGTTATGCGCGTACATACATTTCGGCGATTCATTTTTATTACTTTTACTAGTGGTCCCGACAGATGTTGTCCTGTCCGAACGTTTGCTATGTGTCTGAGGAAAAAATATAGAAATCAATTGCAGCGCCACCAATTGTGAATCTAAACCATTCTCGAATCCCCCCTTGAACACACACAAAAAATTTCATCAACATCGGTCCAGCCGTTTAGGAGGAGTTCAGTGACATATAAACGTACACAAGAAATATATATATTAAGATAGAGAAGAGGTATTACAGTCACATGTAAGTCAATGTGATTGGTACATATTATTATAGTAATCAACACAATGTATAATTAGTTAACTATGTTGAATAACCAACACAAAACAAAAACAAAATGATAAAATCTTAACGAGGGTTCGACGTTACATGAAATTAAATACAATGTTATTAAAATTTTGAAGTTTACAATAAACACTGAAACCCAAAAATGTGGTCCCGGAACTGTTTTACACAGAAAAGACATCAACGCGCAATGTCACCACACCTTTTTTATTTTTGGAAACCGCTTTTGTATTTGTTAAAAATTGTGTCTAAATTTTATTGTTGTGTTTTATTTTATTATGGTGGAAAATTACCTGCGTGACGTCACACGTACATAACCTTGATATGCATGTGCGCATTAATATTATATGAAAAATAATTACCTAAAAATTAATCTTTTTATTGTTTTATCAAAATTAACACTTTTTTACACCTATTTATTTTGTTTAAATTAGCAAGAAAATACGCAAGAGAAACCTTAATTTGACTGTAATTAATTTTAAAATCTGCTTTCTGGGTATAATAGCTCTGTCTGGGTATAATAATCTAGCGGATATCATATTATTTATGATACTTTGAAATAATGTACCATCGGCTAGAAATAGCCAATTCATTCAAGACTTCCTATAATTGTGTCAGACATTCTTAAGCTATAAAAATCTGTCAGATATTCGCAACAACTTATATAATACCTCAAAGTATTTTTGTCATAAGCCTTGTAGCAAGCTTATGACGAAATTTTATCCTTGAAGACGTTACTTTTTCGTTTGGAATATGAACCTTATCGATATAGACATAAGAGCGTATTTAATTTTTATGTAGGGTCAGAGAGGTCAGTCAACAATGGCTTATGTATTAGAAGTATGTGTCGAGACATTATTATATAGCTATTATGTGAGAGATGAATAATTCTTCATCTATTCATCTCATGAAGAATTAATGTGTTTATTGGCTCTTCTTTAGGTAAACTTTATATCTTATTAAGAAATCTTACTCAAAACATAACTAAATAATAAGTTATTTCGTTATTGTTATTTAAATTTTATCTTGTTAGTCCGTTCGTATATAGAATCTTAGTTACTCAGGGAAATCTATTATTTGACATACAAAACTGTTATACGAATAAGCTGTAATATATTATAGTCTTAGTCTTAGTCTTTATAACCCAAAGGTTGACTGGTAGAGAATGCCTTGATGCATTAAGTCCGCCCATGTACCACTATTGTACATAAAGTTTAAACAAATAAATAAATAAATAAATAAATAAATAAATAAATAAATAAATAAATAAATAAATAAATAAATAAATAAATAAATAAATAAATAAATAAATAAATAAATAAATAAATAAATAAATAAATAAATAAATAAATAAATAAATAAATAAATAAATAAATAAATAAATATATTTTAAGTATCACTGTTGGTTTCCTAAACAAAGAAAAATAGGGCCATTAAAACACAGTAAATGGATAAATTATTTATTTATTTATTAAAACTTTATGCACTAGTAAAAACACTGTACAAAGGCGGATTAAAGCAAAAATATAAATAAATAATAATAATAATAAAAAAATAAGTTTATTCAGAAAATTTTACAAATTAATCGGCTATCCGCTTCATTGAATTCGACCAAAATTACCATTTTTACGATAGTTGCCCTTACTTTCAAAAACTTTATTTACGGGTAATTTTATTTAAAAAAAACTTATTTTATGAAGAACTTTGTCAAAGATACATTCTTATTTTGACCTTAATGTGTATGACGAAGGCTTATGCCTGGCTGCCACCTACTCGAAGCTTGACTGAATCCCCATCCTTATCCTGAATTAAATGATATATTATTATTATTATTATTCCGTACAAACCATACAATTTTATTTCTAAATATTTCAATATAAATTATTTAAAAAAAAATTAAGAATATAAAACTAGTTATTATTGTATATTTTATTTTATATACTTACTTATAATTACATTTATAAATATATAAAAATATTTAAAAATATAAAAAATACTAGCTCACCGGTATCGGGAACAGGGTCCAAGCTACCGGTGGTCAGGGCCCCTGAGAGAGGAACCTCCTAACTATGCGCGTCGTGTCCAGGAGTACTGCTTTCTGGATCAAGCCCTTGATCCAGATTATTATTATTATTATTCTTTATTGCACACACAATATAATGGGAATGGGAAATACATTTCTTCTTCTTCATTGCTTAAAAGTCTCCTCCGTAGTCAACCATGAGAAAAAAAACAAGTAAAGCAACACTGCACACAGTATGTATACTCAACCATATCTTGCATCTTGGTTTACCAACCGAGTTCCTATAAAATGATGCTCAGACCGACCTCGCACACGTGAGGCCAATGCAAGGTCTTGGATAAATATAACTTGTTGGATTAAACTTGTTTTTAACGTATGTTTGGGTGGCTTTTGTGTTTTCGAAGGGTCACATTCCAGTTTCACTAGATGCAGATAAATGCCAATATTTTATACTAGATTTTGCCCGTGACTTCGTTCGCATATGCATATCCCGTTTTCTCTCTTAGTGCGTGCACGCCAAATTTCAGCTTTCTACGACCAGTAGTTTCGGCAGTGCGTTGTCTGTCAGTCGCTTAGTAACGAAACAGTTTTATATATGTCACCTGAAAATGGCAAATGCCGTAAGATTGTAAAATATCGCGTGAAATTGTAAACAATTTTTTCAAATAAGACACGTAGGTATATTGGAAACTATTGAATTTGGATGGGGTTTATTGTATACAAAACGATTCTTTCATAATATATCGAGAAATTATAATCTGATAAATATTTATTACAATCTTACGGAGTCTGCAATTTACCGGTGACATATATATTGATGAAGCGACTGTTAATTTAACTAATATCTTTCTGGAAAGTGACAAAAATGTTTGGTGTAACTTGTAAAGTTGCTGGAAGGAAGAGTTTTTTTTAACTTTGTGACAGTCCTTTGATGTCAATGCGCATCCCGACCCGACCCAATTTCAAAATAGTTTGTCTTATGTTAAAATAGTTTTTAAATTTTAGACAACTTCGACTAAAACTGTTTCCATGGAGCGATAGTCTGACAAAAGACCATTTTGATTCGCGGTTCTGCGCAAGTATTTTTTCCCGTAGTATAAGAAGTAAATACCCTCTACAATAATCTTAAAAATTTTCTTACAAAAAAATACAACCGACTTCAAAATAAAAAAAAAAACACTACAAAGTATGAAATAACTTTAATTTCGGAAGTCGGTGTTTTTTGGACATGATTGAGGACTAAGTTGCACAACTAATTCCTGAAGAATTGACCCTTATTCAATATTTCCTCCCCTAAGCATTTCTGCAGGAACCCCATTCCATGATCCATTAATCAGACATTCTCATCAACTGTGTGCCATCACAATCGCGAGGTTGCCAGATCGTAATAAGTGTTGCAACGTGCGAACCTTCGTAGCATGCGTCCGCGCATATAAACATGTATCGCAACGTCGACGTCGGTACAAGGTTAGTGAAAACGATCCGGTCAGTTTTGGGCCGTCGCGCGTCGGTCCAAGGATGACCTTTTAGATTGTGTTCATGAGAAGTGCACCTATTTGTATTGATTTTAGGACAATAGGTTTAAGTCTGTTTGGTGCAGTTAAGAGCATTTACAGTTAACAGCACCACCAAATTTTTTAAAATAGCTATTTTATATCAGTGCATTAGTTGTTCCCGACTAGATAATCTATATATATTTATTTACCAATTTTTATATATATAAATGAATCCCTATTTCCCTTGGTCACGGCATCACGCGTGAACGGCTCGACCAATTTAGCTAATTCTTTTTTTTTGGTTAGTTTATTTCTAAAATGTTGAAAAAAAGAATATACATCCGGGCGAAGCCGGAGCGAGCCCCTAGTAAAGTATGAAATAAACCGAGAAAATGACAGAGCAATTCAACTTGTTCCCTGTTCTCTCTATTGGTGTCAGAATCCCACGAGCTAGCATGAACCCTGAACATGGTTCGTTTAAAATTCAAATTCGCCTTGTATTTCGTACTACCTGATGCACGCGATTTCGTCCGCGTGTTGGCTGCAAAGAAAAAATGCTTACATACAAAGTTCCCATTTCCACCCTTTAAAGTTGAAATTTCCAAAAATATTTCGTACCGGATGCTTAAGTTATAAAATAAACCTTTAACTAAATTTCACCTTAGTACTTTTGACTGTGCGTTGATAGTGAGGATAAACGACTCTTATAAGTATAGATTGTACCATGTAAAATTAGACTGGAGCTTAGGTCCTAACGTACTCCGAAAAAGGCCATAGCAAAACTGTTCCACAACTTTCCTGCTAAGGGTTCCCACCTCTCCTAAGCCTTCTGATATGGTCAGCTCGATATCCGTTCTACTTGGAGCTCTGGCGCCCTTCGCGACACATTGCTGGCTAATAACATGCATCCTGTCTGAATCTATTCGTTCTACGACTAGTAAGTGAACCACAGAGTAACTAGTTATCTAGTACTTGCAGTGGTTCAACGTCTATACTTCTAGTTGGACTGTGCACACGGCTAAGGAGTGGAATCCCTGCCGGTGTCTGTGTTTCCTGATAGTCTTTAAGTCAAGAGTGAATAGGTTACTTCTAGGCAAGCGTGCTCCATCGTCGACCACATCATCGCTTATCATCAGGTGAGATTGTGGTCAAACGCAAGCTCGTCAATAATTCACAAATGCTGTCATACATTTTGACATGTCTTCAGTGCTGTCTTATAGATTTAGGATATATTTAAAATTAATGACAGCTATTGTTAATACACAGTTCGCAAACGGACTGTTGAGCATGTCTGCTTTGATTCTCAATTCGGCCAAAGTGGTCATGAGAAAATTTTTAGTATCAACCTGAGTCTGGTTCGGTGTCCTAGTTGATGAGCATGTCTGATTAATGGATTGTAGAAGTTGAGATGGGTTCTTGCAGAAATGCTTAGGGCAGGAAATAACCCACTTTTTAAGGGGCTGAAACATAACTGTCATACATCTATGGCTTTAATGAAGTTCTAGGCCCGGCGCTCATTATCGGCATCGGCAAGAAAAGGAATCCTTCGGCATTCCTACATGCAAGCGCACACTGTCGGAAACTATGTCTTGGCATGCTGCAACGTTCTTAGGGATGACGAGGTGTCCTTAAGCGTGCCGCACCGTCCTCAAGCTCCCGAAGTATCCCGAAGCAGCCTCAAAGCTGCCGATGGAGGAGTAGCCTTAAGCATACCGAAGCGGTATTTTTGTTACCACGATCATATATCATGGAAATTTCTAATGTATTGCCATGAAGTTAATGTATAATGCTTTTTATCACCTAAAATCCTCAGCCGTGCCGATGCCGATAGTGGGCGCCGGGCCCTATGCTGCAGTTGGGTACTTCTCTCGCTCTTCAAATACACGTTGATAGACTGCATGAATATGCAGGTAGTCTGTGACAGCAAATACTTCACTTAATCATATGCATTACCATTTACAGAGTTAATAAAATACGTACGTATTGGGTATGATCGTATGGAGTCGTCATTATTATACGATGAGATATGGATGAGTGTTTTACCATTCGCCATGTATGAGTATTACTCGCCACCCATATCTTTCTTCAGAAAGAAGCGATTGGATACTTACTATTGTTTTAAAAACTTACGATAATTGTTACAATATAAGTGTTCTTAAAATATGTACTTACGTGGTGTATTTTTATTGGATGTTCTAGTATTGTTTTGACTAACTGAGGGTTGAACTGATGTTGCTAAGTACAATAATAGTGAGCGACATTTATTTAGCTAAAACAAATCTGCCTGCATTTTTCAACTTTGTTGGGGGGTCGTCTTCCAGTCTATCCGGACGCAGTTGAGTACCAGTATTTTTCATGAAACGAGTGCCTATCAGACCTCCACATCATAGTAACTTGGTAACTCTTGGCAAGACTTAATAGACGTAGAATTTTCTGACTGTCAAAGGTGTTAAATGGCAGCCGGGACCAACGTCTTAATATGCTTTCCGAGGCACGGCGGAGTCTCGGTATGTAATGGATGGTCACCCATCCAACCACCGACCTTAGAAAGAAAGAAACATGTTTATTAGCAAGCGTTGCTTATCTTCAAAGTTCGACCACCGATCTAATAGACCAAAGAGCTGTTTATTATACTGACTAATAAGGTCACTAAACTAGAGTACAGCTTATGTTTCGCAAGCTGCGCACTCAGTCACCCACCGATCACGCCTTTCCATTTTACCTATTTAATATCTATTCATACATAGTATATTTTACTAGCAACCCGGCTTTACACGAGTGCAAATTGTATACACACACAGTTTGAAGTTAGGAACAGAAGATATTATAGAAGAGTCGAACTTAACGTCAAATTCTCAATTGCGTCTCGGATCTAATTAGTTAAATCTTTCTGAAAGTCACGCTATTCATATATGAATCTCAAAATAAATGTGGCGAGATCCATAAATCTTAACTATCTATTTATGAAAGGCATGCAATGTAACCAATCCGTTTTATCATAATCTTAATTTCGTTCTGTGCAGAATAAACTATTTTCTTTCTGTCATCATTGCCAACCGGAACATCAGTACAACTTATAATTACACTGCGTAAGTACGGATCTTATAATAAATAACTCTCATTGGTGGGCAGTCAAAACGGAGCGCTGACGCAAGGGTTTCATCACAGTTATGTCACTTGAGCGAGGCGATCGTTTAACTTGTGTTGTGCAACCATTCTCTCTCTCTGCTATCTGTGCCTTCCGCTCGCTACTGATCGTCTATGGTTGAAGATATAGTATGATCAGCCTATAATGTTCTATCCTCCCCCCTGCGACGCCCTAAGCCGAGATCCGTACCCAACAGGCGTGCAGTTGCTTAGTTTGTAATTTTTTGAATAAGCCTTGACTGGAGGCTTTAATTTAATATTAAGGCCGCCACAGGAAAGTCCCGTTAACCTTTTGAACGCCAGAGCATAAACGCATCGGCGTGCCCTCGACGCCAAGCCGCATATTCGCTGTACTTTTTGTCACTTATTTATGACGTTTCGGAAAAAAGAACTATCTTGTCTCCAATGCTGGAACACAGATCAAAGAGATCTGTTTCACAGGGAGTGGTTTGAAATCCACCCTGGCCCATTCTTTTTTTTTGTTTTTTTTTTTTTTTTAATTCAATTCAATTCAATATCTTTATTGTGGATCATAGGTTAGTACATAATACAGGTCTTAAAAATTAAATAATGATCAGCTATGTCCCGCCCATAGGGCACACAATAGTTACATTAGGAGTAAAAACAATGATAAAAAAAAAAAATATTAATAACAAAGTACATGAGTGGGCCACTGAACGCTTCATGACTGAGGAGGACTATATTGGAGCAGTGATTTGTCTGCAAGAAAGTATTTTATAGAGTAGTAGCACTTGTCTACTAACAGATCATGGAGACTCTTTTTAAACTTCTTTATTACTGGTATCATTCTAATAGGCCCCGGAATATTATTATAGATGTGTGTTTAAGGGTGGGAAATCATCAAATGACTTCTTGGTGGAGCGGAAGGGCGTGTCAGACTCTTACTGACTAAAACCACCAGGGCCGCGGTGACTCTTTCGAACAAATTCCGCAACCCTGGCAGGACGCTGGCCCATTCTTACGAGTAGATTTAGTTTAAGAGTTATGGATTCTTACACGTCACATTCATTAAGTAGTAGGTACGAGAAGCCTGCACATTCATGTAGTATTCTATTGTATCATAATATTGGTAATAGTTTTCAACCATCAATGTATCAATATTCAATTCTTAGTATGTAAGTCTATGTTTAATGCTCCTGAAATTGGTCTTTGTGCCATAGTCATGATCATTCTGTTACTCTTATCCCAATTCATTTAGGGCCAACGAAACATACCGTCTTCTTCAATACTTCTCAATTATTTGTCATCTCAGTAATCACTAATTCGAATGGCTCTGTCAAGCTATTTCAACTTTCACACAGTATCTACAACTCATCCATCGATTAATCGTGTTATAAAAAAAAAAGTACAACACTACAGCCTGAAGTTTCGGTGACTTTGTATTGTTCAACAGTTTTATTCTTGTTGATACAAGGTAACGGAAGTGTCTTATTTCAAACTCTTTAAAAACAGCCGTATCGATTGCAAATAATATCCGGAACGTTAGCTCTTTTAGATTCTCTTTTACATTTGATTTGCTCTTTGAGAGTTCTGATTAAATTTCTTTAATAATTTGTTAATATGTGAGCACCATTTACCTAAATTTATTTAGAAAATGAATAAGTTTACCTCTGCTGGTAATACTTTGTTCCTATAAGTAGCATACTCTGGGTGCATCGTCCTCACATAATATTAAATTAATTTTTGTATACCAGATTTTGTAAAACCATTATTTGAAGAGAGTAACTATGGAGTTTCGTGTCCGTTCTTCTCCATAAGAATCTACCTTTCCGAATGGACAGTAGAGTCACTTTATTAATGTAATACTATTATTATATTATTTTACTGAACTGTAAATGATGACGTTCAAAAGTGCGCTTTAATGGCCTAATTGAAATAAACGTTTTGGCTTTGACTATGAAAAGCTAAATTTAATCCCGGAAAATACACGTTTATTATGAGGTATAACGCTGAGCCGATTTTAATCAATGGTAGTACAGAGATAGATGGGGACCCTGGACACCACCATGGCGAAAGTATAACATGAACGTGGTCGAAAGCCATTTTACTATAACAGTGATGAAATAATGCTTGCTAAGTAGGCATTCCAATTTCCTGTAAGTAATTCTCGATACCACAAAATCTATTTCTGCTGCATAGCAACAGCGCTCGGTTCCGGTTTCAACAGTGTGGGTGGTGGTGAAATTGCGAGATACTGTCTCACTGGATTGAGTTATTTACCTTTGCTAGTAGACTAGTAATTTCTGTCATAATTCATTTATAAATTGGTAAAATTGTTTGTTTGGGGGAATCTCTGGAAGTACAGATTCGATTACAAAAATTCTAGATAATATATGTAGCTTTGTGTCGTACTACATTTATATCTGAAAAGGCTAAAGCATGATTCCTATGAGATATGCCATGGGTGTGTTGTAGGAGCTCGTGGCTAAATAATAACAGCCGCACGGGTCGATCTTCAAGGTTAAGCAACGCTTGCCGAGATTGGTCTGTGGATGGGTGACCATCATAACATACCGAGACTCCTCCGTGCCTCGGAAAGCACGTTTAGCCGTTGGTCCTGTGGTGGCTGTCATTTGTAGATCTTTGGCAGTCGTTACGGATAGTCAGGATCCAGATAATCTGACACCAGTCTTGCCGTGTTACCCAGTTAATGGGTTGTGGAGGTCTGGTAGGCAGCCGTTCCACGTAAAATACTGAATCCGGTTTGACTGGAAGCCGACCCCAATATAGTTTGGAAAAGGCTAGGCAGATGATGATGATGTGTGTTGTTGTGTTGTCTTCAGTGAGCTCGTGTTTCTTTCTGCCAATTTCGACTTAACCTATCTAGTTCGTCCCTCTATTTGCTTTGTAGCCTTTTTTTTAGGGATGGGAAGTCATCAAATGACTTCTTCCGCTCTGGGTGGAGTAGAAGGGCGCGTCAGACTCTTACTGACTAAAACCCATCCGTGTTCCTTCTAAAGCCCTTTGCGTTCCAGGGCCGCGGTGACTCTTTCGAACAAATTCCGCAACCCTGGCATGCTCTGGACCTAGCGGGTCCCGTCTCCTATGCTGACATCTCTTTGAGGCGCTGGTGGTGACCGGACAGCGAGCCACCCAACGCTCGCCGTCCGCAGGCCCGCGCAGTAGGTCGTCGGGGATCGCCCTGCGACTCCCGACGCCCGGGGTTGCTTTGTAGCCTGCCGGTGTATAAAACTAGATCATTTTATGAAGTAACATTCCCACTTCACCAATCCACAATCGAATTGCGATACCTGTGACCAAACTGCGCATAATAAATACGCACTTGACCGAAATATTTTATATAGTTATAAGAAATACGGTCAACAATCCAAAGACGGAGTCTTCGGACTCGGTAAGTGTGCCGGCGGTCACATCCGAACTTATGTAACGTGACCTTTACCAGCAATGTTTGGCAAGCCGGCCGTGTGTGAACCAATATTGGCGATGCTTTGCCCAATGCTCACGTGTTCGCGAGGAATGTGTACTTTGCTGACACGTGCTGGGTTTATTTTTAAATATTTAATGGTGAATCCATATACCTTGGTCAAAGAATAAGCATTGCCATACAACGTGGCAATGCCGCCAGTCTTTTGGGTACAGTTCCAGTTGACAGCGATGCGGATGAATTTTTTGACGCCATATTTTAGGGTTAATTTAGTTAGGAGATTTTGTTTTTATTTCTAGTGTATATAGTTAGTTAAGTATTTATGGTGATTGACTATAAGTTGCATAAATAAAGCGGTTTTGTTTATTGAGTCGTCTCCGTGCCTCGGAAAGCATGATGTTAAGCATGTGTTACCTAATAGGTATAACTTGCGAGTGTTTAAGAGAGCATAGATTGCTTTTAGGCAAGCGTGTCCCAACGTCGCCCATCCATAATAGACAGTCTTAACTATAATGCTTCTCAAAAAAACGTTTACACATCAAAATCATCTTACGCAAAGAAATCCTTGCCCGACAGCTTTAGGCCATAATTTCCAACAATAATCGTCCAACATTTTTGCGCCATGACTCTGTATTGTTCGTTGCCAACTTGCCATCAGACATGGCAACAATATGGTTACTTGTTTGGCATTGTTACGCGTCGTCTGGCACACGGGCTTTATAATCGTCTATGCAGAATTGTAGACGGGGATCGGAGATTTATGTCATTCAAGTATAGAATGTGGAATTTTCAATAACATACGTGCAGGTACATACTTAAACAATATTATGGTATTTTTTGTTTCAGAATTAGCTCGCTCACGACCTCGATCTTAAAAGACCTTTCTCCCCTCCATTCCTTCCATTTTCCCAAGTCTATTCAATTTCTTGCCAATTCCTAAGAAAGATATCCCAGTTGTCCCGTCATCTCCTTAGTGGTTCACCGCAGTCCCTTCTTGCGATTAACAAAAGTAAAACACAAAATTTTTACCCTGAACTATTTTATGTTTTACGGGCCCAAAACTCGATGTGTGTGCGGCAGCCCAGTGACTGCACCATACTTACCTAGTTATTTAATATTTTCTTCAAATTACAGTTTGAGCCAACTGTACTACTCTAGGACCTACTAAGATATAACTTAGGTTATTAATATCAAACTCGATTTCATTAGGAACCTTTATCTGTTTGGTAAGTTGTTGATCTTTGGTTTCCGATCGTTGGAGTCATTATAAAACAATAATAAATAATAGAATATTGTGCAGCAACCGGACACTCATAAATTGTGTTATTTTATGGGAATAGAAGCTTAATAATGCAACGATCAATATTGGATAAGTTTCTTACGGTATCAATTTTTTTTGACGTGATCTTCAATTAAAAAATTAGCTTGTTTTTCAGGCATATTCGTTCCCGTCTTTCGAAAAACCCGTGCATTTTTCCGTAATCAAAAGTGGCCTTTTCACTCAGCAATAAAATTTAGCTTCTTTATCTCGGCAAAGTCGTATACCTACTTCCAGACTACAAACACACAATTTTATCTGTTCATTATATCAGTTGATGTATGTATGTAAGTAGAATTTTATTTTTATAAAAAAAATGAAATAGTTTTATTTATAATAGGATTTTTTATTTAATATGGGTTTGCTCTTGACTCTAGTCTAGGTCATAGATGACAGAGACAAAGTCGACGATGGAGCGAGCTTACCCAGAAGAAGCCTGTTCACTCTAATTTTGAAGAGATTAGGGTTGTATGCGTTCGGAAACACAGCCGCAGGCAGAGAGTTCGAAAAAAGACATTCCGTCAACGATAATGATTGTCGCCAATTTCTTAGTATTTTGACGTATCTCTGATAGACTTTCCTACGTTTTCAAAGAAAAGGTGTCGAAGTAGACACTGAATTTATTTTTGCGCTTGCATTGTCCAAACGCATTTCCAACGACCTTCGCAAAGTCATCCTCAGTTTCCACTTTATTTCTTAACCTCACTTTCTAAAGTTAGCCTTATGATTAAGTTCTTATTCCCTTTGTTAAACCACAGTCGATCAATAGGCAATAATTATATTGAGCCGTAATCATTGATACTACCTTAGATTATATAAAAAGTGCAAAGTCAACACTCTCTCTGTCTTTGAAATCGGGTTGGTAACAGTAGTAACACTGTCTTTTTTTTTGTGTAAAGATTTTTGCGTACATGACAAGTGGGCTTTTGTTATGATCGTGTTTTAGTAATGACAAGCGAATCTGAAATTGTTATTGTAACATTTGAGAATAGGAAATAGAAAACTATGTATAGGCAGAACTGTATATGCTTTCCGAAATGTTAAAATTAAATTTACAATTTTATTTATTTATTGTACACCTCCACCACAGTATCTTTATAACCCAAAGGTTGACTGGTAGAGAATGCCTTGATGCATTAAGTCCGTCCATGTACAGTCCAGTAACCCAGCTACGCTGATCTTCAGCCGTACAGAGGGTCTGGGCACAGTACTATCAGCAAAAATGATTGTCGAAAAATCCAAAATTTATGGGATTCGCATACAATATTCAAATGTCTCGTATCCGTTAAAATGATTGGATGTCATTTTGTCTTGAGATCCTTTTGTAATTTGTCTCGCCTTATTTAGAAAAATAATAAAAGATTCATTCTTTTGAGTAATACATACATATATGTGTAGTATATGAACATACACAGCTACTTTACTAGCTACTAGGTTACATAAACGGGTAGGCAGACAGACGTGAACCTATAGGAATTGTGTCATGTGAACATCGATTGTAAAAGGAGGATGCTGTCTATTGAAGTAGTGTGGCCACACCAACAGCGATAACCAGCGCCTTAACGCAGATAAAAATAACGAAAAAGTTTAACTTGAAAAGCCAAACAATGGATCTACTAAACATGAAATAATAGTTGTTTTTTGTGAGTGGCGTCTCGCAATTGAGCCTATGAGGTTGTCGACTGCTTAACCGGGCTTGCCTGTCCTCCTGCCTCCAGTCAGGACTACCACCTGTTTGGCACGGGCCTCGGCTTAGGGCGTCGCTGGGGGGAGGACAGCTAGGGACGGGCTGGATCGAACTAGATGAAATAATAGATAAAGCAATAATTACAGTTGTTTATAAACCTGTTGAATCACTATATTTCTTGATTGATTTTTGATTAGAAGTAAAAATATGTTTCTTGGAAATATCTTTGAAACTGATCTATGTACTTACTAGATATAACGTGTAATTCAGGACGCTGAAATATACCTCGCTTAAAACGAGATCGATTGAACGACGTGATCTGCAGTGGTCTATATGGAAACCACTGAATCAGTTGCGCACCCAGGTAGGCCGGTGCAGACACATCCTGGCAAAATGGGGTTTCATAGACCCGTCGGATACACAATGCGAGTGCGGTGCTCCTGTTCAGAACATGAGCCACACGTTAAAGTGGCCGAAGTGCTGATGCACCTGTACTTTGGGGGATGTGATGAATGCCACCGACGCTGCAATTAACGTGGCCACCTACTAGGCCCAAATCTAAGGAGTTAACCATCAACTCGAAAACAAGGAGAATGGCTTTTGCCCTTGACGATTAGGCTGGTTAATCGCTAGGTGTTGTAAGATAAGCCTAGGGTGCCAAATTGAGTCCGTCCGCTTTCTAAAGCCAGGGTCAGTGTGGCAAAAATAGCCTATCGAAGTTGCAAATCTACGTAAGTATGAAGGTTTAACCTTTTGAACGCCACTGTCACGTATAGGTGACAAGCAAGCGCGTGCCCTGTACGGCCAACGTCACAAATACGTGACAAAAAGTACGGTAAATTTGTGGCTTGGCGTCGGGGGCACGCCGATGCGTTTATGTTCTGGTGTTCAAAAGGATTTAATTGACAGCTTCTCAGAGAAGTCAGCTAGGAAACACAGGTCATCTTCAACACTAGTCAATGATTTCCATTTAAGGCAAAATGTGCGATTATTTGGAAAACATATTATTATTTATCATTGAAAACACTTTCTGAAACGTGGATACGAGTATATTTGTGTAACTGAGTTGGAATTTTCTCACTGGAAAATCCGCTGGCAAATGTAAATTGTTTATCTTATTATGGATTATTGTGCCGCTGTACATCCGCTCTCTCGCCCGTCGCTTCTATGGCCCCAAACTTGTATTATGTGAGAATAGTAGGTATACAAAGATCTCTGAACATCGATTGTTGCGACATCCCAAACGTTCGAGAAAACATCCGTGCTTGTGACAATACAGAACTTTTAAACAGGATTCGTGTGTGTTTTTACGATAAATATTCAATATGGCGTGTCGAATTAATAGAATATAATAGAAAATAATAAGAAACATTTATTCGACACAGACACAATACTAGATCAACAAACACAAAGTACAAGAGAACAATAGTACAGTATTTTTCTTATAAAACACTTCGATCGGCCCAATGAACAAACGCATAATTATGTACAGTTTATTTTGTAGTAGCAATCGAGATGTAAATGCATCAAGGAATTTCAAGAACGCGAAAGAAAAACAGACATCGCGAATATTTCGCGATTATTTCAATAATCAGGGTCAAGGCTCTCCAGCAATTTCTACAACCACAATAAAAAACAATTGAACAAAGAAAAAGATATTAAAAATAAATGGAAATGCCACCCGCAAGTTAGGTACATCGATGGACGTGCCACGCTCAGGCTGGTAGGAATTCTGCATACAATGCGATCTGTGAATCACTACGGTTCGAACAGCACGTACGATTGTGTTCGTATCAGCATTATTTTACTATCTACATAAACAATGCGTGTATTGTTGATTGTACGCGTTGCAAGTATTTGATAGAAATTAAATTATACATCAGCTAAAGTCTGAGATTATCTGCCAGCACCTCTATTCTCAACCACTTATGATATTACATAATTATATACCGTCTCCAAAATACGAATGAACAGGCATCTTCTGTGCTCGTTCACTCCCTCTTCGATCTCATCCATTGCTTACCATCAGGCAACGTTGAGGTCAAGAAAGGGCTCATCAGGAATACAAAAAAAAAAACAGGAAAAGTGTTCCAATAACTTCCGTCGGAAACTGTGTTTCCTGATAACTAGATCTTAGGGTCTTTAAGTCAAGAGTGAATAGGTCAGTTCTAGGTCAGCGTACTCCATCATCGACCTCATCATCGCTTACCATCTGGTGAGAAAGTGGTTCAATGTAAGTCTGTCAATGATAAATGATAAATGAAAAATTGTGAAAATCTTATTTAAAAACTGGGCCAGGAAGGAATAACGAAAAAACAGAAAAGTGAAAATAGGCCAAGTTCCTATCCCCAAAAATTCGGCATATAAAAGTAGTGAGATCAATTTAATAGGCCAAGGTTTTTCAGAAATTCATAATAGTCTATGACTCTTACATGTGTCTCTTGAGAATACCAGTGAAATAGAGCTTGGATGTATCCATACCGTATAAAAATTCGAAATTTTAAATTTTGAATTCGACGGTGTTGATTATCCAAAATAAACCAAAAAATGCTGCCCAAAGTCACTATTCCACGCGGACGAAGTCGCGGGCACAGCTAGTTTATAATAAATAAACAACAAATAATCTTTTGCTAGTATAATAAGGCGGCCTGCATGTAATGTTTTCTTCATGTATCGTTTCTGCAACTTATACACGTATGGTGTATTAACAGTATTCTATTCTATTAGTTAGTAAAGCCTGGTAACAAGCACTCTCAATACGTTTGATTGAGCGAGACCAAATACGTTCCGCGTTGAAATAATGTTATAACATTCATAAAATGTACCGTCGTAAATGTCAATATGAAATGTATTGCGATTACAAACTTGTGTTGGGTTGTGTTACACAATTACAAATTGGTCTGGTTTTGGTAACTTCTAGTAACGTGTTTATTTCAATACTAGTATTTTTCCAGCGTCATTCAATTTGTCTTTCCCAAACTACATATGTTAAGGTTATTTCAGTCTAGCTGAGTACCAGTATTTTACAAGGACCGAGTAGCTGGATAAAGCGATGCCTCTTGGCGAGCGAGAGCAACGCTTGCCGAGGTTGATCTGTGGATGGGTGACCATCTTAACATACCGAGACTCCTCCGTCCTCGGAAAGCACGTTAAGCCATTGGTCCCAGCTGTCATTTGTAGATCTTTGGCAGTCGTTACGGATAGTCAGAAGCCAGATAATCTGACACCAGTCTTGCCAAGGAGTACCGTGTTACCCAGTTAATGGGTTGTGGAGGTCTGGTAGGCAGCCGCTCCACATAAATTACTGGTATTCAGCTGAATCCGGTTTGAATGGAAGCCGACCCCAATATAGTTGGGAAAAGGCTAGGCAGATGGTGATGAAATAAGACTAGTCTTGACAGATGATTCTTGTCCTTTTATAATGACTAAATGTGTAGTTGAGATGATTAAGAACATGCTTAAACGTTTCTTTGCTGATTTATTCTTGAGTTCATTTCATGTATAAATTAGTTCAATTATACTAAACAGCAATTTTCCGTGTGCCTAATAGGTTTTCTTGTCGTCGAAGATGACGTCCTCCCAAACGAATTTTCAGCCCCATTGACCGCCTTAGAGAATGAGTTCAAAAAATCCTTTCTTAGTGCTCAACTTTTCGTACGTAAAGAACTAATGATTTTATTTTAGACTCAGATAAAGCTGTGTGTTTATAAATCTTTACTCTTTTAATAAAGCTTAGGAGTTTGTTGGTTTGTTCGTTTGAATGAGTTTATCTCTGGAACCAGTCGGATACGGAAAATGATTTATGTGTATGATTGACACATTCATGAGGAAGGCTATATATAGGCTATACAGGAACGGGAAAAAAACGTAATATGCGTACTAAGTCGCGGGCAAAAGCTACTTAAGAATAATATTTAAGTAATTAAGTTAGTTAGTGTGCCTTCCCCTTATAATTTGAGCAGCGAGCCACCGAAGCATGCCCTTTCGCGTTATCTGCGATCTTAACTTTCGCTACCACGTTTATTTATGAGAAATCGTATCATTTAGACTAGAAAATAATACAATTCAAATTGTTTAAACTTCATCTACGGCTAACCGGTTCTTGGCGTTTCTATGGATAAGTATACTTTTTGTCATGAGAAAGAATCGAAATAAATGTAAAATTTGAAAACGGGAGCTGCTTATATGCATATATAATTATTATTAATTAAACTTTTATTTTGTTTACCAGTCATATTTTAAGTATCTCCACCGTGAAAAATATCTACAAAACCATAATTTCGTAATAAAAAATAATGTACCAGCTTAATATTTCCTGTGACTAAATAATAATGCGTGCAAGGAAGTAGTGTCTTTATAAGGTATACCTTGTTAGGAACACCGTACACTGGCATTCAAAACTCTATGATATGTACTTGCAACATAACTCTTATTATTATTTATTATTTGACAACAGGCTTGTTTTGTTTGGAATTGTTGCTTCATGTGTAATTTATTGTCTTGTTTTTGTTTGTTTGAAGAATCGCCTCCCTACTGTATGTTACTACACACACTGAATATTGATTCTAGAATAGTATTGTTTGATTGGAAGACAGGCAACGCGGCAATACGTCGACGACTAAGGGATTTTTCTAAAAGAAACTCCACAAGTTACATTCTTATATATATTAGTAATTTAGGTTGACGGGTTGACTGGTAAAACAAAATAATTTGAGGGATATCTAGAGTCTAAACTTAGCCTAGGCCTATATTTTAAAGCTGTAGGTACCCACTACATCATATAATATATAGAAATTGACAACTTGAAGCCACGCCGAATGGGGGGTGATGGTGCGTATAAGTGTGTGTTCTTGTGTATGAAAACACGTCTATCTGCGGACACCCTTAAGATCAAATCATCTCACTATAAAATGCGTTTTTGTTTAGACAAAGAAGAGAATTTACATCATCATTTAAAACAATACAAGCGTGTGAAAAGACGGTCCCCCGAAACAAAAGGTATTTGATCTTGGACTACTTATTGTCACAATCAGCATTAATTAGAAGCAAAACAATTAACGCTGATAGGTAATTAATTAGTTGGTAACCAACGACCGATGAGTCATGTTATCAATAGCAATTTTATAATGAAAACCAGTACATACGTTAGTTAGTTTTTTGTCGTCCGGGATAAAAAGTAGTTTTCGTCCAAAATAGGATGATTTTTAATCTAGTTATTTTTTCAATGAATTAAGTACCTATGTTGTATATAAAGTCAAAGTCAAAGCGTTTATTTCAATTAAGCCACTAAACGGCACTTTTAAACGTCATCATTTACAGAAAAAATATTAATATAAATTTAATAAAGAGACTCTACTATCCATTCGGAAAGGTAGATTCTTATGGGGAAGAACGTACAAGAAACTCTATTACTCTTTTCAAATATAATTTTACAATATTTAGTAAACAATAATTAATTTAATATACAATTAAACATACGCTTTTTTAGTTAATACTTCAGAATGAGGCGTATGAAAAGAAAGACACTGTTAAAGTCATTTGTTCAGGAGTTTTTATCTGTGCATTAAGTTTTAATAAATAATTTGATTTAATATTAATTTATGGAAGGACACTATACTGCGTTGACCTCAAAGAAAGTAATATCGTGTTTTTCATAAATAAATCTAGGTTTTTTATCGCTTCTGATCTATGCGCAGTGTTCCTTAATTTAGATAAGGGTTCTTACTGACAAGCAGCATTTTGTTAACGGTAGATAAAACTGCATCCGTCGCCACCTCTCGACGGCTACCGTCGCCAGGGAGACAGGACGCTTGCAGTTGTGGCGTGCCGCATAAATCTGTAGCAGTCGTGGTCGGTTCCTTCGTTCCTCCTTCTCCTTTGCTGGCTGTCATCGATGCGTCGATGGCTCATGTCGGCAGGTGGGGACGGCTATCTGCCGTTGGCAAAGTGTCGCTCGTCTGAATAAGCCCTAAGCAGACAATTACAAATTATTATGTTAGTTAAATTATACTTCGGATCATTTAATTGCATAACATAAAATGAAAACCTTAAACTATAAGTAATATCGTTCTTGCATTTCCTGGAAGGCATAAAACTAGATTGTCAATACATGTTTGTTCTCTGTCATAATTATTGACCATTGCCTCACAGAGGTCAGCAGGGTTCAAAGTCAAGTGTATGAAGGCATTATTAATTACAAGAACAAGGAAAAATATGGAAAATATGATTTTATAAATAGAGGTAACTTAGATGTTTGTCAACTGGTGTCAATACTAGACTATTTGTAAGGATAAATATGAAGTAAAGTTTTATGTATTTGTGAATGATTAAAATCTATGAAAACGTTTGCTTCGTCAATTATTAGGAATGCTGTAAATCTTGGGTTGGAATTTCTGTTTAGATTAGTTTACTAAATACCTGCCAAAGTTTATATTTCGCTCACTTTTGACCACGAACTCACCTAGAAGTAACCTATTCACTCTTGACTGTAAGAACCCCAGGTTGTAGCTATCAAAAAGAGGGTGTGTGTAGTGAGCTTCTATCTTCTTCTTTCATAGGTATTATCCTTGAAATCTGCGACAGTCATATGTAAGAAACGTACATACATACCGCATTCGTTTTGTGCCTAATTTCCTATCGAAGAAAAACCTCCGTTTAGCATAAGGGTTTTCCAAGAAAACTTCTCAGCAGGTACCAGGCTAGCATAAAACATTGCAAGTAACCATCGGAGCGTGCAGGTGTAACGTTTCACGCGCGACCTCCGATAGTTTCCTTCAAGCCTGGTATATCTTCATATGCACACTATATTTATTACTACTAATTGGCTAAAAATTGGCTAAATAATTACCGGGTTGAAACATTTGTATTAATATTTAATACTAGAAAATTTCATGTAATGAGAATATTTTAAAACAATTCGCTGGTTTTTTTTTTTGATACGGTTGAATTCCGATTTATATCTTTTAAATCATGTTAGTTTGTTAGTCTCATATAAGAAGTATTTAGGAAGAAAGAGGAGACTCCAAGAAATAACTAGTTTTTTGACGTGACAACGTCTAATAAATCGATGAACGCCGGCTGCACGCACGAAAAAGGATGACTCATTGTAACGTAACGCTCATTGTAACGTTAAGGTCATTTCATCAATGTTTTGTTATGACGTTGTCACGTTAAACTATCGTCCGTAGACCGACTTTACAGACAGCCAATATTTTTCCAGTTTTTATAAACAATAAGACCATCAAGTTTCAGTGTGTCTTGTCATACCTGATTAAATCTGATTTAGAATCTGATGCCATAACGGGAAAAGATTTGATATACTGGCTGGTCCGAGAGAGAGATGAGTTCTTCATTGTATTTGTCACCGGAAAATTGCAGACTCCGTAAGATTGTAATCAATCTTGATTAGGTTATAATTTCTCGATATATTATGAAAAAGTCGTTTTGTAAAAAGTAAATAGCATCCAAATTCAATGGTATTCAAAGTATAAGAATTTTTTTTTAAACAATTTCAAGCGATAGTATTCACAATCATATGGCCTTTGTAATTTTCCGCTGACATATACAAAGAATGGAACAAAGAATTTTATTACCAATTAGCTGATGCCCGTGACTTCGTCCACGTAGAACAAAGACTAAAGGCAGACTGTCGGTTTCAAAGAACAAAGACTAAAGTCGAAAATTCCAAAAATCCTTTCTTAGTGGATGCTTACATAAGTTACAAAATAAACCTGTATTCCAAACAGCTTTCTAGACTCACGTAGTTATGGCTGTTCCAAAATGATGGCAAAAAAGATTGCCTAATTTATTCCCTTTTTCTTAAAGAAAATGGTTATATTAAATGAATTTAGATTTATATTTTCCACTTATTAGCGATAACATCGTTTTTTTCCAAATCCGGTTTTAAAAAACTTCAAGCATCTCTCTTTAAGTTAGAAAGACAAAGAATTTTACCAAAATTGATAAAATAAAATTATGCTAAGCTTGGTAGCTTCCCGTATCCTGGCAGTCCGATTATTCTCTACACATTTAGCAGTCAAAACTCAGATGAAGTGAGCTTGAAGTGAACTATCATTCCTTCAATGCTTGGTATTGACAGCTCACTTCACCTAAGGTTGTTAAGATATTTACAGAACAAAACTGCACCACAAGTACAAACCTATTTACAATGTAATACCTAAACACTAATTACATACTATCAAAGGCATTGATACCCTTTGTCTAGCAAAATTAATTCCAGTCAGGCATCCGCCATTTTCATTCAAGCCGCGTCTAACGTTTTGACATGTCCACGGTCGCGTGGCGAAATTACGATTACGATACGAAGCTGATTAGTATGTCACCGTCTCTATCTTTCGTATTGTCCTTGACGTAGTGCGTGAGAGACAGGAATATTGGAATTTGATGTTAGTGTTAATCGGGATTTCTTTGTTAACTTCTTTTCTTTTATGGTCTACTGGTACTAGGTAAGTTAAGTTGTCTTTGTTTTAGAGTAATTTATTAGTCGTTGGACTGGTTTTGTTGTTCTAGAGATTTATTGACTTGGTCTCAAGACGTGACGTTTTTTTTAAATTAAAATTTAGCAGTTTAGTTCAAAGTTTGGTCTTCTCAAATCGTTCTTTATTGTCAAGTTATTTTTGTATCACCGTTTTTGGAAGTGATTATCGATAATTTCTGCTCGATTAAATAATAATAATTTATTTGTAACCGTTGTTGGGCCTGAGAATTTCCCATATTTCTTATAAGTAATAAAATTGAATTAGCAAGTTAATAGCAGTTGGTTTTTACGTGGGAACAGGAATTGTATTTATTTCTTTGCTCTTTCGGCTTAATTAATTAACTTTAGTTAGAAATTAAGCTAAAAATTTATTTTTAACCTAATTTATGAATTCACAAATAGATAAATCAGTTCTTGTGGAAGTTGTCCATGAGAACGGACTATGCCAAAATCATAACAAGGCTTAAGTGATGATTTCGATCCATCTTAACCTTTTTATAGTGATAATTTTTGTCGATTACCTCATTCTGGAAAAGGCTAAGGCTACCATTTATCTCAGACACTAAAATGGTTTGAAATTAATTAAGATCGTTATTTTCGGGCCATAAAAAGGCTCTGGGCACTCCAGAGGATCTGTATATAACAGATAAAAAGAGGACACTCCTGTGTGACCATTAGGATATGTAGAAGACAAATAGTTTCCCTGAGTTTCTAATACCACCTCTGGTTCATGACATCATGACGCTATGAAGTTAGTTTTCTTTATTTTATGTTATTTAGAAAAAAAATCTACATGGCCATCTGACTACCATCGTCAAGAAATGACGGAACAAACTTAGCTCGAAGTCTTTTTTTAAATCCCGACTTTAACTTAATATAAAAACCGTATAACCAAAGTACTAAATCACTTGGAAGTGGTGACGGGCGGGCGTTTTGGGGGACTGTCTTTATGTAGAACTTTGACATTCAAAAAGTGTTGGCTCTCAGCCTAATTTGAATAAATGACTTTCGACTTTTTTGACGTTTTGGAAAAAAAAGGCAGGATAACATGCGGAATTAATTATCATGTTTTCTTTCCTGGGTCACACTCTTGACATCTCAAAAAGCACTTGTAGTATCCCCTACCATCTACGTAGTCTCATATCTCATATCATCCTACGACAAACCACCAACTCCTCTCAAAACTCTTATTTCCAATGTCCCTCACATTTCACTACATACGTGATTTGTGCAGACTTGCAATTCGAGTCGGGCGACCTTGATACTTCGTCACGATTCCGCCGTGTCGTCAACGTACGACCTACGACTTACGAGCGGTTTGTAATCGATGTGACGTTGGAGCACTCGAGCGTGCATCGGTAATCGAGTGTGTGGCGAATCGGTCATAATAAGATTGTTGGCTGATTGATCTCCTAGTGGTGTTTCTCGGTAACTACCATAACACGTTTCTCTAAGTGGGTTCAATTTTAAATAATATTCAGTTCCGAAACTTGCAAGCATTATACCTAGCTTGAAATGTCTCACTGTTGGGCAAATACCTTTTTTCCACTCCCTCCATTGTTTCCGGTTCTGTGCCAATTCCTAAGGTAAATTTAATTAATAAATTATTTTAATAAATTATAAATTATAAATTATAAATTATAAATTATAAATTATAAATTATAAATTATAAATTATAAATTATAAATTATAAATTATAAATTATAAATTATAAATTATAAATTATAAATTATAAATTATAAATTATAAATTATAAATTATAAATTATAAATTATAAATTATAAATTATAAATTATAAATTATAAATTATAAATTATAAATTATAAATTATAAATTATAAATTATAAATTATAAATTATAAATTATAAATTATAAATTATAAATTATAAATTATAAATTATAAATTATAAATTATAAATTATAAATTATAAATTATAAATTATAAATATAATTTATAAAGGACTAAAATAAAACTATTTGTGTTTTTTAAACAGTACTCTTGTGTTTTATTTGCATACCCTTTGCAATTCGAAATGACGCGCCTTAGTTTGGATTTCATGGTTCTTCGAGCCGGATTTCATGAAACTTGCTCGTAAAAAAATCCAGTATTCCGAAGGGCTAAGATGAGGTTGCCATATTTTAGTATTTAACATATGTCAAGTTATTTGCTTACTGACGCACATTTATTCTCAATAGTAAAGATGAGTCATTCTCGATCACTTTGCATACAATCCTGACACAGCTAAAATGTTGTAACATTAACAACTTTCTAGATAAGTGCTCACGTACAATAAGATTTTTATTTGCCATTTTTCTGGTGTACAGGTATTCCCAGAAATAAGCCATCCGGTATTCAGAGCTGACCCAAATTGCAACGGCTATTGTGTTTGTGTCAATTGACGAAGTAAAAGGAAAACATCTTAACGGCCCTCATGAAGCCATGACTTTCAACACACAATGAACAAATCTGGGGTCCTTTTTTTTCTTTTTAAGGATGGAAAATCATCAAACTACTTCTTCCGCTCTCGGTGGAGCAGAAGGGCGTGTCAGACTCTTTCTGACTAAAACCCATTCGTGTTCCTTCTAAAGCCCTTTGCGTTCCAGGGCCGCGGTGACTCTTACGAATAAATTCCACAACCCTGGCAGGCTCTGGCCCTAGCGGGCTTCGTCTCCTATGCTGATATCTCTTTGAAGCGCGTGTGGAACACAACGCGCCATCGACCCGGGCCTGGTGGTTATCAGACAGCGAGCCACCCAACCCTCGCCGTCCGCAGGCTCGAAATCATGGGTTCGGCGTTCATTCTTTGCCTTTAGAAGACAGTCTTTGCTCTACAATAGGACGATTAAGTACGTATTAGACCACAACCTAGCTCGCCATGTTCTCTCTTACTCCTCCGCTGTTCTTTCTAAATTCGTTGCCGGATCCCAGACAGTTGAATTGTTTGTCCGCGACGATCGAGAGCTTCATTGCCTCAGCGCTTTTTTGGTGGATACATTCTGAAAGCCAGAATCAGATTGTGGTTGTTGTGAGGTTGGAAATAGTGCAAAAATCCTTGGTCTCCAGGTTTCTAAAATGTGTAAAGGATTATTATCCTGTATATTAAACCCGTATTCTTAAAATTTATTAAACGTTACTAATTTAAAATCACATTTTAAAATACTGTTCAAAAATATTCTAAATTCAAATTCTCCATAGGAATTTTTGAAGAATCTGCTTATCAGTATTTTTGCTCTGTAATGGTTATAACGTTTTTTATGAATAAGGCTGTAAGTATATTATAAATGCGAAAGTGTTACGCTTTCACCCCTAAATCGCCGAGCCGATTTTAATGAATTTTGGCGGGAAAAAGTTAGTTTTTTATAAAACGACTAGCTTTTGCCCGCGGTTTCGTACGCGCACATCCCGTTATTTCTCGTTCCCGTATAGCCTTCCTCATGAATGCTACATTCATATAAGAATTTTCCAAATCCAACTGGTAGTTCCAGAGATTACCGCGTTAAAAACACAAACTCTTCAGCTTTATTATCCTATCCTACTACTATTATAAAGGCGAAAGTTTGTAAGTATGGATGTATGTATGGATGTTTGTTACTCTTTCACGTAAAAACTACTGAATGGATTTTGATGAAATTTGGCACAGAGGTAGATTATAGTCTGGAATAACACATAGGATACTTTTTATCCCGGGAATATGTTCCCTTAGGATAGTTTTCGACAATCACGCGGGCGGAGCCGCGGGCGGCAACTAGTCTTTAATATATATATTTCTTGTGTTCAGTGTATGTCACTGAACTCCTCCTAAACGGCTGGACCAATGTTGATGAAATTTTTTGTGTGTGTTCAAGGGGATTCGAGAATGGTTTAGATTCACAATTGGATCCAGTAGGTGGCGCTGCGATCGATTTCTATAATTTTTCGTCATACATAAAGCTAACGTTCGGACGGAACGTCTATCGGGACCGCTAGTAGGTATTGCAATCGATATATATAATTTTTCGTCGTACATAAAGCTAACGTTCGGACAGGACAACGTCTGTCGGGACCGCTAGCATTAGTATAGATCTCCAACACCAACAACCGACTTTAGAACGTGATAATCGCGACAATAGCACACGATGCTGTAATAAGAACACGTTATGTGCTCAAGGAAGACAACATGGCGGAAGTTTATACTGCTGTTAACACATCGTACATCTTGGCTTTACGACGCGGTTGAGAAGTGGTTTAGTTGCTAAGATGAGGCAGATAAGAGCTGTGTTCACGTAATTGTGGTATAGATGAGAGGAATCAGGTCAAGCTGGTATTTGTTGGCGAAAAATTACTTTAATTTCGGAAGTCGGTTTTTTTGTTGTTTCTTAGTTTTTAACACTGACTTCCGAAACTAAAGTTATTTTGTACTTTGTAGTGTTTTTGTTATTTGGAAGTCGTTTGTATTTTTTTGTAAAAAAGTTTTTTTTTAATTTTTAATTTTTTAGTGGTACACCTAACAACACAAAATACGCATTCAGTTTACTTAGATGACATATTTTTTCCCGCTATTTTTATGAGACCAATCGAAAAGTTATTTTATGATGTCAAAGGATATCTTTCACATCATAATTTTTTTTCAAATCGGTTCATAAATGACGGAGTTATGAGGTAACAAACATAAAAAAGACAACCGAATTGAGAAAAACCTCCTTTTTTTGAAATTGGTTGAAAATGGCAAAGTTATAACAGCCACACGGGTTGGTCGATGCTAGTCGGTCAGTGCATGGATGACCCATACATGCCAAGACTCCTCGGTGCCTCGGAACGCACGGCAAGCCGTTGATCCTGGCTGTCAGTTGCAGGTCTTTAACAGTCGTAATGGGTAATTTGAAGCTTGAAAGTCGACAATGACTCTTACCAAACAGTATCGTGTTACCTGATTAAGGTTAGCTGCCAAGGGCTTTATGTATAATACTGGTATTCAGCCAGTTAGACTGGAAGCCGGCCACAGTATCGAAGGGAAATGGCTAGGAGAATTGATGAGCCTACCAACCAAACTGGAAACTTCTCTCTTTGGAATTCGTTAAGTTTAGTTCGACTAAACCGGCTCCATGCTCTGTTATTTTTATAGCTTTTATAAAATACTAGCTTTTCCCCGCGGCATATCTCGTTTTTTCCCGATCCCATAAGAATTTACACTCCCCAAGGAACCTACATGCTAAATTTCAGCTTTCTGTGACCATTAGTTTCGACTCTGCGTTGTCTGTCAGTCACTCGGTCACTCGGTAACGGAAGAATTTTATATATATATTAGATATCCTTGTCATTATATTAATACAATTTTATCGACCAGATGACTTGAATGCACACCTGAAAAGTAGGTAACCTTTTTTTTTTTCTTAATGATTGGAAATCATCAAATGACTTCTTCCGCTCTGGGTGGAGCGGAAGGGCGTGTCAGACTCTTACTGATTAAAATCCATCCGTGTTCCTTCTAAAGCCCTCTGCGTTCCAGGGCCGCGGTGACTCTTTCGAACCAATTCCGCAGCCCTGGCAGGAAGGAAGGCGGCACCTACGTTGAGAGTTTTACGTTATTAACATCAAATAGTTTTCGTAAAAAACTTGGATCATCATCGCCACTCGCCAAGTCGTCACTTCGTTACATTTTTTTCTCTACTTCAGGTTATAAAATAGACTTCGGAGTTAGTGCTACATGTAACTATTAACAAGCCTCCATTTTAATGATTTCCTTAATTTCGAAACTTGTCAATTTAATATTGCAATATTCCGGTTCAAACATAACCCTGTATTAAAGGTCGTTTCAGTGGACACTCTGCCGCAATTCTATGCCTTCGAAAGTATCTTATCTCGTAGCTTTAAGGGCGGAATTCGCATTTTAAATGCTACTTGTGACGTCAGGTTGATCGTACCAGTTCTCAGACTACGGTTTATTTATAAAGGCAGTAATTTTAGTGCTGGTTTTAAGGTCCTTGACCCTTGTTTCGTTTGGGTTTTTTCCGCAATGTCTTTTATGGATTTCTGTAGGATATATTGCTTAATGTTTTACATATATACAATAGATGACCTGGAAATGAAAAATTGAGCTTGTTGAGTACTTAAGTACTTAGGTGTAGTATAGGTAACCATGTATTTAGCCTTCAAAATCAATAGTCATTTATTCAAATTAGGCTGAGTGCCAGCACTTTATATTATTCATAGAGACAGTCCCCCAAAACGGCCGCCCGTCACCACTTCCTAGTGTTTTGGCTTGGAAGAAGTGGTGCAACATACTCCTCATGTTTCTGTAGTGGGGAGTTTGTTGTCTGTCTGTTAAGTTTAAAGAACATTTGTCGTGTCTGTCTTTCTCGTGTTGTCCTATAAATAAGTATGTAAATATAAATGTTATCATACTTCCCTTATGAGTACAAAAAAAAATTGCGACAGTCGAAAAATGACGGAATCTATTGTAAGAAAAACGTGTTTGTCAAATATCCATTGAAAAGTACAAACGCTTATTGTCGATAAACTATGAATTAGGTTATTAATTAACTTCACAATCATAAACACATCGTCAGCATTTGTTATACCAATTTATTTACTTGTAATCATTTTTTAAATTCGCATTAAACCTCTAAAACTATTGTATAATTTAATTAACGAACTGCAAAAGGAAAACGACTACACATCCGCTTTAAATAGTGCCAAATGTATACGTACGTAGACATCAACATTACATACATACGAATATACAGGGTGTTGCAGAAATGCGTGGTCATATTTAAGTAGCTGCTATAGAGCATAGTCATTTTTTTAAGTCATTTTTTATTTTATTTTGATACTAGTTGCCGCCCGCGGCTCCGCCCGCGTGATTGTCGAAAATTATCCCAAGGGAACATATTCCCGGGATAAAAAGTACCCTATATGTTATTCCAGACTATAATCTACCTCTGTGCCAAATTTCATCAAAATCCGTTCAGTAGTTTTTACGTGAAAGAGTAACAAACATCCATACATACATCCATACTTACAAACTTTCGCCTTTATAATAGTAGTAGGATAGTATCTTTTCTATACAACGAATGTCAAAAAGTCAAAGTCAAAACGTTTATTTCAATTAGGCCATTAAACGGCACTTTTGAACGTCATCGTTTACAGTTCAGTAAAAATAATAATATTACATTAATAAAGTGACTCTACTGTCCATTCGGAAAGGTAGATTCTTATGGAGAAGAACGGACAAGAAACTCCATAGTTACTCTTTTCAAATAATGATTTTATAAAATTTGGTATACAAAAATTTATTTAATATTATGTGAGGACGATGTACCCAGAGTATGCTACTTATAAGAACAAAGTATCACCAGCGTATAACAGAATAAACGCAATACCTCTTAAGGGGTCATTGTACTCATCATTATTGGAGTTGGTCCCGTAGTAAACGTTGTTCACGTTTACTACGGGACCAACTCCGAAATCGCAAAAAAAAATCTACCTATATTTTATCGAGTTATGCGTACAGAAATGTATAGGAAAGTCGATTTTTTTTTGCGTTTTCTGTGTCGGTCATATAATGAAAGTTGTTAAGAGATATTGCGTTTATTTTGTTACATGTTGTATAATAAAATACAATATCAAAATAAAAAAAAAATATTGACTTAAAAAAAAACCCGACCGCAAAAAACGAATAAGCTGTATGATGCAGTCGGTGGCATCGTATTGTGGTAGAACTAAAATAAACACCACTTACTTTTTTGTTGTTTTTTGCGTTCGGATTCAATTCATTCATTCGAAAAAAGTCAATATTTCTTTATTTTGATATTATTTCCTAATTGTACAGCAGATACAGAACAGCCACTTAAAAAATGACCACGCACTTCTGGAACACCCTGTATAGCTATAATTATTATGTAAATATACATACCGTACTTTGTCTTAAGACATTTACGTCATGGCATTACGTATGTAAATGATACCTACAAGTTTTGTTTTAATATTCTGTACTACACAGATCATTAATTAAAAATATCGCTTCGGGTCTCTAAAACTTAATTAGGTATGTGAAACCCATTGGATGAATTAACCTGTCATGGATCTCTGGGATTAATATTTTGCTTGGGTGGGTTCAATCAATCAATGATGGTATCATAAAGGAAATTGCTGTTATCGTCATACTTAGAGTTTGATTTGATTGGTGACTGTTGATAATAGCAGAATAATGATTCTCTCAATTGAATAGTAAAGGATACCTTAATCTTAAGTTACACTATTTTAATTAATGAAACACCTTTCAATAGAAACGGTTATCATTCGGTTGAAACACGTCATTGTTGGGCATAGGTCTCCACCTTGCGTCGCTACATCGTCCAATCTATGCCATCCACAGTATTGGATAACCAAAGTCCAAGAAAATGCAGTTTCAATATACGACCTCGCCAAAATAAGTTACTTTTTACGACAGTTTCATCATGCATCTCCCGCCATAGAGCATGGAATGGCGTAGAAACGCCGTTACTTATAAATATTCAATCAAAAATTCGAATCAAGATGCCGTCACATGAAAAATTAAGAAGCGTAATTTGTACGGCAACAAAAATAACCACAACGCCATCTATCCTGTCAGCGACGAACTACCAACGACTGCATCGTGCAAGCAAAGTTCTCCGTGCGATTTGAACATAATATACAAGACTCCGAATACCAACTATCGGGCAGCTGCCCACCAGACACAACAAACCTTCTGGTCGGAGGATCCTCCCGTTTCAGTGGAGGTGTGCGGGACTTTACTCTCTGTTTCGCATACCTTTATAGTTAGTTGACCACGCAAGTCGCACGCAACGCAAGTGTCAGCTGTCACAGATATAATATTGTCTTTTAGCACTTTGGGCCTCACAATGACGGCTCAATGCTTTCATAGTGAAAAGGGTTAGTGCTTGTCGTCCTGCATAGCTCCGTCTCTCTCACACACCAACAACATCTTTAAGATCGTCTTTAAGATGTCATAGTTGGTATCCAGGTTCTATTAGTTAACGGTGACAATCACTGACACTCTTTGTTTGTCTGAAATGTTAGCAATGCGATCTCTAGCAGTGGCTGCTGTGGTAGCTCCGTATTCTGTGCCTCGCGCCATCATGAAAGTTAACCGTCAAGTTGCACCATGATTTAAACGTCTGTTTATGAAGGCGACCGCCTGACTCATCAGGTCAAGGCAGCCTGACTGATTGTTACCTTAAACAGACACATCCTGACATTTTCCTGGAAGTATTGGGTCACAGATGTTGAGGATATTTTTTTTATTAATTTGTGGTTTAAACCTGGTATTAATAGTCGTTACTTATAATCAATCAGTCAAAAATAAAAAGTTATTTTTAAATATATAAATGTTGTTGATACCTACGTGCTATGATAAGCTGCTGGTCATAACTGACCAGCAGCTTAATGACTGATAATATCTTTTAAATGGCGTCTCTGAGTCAAAGACTAACTGTATTTTTCGTATTATTGCTAACTCACGCTTGGCCATTTTCTCAACTTATAGTAAGCGATGATGTGGTCGAAGATGGAGCACGCTTGTCTAGAAGCACGGAGCAAATACAAAGAGGAGATGTTGTAATTTAATTTCCCTATGAAAAAACGCGTGACACTTTGCGGGGTAAGGGGGTGTTAGATCCCGCCCACTTCTTTATTTTCCATCTACCGGTCAATAGCTAAAACTACTCGCTAGTTCCATCGATTTTACTTTGTAGTTACGCAACTATCTCACACTAGATGACACTAAAAGTACAGGATGCAACAGGGTCGTACTCAGGATTTTCGATGCAGGGAGTAGGTAATCTGTTTTTTTTTAAATTCATTTTGCGAACCATCTTGATACATATTTTTTATTGAATTGCCTATTGATACTTTTGTGAAAAAAAAACTTTTGAATAAAAAGATTTTTGATGAATGACGAAAGAAGATTAGTTTTTTATCTCATATTTTTAAATTAAGTACTTATTTTGTTAATAATACTTATCAAGATTGTTTAAGTACAAAGCTAGTCTTCATAGAAAAAAAGACCTCCTATTTACGTGACAATCTATCCGAAACCATTAATGTCAAATAAATAAGTAATGACTAAATAAAAAAGTATGCTGCGAAATAAGCTTTCTAGTAGCATGACTCTTTTAATATGGTCAATTGGGTAAGATCGTGGGTAAGATTAATTAATCAAAGGCTGAATAAATAATAGACAAATTATAACGAAATAAATTTATTAGCAAAATTCAATTTCCTGCAAAAATAACTGATTTGGTTAGTTGTTGTCGGTTGGTTACTCTATCGTTTTCAATGGTTGTATATATTTTTCAGCTGATTTAGTCAGAAGAAAAATATGATTATCAGTCGGTGAATTTAATTCCGGCCCTGTATTTTTGACATTTCATGATTAATGTTCATAATTGACGATAGATGGCGGCTTGTTTACAAAATGATATAAAAACTACAAAAACAATATTTTGGCGATTAAAGGATCTTTTGGAATGAAAGTTTAAGAAATTTCAGTACATATGATTATTAAAATATATAAATACTGAGCTCTACATACCTCAATATTCTTAGTTCCCTTGACACAAAGTGTCGCCATCTAATGTCGGGTAGAATTATATTTGAAAACACCGAAGCTAAGAGATTTTTCTAGAACTATTTTCATAAATTACGCATAAAATTACTTACAAATGAAATCCGAATAGTTATTACAAGATAAAACACAATACTTCATCTTTGTTTTCTTTTAACGCGAATGTAATGCTGTAAAAAGGGAACGTTTACGAAGTGCACAGGACGAACGCCACGCCACTGACTAAGGCCACGCCCACGTGATGACGTCAGGACCTAGTTGAAAATCACAGTGCACAGTTGTTTAGGCCGTCTCCTCTCTGTATTTGCTCCGTGTCTAGAAGTAACCCTCGTGACTTTGTAGCTATTAGGAAACATAGACTCCGGCAGGATTTTTTTTTAATTATGCGTGCAGCTAACTGTACGCATAATTAAAGTCCACTATACCACGATGGCGCATCAAGATGATGATTGCAGTTTAATTGAGTACCTATGTCTCCAATGTTTAACTGTGTCAGGCTCATTGCTCGGAGAATATGTTGATGTCTCATGTTCCAAAGTAAAACATTGACAGGTGATTTATAAAGCAATAGTAAGAACATTCATGAACGATGAATGTTGAGTTGAGAATGAAAGGATAAACATATTGAACATCCTGCTGAAGTTACTACGGTTAGGTGCGGCTGACGAGCGGTCTGCGTTACGTCACGGTGTCATCGGACCTACATTGGCATCGATAAACATCCGTCTCAATTTAAGGCAGAAAATAAACAATAATATTACAGCGTTTACCCGCTTAATCCGATCCGAAAGGTCGGTCCGAAGTAACTGTAGCATTACTTGGGGCGTCCGCCGTCCGTCCGTATTCAGAGCATTTTCAATTCGGATTCCGGTCGGACTTCAATAATTGTCTGCAAATTTGCAGAGTTAAATGGCAACAGGGGCCCTACTATGAAGTCTTAAAACGATCATGATTCCGCTCTAAAACGGGAAGGAGCTATGCATAGCGAATAGCACTGTCCCGTTTACATCATCGGAATTGGATGGCATAGTAGGTATTATTTAAACGTCTATGTTTAAATACTGTTTTTTTTTTAATATGTGTTTGCTCTTGACTCTAGTCTAGGTCATAGATGACAGAGACAAAGTCGACGATGGAGCGAGCTTACCCAAAAGAAGCCTGTTCACTCTAATTTTGAAGAGATATGGGTTGGATCTAAATAAATATAGTTCAGCTCTGTGTCAAATTAATCTTCGACAGTCGCATAGAGTTGGACTGTAAAACATTGTTAATTTATGAAGAGGTTGCATAAACAAGTCTCAATATGATTGGCTGGGACTCAAATAGCAGTCTCAAAGACTTCGTCATAACTTATTGACCATGTAACTTTGTGATATAAACTTTATTTCTATATAAATAACGTTGTATTTTCTTTTGTTTACAGAGAGACCTCGCCTCCGTCGCCGATGGGCGACGCGAAGGAGTCAAAGATGAGCCAGATACAGTTCTCACCGCCTTTCGAAAAACAGGAGAGCTCGGTCAGTATACTCTTTATTTCCAACTGATTAACATAAACGCTGCGAATTTAACTGAGACGTCTTCCGCGCAAATAAGTCAAACAGAGTCAGAAAGGCGTCGTGGCAGTCAATACAATGTGGAATGAGCTAGACCAAATTACCATCCAAAGGTCCTCAAACACTAGCTCTCTTAAATAGCAGGGAAGGGGTTTGACCAGCTGTGGGATGCAATTGACAAGCGACAATTGTAGTAACATACGTTCCAGCTGAAAGTAAAACCTTGCAGAGATAGAAATCCCAAAAGTGTTGAACAAGTTGCAGGTAACTCGTAAGGTCTAAAAAATCATAAATAGACATATACATAAAGTATCATCTGTTTAATTCACGTTTGTGTTTTGTAGCCAAATGTGAAATGTGACCCACATAATAGCCATTTCAGGGATTGGCAACCCCCTGCGGACAAAGTGTTAGATATTCCTGGCAAACATCGCCAGTTCCAAATCAGTCAGATAGATATATTTAGGTCTCATGCAGCAACCAAGACAGCTTAATCTTCGGTCGGTACATTCTTTCAAAATCTCACCTTAGTTTCCACGGATGAAATGACACTGATTTATTTTTCTTATCCTACCTGCTTCTTACACTATTATAATATACCAATTCCACTAAAATACCGTAATCACGTGCTCATTAGCAAACATGAAAATCAATTAGTTTGGAATTACCTGACATAATTAAATAACGATACAAATGATTATGAAACACTCATCTCTAATTGCTGGCAATGAAACATGAATAGTGTCACGTATACATGCAGTAGATGGAGATACAGGTGATGGGGAAGCTGATGGCCACCCAAGAAGGTATGGTGGCGAAGTAAAGAAAATTAACCTTTTGAACGCCAGGGTCACGTATACATGACAAGCAACCGCGTGCCCTGGACGCCAAACGTCGCAAAAATGTGACAAAAAGTACGACGAATTTGTGGCTTGGCGTCGGGGGCACGCCGATGCGTTTATGCTCTGGCGTTCAAAAGGTTAAAGGCTTAAAGAAAAATGCATTCTTCATCAGCGCTTTACATTGCAACAGCGATTGTCAAAATGTTAAAAATGAGGAAAGACATGCGTTACGGAAATGCCAACAAATTATTCCTGCTGGTCTAGCAGGAAACTGTCTGACTCTGTCTGAACTGTCTGACTCTGTCTGAACTGTCTGAACTGAAACCAGGGATGGCCAACCGGTGGATCTATCGGCTATTGGTCTAATCGATCGCGGCAAGGCAAAAAATATAAATACGTATATCGGACAGTGCAACTTTACAAACAGGCTGGGTTAATAAAATTAAAATACTTGCATACTAAACTATACTGTTTAAAATTAAAATTTTAAACAGTATGCAATTGGTAGATCGCGCAGGGTTTCGGGAGTAAAAGTAGATCTTGGGTCTAGTCAAGTTGGCCACCCTTGCATATACTCTTGACTTAAATACCTCAAGCTGTAGCTACACTACAAAAAGTGCATATCTGGTTTTTTTCTCTACTATCTGTTCTTGTCGCTACCACTTTTCCACCACTACTGCGATAAACGTCTAGAATCAACATACAATTTCTAGAACCCTATTTCGCCATCACCCACTCTCATAAGAGTAGATTTCTCTCCAAAGAATACATAACGATAAACTATGTCAATCGCTTTAAGAGCCGCGTTACAAAATTATTGCATAATTAGCCATTGTCCGAACTACAAGCAGTAACAGCTAGCTATTATATTCCGGTGGTAATTAAACCGGTATTATATAGTGAAGTCTGATGGGTTTCCTTATGTCATTTTAAGGTTTTAAGTGTCCGAATGGTAGCAATGAATGGGTGCGTGGTTCCGGGTCGAGATGACCGTAAAATAAATTAATACGTTGTGTAATAAGTAGTACAAATATCTACGAACATTATTTTAAAATTACGTAGATATAATTGTGTCACCGGAACATTGCAAACGCCGTAAGATTGTAAAATATTGCGTGATATTGTAAACTATTTTTTAAAACACGGTTATATTTGAAACTAGTGAATTTGGATGGGATTTTTAGATTTTTTCATACTATATCGAGAAATTATAATCTAATAAAGAATTATTACAATCTGTCTGCAGTTTTCCGGTGACGTTTACAAGGTGTAAGAGATTAAAGGCAAAACCTGAAATTACTACTGTGTGAACATTGTACTCATTATTTTAAATAACTTTTACTGTGACCCCAACTCCGAAATCGCGGGAAAAAACAGCTGTTCAGTACATTTTGCAGAGTTATGAAAATAAAAACATCAATATATATAGAGCGGTTCATTTTGACAACAAGTTTGCCTTCATCAATTTGATACAGTTTTCACAATTTACTACTTCTAGAAAGACAGATAAACGAGAAAGTTTTCTGTATATGTCGCAGACAACTAGCTTAATCAGCCGTTTAATTAAAAGCCTAGCCTTTTCATTGAACAGCGCCGTTTAATCAGTGAAATAAGTGACATGGGCAAGTCATTAAACGATATTGAACCAAAGATGTCACTCGAGTCGCTGAAAAATGGTTAAATTAAATGAAAAGGCTAGGCAACCAATAAAATGTTTGGCTGCGACATGTTTAATCCGAAGCCGGAGCTTCTCGCTAGATCTCAAATAAAACTAATTTCCTTTCTGCCATGTTCTTGAAATAACGACAAAACTGTGTGATTTATTAAGATATCAAAAAGGTTGCATTTAATTTTAATATCTTTTAGATAATGCTCGATGAACTTGATAAGCAAATATAGCTACTAAATATTATCAGTCGATGACTCGAATATATTGCAGATAATTCTTTAATTTATCATAATGTTTTAATCTTGTAGCACTTTTAATTAATAACCAAAACAAAATTGAAGATTCTTAGGCATTCATGGGAGTGTCATTCATTCGAGGTCATTTATTTAGACGGCACTCACCAACTAGAAGATCGATTTTCGTACCAAAAATCGTTTAAATTCAAGTTGCAGTATCATCTCAATGACAATCCATTTAAAAAACTTTTCAAAAGGAAGGGACAATAGAGGTGTATTTGCCAGTTCGCGGCGACTGCGACGCGAATGCTTCTTAAAAATACGATCATTGCTCTTCCAAAGTCTATTTTATAACCTGAAGTAGAGAAAAAAATGTAACGAAGTGACGACTTGGCGAGTGGCGATGATGATCCAAGTTTTTTACGAAAACTATTTGATGTTAACAACGTAAAACTCTCAACGTAGGTGCCGCCTTCCTTCCTGCCAGGGTTGCGGAATTGGTTCGAAAGAGTCACCGCGGCCCTGCAACGCAAAGGGCTTTAGAAGGAACACCGATGGGTTTTAGTCAGTAAAAGTCTGACACGCTCTTCCGCTCCACCCAGAGCGGAAGAAGTCATTTGATGATTTCCCCACATACATACATAAATAACACATAATATAGTATCGTACAGTCAATACTAGGGATTCCCCGAGACATCTGAATTTTTTTATTGAATTGAATTTCCCAGTAGTAAAATTTTAATATCACCTGTAATTTATTGTCTCTATATACTACAATGGCCTATTAAAAACTACACAGAAGGAGCCAGCATAATTTACTACGTAATTTATAAAAGGTGTTGAAGTTTTGGCAGTAAGGTTCAGATTTCCTTATGATGTTTTTCCTTGCTCATGAGTTGAGTTGTCGATTTTCCTTGAATTGAAGTTTGACACTTCAATTCCTAAACAAACCTTCAAACATCCGGATCACCAAAAAATCGCTAACCATTAAAGTGTATCGTTTATTGATGCCATCTAAGTAAAGGCGTATAGTTTTCTTCCTTGTCTGGGACTTGAGTGAATAGAAAACATCTTCTGTATACTCACAATTTTATGTTTGTACTCAATATATAATACAATACTTACATACTTATATGCTTTATACAAGTTGTCTTGTGAAAAATTAGCTTTCGACACAAATTCGGGGTGAGGGCCTGGTGATCCGTCACACAGGGTATCCTAGTATGGACTCCAGTCTCTCACAAAGGATCATATATGTTTCGCATTGTTTGTTATTTTACTACTTCTGTAACAAATGTATAGGTACCGATGTGAACTTTTGTGAAGAGTGAAATAAAAGATTTATTATTATCTACAAATCTACAATTTTCTAGCTAGAACCTCTGTTTAATATCAGTATAATTATCAATATTAGGTGCCCTGTTCCACCCGAATGTTTCATACAGCTTTAACACGAAACAAACTGAATAAGACGATTGAACTAACTCACATAATCAGAACTTTAAGAGCAAACGATATACGACACGATATTTTAAGCTAAAACACTAGGAAGTGGTGACGGGTGGGCGTTTTGGGGGACTGTCTTTATGTAGAACTTTGACGTTCAAAAAGTGCTGGCACTCTGCCAAAATTGAATAAAAGACTTTTGATTTTGATTTTCTTAGTTATAAATGTGTATAAGATAAATACTATGTTGTTGGCTTACTGTACGCTTTGGTGCAATCTGTAAGTATAGTAGGCAATTGTTACGAAATAAATAAATAAATATACTCTTCCTGATAGTCCTAGGAACCTAGGTACGCCTGCACTGACACATTCAGAGGTCAACAGCCGAGAATTCAACCATACAAATGAATCAGACATCACTCCGAAGTTACAAGGAGTCACGGCACACAATGGTCACTTACCTGCCATAAAGGTACCATTGAGGAAGACGCTCGATGGTGGTATTGTTTGTTGAAGAAACCTTGGTGATATCGGATGGGTATCGGAAGGCGAGAATATGATTTTTTGATAGGCAATTTGTCATCACGAGCTGGTCAGGGTACTATGAAACTTGGTGACACTTAAATGACAATTTTTCCTTATGGTTTTGTTATGTTATGGTATTGGTTTTGGGATGGCAGGTATGATATTATTAGTAATTTATTAATGAGACAAGACAAGTAGATCTTGGTGGGATATCTCATTAATCCTTATATATCGGACCTACCGACGCAAAGTCAAAGTCAATTCATTTATTTCAACAAGACCATAAAAAGGCACTTTTGAACGTCAAATTTACAGTTTGAAATTAAAATATTAGTGACTCTAGTTGTCCATTCGCAAAAAGTAGATTCTTAAGGAGAAGAACGGACAAGAAAATCCATATTTACTCTTTTCAAATATAAGTTTTACAATATTTTGTATAAATATATTGATAAATTGATTATATTATGTGAGCACAATGCACCCAACATTACCCTAATATAAAGCACACACTTATATACTAATAGGTACAACCAAGCAATACCAGCAGAGATAAAACTAAGCTTGCTAGCAAGGGACATGGTACTCACACGACTGATGAAATAGGGATGTCGTTTGCATTCTTAGAACCAGAATCGCGGTATGCTGATGGTAATAATGACTTACAGACATACGTATTATATATTTTTGCAAATATAGTAGAGCGTCTTATTATCCATTTCTTTTATATAAGTTAAAGTCAAAGTCAAAGCGTTTATTTCAATTAGGCCATCAATCGGCACTTTTAAACGTCATCATTTACAGTTCAGTCAAATAATAGTATTAAATTAATAAAGTGACTCTACTATCCATTCGGAAAAGTAAATTCTTATGGAGAAGAACGGACAAGAAACTCCATAGTTACTCTTTTCAAATAATGGATATACAATATTGGTGGTTAGAAAGAGACGAAACAGAGCTGTGACATTTCTTTCAATTGTCTCGCCAAGTTTGTATCAACAAGGTCAGTTACCATCATTGTTTTAGAACGTGCCTTATCTTATAACATATCATATACTAACTACTTCTCAAATTGAATCCAATTCTACTTAAGATAATCTTGAACTACAGGTCATTGTATCAGAGTTTGAGCAATACTTTAAGGTGACGCATTTATTATCACGTATTCTCTCTCTCTCTCTCTCTCTCTCTCTGATCAGCTAATAGACCTGGTAATGATATTTTCCACGAAAATTTACACCTCTAGGTTCACAATCACAGGCTTCAAGAATACAGACCTAATAAGCAAGCACGGTGATCGGATTTCAGTCAAAATGGCAGCTGAACACCAGTGTTCTAGATGGAGCGACTGCCCATCTGCCCTCAACCCCATACCAAGATACCCCATACCAAGATACCCCATGAAAGACTGGCGTCAGTCTTTCGGACATATAAAACCATCTTCCCTGTCGTGTAACAGAATCAGGCTGATGCTTCATTATCTAACCTATTTTGTCTCACTGCAGGTTAACCTTTTGAACGCCATTGTGCAAGCCAAGCGCGTGCCCTGTACGCCAAACGTCACAAATATGTCTTTCTTCAACTTTTTTTTTTAAAACCTTGCCCCACACTAGGAATTTCTCCCGTATCGTGGGTGCGTTTACAAACATACAAACTCACATAAACAAACAGCCAGACCCGGGACAGCTATCTGTAGACCATACTAATATTTGCTCCGTGCGGGAATCGATCCCACGATACGCAGCGCAGCAGCCAATCGTTCAACCACTGCGCCAATCGTGGCAAAAATACGGTTAATTTGTGACTTGGCGTCGGGAGCACGCTGCGCCGTTGTGTTTGTGTATCTGGCGTTCAACGCTATCGTCTGCTTGTGAGCGCCAGTTTTATTTTTGTCCCTTTTTTTCTCAAATTGATTTCTATCCTAATTCACGGTTTTTCCATCTACAGGTGTGGCAGAAACGTCAACAGGCGGTGTGTGTGCGGCACGCGTTCAAGCACTACGGCTCGAAAAAGCGACCCAACCATGTGCTCAGTAACCTGAACATGACAGTCGCTAAGGGTACCATGTAAGTATATAACTATTATTCTCCTTATACATTTCAGTTACATACTAATTTACATTTTTAATATAAACCTTTTATAAAAACAGTTTTAACAAAAAAAAAACATTTAAAAATATAAAAAAATTGTAGTCCTGCCGGTGTCGGGAACAGGGTCCAAGCTACCGGTGATTAGGGCTCCAGAGAAAGGAACCTCCTCCCAATACGAGCCGTATCGAGAAGTACTGCCTTCAGTATCAGGCCTTTTACCCAACCGCGCAACGACAGCTTCGGCAGATGGTCGTCGAAGCTTTTGGACAACAGGCCATTGGCCGTAACGAAAATCGGCACAATAACAGCCGAGTCCACATTCCACATGTCGACAACCTCGTGTGCTAAGTCGAGGTACTTAGCATTACAGAGTTCAGAACGGCATGAAACGGGGATAAGAAGATGAGCACAGACACTGAAGAAAAAATCTGGTGAACAATGTGAATCTCTAGTTTAAATGAACATGCGTCTCTGCCAGATCAGATAACCTGATAGCAATCTCATACATCACATAGATGGTAGAATGTTTTACTAGCGGCTAACTACGAGTATTTTCCATAAGGAAGTCTCTGGCTTGATGCCAAGGTAGCGAGGGCGAGGAACAAAAGATTGTTAACCTCTGACAACAGCTTCATAATTATTGTTGTTGCAACAATTCATGGGCTAAGACAATATGAGTCTTCATTGAAGTATGACGGAAGTTTTCGTGGCGTACGATGAACGTGTGTGAATACTTATCAAATCGTTTCATGGCCAGCCCTTTCCCAGTTACGTCGGGGTCGGCTTCCAGTCGAAACGGGTGCAGCTAAAGACCAGTATATTACTTGGAGCTGCTGCCCATCTGCCCAGTTGCTTCTTTTACTTCTTTTCGAGTCTATGGTCACCCTTGAACAGTTTACAGCGGCATCAATGGCATTCATAACGTCCTGAATAGTGCAGGTGTAACAATCCAGTTACTGGGTAACACGAAAGAGATAGGTTACTTTATTAGGGGTCCGAACATTCATAAGAAACGGAACCCGTATACTGTATAGGATCACTCGGGTGTTTGTCTGTCCGTCTGTCACAGACAATTTTCTCCGAATCTACCGGACCAATTCTGTTGAAATTCCGTACATATAGGAACTTCTCTGACCCAAACAGGGTCGCTGTAAATAAATAAAATATGTGTCCCGTTGGGGGAAAGAAAAAAAAAATAAAAAAAAGATTTTCTAACTGTACAGAGTGACATACTCGTATCAAATAAAAGACTTTGTTTGTGACAAGTTTTAATTTATATTATTTTTCATAATTTTAAAATAAATAGTTTTGAAGTTATTAAAGCAATTAGACAAAAAATTACCATTCCCCCCCTTATCTCCGAAACTACTAGCCTAAAATTAAGATAAAGATGCAGGTAACAGTTCTTTACCTAAAGATTACAAGAAAACCTATAAGACGTCCATAGTCTTAAAATAATATGTTGCAAAAATAAAATTCGTTCGAAACCCTTTGCACGCGAGTCCGACTCGCACTTGGCCAGTTTTGTACATCATCTTTGTAACACAGTGCTCAACGGAATAGATAGATAACATTCTTAAAAATATTAAAGCTTCCTAAATTTAAAGCCAACGTAAGGTCAAAGTCCACAAGTGAGAACTAGTTTTCAATAATATTTTGCGATTGAAATCATAACCAGTCTTGATGGATTAATTAATTATTATTTATTATCTATGACGCAAAACATGAAATACAAAAAGCAATTACAAATACTTGCCTATTATTCATTATATTCAGCAGCGATAATGTGTGTAATAGTAGTTTTATTTCAGTTTCAAAATATAATTATTAAATTGCATCCACTTTATTAAATTATTAATTTACTAACACGAACTCGAGATCAACAAAAAGCTAGGTGGCCATTGCATTAGTGAGACTAGAAACCTGTCTACTGTTTGTTTAGATTTTTTTTTGTCTTTGTAGAATTGATAAAAGCAAGTCTCAAATTTCATGCATAATTTGTTGACGTTATTGGGCGAATATAAAACTAGAAATGTATAACATAACCTGTACTAGAGGAAAAACAAAAAAGAAGCCATATACAATAGATACATATGTTTAAAAACTGACACGAGATTCTAAGATTCTGATTAGTTAGGTATTGATAGCTCAATCATGAATTTATTTATGACTAGCTTTTGTCCGCGACTTCGTCCGCGGGGCAGAAATTTTTATTTTAAGATTATGAAGTTTAGTAAAGTTTCAGTCAATGCAACAGAGAATAGATAGATATAGATACTTTAACAAATGTTTGACGTGATTTATCAACCGATTGACATGAAACAAACACTAAATGTGTTAGTGAAAACTACATCTAAATCGGATAAGCCGTTTCTGAGATTAGCGTGCACAAACGCACAGACAAACAGATAAACAGACAAAAATTCGAACAATCATTGTTTTGGTTGCTATTGCGTTGATAAAGGTCCCAATAATATTTTTCTCATATATCTGCCGTGTACAGACAGCGATCCGTTACATTTGTATTATATGTATAGAAGTTATCTGTCATTTTGGCTGACAAAATTTAATTGTGATGACGAAATTGCAACCAATGAACCATCATGTTTCTGGTACCGAGATAGGCGCTCCTATGTCTAGTCCATCTTTTTGCCACCCGAAAGCCAGAATCATTATTGGCGATCACCAGAAAAGGACTGAGGCACTGGAGATCGACGGGTCCCTTAAACGTTTCAAATGTCATGGATCCCGCAACGAAATTCATTAGAAAACAGTATTTTAGCCCATTGCAATCCGCTGCTAAACATAGACCTATCCAGCAGGTCTATCCAACATTTGAGCTACATGCCGCTATAACACCAAGAAGTACAGGGCAGTTTTTCATCCAAGAAAGGGCAGTAGGTACTTCTTTTAAGGGCTGATCTACTATCAATCCATGACATTACCAAGTACAATGACTTTAGCACATAAAATCAATTAGAGAATTTATTTAAATTGCTCAATAGCTCATAGAGCAACGTCAAGAACTCCTTTAGTACACCTCTTGACGTCAATCGACGTCAGTTCAAATATGACTGCCATAACTGACGTCGAGTTGTTTATATGTATATGAGAACACTAGGCCTATTACAATAGGCGTGTCTGTACATTTAAAAATGGGCATGTTTTGATAAGTTAAAGAATGGATCTTGCCGTGTTTGAGCAGTATTGTCGGTCTGGTCAATGCATTGCAGATGAATCGATCTTGATTCGTCAGTACGCAAAACAAATTTCTGACACAAAGAATTGTGAAAACATGAGTGGTTTAGAAAGAATAAAATGAGAATGCATGCCAGAAGCTGGACATATGAATATTGTATGGCAACAATCAGACGGCCCAAGACTGTTTTACGATTTACCAGCTTCATCATCTCAGCCCAAAGACGTCCACTGCTGGACACAAGTCTAACCCTAAGATGGCCTTCCTCGACGATTGGGCCTGCGCTGTCCACATACCTTTTCTATACTTCTAGAACTTATTCCAAAGATCAATCATCTACGTAACAATACGTCGCAGTTCCAAACGTCAGGAAGTCCTCAGTCTGACGTCAAACCGAACAATTAGAATACCTTGCGCCATTAAGGATGGTGACCATTACATTATGTGCGGTATATAAGTGTTGGCTATGTGCTGACAAGATGGGGGCCCTTGTATGGAACGATGTGTGGACGACATACAAATGGAGACCTAATTGCTGGCTGAATATACATATTATAAAAATGTTGGACGTTCTGAGGTCGTAATCATAGCTGAAGACTGCCATCTTCACTGACGATTTTTCAAATCCAACTAAGAGATCCACTGTCCACCTTTCTGCTCTCCATCATCAGACCTTTATAGACTTTTGATGCGTAAAAATTGTATTCCAAATGTTCAGTTGACAATTTATCGAGACTTTACAATCTCTCAAGTTATTTTATAGTCTTACGGAGTTTGCCATTTTCCGGTGACATATATACAAAGCTTCCATTGACGTCTTTAAATAAATCGAACAAAGAGCAAAAAATAAACACAGATACGTACGCCATAAAAACTTACCTACCTACGGCAAATATTTTTGACGTTTTTTTACAATCGGTCTCAATGAATCGTGGTCTCAGTTATTGATGGGAATTATTAACAATTTAACACATGGGCGCTAACACCATGACCTTATAGGAAAATTATGTTGTTGATGTAAATAACTAAATATGGTTTTTTTTCGCTTTTATAAATATTTGTGCCATAATGTTATCATCGGTTGAAAATAGGATAACAGTTTCCGAGGATTGCTTAGGAAATACAATGGCTTTGAATGGGTATTTTCACGCAAACTTGGTACACTCGGTATTTTTTTCTCCATTTATGGTAAAAATGAGGAGCTCGTGGCTAAAGAATATCAGCCGCACGGGTCGATCGAGGTTAAGCAACGCTTGCCAAGGTTAGTCTATGGATGGGTTACCATCTTAACAAACCGAGTTTCCTCCGTGCCTTGGAAATCACGTTAAGCCGTTGGTCCCGGCTGTCATTTGTAGATCTTTGGCAGTTGTTGACTGGAAGCCGACCCCAATACAGTTGGGAAAAGGCTTGGCAGATGATGATGGTAAAAATGGGACAGCAATATTAACCCCTAGTGTCAAGCCTAAAATATCAACAATCAATTGCGACTGAGCGGTACGAACCCTATGGGTTGTCATTTATAACGTTTTTTTCCTATGACCCTGTGTCGTATCCTGCGACATATAAAAGGTTAAGTTGCGATTAGCACAAATTTCTCTTGTTCTGTCATATAAAACGTTCGCAACGATAACAAGTTTATATTTCAAGAGTGATACCGTTAAGCGTGATTATGATACAGGCAATTTCTTCTCAAACCAGTATTTGGATGAGGCACCAAATAGCTCCCTTTCTGATATTGCTCTGCGTCCAGTTAGATTTGAATCCGACCCTAACAAATATAGTTGAGAAACCTATGCAGTTGATGACAAGGCCTCAAGCCCTGTTTAACGTAATCAACATCAACCAAGGTAACTTAGCATACGCAAACCTCCTTTATCCTTCCTTCACCCTTGGCGATCCACCGACCCACACCGTGACGACCAATCTCTGAGCAAATAGAGACATCCTCGCCATTAAGAAACAAGTCACAGCTGCTGCTCACACGATTGTCGCCTTCCTCCGCAAACCGTAATAACGCCTTTTCCTCAAACACATGAAGAAACTGACAGTCCATCCTAAGAGACTTACCACACAAAAACCTACCTTATTGCGTTGGTTCTAGAGACTTTTGAGCTGCATTTTTTTTCGATGAAGAAACTGATGTCCATCCTATGACTATTGCCTAGCGAAAATCAACCTTATTGATGGCAAGATAAGAGTGTGGTTGTATGCATGTGTTAGTTGGTCTGGCACGGAATAGAATGTAAATGGTGGTTGTTTCGCAATACTTCGTCCTCGTGTGTTGGCGAATGCGCAAGCGCAAGCGTCCGAGCGTTACGTTGCGATCTCGGATAGTTTAGGAAATAAGAGTGTGATGGCTTGAGATTTGATCGGTTGAGGGTGAAATTGAATGTTCTCGGTGGGATTAACTGCTTCAGAAAGTCCTCTTTCTAAACGAGTCCTGAAAAAATTTAGCATATTATCTCAGTGGTTGCAGTTTCTACTGAGATTGTCCCTAGATTATCCAAGATGTTGTCATTGCACTCCTTCACTCAACTAAGTCGATTGGAATGGCAAAGTTTTCTTCAAAAGGCCTTTAGAAAAGGACTTTGAATGGGCCTTACCTTTGGATAGTTCGAAGTAAAGTTCATAGTAGGACGACTGTAGGTAAACTTTGGTAAATAAAAATAAAATAAAATAAAATAAAATATTGGTTCCTTTGTTAACAGATACGGTCTGCTGGGGGCGTCGGGATGCGGTAAGACGACGCTGCTGTCCTGCATCGTGGGCAGGCGGAAACTGAACAGCGGAGAGATATGGGTGCTCGGGGGCAAGCCTGGCACCAAAGGTAAGAACTGGGCCCATAACCTGGCCTGCCTTGAGATAAGTGGGTTTATGTGATAATCGCAGTCTTAGCGAGGGGGGGCAGGAGTCCATAGCACAGGGTATCCTAGTTTGGATTCCTGACTCCCAGAAACTTTTGTATCTCCAATATTTGTAACACCAATTATTTGTAAAAACGTACCTTGTGGAAAAAAATGGTTGTCAAGAGTACGCAATCTGGAAAGACTTGATGATAGACCATCAGGTACACACACGTAAAGTGTGTGCCTCACGGCTGTGCCAAAAATTCTTCTCACACCCCATTTCTCTTCAGGTTCTGGAGTTCCCGGCAAGAGGGTAGGCTACATGCCCCAGGAGATTGCGCTTTACGGCGAGTTCACCATCAAGGAGACGATGATGTACTTCGGCTGGATCTTCGGCATGGAGACCAGGGAGATCGTGGAGCGGCTGCGATTCCTCCTGGACTTCCTCGACCTACCCAGCGAGAATAGGATGGTGAAGAATCTTAGGTGAGTGGAGAGAGAAGATTGCTTTTGTTCTATTAATAAGATACGCTCGCGTTAGACCTCATTCTCACCTGATGGACAGCGATGGAGTTCGCTTTGTGGGTTCTATCTGTAGGTAGTGAAAACGTAAATGCTGTGTTGGCGAATGGTGTTACACTGTTACTACTACAGTCACCTTATGTAACTGAATGCTGGGGCAAAAGTAAACAGTTGATTTAACAAACAAAAAAAACTATTTTATCATGGACGCGATAAGTAAGGGACAAATTCAAAACAGGGCTGCAGTATATTGAATGGCCGTATTATGAGTCGCTTGTTCAATTCTTTGATCTTAGGACGAGATTAAAAATATACAATAGTTAACGATGCGATTCATGAAGGCGTGTTTTATTTTTTAAACGTCTACTTTGGGAATGGGCTAGTCTTCTGTAGTGTTAATTTTCTTTGGCATTAAATATTAAACTTGATCGAACACTGTGTCCACATTCTTGATGGAAATTGTGTACTCTTCCGTGTGTAACTCCATATCAGAAAGCAATCAATTTACAATTTTCGTGGCCCTCAAGTCATTCAGGCCAGGGTAGAGTAATAAAACCCAATAAATGTATTTTAATACACAAACAGTTTAATCAACCAATCAACTCAGTTTACGGTACACTAAACCTCATTTACTAATGGCCGGTTCCTCAATAAAGAATATGAAGTTCAGTATTTTTAAACCTCTAGATTAATCTGGTAGGACACCTTCTTAACTCCAAATGCCGAATTCAGAAACGGGGTATTACTTCGCGACAAGACATTTGTCTACCCATTTCAAATTATATATCAATCAAATAAAAATTCATTTATTCAGACTAGGCTGAAAATCAGCATATTTACATGAATACCGTCCCCTAAAACGGCCGCCCGTCACCACTTCCTAGTGTTTTAGCTGGGAAGAAGTGGCGCAACAAACTACCCAGCAACATATATTGTGCTTATTTCTTAATTCACGTAACAAGTGACATTATAAGTAGGTAAGTAGTATCATACGTCATAAAAATTTTGCAAACCGGAATCTTGAATCCGGTACAACATGATCAGTTTTACCCCACATGGTACCTACATAATCGTCAGGATTTCCTCTTAAATTCGGTAACGATAATTAGTTAGGCAAATAAAAAAAACTGGGCAAGAGCGAAGCGGACTTGTGCTATTAGGGTTCTGCACTATCTAATATACATAAATATGAAGTGAACACATTGATGAATTTTGGTACAAAGGTAGATCGGACCCGGGGGACAGTTAAAGGCTACTTTAACACGAACAAAGCTGCGGGAAAAAGCTAGTGTATTATATAGAGTAGGAACAGAAAACTTAAAAAAAAAGAAAATCAGTTTTCTGGGCAACGTCAACGGGGCATGATTGAATGAACGGGCAAAATGGGGAATATGAATTTTATGGAAGAGGTCATTGTAATATAGGAGCTGAAAGATTTTCAGTTCTTATGCATTAATTTTAAAAATGAAAGCCCTGTGACAAATGAACGTACCAACAGACTTTAAAAAAAAAATATCTTTGCCTCTCTTCAGAAACGGAACCCTAAAATGTAACGTTTAAATACTTGTCGTTATTTGCAGTGGGACAGGAAACCTTAATGTGTGAATTTACGTTATGTAAACTCTGAGTATGGCTGTACCTATATGGAGGCTTGGTGACGTCATTATATGTTTACTATCAATATTAGCGGGTATATTCGTAGTATTCTTTATGATTCGTTCACAAAGAAGACACGTGTGCAGAATTACCATGTTTCACGTTATAAATAATCCTACTGATCGATCGATTATAGTGTACACACATCTTCCATCACTTGCCTAAACTGGGGATCAAAACCAGGAAGCTACACTCCGCTGTCGCGCTTTTGATCACGAGACCGAAACAGGAATTGTGTTTGGTATAGATCCCGTGTATTTTGGCTTAGTTCTTACTATTCTTGGGCTAAGTCCACACGTGCGTACATGCTCCACGTGTTATATAAGGACTAATTGCTCGAAGTCGAAACAAAATTTTTGAAGAGCAAGCTCATGCGGAATAATAAAAATATAATAAAAATATCTTGGGACAACTCACAAACGGTCATCCGATCCCAAACTAGGCTGAGTCTGTGCTATGGCAACCAGACAACTGATTATATCTTTCTAAATACATACTATAGACAAATTACACCCAGACACAGAACAAATGATCATGCTCATCACACAAAGATTTGTCCTGGGTGGGAATCGAACTCACGACCTCCGGTTTAGCAGTCAGGGTCACTAACCACTCGACCAACCGGCCAGGCCAGAAATCTGCCAGGGTTGCGGAATTTGTTCGAAAGAGTCACCGCGGCTCTGGAACGCAAAGGGCTTTAGAAGGAACACGGATGGGTTTTAGTTAGTAAGAGTCCGACACGCCCTTCCGCTCCACCCACAGCGGAAGAAGTCATTTGATGACTTCCCATCCTTAAAAAAAAAAGCTCACCGAATATCAAGACTTCTAGAATGCACGCAAATAGTTCTAAAAACACGGCAAGGAGTTTCAAGGACAGCAGCATAGCACATTCACTTTAAATGTAAGTATATAAACTTTTACAAAAAACATTGGATAAAGTTTAAAAATAAAGAATACAGGAAATAAACGCACGCGGAAACGGAAGTTATTTGTATCTGTTACTTGTTGTTAATTACATAGGAGTAATTGGCTACAGAGTAAATAATTAAAAAACAGATGTTTCCAGTAATTATAACTTACTAACATATTAGTTATACCCACTGATCATAAGTTGAATCTTTGAATCTTGAAAATGAATCTTTAGGTATTCCTAAAGATTCATTTTCAAATAGTGGGATCTCCGTTCAATCTTGAATCATACGTATTTAACGTCATAATATTTTGTATCCATTTAGTATTTATGTAAATATTTCCACATTGTAATGTATTTTCCATACATTTAGCTAGTCATTCAAGTTATTTTTAGATTAGATGGACAGCTTAAGATGACTCGAGTGCAACAGAAGATAATTAGTAAAATTATATAATTGTGAGAAATCTTGGTAAAACCATATGCAAGTTATAAAATAAAAACAAATATTTTAATTTAGACAGAGTCCATCAATTGGGTAGTATTTGTACATAGACTTAGAAACTAGTGTTAGTACTTATAACTACCGGAACAAAATACAATTATATACCTACACTAAACTCACATGCAGACTTATCCAATGCCCTAGTATGGGGCTGTCCTGCCAGGGTTGCGGAATCCTGCCAGGGTTGCGGAATTTGTTCGAAAGAGTCACCGCGGCCCTGGAACGCAAAGGGCTTTAGAAGGAACACGGATGGGTTTTAGTCAGTAAGAGTCTGACACGCCCTTCCGCTCCGCCCAGAGCGGAAGAAGTCATTTGATGATTTCACATACTTAAAAAAAAAAAAAAAGTATGGGGCTGTCCCATCTGTCTGTCTGTGTGTGTGTCATGCAGGTAGAGAAATTGAAATTCTTCAAAATTACATTATCATCAAGATGGCCAGTGCAGCTCAGTGGTGATTGCCCCGACATAGGTCGTAAGTTCGAACCCAGCACTTTACTTTTGTTTAGTTTATTTCAACACCACTGTTCTCAAAACGGGATTGAAAACATAGTGATGAAACCAGCATGTCCTAGATTTTGCTGTGTCCTCACGATGTGTTCACACACATGTAACAGCTGGTCTACCAATCTGTACTGAGCCAGCGTGATGGGTTATGGACCACTCATTACACTCATTAACTTTTTTGTTTTTATTGAAAGACCCGCGTTGGACCACGTTTGTTTCCTGATATATTTCTTTTTTGGACGATGACCACCCACCCCGCAGATCAGCACACTAAGGCTGAATACTGCTTAAACGGACTAACCTGTTTTGGCCTCAAATTAATTTAAGGCCCCCAGCCAAGGCTTACAAACTAAGTTAAACTAAATTACCGCTCTCTAGGGCCACCACCTTTGGACCTCGGCTTAGCGGCGGCGTCATTTCGGGATGTGTTTCCTGATAGCTACAACATGGTATAGTAGGCGCCAGATAAATGTGGAATAAAGTATATTGACCTTTCCCTAATAACTGTTCATAGGTACCTGAACAATTAAATATGAATCGTTTTTCATTATTAGACAATGTTAAGGATCACGAGAGATGATGATTCGGGACAGCTTTGTGTCATTAATTCCGTTTTTCAAATTAAAAATGTCAATAATTGTAGGTGGGTCAATGACCGTTATTCCACGATTATCTGGCGCCTACTATAGTAGCTACCAGGAACACATACTCTCTTCCTGAAAAAGGCCTGTGTCCCAACAGTGGGAACACTAGAGGCTTATCAGCCTTTATGCTAATTCTTGCAACTTTATTTCTGACCACATTTCCAACTAAAAGCAAAGTCCATCTAGCTCGTTAGAAACACTATTTATTTATATTCCACCGGTTACCTAATCATGTAATATTTACGATAATTTTACGATTATAACTACGGTTTTACGATAATTCAGCGATTGTGCGAACAAGCAAAATTATTTGTTACGTCGTTAAACACGAGATGTTGATGTGTTTCAATAAGATTTTAGTTGAATGTTAGAAGACAGATAAAATATAAATTTAATGTTTAGTTGTTGGTCATTGAAAGATGAATTGCTGAATATATAAGGTCCCATCAAAATAGATGGACAAACTTTTAGAAATCTTTGAGACCACAAAAATAAGGACAATGAAAAAAAAATTACGAAAATTCTCAAAAAATGTAGGCTATTTTTTTTTTACGTCAAAAAAAAATCACTTCAATCAGTGTTTTTTTTGCTTGGATATCTTTGGTTGGACGTACTGAACGCTGTGTTATAATTTGTCCATCTATTTCATTGGGACCTTATAAATTGCCTTGATTGTCAAGAAAAGCGTAATTTTACTAACAGGGAAAAATAAGAAAACAAAAGACAAATAGCATTGGTAGAAATAGTATATTTCTCCTTTAAGATCTGCAGTTCTAATTTTAATTCTTTTATGCCCACACAGAAACATACAAACAAAACAGGAGGTAGCAGACCTAATACACAAAAAAATGTCACTTGGTCATACATTTTAAATTTCTTGACAAGCGTTATCTCTGATAGTTTGACATTCAAAACGCAAAACTCAAAATTCAAACCATTTATTTCAATTAGACCATTTACTGTTACTTTTGAAATGTCAAGGTCTGTCCAAAGAGATGAAGCTATTTGCACATTCCAAAGCGTAGATCTCTATGGAGAAGAACGTGCAAGAAACTCCATGGACACTTTTATTATTTTTTTTTTTTTCAAATATTTTTTTAAACGATGTCTAGAGCAACATGAGGTTGAATTAAAGGTTAAAAAGTCTTTAACATAAAAAAAATATCGAGAAGACATACTCGTATGTAGGTTCTACATTGTATAAAACCTTTAACACTTGACTTTTCTGCTGAACCAGGGAAACTTCCAATCTCGACATTCACACAGTAGCCACTAATTTTCCCACACTAATCAACAAAAGTTCAAGCATTTACAAAACAATGTCTTACTAAACAAACGCTTCCAATTTGTAAACGTTCCCAGGAGCGTGACAAATCTGTGTGTTACTGTGTACCGCGAACAGTTTGTCACGCCAATTGTGACTAAACATGCGTGACAGCCGTGACAAAAGGACTTATGTCGATCTTTGTCGTGTATTGAAAAGTAACGTTATTATATGAATAAATTGGGCAAGTTGTAGCAGGTTCTTATAGACTTTAATACTTCTTATTATGTAGCTACAGAAAAGATATTTCTATGAAGGAAATATTATATAGAGCAGGGGTGGCCAACTTGATTCGACCTGTGATCTACTTTTTACTGACGAAACCCTGTGCGATCTACCAATTACACATTTCTTTTCAATAGTTCAGTATAGGTACCATTTTGTAGTATTTTTAATTTTAATAACCTGACTTATTTAAATAGTTGCGCAGCCTGTTATACGAATTTATATTTTTTGCTTTGCCGCGATCGACCGTTGGCCATCCCTGATATAGAGTGACACAATGGGCGGCATTATCGCTAAAAACGATCTTTTTAGGACAAGCTTTAGATGGATTTAAAAGGGAGAATGGGAAGGAAGAACTGTTTATCTTAGCTGAAAGGTTCTCTAGACTGAGATTCAGTATTTAATCTATTTTGATGTAATAAGGCTGAATAGTGTGTTTGTTTGAACGTGCTAATCTCTATAGTAAGATTTAAAAAATCATTTAAACGCCCAATCTTTAACCTTTTGCGTGTCTACCACAGATTTTTATCGTCCAATCCTGACCAAGCCCTTAAGTGTAACTGTCCGACTTAAGACATTTGGAGCATTTTTTCTTATGTCGAACTGTGTAACTTAAGACACGCAAAAGGGGAAGGTTATAGGCTATTTAACATCAAGCTATGCTACCCTAAATGCTACGTTAAATGAAAACGAATTACCTACTCGTAATATAGCGGGCGGGTGAAACTGCGGGGCACAGCTAGTCTGCGTATAGCTAACATTTTGTCACGCCAATTGTTACTTAACATGCGTGACAGCCGTGACAAAAGGACTTATGTCGATATTTGTCGTATGCTTTATTGAAAAATGACATTTATATAAATTTCAATTCATGTTTAGGTAAATTGGTGTACATAATTGTAGTATGTTCTTTAAAAAGGATTATATGGTTATTTGAGCAATTTGTTACCCTGATTTGGTCAGACTCACTGCTCGCTCGTTGTCCGATAACCACCAGGCCCCCGGGTCGATGGCGCGTTGTGTTTCACGCGCGCCTCAAAGAGATGTCAGCATAGAAGACGGGGCCCGCTAGAGCCAGAGCCTGCCAGGGTTGCGGAATTTGTTCGAAAGAGTCTTAGTCTGAGTTTTACTCAGTAAGAGTCTGACACGCCTTTCCACTCCACCCAGAGCGGAAGAAATCATTTGATGATTTCCCATCCTTAAAAAAAACCATTACTAAAATCATATGTTAACAATACCATCAGGTTATTAACGGGATTTACACTTTTTTGTCCAAATCTACCGTTTATCGAACTACCGTCATCTGTGACCGTTTATAACAGTAGCATACTATTTATATACGAAATCGTTCTATAGGCTTCTAATTTTGACGTGTAGAAAAAACTTATTGTTGCTTGAAGGGTAAAAAATGTGTTTAAGGTTCAACAAGCAATTGATAGGTCGATGAATTTGATTGACTTATAAAACTTCATTGGAAGATTGATATGACTCAGCATTATTGTCTTGCCCTAATTCCATTTTATTTGTGTGGAGGTCGTGGCTAAATAATAACAACCGCACGAGTCAATCTTCAAGGTTAAGCAACGCTTGCCGAGGTCGGTCTGTGGATGGGTGACCATCTTAACATACCGAGGCTCCTCCGTACCTAAGAAACTTTAAGCCAGTGCTGGCCAGTTAATGGGTTGTGGAGGTCTGGTAGGCAGCCGCTCCACGTAAAATATTGGTATTCAGCTGAATCCGGGTTGACTGGAAGCCGACCCCCAATATATTTTGCAAAAGTCTAGGCAGATATACAGGCTGTTCCAAGGGTACTTGGTTATATTTAAGGGTGATGTTGGGTAGTTGGTATACACAAAGGAATCGACAGCAAAACAAAAAAAAGAATGCATTTAAGAAGCCATTAATTAGTTATTACAAATAAGGGAATGCATTGGATCAGTGAAACACCCAATATTATATGTGTAGGTTACAAATAATATTAACAAGTGTTAGTTCGATACACGGGCTCTATTTTAGGGAAAGTGAGTTTTTTTATTATGAATTGTTTAACAATTTTTTTAAAAGTAGTTTTAGATTTAATTTCTCTGTGGTCCCTCGGAAATTTATTGAATAATTTAGATCTTTCATACATAACAGTTATTCTTCCATAGTTTTTGCGGGTTGAGTGTAGTTGTAAAAAGTCTTGTTCACGTCTCAGTTTAATTTTGTGGTTTTTTTAAATATTTTTTTTTGTGAAGGTTACGTTTGTACGTATTGCTTACAGCTTCTCAATGCTCAGCGGTTTAGAACAAACGCGCCTTGGCTAAATACACTTATTTTCCTCTTACACAACAAAGAATAACAGCTTTATATTTAGTAACACTTACAAACAAAATAGTTAAATATCAGTATTACGATACTAATCTAAAACTCTTCTATTTATGATTCATTTTATTCATATTTAAAGTCTTGTCTATGATTCATTTTATTTTTAAAGTCTTTATGACGCAATTGTAGGTTTTTTCTCGTTGGCTATTATGTAAAGCGTGGAGTCAACAGGGGGCCCTAGGTTCGATGAAAGTGTTATTGGGTTTTTGGTCAGCAAAACACTGAGCCTGTCGCGTAACCTAGATAATGGTAATATTCTCTTCGCTTTTAACATGGGACTTTAATCATCATCCTCGTCTTCCTGCCCTTGTCCCTTGTTATTTGGAGTCGACGTAACGTTTTCTTTTCCTTTGTAATAGTTAGCTCCTTAACCGTTTAACCCTTTCTCGCCATCCAAACTCATCCAACTTAAGCATAGCTAGATTTTGTTAGTTGGAAATACCAATAAACACGTCTGCCTACATCCTCATTTGCTTTGTTATCAAAATTTCACAAATCTCTCAGTTCATAACGTTAACTCTAAAAGTCACGATATTACATCACCAACCGACTTTCGCCAGTCGATTCGATCAATTCACAATAGCTTGTAACTCTTCTAATACAAGGCAATTTTTCGAAAGGTGAAACTGCATATGACTTGACGCTTTGGGATCACGATATTTTGGCATCAAGATGAGTTGGATTACATGGTCGTATGACACACGATAACTATGTTTGGTAACTGTTGGGTCAGGTAAAAAGTGCTATGGAACTTTCTTTTTAAAAGTCATATCCTTTACATTAACCTAACTTGTTAAACTTTCTTTTGCCAGTTATACATTGCTCGTGTATTTTGGGGATACTTAGCATATAGTGTTTTCACTGCTATGATACAGACCTCCTCTCTTTGAGAGGGAGGATCGAAACCCTCCACATGGATCCAAAATATGAATTTCTGAATAATATAAAACAAAGTCCATCCAACGAATATTGATGTGATTTTCACTAATTGAAAAAACGTTTATTTCAATTAGGCCATTAAACGGCACTTTTGAACTTCATCATTTACATTAAAATAATAATATAAAAATAATAAAGTGACTCTACTGTCCATTGCAAAAGTAGAGCTTATTGAGAAAAACGGATAAGAAACTCCAAAGTTACTCTTTTCAAATAATGGTTTTACAAAATTTGGTATACAAAATTTTATTTATGTGAGGATGATGCACCTAGAGTACCTATATTACTTATAGGAACAAAGTATTACCAGCAGAGGTAAACTTATTAATTTTCTAAATAAATGTAGGTACATGGTTCTCACATATTTACAAATATTGGAACCATTAATTAATCAGTGTGTTAGTTAACAGAAAAATAAAAACACCGAAAAGAAACAGTATATCTATAAAGTTAATACATAAATCAACCAGTTTGATTTTGTCTATTCCCTTGATTGTCCTATGGAGCAGGTGCTTGCATATACACACCTAATTTGCACCCGTACAAAGTCGGATGGGTCGCTAGTACAGAATAATAAGATGAATCTTGAATTGCTAAGGATAATTTTTTGATCAATACTTCTCACTGATTTAATTAATATTAAATACTAGCTTTTGCCTGCGACTTCGTTCGCGCATATCCCATTTTTCCCGTTCCCGTAGGAATTTCGGGACGAATTATACACCTAAACCTTCCTCATGAATAACCCCATCCATTGTTGAAAACCGCATGAAAATCCGTTCAGTAGTTTTTGAGTTTATCGCGAGCAGACAGACAGACGCGGCGGGGAACTTTACTTTATAATATGTAGTGAAGATGTCCGACACTCTAAGCATCTATCATCGTGGCTAAATTACAGACAAATAATAACTTACAAAACAAACACCATTTTAGCTTCGTCCATAAAATAGAGTTCATTGCACTTTGAACTTTAAATGTCTTCAAGCAACCTAGCTTAGACAAACGAACACTTAAAATTTTATATCCGCCAACTTCTTTAAACTAAACACAGGACGATTTCAAAGCTGCACAAATATTAGGTAATTCTCCTTTTGTGAAAATGGTAGATATTCCAAAATATCCTAAACTGATCGGAGTTTGCTTCATGTATTATCAAACCAGAGAACTGTAGGTCAAACAGGTGATCTTTACAAGATTAATGTCGATTTTAAATATGATTTATTTATTGTACACCTACAGACAGTGTAGGATTTTTAATCCAAAGTTTGACTGGTAGTGATGTCTTGTTGCATCAAGGGCGAGTGTTTTTATCCGTAGTTAACTCGACCAATGATCGATAAACGTTTTTAACGTGCCCAAAATTTGTAACCAATGGGTGACTACGGTTAAAAAAACAATGTACCACTACTGTACATATTGTGACAAGGATATCCTTGGCTCCAGGTCTCTGGCAGACAAGGTAGACCTTTGGAAGCGTATGGCGAAAAGTAAAAGAGAATTTGAAATAGAAATATTAAATATGTTTTGTTTTCACTCCGGTATCAACGTTCATTGAAGGCAGATGCCAAAATATATTATGAAGTTCAAACCTTAAAACATAGTTTAATTTCATAATAATATCAACAAGTAGCACTAGAGTGAGTCCGCTGCTGTTACAATATGTACTGTTCAAATAAACCGACCTACTACAACCAAATTCATACATATGACCATTCCGGGGACGCATTATTATAAAATATTACCACTCCAGTGAACTGATGAAAACCATCACTCGTCCGATACGAAAAAGAGATGATGCTATCCATTCTATAAAGCTCCATCTCCCTCACCCTGGAATGATCGAGGTTCCAAAACATCACTTCTCGGGGGCCAATCACAACCAAAACTAACCCTTCGATTCTTCCACAGCGGTGGTCAACAACGACGAGTTTCCTTTGCCGTGGCTCTCATGCACGACCCTGAGCTGTTGATCCTGGACGAGCCCACCGTGGGAGTGGACCCGCTGCTCCGGCAGTCTATCTGGACGCATCTGGTGCGCATCACGAGCTCCGGCGACAAGACTGTCATCATCACCACGCATTATATCGAGGAGGCGAGACAGGCGCATTGTGTGAGTATCTTGTGGAAGTTATTTCTAGTTTTAAGAACAACTCTATTTCTCATAAAGAATTGCATACATAATTCACTTACTGAGAAACAATATCTAAAACTATAGTAGGCGCCAGATAATCGTGGAATAACGGTCATTGACCCACCTACAATTATTGACATTTTTAATTTGAAAAACGGAATTAATGACACAAAGCTGTCCCGAATCATCATCTCTCGTGATCCTTAACATTGTCTAATAATGAAAAACGATTCATATTTAATTGTTCAGGTACCTATGAACAGTTATTAGGGAAAGGTCAATATACTTTATACCACATTTATCTGGCGTCTACTATAGGCTTAATAATTAGAGCGCACAGATGTACGTATATAGAATAACAGAGCAATATAGCAAAGAAAAAATAAATGTGGGTAAACTGATATCATAAACTTGATCGTACGTTAATCAAACACAACATTTTTAGAGAGAAGATAGTGAGCAAATGTGGTCCAAATGTCCTCCACTAACAATACTGTCTTGGAATAGTCTATTGGTCTAGGACACCCACTACAACAATACATATCGGTAAAAAGGAACAGGTAAATAAAAAAAAAACTTTGTCCCAACGTTTTGCACGCTATGTCAAACCCCATACATGTGTTGACCACCCAATTGTGTCTATACAATTGGGAGGGAAATTTGGAGTGGAAATGTACCAAATAGTCGATAATATTTAATTTGACAAAAAATGAGGGCTTGGGATTTCCATCTTTTGGGATTTTGTAAACAGAAAACCCAATCAACTTTTAAAATATATTTGCATAGTGGAAAAATGCAGATTTTCAAAAGAGCCAGTCAAAAAACAAGCATGATTCAAAGCAAGCATGACGAGAAAATTATTATTAGAAAGAATCCCTCGTCTCGTTCAATTTGTTACTAGTCTATTATCATTAAAAATACCGTATATAAACTCAGTCGTAAGCAGAAACTACAGCGGGCCTGCGGACGTATCACGATGGGTGGTCCGTCGTCCGATGCAGACCAGGCCCAAGCCGACGGCGCGTTGTGTTCCACGCGCGCCTCACAGATATGTCAGCATAATTGACGGAGCCCGCTAAGGCCGGTGCCCGTTGCGGATTTTATCGAAAGAGTTACCGCGGCCCTGGAACGCAAAGGGCTTTAGACGGCTGGGTTTTAGTCAGTATGAGTCTGACACTCCCTTCCACTCCGCCCAGAGCGGAAGGAGCCATTTGATGATACCCCATCCAAGATACTACAGAACACTAACAGCTACAATCCTTAAATACTTATTTTGCTTCGTTAACAAAAACTAATGGAATATTTGAAATGCCTCATATATTTACAATGATTCTCGCACGGAGTTACAAAGTAGCAAACCTTATTTACTTCGTCTCGAGTACAATAATAAATTATTGTATTTACACAAAAACTTGACACTCAATGCTAAGTTAAAGGTGATGTCAAAAATAGCAAAAAAATTGCAAATTTTGAAAAAAACTCGTCACGTTTGTCTAATCTCCGTTGAAGGTCCCTCGTCTGTGATGACCTGCCTTTTTGGATGTCATTATACACGTCAAAATGGAATAAAAAAACCATATTTTTTTGTTATATACTCATGTATTGATATGGGTGCCATAATCTTCAAAATGATCTATCTTCAGAATAGGAGACCTCTACCTAAACGTCTTCCCGTGAAAGAATAATATGGACATTCCTTTCTGAATAAATAAGTAATCCCGGGTTCCCGGGATTGACAATTTTGTAAAAACAACTATAACAAAGTTAATGAAAGCATGTCCGTATTACACTTTCGTGGGAATAAAAGTGAGGTTTAGATATATTAGCGCCCGATTATCCGATCACTGGTGATAATGGTACCTAACATCATCATTTTGCCAAACATCACAAACTGCTTTGGGACTTTCCAATTACCTAATGTCCTTTGTTGGTCCGTCTCTCGTCGAAGCGATAATGAAAACTAGTTTGTACCAGGTGGACGGTGCACTCACCTATGGATGAATATGACTCAAACGTTTGGTCGAACCGGCTCTCTGCCTATTTCTTTGTGAAACAAATGTCTAGGCTCATACAATATTTCTCAACACATTTGCTCAAAAAATGCATTTACGACGCCTGTATACATTGTTCGAAAGTTAAAAATTACGCGTCATACATTGGAACGTGGGGTAAAATAGGTACTCCCATCTAAGTACCAATTTACCGCACTCCTCGTTGTATAGCGTCGTGCATATATTTTATTATATTTCCCAACAACATTACCTCTCCACTAATGTTTCCGGAATGCTGTTTCCTTGAAGATACGTGTTTTTGTATCAAAAAACTGACTAATCAAGGCCCAGCAGCTTCCTCGTTCAATCGTGTCATTAGCATATTGTACGCATAATTTTGATTTGATAAGGCTGTCCTACAACTGCGGCGAAACACCTCTATTTGTACCAAATATATCAAGTTTTGCAGCCACTTTTTCGTGGTCAATCAATCAATCGAGCCTTTTCCCAACTATATTGGGGTCGGCTTCCAGTCTAACCGGATTCAGCTGAAACCAGTATTTCACATGGAGCGACTACCTATCTGCCCTCCAAAACCCATTATCTGGGTATGACGTTACCCCTTCGCAAGAGTGGTGTCAGTGTTCCCGCAACGACTGTCAAAGATGATCGAATGACATCTGGGATCTTTCTGTGATCTCCTATCAGCTGTGATACCAAAATCGATTTAAATTTGGTATAAGCTTTTGCCCGCGACTTCGTACGCGCAGATCCCGTTTTTTCCTGTTCCCGTAGGAATTTCGGGAAATCCTCTCTTAGTGCTCCCCTACACTCCCCAAGGAACCAAATTTCAGGTTTCTACGACCGGTAGTGTCGTTGTCTCTCAGTCACTCATCAGTACCGGAAGAATTTTCTACAGGTACATTGATTCTAAAACTTATCTAAATACTATCAAATGTCAACCAGATACCTGCTACACAGGTTTTTTACTATTAAAATTCTTTTCAGTCTTTGCATAGAAACAAAAGTTGATAGAGATTTTTATTATTTCCTCGTCAATGTACTATGTTTTACTATTGATGGGCACGTGTTTGACCACTATCTCACCTGATTGTAAGCGATGATGTAGTCGACGATGGAGCACGCTTGCCTAGAAGTAACCTATTCACTCTTGACTCTAGATTTCTATAAACAAATCAACTGTTGAGTAAATATCGAATTGTATAAATAGTATCTTTCTATCTATTACAAACTCCACTTTTTGTGAGTGACACCTAAAAAGTAAAAGCTCTTAAAACCTTAGAATATCACTTTTGTGAAACTCCACTTTACCGTAACCACACGGCAAGTTCAAAGTATGAACTAATTGACCACAATACACTAATGACGGCAGTAACAAAAACTTTAACATAAACTTTTTCAATTTTCGGCGTTAGTAGCAAAAACTATGAGAAGCATTTGACATAATTATCTGATTCGTTACGGCGAGACTGAACCAGTCATTATTATAATAATTCTAATGACTTGAATAATTATAATTATATGAATATGACCATGTTCTGATGAACTTGACCTAACATTATAAAGTCCACATTGACATTCGTTATTATTTACGAGAAATATTGCTGTTTGTGGAACCAATTCCGAATAGTGATCTGTTTTACTTACTTCCTTAAACATATTCTCTCACCAATTTCCAAAAATATACTGCGTTCGCGATTTGGTTTCCAAACATGTAAATAAGTGTTGTTTTGGAATAAAAAACTTTGCTTTCCACACGTATAGTTCAATTCGCGCTACAACTTAAACATTTTTCAGCAGAGTTCTGAGGCGCTGTTATGAAGTCTTAAAACGATCATGATTCCGCTGTAAGAGGGAGACGGAGCTATACATAGCGAATAGCACTATCCCGTTTACATCATCAGAATTGGATGGCATTAGCACGCCATAGTAGGGCTACTGATTAAACTATTTAGTCTATTCTGAAATCAACTTCATTCACACTATCTCAAAGTTGATATTCGTCTACTTTAGGTATGAAAAATGCTGCTTTATACTAACTTCTGAAATCAACTTTATTAACACTGTCATACAGTTGATATTCTCCTACTTTAGGTATGAAACATCCTGCCTTATAATAACGGTGTATTCATGAAAGAACAGAGCCTAGTTTAAGTTACAACTTCAAAAAAAACATTGCAGTTGCAGTCATTCTGTAAGCAACTTCATTTAAACTGGCATACAGTTCATTTTCGTCCTGCCTTATACTGACGATGTACCCTTATCTTCCAGATCGGCCTGATGCGAAGCGGTCGCCTCTTGGCTGAAGAGTCTCCCCAGGCGCTCCTACAGATGTACAGCTGCATATCACTGGAAGATGTGTTCCTAAAACTGTCCAGGAAGCAAGGTAAGAATCACAACTACCTTCCTTTAAAACTGTTTCTGTTATTTTAATGTAACGGTCGGATTTTTCAAGGGAACTCAATTTTAGGTCATGCTGTTGAGTTTTAAGCTGTCTTGTCTTTGTCAATTTAAAAGTATATCTCTCTGTGTGGGCATTGTAGCGACAGAAATCCACAAGCCAGCGCTGTGGCTGTCTCACTTACGAGTCCCAGCGTTATGCTGAGCGATGGCCATTTTGCGCGGATGCCGAGTAGTGACGCAAATTGTCACCTGTCTAAGTCATTTGTTTTGTTTCTTTTAAATTGATTTAATTGGATTCTTAGATTGCATCATTACGTCTCACTTTAGTCCGGAATCACCTTCTGCTGGATATAGACCTCCCCTTTCTCCTGCCATACTTCCTTAACCCTGGTGTTTCTTAGAACAGAAACATCAGGCTTCAGGCCTCCTGTGTTGTTAGTGCCTCCAGTTCAGCTGTTCCCTACATTTTGGCGAGTAATTCGACTAATATTTAGTTATATATTGATGCTTTACACCTGTTTTTATTAATGCTTAACTAACCATATACATACACTAGAAATAAAAATATAAACTCCTAATTAAAATAACCCTAAACTATGGCGTCAAAAATTCATACGCATCGCTGTCGACGGGAAGTGTACCCAAAAGACTGGCGACATTGCCACGTTGTATGGCAATGCTTATTCTTTGACCAAGGTAAAAGCCAGCCCTATTATTAATATACGTCCAAGTTTGTTGTGATGGATGTTTGGTACTCTTTCAAGCAAAATCTACTGAACGGATTTAAATGAAATTTGTTACACGGAACATACTCCCGATGCTCCCTTGAGATGATTTCCAAGTTAATGTATCTGAACAGCAGAGTGTTTTAATACTTCAGAGTAGTAACTATAGTAGGAGTTGTCCATAATCATGAGAACTGTCTTCGCTAGAAAGATCGCCATTGAAGTAAAAGTCTCAAGTAGTACTCTGTAAAAGAACATTCCTCCGTATTCCATTCAACAGTCGCTGCAAATCGTCAATCAACGCATTGGCTTCAGCTCTCACGCTTCACAATCGAATGAATGACCGCTACACATAAACAGACAAATGAAACAATCATAGTATTATTAGAATTATTCGCACTTATATGTCAATATTTATGTCTTGATGAGAAAGTAACCTCACTGAATGCATTACTTGTTATAACATTGACTGTCAGACTAGTTATCGATCTTAGGTCTACTTCATTTAATTCTTGAAGGCATCCATTCACTAACATTCAACGCACAACGTAACCCGCGGGGTCTAGAATCATTGAACTAGCACTAGAGTTCCTAATAGTGATACAACCAAGGCGAACGCTTGTGTTTAACCTTAATCTTAACTGTCCCACTGCTGGGCCAAGCCCTATAGTTTGCCAACGTTCTTTGTATTTTGCATTTCCGATCCGGCCAATCATCAGGAACGAAACTGAATCGCAGGCGTTTGTTTAGCCTGGCTTGATTATGACGCCCGTCCTCAAGCAATTTCTGCATTAGGGATACTATGAAACGCTAAGGATTTTTGAAAATTCATTTCCTACCGGCCGGTTTCAATAACGTATCTACTACAATAGCTGAAACGTCATGTTACAAAGGCAAACATGACGTTTCGGCTACTGTTGGTAGCTAATTTGACAGTTGGTTAAAGGTAGATACGTTATTGAAACCGGCCGTAAAAGATTAAAATAGGGGATGAATGTTTGTATGGAAGTACCTACGTAATTTTTTTACATCGCAAAAATGGCTATTGGGCACACGGCTTGTATTATTATTTAATTTATTACTTTGCTTTTGCTTGACGAGGGGCCTGACTGATGTGCGGAACATATCACCGTTCCGACTTCCCAGTATTTCGCTCCTCAGCAACACAACTGTAAATCTGTCTGTTAAGTTTGGTCCACAATGATTGAATCTTCGTAATCTACCACCTAAGTTTACACTGTGGAATGTTTTCAATAATATGGTATTGTAAAGGCTAGACGCACGTCTACCTACGCACATCGTACCTACTGTAGGCGGTACCTACTTACTCAAACACGCAAGTATATCTACGCCCATTAAAATTATCGGTTAGGTACTTAAAATGTTAGAGTACAGTAAACTGCTGTGTAGAACTATAGTCGCGCGTGTATCGGTTATATTTCATAATGATATTGCAATGAGGTGTTAGAATTTAGCACCTAACTAGAAAACAACTTTTTTAACAAAACAAATACAACCGACTTCCAAAAAAAAAACACCGACTTCCGAAACAAATGTATAAAATAACTTTAATTTCGGAAGTCGGTGTTTTGGTTGTATCTTCGTATTTTAACACCAAATTCCGAAATTAAAGTCGGTTGTATTTTTTATGTAAAAAGTTTTTTTATTTTTCGCTTTTTATTGTTGGCCAGTACCCCACACCACACAACAAAGTATTTTTTTTTAAGGTTAAAAGTAAAAATAAGTAGGGTTAAAAGTAAGTAATCTCTAAATAGAATAAAAGCGCTGTCTCCCGCTATCTATTTCAAAACTTACTTCTTAAAACCGCGCAACGGATTTTGATAGATGTGATTTTCGCTAATAGAAAGTAGATACGATATCAGAGGAAATTCGAAGATAACTGATGAATTATGTTAGGAATTATATGAAAGAAAGGAAGTCAGTGATTGCGTGACGGTTGGCAGTACAGAATGGAGGACAAAAACGCGTTTCGCCGACCCCAAGTAACATGGAGCAAGGAGCTAGGATGACAATAGTGTTAAGTTATGATAACAAAACTCGCAAGATTTGATTTGATTTTTTAGTTGAAAACAAATAGAGAACTTTTCGTTTCATCTATAAATAATTAATTGTAGGTCAATATTTTATTTAAGTAAGTACTTACCTAACGATAAATCTAAACTTTATGAAAGTTGCACAACAATATTTTTATGGTAATTTGTGTAAATTACAGTAATACTGCGATTGTTGCAGAATTACTTCTTTAGAATACAAGTTAATGTACAAACTAGAGATGGGACGAATATTCGGTATACGGCATGTTGGTTTTAGCCGAATACTGAATCTGTAGAGACAAAATTAGTAGTAGCAATAAAATATTATATATATAAAACAGTTTACGAAAAAGTCAAAGCAAATCTTCTGTTTATCAAAATTAGTCATTGAGCATTATAGGTATACCTGTACCGAATATAAGTCAATTATTTACAAAAAAAAACTAAATCAAAATCGGTTCATCCGTTCGAGAGCTACGATGCCACAGACAGACACACATACACACGCAGACACGTCAAACTTATAATATCCCGTCGTTTATGCGTCGGAGGTTAAAAAGCCCCTGTGCTAGACACCAAAAATAATCCCACAAAGGTTCGGTTTACCGTTTAAATAATATTTACACCTCTGTCAATTCCTCCTACTTTTCCAGCTCCCATCAATGTCACATAACAATTCGTCGAACCAAAGCCAAAGTCGAATATTCGTCCTCAAGCCCACCACTAGTCGATCGATCTCGTCTCGCGTGCCAGCTCGGTCTTACAACACAGATGCACAATGCAAGGTCCAGCAGTAAATAGCGTACTATTGTTCCGACGATGATTTTCGTCATAAACTTTAGTTTTGTTTAGTTACTCATCTTTGACGATGATCAGAGACAGTGGGTCAAAGGTCTGGTGTCAAGGTTGGACGAATATTCATGAGGGTGACGAAATCAATACTTTTGTATTAAGTACCTTCGTTAATTGGTAAGCAGCACGCATAGCTTGAGTTAACTGAATATTTTTCGAATGTGGTAATCTGGCCTGCGATCCTACAAAATAGAAAACATGAGGAAGAAGGCGAGATAGTTCTTTACTCAGTAATGTGTCTTTACTGTAATGGGGTAGCAAGCAAATATGATGCAACTCATATTGCTGTTTGTGATCATATAGGCATAAGAATCATTCTAAATGTCACCAAAAAAACTATTTTTTCTACTTCATGGGAAAAGAAATAAAAATGCAGCTTAACTTAGAAGCGCATGCTTGACAACCAGAGCCAACTTACTCAAATATAATTCCGATGATGTAAACGGGATAGTGCTATTCGCTATGTATTGCTCCGTCTCCCTCTTAGAGCACAATCATGATCGTTTTAAGACTTCACAGTAGGGCCCCAGAGCGTGCTAACGTAACGCCCTCTTCAAAATCCATTAATATCAATGACATGTATGTATATAAATAAAAATGAATCGCTAAATGTGTTGCTAAGCGCAAAACTCGAGAACGGCTGGGCCAATTTCGCTAATTCTTTTTTTGTTGTGTTTGTTATTGTCAGGAGAAGATTCTTATGAAAGAACAATTTTTAAAAACCATTTACATCCGGGCGAAGCCGGGGCGGTCCACTAGTTTTACATATAGACGCGTCATGCACCAACATCCCAGCTCTAAAAAATAGTGCAAGTAATATCAGTACTAATCGGCAACAAGTTAGCTACGTATTTAAATGGGTTATAGGATTACGGTAGTGACCTTCTTTTTGCCACTGATTAACATGAAAAATATTATAAGCACTCACCTTATTCAGCTTCAGAGACAACGACAATGAAAATTCAAAAGTGGGAACTGAACTTAGGAGCGCATACTTACATTCAGAACCAACTTACTCAATCAATGTTACAAAACTCTTTTACAAAGTAAGTACAGACGCCAGTACATCAATCTACCCGAAACTGTCAAATTTTCCCAATCAACCATGAACCTAATTGCTTTAGCGATAGCGTTCAAAATCTAATAAAGAAATTTGACAGATTGATGTACTGGCGGCGTCTGTACACCAAAACCATAAACTCTTGAGTGAAAAGTAGGTCTTTCCACTCTGTTCATGGTTTTGCGTGCCAACGTACAAAGTCCTCTTCAAAATCCATTAATACAACAATTATGACAAATAGTTAATAATTTCAACACAGTCACTTACCTACTCATCTGACAATTCATCAGTGAATAATAGAGTTGTCACTGAGTAATAGAGAGGTGACCATTAGTTTGCCTTATTAAGTTGATAGGTAAATGAATAAGCCCGTTATTTATTGCGTACTTAAATATTATAATGTTAAATTGTAGTTTTGTATTCAAGACGCGATGGTGGTAATGTGTTTGATAAGTTAATCGATGGAGACAACACAGTTTTACCATCATCAACATCATACCAGCTGAAAGACATCCACTGCTAGACATAGGCCTCCCCCAAAAGGGGGGGGGGGGTGTTTGCCATCGCCACGCTTGGCAAGCGGGTTGGTGATCGCATTGTAGCTGTTGCAATGCACAGAGAATGCTGCTGCCCATTCTCTAAAGACAATGTTGACGGCATAGGTAAAACTCGTTAAAATAAGAGTTAAGGAAATTGAAGATAGGTGTGGAACCCATAAACGAAGGGTGGGTTCCTGAATTGTTTTTGCATTAAATAACGAAACTAACCCTACTTTGTAGCGACAAAAAGGCACAATTTTTTCATAGATTTTCAGGATAAATAGTTTGATAAATACTCAACTTCAAATTCTGACTTTTAAACTGAACATGTAAACACAAACATTACAAATGATGATATGATATTTAGAACCATCGAATAACTAAACCTCTTCTTTGAAGTTTGTCAGGTCCATTATCGCATCGTTTTGAGCTAATCGCAGGCAGGGCTGTAATATGTTACAGCCCTGCCTGCGATGCGCTTAGCTCATATCATCATCATCTTCCTGCCCTTATCCCATGTTACTTGGGGTCGGCGCAACACGTTTTTTACTTCCATTCTGTCCTGTCAACCGTCACGTTATCACTAACTCCCTTTTCTTTCATATCACTATATCCTAATACAATCCATCCATGTTTTCTTTGGCCAACCTCTCCCTGTCCATTTATTAGCTCACATCTCGAAGACAATAATTAATTCTAAATGAATAGTTGCGACTTAGTAGGTATACCTATCTATTGAGTAGTAGAAAATTGTTCAGTCAAGGCTGTCACTCCATTGTTTGATGGCATCTGAGATTTTCTTGCAGTCGCTTCAATCGTTGTGATGTTGGAGAAAAATATGTATTGTATTTGTATGAAGTAAAATTATTAACAATTAGCTGACCCGACAGACATAGTTCTGTCAATAGCGATTGAACTGTGGCAGTGACAGCTAGGAACAATTTGTATGGGATAAAGTAAAACGTGTTTTTTCCGTTTTCTGTGGCATTTTTCCCATTTTTCACTTCTTAAAAAAACACACGAAAAAAAAATGCTGAATTGGTAGTTCTCGAGCTTTGAGCTTAGCAACACATTTAGCTATTAAAAATTAATAGCTAAATGTTAAGTTGTATGGTGTAGTCGACGTTGGAGCATGGTTGCCTAGAAGTTAGATATTCACTGATTCCTTACCATATCTCGTTTCATTATAGAAGATATTTGGTACTAGCTTTTGCCCGCGACTTCGTTCGCGTGAAATAGTTACTTTGGGCAGCCATTTTTATTTTTCAAAAACGCTTAAACATATGGTTAAATATTTTTTATCAAGTGCCGAGGTCTTATCCTCAATAATGACGGACTCCCATACAAACTTCCACCCCCCTTTTCACCCTCTTAAAGGAACGTTTCTGGGATAAAAACTATATCCTATGTCCTTTCCCGGGACTCAAACTATCTTTATCCCAAATTTCATCTAAATCGGTTCAGCGGTTTAACCTTTTGAACGCCATTGTCACGTATACATGATAAGCAAGCGCGTGCCCTGTACGACAAACGTCACATATATGTGACAAAAAGTACGGCGATTTTGTGGCTTGGCGTCGGGGGCACGCCGATGCGTTTATGCTCTGGTGTTCAAAAGGTTAAGCGTGACGAGGTTACAGACAGACACAGATTGGAATGAGACACATACTTAGGTAGAGCGATTGCTTTCGGGTAATTAGCTCAAATCTGTAGCTGACTAAGCAGATGGATTCCATAATTACCAGCATGCAAACATCGCATAACTGTCCTAGCATAGCACTCTCTCCCTCGGACTCACAAAGAAAGCATTCCGTTCATTTTCTACCTCTTTGCACGTGACTACAAGTCTACGGCGCATTACGGCAATAAAAACATCGTTCTTATGATGTTATGTTAATATACCACACGATCTTATGTCCCGCAATGAGCAAACATGAGTTTGGGCACGTAAAGTGTAGATTTTTGTTGATCATGATGTTTGTAGAGATGACTAGTGTTTCTGCGTTTTTGTGACTGTCTTAAAATTGCATTATTACTTAGATATCGTCCATATCTCACCTTTAATTATTATAGTTGTAATTATTAATTATTATTAAAGGTGAGGTAAAAGTTTTAGACCCAAGGAAACATTTCTATCAATTGCATGTACACCACTTAACGGATTCAAATGTTTTGAAAACAATTCCCCCGAATTTTCTCACTACTATCTATTAAAAAAATAACAAAACGTTTATGGTTTTCTGCTGCTACAACACCTAAACACATTGAATTAATTCGTAGGTACTATTTAGGTACCTAGCTACAACTCAACATCGAGATTGAGACAGCATCAATGAGACCCAATTAAAATTGAGTTGCTATTAAAAAATCGACCGTATTTCAATCCTTTTAAGGCTATAATATCGATTCTAAGATTACATGGATCTGTAATAACTGTTGTCTGACTTCTTAACACTTCAATTTTACCATCCACTTGCTTATAAGGATACTAGCACCTTGCTCGCGACTTTGTCTGCGTAAGTTTAGTACAAACAACTTCCCCCTTTTAGTGCTCGCCTACATCATAAAAGAATTTTATGTTTGTAGTCCCAGTACTTTCGGCTAGGCGGCTGTGCGTTAGGTATATCAGTCAGTCAGTTTCCTTTTTATATAATTATATGTATATATATTAGGTTTCTTTTTCCAGAAATCTAAAATCTGCTCATTTTCTTTCAGTGGAGCACCCTACCCAACAAAACGTGCCTTCTCTTCCAGGGCAAGCGAACCAGGTGGTCGAGCTCAATGTGACCGGCGGAGCTTTAGGCCACAAGATGTCCAAGCGCGAGGAGGCGCCTTACGCGGCTGAAGATGCCCAGGTCGTGGGCCTGGTGTTCCACCAGAGCAAGGAGGTGCTCATTGTGGACCATGGGGCTGGGTCGAATGGAGATGTGAGTATATTCTTTGTTTGCTTTGTTTAGAAAGAGCATGGACACCCCTTCTTTGTCTTCGTCAAAAATCTTTTTCTTACCCCTTTCGGGGTTTGATAACATCTTTTCGATACGCAAGATATTTGAGTCTTTCAATCGTACGTTCTGAAACCGTGCCCTGAATGTTTAAGCTTTTAAAATGGATCAAAACTGAAAAACAAAAACTTAACAAGACCTTGTTACGTTCCAGATCCCTGGCAAGGTGACTGACGTTACACCTGATTGTGAAGACTGCGGAGACTGTCTAAACGTAAGTATTTCCTTTACATCCATCATAGTAAGAACTACTGTTACAATCGAAATCGGAGTACGGGCGAACGCGTATAGAGTTCATATTTTACAAACATTTAATTATTTAGACTTCATGCACGGAAGTACTAAAGTTTGGCATTTTCTACCAGTCCACCAAGAGTGGTGAAAAGATAACATGGCAAGTGCATTTTTTACATCCTATCTCTCTCTCTTCCAGTTCACATCTCGCGGCAAGATAAAGGCGTTGATCCAGAAGAACTTCCTGAGGATGTGGCGCAACATCGGCGTGATGCTGTTCATCTTCGTGCTGCCCGTCATGCAGGTCATCCTCTTCTGTCTGGCCATCGGCAGGGATCCTAGCGGGTTGAGGCTGGTGAGTACACTTATCAACTTAGGTGAGGACTTGTCGAAGATCCAGGAATCTCTGACTCAGACCTTGTTGTGACAATCTCTGGACCTTAATATGAAGAGGCAAGGCCATCTGTTCCATTGCGTAAAAGGGACAATGCTATTCGACCGGTACAGCCATATACTTATCTCTTTCTCATATCGAAGTCTAGGATGATAATATTAGAGTAGAGTAGGGACTCCATTTTCCAGACTTAGACTCCCATTCGGTCCGTTTTGCGTCGGTATCCTGGTTAGGTTAGCCAGCCTAGCTCAGCCCAGAAGCACAGAAGTTTCCTGGGAGCTTCACAGGCTTCGCGGAGCGACCTCACCGTTCCGAGGATTTGTTCACGTTTGGTAGCCACGGCCTCGCATTCCAGGTTGACGTGGGTGGCTGATTCTTCGGCGTCAAGGCAGCCCCTGCAGAGTCTGCCAGGGTTGCGGAATTTGTTCGAAAGAGTCATTTGATGATATCCCATCCTTAAAAAAAAATGCAGTGTGGGCATATTATCTACTGCTGTATGAGATGGTTAGAGACCTACCTGTTAATCAGATTCTTAATGCAAATTCTCTATAGAGCATTCTACTAATCAGTTGCTTAACAGTCCTGAGATTTTAATGTGTAAGTAGACTTAGGTACAGTGTTATTGAACAAACAATGTTTCGTATGGTCTGTAAAATATTTAGAATCCGATTGTGCCTATGTACGACAAGACCGCCCATTGTACACTTGTTTTATTAAATTATTGTCCTATGCTTATTATGAGGTTTAAAACATGGTATAAAATAAATAAATTCGAAACTATTGAACTCGCATTTTGAACTACAAAAGGCAGATTAACTGCCAAAGATTTTCAAGATTCACTCTCTGAATCTGTCCAAACTCCCTGCTCCAGCGTACTTAAGTAATAAGTTCCTCCTCCTCAGGCCATAGTGAACGACGACGTCCGCATAATCGACGGCTACTGTCCCTACAACGCGTCCTGCTCCATGAAGAACTTATCATGTCGCTACCTGGACAACCTGAACAACCACACCATCAAGGAGTACTACGCGGACCTCTCTTCCGCGCTGAAGGCGGTGGAGGATGGAGAGGCGTGGGGCGCGCTGTACTTCAACGAGAACTATACCGACTCGCTCGTCGCGAGACTGGCTTTGGGTGAGTTTTTGTCGAGATTGTGGTGGTAACATTTGCCCGGCAATGAGATGATATGTATTGTGCGTTCACAATACAGGCCAAACTCAAAGAAGACTAGCTATCGGCGCGGGAGATATTATAGTGCTAGTGATTATGCACTGTCTCTTCCATCACGCTCATAGTCCTCAGGGACAGAAATCAGACACTCGCGGAGAGAGATCAGGTGTAGGATCAACGGCTTAACGTGCGCACCGAGGCACACGGTGTCACACCACCAAATTCCAAACTCCGGGCTATCACAGAGAAATCGCTACTGGAAAATAGGATAGATCCCCGATTGCTATCAGCCGGGCACAACTCCAAGCTTTTTAACTGAGAACTTTCTGATTGAAAAACCTTTTGACACTTCGTTAGCAGTAGATAGTACTTGCGACTTTTGAACCAGCGAGGCAAGAAGTGCGAAGTGTATTTGTGAAATACTAGTATGCAGTGGAAGCCGACCTCAAAAAAATTAGGAAAAAGCGAGGCTGCTGATGATAATTTTGTAAATTCTAAAGCTATAACCAAATTGTTGTACTCGTTTTAAATTTCGAGCCTTTTTGTGAGCGTTTCACGCGTAGTAGAAGCGTGCTGGGCCCATAACCTATTAAAATATTTATCTTATCCACAGCGGACACCGCTGACAACGAGACCATCACATCGTCGGAGGTGCAGGTCTGGCTCGACATGTCCAACCAACAGATCGGACTCATGCTCAACAGGGACATACAGTTCTCTTACAGGGACTTTGCTAAGGTAAGGAAATAGGTACCAGGTTTTTGTCTCATACTGATTTAATGGCTGGACTAGGACAACACAAGTGTTTGACAGTATTCAAGATGGTTTAGTTTATCATAAAACGATGGAAACTAAACATTGGTTAAAGGACTTTTGACAGACGTGATCAATTCTTTTTCAAGTCCTTCAGTCATTTAAGCAATTCTACTTTGATAGTAAGCTCAGGAGAGTTAGCTCTCGATGTCCCTGCCTAGTTATCAAAAAATCATAATAATTGTTTAGGCAAGTTCGGAGTATCGGTGAATTTTTACAGGGAGAAGTTTCCTATCAAATGCCTTCAAGACATGCTATCCTTAGATATTAATAAACCATGTTTCGTTCTTGCAGGACTTGCTACAGACATGTAAATACAACCCGAAGCTCGGCGACATCCCCATCGACTTCATGGACCCTATCTACGGAAACAAGAATCCTTCATTCACTGACTTCGTCGCTCCAGGAGTTATTTTGACGTAAGATGTCTATTTCATGTGCTTAGATATTATCTGCTAGATAATTTTATTCAAATGTCATTTAAATTTTTAATTTATCTTGTACATAATGACTTCGTAAAATGAGCCTCAAACACATTCTTGGCTTGTTTATTTACCTTCAAATAAATTTCTATCAGCCAATCAAGCAGATCCAATCAGTTTTTTTCTTAAATTTGGTTTTAAAGAAGTGTCTATTTTGGCATGGCGTCGTTAAACTTATGGCTTATTTTGTTACCTCGAGAAATATTCTTGTAAACTCATTAATTTACACAACCCTCTCTTTTGTACTCTTCTATCTATATTTATTCTTTTCTCTTTTAAGTGTTTTATGTATAAATAAATAATTTATCTGCCAAATCATTTTGATCAAAATTCATTCCATTTTAGCCCGACTATGGCAAAGCCAAAAGGGTTATATCCTGAGAAAAACTTCTTAGACTAATCATAAATATTCCTCTTCCAGAATCGTATTCTTCTTAGCCGTCGCCCTCACTTCGTCAGCGCTGATCGTGGAGCGGATGGAAGGTCTCCTGGACAGGTCCTGGGTGGCTGGAGTGTCCCCCGGGGAGATCCTGTTCTCTCACGTGGTCACGCAGTTCGTGGTCATGTGTGGTCAGACCGCGCTGGTGCTCATCTTCATGATCACTGTCTTCGGAGTCAAGAATAACGGAAATATTATGTTTGTTATCATGCTGACGTTACTTCAGGGTGAGTACCGGTCATTTTTATTTTATTTGTGCACTTTTGCGATTTTTTTGCCAAATGTGTGAACCAATAAGTATATGTTTTTGGAAAAGCAACTTTAGAATAGAGGTGTTACGTTCAGTTTGCGTAACAACTTCAAATATGTTTATGACTTTTGCAATAGTAGATACCTATTAGTCTTTCTGAAATAAGCTAAAATTATTGCTTACTGGTGTTAATGCCTATTTCGAATGAGTGGATCTACATATACCTACTGCGAAATTGCATTTCAGTCATGTAAAGTTGACGCTATTTAATATAATTTTAAAATAGGCCAAAATGATATAATGCAACTAAGGGTGTTACCACACCAATCGATCGATCGTCGATCGATGCCATCGATCCATGGTAGAATGAATTAGTTGGCGTCGATCGATAGTTTCTACCTCTTTACACCAATCGATCAACGTCGACCGATGGCATCGATCGGCGGTCAACCAATTGTTTATTGCTCGGTATCCTTCGGTCACACCAATCGATCAACTTCGATCGATTGGCGTACCTTATATGGATAATGGAGTGTGCTAGCTAACAAGTGTCAATTAATTTCATTTAAAATTTGATTAACCTATTAGACATATTATTTATTTGTTTCATGTTTTGTAAACTTACTTTGCATACTACTGTATTAATTTAAGTTTTTAAAACTTAACAGACGTATTGTTGGGGAGTTTGTTGCGCCACTTCTTCTTCCCAGCTAAAACATTAGGAAGTGGTGACGGGCGGCCGTTTTGGGGGACTGTCTTTATTTAGAACTTTGACGTTCTAAAAGTGCTGGCACTCAGCTACTAATTTGAATAAATGACTTGATTTTGAGGTGACTGTGCTTTTATGCAACTTGTGTCACTGAAATTTAAAATACATTGGTAATATGCCATTGAACTTTGGTTTCACCTCCTGAGAAGTAACCTAAACAATATACTATAATAGACAAAACAGAAGATTCTACCTACTTATAGTATTACTGACATAGTTGCAAGTATAAGTGGTAGCATGTTTTATACAGGATGTTTCAGAATTGCGTGATCATATTTAAGGGTGATGTTTTGTCTGATATAGAGTAAAAAAAAAATATCGTTTAAAAAAACTAAAAAAACACGCTTTTATAGAAAAATCCAACTAAAAACAGAAAATAAAATTTAATAAATTTGATTAAGAATAGTGTAAAAAAGGAATGATTGTACATTATTGTAAAAAGCGTGGTTCACTTTTTGACAATTACCCGAATTCCATAAAAAAAAAAACGATTCAATCTTAGTATGGATAGCATGACCACGCACTTTTGAAACACCCTGTATAAGTACAAACCTAGTCTTAATACTGAACATAATGACCGGTGTGACCAACTTTTATGTCTTCACTTTTTGTGGTCATTAAACAAGATAATAATTTTCATATTTTATGACACATAATTTGTCATAGAATGACGTCAATATCTCAGAAATATGTTTTAGTTTTTTACAGTCATTTGACTTGGTCATGGAACATTTTATGTACAATTTTTTTTTTTGTAGTATTGGTTACAAAAAGTCGGTTGGTGAATCGGACATTCTTTGATGTGGCTAACTTTATTAAGAACTTTGTTGCCGCCCGCGTGATTGTCGAAAATTATCCCAAGGGAACATATTCCCGGGATTTAAAGTACCCTATGTGTTATTCCAGACTATAATCTACTGTGCCAAATTTCATCAAAATCCATTCAGTAGTTTTTGCGTGAAAGAGTAACAAACATCCATCCATCCTTCCATCCATACTTACAAACTTTCGCGTAATTATAAGTAAAGATGACAGCAAAATATTACTTTTTCTCAATTTTAATTAATTCTCAAGGTTTTTAAATCATCTCGAGAGCGATGTTGGAAGTAGATTCAAGTTTAATCTCATAATTATTTGCATAATGTTATTTTCAAGATCATTCCAACTTTGTAATCTTACTGACTCAGAAATGAGTAAACTCACTTACATGTAAAGTACTTCCTTATGCATAAGCCAGTTATAAACGGTTTGGGTTTTCTGTGGAAACTTACCTTTAAACCTTGGATCTATTTCAAAATGTGGACTTGACATTTTTTTTTTGTTTCCAGGTCTATGCGGCATGTGTTTCGGCTTTGTGATCTCCGCAGCTTGCGAGCTAGAACGAAACGCGATCCAACTAGCCCTCGGCTCTTTCTACCCCACGCTACTGCTCAGTGGCGTGATCTGGCCGATCGAGGGCATGCCCTGGGTGCTACGATACGTGTCTCTCTGCCTGCCCCTGACTCTAGCCACCAACTCGCTACGGTCCATCCTCACGCGAGGCTGGCCCATCACAGACCCAGAAGTCTACATGGGCTTCGTTTCAACCCTCGCCTGGATCGCGCTATTTTTAATCGTCACGTTAACCATTTTGAAGTTCAAAAGAAATTAGGATGCCATTGCAGTTGCTTCAGGCATTGGTCCGTTTTAAAAGTCGTTTTTTCGACTTAAAAAGTCCGTCCTTTAGATTGTTTCTAAATGTATCTGTTACGTAAGAATAGCATTTAAAATGGGGTATTTTGACTATCGTGAGCTATCAGTGAATTGAATTGTAAACCATTAAACATTAATTTTATTTTGCATCACATTATTGACAGTCATATCAAATGTAGCAACGAGAAAGCTGATGTAGTAAGTATATTTGTAAATTATTTGTGTACGTCGTAGCTTACGATAGTAAAGAATTAGAATTTCATGGACCACGCCTCTTATTTAGTCAGTATCTATTTTTTCTTCATTATAATGGTGAAGGTAGACGTCAAAGTTCGCTGTACACTGTCGAAACTCAAAGAAAAATGGAGAAAAAATAATAAAAAAGACAAAAAAAAATAAGGCTGAAGTTGAGATGTAGAAAAAAATTTGGGCGTTTTCTAAAATGCCTAAATCACGCTTATGCCTGTTACCGCCAAATACCGAAAGTGTACGGCTTACTTACAAATGTGTATGGGAAAGTGTTCTGTGATTGTGTTGTCTAAATTGTATTTAGTATGGCAGAGACATGGGCACTTTTTTGCGTACCTTGAGGATGTTAAGGCAAAAGTGGCTTAACTTATATTTTTCAAAGTTCATTTACTAACAAATTGACACAAAAGAGTAGTTATTTCTATCTGTAACTAAATAATTATCCCGAATTAATTATGACTTCAAACTGTAAACGAAAAAAAAAAATGTGAGTTATGCCTCTTTTGCTTGAACACCCTCATAAAAAATATATTTTGCTCAAAAACTACGAACAAAACTGTTTTTTAATGACCTAGTTTTTATAGCTAATTGACTGTTAGTCGGAATGTAAATAGTAGCTTATATTTATGCGTTAGTGTCAAGATACACTTCTAGGGTTAACGGGAATGTTAGCAATAATGATTGGTCCAACGCTTTTTAGGGTTAAAATGTGTTTTCTTGTGTTTATTTCGGGAAAAATCTCTAATCTAAATGATAGTTTAATAAAACATGTATTGGATTAATCGTAGTTTCAAAAATTAAGCAGTGTTGCTATAGTAAACATTTTAAATACTGAATACCGACCTACTCTGGTGTTGCCATCATACTCAGATCGCAGTTTCTCAAACATTGTAAGTATCTTATCTCAAAATAAACACAGGATCACCTAGCTATCATCGGTAAGGGAAATTATAATGTAAGATTTTGACATGCAATGTTGAAAATACCTGATAACTGAGTTACCATAGAATAAGATGGTGCCATAAACAATAATGGTGTATAAGGAACTCTTTTCGAAAAACCTTTTTTGGATCAAAATATTAAAAAAACTGGTTTGAACTTTTAAATGCTCTATGCTAATTATTTTTGTTTCGACTGTTATAAAAATCTGTGTGAATATTGTAAAAATATGACAGGGAAATAAACAAAATAATAATTTCTAGAGTAAACGGCAGCGCCATCTTGTTTTTTAAACGGCAACACACAAACTTTATGGTATTCAAAATCTATAATAATCAATGGTCACATAATTTTTTAGATTTTAGTGATGTACAGTTAGGTTGTTACGGAGTCTAGCATTGGTAGATAGAAGTCTAGATTTTAAGTTATATGTGGCGTTTTGTGTAAAATATCTCTCTTTTTTTATAATTTTCGGTCTAGAGATGTCGCTTAGCAAATGGAACATCGAATAGTTGTGTAAATCGGTCGCCAGATGTCGCGCCGAATGTATCGATTGTGTAGAATTAATTATTGTATCTTAGAAGTGTCAGACTGTGATTATTTTTGCTAACATTGACATTTTTGTAATGACAACTATACAATAAATACTGTACCAAATAATGTATGTATTTTTATTTCCTACTGTCTTTCACTTAGCCATCGACTACCCCTTGAAAAAACACAAAATACTCAATATGCCACGGAACCAAAGCCAGACATTTATTTTTCAACTAGACCATTAAAAGGCACTTTTGAACGCCAAATTTACAGTTTGAAATTAAAATATTAGTGACTTATTTGTCCATTCGCAAAAAGTAGATTCTTATGAATAAGAACGGACAAGAAACTCCATAATTACTCTTTTCAAATATAAGTTTTACAATATTTTGTATACATAATTTGTATCCGGTTAGAACGTAAGCCAACCCCGACATAGTAAGGAAACGGCTACACAGATATCAGTCGTCAGACCATAAACATTCCGTTCCAAAATTTAAAAAAAAACTACCTGCTACAGTGATAATCAAGGCATATCGACACAGTGGAAGCAAAATTCTAAAAATATACTACATCAAATACTGACCCTTATCTATCCGGAACGTATGCACAGACCAGATATTTTGTCTATGCGTCAATATGTATTGATCCTTGTACTAATAAGGTAAATAAGAGTAAAAATAATCAAATACTAGAATTACTTTAAAATACTTATACGCCATTTTAATGAACATAATTAAACAATAAGTTACATACGGAAGCAATATCACCACAATCTCACTATTTTGTCAGAATCTCACTCAGAGCTTTCTTCTTCTTCTGACCTTTGTCGACCTTACGTTTCTGAAAAACAAAACGTTTTCAATGTTAATATTACAAGGATGTATTGACGAACAAAAGGGAGATGAAATGGACTTGAATAAGAGAGGCCCCACGATAGAGCCCTACGGGACACTCACATTTTCTAAGTTAGTTGAAGGTGTTACAAAGGATGCAATTGTCTTTTTTGCTGTCTCTTGGTTAAAATAAGATCAAACAAGTTCTATAGCTTGACTACTACAGTTGAAGTTCATAGTTTACTAATAACTATGATAAGATCAACACATTCAAATGCATTAGAAAGATCAAGAGGCTAAGGCCGCTATCCCACTGACGTTTTACGAGCGTTGGCGTTTCTCCGTCATCGCGAGTCTCTAGTGGGAAAACGTCAACACGACGTTAACGTTCCGTTTTTGGGCAACAGTTTGAGAAACGCCAACACTCGTGGAACGCCAGTGGGATAGCGGCCTAACAACAACATATAATCATTTTTGTCTATACAGATGTCATCTAGCAGGTTATATTAATTTATTCTCTTTCTACTGATTCTCCACTAATATTGTAAAGCGATAAAGTTTGTAAGTTTGGATGTAACTGGCAATCTCCACCTTCTCATAGTTTCAAAATTCTTTCCTTTTTAAAGCAACATTTTTGTTGATTGTCAGTTTGTATATATATGCGATATTGCCCGGTTTCTGTTTCTAGAAAGATTATGCGAGAGCAGCTGCGGGGAAGACCCATTTCTTTAAGAAAGAAACCATATTGTCACTAAGGGTTACTAACCTTTTTCTTTTCTGCAGTCATACCAACGAATTCCTTTCTGACTTTCTTTTCTTTGTTAGGTTCATTCATATCTTTCTGTTTTTTGTTTGGTGGTGCATCACCGCCATCAGCATCCTGAAAACACAAATCAGCTTGTCATTGTGCTGGTTTTATAAGTAGTTAATAGGGAACTGCAAAATTCAACGGCTTTCATGCTCAAGTGGACGAAGACGAAGAAGATTGGTTTATTTATTGAACACACAATACACTCGTAAAAAATATACAGAGATACTCGTAATATATATTCAGAGAGAAGAGCACAAAGGTACGGCTAAGGTATGGTGCTGATAAGGTTCTATAAGTCGCGCAAATGACATTTTACATCTGCCTAGCTTTTTATGTGTTTCTTTTCGAAATAAAGGCGGTTCGACTTGGGAGTCTGTGATTAGATTAAGATTTTTAGTATGGCTTACCGGATTCTTCCTCTTATTCATAACCCTTCTATGTGCACCCTCGCGACCCTGCTCATCTTTCTGCGGTTGATTCCTTTGTCCACCAAAATTATTATTGAACCCGCCTCTTTGCTGGTTATTTCTATCTCCAAACGCTCTCTGTCTATTTCCTTGGTTATTACGGCTTGGAGGTCCACTTCTTTGCTGGTTGCCGGGTCTAAAACCTCCTCTTTGCTGGTCATTATTACCAGATCTGAAGCCACCTCCTTGGTTATTCTCTCTATAACCACCTCCTTGTTGCCCCTGGTTATTACCTCTAAAGCCACCTCGTTGCTGATTGAAGCCACCTCTTTGCTGATTGTTAAAGCCACCTCTTTGTTGATTATTAAAGCCACCTCTTTGCTGACTAGCCTGATTATTAAACCCTCCGCCTTGTTGGTTAGGCTGGTGATTGCCGCCTTTATACCCGCTATGTTTCACGCCATCATTATTTTTAACTGGTTTCTTCTTGGTCGTGGTTTGTGTGCATCTCTTTACTCGTAGTATTCTGTTCTTGACTGTAAGATCTTCTTCTGTTAACGCTAGAGCTAGTTCTACGCCGTCTTTTGATTCGAAGTTTACGTAGCCGAATCCTGAAAATACACATTTAAAATATTTTAATTTTACAACACAGATTGGTATTCCAGATCCTCTGTGCTTGGGAAGTGTAATGTTATAATACATTAGGACACACATTATTTATTTAAGTAGTGTAACCAGCTCTTAATAAAGAGGATTGAAAAGCCTCCCTTTGCAGTAGAAATAAAAACAAGTAAATGATTACAGTTTTGAAGTGAATTGAGTGAATTCCTCCAATGGTTTTTTTTAGCTTACTGTCTTCTCTTTAGCTTTGCGGATATTTATTATTCTTATTCAAGAATAATTCAGAAGAAGACCAAAAAGAGATGACCAACAACTAATAGAAAAGGATTGAAGCAAAAAGAATGACAGTAGCAGAGACTACTACTCCATGTCAGGTTAGAGTACAACAGGGCCACTACATGCAACAAAAAGTATCTCACCTTTCCCCGCATTAGTCTTTTTATCCCTAATAATCCTGACGGAGTGGATCTCCCCGCACTTCTCGAACTTGGTCCTTAGGGCTTCGTCCTCCATAGCGAATGGTAGGTTGCCAATAAACACGGAGCACTTGGGGTCGTGCTCGGCGCCCGTGCTGCTGCTGCGGGAGACTCGAAGGTGGTTGTCGTTGAGGACTGTGTTGTTCTCTACTAGGGCCTGGGGATGAAGATATATTTGTAATTTTTTATATTTAACTAGCTTTTGACCGCGACTTCGTCCGCGTAGAACAGTTACTTGTGGCAGACATTTTTATTTTAAGATTATGAAGTTTAGTAAAGTTTCAGTTAATGCTACTACTGAACAGAGAAAGAATAGATAGATATAGATAGTTTAACAAATGTTCGACGTGATTCTTTAAATTGGCATAACTTTTTTATTTATTAACAAATGTCCGATCGGAGTTGCGTTTACTTTGAAACAACAGTTTACATAGAAGGCATATAATTTGCAACCCTTGATTATATTGATTTCATAGAATATATTTTCTACTTTATCATCAGTGATCGGATAATCGGGCGCTTATATACCTAAAATTCTTCCCGTGAAAGAATAATATGGACATTCCTTTCTGAATAAATAAGTAATCCCGGGTTCCCGGGATTGAACAATAAATGGAGCTACACATAAAATTACAATTGTTTCAATTCCCTTAGTAGTTACTAAACCAGTTCTCATAAAAAACTTTCATTGTAAATTAAAAGTACCATTAGAATCGGCATTTAAATTTCAGTTCACAACGAGTTCTAACTATATTTTGTATGAGGGTATTTTTAGCAATTTCAGGAATTTAGAACGATTCCGGGACCCGAGATTCTGAAAAGCACGTCCATATTATACTTTCGTGGGATAAAACTGAATTTAGGTATATTGGCGCCCGAATATCACTGCTTATCATACAATGACATTTCCCAGTGGATTGAAATTAAACTGTGGTGGGCCCTAACTTCAACTTTGACTGGTTTCTATGGGCTGATTACTGAAAACATGTGGGTGAAGTTGTATCCTATGCATAGACATGCGTAAAATGGTTGCATTTAATCTCCCTTTACTTGAACTAGACAAGTTGCAAAATTGAATAAAATGTACTGTAGTATACATTAAAGCATTGCCATAAGCTATGCAATACAAGAGAACACTTGCTTCAACCAATGACAGGTTGTGTATGACAAATGACCTACGTGTAAGATACTTGAAAAGAGTGTCTGTGGAGTTTTTTACACATTCTTCTCCATAGAGATCTACACTTTACAACATGCAAATAGCTTCACCTCACTTAACTGACTGACCTTGAGAATTTAAAAGTGCCTGTAAATGGTCTACTTGGAATAAATGCTTTGATTTTTGACTTTCATAAAATCAGTCCAGGTAACTATACCTTTTCAACAGATTCTTCATCAGCATACTTAATGTACACATTGACCGTGGTCCGCTCAGGATGCAGCTCGTTTTTTATCACGGCGAGCTTGGGGGTGTAGCGGCCGTCCTTTATGGGGACTGTGCGGATCCTGAAGAATATAAGTATAAATTAGTATGATATTGGATGTAAGAGGAAACATATAATTGAGATATTGGTCAAACACAAGTAATAATAACACTGGTCAACAAAAAAACACTTTTTGTGTGTCACAAGATTGTTTTTAACTAATTATGTTAAGAACATGCTTAAGTATCATAGAACTGAAATTAGAATTATTGAGATACAAACAGTTTTCCTGTCATATGATTTTAAAGTGGTGCTTTGAGACGAAAACTGAAGTTTTCAGGTGATTCTAATACAGGCACGTTATTATATTAAAGGATTAGTTGTGTAGCAGATGGCACGTCAGTATACTCAACTATCCTTTTATATTAAAAAATGCCAAAATAAAGTTCAGGTTGTTTTTTAAATGTGATGGGGCAGAATTTCTTTTTAGAGTTTTAAAAATAATTTCACCATAAATATAAAGAAACTTGACAGAATCATTTGAACACTTTTTCTACATTATATAAGCATAATATAACTGAGTAAACTGAAATAACAGCTACTTTATTGAAAAATATAAAAATCGGAATTTACAAACTTAAGGAAAAATTATGTTACTGGTAGTAGCTGTAACACAAAAACTAGACCTGATCAAAACAAAATAAATATGATTTTGGAATAAGGGTAGGTAGGTAATTCGCAATTAGTAAGCAATTTCCTTGTGACAAAATCTTGTTGACTAGTGTAATAATAATAGTCAAAAAAGACCACTAAAATTACATTTTTATGGTTACATTAGGTGGGTAAAAATGAAAGTTATAATTAATTGAAATTTATGTAGAGCAAAAATCTCCTATCCTCAAGAATATTTAACCCATTTATACACATTGTACCCAACTTTAAAAAAAAACCACTAATGCCAAAAAATTTACATGTTCTCACATGTTTTCTGAATACCTTCAAAAACAAAGGCAAAGCAATAAAATTCACAAAACAACATCTTACCTCATGGTTTCTATCTGCCCATGTTTATTGAAGATCTTCTTCAATTCCTTCTTAACCTTAACGCTGAAGGGCACATTGCCCACAAACAGAGTCCTCTTGATCTCTTCCTCAGTCATTCTTTCTTCGCCTCCTTCCTTCTTCTCAACTTCATTCTTTACTACTTTTTGAGTTTTTTCAGCATCCTCATCCTCTTCATCTGAAGATTCTTCTACTTTCTCTGCTTCTAAAACTTTTTTGTTAATTTCTTCATTCTCCGATTCTATTTCATCGTCTGATTCATGTTCCGAGTCTGATTCTTTGTCTGTTATAGCATTTGGGTTGACTGGGCTTTTAGTTTCCGTGCTTTCCTCTTCTTCATCTTCAGTATCAGAGTCTGCTGGTTTCGGTTCATCGGTCTCCATGAGATCTGGTTTATTTTGTGGGCCTTTTGACTTCTTACGTTTTTTATTCTTCTTTTTTGTTGCTACTTGATTTTCTTTTAGAATGTTTTCCTTATCTGTTTCTTCTTTGTCTTTATTTTCAGTAGTAGCAAGAGCTGCTTGTGCCTTTGGCTTCTTCTTTCGTTTTTTATTTTTCTTTTTAGGAGTGCTGCTATTAGTGACTTCATTAGTTTTTTCTGTTGTTTCTGAACTAGTTGATTTATTATCCTGCTTCTTAGGACTTTTGTTAGGAGTAGGTACATTTGATTTGTCATTGGTATCATTTTTTTTAGCATTGTCTGTGTCATCCACTGATTTACGTTTCTGCTTCTTCTTTTTGGGACTTTTAGCTGCCGCAGCAGTGTTTTCAGTACTTACATTGTATGTAGACTGGGTACATACATTTTCTGTAGAATCTGACTCTGAGTTCTGTTTCTTCTTCTTCTTTTTAGGAGTACTCTCATTGTCTTCTTGTTCAGACAAACTTTTATTACTTCCCTGTGCTGATGTTGACTCTCTTTTGTTGTTAATACCTTTCTTTTTAGGTGATTTCTGACTCGATGTACTTAGATTAGCCACACTGTCAGCTTCTAATTCATCTTTTAAATGTTTTTTAACTTTGTCTGCCTTTGGACTGGTAAGACTTAAATTACCTTCGCCATTTTCAGTATTCTCAAGATCTGGGTTCTGAAATATTCTCTTCGGCGATTTCTTGACTATAGCCTTCTTTTTCTGCATACTTGGTGAGAGAAATATGGATCTATCCTCAACAAATTCACTTTTTGGAGTAACGTTAGGTGAAGGCTGATGTTTTGTAGGAGTAAGTGCTCTCTTCAGGAACTTGGGCCTGTTAGGTGTCACGTTGCCAGTAACTAAGGCTGCCACGCTGCCTAGCACGTAATCCATGGCACAATAATCACTTGAAATAACTATTAATAGATCAAATACCGTGTGTCGCCGCAACGCACATGGTATTTTTGGTTATCATATTATTTTGACATGTGTTACATGGGTTTGACAGTTCGGTTAGGGCTACCACGTAAGTAATGAATTCTCCCAAAACAGCTTGGTTTACTACCGAAGTAGTGTTTGACCTTGACCACTAGTAGGTTGCAAATGAATAAAAAAACTGTGTTGTATATATGTCACCGGAAAATTGCAGACTACGTAAGATTATAAAATAACTTGAGAGATCGTAAACTATCGATAAATTGTCAACTGAACGTTTGGAATACGTTTTTACGCATCAAAATTTGATAGTCTATAATAATCTCCGTGTTGGTTCGAGAAATGACATAAACTGGCGACCAATCAGCACTCTGGTCTACAATTTATCTGTTTTGGTGTTATAGTTAAATTGGAAACTTGGCCCCTCATTGGTCTTTGTTGGTGTGAGCTCATATCTGAACAGACCAATGAAAGCCTTGTTTCCAGGCTTACTATCACACGAAAACGGATAAATTGTAGACTTGTGCTCTGATTGGTTGCCATTTAATGTCAGTCCACAATTTGAAAGAAAGAAAGAAAATTGTGTTTATTGGCATTATAAAAAAACAGAAAACCCATAAAATTTCTCGGAATGACTTCGAGATATTATAGACTATCAAATTTTGATGCGTAAACAAGTATTCCAAATGTTCAGTTGACAATTTATTGAGAGTTTATAATCTCTCAAGTTATTTTATAATCTTACGGAGTTTGTCATTTTCCGGGAACATATACAACTAGCGGACGTCACGCGCTTTCACCCACGTAGTTTCCCTTCGCGAGGGGGGAGTACGGGGATAAATATAGCCTATGTTACTCGCTGATAATGTAGCTTACATTGCTGAAAGAATTTTTCAAATCGGTCCAGTAGTTTTTAAGTTTATTCGTAAAGCACAAAAATACAAATCTTTCCTCTTATTGAGTATAGAAGTACCTATAGATTAGGTTATTTACACAGATTTATTCGGATGCAAAAAAAACTAAGTGCATTTAGTAATATTGTTTTGCAACGGTCTGTGTTGGAGTTACACCCCAAGTCTATTTATTTTATGTTCTACGTTTTGAGTTTTTGACATCATTTTGACTTATGACATGACATTATTGATGTGGACGTACACGACTGAAACATTTCGAAATATTTTCGAAATGAGATTTAGAATAAGTATGAAAGATCATCACTTCATCAGCTATTGTTTATTTTCTTTGTATGTTTTGTCGTAGGGAGGTGATTTTAAAATTGTATTTGTTTCGAAGTAGTTTTCCCACGATTAAAGAAAGTGCAACATTGCTAACCTCTGCAACATTGCAAATCTTGCCCTAGTAAAAAAAAAACCATTGAATTTTAATTTTAATTTCATTTCAAACAGACAAGCGCTTGTTCCGCTCCAATTCAGTGTTTATCTTAACGAAAGCATTGTTTTTGAAATAATGAAATGATTAATAAATATGTAACAGAGATAAAATTGATTTTTACAGTTACAAAAAACGTGAATCGTAGCATTTATATTTTAAAGTTTACTTGTGGCAATGGCAACACAAATCATTCCGAATCCGGAAAAACGATGTGTTTGAACGACGCTTTCTCGATAATAATTCGTTTTCTTTGATCGTTACACGCCAAATTCGGTGATACTTGGTTTGTTCAGTGTTTTTTTCAGTGAGTGTGGATTATAGTAATCATACGTGAGTATTTTCCTTGTTTTATTATCAAACTGAGCGCGCCATTGTGCCGCCCGCCATCATTTCAATTCTTGTTTTTTATTTGTCCAACTTGAATAATACATTCGGAAATGCGATCGAAAATTGCCGGAAAGTGGTTCAAATAATTGTTTATTCACCTTTTATTGTTAATAGATGCTTTTGTTTAGTATTTAGGTTATAGATTGCGCGCACGCCCAAAGGATCTTTGCGTCGGTCTTTCTAATTGCGTGCAAATCTCCTCAGTAATATAAACCGATGTTGCAGCGTTCTGCTCGTATTACCTTATTTCTGCACCGTATTTCTGAATACAATCTATGAGAAATGAATGAAATTCGACCTCTGTGGTTGCAACTAGGAAGTGAAATAGTTCCTTGTTTCTTTTATGTCCTGTTTGGTCCGAAACTTACATGAAATAAAGCTTAATTTTTACTATTATCTAGAACTAGTTTTGGCGCGATAGGGATGCTAAAACAATGTGGTATACTTTTATTTTTAGCATGTTAAATCTTTTTCAAACTGCACAGTGTAGTTAAGATTCACCTTGACATTCATCTGTGAAGTCTTCGATACTAATAATACAACCGAATAAGCTATCAAATGTCGCTTATCTAAATGGAAACAATATGCGAATGTTTTGATAAATTTTATCCAAACAATGCACCTGTTTATTTACATTGTTTATTTCAATACAATTTATTGTGCTATACATTTATGTGTGCTTCCAATTAAGCTATACTATTTTCCTTGTAAATGTTACAATTTAATTGACTAGTGGACATCAAGCGGTTTGACCCTCGTAGTTCCCGTTCCAGTGGGAATATGGGGATAAAATATAGCCTATGTTACTTGCCGATAATGTAGCTTTCCAATGGTGAAAGAATTTTTGAAATCAGCACATCAATTTATGAGTTTATTTATTACAAACATACACACACAAAAATACAAATTTTTCCTCTTTATAATATAAGTGTAGATTAACAATAACAAACTTATCCTACCTACCTGAATTGTCATAAGGTCATTAATCTGTGAAATATTTTTCAATCACAGTTTATGAATTTCTTATAAAATAAACTACTACATAGTTTCACAGACATAATTGACATGACAACTACCTTTTACTTAGATACCTATTGAAAAAAAATCACACCAAAAAAATAACCAGCATTTTCAATTATCTTACGGTAGTAAAAATTTAATTTCATTCATGTCTTCTTACAAACACGGAGATGTCAGTAATTTATGAGTGATGTGACCGTGGCGAATCAGATAATTCCACTATCTCGGCCACACCAGCCCATAACCTCTTTATCTATCAGAACCATGTTTATGCTCCTCAGTGAAGATAATGTGACATTTACGATTAGTTTGCTACGGTGAAGGATTTATTCCACTGATTAAAATTTTATTTGGCATCTGAATACTGGAAAATATAAAAACAAATTCTGCAATGTGCAAGGTCTGTTAAAGCAATTTTGATGAATTATGAGTTTGAGTTAGATTGAACCTTTGATTGTAGGAGTAGGTACTTCTTCTTGGGTTAACTTTTGATGTTCAAGTGTGAGAAACCAGCACCAGAAGGTAGTGTTTGTATCAATCTTTTGAATGGCATTGTCACGTATTCATGACAAGAAAGCGCGTGCCCTGTATGCCAAACGTCGCTAATATTTGACAAAAAGTACTCCGAATTTGTGGCTTGGCGTCAAGGGCACGCCGATGCCTTTATGCTCTGGCGTTCAAAAGGTTAAGCCATTCATCAAAAAGTGTTTTAGTAGCATCAAGGCACTTCCGAGTAACCTGCAACTGCTAAAAAATATCCTTCAAGTTATTTGTGTTATTTTACGGAGTGAATGAACTTCCTTATCAGTACAGATAAGCAAGATATAAGTGAAACTATCAAGACATGTTTTACTACTCATCATCTGCCTAGCCTTTTCCTAACTGCATTGGGATGGGGTTCCAGTCAAACCAGATTCTGCTGAATACCAGTATTTTACGTCACCCATCCAGGGACCGACCTCGGCAAGCGTTGCTTAACCTTGAAGATTGACCAGTGCGGCTGTTATTACTTATCCGCGAGCTCCTTAAAAAATGTTGAAGGAAAAAAATATTTTACTACTGTTACTAACTAATACTGGTACTCAGCCACGTTGGGTTAGCCTGGAAGCCAGCTCCAACATAAGTGAAAACAGGCCAGGCAGAATGTTGATCTAGAAACTTTTTCATTCAAAACTTATGTTTTCAACTCGAGTTTCATGGTATGTATGACCATAGCAACATAGTTTATACTTGCAAATTAAAGACATTATAAACTCAAGGTTAATATAAAAACACTTCCTCCGACAGTTCATTTACTACAACAGTTCTTAATGCCTACAAAAAATATGAAATATTTATGAACCTGCAACACCTACAGTACGCCACGAACTGCGTACTTGCATATCAGTCAAAAGACGTCCACTGGCACATAGGCCACCCCAAAGAAGGCGTTCGCCATAATCGCCACGCTTGGCAGGTAGGTTGGTGATCGCAGTGTAGCTGTTGCAATGCACAGAGAATGCTGCTGCCCAGTCTCTGGTGAATCCCTTAGTCTCACGACACCCACGGGAAGTGATGAGATGGTGCTATTCTTTTACGTCCGACACCATACAGAACAAAACAAACAAAAAAGAAAATAATCGATCATATAAAAAGAAAAAAAGCGCATTTCGCATCCCGCCAAGACTCCCGCTCAACAAGTGGGCAAAAAAACGCACACAGTCACCAAACATGTCAAGGATACCTACTTCAAGATTACTGCACAACGTCTGTCGACGACTTTCTTATAGATATTTTTACTTGTTGTATAAACAGACACATACAAAAGCCATGTGGGTAGAAAAAAACAGTAAAAAATTCGGTATTTTTTATGGGGTTAAAAAGAGCCCTACTTTTGAGTTGGTATTGGCTTTGTGACATAGTCAGCCTTAAAAACAGGTTGCTAACGTAAACGTGTATAGGAAACCCAATATGGTATTTTGTCTAAACCACAAAGAACAGTACTTTTGGCCTACAAAAAAAAATATTTGTCGCTTTAGAGCGTCCTTTTGTTTTATACATACTACAACGAAAAATTTGACTGCGTACTTTTCTGCTGAATGAAAAGACTGCAGTACCTACTGTTGTGTAAAAATCTCAACTTAGCATGTCGATGGCAATTTTATTTTAATTTTATGGTTGCCCCAGTATTCAGCTACGGTAACACCATTTGCTGGCGCATCCATAAGGTCCTCACAAGCGCAGGTGACAGGGCATCCGGCACAGGGTGAGTGGCGGGCCATACTCTGCGGAACTCACCGCGAAAACTTGTGTGTGGATTGACAGCTCAATCCACCATAGGCTTAATGATACCAAACCAATCGCTGTTTCATTGCGCCCAGATCAAATCGTAACAGCCCGTTAAGTGGATAATCTCCGCCACAAACTGCCGCGAGGTATTTACTACGAGTATCCTTATACAACATACTACATTGTTATATCTTGCGTGACTAAATAGAACATTATCTAGGCACGCCTCGGTATAATTAGTCACCCACGTGGTCGAGATAGTTGGAAGTGAATTGAATTTAAGATAAGCGGTCCTTTTTTGAAGCATATAAGATAACATCCTTTCAATTTCAACGTCCATTCTTAAAAAAACTCCGAAATCTCCGTAACTACCCACTGGCCGGTTTCAATAACATATTACATCTACCTTCAACCGTCAAATTAGCTACCAACAGTAGCTGAAACGTCATGTTTGAAAGGCAGACATGACGTTTCAGCTACTCTTGGAAGCTAATCTGACAGATATTCAAAGGTAGATAGGTTATTCAGACTGGCCGTTAGTAATGTTGACACTAGGAAAAATGCGGTACACATTTAGAATACGTATATAAGAATATTTTATTCAGCCCAGACATAACCTAGTTTTACACATTAGAAAAAAATCTTTAGTCATGTAAACGGCAATATACAAGAAAAGGTGCAAATACGTTAAGAAAAAGCCAAATCAAGCTGCATTTAATTATATCCGACATAAATCTTTCTAGATCTCTAACTTCAGACACTACACTCACGCCTTAGATACTACAGCTGCTACGATCCTTTTGCTTCCAAGTTCCAAGTTATGCGCTCAAATGCGGCACAAGGCACTGTTAATTTTTCCCACATATACTATGGAAATGAAAAACACATGAACGACACGCCTACCTACAAAATTTTCACGGGCCTCCTCTGTATTTGCCAACTTACAAACAAATCGCCGTATCAACCATCCAGACATTTTTTGCACGGCCTTGAACACTCACGGGCCGAAACAGTCCTCTGAACTAATCTAAATGATTTCGTCGCCATCATTCATCAACACATCTAGCTGTGTCTACTCTATTACGGAAGCGAACTCTATTGAAACTACAAGTAGTTGTGGGCGAGTGTTGCCATAATCTGTGCTCATGGCAACTGGACTGGAGATCATTCTTCGTGATAATTAAACAGGTGGATGTTATATTTGTCTGTGGATAGATCACACTGATTTTTCACTGGTTACAGTGCATTAATAGAAACTAACCCCGGGACTTTTGCTTCCGTGGCCTATCCTTCAGGAGCCATGCATTGGAGATAGCGTGTGGCATTCGGAGATAGTGTAGCCTTTAGTCGGTGAAAGAATTATCGAAATTGGATCATAACTTCCAAAACAAAGTTACTTCTTGGTTAAGAAACATAAAAACAATCTAAAAGAGAGGACTGAAATAAAAAAACGTTGTCTATAAGTTCCTAAAAATGCTGCTTTTTTCCTGATTGGAATCATTTCATTGGAGTTACTGTGCGGTGAGTCATCTGCTCATTGATATAGTCACGAGAATACAAAGCGATTGGAAGTGTGTGCCACAAATTTCTGAACAGATAGTACGCAAGCTTCACATTGTAGCAGCTATAGTAGGCGCCAGATAATCGTGGAATAACGGTCATTGACCCACCTACAATTATTGACATTTTTAATTTGAAAAACGGAATTAATGACACAAAGCTGTCCCGAATCATCATCTCTCGTGATCCTTAACATTGTCTAATAATGAAAAACGATTCATATTTAATTGTTCAGGTACCTATGAACAGTTATTAGGGAAAGGTCAATGTACTTTATTCCACATTTATCTGGCGCCTACTATAGTTATTACAATACGGACAATACCAATAGCAGCGAAATGTGAAGGGCTAATCTATTCTCTTGGACGTAGGCCTTAACCATAAATAGCATGGATGTAGGAGGCCTAACGATTCTAATTTAAATCTGTTCCTTATTGAGACTCCAAACCAAGTTGACCTGATTGAATAAATACACTGTTTGGTCAGATATCTGTGCTAATATTATAAAGAAGTAAACTTGTATGTTTGTACGAGGGAACCTCTGGGTGTACTGTTCTGATACCAAAAAGCATTTGACTGATGTAAAGTTAAAGTATCGTTTAGAGACACATGTCCCTTTCAACTCGTTAAGAATACTTGGTTCCTACGAGACTCGAGACCACGGATTACCTACCCACCCATACCTTTTGAACGCCAGAGCATAAACGCGTCGGCGTGCCCCCGACGCTGAGCCACAAATTCGCCGTACTTTTTGTCACGTGACGTGTGGCGTACAGGGCACGCGCTTGCTTGTCACGTTTATGTGACAATGGCGTTAAAATGGTTAATATAGGCGTATGATTTTGCACCAACTACGTCAGTCGATCGCATCCATTGTTCCCTTTTCACAGTATCTGAGAACTAGTAGTTATTATTACACAACATAACCCATTGTTTTCAACTATCGAGTACTGGCGACATGTTTATTACGATGATACAGCCTCATATTATTCTCCATCAATAAGTTATCCACTAAGGTACGGCCCTGTAATTGCTCAATTAGATAATTCAGACGGTAACATGTGAGCCCATCGGCCGTCCCTTCGAATAAAAACTAACGGACCGTAACAAAATAAACCGTAGCTTATGGGCTAAAAGAACAAGGCAAAGACGGTGGGACCAGCTCGACAACTACCGAAAGGACGCATGTACTGGCAAAATTGTGTAGAAAATAAATGATGGCCATTGTCCTGCCTGCAGTAAAATTGAATAGTCAAGCAACTTTTTGAGCAAAGTTTGCCATCAGCGTAGCTTTGTCTTAAATCGTCTGGGGTCTGTTTTTAGACCAACCAGACGTGATTGAATAGATAATGCAGTTTTTTGTACCTAGTAGTTTTTACACTACGGGTGAAGTATACCGGAATACAGCTTTAGAAAAACGCTTTACCGGTTTTTGATCTCCGGTCTTCATTGGCCGGTACCATAGATTTATCCTCGTGTTTATGACCATAGATTTTTACAGACGATAATTTCGACTAGAATCCTTCAATTAATGTTTTGGGATTAGGCGATATCTTCCTAGCTTTATAGTTTGTCAGCGGGATAGTAGAAAATAAAGTATTCGACCGGGATACAACTCCAATGTCCAAATCCCAGTCATGGCCTACCCGTGTGCCAAGTTACATCCAAATGCATTTAGCCGTTGAGGCGTGATAGACTAACAAACAACCCAAACATAGATTTTTTCGTTTACAATATTACCCATAGAGGATAAGTAGAATAGAATTCCTACATAACACAGTAAGGTACAGCACCTTTATTCACCAATTAGTTCGAGCAGGGCTAGACGCGAATGGTATAGCGTAGCCCGACCCTTTGTATCAAAACCAGTGAAGTATGACGTGCGCTCGCGCATCCAGCCGTGTTCAACAAGTGAACTAACTCGTGGTTTTTGTAACCTTATCCGATGGTGTTTTTATACTCGTCTGTGCACGGAAAGGGTTTGGTTTTTATTGAAGCGGATAAATGTGTTTTCGCTGATCGATTCTCGACCTTCTTGCGTATTTACACAACGATGATGTAGGCCTATGTGGTCGACGATGGAGCACCTTAGAAGTAACCTATGCACTCTTGACTGTAAGACAGACAGGTCCAATAAATCTACACGATTTTGTTGTTCGTGTAAGCTCTTTTTTTGTGCCGTTGCAAATTGAATGGTATTTTATTTAGGCATCGAGTAGCCATTTTAATGCAAGGTAAATCAAAACGAAAGAATGTACACCTTATTAGTAAATGGGGTATTGAAGTTTACAAAACTGAAACATTTGCACTTTAAACCAACAAGGTGTTCAATCGCCTGACACCAACAGAGATATCGTATGAAATTGAAACCTTATCAATTTGTAAACATCAGCAATTTGTTCGCTTAGGATCTGATGCTCCAATTACTGCATGGGTTCAGCCTATGGTGTGTACTAGCTTGATAAAGTGTGTAGATATGGTCACAGGAATGAAAACCATTAACATTGTCTATGGGTACGATAAAATGAAGGTAAGTGAATGAAGTCTTTATTTCTGCTGCGGATTTTTTGATGATCCTATGGTAAACACCAGATAAATGTGCAATAACGGTCATTGACCCACGTACATTTATTGCAGAAATAAAGACATAAAGCTGTTCTGAATCGAATTCTATCGTGGTCCTTTACGTTTCTCTCGTAATGAAAAAACGGTTCATAATTAATGTTCGGGTATTTTATCATCTACCTAGCCTTTTCCCAACTATATTGGTGTCGGCTTCCAGTCATACCGGATTCAGCTGAATACCAGTATTTTACGTGAAGCGGCTGCCTACCAGACCTCCAGAACCCATTAACTGAGTAACACGGTAGTTCTTGGCAAGACTGGAGTAAGATTTACTGGCTTCTGACAATCCGTAACGACTGCCAAAGATCTACAAATGACAGCCGGGACCAACGGCTTAACGTGCTTTCCGAAGCACGGAGGAAACTCGATATGTTAAGATGGTCACACATCCACATACTACAATTAAACAGGTTACGTATTATGCAACTAAAAAACTTGTTAAGTAAGAGATAAGCATTTTAAAACCCACTGAACAAAGGAAACTTATGTTCAAGAAGATTTATTATGGTAGGCGACAGATAAACTTGCAATAAAGTAAATTGACCTTTCCTTAATATCCCTTCTTAGATACCTGAACATAGATCTGGTTGGTATGTGGATGTGTGACCATCTTAACTTACCGAGTTTCCTCCGTGCCTCGGAAAGCACGTTAAGCCGTTGGGCCCGGCTGTCATTTGTAGATCTTTGGCAGTCGTTACGCATTGTCAGAAGCCAGTAAATCTGACACCAGTCTTGCCAAGAAGTACCGTGTTACCGTGGGTAATGGGTTGTGGAGGTCTGGTAGGCAGCCGCTCCACGTAAAATACTGATATTGAATCTGGTTTGACTGGAAACCGACCCCAATAGAGTTGGGAAAATAGGCTAGGCAGATGATGATAAGTTACAGAAAATATAGACAAGGAAAACATTACGTAGGGTGACACAATGGGCGGCCTTATCGCTAAAAGCGATCTTAATAATGACGAATAATGACCGATTTCGGCCATGGCGTCCAACCTCAACGGAGACTAGACTTCGGCGCGGGACATATTTTAGAGCACAAGGATGAGCGCCATCACAGATGTATTCCCCCTTCCATCACCATAGTTCGATGGGATGGATCGGTCGCATCGGATTGTTATCCTTTTGCGCGATGTACCTACGATGTATAAAGCCTGAAACCAATACAGTAAATTCTTATTACAAACACCTCATTTGCTGCACTACTCAAGTTTCCTCAAAAGGGTACCAGAGGTCATTGAACTAGCCAGTCATTTGTCCACAAGCATTAACTTGCAATGCAAATCTTTAGAGAGCTATGCAGTTGTATGCCGTTCTGTCAATAGCTCGCGCAGGATACGTTTGTGAGGCCTGGTTGGAGGATAATAGAGTGACTAGTGAAGATGTAATGCTATGTCGTTTATGGAGATGTGGATGATTTAAAGGTCATTTTTGTCTGAGTTTTTGATAGGCCGTTCTGAGGAATACTTGGTAATTTTATCAGAGAACGTTGTTCAATTGGGTATGACAGCAAAAGTAATCAAATAATACCTTTTTACTGATCTTCGATGACCTCTCTTTCTACGAGCAATAAGTACTTTCTAATTCTAACAAGGTAATTGGTATTTTGTTTGAAAACAAAATATTCGTGCAATTGTTTGCGCACATGTCTGTGTTTGTATAAAAATAAATACTTTCACAATCCGACGCGTGACACCGCAGGTATAGGGAAAACTGCGACGTTTTCCATAAATAACTTGTAACCACAGTCCATGTTTATTATTTTATCCATTGGCGACAATAAAGCAGCACCTTAAAAATATATTTGTATAAATAAAGCAACTGACTACCAACTATATATTATAAGTCACCTAACCCACAGGCATGACAGGGACCTATATTAAAATGAATGTCCTTTTAGTCAGCATTTGTCACCTTTCCTAGGATGCAGCAGGTCTTCTGAAAATCACCAATCAATCTCATTATCTTCTCTCTCTGACTCTGTCTTTTTCTTTGTTGACGCCATTAGTTCATATGCTAGATGAATTAAACGCAGGCTTAGATCTCACGACTCTAAACAAGCCTATCAATAGTCCATTTATTTATTTTAGCCAATTGTGTCCCACTGCAGGGCAAAGGCCTCCCTTTCTTCCTTCCATTCCTCCCGGCTTTGGGCAAGTGTGGACCGATCCTGCCGATAGGCGTCAAGCTCGTCCCGCCATCTTCGCCTGGGTTTTCCGCGATGTCGTCGGGATCAATAATAGATCGATCAATAGTCAATTACATTCAATAAAACCAAACTCGTACCCTAAGGACAGACGCACACTCCCGGCACGTCCACATTGTGATGCATATCATGCGCGCATCAATGCGCACGCGCAAGCTCAATAGATCTCCTTCCTGTCGGTACACAGCTTTATGCAGGCGTTACACGCTGCCGAATATGGTGATATTTATTAGATAGAGTTCATGGTCAGTGTATGTGATTCATTTTTGTGGTGTGGCAGAAATGTGGGGTTTGGAGTGATAGGAATGTTATGTGAGGTCTTAAAAGGATCTCGACGAACGTTAAATAAAGGCGTTAGTTTCCAGGATTTGCCATTCAGACATAAGGAAAACGAAGCGAATGGATGAGACTGTTGTAAACCATAAAGTAAGATCTACTGGGAGTTTTTTATATGGAACAACTTCGTTGTTTTATTTATGCCCGCCAGGTATTAAGTCGTATCAGCCAATTGCCGTTCACTGCTGAACGTAAGCCTCCCCCAAAGATCGCCAACCATCCCGGTCCTGAGCGGTCCGCATCCATCCGCTGCCAGCCACCTTCTTCAAATCACCGATCCATCGTATTAAGTAATTTTTTTAAGTGAAAACTTCTTTAGGCGCGTTGAGCATTTTTTGGGTGAACAAAAATCAAGGAACTCGCGTCATCATCACCGAACGCTTTCCATGAGCTATATACATATATACTGTGTACTTTTTGGGTGAACAAAAATCATGGAACTCGCGTCATCGTCACCGAACGCTTTAGCTTTCGCTTAGTTTTCACTTCCAGCGGCAGTCCCCAATGACTGCCCCGCATGTTTTTTTTAGTAAGCACAGGCACTGGTTTTCAAAGGTCTACCCATAGCTTTTCACTCTTCTCGGTGTATTACCTTGTGTGCTGCGTTGATAACTTCAGTTTCCATCCATCTTTTCTTTGGCCTGTACTACATCCATCGACATTTATTTTGTTAATTTTGCGTACCTATTCAGGTAACTGTGAACTCATATTGACGCGATATATTTGCTCATTTAACGTGCAAACTTGTTACACCTTCTCGTTACTATAGAACGTGGGTCCTTATTTATCTGCGTATAGCATGCTTAATATTGTTTACTTTATCGTTTAAGTCCGAGTCGTGAAGACCTAAGTATCACTGACGGCCCTTGAAAGGTTCTTCATGGGTCCTTTAATACCAGGCGTTTGGCCCTAAGGGTGATGACTCGTGTAACGAAAATACGTTGACCATATATTACAGCACTAAACACTAGCAAAGTTTGAAGAAGCCAGGATGGGTGCGTGTTTTTTGTTGTTTTAAGGTTCAACTGTTCATCTATACTTATCTATACTTAATATTATAAAGAGGAAAGATTTATTTGTTTGTTTTTTTGTTACCAGTTAGCGCAAAAAATACGCCATTAGAAAGCTACATTATTAATTAAAACAGGCTATATTTTATTTAAAATGTCGAATAAATTCATTATTTGACGTGCGCTGAGAAAACTCAATGAAATGAAATTTAAAAATAATGTACAAAATGACCAAGGTACTCATTTTTAGGTACCTATAAGTCCGCGAGGGTATATGTCTAACTACTATTATGGTTAAGACACAATCACTGGTTTTTGCTAAACCCGGGTGGAATGGAATAGTGGTGATTTTAGTATCATGATATTAATCCTTATTCATTTAAATGGTTCGATAATTCAGGTTATTACACTTTAAATTCTTCAAATCGGACCGTCATTTTAAATGAACGGTCCGATTTGAAGATTTTAGAAACAGTAACGACTGGTATTAAAATACTCTGAGTAAGAAAAATGTTGCGGTTTGAGCGACTGCCCACTCTATTACATAATAAATAATTTACACATTACCCTTTAAAGGGGTTACAGGGGAGATGCAAGTTCGTGAAGTACCTACTAAACCCGCGCTAACTAATTCGCGGGCGAAGTGCTAGTAGAATATATAACTTATATCTGCCGGAGTCTGTGATTCCTGATAAGCTGAGGGTACTCAATTCCAGAGTGACTAGGTAAGCGTGGTCTGTGCGTCGACCATCTTCGCTATCCACCAACAAATCATATAAAAAGATGCTAAGTAGATTTAACAGGTGGCCTACTATACTATGACGTGCTAATGTCATCCAATTCCGACGATGTAACAGGGATAGTGCTTTACGCTATGTATAGCTTCGTCTCTCTCTTGGAGCGGAATCTCGATCGTTTTAAGACTTCATGGTAGGGCCCCTGGACTCCTTAATTTTCGAAAGAGCTTTTCAATGTACATTACATCTCAATTGAAGATCAATTCATGCACATCAGCTCACTAAACAGCATAATCAAACCACCGTTATCACTTCATAATTCATTTTATAGTTCAAGTTACATTTGAAATTAATTTTATAATCCGTTAGTGAAGTAGAGCGTCATTAGAAATCCATTACTGGCTGCCAGTTCTCGATGCGCTTGCCCAACGTACGCCAACTAGTTGGTCCAATATCCAATGTTGGGAAGTTGGGACACCTTCTCAAAGATAGGCGAACATATGAAACTAATACTACTACTAGGTGCTAGTAGGAATCTTTAACTTGTGATTAAGCACGATTGTTAAAATTTTGGTTGTTTGTAAAGTCGGTTTACGGACGATAGTGACAACGTCATAACAAAACATTGATGAAATTACTGCATACTTTTATGAATAAAGTTGAATCGTGCAGCGCTCTCGCTCCGATCGTAACGTTACAATGAGCGTAACGTTACAATGAGTCATCCTTTTTCGTGCGTGCAGCCGGCGTTCATCGATTTATTAGACGTTGTCACGTCAAAAATTATGAAGGAAACTTATTCATCTTCATATCAGCTTGGAATGATCCACTGCAGGATATGGGCATTCTTTTCTACCATATTTCAAGGTTCGGTCCATCACTCCTCAAAGTTTCCCACGACATGATATCGTCGACCCAATGCCCTTGAATTAATATGAAAAATAAGTCGTTAGGGCCAATTGTAGCCACATTTTATTCTAACCCAAAGGTTGACTGGTCGGGAATACCTTGGTGCATTAAGTCCGTCTATACCACTACTGAACATAAACTTTAAATAAATAATCCAACTAATATTATAAACGCGAAAGTTTGTAAGTATGGATGGATGGATAGATGGATGTTTGTTACTCTTTCACGCAAAAACTTTATGAAATTTGGCACAGTGGTAGATTATAGTCTGGAATAACACATAGGATACTTTTCATCCCGGGAATATGTTCCCTTGGGATAATTTTCGACAATCAGGCGGGCAGAGCCGCGGGTGGCAACTAGTACGTCATAAAACTTCAATGTTACCATTAGTTGGAATGGCCATCATTGGCCACATGTTGGCGCCAAAGTACGGCCACATTGGATCATTACGTCGTCCGTTGACCCTTATGGCAGCGACCCAAAAAACACTTCTACAATCGCATATTGTATTACCGCCGTCTGTTAATTGAGTGGTATTACGATGATAAACTGGGGTTTCTTGTGATGTTCTTGGCAAAAATATTGGGCTGAAGTGTTTGGCTGATTCAATGTTCTATGGTTTTAAGAGGCTCTTGTTGGTTGGAAAGGGGCCGTTATTTTGGATGGCGTTTTGCTTGAAATAATAATAATATCTTGGGACAACTCACACACGGTTATCCGATCCCAACTAGGCAGAGCCCTTGCTATGGCAACCAGACAACTGATAAACATACTTATATATTTCTAAATACATACTATAGGCTATTATATTAGCCTAATTACACCCAGACTCAGAACAAATGATCATGCTCATCACACAAAGATTTGTCCTGGGTGGGAATCGAACCCACGACCTCCTGTTTAGCAGTCAGGGTCACTAACCACTCGACCAACAGGCCAGTCGACAGAAATATGCGATACTTCTGTGCAATAAGGTGGTATGGTAGAATTCGTATTGACAGGTGCTACGCGACAATACGACAACTATGCGACGTCGACTTTTCAAAAACCAATAATAATAAAAATTCTTGCGTTACTGAGTGATTGAATGACTGACAGACAACGCAGAGCTGAAACTACTGGTCGCAGAAAGCTGAAATTTGGCATGTAGGGGGTCCTTGGGGAGTGTAGGGATCACTAAGAGAGGATTTCCCGAAATTCCTACGGGAACGGGAAAAACATGGATATGCGCGTACGAAGTCGCGGGGAAAATCTAGTTTACTACACAAAGCGTTGTCGCATCGTGATCGCTTGGCGAGTTGCACCTGTCTGTCTGTGGGAAGCCTGGGAGTCCATAATCAATTCGTCTTAGCACGTCCAAACTAAACATAGCGTTCTTTGAAAGTGTGCCACATTACCAGGTTTTCCGCATTCAAAGTTTCTAAATACAACTGCATTGCTTTCTTCAGTCCATCGGCCGGTATCGAGAGCCATAAAGATCCTAATACGATGGTATTAGGACATGAAGATAAGGCAGTGAAAAGCAGTTAGTCTCTTCATAGCTTTTGATTTTACTTAAAAAAAAGGTATTTATGGCTATCGCCATAAAGCCTATTTTTTTTTTTAAATAAAAATTGTGCCTGCAACTTAAAATAATTTCGGTTATCGCGGACGCAGGACACGAAATTCATGTTTTTGACTACGACGTACAAAGATTTTAGATAACTTTAGAATAGCAAACCCAATGACAAAATTTGAAGTGGGCTTAAAGTTGAAATTGCCAAAAACCTTAATAAGCGAATGCTTAGGTAAGTTATAAAAAAAACTAAACTTTAATTTCAACTTTTTAGACTTCGTAGTTTTGGCTGTACGATACAAACGATTTTATAAGTATAGATCTATAAATTCGATTTCCGATGATGCAGCTTTCAGAGCAAAGATCAATGCACCAGACGAAATGCAGCCACAAAATGAAAAAGTAAACCCACAATTTGCAACGGACAAAAAATAGGACAAACTTTTCAATTTTTCAGTCGCTTCATTAACTCTTTTTGTCAAATGTTCTGTTCAATTTCATGTAACTGTGAATTGTCTGGGTCTAGACTGATTGTCTGGTGGTTAGGTTTAAAAAATGAAAGTTAGTTACTAAGCTTTTAAATTGTTTTGGTCTAATATTCAAATTGCTTGCGTACTTCCTTTTTTCTACGCGGTTTTTGGGTTCAAATGTCAACTAAGTTAATAAGCTGAAATGTCAAAGAATCTTTAAGAACGATGATTCTTTACATTTGAGTAGTAATATATTACATTTGGGTGTTATACAAGAATCCCTGGATCTTCCTATCGCAAGATTCGGAATAAAACCCAAGTAATATATAATAATATGAAGTGTATTTAATTCAGACATGGTTTTCAGCAGACTCATATGGCCTCAATAATGACCTAAAAGATATTTTGTACATTTTCCAAAGGTGACCCGTGAAACACCTGTATAAATAGCAAAAAACTGGGTCAAAAGACCGCGGAACTGCGGACGTCTGAATACAGTTCCGTATTGACAAGATCAGAAATTAGCACAATACCAAATACATTATCTTTATTCAAATCTATGAATTAAGATCCAAGTTTTTTTGCATACATTTAAATGATATTCCAAACAGGCTATATAAAGATATTTTCGTCGATGAGTCAGTGTTTAGGACACATAATATTAAAAAGCGAGTCTTGAGATTTTGCTAAATGTATTTGCAATACAATGACTATGTTTGTTCAGTTTTCTAAGTTAGTATTATATCGGTGGCCTACACTTTCTAGTTTCGTGTTTATTTAGTATTTATAGCTATTGATGAAACCCAATTGAAACTTGCAATTTTAAGTCCTAGATATCGTGCCTACATATTTTTTTTATTATTGACTAGCTTTTGCCCGCCACTTCGTGCGCGCATATCCTATTGTCCCGGTTCCCGTAGGAATTTTGGTAAACACCTAAATCTCCCTCATGAATAACCCCATCCATTGAAGAAAACCGCATGAAAATGCGTTCAGTAGTTTTTGAGTTTTTTTGCCCTTTCCCATACATTACTGTGCGGCCTTTTTGGCTTGGGTTTTTCAAATCGTGTTGGAATTCCCCAAGTGAACTTACACAGCTACACCATTGAGGACCTAATGAATGGTACTAATCCCGCTATACGTAAACGTGGTCTCCTACTGGGACAGAACTGTTTAAGGGTCACCATCGACTCGTAAAATAAACTCGAAAAGAAAAATAGTAGGAGAGCTGGTAGACATTTTTGGTAGGTGTTTGAGGCAAGCTGAAAACTTGTCCTAAACCTCTTCTATAAAACCCTTACACGGAACTGCAAAACTGGCTGGGAAGAAGCGGGGCTAAATATCAAACATACGATTTTGTTTTGCAAAACATATTCTTGAGACACTAAATGATACATACCTTAAAATAGAATATTTTTATAAATGCTTCTTCCTGTAACATTTTCTTGTCAGTTTTAAGGCTTCAATCTTGCATGATATACTCATATGTGATTTGCTAAACTGTGTGATATGCTATGCTGTATAAAAAAAATTGAACTGAATATGCCGACAATTAATCACCTACGCGTTGTCTAAGCCAGTTTACTCATTACAAAAAATAATTAGCGTAGTTTTTTGTCTAGTACTTCTTACGTAACCTCGTTTTCCAAGGTTATTTGACGTGAATTGACGAAGTTACCTACTCGTAGTAAAATAGCAAACGTTTGCCTCCATGTTGTGTAAGGTATTGATTTGTCCCTTGCTTAAAAACTGGGCCAAAACTTTGGCTGACATTTCAAAGTAAATATACTGATTCATGCGCCTCGACTTGCCATCAAAAGAATCATAAGAAGAAACGTATTACAATTACTGCGACGGGTTGGGTTGTACCTACCTGCTCTTTGAAAATTCCGTAACGCGTATTTAAAATTATTATTGATAAGATCGCCAATACTCGCTTTTGACTACAAACACACATGACGGAAAGCGTTGATGTGATCGAAGATGGAATACGCTTAGAAGTAACATATTCGCTCTAGACTTAAAATGCCCAGAATGTAGCCATCAGGAAACATACTCCGGCAGGGTATTCCACTCTTCAGCTGTACCTATGCAAAATGCTATAGTATGTGTCCCCAAAAGTTTTTAGGGTTCTGTACCCAAAGGGTAAAACGGGACCCTATTACTAAGACTCAGCTATCCGTCTGTCACAAGGCTGTATCTCATAAACCGTGATAGTTAGACAGTTAAAATTTTCACACATGATGTATTTCTGTTGCCGCTATATATAACAACAAATACTAAAAAACAATCAAATAAATATTAAAGGGGGATCCCATACAACAAACGTGATAATGGTACGGAACCTTTCGTGCGCGAGTCCGACTCGCACTTGGCCGGTTTCTATTTTGTGTTCTAACCAGCTCATTTCCTCCTGTCAGTTTCTCTTGACATAGCTATCTAGGCTGAACCTCCTACCCTGCTTACTGAGTCTAAACATTTCCTTTGTGGCGTGCTAAATACCAAGCTGTCAACACAAGTCTACTAATTGATCGTGACTCCTGGCGCCGCCCGTATCACGATCTCACTTGACCCTTCGCTTAGGTCGTTGCACTATCGCATTTACCTACAAAATGTTATCATATAGCACCTGTTAAGGGTAATTTTTCTGGTTGGGGTCTGGTGGTTCTTATTAGAAGGTTAAAAGCAAATGTTAGAAGGGACTTTATTCTTATCAAGTATTCGAGGATTTTTAAGGTTCCGAACATCCGTAAAAAACGGAACCTTTATAGGATCACTCGGTTGTCTGACTGGCTATCTGTCCGTCCGCCTGTCACAGCTAATTTTCTCCGAATCTACTGGACAGATTCTGTTGAAATTTGGTACACATAATGAATTTCTGTGACCCACACACGTTACGCAAATAAAAAGAAAAACTACCAAATGAAAGGACTTATTGTGAGGGTTTTAATGTGAATTTCATATTTTAAAATGAATATGCAAGTAAGAGTTTTTTACCTATGCATTACAAGAAAACCTATAAGAAGTCTTTAGTGTTAAAAAACCATGTTACAAAAATGAGATTCGTTCAGAACCCTTTGCACGCGAGTCCAACCCGCACTTAACCAGTTTTTATAATTACATGCCATCTTCAATGCATGGATGGAGAGAGAGGGAAGCCGAAGAAAAGTCGGATAGTTTGTGTGAGGAGTGATATGAAAGAAAAGGGGGTCAATGGTGTCGTGACGGTTGACAGCTCAGAATTGAAGAACAAAACATCCCTACCTTGTTGCTATTCCACCAATTCGCACTAAACGTTTCCAAACGTCTTTTATAATGCGCACAGCAAAGGAGTGGAACTCTCTGCCTGCGGCTGTGTTTCCGAACGCATACAACCCTAATCTCTTCAAAATTAGAGTGAACAGGCTTCTTCTGGGTAAGCTCGCTCCATCGTCGACTTTGTCTCTGTCATCTATGACCTAGACTAGAGTCAAGAGCAAACTCATCTAAAAAAAACGTTTTGCGCTGATCTGAGTTCCATGAGATAAGGGCTGGTTGAAGATGATCAAACAAAAGTTTTCATACCATTCTTCTATTGTATTCAATACTCGTAAAGTGTAGTGAAGGCTTTTCCTAGAACAACACCTGACTTTGTGTGGTACTTCGTTTTACTTTCATTTCGATTTCTACTGGAATCCTTAACTTGGAATGCATTGATCATTCAGATAAGGTTTCCACTCGTACCTGATTTGTCAGAGTGAGGAAACATCATGTTGACGGAGTGTAAGACAGTGTGAATAATTCAAACAAGGGAATAACTAGCTCCCGCCCGCGGCTCCGCCCGCGTTAATGTCGAAAATTATCCCAAGGTAACATACTCCCGGGATAAAAATGTATCCTATGTGTTATTCCAAACTAAAACTACCTCTGTGCCAAATTTCATCAAAATCCATTTCGTAGTTTTTGCGTGAAAGAGTAACAAACATGCATTCTTACAAACTTTCGTTCATAATATTAGTAGGAAGTAGGATAGAGTTTTTTGCGTTTATATTATTAGTAGGATAGCTGAGTGGGTCTGAATCTCCTGATTAGCTTAGACAGAAATAGATTACTTGTAGGCACGCTTTTATATCGCGTTAATGTAGCCTACCGACCACTCCATCTCTGTACCGAAATTCATCAACATCGATGCGGTTAGGCGTGAAAGCGAAACAAACAAACACACTTTCGCATTTATAATATTAGTTTTGGTTTCCATGGTATACCTTAAAATGTGCTACTGAAAGGTGTTTGTCAATGTTTTTTTTTCCACATTTTTTCAATCAATCAATCAAATCTTTTATTTGCATAATACAGGTTGATAATGGTGTTACAAATAATGATCGATAGATACTGTGTTATTACCTGATGGTGAGCAAATTATTACGACTTTAAGACTCATAACTCAATTTCAGTAATGTTACAATAAATTCAGGTTATATTACACCATCTAAATTACAAATTAAGATTTATTATACATACATGTCATATTGCATATTATTTTGTGGCGATTATTTCGCTGTGTTCTTATAGGGAACTACATGCCAAATTTCAGCTTTCTACGACCAGTAGTTTCGGCTGTGCGTTGTCTGTCAGTCACTCAGTCACTCACTCAGTAACAGAAGAATTTTATTTATATTGATTACAAACAAAAATAACAATAACTTAATTAGTAACAATGCCCACAGCGCTGCTCACAGGTTAATATTAATCCGTGAAATCGCTCGGGTGTAAGCTGTACATGCATGGCAGTTACAACAATATAAAAATAAAAATTAGATTATGTATAAAGATTAGTCCAAAAGTATCTCAATAATCTACGAAACTTATTTAAAGAGCATGTGAATACATCAAGCTATCGCTGATTACCCAAAGACCTCAGCATGCATGGCAGTTACACCAATATAAAAATAAAATAAAACACAGAAATCTAAACACTTAGATTATGTATAAAGATTAGTCCAAAAGTGTCTCAATAATCTACGAAACTTACACGCTATTGCTGATTACCCAAAGGCCTCAGCATGCATGGCAGTTACACCAATATAAAAATATAAATAAAACAGAAATCTAAACAATTAGACTATGTATAAAGATTAGTCCAAAAGTGTCTCAATAATCTACGAAACTTACACGCTATTGCTGATTACCCAAAGACCTCAGCATGCATGGCAGTTACACCAATATAAAAATATAAATAAAACACAGAAATCTAAACAATTAGATTATGTATAAAGTTTAGTCCAAAAGTGTCTCAATAATCTACGAAACTTCTTTAAAGAGCATGTGAAGACATCAAGCTATTGCGGATTACTTAAAGACCTCGGAAAAAAAATTACACGGGCGAAATCGCGGGCTGAAGTTAGCACCTAATTCCTAAACTTATCTCAAACAAAACTTCTATGACTAAACCCAAAACTGATAAGCCATTAGGCGTTCAAAGGACCATATCACCATGATTCATCCATCAATTCTACGAGGACTGAGCAAAATTCAAAAAACCAGTTTCGTCCTACCTGAAATAAAGGACACTGTGCAAACCAGTTCCATGATTAGATAAGTCGAATTTGACAAATGAGCTTTCACATTCATTTGCGACGTATTTGGGGGTGCATTGCGATGCATTCAGTTCGAGTGTAGGCAGCAAGGTGCAGTGATTGTTGAATTTTAGACTTGAGTGTTTTGAAACTAGATTTTTTTTGTAGTGGGTCGAGTGTTGTGTAACTGTTTTCAGTTTAGTTTTGTGAATGATTTGTTTGGGATTGCATATAGCTTCGGTACTGGTCTGTAAGTAGTACACACCTATTATAATTTTTGTTTATTTATTAAATTGGGCTCCAAAACTGGTTAACCCAGGGGTTAAGCATTTTTGGAGCCCAATTTGATTTGTTTAAAAATCAATCAAAGTGTTCATCAGTTTGGGAATGACTTGCAGTTTCTACAAAATATATAGTTTAGAATCGCTTTAAATCTTTTCAAAGCAAACTTGAAAAGGTATTTTTATGGCTACTATTAAAACCACTTGATGAGGAATTTTAATGGGAATGTGGAGATTTGAACTGTATAAATATTTATGTGTGCGAGTTTATTATAGTTGCTTAAACTATTTCAACAAGAAGTTTACCTAAACTGATCTGCAATATTTGAAAAATAATAAATTAGGCTTAAATGTTTAATTTTTTTTATGAATACTTCTTTCATCAATTTATTATTCCTTATTCAAATAAATCGGTTTAGCAGTTTAGCAGAAAAATGTAACAAATAAAAGGACAGATTAACTGTTATATTTTTAAATCGTGTTATTTTAAATTCTTTGAACTTTATAAAGCTGTTAATAGAAGCTATTCCCATACCTATTAATCAGAACTAAAATAACGGACGGTCCAAAACTATCAATTATTCTAACAGAAAGCTTTTTTCGGCACTTCTAATGATTTCCGTATCGGAAGGTTTGAGTGAGAAGGGTTTTATTGTTTCAGTCTACAATATTTTACCTGAATTTACCGGGAAAAAAGTACCTTGTGTCCTATTTATAAATTATATGTGAGTACCATGTACCTAAATGTATTTAGAAAATGAATAAGTTTACCTCTGCTGGAAATACTTTGTTCCTATAAGTAGCATACTCTGGATGCATCGTCCTCACATAATATGAAATTAAATTTTGTATACCAAATATTGTAAAACCATTATTTGAAAAGAGTAACTATGGAGTTTTTTGTCCGTTCTTCTCCATAAGAATCTACCTTTCCGAAAGGACAGTAGAGTCACTTTATTATTTTATACTATTATTTTACTTAACTGTAAATGATGAGTTGATGACGTTCAAAAGTGCCGTTTAATGGCCTCGTTGAAATAAACGCTTTTACTTTGACCTATTTTAGGAGCTGGTCTACCCGTCTGCCAAGTTTCGTCCTATCAGTCGCTAGAGGTACCAAATAGACAGACAGAATTAATTACATTCGGTACTACACGTATTGACTAAAAATCTTTTGTTAACTTATGCTATGCAAGAATAGTTTTAAATGTCAAACAAACCATCAAAAAGGTTTGGAGTAAAAATGTAGTAAACAAAAAATGTAATCAACGCTCGTCACTAAATAAAACCCAAACCGGTAGTTCACGTAACAGGTGGCCCATTTTAACATAGACTAAAAATAATTCCGTCGTCGCTTTCCTAAACAGGGTTTCGATGTAAACTCGTACAAATATAGAAGAATACAGCTGCAACCTTTAAAAGGGTTGATTTAGTGAGGGCTCTAGACATTAAACATTAACGACCAGTCTCCACTGACGGGCGCCGTCAGTGGAGACTGGTCATCCCTTAGTTGTCACTGTCTCATTTTAATAATTGATACTATAAATTGTTTTTTTTTCTTTCTTTACATTGTTCTCATATATAGAAGCAACAAGGTTAATGTAACAAGGATTTTTCTAAACATAAAATCATTTAAAAGAGTGTCCGTGGAGTTTCTTGCACGTTCTTCACCATCGAGATCTACGCTTTCGAACGTGCAAATAGCTTCATGTTTTTGACGGACTGACCTTGACAATTCAAAAGTACCTGATTATGGTTTATTTGAAATAAATGCTTTGACTTTGACTTTGAATAGGTAAAATATTTCTATGACGTGAAACAACCGTTCCTTGACCCTAGACTTAGGGAACTTATGTTTTACCGGAACAAAAAAAAGGTGCGTCTCAGGACGCCCGACAGAAGTGATAACTTAAACTAATCTAAGTTGAACTATTTAATATGGGAAGCGTCTGTCCGAAATACGACTAGCGCTGTGGGTTACAGTGAGAGAAGAAGAGCCTGCCTACCGCTGCCGTATGCGTGAGAGAAAGGGAAGCCAGACAGACTGGCGCCGTAACGCGTTACGTTACGAAGCGGTTAACCCTCCCATAAGAAGTTAAAATTTCAAAAATAAAAATGCTGAGTAACTAAAGGGGCTTCATGTTTGTATTGTTTTCAACTCTAGTAGGCCTATTTGACTTATCATTATGTCCCGAATTGGTAGTAATAGAGGGGTAAAAAACTCACCCTCTATTACACGAACCTGTTAAATATTTAAAACGAAATTCGGTTGATGAGCCATATTAGGACACACGCTACAAAATAATGTCATGGGGTCGCCTTAAGTTGTATATTTTTCAATGACCAGCCAAAAAAGAAAACAGCAGTACAGATATTTATTTTTCTTTTTTCAGAGTGCATTTTTGCAAAAATCGTGTCTTTGATACCTATATTTGATGCCGAGAAACAAATTGTCTGGTAATTGAAAAATAACCCTTCAAACCTACACCTCTGCCCACTTGAATGAGGAATACAAGCTCAATTTTATATTCATGTTCCAATTTGAAATACTAAAATCACATGGCGATTTTATTTAAATTAAGATGCCAATTATGGCTTCAAGAAAATACTCAATCGTTCAAGTTGTAGTTTTAATCACGATTTGACGAATGCGTGTATAAATATCGGTGTATAACATCTGTTAACACAAGTGGTAAATGAACGGCCCTTGCGCTGATGGCCTTTATAAGCGCCTGTTGTAGTGTGGTACAAGTGATTGGATTTAGCGGATTTGTGAGCTAAATTTATTGTTCTAGGAAATTGATTGGTCTTATTAACTTTACACTAGTGAATTAATTAGTCAAGGTTTATCTAGCAGCTCTATGAAAAAGCTTAGCAAAACAAAAAACTATAATAATCTTTATCCTCATAATTTCGGCGTTAACTGCCGAACATCGAGCTCCTATGCGTCGCCATGTTGCGGAATTTGTTCGAAAGAGACACCGCGGCCGTGGAACGCAAATGGCATTTGCAGGAACACGGATGGGTTTTAGTCAGTAAGAGTCTGACACTCCCTTCAGCTCCGCCCAGAGCGGAAGGAATCCTCACCCTATCGACACCGCGGCCGTGGAACGCAAAGGGCATTTGCAGGAACACGGATGGGTTTTAGTCAGTAAGAGTCTGACACTCCCTTCAGCTCCGCTCAGACCGGAAGGAATCCTCGCCCTATCGAAAGTTTCTATGCCTCTCGCACCAAAAAAAGGTTTCGATATAAGTAAAGAGAATAAGGCTACTTCTTTATGTATCTACATTTACATAGCTAAACTATTCTGGTCCTGTAAGGGGCCACGTTTATTTTATAGTGGCATCGGAGGCATTTGTCGGTCGACTATGACACAAGAATGAATGCAGTAACTGTGTGCAATGTGCAATTCTGTCACCAATTGCTTTATTTAGTTGTGAAATCTAAAGTAAATATAGTTTAACATTTATAACATTGCACACAAGGGAGTGTGGGCGTTCGTTCGCGTTGTGCAAATGACTGTAGAACATCACAATTTTTTTTTTAATTTCGTCAGCTCTTAGTCTTAACTCCTTTATTAACAAGTTTTTATTCATTATTAACAAATTGCTTGTAACGAATTTGTAAATACACGAACACGCAATTTTTTTAAGGCCTAAAACAAGTTTTGAGTTACAAAAAAATAAAATCACTCGAAACAACCTACATTTATTTTTAACAATACCAATTCATCGTCAGTTACAATCAATTCCTAAACCAACAAACACCCTCCATTTTGTTTATGTTTAACTAGCTACCGCTCGCGGATCCGCCCGCGTTAATGTCGAAAATTACCTATCCCAAGGGAACATACTCCCGGAATAAAAACTATCCTATGTCCTTTCCCGGGACTCAAACAATCTCTATACCAAATTTCATCTAAATCGGTTCAGCCGTTTGCGCGTGAAGAAGTAACAAACATACACACACACTCACAAACTTTCGCCTTTATAATATTAGTGTGATATAGGCCTATAGTGCCCCCACTATTGGGCAAAGGCTTCCCCCCATGTCCTTCCAGACACTCTTTTCTAGCGTCACCTCGAACCAGTCCAACTAAAAAAGTCCATAATGAACAAAACAAAATAAATTTAGACCACACACCAATCCACCGCCGTCTATGTGTGCGCCTGAGTTCGTTCAACTCATCGCCTCTGAGCTAGAAGGGAAATAACTAATATCTCAGAGAAAGCTCCTTTAATCTTGACCTTGGTATCTGACTAGTAGTTTAAGTGCATGGTCATTATATCAATTTGCTGTGGCTACAGTAATTTTGTGTTATTCACCTTTGATGGCAAGTGATGATATGCACTTGGTTGAGTTGACTACGGCGAAGCAATCAGGAGGGTTACGTTATGATTTATTGTTAAACTACCTTCCGCCCGCGGCTCTGCCCGCACTAATGTCGAAAATTATCCCGGGATGAAAAGTCCTATCCTATGTCTTATTCCAGACCATAATCTACCTCTGTGCCAAATTTCATCAAGATCCGTCCAGCCGTTTGCGCGTGAAGAAGTAACAAACATACACACAGACACTCACAAACTTTCGCCTTTGTAATATTAGTGTGATTGTGAGCATCAATATTCCTCTGCCACTGCACGTGAAGCTGTTGGTCCTGGCTGTCATTTACATGTAGATCTTTGACAGTCGTTATGGATAGTCAGAAGTAAAGGAAACTTTGTCATGGGGTATTCTGTTGTGACGTTTTTCTTTCTTGGTTTGTAGAAATCTAAAGAAAGTTCTACCTAGATTACCTGTGCTAAAAATCATTGTACCTATTGCATATTCTGATTTTTAAATCAACAACCTGCATTTTCAGTTTCACTCGACCTAGCACAATGACTAACGAAATACATATGTGAAAGTGTGTTAAATATTACATAACATGTCTCCAACACTAAAAGGATATTCAAACAGCTATGCACACAATAGACCAAGTCTAGGACATAATGGCGGAACTATTTATCTTAGGTCTTACGTGTGCTCACGCGAATACCGTTGAATACTAGAGAGTTATATTTATCTTGTTAACCGGAATAGTGTGTGAAAATAAATGGTAATTTAGTTTGTTTTTTTTGCTGGTTCATTTTTGGGAAGGATATCCTTATGCAAATCGCTCTTGCTATGGTCAGTTACATATTTGGTCCTTCGAGCCGGATTTTAGTTCACGTGATTTTCCTAAAATTTTCGAAAAACTTCTGCATTTAGCAAACTATTGTTAGTATATTTAAATAAATAAAATAAAAAAAGTCTTCAGTTTAGTCTATTTAACTTGTTATAAATTTTCCGTAAGTCAGTAATAGAAATAAAAAAACTAAATTTCTTTTTACTTTGTTTCAGGTAAATCATGAGCCAGAAGGTGTCCCGCAAATCAGCGGCAGCAGTCAGTGAGGAAAAAGAAAAGGTAAAGGTAGTGCACAGTCGTGACAAAACATTTATTACCAATAACAGCTCGTAAAACGAAAGTAGGTCCTGGCTGTCCCCAGTGCGTAAGAAATTCTTAACTGAAGCCATGTTATCCGGTGGCGGACGGTAACTAACTAATCGTATTCCTCAGCCGTAAAGTAATAGTTTCCTCATACAGTTTAGCTGTCTACTTTTTTCTGTCGTTTTTTCTAGCGACAATATTCGCGTGAAAGTCGAAATTGATAATGTAGGAAGGTACTTCCGGGGCAAAAAATCCCATGTCATGTTCGAATCCAAAATATGGTCTACCAAGGCTTAAATCTGTTCGGTCGTTCAGAAACATCCCTAACATACTCGAACATGTGTACTATTCGTATAAGTAGGGTTTCAGCCAAGTAACAACATAAACTATCTCCCTTTCACAGAGGCAAACACACAGTCCAGTAAAAGAGATGAAAAAGAAAATGGCAGCAAACGCAGAAAAAGAAAAACAGGCCGCCGAAAAAGCCTTGGACAAAAACGCAGAGAAGCCAGTCGATAAACCTACAGAGAAAACAGAAAAACCCGTAGAGAAAGCGGCCGACAAAGCTGCAGAAAAGGCAGAGAAACACGATAAGAATGAAAAGCGAGAAGATAAAGGAGATAAGAAAGCAGATAAGCCTGATAAGAGTGCCGAAAAGGTTGATAAGAAATCTGAGAAGCAGGCGAAAGAAGCACCCAAGAAGCCTGAACCACAACCGGAGAAAAGTAAAGCAGAAAACAGTAAAGAAGAGAACAATGGAAAGGTGAGTGTTATTTAGAATTTAGATGATAGAAGAATAGGCTGAGACGAGAGTATGCTGTACTAGAGATTGGCTTTTGACATGCTTAAAGGCTCTGTTTATTCTGTCTTAGAAACATACAATATAATTTAAATATGTTCTAGAGGCTGTTTTTAATATCATTCTAAATTCGTGTTACTATATACTATCTTAAAACTTTTACCGGATGACAGCGATGCGGAGGAATACTTTGACGCCTGAGTGTACTTTGTTTTTGTGTATGTACATACTTAGGTTTAGTAGATGTAAATAGTTTTTAATTACATATTTTTGGTCGAGGGATTAATATTGTAGTTAAACAGCTTCTGTATAGAAAATATATCAAACTATAATATTTATTTTCACAAAAGTTATTGGATAATACTCATATTTCAAAGATGCACGTCTGTAAATTTTTTTCGTAATCCTTAAAGCCCTGTACAGTTAAATTGTAAAAGAAAAAAGCTATCATTGCTTTAAGCAAAACATATCATCTACATTTATAAACTTTAAGACCTGTTGTATTGACTGACTGAGAGACTTAGACTGGCCTGTTGGTCGAGTGGTTAGTGACCCTGACTGCTAAACCGGAGGTCGTGGGTTCGATTCCCATCTAGGACAAATCTTTGTGTGATGAGCGTGAACATTTGTTCTGTGTCTGGGTGTAATTTGTCTATAATATGTATGTATTTAGAAATATACAAGTATGTTTATCAGTTGTCTGGTTGCCATAGCACAGGCTCTGCCTAGTTTGGGATCAGATGACCGCATGTGAGTTGTCCCAGGATATTATTATGATATTATTATTATTATTCAACCCACATTCACTTACGGCAATAGCACTCAGTCATCCATCAGTCAGTTAATATCTATTGCTGAAAATAGGCCTCATATTATCATATCTTCGAACAGCTCTTACCCACGAACCCACATATTACTCCTTCGTTATAATACCAACCATCTTTGTCCTGTCCTTAACCATTTCTCTCCTGTTTTTTTTTTGTAGTCAGAGTTTGTTGCATCCTTAGGTTAAATTTATTTTTCTTGGATCTTTGTTTACCATAAATCTCTGTCCAGCCGACCTACTATGACGTGCTAATACCATGCTATGCCATCCAATTCCGATGATGTAAACGGGATAGTGCTATTCGCTATGTATTGCTCCGTCTCTCTCTAAGATCAAAGTCATGATCGTTTTAAGACTTCATAGTCCATTACTCTTCGGTCTTATGTCAACCATCAGTGTCCTGTCCTTTGAACCAATCCGTTTTTAGGGTTCCGAACATCCGTAAGAAACGGAACCCTTTTAGGATCACTCGGTTGTCTGTCTGTTTGTCACAGCCAATTTTCTCCGAATCTTCTGAACCGATTCTGTTGAAACACATTTGGTACACATATGAACTTTTGAGACCTAAACACCGACGCATTACGAAATAAATTTTGAGTATGGGGGTCACTTTCAAACAGTACAGTAACAGTGTGACCTTTTTTACTAACAAATTATGGACAATATTAGTCTGAAATAAATAAATGAATTATAATTATCAAGTCAAAGGGCTTATTGTGACACTATTGTACAATTTCTCTGTTTGTTATATTTTTTTTCTTAATTTTCAAATAAACAGTTTTAAAGTTATTCAAGAAATCAGACGAAAAATTACCTTATCTCCGAAACTACTAAACCTAACCTTTTGAAAAACATGCAGAAAGTGTTCCTTTACATGTTAAAGAAATGAAATTCGTTCGGAACCCTTTGCACGCGAGATCGACTTGCACTTGGCCAGTTTAAAAAAAAAATGTCGGTGTCACCGGAAAATTACAGGCTCCGTAAGATTGAAATAAATCTTGATTAGATTATAATTTCTCGATATATTATGAAACAATCGTTTTGTAAACAATAAATCCCATCCAAACTCAATAGTTTCCAATAAATCCGTGTCTTATTTATAAAGAATTTCACGCAACATTTTACAATATTACGGCGTTTGCCACTATCCGGTGACATCGGGAACCCATCTCGTCGCTATAATCATTATACTTATCTCATTTTAACCTACTGCTCCTATAGAAAATCCCTCTTGCTCGGTCATCGGTCAGCCATATACCAACCATCATCTGTTCCTGACCTCACTTTTCTTGATCCAAGCCGATTTTCTTGGTGTCGACATATTCTAGCCGTTGGACCTCCACTGCCGTTTTCACATTCTCCGTTATGGTCTGAATTGTCCTATTTTGGTCTCCAAATATTCATCAAAAACCTTTAAAAATTCCAGCCAACAGAGAAACAAGAGACCAAAAAAGCAGAGCCGTCAAAGGCAAAACAGAACGGGCGAGATCGCGCTCACAACGGTGTGACTGACGTCACGCTTGGTACGAACGGGACCGATGAAGTGTTGAACGGAACGGTGAGTGCGGACTCCGAGGACGATGACGTCATGCTCGTCATCGATGACAACGACCAGGACGACTTGTTCCCCGAGCTGACGTACGAGGAGACTTCAGACGGCGATTGTTTTGAACTGCCGACGCCAGAAAACGGGCCCAGTAGGAGTTTCACGCGGCGATCGCAGGTACCTTTATTCGGTACCTGTTGTGCTTTTTTCGTTTTCTCTCTATGTCGACTAACTTTTTTTTTTGTGATTTTTAGTCGATTTTGTTCTGATTTTTAGTCGTATTAGCTGCTATTCGATTATAATCAGTCAGTCTTATTTTTATCTGATTTGTCGAATCGATTGCAATTTGATTTATTGAATTGAACCAATTGCTGTTAGCTTTTTATAAACGATTGTCGATTTTTATTCCAATTAGTCGAATCGTTTTTTGTTATTTCAATTCGATTATTAAACAATCTGATTGTGAATAGTCGACTCTATTCCGATTTTAAAGTCTGTTTAAGTCAGATTATTTGATTATAGAAAGTTGAATTGAAAATCGATTAAATAGAACGTGTGATAGTAACATTGATGGTTGGTGCAGGTTCGTTAATCTACTAAAACCGATTCCTGACGACTTGTGACAGTTCTATCAGAAACTTGATCATCAATCATTATGAAAATTACTCCTTTTCACTCCTAATGTTTGTATGACCAACAATTGACCAAATATTACTAAAATGTTCTATGGTTTGAGGTGAACATTTCGTGTTGTGTGGTTCCATTTTGTGTTTCGATGTCTTACTGCTAAATTAATATAATTCAAACATTCTCAAATCTTTAGTACAATTTCAAGTCATTCATTCATTCTCAGGGTTGTGGAACATGCACCCCATTCCTTCTGGCATGATAACTAAACATTAGTATAAATATTAAATAACGGTGTAACCGAATTAACGCAAAAACTGAAAATGGATCATTGTACAGACCGCCAGCACATGAAGCTACCCGAAACTGTTAAATTTTCCCAATCAACCTTGAACCTAATTCTTTGGCGATAAAGTTGAAAATCTAATAAAGATTGCTGTAGCTTTATGTGCTGTGGCGTCTGTACTTATAATTATGATCAACTTTTACAATGGGACCAAGACTGATATCGTGAAAAACAAATATCGACTTCCCCATACATTTCGATTGCCATAACTCGACGAAATGTATAGAACAGTCGTTTTTTTGTCGCGATATCAGTGCTTGGTCCCGAATAGAAGTTGTTCATAATTATGAGTACAATAACCCCTTTTCAGTTTGTGTGTATACTGTTACACGTTGTAGATGAAAGTCAATAAGGTTCACTTTTGCAAACATACCAAAAAAATTACCATTTTAATATTCAACCATTATTCTCAGTCATAAAGACAATAAAGTTCACTTTTGCAAATATTATAACAAAAAAAAACATTCTTCTACCATTTTTTTCAAGTAATAGTTTATCAGTAAGACATCCCCTCGTGTTGTGCCACCCCTAACGAACTAATAGAGTGTTGTGGTAAAGGTGAAGGCGACGCGCACGCCGGAGACCCCCCGCCCCGCGTCCGACAAACAGCCGGACAAGGATGCGGATGATGTAAGTCTTGTGTCACACGGAGGGGAGAGCGAATGGAGTGCTCATGTGCACGTATACGTAGGTGTTAGGGTTCACGTGCCAAAAAATTAATAATTTGGAACGAAAGTACAAGAGCAGAGGTACTCGAGGCTAAATAATAACTGCCGCACGAGTCGATCTTGAAGGTTAAGCAACGCTTGCCGAGGTTGGTCTGTGGACGGGTGACAATTTTAACATGACTCCATACCTCGGGAAGCACGTTGAGCCGTTGGTTCCGGCTGTCTAATTTGACACCAGTCTTGCCAAGGCGTATTTTACAAGGTGTGACTGCCCATCCGACATCCGCAACCCAGTAACTGGGTATCATGATTCTCGGATGAAAAAATCCTTGTAAAATACTGGTCCTCGGCTAGTATTAAAATAAAAGGCCACACCGTGTGGTTCAGTTTTATATCCATATAATAACATTGACACTCCATTCATTGACTCCTCCGTGTTGTTATCTAATAAATTTTGCTAATTTGGAAAACATAAAAACTAGTTTCCTAGTGTCGGATCTCAAATCTATCAGATAAAATTCTTATCACCAACCCGTATATTAGTTCTCATATTACCAGAGTATCTCGCGGAAATAACGATTTAAATGCCAACTAGTTAATCGTTATCACTTTTCCATGTTCGCAAAGCAGTGTTTCTGCATATTTGCACAGCTAACAGCCTGCACTATGTCTATATGCACTTGTGGACTATACTAACACTACTGACCCACTTCTGTATATTGTGTATAATTATGATAATTACCTGTGTATTGTATTGGTGAAGAGATTTTAGTTAGAGGTGCGGCGTTATGAGGTGAACATTATTCTGTTGAATTGACTGCTACATGGCCACTGAAACAAATAATGTCATTTAAAAAGTAATGTTCAGGCTCCGTTTAAATAATCAAAATATTTCGGAGCAATTTTCAAGATTTTCTCCCCTAATAAACTTTGAGAATGAACTACTGTGGTGCGATGACAATTCTACACTATGTATATATATTTATTTATAAAGTAACTTACCTAATATTTATGAATAGATTGCGCACATCAGTAAATCCATTTAAGGCCTGTCTCAATAACGTATCTACCTTTAACCAGCTGTTATGTTTATGCTACTGTTGGTAGCTAATTTGACAGTTGGTTAAAGTTAGACACGTTATTGAAACCGGCCGTTAGTAAACACTCCTTTATTTTAGCTCAGACATGGTCAAGCAACATAATAATTAATATTAAGTATTCGATATTATTATTTTTATACTTATATTCCACATTCAACAAAGCAACACCACTCACAATTAACTTCGAACTCAAAGTTTTCATCACCACTTGTAAACAATTTCAGCCGAAAGATAAAGTACTAAAGCTCAAAGAAGACGCGACCACCGTGACAGACAGACGACTTCGTTCATCAAACTCTCCCAAACCTCAAGAGGGAAAGAAATCAGAGACTACAAAGAAGGTAAGGGGTATTATGGGACTTACCCATGTTATTTCAACTTAAGCGAATATCAACTATACTTTGTCGAAAATTGTGGGAGAAAAGACCGCCAAACCAATAGGATTGGGCGCTGGGTAGCTCATATATATGTCGCAGCCAAGTAGCTAGTTTTCATTGAACTGCGCTGTTTAATCAGTAACATAAGTGGCAAGGCATTATACGATATTGAACCAAAGATGTCAGGTCGCTGAATAATCGGCGCAATTAAGTGAACAGGCTAGGCAACCAATGAAACGGCTGTTTAAGCTATTCGGCTGCGACATGTACGTCGAATATCAGATGACCACTCAGTAATATTGACATCTGCAGCCCTACTATGACGTGCTAATGCCATCCAATTCCGTTGATGTAAAAGGGATAGTGCTATTCGCTATGTATAGCTCCGTTTCTCTCTAAGAGCGGAAATATAATCATTTTAAGACTTCATAGTAGGGCCCCTGAATGGTAGCTGAATAGGAGAAAGCCGTGCAGGTTCAGGTGAATACAGCTAGAAATGTGGGGTTGGGGCAAAGAGCCGTGAGAAGTATTGTTTAGAAAAAAAAAAACACTTTTCAAGCTATCTGCGACGCAGTTAGTGGTGTTTATTTTAGTTCAATACTAGATTCGATGCCACCGACTGCATCAGACTGCTTGAGTGAAGGGAAGCCTAAGTGGGCTGGTATGGCCTGATTGAATAATAAAATATTGTTGTAAATTTTTCTTTTTTTTTAAACGTTGCCCTACACTAGGAATTTCTCCTGTATCGTGGGTGCGTTTACAAACATACAAAGTCACATACACAAACAGACAGATCCGGAAAAGAATTGTTCCGTGCGGGAATCGAACCCGCGACACGCGGCGCAGCAGTCTCGCTCAACCACTGCGCCAACCGTGCTGTCACCTGATTTTAGAATTACTTTAAATAGGTATTAAAGTGGTTCATGTAGTTTTCCAAAAATAAATATTTAAGTAGTTTACTTGTTTGGAATCATGTAATAATAATAAATATCATTGTTTATTACTGCACGGAAGCCGTCGGTTCGGTTCCTCGCAAAAACTATGTTGTTCTAGAGAAACGTTAGTTTCAACAGCATCCTAAAAACATTATAATAGAACACATTGAAATATTTGGTTCATACAAGAGGAGAATCTACATTTTAACCGTCTCACTTATTTAATATAATTTCTTTTTGAAGGACAAACTCCTGGACTCGCCGAAGAAGTCAGATCTAGAGAAGGTGGAGGAGAAAGATGAGGACGCCGCCAAGGGCGAGAAGAGCCAGGACGTGGAGCTTGTACTGGAAGTGCCCAGCAATGACGGTCAGTGTGTGGATGTCTTGTATGATCGGTTTCTTATCTTTGTATAGTCTGTTTTTTACACTTTTCATACTTACACAAAAGTTATTTCTGACTTGGGGATTGACCGAAGTTCGTTTGTATGTGCTTTCAAATACTTAATAATAATTTCAATTAAAATTTATTGAAAAAGATAACTTAAATATATAAATGCCTTGATGCATTAAGTCCGCCCATGTACCACTATTGTACATAAAGTTTAAATAAATAAATAACTTTTTAAGTAATCATTTTTGTTTGTGGATCCGAAAAAAATATCTGCAAGGGAAAGTAAAAAGTTTAGTAGAAAGAAAGCAGGTTAAAGGGGAAGTCAGCAAATAGAAAATTAATAAATTAAATGTTAGAAAAGAGTTCATATTAACAACTGCCTCATTCTGCCTAGAATAACCCAGATACATTTTGCTTTTACGAATTCTGGTTGCATTACAAAACATTCTAAGTCCAGGATGGCTTGCTTCTAGCTTGTTTTTCACGACGAAAAGAAACAACATTAAACAATTCAGTCTTCGATCATGTAGTGTTTTATCTTACTTGTTAGAGTGTCCCAAATGCTCTTTCACCATTGAGGATCTAATTAATGCAGCTGATGCCGCTACAAACTTGGCACCTACTGGGCATAAACAGTTTAAGAGTCATCAACACAAAAAGAAGAAATGCTTTGAACATAGACCACATAGAAATAAATATAACTATACAGTAAAATGCTCCCATCCCAGCACCGATCCTTACTCACTGCACCACGGATACGGTAACGTTATGTGTAGTGTGACATATCTTTGCAGGCGAGGAGTCGCAAGACAAGGAGAGGTCCAAGACTGACACCAACTTCTCCAAGTCCAGGGTCAAGGTGTCTCCCTACAGGCGCAGCATGAGGATCGCAGACCAGACCAATACGTCACTGCAAGCTAACTATACTGGTGAGTAGATTTTTTTTCTGCCTTGGGTAATCTATCAATCCACCTAGCCTTTTCCCTTACTACCGCTATATTGGGGTCGGCTTCCAGACCTGTCAGTGTCCTTTAAAGTCTGCCGAAGATCTTGAAATGACAGCCGGGACCAACGGCTTGTCTTGGCACTTATGAAATAGTCACGAGCTCCCCTTTCTGCCTAGGAGTATGCATGTTGAAATTCATGTTCTGTGAAATATCTTGAGTCAGGTTTGTGCCAAAAGAGCCCTTTGCCCTTAACAAATTCAACTAGATTATTCTTTGCAAGGCGAAGTCTCAATCATTCCTAAGATTGAGAGTTTAAGTTAAAAATCGGAGCTGTTAGTAACCATTAGCGTTTAAAGTGCAAATTATAATCTCTAATACTCATTCACTTTTGGAAGGTCTATGGTGGGCAATAAAATTAAACAAAAGTAAAATAATAATAAACGTCGAGATCTGAAGACGTGCGAGTCTTTGGTCGATATTGGAAAACGAGTTATGAAACTCAATAAGAGTTGGGCAGAACATCTGGCAGTGCGCGTTGATGACTGGTGGAGTCAGGCAGTGACTTTGTGGCGTGCTGGGACTGGTAGAAGCTCTGTTAGCCGTCTGACAGCGACATGGACAGGCGACATTATTCCTATCGCGAGTAGAATCTGGATGATGTACAGGAACGTGGCGATTGGCAAGGGAAAAGAGAGGCCTGTGCCCAGCTGTGGGCATGGTTGAAGATGAGTTCCTGTATAATCCAGGTTTTATTTTTCTTGCTAAACAAGAATGATTTGACATTTAATGTCACTTAAAAACACAATCTTGAACAAATCCTTATATATTTGTATTATTTCTTCCAGGTAACAACACAACAATGGAGATGGACATCACCGAATCCTCGTCATTCATGGAGGACGCCCCTCTAGACGACAGCTCGTACTTACGAGGACTGCGCAACATCCGCGGACGATCGTCCTACAAACAGCTGAAGGAGATCACTCTCCGACACGTCGCCAACAAGAGTGCGCGCTCTGCCGCTAGTACTAGTAGTGAGTATCTTGTATTTCCCGGACTGTTTCTGTCTACACTTTTGCCAACAATGTTGGGGTCGGCATCCAGTCTCCCCGGATGCAGCTTAGTACCAGTACTTAACATGGAGGGACTGCCTATCCTGTCTGTTCTGTCTGGTGTTGGACGTAAAAGAATAGCACCATCCCATCACTTCCCGTGGTCGTCGTAAGAGGCGACTAAGGGACTCACCAGAGAATGGGCAGCAGCATTCTCTGAGCATTGCAACAGCTATACTGCGATCATCAACCTGCCTGCCAAGCGTGGTGATTATGGCAAACTCCCCTTGGGGGAGACCTATGTCCAGCAGTGGACGTCTGCAGGCTGATATGATGATGATGACTGCCTATTCGATGAGGCAGACGTCTTTTGGTTCTGCACCTGAACTTTCCCCACAAGCATTGGATTGCTGTCCTATAGGACTGCGAGGGTGATGGAACAGCGAGTGCTCGTGTATTTATACACACGCTTGTGGTGTCTGTAATATCTCCTGCACCTATGACTAGTTCTCTCTGCAATTCGGATAGGAGAACTATTATTTTCTGAATACAATATACTTCGAATTATATACGTTTCGACATCCACATTTCGCTAGTTCCAAATCTTGTATAATGAAGCTATGACCATGTCTGGTATTATCTATTTAGAAAATGATTAGCCTATTGCGTAGGAAATGTTTCGGGGTTAAAATAATATACAGGTACCTATGTAGGTCTTTGGGCCAAGTCTTCATCACAAGGACTTTGTCATATTTCCAGAGTTAAATTGAAGTGTATTCATAAATTTCGGTTCAAACGTCACCCTGGGTCATGCAATTTAGTCATAACAAGTCCTGATCCTTCGTAACGTAGATAATACATCACGGAGATAGGTTTCTTAGCAGCTAACAAATCCTCAACATCTTTCTTTCTCACCATCACCATGTTATTTAAATGTCTGTATGTTTTAGAACAAATAAATTATTATTATTTCTCTATTTGCAGTACCATCTCCAGCGTCAGAGTCACACAACCGTCCCACGGGCACCGTGGTGGGTCGCAAGCGCAAACCAGACTCCGATGACATCGAGGTCGGCGTGGAGATGACGGAGAGCTCGTCCAGCCACGCCGCCAGCAAGCGCATGCGCGTCCTCGAGCGCCTCACCGAGCCCTTCCGCAGAGTGGCCGCCGCCGCCAGCCTGCCGGCTGTAGCCAGGAGGAACGCTGAGGTACACTCTCACTCATATACATTCAGATAATTTACATTCTGTACTTCCTGATTTACCTTCATGCCCAAAAGCTGTGACTTTATTTATGGATGTGTAAATAGTACACTACGCCTATTGCTGCTTAGTGTTTCAGCATACAGCAAAGTTGCTTACATCCTTTTGTATGATTAGAGATTAACAGCGCAAGCTATGAATCACAAGAGCTGTCATTTCATCATCTGCCTAGCCTTTTCCCAACTATATTGGGGTCAGCTTCCAGTTAAACTGGATTCAGTTGAGTATCAGTATTTTACGTGGAGCGGCTGCCTACCAGACCATCACAACCCATTAACTGGGTAATACTGTATTCTTTGGCAAGACTGGTGTCAGATTTTCTGGCTTTTGACTATTCGTAAATTTACGAAAACCGATAATAATGCATGAGTGTCTCTTTAGAGTAGTGTATCTGAAGGAATCAACAGAATCCTATTACTAAGTGTGCTGTTTTTTTGTCTGTCAGTCAGCCTTATGTCACGAATCGAAATAGGTAGAGGGCTGAAATTCACAGAGTGTGTATTTTTATTGTTGCTGTAAGAACAAGTAATAAATGATTAAATACATGATTTTTTGCGTTACGGTAAGTAACTCTTGGTGTTTTCACTTGATCGGTTTTTGTTATATTCATAAGCATGTAACGTGTGACCCGCACAGATCGTGGGCATCAACACCGACCTGCCGCTGTCGGCGCCGGTGGCTGCGCCCGACACCTTCGACCCCGAGAGCCTGAAGCCGGCGCCGCTGTGCCTGCCTCACCTGCAGCCGCCCGCCGAGCCCGTGGCCGTGCCGCTGCTGAGCGACGACAAGGACAGCAAGCGCTGCGCTATCATGTAACACGCGCCCAGCTGAGCGGGGACTGCTCACACCCCACACCCCACTGGGACTTAAACAGATCATGTTTACGTACCATTTTATGAATTAGTAACAGTTGGACACACTTCGAAGAGGTTATGGAGTGACAAAATATAAGTCTATAACCCGTCAATCGTTATATATAACAATAATGAGAAAAGGCATCTTCTGTGCCCGCGCGTTCTATTAAAGACTTCATCCATCACTTACCATCAAGCGAGTTTGAGATCAAGAGCGGGCATAATGAACAAAAAAATGCTGTCCTTAAAGCAGATTCTTTCCCAGACATCCTACAGATCTCTATCCTAGTGACTCAAAGTTGTACTGTGTATCGTCAGCATGTCTTGTCAAAAATCCGTGTCAGCCACACGGATTTTTTACTAATCTATAAAATTCTTACCGCTCTGCTCTCTCTCTCCGCTCTGCTGGTGGTTAATTTCAGTGAAAAATGTTATCAATTCACAACAATCCTTAATTAACAACGCGTTATAAATGCACTTTTATTAAGGCATTCATTACACTGGCTGGAAGCCAGTCCAGTTAAGCAAAGGAAAACTTCATAGTTTTTAACTGCAAGAGGCCATTCTTGAAAAAATTTTCCATGTGACTAAAATCGTGGTCTTGCTAGCAAGATGCAACATGCCATGCTGTACCACAAAAAGTAGATTAAAAATCTTTATTTTGTCACTTCATATCCTTATAAGGTAAGTGTTGTCTCGATATACTTTTGCGTTGTTCGCTTCGATAGCGAATCTCGCCGTCGTCCGTATGTAAGTATTGTATGTGAAGTGTGTTTTGTACTTGAATTTGATCAAATCGTTTCTTTTCAAATAAACTTTACACCTGCCAATATGATTGTTTATAGGAACCATGTATTTAGATCAACATTGTCAAATAATTGAATTAAATACAGTATATAAAACAGTCTGTTGCTAAGCAGATTCCTTGTTCTAATTTTAAGTACTTGTTAAAACTTAAAAGGTACTGAAAATGGTCTAGAAATATTTAAGACCCAAAAGCTATGGTTTTAAACAATAGAAGATTAAAAATAATACTATTTTGGCGATTAATTTTGTACAAAATGGGATTCGCCTTTTCTAAACTGAAGTCCAAAATACACTTCACTGAAAAAACAAAATAGAATACAAAAAAATGTAATATAGTAAATAGATATTATGATGATTAGTTGTAAAAGACAAGTTTATATTCAGATTGTGTTTGTACATAATAATATTATGTCTCGCGGTTTTACTCGCCGAATGATTTTATCTATTGACTTTAAACTGGACATGTTGGGGACTACAAACTCTATTGTTAGGAGACCATTCACTGGCATAGAAGAGGAACCATTTTGGTTCCTTTTTAGGGTTCCTGATCCGTAGCGTTATTAACATTCATGATTCTAGGTCAACGGCAAGTATCCTATAGGTTATGCGTGTGTCGAAATAGGCGGCATTGCAAATCCATGGGTCGCAAATCAAACTCGCTATTGACCAGATATTAAAAAAATAGAATCAACTTTGTGTATTATATAATCAGCAAAATTGTAAATAATCTGCAAAATTCGTTTTATTTTTTGTTGAATCAAATTGTATGTAATAAGTTCTACGTTTATTTTCCTTATAAAATTATGGATAGCAAATATTATGTTACAATGTTGCATTGTGTGTCCATTCTAGTCCTCAACATGTCCAATCGTGTTAGATTAATACCTAGGTAACGAAACTTGGTGAATAACCAATTTTACGGATTTTATCTTTTAACATTCATACTTTAAGTGTACCCAAAGAATGAACAAGAATTATGTTCCCGAAGCATATCTGTGCATTTTTTAATAAACTTCAATCATACAAGTATACAGGTTTTTTTTTTATTTCATAATCATTCGAGGTTACTAACAAATCCTTATGTGTTTTGGTTATTTTTGTTTTTGGGTATTATAATGTTCTGATTTGCAATTACTTTATAGTATCGCCTGTTTTCATACGAATGCTATATAAAATTACAAAATATTTGCATACACTCGAATCATGGCTAAATATCTCATAGTATTTATACACCATAATAATTATTTTCATTCGATTTTCACTCATGACAATAGGAATAAGAACCACCGACTTATTGCCATACAAACATCAAAATCACTAGGAAACCACCAATTTTGAATGCATTTTTTGCTATAATGTGTTCACAGATTATTTTCTACAAATTGAGATTAACTCTGTAAAATGCTGAGTGCATTTAAAAAGTTTGTGGTAATGATTTTTTTTTGTCACTATGATGTAAATCAAACGAATTTATTTCCTTTTCTGGAAATGAAATTTTAAAATACGACTACTGGAATTAAGCGTCAAAAAATAAACGCAAGTCAAGTGATATTGATTATTATGAAATAGTGATGGTATTGTATAGTCCACCAACCATAGTTGCCGACGCCCTTTTTACATTTTGTGTTAATTTAGTTTCAGAGACTATATAAGTTTTGTAACCTGTACAAATTTTATGTTTTCGTAAAAATGTGCAAATTATTTACTCCCCGCTCGTAAGTGAGGAGCAAATAAAGTTTTTTTTTGTAAAATCCACTCATCAATATAAAACAGTTTTTGCTATAATCTAAGCTAAGGTTTATCTAAAGAAATATTTTTTGAGTGCTTCTGAAAAATTACCTTTTGCAATCTGTTACTGTCAAAATTGTGACATTATTATTTTACTTGTTCAACGATTTTTTTTTGGCCAAGAAGGGTGACAAATAGAGAGGGCAGCATAAATAATATTTTCTATTTTTTTTTTTTCGAAATCAAGGTTGTATAAAATAAATGTTTTTGAATTCGATATGAACTATATTTTTATATTAAAGTTCGAATTATATTAGAAACTAGTTTTGTTCAATGAGTATTACTTCAGGTGTTTAAATCGAAAGGGTCAGTCAATACTAAGTGAAAATAAATTAAATATATTTAGTTCAATTGAACTGTTGTATCAATGAAGAAGGGCTCGTAGGACGAGACACCTTGTCTAAGTTTAGGAAAAATCTTAGATAAATGTGGTGTAATAGATTTAATAGGAAAGTATTAAAAATAAGTAATGTTTGACTGGCCCTTCAACTCTTGTGTTGGGTTTCAAACAACATATAATTTGCATCTCGATGTTAGTAGTTTAAAAAAATCCGGACCATTGGTGTCCTCTTTTTTTTTAAGGATACGAAATCATCAAATGACTTGTTCCGCTCTGGTTGGAGCGGAAGGGCGTGTCAGACTATTACTGACTAAAACCCATCCGTGTTCCTTCTAAAGCCCTTTGCGTTCCAGGGCCGCGGTGACTCTTTCAAACAAGTTCCGCAACCTTGGTGTCATACCCTAGATTTTTTTATCTTCATGCTTATAATCCCTAAAGGTTTGGCAGAAGTATACAAGTCCATATCTGTATTCGTCAATATACTCACTATTGTTTGAAACTCAACACATAAAACATTGAATCGTTAAGTTTATTTTGGTGTAGTTAAGGTATAGTTTAGTTAAATAGAATTATATTAAATATAATTGTTATAATTAGAAATGGCGATTTTTGTTAAATAAATCATTGCAATCAATGTTTTGTGTTGTTATTTTCTGTAATGCATTGAACATATTTCCTGAAGACAACAAATATAAATTAAATTAATAAGATATAAAATAAATTGTTTTTTGTAAAAGGTTTGTTTACTGCTTGAAGCTACATTATAGTGTCTTCATTTTATCCCGGTCCCGGCAAAGCCATGGAAGTGAAGCCCCGAGAAAAAACTAGTACCTATGTGTTTGTTTTTATTTCTTTTCAATACACAAACACGAATTACAAGCAGATTTCAGTACTTAAAACAACATTAATTATTCACTGTGCAGCGATTCTGCAAGCACCTATCACACAGTGAAAACTTAGGTGAAGTGAGGTGTCAGTACAAAGCTATAGGAGGTGAAACTTCCAGCTCACTTGCATCAAGATATCAGTCGCAAAGTTGCAACAATCTTTGGCGTGTCTTATGAAACTTTGCAAATGGCGCCACGTACGCGTGGTGTAAATTAGAACTACATCTTTCGTCTCACTGTCTCGCTAGTTTTAAAGTGAGACAAACGTATTGAGCAAAAGCGCTTCCAAGGAGGTTCGATAATTCAGCTTTTTATTCTAGTAATGTAAAACTCCTTGGTGGAATTCTTATGTTTTTTTTTTTTAAAAGAACCGTAAAGGATACGCACGGCGCGGCGCTATACAAGGAGGAGTTCGGTTAAATACTCGTAGGTACTTATATGAGAGTACCTATTTTACCACGTTCCATTGTATTGTGCGTCATTTTAACTTTCGAACAATGTATTCTTACAGGTTCCGTAAATGCAATTTTTGAGCAAATTTGTTGAGAAAATAACTATATATTATTAATATTATAGTCCTCGTGACCGATTTCGGCCATGGCGGCCACTCTCAAACGAGACTAGCACACACAGGTGCACTCCATCTTCCATCACTCTCATGCGCCAAATCTCGATGGTTGTCGTCCCATCAAAGTCAAAGTCAATTCATTTATTTCAACTAGACCATTAAAAGGCACTTTTGAACGTCAAATTTACAGTTTAAAATTAAAATATAAGTGACTCTAGTTGTCCATTCGCAAAAAGTAGATTCTTATGGAGAAGAACGGACAAGAAACTCCATAGTTACTCTTTTCAAATATATAAGTTTTACAATATTTTGTATAGATAGGTACATTGATCAATTGATTATATTATGTGAGCACAATGCATCCAACATTACACTAATATACAGCACATACTTATATACTATTGGTACAACAAAGCAATACCAGCAGAGATAAAATTAAGTTTGCTAGTAAGGGACATGGTACTCACATATTTACAATATAATAAAAAACAATAGATCAGTGTGTGAGTTAAATTACATATTAAAAACCTGAAAGTACACCAGTATATAAAACAAGTTTGACTTTTTCTACTATACCCTCGATTGTCCTATGGAGCAGGACCAGCATGTTTCCAAGCATTCTTATCTTTAATATAATCATCTAGTTTGTAATATATGCTTGTTTACAAAGTGTGGTTTTAATGTAAGTTTTAAATTTTCTTTCATTTAGTTCTAATATGTCACAAGGTATTTTGTTGTAACATTTAACACAGTACCCCATGAAAGATGTTCGTACTTTGGCTAATCTATAAAATGTTTGATCTAAATTATTTTTATTTCTAGTATTAAAATGATGTCTATCACTAATTTTGTTAAAGAGATGTCGATTTTTTCTTACATACATAATATTCTCATAAATGAATTGACAAGGTACTGTCATAATATTAATCTTTTTAAAAATTTCCCTAAGAGAATCGCGGCGACGAAGATTATAAATGGCTCTAACAGCACGCTTTTGCAAATTAAATACAGATTCAATGTCAGCAGCACGACCCCACAGCAAAATACCGTACGACATAATGCTGTGAAAGTAACTAAAATAGACCAAGCGCGCGGTTTCTACATCTGTTAACTGTCTTATCTTTCTAACAGCATAAGCGGCTGAGCTTAGCCGCCCCGCAAGAGATGTTATGTGAGGTCCCCATTGCAATTTCTCGTCTAAAGTGATTCCCAGGAAAACCGTCTGATCAATAAATTCCAGTTTTTGTCCATTCAATACGATGTCACATTCGGTGCTTCTAACATTTGGTAAAGTAAATTTAATACATTTGGTCTTTTTTTCATTTAGTACTAAGTTGTTTGCCGTAAACCAAAGTTGGACCTGATGAATAGAGTTATTGACATCATCAAGACTTTGTGACCGTCGGTCTATCCTAAATATCAATGATGTGTCATCAGCAAATAATACCATCTTTGGTTGATTTTGAAGCAATTCGGGCAAATCGTTTATATATACTAAAAAGAGGAATGGACCCAATATTGAACCTTGCGGAACGCCCATTGTCATTTCAGACCCTAGTGAGTTTACACCGTTTACCTGGACTTTAACCTGTCTGTCTTTCAAGTATGATCTAATCAAATCAAGGGATGTATTCCTAATCCCGTAATGCTCGAGTTTCAACAAAAGCGTCTCATGGTTAACGCAATCGAACGCCTTCGAGAGGTCGCAAAAGATTCCAATGTTTCCAGTTGATTCCAGTTTGAATCTTCCCAGGCGTTAAAGATGTTCTTTATTAGGGTGACACCGGCGTCAGTTGTACAACGCCCTTTGGTGAAACCGTACTGTTGTTCATGAAAGATGGAATTTTTATTAAAGTGAAGTAACATCTGATTAAGCATTAACTTTTCGAACACCTTACTGAGAACCGGCAGGATTGACACCGGCCTATAATTGTTGGGTTCATGACTATCACCCGATTTAAACAGTGGAACGACTTTACTGTGTTTCATGAGATCAGGAAATACTCCTTGATCCACACTAGAGTTAAATATGAGAGCTAAGTAGGGAGCAATAGTTTCAATTATAGATCTACAGACTTTTACAGTCATTCCCCAAAGATCTTCTGTTGATTTAATTTTAAGATCTTTAACCTTTTGAACGCCATCGTCACGTATACATGACAAGCAAGCGCGTGCCCTGTACGCCAAACGTCACAAATATGTGACAAAAAGTACGGCGAATTTGTGGCTTGGCGTCGGGGGCACGCCGATGCGTTTATGCTCTGGCGTTCAAAAGGTTAAAAGCTTTTATAATGGCCTGGGGGTTTGTATGTTGAAACTTGAACTCTGATGGACATACCTTGACGTTCTTCCGAAGTAAGGCAGCAGAGAGCTCGGGTGACGAGTTAAGAGCCTCTGTCGTTTTACGAGGAATATCAGCAAAGAAGTTTTCAAATTCCTGAGCTACCTCTGCATCTGAGTTTATGGGGCCATGTACAGTATTTAAATTAAGTTCAGTTTCACGCTTTTTCTTACTACCAGTTTCATTATTTATTATTTTCGGAATGGGACGTCAACCATCGAGATCTGGCGCAGGACTAACGGCTTAACGTGCTTTCCGAGGCACGGGGCTGTCACCACAAATTCCAAACTCCGGGCTGTCACAGAATTTCCTTTTTGAAAAGCCCAATGACACATTTTGCTCGTGTCCGTTACCCAGGCCAGATGTTGTCGAAAATGGTCATTTGAATCTTATAGATAATTAGTTTTGCAGCTTCTGTAATTGTTGCGCACATTTTTAAATTTGTTGCGCTTATAGTTTTTTAATTACTTATTTCACAAAAACATTTCCTGCTGGGGTAACGTTACCCCAGCCAGACCTTTTTCTTTCTAATGGGAATATTTAAATAATTACTAGCTATAAAATTAGTTGTCTAGATGAAGTAAATGTTTGCCTTATTTTGTATTTGTTCTTTCATCGGTTGCGAAGTTATTCGAGATTTTGCTGGGGTAACGTTTTTGGTTTTGCTAGATCTTTGAAATGGTTAAGCGGATTCTTATCATATTTTGTACATGGCTTCTTGGGAATTAGTTTAAATTTGTTCTGCAATAAAAAAACCAAAATAATACATAGCTTAAAGGTTATTTCATTAAATAGAAAAACACTTCAATTGGTCCCAGCACTCTCAATAAGAGCTCTAAAGACTTACTTTAAACGTTATTTTAAAGCTTGTAACTGCCTTCAAATGTATGTGAAGTTTCATTAGTATCCTGTAAGTATTTAACAAGTTATGATGATATTGAGTTCTTCACGAGCACGGTCTTGATGCGCGCGGTGTTATTTGGCCACTGGATTGGATATATGAACTGAATGTTATGTCAATTATTAGTTTTTTAGTTCAGTTGTATATCAGTAAAATTTCAGCTCAGTACATTGGATAATTAATGAGATAATACGATTAAAGTCATCAGGAAGTGAATGACCGTGGTAACCCGACCAAGTTTAGGTGGTTACGAAAAAGCGAAAACGCAGAACATTATACTATCTTTTGAAATATTTAGTATAATACACCTTACAATTTCGGTACAGACGCGTACACTGTTAAATACATTAATAATATAATAATATCTGTACTATGAAAACATTATTATTATCTTCCAGTTGCACAAACTTATCAAAAATCACTGATATAACATGTCGTTCGGTGGGACGCGGAAGGGGTGGGGTGAAGGGGCGCATTGTTTGCATATCGCACTAAACATGCTCCGTAATCACATAATTCATCTTGTAGAGTGCGCATGCGTTTCGGCAGTTCCGTTTCCTGTTTTTGCAAATATTTATAGAGTGCGTGAGAGCTAATGTATACTTATCTAAAACTGTATTGTTTTAAGGCTTAAATATAGGCTACACTTATTATTTTTTATTCAGCTAGCTCTTTGAAAACATCATTTGTTTATAATACAAGTCTCGTAACACGAGCATTGTTTACATTTCAAATTATAATCAGTCTATTCAAGCACCCAAAAAAGTTTACAGTACGTGCCTAGAGCCAGTAGAAACATCAACAAAGCATTTTTTGTGAGTCGCGGCGTCAGCATGTTACGTCACCCACTTGACAGCGGAGCTTGACGGATGTTGACATTTGATACGTCCGGAGCGTGAGAGGTTAAGCTATGTATTATTTTGGTTTTTTTATTGCAGAACAAATTTAAACTAATTCCCAGGAAGCCATGTACAAAATATGATAAGAATCCGCTTAACCATTTGAAAGATCTAGCAAAACCAAAAACGTTACCCCAGCAAAATCTCGAATAACTTCGCAACCGATGAAAGAACAAATACAAAATAAGGCAAACATTTACTTCATCTAGACAACTAATTTTATAGCTAGTAATTATTTAAATATTCCCATTAGAAAGAAAAAGGTCTGGCTGGGGTAACGTTACCCCAGCAGGAAATGTTTTTGTGAAATAAGTAATTAAAAAACTATAAGCGCAACAAATTTAACAATGTGCGCAATAATTACAGAAGCTGCAAAACTAATTATCTATAAGATTCAAATGACCATTTTCGACAACATCTGGCCTGGGTAACGGACACATTTTGCTCGACCTGGGAATCGAACCCAAAACTCCACACTCGGCAGTCGGGCTTGCGACCGGAGAGATACCAACGGAGCAGTTAAAAATAACTATACCTACTCTACCGGTATCAACTTTTTATTTTCAAAACAAAACAACAAAGCAGATGTATTGCAAACTCATTACACAACTTAGCACAAGGCGCTTGCCGTATTACCCAACAGACGGCCATTATCCTCTGTAGAATAGAAATGGACCGTTTTTTGTCCTCAACACACCAAACTTAGGAATTAAATAACGTTTTATAAGAGTGGAGGTGATATTTCAACATGTAGAAGTCACGTTTATTGGGTGCTACAGAATAAAGTTAGCCGAGAAACTGATGTTGCGAAATATTCATTTATTTGGGTGTTTACGGTTCATTGGTTAAATCGTAACGTTTGGGAGCCTTGGATTCATTAGAAACTTCATCATATCAGCCAATTGCCATCCACTGCTAAACGTAAGCCTCCCCCAAAGATCGCCAACCATCCCGGTTTTGAGCAGTCCGAGCAGGTGAGAACTAAAGTCACCGACATTGCGCGTAGAATGAGCATGCTGAAGTGGAAGTGGGCCGACCATGTCTGTAGACGGACAGACGGTCGATGGAGCAGACATGTGTTAGAGTGGAGACCGCGTATGGGCAAACGTAGTGTGGGACGCCCTTCGGCACGATGGATCGGTGATTTGAAGAAGGTGGCTGGCAGCGGATGGATTAGAAACTTAGATATTAATAAATCCAACTAGCAAATTCAGAAGTTTATGGTCATAGGTAGCTATGTACCTACAGCATGTCTCATTTTACGACAGATAAGTAAATGGCCTGACCAATGATCACCATTTCAGTCGTCAGGCGTCCACTGCTGGACATAAACCTTCACCCAAGCGCCGTCACATCAGCGGTCCTGTCCTCGAAGTCTTCATAAGGTTCTCCTGCGGATATCTAATATGCAATAATAGTTTATTCCATACTAATATTATAGATGCGAAAGTAACTCTGTCCGTCTGTCTGTTACGCGTTCACGCCTAAACCGCTGAACCGATTTTGATGAAATTTGAGAAGGACACAGGCTATCTTTTGTCGCGAGAAACAATGCATGAAAGGGGTTAAAATAGGGGATGAAAATTTGTATGAGAGTCCGTCATTATTGAAGATAAAAACATGAAACTTTGTATTTAGGCACTAGATAAAAAATAAATAAACATGTTCAAACGTTTTTGCAAAATAACTATCTATCTTAAAAATAAAAATGGCTGCCCAAAGCAAGTATTCCACGCGGACGAAGTCGCGGGTAAAAACTAGTAGTTAATAATCTACTAATCTGCCCACGAGCATCAACACTGTTTCGATCGTTCATTGAGCGACAGGCGTGGGTTCGATTCTCGGTTCTCACAAATTGCTGTTTACATTTTTCATTAAACATCTCTGCCAATTCCTTAAGTTAATAGCGTGAAGATAAGATGCTGTTGCAACAGTAATTAGCCTTCTCATTGATTACTCGTTACACTATAATTTCAATACTTCATGGCTCTCAGAATGTTTTATCTACCAACATAACGAATGATGTGAATAACGAGCTGAAGCCAATCGATCGAAGCCTAATTAACTAAATTATGGCTATAATGCTTGATTTTATTAATACCTAGACGATGCTGACATTTTTGTAAACATCAATTTATATTTTGTGTTTGAATTTGATGGATGAAAGGCATTCACTGTCGCTGGAACGTCGAAGTAATCCAACGACCGGCCGGTCGATTCTATAAACATAATAGAAATGAAGGCTTGGGTGAAGTGATCACGAGGTGAGCTGTCAATCCATGTAATCAAGATGTCACGTGATCACGAAGTAAGCTGTCACTCCATCTTGATTATATGGATTGACAGCTCACCTGTAGATCGTCTCACTACACAGTTCGCAGAGGAAGACGACCAAGTTAGATTCTTCATTGAGTGACACGATCAAGTTGGCATGCTAAAGGAAGCAGTCGCCTCTGTGTAAGGACCTAGCTGCCTTCAGCCAAGTCAGCAGACTGTGTCGGTAAATGAGCCTAAAAGTGAAGCTTTCTGCGGCCACTCATTCATCCATTCTAATATTATTAATGCGAAAGTAACTCTGTCTGTCTGTCCGTTTGTTATTAGTTATTATTTCACGTCTGATGGCTGAACGGATCTAAATGAAACTCAGCACCCGGAGTATGTTCCGTTGGGAAAATTTTCGACTTCATGCGGGCGAAGCCGCTGGCGAAATATGTGTACCTATGTCATAACTTTTCAAGCCAAGTTCAGGAGATCGTATCTGTCAGAAGCATAAATACAAAAAAAAAGGTAATTATATCGGGGTCATTCAAATAAAGCTATAAAGTTTCGATATTTACGTTTATAGCAAGCATTTAGCAAAAATTGGCCAATATAGAGAAATAAATAATTGCGATGCTCACGGCCGCATGTTATCGGGAAGCACAATTATCGACAAGCGGTAATTATTATTGTCTATAGGTAATTGCTAAATATCCTGCGACATATGCCACACGGTATCAGTGACCCAAATAGTGCAGTAGTGACGCGGGTTCGCGTCCCGCATGGTGGGAAAGTATGTGTGTCACAGATTTTTTTGTTGAATTTCACAGACATCAGATTGGATAATTACAGGTACTACATAACTTTGAGGGTTAAATAATAATAGCTAGCAATAACCCGCAGACGTGATGGGTAGATATTCAAAAAAGTAATGATGATGAAGTACCTAATGAAGTGCGAGTTGCACTCGCGCTCAAAGGGTTCCGAACGAAAATGTTTTTAATTGGCTGTAGTACCTAAGCCAAGCATTTAAAAACGACAAATTTTTTCGTCGCACAGATCTCCGTAATGGTATATTTTTAAACAAAAGATGGTCAGCTTAGGCGAATCGTAAATGCATTTTTTTTTGGACGGAGACCACTCGCAGTTCAGCACACTAAGGCTGGTTACTGCTGGTTACTTTACCGGACTATCCTGTGGTGGCCTCAAATGAATTTAAGGCCCCAGCCAGGGCTTACAAACTAGCTAAATTAAACTAAATGACCGTTCGTAAATGCGACGACGTGCTAAATACTTATGAGGAGTCACGGGTGGAAGGGAGCTTTCAAAGTCCTACAGGCCTCTTCCACAGCGTCTTGACATGTTTCTAAATTTTTCTGTAATCTACAGGTTGTTTCAGATGTGCGTTGTCATATTTTAGAGGGATGTTCTGTATCTGATTTACAGTTAAGAAACAATAGCACATTTCTATTTAATGTTTAAGTAAAGAATTACCTTGTATTAATTAATTGTAATTATCTGCATTTTTTTCCAAATTATAGGCTCTGTAGAACTATATAACTCCCTCTTATGGGGAGACACAATAGATCGTACAAGGGTTGTGAGTTTTCATACGATCGAAAAAAACCCAAAAAACGGATAAAATTTGGTTTAAAATTTCAAGTTATTTAAATAAAATGTCAGGTGCTTGTAAAAGTCAAAGTCAAAGTCAAACTCAATTCATTTATTTCAAGTAGACCATTAAAAGGCACTTTTGAACGTCAAATTTACAGTTTAAAATTAAAATATAAGTGACTCTAGTTGTCCATTCGCAAACAGTAGATTCTTATGGAGAAGAACGGCCAAGAAACTCCATAGTTACTCTTTTCAAATATAAGTTTTACAATATTTTGTATACATGTAACAAGAAAATACAGTTGTTTTTCATCATTTGTTATTTTTTGGCGTGACATCATTGTACATAATGTGTGTACAGATTCTTATGAGTCAAACGGCGAGAAATATTAGCAATAACAACGGTTACCGAATCTGTTCCGGATACAAAGAGAACCTGTATGAGATAATAGCTGTTGGCGTCGACGGTTATTTTAAAGGGTCACATATTTGGGTAACCGGTTTATTTATTTATGTAAGTACTCTCTTCTGCTAGCGGCTCCGCCCGCGTGTATGTCGGATATTATCCCGAGGGAACTTAATCCCGGGATAAAAAGTAGTATAATATACCTCCAATAGTTATTCGTCAAGATAACTTCGTCCATAATCGCACAGACAAAACCTTCGGTTTCCCCGAAGAGATCACCGACTCGTAGCCAGGCCACGGACGCTGGGAAATCTACATCGGACCCATAAAGAGCCCGTGAAGCTCCTTGCCTTTCCATACCTCCTTGCGGTCATCTGTGGTAAGTATCACAGGTTATTATTATAACCGATATCTGTTATAAATTATAATTTATTTCATTTTATGATTGGGATTTATTTGATTTATTATTGTTATTTATGTAATTTTATTATTGTATTACATTTTATTATTGGGATTTATTTGATTTACTCATTATTTTTATTTTTTTATTGTTATTTATTTGATTTCAACTTAATGTAACTTATGTCATCTACTTCATTTAATTTATTGGAACTTTAAGCTTCCTTTGAAGTGTGTAATTAATATTTTTCCTGTTTTACGTATTTTTTTCAATTTAAGTTTTTTTATAATATCTATGTCCCTAATTGTTTGTTATTCCAAATAAATAAAATTTATATCTGTGCCAAATCCGTTCAGCCGTTCCAGCGTGATTGAGAAGTAACATCCATTCATTCAAACTATCGCATTTTTACCTATAATATTATAATAGTACTATGTACTTAAGTAGTATTATATGCCACCGGATAATAATTGCAAACGCCGTAAGATTGTAAAATATCGCGTGAAATCGTTAACAAAATTACGATTTCACGAATTTGGATGGGATTTATTACAATCTTACGGAGTTACAGCGTTGGTTCCTAACTAAAAGTTATTCATAATGATGCGTACCTTAAGTCTTAACCCCAATTTTAGTCTTGCATCATTTATGTTACACCGTGTTTATTTATTTTATTGTAGAAACAAAAGTCCACCACACAGTTAGAGATGATAGACATTAGCGTAGGTATTACCTATTCTTCTGCCAGGGTTGCGGAATTTGTTCGAAAGAGTTACCGCGACCCTGAAACGCAAAGGGCTTTAGAAGGAACACGGATGGGTTTTAGTCAGTAAGAATCTGACACGCCCTTCCGCTCCACCCAGAGCTGAAGAATTCAATTGACGATTTCCCATCCATTAAAAATAAAAAGGTACCTATTCTTTATTATTTTCCCTGGAACACGACAGTTTCCGCTGACTAAGCCTTCGAGGAACAGGCATGACATCATGGATTTGCTTCCCATCTTGGAAGCTATCATCTTAACAAGCAAGCCAATCAATTACTACAGACTCGAAGGGATCGCGACCGTATCTTCAGGTTGCCTACTCGATCGCAGAGTTCAAAGAATGACGTCACACCGGTCAAGGTCAGTGTTTCAGCTGCGAAATAATACACAATACAGCAGTAAATAAATAAATAAAATAAAATAAAAAGCCTTTTATTTCTTGCATTATAAAATCCAGCTTAATAATAGATTAAAAAAGTTGTTTGGAAAAGAAAATTAATACATGTTAGTTTTTACAATCTATATCTTGATACTAAGTACCTATTGTTAATTGCAAGAACCCCTCCTCAGGTGAAGGTGAAGGCCTCCTCTAAAGAAATCCATTTATCTCTGTGTTGCGCTGTTTGTGGCCAGCAGGGGCCAGCGATTTTGACTACTTCGTCTTCCCATCTCATATAAGGTCTGCCTCTGAGGCGCTTACCCTGTGGGCCCTTCCATTTAGTTACCCTGCCGGTCCACCTCTCGTCTGTTAGCCTCGCTACGTGCCCTGCCCACTTCCACTTTAGTTTTTTAGCAAAGCTTAAAGCATCTTTGGCTTTGGTTATTTGTCTAATTTTAGTGTGTCGAATTTTTTGGAGCTTTTTAATATTCAGCATGCTTCGTTCCATTCCGCGTTGGCAAGTAGTTATTTTGTTTTTTATTTTCGTATACAATATAAATACAGCAGTACCTGTTACTAATTAAATAAGGACTAGTTTATCAATAGTCCGATATTTTTAACAGGTGAATGAATGTTTGAGGAACCTATGTATATGTCACCGGGAAATTGCAGACTCCGTAAGATTGTAATAAATCTTTACTAGATTATAATTTCTCGATATACTTATTATGAAAAAATCGTTTAGGATACAATAAATACCATACAAATTCAATTGTTTCCAATATTGTAGAAATAGTTTTCAATTTCCCGCGATATTTTACTATCTTACGGCGTTTGCCATATTCCGGTGACATATATATGTATATATATATCTATACAAAAGCTGTAAAAGCACAATTTTTAATAGGTACTCTATGAGAGTAGGTATTTAAAAAAAAAATTAATACACATAAACAAAATATGAATAAAGAGAATAATTAATTAAGTATGAAAGTACACATACCATAAGGTTGTTGGTTAATGTTATTAAACCTAATTTAACCTATTCAATTATACAGGGTGTCCCAAAACTCAACGTCAAGCCGAAACGGGGTGACAGGAATGATCATAACCATCACGAGAAAAATCTGAAAAAAAATCTATCCCATGCAGTTTAAAAATTATGGGCATTTTAAGAAAAACCTAGAAATTTGATCAAACTGTACCATTTTTCGGTTATTGTGGTTATTCTTTTTTATTTTTGTTCATTTGAACTTTGGAAACGTAATCCTAAATAACATTTCTAGAATCCCAATAAAAAATAATGACACAATTGCCTCAAGTTTCCGAGAATTGAGACTATTTGTTAAACTACGAATTTAAAATTTTCAAGATTTGTCGACTTTGACAGGCCCTCCTATAAAAAAAATGTACTAGAGTGCCTTGGCAAGTGGCATTAAAAGTTGGCGCATTTAATCAGAATTCTAAAATGGTACAATACTTGTTAGTTCCATACAATAGAAAAGAGTAAAAAAATTAAAACCTCAAGTAACCCGATTTTTGCTATCTCATTTTACTCAGTTAAAATGTTTTTAATTCACACAAGCTCTAGGTAGGTTCTTAATTTTAAGACAAAATGATGAGAGAGATGGATAATGGGTATGTTCGCCATGAGTGAGCGAGACAGATAGTGACGCCACTTTTACCAAAGTGAAAAAAAGTTAGTAAAATTAGTAAAATAATTAGGTTTGTTGGAATAAAAGTCAGATGATAGAGAAATAACGTTTTTTATTACAATAAATGTTCAAATTGTTTACCATCAGCCTCAATACAAGCCCTACATCTTCTTAAAAAAGATCTACTTATTAGTCGGGCATATCTTCGAGAGTTGATCGCCTCAGCTGCTTGAGAAATGCGTTCACGCAGGTCGGCTACGTTCTCAATGGGCTTTGAGTAAACTTTTTCTTTGAGAACTCCCCAATAGAAAAAATCCAGGGGATTTAAATCTGGTGAACGGGCGGGCCACGAGATAGTGCCCGAACGTCCAATCCACCTTCCCGGATATTCCTGGTCAAGGAAATCTCTTACTTGCACTGCGAAATGCGCTGGGCAGCCATCTTGTTGAAACCACATGTCGCGAAGATCTGCTAGTGGTACGTCCTCTAACAGGGTTGGTAAATCTTCTCTTAAAAAATGTAGGTAATTAGTTCCATTCAAGTTCTCTGGCAGTTCAATAGGCCCAATAATTTTACCGTTTAAAATTCCGGTCCACAGGTTTACTTTAAAACGATATTGGGATCTATCTTCTCGCATTAAATGTGGATTCTCCACATGCCACTCGTGATAATTGTGCAAGTTCATGTAACCATCTTTTTTAAATGTCGATTCATCTGACCAGAGAATTTTTTGGATGAATTGGGGATTCTCATTATGCCTCTGTAGCATTGTTCTACAAAAAGAAATCCTTTCCTGATAATCTCGAGGTAGAAGACTTTGAACTCGTTGTACGTGAAACGGATGCATTTCGGCTCTTTGTAAAATACGATGAGCAGTGCTTTTCGGTATTCCCGTTCTTTCTTCAATTCCACGTACGGAAATACTTCGGTCACGTGCGACCTCTTGCAATACTTCTTCCTGGAAAGGAAACACAGGTCTACCTCCAGCCTGTATTTGATTCGGGAAATGGCCGCCCTCTGTGAGTGAACGGTGCACATTAACAAACACGCGGTGATCCGGGTAGCGCTCTAAATTTGGATATCTTTCAAGATAAAGTCTAGCGGCAGCACTTGCGTTGCATCTGCATTCCCCATAAATGAGGTGCATGTTCGCATATTCTTGTGAAGTGTAGCGCGTAGGCATGGTAGATAAAAAGGATGCCAACACAAAAGTCCAGAGAGAAGCCAAAGTTGCCGGTATGTTATCAACAAGTCCAATTCACAAAGATTCAAGTCCAAAAAGAGAAGCCAAAGTTGTCAGTACTAAATCAACACAAGCGAATACGAACGTGCGCAGTAGACGAATGAGCGAAACGTACTAACTGGTTGGTGTCGGACTGGTAGCGTAGCCATTTGCTTGGCTGAAACTAGTGCGAATGAAACAGATAGATGCCATAGCATCTATCTGTTTCATTCGCACTCGTTTAAACGACGCATCTCCGTCTCAATGCGTGGCGTCACTATCTGTCTCGCTCACTCATGGCAAACATACCCATTATCCATCTCTCTCATCATTTTGCCTTAAAATTAAGAACCTACCTAGAGCTTGTGCGAATTAAAAACATTTTAACTGAGTAAAATCTGATAGCAAAAATCGGGTTACTTGAGGTTTTAATTTTTTTACTCTTTTCTATTGTATGGAACTAACAAGTATTGTACCATTTTAGAATTCTGATTAAATGCGCCAACTTTTAATGCTACTTGCCAAGGCACTCTAGTACATTTTTTTTATAGGAGGGCCTGTCAAAGTCGACGAATCTTGAAAATTTTAAATTCGTAGTTTAACAAATAGTCTCAATTCTCGGGAACTTGAGGCAATTGTGTCATTATTTTTTATTGGGATTCTAGAAATGTTATTTAGGATTACGTTTCTAAAGTTCAAATGAACAAAAATAAAAAAGAATAACCACAATAACCGAAAAATGGTACAGTTTGATCAAATTTCTAGGTTTTTCTTAAAATGCCCATAATTTTCAAACTGCATGGGATAGATTTTTTTTCAGATTTTTCTCGTGATGGTTATGATCAATCCTGTCACCCCGTTTCGGCTTGACGTTGAGTTTTGGGACACCCTGTATATCATACATTAAGGTTAAAAGTAGGGAAATCGCTTGAAAGTGATGGTTTATTACGGGTGAGACCTAATGTTTTCCTTAACATTGTTAAAGTACGATTGTGTTTTTATTAAGTTTTCAGTCGATATGACTTTTCCAAAGCAATTTGCTATCAAGGACCACTTCCAAGTACTTGGGACTAAGTATCCGGATATCCTGATATCATGTATACTTAGTAGTACCCGGATACTAAATGTGACGGATATCCGAATTATTCGGATCTCTGGATATCCGGATGCCTAGGTTATGCACGGGGTATAACTACACCAACTTCTAAATGTCATTGCGTTTTTCCATTAGGCATTTCTCTATGACAGCCCGTGGCTGTCACAGATGTAAAAACGGAATCTCATTTTTTGCCCGACCTGGGAATCGAAACCAGGACCCCACGCTCAGCATTCGCGCTTGAGACTGCGAGACCAACAACAACAACAGCAGTTGCGGAGTATGAGAGTGATGGAAGAGGTCTTCACTTGTGCACAATAATAATAGTAAGTATAATAGTATTTCCTGTCTCCGTTGAGATTGGCCGAAATCGGTCAGGAGGACTATTATTTTGCCTAGCTTTTATATCGGCAGTTACCTTACCCTTCGGGGCCAACCGGCGTGATGTTACGCGTTATGTTATCTTTGTCGCAGCCAAATAGTTTAATCAACCGTTTATTTGGTTGCTTAGCCTTTACATTTAACTCTATACAAATATTATAAAGGTGAAGATTTTGTTTGGTTAAACGCGCTAATCTTAGAAATTACTGTTTCAAATTGAAAAAAATCTTCTAGTGTTGGTTAGCCCATTTATCGAGGAAAGCTATAGGCTATATAACATCAATAGGAGCGGAACATAAATGAAAACATATTGAAATACCTATGTGACGTGCAATGTCACAAGCAATCCGTTAGTGGAACTTTGAACTTTTATTCGCTCTTATGCGAATCGCCGCGAGCCGCGAACAACTTAATATGAACCGCCTTCCGTTAGACTGCTGGAACAGCGGTCAATCGTCTAAAACACAGAACAAGTGTGTGAATAAGTGCGCGCGCTGCAAATGCAGAAGGACTCGAACCTTCTGCCGACGTTGAAGACGCCAGTGTCGGTGAATCGCAAGGTTAGTGCCTGCCATATGCTTCCTACCAAATTCCTTTTGTCCAATGTCATACTTTCGTCGTCCTAATTCGCATCGCATTTGTATCGTGACGTACATTATACCCTCGTACTTTTCAAACCCCACATTCCTATTCAGTCCACTATCTTAAACCAGCACGATGTGTAGTGATAATCCGCTCAAATTGTATTTCCGCCCAGGTAGTGGTGTAAGGCGCCACCATTATTCTTTAGACGAAGTTGCGCGGATCATCTAGTTACTTATAAGTACTTCTGCGAAGAATAACGTACAATTATCAAACTATCTGATGATTATTGCAATGGTCCTGAGGTTCAATTCTCGGAATTAATTTCAAGTCGCATTATCATCTCGGCGACAATCAATATCAAGAGGTGTTTGACAGTATGTTAGCGAACGCGAATGCTCCTTAAGGGTGTTACCACACCAATCGATCGATTGTCGATCAATGCCATCGATCGAGTCTAGAATGGATTAGTCGACGACTAGAATGGGCTAGTCGACGTCGAGTGATAGTTTCTACTTCTTTCTTTTATCGGCCAAAGCTAACACACCAATCGATCAACGTCGAAGATCGATCGATTGGTGTAGTAGGTAAGACCCTAAAAAAGAATAACCCCTTTTTGTTGGTCTGAATATCTGAAAGAAAGCCCAAGTTTATCTCTAGATGTTAACAGACTGCCATGTTTCAGCTAACCAACTAAATTGCTAAAGTAAACAGTAGGTATCGTGCCGTCCAGTTAGTGACGGCGACCAGTGGTCGAGTGCTTGTCCATACGTCACTACCCAGTGAAACTTAACTGGTTTTTATAGCTTACGACTGCGATACGATTTTTTTTGTAATGCTTCCCAAACAGAGTGACTAATAAGTCCTTTTCAAATGACTTCATCAAATGACTTCTTCCGCTCTGGGTGGAGCGGAAGGCGTGTTAGACTCTTACTAACTAAAACCCATCCGTGTTTCTCCTAAAGCCCTTTGCGTTCTAAGGTCGCGGTGACTCTTTCGAAAAAAATCCGCAACCCTAGCAGGCTCCGGGCCTAACGGGCCCCGTCTCCTATGCTGACATCTCTTTAAGGCGCGTGTGGAACACAACGCGCCATCGACCCGGGCCTGGTTGTGATCGGATAGCGAGCTACCCAACGCTCGCTACCGCAGGCCCGCGCCTACGGTGGCCGGGTATCGCCCTGCGACTCCCGACGCCTGGGGCGTCTTCTTCTGTTGCGGCGGTTGGTGCGTAGGGCTTGTCTCTCCCTCACGCAGCCCGCCTCCTCCTTCGCTTGCAATACTGCTTCGCAGTAGGAGGTGACCGCTTCCCATGCCTCCTCGCACCGGAGAATAGATTGAACCAGGGCCGGACGCGAGAGGTCGACGAGGACACGGCGGTGCTCCGCCCAAGCAAGGTCTAACCAAGGGTAGACCTCCACCGTATATTCCATCGTATCCTTCGGGTGATCTTCACAGTGCTGACACCCGGGCGTGTCCTCCCGCTGAACCCGATACAGGTATCTCCCAAAACAGCCGTGTCCGGAGAAAAACTGCGCCAGGCGGAAGGTGAGCACGCCGTGACGCCTTTCCAGCTACTCCTCAAAGAGGGGCTTTATCGCCGCAATTGTGGCGTGCCCAGCGCTGGGTCGGTGGGTGGGTGAGTTCACTTCATACTCACTCCACCTAAGATTGCACGGTGAGACGTTGACAAAATAGACGTGGTCGAGTGCTTGTCCATACGTCACTGCCCAGTGAAACATCTCCGGCGTTTATAGTTTACGACTACGATACGATTATTTTTTATTATTGAAATGCTTCCTACGCCGAGAGAGATGTTTCCAGGACAAAAAAAAATACATTTATATTTGGTTTGTCAGTGAGATTTAAAAAAATTGTGAACAAACAAAGAAAAAGAGCATCAATGATCAGATGTGTCGCCGAGAGACAACATTTTGTATTGTCAAAACAGTGGTAGTGGGCAGAGTCCGATCAAACGATCACGGGGTCCCTATGTTTCTGATTCTATTTATCACATTTGGCCGCATTGTACAATGTCCCCAAAAATCGAAGTAGTTTAGGAAGTGGTAAAAAATATTGCTCACAACGCACGAATGGTTTCACACTGTCGACTGACTTTGGTTGGATCCAGTGTTAACGCCTAGCCATCTGACGACAGTGAATCACAGTTGACAGCCAAGTTCGTCACCTCTGTGTGAACAAAGCTTTCGAACTAGCAGCAGACTTTGGTAGACCAAATTCGTTTCATGCGACAAGGTTTGGGCTTGGCTCGATGCCGAACTTGGACGACTTTGCCAAAGTCAAAGTCATACAACTAAGTTAGCCAATAAGTCGTTATATTAAGCCAATAAGTGTTTACACTGATTGGTATATGAGTGCGTGCCTTCAAACGGGATGTTCTACAGCTAATATGCAACGATTTTGAGCCTAATAGCTTTGCGACCAATACCTATGCAAGGGCTTAATTCGTTCGTGAGTATTCAGAAAAGTTCACCATCCAGATTTCTTTTTTGGTGGTGAGGTAAAAAACTTATTTTCAAAGTTATTGCGGGTCAAAATCGTTGCAAATTAGCTCTGAACAATTCCATTTGAAGGAACGCTCTCAATTACCAATACTACTCAATTACAAACACCCTGTATAGGACGTATCCTTTCACGTACTAAACTCGATCGTCTAGTCGAATCGTGAGGTGTAAACGCACCATGATAGTATCCCCACGGAGTACCCGAGGCAGGTCAGTCAGTCGCAGGCCGACTGCGGGACAGAACACTATATTGTGAGTACCTATTGCTATACCTATTATAATATCGAGACACTGTTCGAAATATACAGCGAACGTTTTTGTTAATAAAAATTTTTGGTTGATTTTTTTTTTTTTTGAAGCGAGTGGTTTTGTTTTTAAAACTATTTGTTTTGGCGTGTGTTTTGTTTTTTTTTATATATATTGTTTGTGTTGTGGTTGAGTATTTTTTTATCATGTTAGTTGATTGTGTTAATTTGAAGATATTTTATACTGTCTGTTTACTTAATTTCTTCAAATTATATTGATTCGTACTTTTCTATGGTTGACATTGGGCAATTTTGTGATAAAGGTACACAGGAAAATATTAAGTGTTTTTAGCTGTTCAAAATTACCGGGTTTATAAAAGTTAATCTACCTTTCAAACTATTTCTGAACTTAAGGCCTACCTACAAAGTTAGTTGCCTACTTCTTAATCAATTAATTAACTAATTAACTAATCAGGTAAAGGTTGCTCTCAAGTCAAGCAGGAAGATTACATTTGTAACGCGTAGTCTACCGGAACTAAATGATTGATTGTAAAATTAGAAGTTAATTCATGGTTACGAATTGATTTCATATCTACTTATATCTTGCTAATTTAAAATGTCTATTCTAAGTAGGTCTAGTTAGGTACACCACTAATTGCTTACATATTTTTGACTAGGTAATATTTATCACCAATTTATTAAACAAGTTTTAAACATATACATATTGTACTTACAAAAATCGGAGCAAAGGTCAGTATAAAAACCAAATATAATAATATAACTTTTAAAACAAGTAAGTGCCGATAAGACTGCTCCAATTCATTGACAGGCTTCCAAAAAACACCGTTACTTGATTATTTTTGAATCTTTTTTTTTTTAGTATTTAATATGGGTTTGCTCTTGACTCTAGTCTAGGTCATAGATACCAGAGACAAAGTCGACGATGGAGCGAGCTTAGCCAGAAGAAGCCTGTTCACTCTAATTTTAAAGAATCTTTATTAAATACATTTTCCTCAATGAGTACCTAAGTACATAATTAGTTATGAGGAAAATTTATAATCTTACACTTTGTGTGATTGTAAAGAACGTTCAATATTATAATTCACATTAATTATTATTTTCAAAGTATTTTGTAGATTATTGTTTTTCGATTCGCATTTTAAATATTTTTTGTTGAAACTGTAGGCCAAGTTCACTCAAGTTTTTTTACCATATTTTTTAATTACGATATTTGTGTTACCTAGTTAATGGGTTGTGGAGGTCTGGTAGGCAGCCGCCTTACTTAAAATACTGGTATTCAGCTGAATCTGGTTTGACTGGAAGCTGACCTCAATATAGTTGGGAAAAGGCTAGGCAGATGATTATGACTTCTTAATATTGGGTCTTTACTTTTCCTACTGTTACTCATTACTTTGCATTTATTTGGAATGAACTTTATATTTATCTAAATTCTAAAGCGTGTTATTTCTTAAAAATATTTATTCATTCGTTATTGCTTTGGGTTTCAATCCTTCTGCAACATCTTCATATTTAAAGGTAACCATGAACTTGAAAAATTCGGTTTTTTGTTAGTAGGAGTTCTAACGTGGAACTATAACTACGTCTCAGATTGCGTCACAGATTCTTCTTGAATTGAAAAAAAAAAGAATTTATGTGGCAAGCGGTTTCGCCCTCGTGAATGTCGTAAATTATCCCAAAAAACCGGCCAAGTGTTCCGTACCATTATCTATAAAAACGGCATAAAAATCATGTCTGTTGTATGGGAGCCCCCTTAAATATTTATTTTATTCTGTTTTTTAGTATTTGTTGTTATAGCCGCAACAGAAACACATCATCTGTGAAAATTTCAACTGTCTAACTATCACGGTTCATGAGATACAGCCTGGTGACAGACGGACAGCGGAGTCTCAGTAGTAAGGTCCCGTTTTACCCTTTGAGTACGGAACCCTAAAAAACATGCTCCCGGGATAAAAAGTCTACGTGCTATTCCAGACTACAATCTGTCCCGGTGCCACATTTCATCCAGATCCGTGCAACCGTTCTGGCGTGATTGAGTTACAAACATACATCCATCCAAACTTTCGCATTTAAAATAGTGGTCCGATAAGATAAAGACATAGCACGCTAGCCGCTAGATCTCGCCTTACATTCGCACATAGCCTAAGGCTAACAAACCGATTACTTAACATTAGAAACTAGGTACTTACGTACTTACCTACTCCTCGAGCCGACTAGCTCGGCGAAGAGCAACAGGCAACAACGCAACAACCTCTTGCGCAACACTTAGCTCACCGGTGATCCAAGCTGACTGGGCGTCATGTAACTAGACGTATTTACTGCTTTGTTTGAAGCAAATTAATTAAGTAGCTGTCTTATTATATGCTGAGTTCCGGTCTAAGTAGTTTTGTTATATAGTTTGTTTTTTGGCCTGCGCCTGAGGATACATATTGTCAAGAGGATCTCCTTGGCTACAGGTCTCTGGCAGACAAGGTAGCTCTTTGGCTGCGTCTGGAAAAAAGTAAAAGAGAATTTGAATTAGGAATATGACAATATGTTTTGTTTTTATATGGGACTCCGGTGCCAGCGCTCGTTGAAGGCTGATGCAAAATATTTTATGAAGTTTTAAATGTGAAATATATAGTTTTAATAATAATATTAAGTAGCACTAGCGTGAGTCCGCTAGTGTTACAATATACATATTTCTTGTTCCATATTTTCAGGGTTATTTGTTAGAATTATAATGATATTGTTAGTTTACATACCTACTGATAAGCGGAAACCAAATGCAGGGCTAAAATTGAATGAAAAATCATGCTGTCGGACGTAAAAGAATAGCACCATCCCGTCAGTTCCCGTGGGTGTCGTAAGAGGGTCGCCTCTAAGGGACTCACTAGAGAATGGGCAGCAGCATTCTCTGTGTATTGCAAAAGCTACACTGCAATCGTCAACCCGCCTGCCAAGCGTGGCGATTATGTTCTCGCGGCATATACAATTATACAACAGGAACTGTACATTTTTTTGGGATAAAAGTAAGTCATTTTTTTGTGATCGGTACTTCCGGATATCATTTCTTACAAGCATGCAATTTTACCCAATAGCTGAACGCACTTTTCAACAGTCTCGAAACGTATTTGATGGTGACCCATCCACGAACTGACCTCAGCAAGCGTAGCTTAACCTGCGGCCGATCCGTGAGCTTGTTATAATTTAGCCACGAATCCTACATTTCTTTCTACAGTAAATCCGAACTACTAAACTTACTGGCTAAGACACTTCGGAACTTAGCTTTTTTTGTAGATACCGACCTAAATCGACCTAAATTTTAATTTAATTTGTTTTTAATAAATTTAACTAACATAGTATTACGTGTTTTAACCCCTACTGTGGACCGAAAGTTGTGTGTTGATGAATATATTATCATTAAATGCACAATGTCACAATACTAAAATCAACCAGTTTTGCAATTAAACATCTTCTACCAGCCAAAAATTGGAGCGGACCAAATTCTCTTCATTAGTGGTGTTTGGCTCAAGGAGCGATAGACCTTAAGTCTAGTCCGAGGAACCATTTTACACGTTTGTTTCGTTTGCTTATATATACACCCAGTCGAGTTAGGCCGGCACGACTGCACCCGGTTCACCCCGAAGAGAGGGGGTCCACCCCACTATCGGTACACCTTATTTTGTTCACATGCTAACGAGCCAGAAAACTTTGATTGCGAGATGCAGAACATTTCAAAAAAACTCATTAATAAAACATATTTCTCCAAAAATATTGACGTCGATGTCTCCGTTTTGCTTCGAAGAATGTTCTGTAAAATTACGAAAATTCTAAGTGTCGTGATTAAAAAGATATAAACGAAAAACGTAAATAAATCAATACTTTATACCCAACTGACATTTCATCTGACGTTTAGCAATCATGCGTGTTATGGTCGTTGCATCGTAGGTAGTTGCATATTGTTTATAGAGATGTGGGTAGTTTCGTTTTCATTCGGTATGCTTCAAGCGAGATCGGATGAGTTCGGGAGATGTCGGGAAACGAACAGGTGGTTTTGCTTGTGAGGTGGGGACGGCCATACTTCTTTTGATTTAGTCATTTGCGTAGTATGGAAACTTTGTTTTCACTTATGTTTTACTATAATCCGGTTAAGCAGTAACTAGCCTTAGTGTGCTGAACTGCGAATGGTTATAGTAAAAAAAAAAATGTGTTTTACTGTCTCGGTGTTTTAGTCGTCGCAAATACTACAGTCTTAACGTGGTGTCCTGAGTTCGATCCCTGCATCAGGCTTAGAGGTAGCGAGTTCTTTTTCATCAGCAATCCGGAATCTAAATTTGTTCCCAGTCTAGGAAATGGCAATTGAAATAGTTACTTTTATTAGTTATCCTATCTATCATATTCACTCGTTTCCTATTCCTACTAATATTAGAGGAAGGTTGAGGATGAATGGATTTTTGTTGCTCGTTCACGCATAAACCACTGAACGGATTTTGAATTTTTGATGTTTGCCACACATGTCCTAGGTCACCTGTATTAATTTTTATTTATTATATTATATTATAAACACTTTACCCACAAAAATGTTCAGAGGCAGACTTAATGCCATAGGCGTTCTCTACCAGTCAATCTTTGGGTGATGCAGAGAATGATGGTAGGTGCAATATGGTGAATAAAAAGCGATTGATATTAAATTACATACAAACATTTACAACATACAATATTTAAATAAATAATAGGTACAAATATATGAACTATGCACACAATATAAATATATAATAAAATAAATACTCAAAGTAACAAGATAAATAGGTACACGAAATACTTAAAAGAAAATAACAATAAATTAATTTAAAAAAATATATATAATTCCTAGAATACTTTTTCCCAGTCTGAAGTCCACGCAGACGAAGTCGCGGGCGGATGCTAGTGTAGTCTATTATTATCTGTTAGAAGCATTTTTCATTAGAAACCTGGCAATAACTGGAACATGGTAGAAATAAACAATTTAAACAATTATTGTTCCGCTCCACTTGGTTTATTGAGTTCGGTCAGAATTCAAGGACGGATGACCGTTTCAAATGTCAGTTTGCTGTGGAGATAATTGCTTTATTACTGAGTCGCCCAGTTGCTGGGTTGTGGAGGTCAAAATAAATACGCGGTGGCTCCTTGTGAAACACTTGTACGTTTACATCCCTACTTTTCCACCATTTTTTTTTTTTCATAAATCGAACTATTTTAATGACATCTTTCAAATAAGTTCGTTTTTCATTCATGCAGATTCTTCTATTGTAGTCAACTAGACAATTGATCGTACAACTATTTACTACTCGTCACTACATGGGTGGGTACGTCACACGTCACCATCGGAAGAGCACGTCCGGTTCGTCCAATATATTGTCTAAATTGTTTTATAGCAGTTTGAACCAGTCGCGAAGGGGCAAGCGGTTCGCAGGTACACTTGGTACAATTTGCCTATTTGGCAATGGGAATTTTTGTAGGTCTACCGGGGACAATAAATCGCAAGCAATCGTTTTATTTTGTATTAGCTTTTGACCGCGAATTCGCTTGCGATATAATAGATGTTTAAAAAAAATGTATCCGAAAATCGTATCCTGTCCCGTCTATCTCTGTACTAAAGTTCATCATAATCGGTTCAGTGATAAGCGTGAAAGCGTAACAGTTGTAACAAACAAACAAGTAATTTTCGCATTTGTATGAATTAGTTAGGATTCAAGAAAGTGAGATCGGAAAATAGACTAGTATATAATACGGTGTAACACCCGGCGGTGTTATGAAAAATCCGGCAAAATAACTGTTTTTTTCTAACCTGCTATAAAAAAACAGTTGACTTCCCCGGCATTCAATTCACTTTCACATAGTAGATAAGTACAATCTGGAACCAAACGAGCCTGGAATGCAAAGGGCTTTAGAAGGAACAGGGATGGGTTTTAGTCAGTAAGAGTCTGACACGCGAAACTCATCAAATGACTTCTTCCGCTCTGGGTGGAGCGGAAGAAATCATTTGATGATTTCCCATCCTTAAAAAAAAGTACCAATTCTCAAGTATTTGAGGTCTTTTAAGAAACCCTCTTTGCAGGCGGGATATGACATGGTTATATGGACTTCCCCAGTCAGAAAATCTAACACCAGTCTTGCCAAGGTGTACCGTATTACCCATTTAAAGGGCTGTGCAGGTCAGATAGTTTTAGCCTGTGACTGTAAGAATATTTTGCATTTCCCATATTCTTAACGGATTAATTTCAAGTCACTTGAATCCTTTCTGCTAGTCTCGTTGAGCTTCATTGACACGGCATTTTTAGGTGGTACTTCTCGTTGATTCTGGCTGTCAGGAGTTGCAGTGGTTGGGAATTGCGGTTGAGCTTTCTCACAAAATGCCCGCGATTGTTTTACTGTCCATGAAACAGCAGCAGGCAACTCTAAACACAATAATTGAACTAAATCGACGTGATCTGGAACTCGTTAAGCTAAGCGCTGTCATTTCCGTCGCCGCGACTGTCGCCGTGTTGCCGTGTCGCGTCGGGCGCTCGGAAGCAATCTATAAGCTTTCTCGCAATTATCTAGATATCTCGATGGAGTTATTGAATTACAAGGAGTTATAATTAATTATGACAACTAGTTATTGAACACATCAGGATTTTTTAGGGTTCCGAACCTCTGTATGGAAAAACGGGAAAAACTAAACCCTTATAGGATCACTCGGTTGGCTGTCTGTCCGTCTGTCACAGCCGATTGCCAGTTGATATTTGGTACACAAATGTATTTCTGTGACCCAAACATCAATCATATAAAACGAACGGGCATTCGGGCATTGTTATGATGGTCTCAAATATGTACATATTATTTTAATCATAATTATAAATTAAATAACTGGCGTTATTCAAGAAATGTGTTTTTAATTATATTGAAGAAATTAGATGAAAATTTACCCTTATCTCCGAAACTACTGAGCCTAAAATTTTTGGGAACAAATATGATTAAGTATAATTCTTTGCTTATAGGTACTACAGATAACCGAAAAACCTAAAAGAAGTCTATATGTGCGCGACTCCTATTCGCATTTTTGGTTCTAAAGATATAGTGTAATATAATAATAAAATCACCTCTATTACATATCATTGTAAGATCTGACAGGAGAATGCTAATCAGAAGAACAAATTCAAACCGAACAATGCTATTATTTGAATCAATAAGCATTATCGTAACATTTTGTTGGATAATTTATGTAAATTCTTTGTGTATAATTCTCTGGCACGAGAGTTCATTGGCTGATGATGACCATATATAGCGTTGCCAGGCGTCCGGATAAAGCCGGACACAGTCAGGCTTTTTGGTTGTGTGTCCGGCCAAATTAGACGGTGTTCGTCCTGTCCTGTTTTTGTTAGAGTTTTTGAATTTGAGCATTTTTATTTTTATTTTTCATGTGTTGATTTCCGCTCCGCCTATCCCACCTTGTATCGCTAGCTTATTTCTATAATAACAATAGTATTAGTACGTCTTCTATTGCAATGATAGAAATTAATAGGTACAGTAATGAATATTGAATGATTAAAAATAAAGAAGACGAGAATTATTGTTGATTCATTAGAATTTAAGGTAAATTTTATGATAAATGATTAAAAGGCATTGTTTTTCTTAAACAAAATTGTCGTGTTATTCCAATACTAAAAAATAAGGGTGTCCGGCCTTTTTATCCAAATGTCCGGCTAAACTGGCTGGTCTGTCCGGCTTTTCGTTTTGAAGACCTGGCAACCCTAATTGGTTTTTGGTGCTGTCTTGTGATAGTTCCGTTGATTTAGGATTTGTAACTGCTGCAAGTTAGCTGTTAATTTTATATTTTTCATTGTTGAACAGAGGTCGATAACACCCGCACGGGTCGATCTTCTAGGTTAAGAAACGCTTGCCGAGGTTGGTCTGTGGATGGGTGACCATCTTAACATACCGAAACTCTTCCGTGCCTCGGAAAGCACGTTAAACCGTTGGTCCCGGCTGTCATTTGTAGATCTTTGGCAGTCGTTACGGATAGTCAGAAGCCAGAAAATCTGACACCAGTCTTGCCATGGAGTACCGTGTTATCCAGTTGTGGGTAGTGGAGGTCTGGTAGGCAGCCGCTCCACGTAAAATACTGGTATTCAGCAGAATCCAGTTTGACTGGAAGCCGACCCCAATATAGTTGGGAAAAGGCTAGGCATAATAATATGATGATAAATAGAGGTCGATCAATTGCCTAGCCTATTAATTATTAATCTTACTATCTTGGGGTCGGCTATCAGTCTAAACCTGGGTACTGACCGGTGTTACGGGCCGTAATGTAACATTCGCAGCGAGCATGTTATGTTACGCCATTTCCTAAAATCCGTGTAAAACAAAATACAAAAGTACGCATCATGTTCGTGCTCGTTTCCACGTGCTGACTGCACGAATGCTCGCTTTGTAACATGTTGCATTACGCCCCGTATGCATGTAATGCAGTTGAGTACCTACCATTGGTGCGAAAGTAAATATATCAGCTCCACAACCCTATATGTGTAACACGATACCCCTTAGTAAGGCAGTTATCAGATTTTCTGGCTTCTGACTGTCGAAGATGTACTTGTTACGGTCGAGACCAACGGCTGAACATGCTTTCCGAGGCACGAAGAAGTCTCGGTAGGTAATAGATTTTCACCCACGTACCTTACTCGGTAAGCGTTGTTAAATCGAAGTAAGTATCTTAATTGGTTAGGATGCTGGGTTTCTTTGATCATGCATGTAAATATACCATATCAGACTATTTACTTCACGTACACATGACAAGCAAGCGCGTGCCCTGTAGGTACCCCAAATGTCACAAATATGTGCCAAAAGTACGGCGAATTTGTGGCTTGGCGGGGGCACGCCGATGAGTTTATGCTCTGGCGTTCAAAAGGTTAAACTAGACTAACTCTGCAGCGATGTTAAGACCAGCGAAAATGTGTTTTTGGTTTCCGTACGTCACGTCCTAGGCGACCATTGAAAATCAGCGCCGTGCTGTGGGGTCCCCCACGGCACAGCATTATGCTTAGTGGAAGCCCTTTTGCCACAACTACGGCATGCATCTAGTTTATACTTTTGTTTTTTTTTTTTCTTATTTTGTTTTTAACGTGTCTTTACTAATATAATTTAAGAACTACTGACACTATCGTATGTGGGTGGTCGTTTTGTGGCAATTAAATACTTTTTCTTTCTTCTTTATTACTCATTTCAATTAATCCGGTTTTTTATCATTGTTTGATGTTTCCCAAGTATAACAATCAAAATGTTATCGTCAACTTACGCACCTTTTTTGCCCGACCTCGACACTGGCCTTACCTTCGCAGTACCGACCTCACAATAAAATTTATACGCTACTCGTTTTCACAATGTTAAGTACACTGGACTTGACCTACGGCGAGTAAGGAAAATACAGGTGGGATTCGATTATCTTCCGAACATAAAAGTTGACAGAAGAGGTAAAATTATTTGTTTTTATATTCGCAAAACTAAAAGCAGTACCTTCAGCCGTCTATTCGGTCAACATCTCGCCGTGTCAACTAAAGTGGAGTTAGTGTAAAGTGAACTGTTATTCCATCTTGGTTGGCTTGACAGCTCTCTCTAAGTTCACTTCACCTAAGTTTACGGTCGAATTGTTTACAGCCGGTCTATTCTGTCAACATCTCACCGTGTAAACTTAGGTGGAGTGAGCGTGAAGTAAGCTGTCATTCCATCTTGTTTGTATGGTTTGACAGCTCACTTCATGTTCACTTCACCTAAATTTACTCGGTAAGATGTTGACAGAATCGCGCTGTAGAATAGGTAGCACTGCTGATCCGATTACGAAAATTCTGTAGTAATCCACGAGCACACAGCTGTGGGGTGAATGGTCCTTGCTAGTCCGAAGTGCCACAGACAAAAACTTTTTATTCCGAGAAAATTACCAGGTCCAGTTGTATAAGCCACGGGAGCGAAGTTACAAGAGAAAACTTGTATTTAAATACGAAATTACAGTGCACCAGATTGTGGAAAAACTTCAGTGAACATTTCTCAGTTGTCTTATGACTTTTCTAATTCATTTAAGGAAAGTTATATTGCATAATGTTCTTGTAACCAACTGAGGTTCTTTGGTGCATTATTTTTCTGCTTTATTAGTTTATTTACGTTGTGCTACTTATTCACAAACTACCTAACAACAATCAAAATAAACTAAACTTAGGACAAACTAAAATATAGCATAAAAAATTCGTCCTCAACGCTGGTAATGTGCCCAAGAGACTGGCGGCATTTCCACGTTGAATAGCCGAAATAAAAGCTAGCCAGATCTTGGATCACGGGAAGTGTCAACCAGCCGTTTCGATTTTTTTTAAAAGGCTCTGAGTACAAGGGCGTCCACGTCCTGAGGGTTTCAACCCCAAATAGGTCGAAAATAATAAGGTTACTATATTTACGCCGCTTGAGGTTTTCCGCAGCCGCAGCGGAACTTCAATTGTATTGTTCGTGCATCTACCTATTCTACATACTACAATTTATATCGTATTAATTAGGATCAAAGATAAAAGAACATAAACAATCAAAACTTTCCTCTTTGGAATATTAGAGCATTAACGAGGATTTATTTTAAATTGTAAACAAAATCAAAACGTCAATAATTTAGTGTCTACGGTTCTTGACAGATGTCAACCGTTACGTTTGAACTTTCGATAGCTTTATCAATATTTATGAAGAATATTATTTTATTTGTTAAATATTTATTCTAAGTAGTGCTTTGAAATATATTTGTGTGTAAAATATATGGTGCTATGACATGAGATCAAGTATAACGGGAAATCGTGAGGATTTGACATGGTTTTCTTAATTATTCGAACATTTAATGTGTTTTAGGTAGGTTTTGTTTGTTTTTAAATACTTTATAACTGAAAATTGATCAAGATTTTAATGAAGAAATATGGTTAGTAGTAGCCTACCTTTTATTATACGATACTAAATATTGTAAGTCAGACCAAACGCATTGTAGTCTTGTAGTTCAAAATCTGTAAAATCATGTGCTTATTTTAATTTATGCTTGTAAAAATGGTTCAGGGTTCTATGTTAGAATGATGTAGTGTAGAGAAATAACAATTGAGTAGAATACTCTTATATCCAGATGTTGGCTGATATTAATACCAACATGCAGGTATAGCATGTGTCCAGGCTGGGGCCTCTTGTCCGATATAATAGGTACTACTCGTAAGAAGCGACGGCGGCCTTCGGGAAGCGACGTGGTATCTTTGAATCGTCGATCCCACAACCCCTTAAGACCAGGGTCTTTAACCAGTGCGTACTTCCCATACTGACTTACGGAGCCGAAACGTGGACACTCACCATAGGCCTGGTCCACAAATTCAAGGTTGCTCAGCGTGCCATGGAGAGAGCAATGCTCGGGATTTCTCTGGTGGATAGAATTCGCAACGAAGTCATTCGCCAGAGAACTAAAGTCACCGACATTGCGCGTTGAATGAGCATGCTGAAGTGGAAGTGGGCCGGCCATGTCTGTAGACACGGTCGATGGAGCAGACATGTGTTAGAGTGGAGACCGCGTATTAGCAAACGTAGTGTGGGACGCCCTGCGGCACGATGGATCGATGATTTGAAGAAGGTGGCTGGCAGCGGATGGATGCGGACCGCTCAAAACCGGGATGGTTGGCGATCTTTGGGGGAGGCTTACGTTCAGCAGTGGATGGCAATTGGCTGATATGATGACTTGTAATAGCATTTACTGCAATCAAAACTTCAGCTAAATGTGGTGTTTATTATCTACTAATGCTGAAATCGAAAAACAAGCAGTTTTCCGTTTTCAGCAGTGGATGTTTAAATTCCTCCTGACCTGACTTGCAGGTATGTGTTACCAAGAAACTGAAATGTGGAGGTCTGGTAGGCAGGCTCTGCATGTAAAATACTGGCATTCAGCTGAATCCGGTTTGACAGGAAGCCGACCCCAATATAGTTTGGATTAGGATTGTTAGGTCTGGACGTTTGCAAAATAATAGGTGTGTTGATGAATTTGACTGACGTGTGATTGAACACATTGAAATAACTACTGCTGCACATAAACTTGTAGATAATAAGCATTTCATAAGCAATGGACAATAGTGCTCTTAGGTAAAACGACAAAATAATATTGAGTGATCAATGAAGTATGTATTTTATGGAAATTGCACTGTCTGGATGATTGAACACGAATTATTCATTCATTTTAGCATTATGACAATCTTTTGAAGGTTGTAGTATCTAGCGTAAAAATGACTGAAACATTATCTCTGACTTTAATTTCAGGACTTTACTTTAAAGACCTTGTAGTTTATTTCGGCGTTTTGTCTTAGCGAAGTTGGATCGGAAAGACCAACTTCCTCTTTTTTTATCAACTTAAGCATATTGTCCCAAAGCTAGGCAGGTCCCTCCCATAGTCTGACTCTCTTCCCGGTGTGTTCCCACTCTTCCCGATGTGTTGTCAACCCGCCGTCACGCCAGCGTTACCTAGGCCTTGCTCGGCGACGACGCCAGTCCCCAGTCCCCTGGCTCCCACTGCGTGACTACTCTGGCCCATCTACTCCATCGCCTTTCGGCAAACCTTGAGTTTTTTTTTTTTTAAACCTTTTTGCTATTCCACCAATTCGCACTAAACGTTTCCAAACGTCTTTTATAATGCGCACAGCAAAGGAGTGGGTCTCTCTGCCTGCGTCTGTGTTTCCGATCTCATAAGACCCTAATCTCTTCAAAATTAGAGTGAACAGTCTTCTTCTGGGTAAGCTCGCTCCATTGTCGACTTTGTCTCTGTCATCTATGACCTAGACTAGAGTCAAGAGCAAACCCATAAAAAAATATATATTATATCCTCATGACGCGTTTTCGAGAAGTCGTTTATCACTAAACATTAAACAGAACAATAATGGGTCATCGTTGCATAGGCCGACCGGTCGAAAGTACTTCAATGTGCAACTCCGGAGTGCACCTTTCTACTTGCCTCGTAGTATTGGTATCGGTTTCGGTACCGAGCGCTATGTGCTGCTATGCGGTGGCGATGTCGTGCATTTGTGATAGTTTAAATGGCCGCCATTCTCTTTATACTTTCACCTGCAGTTGAAAGTTCAAACGAGTACTTTTAATGCCGAAATTAAATGAAGTAGGTATATCGATTTAAGTAATTAGGTATTTGGTGCCTGCTCGGGGTGAACAAAGTGAAGTTTTTTCCCTTTATTATTGTTAATGTGTGTTGTGTTTGTGTGAAACAAATGTTGTGTTTGTGTGAAACAAATTATTATTGTCTTTCTGTTTTTCTTTTTCCGGCGTGTTTTTTTGAACATGGTTCGTTTCATGGTACAAACTATTGGTAACGCAGTGAAAAGCCAAGACAGATTAATACACTAATTGTATTTATACTCTATGAACTCACGACAGCATTCTTGACTTTTAAGTTAGTACTTTGAGTCGACTTCAAAAAAAGGAGGATGTTCTCAATTCGACTGTTTATTCTGCGAATTTTGATCTAAAGGCGAGGAGCTATTCAACTCAGAAAAACACTCTTAGGTATATGATTAAGCAGTGTAACAATTTTACATATGTACATGGATGGACCAACAAATAAATAACTTGTTGAGGTAAACCATACATATTTAGGTCGTCAAGGTGTTTAATAAGATATTTCCAATAAACTTCAGTGTTTATAAACGAGGAAAATGTAATATATTTTATGTATGTACATGGGTATGTCATGTTACATTAGTATGCCATGTGTTCTGTATTTTATGGTTATTGTATGGTAAATAGGTTGTTGTTCTGATGTAGGACTTAATCCATTGGTTAGGGCTATCAGGAACAGAACGCCAAAGCATAAACGCATCGGCGTGCCCCCGACGCCCAACCACAAATTCGCCCTACTTTTTGTCATATTTTGGTGACGTTTGGCGTACAAGGCACGCGCTTGCTTGTCATGTATACGTGACAATGACGTTCAAAAGGTAAACGATTATCTAAAATAAATTTTGATGGTATCATTGTGTGAGATTTATCAGATTTGAATTCATCCAATTGATTTCCTACCTCAGTAACTAAAAGTTCGGCCAAACTGAGGCGATTCTCGCAGGTTGAGGGAAAATTTTGGTTAATATAAATTCGATGAAATACAAAGGAACCTTTAGTTGCCTTAATTCGACTACTGTGGATATCAGATGTCCTTTCCAAATCTGCAAAAATTCTTAAATCCTGAAACATATCTTGTAATGCCACTTCTTCCCAGCTAAAACACTAGGAAGTGGTGGCGGGCGGGTGTTTTGAGGGACTGTCTTTGACATTCAAAAAGTGCTGGCACTCAGACAATTTTTTTTATGACTGATAATTTCGCGTTTTTCCAAAACGTTTTATGCATAGAATTTTTTTATAAATCATTTATGTACTAGTAAAAACACTGTGCAAAGGCGGACTTAGGAATTTTCTACCAGTCGACCTTAGGGCGGTGCAGAGACAACATGGCAGGTGCAACTTAAAGAAAAATAAAAGAGAGAAGAAAAAAAAAATAACATTAATACATACATACACATCAAACTTATTAGGTTTTATGCGTATGTGGAATATCACCGTCTACCGGTAACGCATCGTCGATTCGCCTTACGTTTTGTAGTCCGACGATGAATTGATAACTTTTGATTTTAAATAACACTAAGTTAAATTCTTCCGACCCCCATACCACCAACAAACAATCATTAAAGTGTCGTCCTCGTATCAAAATGCATAGCAACTAATACATAACTGAGTAAGTATATGGGTTTGTACATAATACCTATTGATCTACGTTAAGTGGTCGTGTATTAACTGTCTGTGTCGCTGCGGGTCGTAGTGGCAGGAACGCGGCCAAGGGCGTCTGTAAGGGTTGTTTAGATAGTAAAATAAATTGTTAAGGTATGTATATAGGTACCGAGAGAGTTGGGGCTTTGAAGTTTTTGTTAGGGGAAGGAGTTGGACTATGAGTGTTTTCTCGTTGCCTAGTGACTAAGTAGTTTGTGAATGCATGTCAAATTTAGCATGAAAACTTAGATATAATTTGACAGTTTCAAATTCTCAATTCAGAAAGTGTTACCCAGTATAACATCTAAGGCCGCGTCCCCACTATGTTGTGACGACAGATTATCGTGTCGTTTAAAGCGTCGTGGCTTGTGTATTTAAATGGAGCTGTTCACATATAGGACGACACGATTAACAGTCGTCCACGACTTTTTACATACAAAATGTATGTGACAGTCGTCCAATGATAAAATCGTCACGACATAGTGGGATCGCGCCCTAAGAGCCAATTCTACGTATTTTAAACAACGTTAGTATTCGCATGTCACTCGCATGACATGTGAATGAGTAGGTACGTTGTTTAAAAATTGAAAAAAACGCCCCTTAGAAGATTCTTTAGTTTTTAGTTAGTGGTTATTTTCTTTTAATGTTGTGTTTTTGTGTGTCATTTCTTACGGAATATCTTTTAATGTTGTGTTTTTGTGTGTCATTTCTTACGGAATATCTTTTAATGTTGTGTTTTTGTGTGTCATTTCTTACGGAATATCTTTTAATGTTGTGTTTTTGTGTGTCATTTCTTACGGAATATCTTTTAATGTTGTGTTTTTGTGTGTCATTTCTTACGGAATATCTTTTAATGTTGTGTTTTTGTGTGTCATTTCTTACGGAATATCTTTTAATGTTGTGTTTTTGTGTGTCATTTCTTACGGAATATCTTTTAATGTTGTGTTTTTGTGTGTCATTTCTTACGGAATATCTTTTAATGTTGTGTTTTTGTGTGTCATTTCTTACGGAATAAACGAGTTTTGTTTCTTTTTTTTTATTTCCCTACATTTTTGTAGTCTAGTTATTGTTTTTTTTAAGTAAGTTAAAAGAAATTAACGGCGAATATGGATCGGTTTTTTGAGCTAAGTAGATCATTTGAAAGTTACATAAGTAGCAGTAAACTGAATTAATATTGTTAGCGACCTAAGTGTAATCGTACGGTCTCGTTGAATTTTTTAATTCGAGATTTTTTTACGTTAGCGTTGTTTATTTTCAGTTGCTTTCTAAGTGATAATTTGTTTAAGTCAACTGAAATTTGCAGACTCCGTAAGATTGTAATAGATCTTTATTAGATTATAATTTCTCGATATATTATTAATCTAAATTCAATAGTTTCCAACATATCCGTGTCTTATTTAGAAAAAATAGTTTACAATTTCACGCAATATACGGCGTTTGCCATTTTCCGGTGACATAGATTTAAGAAATGTCTTTAGAAATAAGGGTTGCAATCTTTTATCAAGTCGCAATGCTGCCTGCAATTTTGTCGTGTATGACGTAGAGTTTAATGTTCCAAAATGTTATAATACTCATGGGCGTGCAATAGGCTACAGTCAGCCAGCCCATACATAATGCCACGAAAAAAACTCTCCACATTATTCAGGGTTAAAATCAAGATACTGACGAAATGGCTGGCCTACCCTTACTGTAGCCTACTGCACGCGCATGATAATACTCTAAAGTTAAGATATGGGCATTCAGTAGACTTCCTTCGAGCGTTACAAACTGAAATAAGTTGCGTAAGTACAGAAAGGAAACCTTTCACGTTTCAGAAAGTCGCTCTAGAAATCTCAAACATTTGCGTGTCGATTTCAGGGTTGGTCTCATAGTAAAAGTTGTTCATAATGATGAGTACAATGACCCCCTTTCAAATATTTCGTTTAATCTGTTACACCCTGTATATTTTTAAATTTGTACGTTACGACCCACCTTTGCATAAATGGTTAAGATTTTTAGATTGCAAATCGATAGAATTTTATAATTGTTTAATATTTTCACGATTTCAGCAAATTAAATATAAAAAACAACAATATTAATGTCAATATGTTCGATATAAATAAAAATAATAAAGAGAATAAAAACATAAAAGAATTATAAAATTCTATCGATTCTTATTCTAAATAATCTCAACCATTTATGCAATGGTGGGTCAGATAATTGTGGTTACTGACTGTACAAGATAAATCGTGGCTAAATAAAACATCCGCACGGGTTGATCTTCAAAGTTAAGCAACTTGCCGAAGTCGGTCTGTGGATGGGTGACCATATTAACATAACGAGACTCCTCCGTGCCTCGGAAAGCACGTTAAGCCGTTGGTCCTGCGATCATTTGTAGATCTTTGGCAGTCGTTACGGATTGTCAGAAGCCTGAAAATCTGACACCAGTCTTGCCAAGAAGTACCGTGTTACCCAGTTTCTGGGTTGTACAGGTCAGATAGGCAGCTGCTCCAGGTAATGTACAGGTATTCAGCTGAATCCGGTTTGAATGGAAGCCGACCCCATGTGAAGAATTGGCTAGGCAGAGTAATTATGTCGACAACAATAAAATCTGCGGTATTTCTAGAAAAAAATAATTTGAACTAGTGTACGGATTCTATATCCTTTGCTGTGCGTATCTTCATCAACATCCATTTTAAATCGTGGTCCACCATCTGAAACCCTCTTTTCTCTCCTCAGGCACGATGCGTTGGCTTCACTCGCTGGCAGTAGCTTGCCTACTACACCTGGCGTCGCCCGCGGAGTACCTGCTGCCCGGCGACGTGGTCCCGCTCCACTACGATGTGAAGTACGCCTTCGATATCGATCCTGCCACCAACTTCAGCTTCTATGGAGTCGTGGACATTTTGGTGAGTGACCACTTTAGTAACGACTTCAATCATACAGCTAGGGTTGCCAACCGTACTCTAATATAGAGTATTGTACTCTGTTTTGCGTAGACGTAGGTACTCTATAATCTACAAGAGCAATAGACTTGTTTTTTTAGTGTTTTAATTGAACTGAATGAAATTCTATCATTTCAGTATTCCATTGAAGGAGTTTTCGTCTTTTTGGTCATAATTGCAAATTGGTGATAACAGAAATCCATGGCTTAATTGGAATTCTCTTATTAATTGTTTTAAAAACAACAACATTTTGCTTTCGCAATATGTAATAAAGGTACTCTTTTTTTCTACGGCTGTACTCTTCATTTGCCCTACCTAAATTAGAAATACTCTATTTCTTGTAAAAAACGTTGGCAACCCTACATACAGCCTCACTGTGGCATGCCATAGTCGTCATGCTTCCGTTGTGAAAAAGGAATAGTACTATGAATCTTATATGGCTCCGTCTCTCTTCCACATCGGAATCATGATGGCTTTAACACGTCATATTAGGGCCCATGAACTGTGCATTTACAGGATAAAAAAAAACTTAACATAAGACGATTAGACGACGGCTTAGAACCTACTTTCCAGAGGTTAACTCTTACAATCAAACAATTTCACCAGCAGGTATCTAAATGATATCATTAAGGCATTAAGTCTGCCTTTGTAACTCTGTTTTGCGTGAAGTTTTAATAAATAAATAAATAACTAGCATCTCCGGTCTGCCGGAGGCTTCTCCCGCGTGAAAGTCATGTTCAAATTCATGATAAAATGTTACCTACATACTGTCCTGTGGCCTATGTCAGACAGTCTAAATATACCTATATAACTTATTATATTGCGATTATGTATTTGTATAAAAACTTGCAAAGTCTCGGAGTAAGCTAGGAATAATATAATATAATCTAGTCTAGTTACATTAACATACTAGTTAACTTATTAAAATAATTGCTTATTAACATGTAGCTTGTAGCATTATTAAAATTCTAGCAAATATCACATTCCTACATACGAATTAAATCGAAAGTAAATATAGCAAAGCATTCAATTCAAATTCACCTTTTACAGTTCATATTAATTGGAATATTTACCGTCTAAGTGACGATGAATCATGAGCGGTAAGGTTAACAACTTGTGTCAGTGGCAAACTGGATTAAGAATTAATTAGTGCATTTTAAACGTCATGGTTAAACAAAAAACCACATTGAAATCGGTCCCTCCACTTAGGAACCACGATAGAGACCGAGGAAGCCTGTAACACAACATTATTTTTGCAGTTGTAGATTAAAAAGACGAGGTCCGAAATGATATAAGAACAATTTATTGATTGTCAGAGATTTAATTTATAATTGTAGCGCCCGACAGTATCGGGAACAGGGCCCAAGCTACCGGCGTCTTGCCTCCATAGTGAGGAACCTCCTAACAATACGAGCCGTGTCCAGAATTAATGCTTTCTGAATCAAGCACTTGATCCAGCCGCCTAATGGGAGCCTCCTAAGGTGTTGATCGAGCCTTGTGAGCCCTCATGGCAATTAATCCATTGGCTGATACGACTATTGGTACAATGATTGCTGAGTCCACATCCTACATGTCGACAACCTGTACCTAACCTTGGGCAGTTAAGGTTGGCTTCGTGCAGTGGGGTCTCTCCTTCTCCCTTTTAAACCCATCCGAAAAGTTTGTTTAAAAGATCGCTTTTGCACTTTTCATAAGCACCTTATCATCTTTATTTGCATTTTGGTAGGTTAAATGGCGTAATGAAGATCTATGATTCCATAATTCAAGAAAGTAAACAATGAAGATGTATTAATTTATCTTTCAAGCAACCCACTAGATACAATACATAACACAGTCTCCGTGTGGGTTGTACACCAATTTGTTTACGTACACACTGTCCCAGTGTCGCAGTATTGCGTCCCTGGACAAGATTTATAGTGTGTAAGTAATTTCATTGGGCAAAAACACAACAGCAATTTATCAGCACGCCAATAAAAATAAACAAACATCGGACCGAGAAAATTTACTCGTAAATAAAACGAGTTCATAGTTTTACCGTTTCTGTATTATTTTATTTATAAGACATTAAATACTGGTCTGAGGAAAATAAAACAAGCCATAACAACATAGGTATTATAAATATTTATAACCCAAACATACATAATGTAGGTACACATGTTTGGGTTATCTATAATCTTATAATATATTATATTTCTTGTGTGCGTGGGTATGTCACTGAACTCCTCCTAAACGGCTGGACCGATGTTGATGAAATTTTTTGTGTGTGTCCAAGGGGATACGAGAATGGATTCACAATTGGACCCGGTAGGTGGCGCAGCAAACGATTTCTATAATTTTTCGTCAGACACAAAGCAAACGTTAGGACAGGATAACGTATGTCGGGACGACTAGAAGTACTAATATAATATAATAAAGCTGAAGAGTTTGTTTGTTTTAATGCGCTAATCTCTGGAACTAATATTCGGATTTGGAAAATTCTTTGCGTAAATGATAGCCAAATTCATGAGTAAGGCTATACGGGAACGGGAAAAAACGGGATATGCGCGTACGAAGTCGCGGGCAAAATCTAGTAGGTGCCTAATAAAATCTAGATCGATACGGTAAGGCCATAAAGACTATTAAAATGCCCACTAAGTAGGTATCATAAACAAGTCTCTATCATAGAGTTGTTCATAGACAATAGATTCTCTATACCGTTATGAACGGTATGGCGGGAATTAGCATAAAAATAGTTTGGTGTTTCTCTATAGTCCACGGTCGATAACCTATTTGAATTTTAAAAAGCTTTTCTGATTTATTTTGTTGACTCGATATGTTTTGACTTTGAATTTGCACGTTGGCGTTTTGTTTGACATAACATCACGCCGGAATAAGCTAAAAGTAGAGGAAGAATTTTATAGTACCCACGGTCACATTTCGCCACTTGGTTTAAATTCTATGTTATATTAGGTTACCTTATTGCTATCAATGAAACTAATCTGGGGGGGCTACTCTCTAAACCCGAAGTCCGTAGTTTCGGGCTTAGTTGCGGGCGTTTTCTACCGTATCACTTACGGACTTACGATTAGGTCCGAACCCGAACTAAGAATGAATGACAACACGATTTGACATTAAACAGTTACTGTCAAATCGTGTTGTCATTCATTCTTAGTGGTTAGGTGATTCGGAGTACCCCCTGACTACAGGCTGATTTTCGATTGTCTGAAAACTACAGCTGGTCGATTCTGTTATCATGTCGAAGTGAAGGCTCCGGTGAAGTGATCACGAGGTGAGCTGTCAATGCATATAATTAAGATGGAATGACAGCTCACTTCGTAATCACGTGACTTCTTGATTATATGGATTGACAGCTCACCTCGTGATCACTTCAACCAAGCTCTCACTTCGACATGTTTACAGAATCGACTGGCAATTTTACACTTTTCTCGACCGGGGGTCGAACCTAAGATATAGCAAGTTGATCTAAGCTTATGGCTCTCAGCGATAGTGTAGCATTTTAAAAGTAAAAAAAATATAGAAATCCGATTAATGTTTCCTCAGATTACCTACCGCAGTCAATGTGCGTCGCCTTTTCCCAGCTGTGTTGGGATCGGCTTCCAGACTAACCGGATGCAGTTGTATACTAGTATATAACAAGAGCGATTGCGTGAATTCCACAACCCAGCTACTGGGCAACACACCTTATACCCAAGCAAGCCTGCTGTCAGTTTTTCTGGCTTCTGATTCTGACCGTTACGACTGTCAACGGTGTTTAAATGACACCTGGGGCCAACAGCTTAACGTGATTTTCAAGGCACGGGACACTCGGTATGTAACGGATAGTCACCCATCCACGGGCCGACCTCGGCTTACTTACACGTTAAAGTTCGACCCGTGCGTTTGTTATTATGTAGCGACAAGCTCCTCTATCTCGAGGTTACCTATTTCCTTAAACAAAACACTATTTTGATCTCTTAGTTTTGGACTTAAGATAGATGTAGTTTCCCACTATGTAATTTATTTATTTATTTAATCTTAATGTACAATAGTGGTACATGGGTGGACTTAATGCATCAAGGTATTTTCTACCAGTCAACCTTTGGGTTAAAAAGGCTACACGGAATTTTGTTTCGGAAAGAATACACAAATAATAAATATTATACTTTTAAAATACATATATATGTATATGTATTTTCTTATGCAAAAATAATAAAAACAAATAAATATGATATTTAATAATCTTACTGATTAAGAGAATTCATAATAATCATGACGAAGAACAACTAAGAATGACAAGCTTTTAAGTAGTGTTTTCGGATTTTACGCTTAAAGGAAAATTTACCTACGCCTTCTTGATGTAAAGGGGTAGCATATTCCAGAGTTTAATGGTAGAAATAGCGAAAGAATTAGACAAAAAACCCGGTGTGGTGAGAAGGTATATGAAGGGATATGTAATCACACAAATATTATTATATGATCACACTAATATTATAAAGGCGAAAGTTTGTGAGTGTGTGTGTATGTTTGTTACTTCTTCACGCGCAAACAGCTGGACCAATTTAGATGAAATTTGGTATAGAGATTTTTTGAGTCCCGGGAAAGGACAAAGGGTAGTTTTTATCCCGGGAGTATGTTCTCTTGGGATAATTTTCGACATTCACGCGGGCGGAGCTGCGGGCGACAGCTAGTTGATAGATAATCTTGTATCCAAGTATTACGTGGGCGAACAACGACAATCGACAGTTACAGCTGTGAGGTCAGAGACACGACACGCGACATCGAGGCACAGTTAGATAAGTAAATGGTTGGTGACAACTCTATTGTGAGTGTGCTGCCTGATAGGAGGCGGTTTATAATTAAACTCAACTCATCAGGGAGCCATTAGCTGGCACGCAAGGGTGGGTTAAGGCTTTTGGCCCTACAACTCAGAATTATACAGTTACTAGCCCTCGCTTCGTATGAGCAGAGCATATTATAATATTAGCTTCCAGTCGACATGATTTTTTACGACATCTTCAACAATTATGTATTTATTTACCAACTATGGATGACTTACAGCTAAAACAAACAGAATAAAAAAAAATTCATGTGAGCGTGTGTGCGTGTGTGTGTATTGTCATATTTTAACCGTAGTGAATTTTCGTATTTTATTGTGATACTTCCTGCGGCTGAACATTGTTTCCCAAAATACAAGCTTAAGTATAGCTTGGGAATCAGTAGCAGTACCTTTTGAGCAATACACTAATATACGATGCATATGTTAGATTATCCTAAGATGAATGTATTAACTGGCGACAATAAAGTCATTTTTTTTTTAAATTATACACTTAAATCTTCCTCATCGAAAGAATCACGCACCATTGGTGAAAATCGAATAAATTTCCATTCGGATTTTTTTAATTTATGGCGTGGAGACAGACAGACGCGGCGGAGGGCAGTTTTTTAAATGAAATTATGTAATTACAAGCTGTCCGCTTAAATTTCACTTTGGCAGAAATAAACCTCATTAGGAAATGGTTTTTCAAGAATTCTTCCTTATTGCACATACATTTGCTCAACTTTGCAGAAATTTTGAAATCTGCGGTTTTGTCTAACGACTAGTAGGTACTGAAGGTACAATGGTAATCAATAATTAATGAGTCAATAAAGAAATAACTAAAAACACACGATGACTTACAACAGCTGTAACGTTTAAAACAAAATATACTTAAAAACCTAATTAACAATCATCATCTTCCTGCCCTTATCCCATGTTACTTGGGGTCGGCGCAACACGTTTTTTTCTTCCATTCTGTCCTGTCAACCGTCACGCTATCACTAACTCCCTTTTCTTTCATATCACTCCTAACACAATCCATCCATCTTTTCTTTGGCCTCCCTCAAAGTCAAAGTCAAAGCATTGATTTCAAATAAACCATTATCAGGTACCTACTTTTGAATTGTCAAAGTCAGTCCGTCAAAAACATGAAGCTATTTGCACATTCGAAAGCGTAGATCTCTATGGAGAAGAACGTGCAAGAAACTCCGCGGACACTCTTTTAAATCATTTTATGTTTTCAAAAATCCTGGTTACATTAACCTTGTTGCTTCTTCTATATATGAGAACAATGTAAAGAAAGAAAAAACAATTTATAGTATCAATTATTAAAATGCGTCAGTGGCAACTAAGGGATGACCAGTCTCCTCTGACGGCGCCCGTTCACGAACATGTGATCCTCTCCTCTCCCTGTCCATCCTATATACATATAACAACCTAATTAACAATGGCGACAATAAACATTAGAAGCAAATTCATATTCAAAATATTTAATTTCACATAGCCATACTACGTTTTATAAGTGCCCATCATGTGTGAGATAATCTGTTAATAAATTACCAACATTTTATGACCTAGGTAATTAGGTCTGAAATAATTTTTTTTATAATAATAATATAAAAATAATTATATCTTGGGACAACTCACACACGGTCATCCGATCCCAAACTAGGCAGAGCCTGTACTATGGCAACCAGACAACTGATAAACATACTTACTTATATATTTCTAAAAACATACATATTATAGACAAATTACACCCAGACACAGTACAAATGATCATGCTCATCACACAAAGATTTGTCCCGGGTGGGAATCGAACCCACGACCTCCGGTTTAGCAGTCAGGGTCACTAACCACTTGACCAACAGGCCAGTCAGAGAGAATTTGACAGTATCATCAAAATATTTTCAGTAACCAAGGTTGGGGCTGGGCTTTCAGGGCGCGCCAAAAATAATTATGTTTTATGGTCACGTGCAGGTAAAAAAAAACATAAAAATCTCGCATGCAACGATAATAAAACCTACCAAGTGCGTGTCGGGCCACGCGCAGTGTAGGGTTCCGTAGTTGCACATCACAATTAAAGACTTCTAACTAATTTTCAACGAAATTTGTAAGTACGACATTTTCTTTCTCCAAGTGAATTTTATAGGTTGGTCGACTATTACTCGTTAACTTGTAAAGCCTACTTAGCTGTGATACTTTTCATTTTAAATTCGTTATTTATGCTACTACCATGATTTTTTTCACGTGTCCAAAAACAACAGTTTAGCTGGCAGAGCGGACACCCACACACTTGACTCTAACAAAAATTAGCACCTTGAAACTTAATATTTCGCAAACGGATCCTTGGATGGAAAAATGGTTTTCGCACACCCTCAATATTTTTAGACGACCTATCCAACGACACCATGCCCTGGAATATATCATAAAAAAATATATCAACGTCACTTTTTCAAGATTTTATTTGAACTACTTGGTCGGCGTGATTAAATTAAATTTCTAGTGCTAGGCATCTCTGGCCTAAACTGCGGACAAACAGACAGACGGCCATGGCGAAACTATAATTGTTCCTTGTTGACTACTTGGAACCCTAAAAAGGTGTGTTTAACTAACACCAGGAATCTGTTTTTGATTTAATTAAGTTTTGTCCTTGCCATAACACCGCGATGCTCGACTTTCGACTTTCGAAGACCCCTATTGCGTATGGATATGCAAAACTGTTGATTATTTATAAGCTATTAAGATTTGACGACTCATATTCTTGCATCTTGGTTGCTCAACCGCTAACCCTGAGGTTTTATAGCCAACAGTTCATATAGCTTATGCAGAGTTCGTCATCTGTAGGTATGCAATCTCTCATCTGCCTAGCCTTTTCCCAACTATATTGGGGTCGGCTCCCAGTCAAACCGGATTCATCTAAATACCAGTATTTTACGTGGAGCGACTACCTACCAGACCTCCACAACTCAGTAACTGGGTAACGCGGTACTTCTTAGCTAGACTGGAGTAAGATTTTCTGGCTTCTGACAATCCGTAACGACTGCCAAAGATCTACAAATGACCGCAGGACAAACGGCTTAACGTGCTTTTCCATTCACAGACCGACAATAACAAGCGTTGCTTAACCTTGAAGATCGACTCGTGTGGCTGTTATTATTTAGCCACGAGCTCCTCATCTGTATGCCATCTCTAAATAGTATCAAAGTCACTCGTTCTGTTTCTCCGCTTACTTCTTGGTTTTCACTGATAGAAACAGCGGTACCCGAGAAAGCTTTGTGCATATAATTTGCATCCGTGCAACCGGAGCGGGTCACTAAGGGTGTTACCACACCAATCGATCGATGGTAGAATAAATTAGTCGACGTCGATCGATAGTTTCTACTTCTTTCTTCGATCAGCCAAAGTTACCACACCAATAGATCAACGTCGATTGATAGCATCGATCGATCGATTGGTGTAGTAACACCCTAATGATATTTTAACTACCTAGTTATAACTACCTAGTTGTCCTTCCAAAATATCGATTTTTATGGCATAAGTACTGGATATTTTCACCGAAAAGCAATAGGTTTATTTCCAATGAAAAACATTATGATTAATGAAATAAATAAATTAGTTAAAAGGTAAATGGAAAAAAATCGTGTTTGTACTGTTGATCCTTGAGGAGTTCGCTTCGTCTGGAGCCAAACCTGGATGGAGGGTGTCATGTATGGTGCAATCAGGTCATATTATTTTTAAAAATAATTGTCATTGGAACTAAACTATCATATAAATTTCAACTCTAGGAGGAGAGGTAGTAGTTCTAATTCAGGTTGCAAGATTTGACCTAAACAAACTAACAAACACTCATCATCTTCCTGCCCTTATCCCATGTTACTTGGGGTCGGCGCAACACATTTTTTTCTTCCATTCTGTCCTGTCAACCGTCACGCTATCACTTACTCCCTTTTCTTTAATATCACTCCTAACACAATCCATCCATCTTTAGCCTCTCTCTCCCTGCCCATCCATCCACATTTATATTCATAACTCTTTTAGTTACATGCATTTCATCCCTCCTCTTTCACATACCATACCAAGATAAGCGGTTCCCTTTTAACATTTCCGTCACCGGCACCACTTTTAAGCTACCTCTAATGAACTCATTCCTCACTTTATCCATTCTCAATACTCCACACATCCATCTCAACATTCTCATCTCCGCTACATGCAATCTTTTCTCATCCGTCTTTTTCACAGCCCAACATTCTGATCCATATAGTACGACAGGTCTTATCACGGACTTATAGATTTTGCCCTTTAACTTGAGGGAAACAAACACTGCAGGATAAATAAAAGCTTATAATTAAATTGTAATTTTAGTATTTCCCGAACCGAAGTCAGTTTAAATTGTCTGGTTTCAACAACAAATCCTCTGTATGAATTGCAGTTTGCCTTATTTATTATCCTTGTTCAATTCTAATGAATATTGTTATTTTCGGTTTCCTTCACCTACACTTGGAGACTTGAGTTATGTCATAGTTAAATTCATATTATTTATTTGTAAAACATAGGTACAATATAATAAGATCTTATTCTAATGTCAGGATCGTTATGTTTAACTAAATAGTCATACAAATTTTGGATACATTTAATACTTATTTGCCATCAGTGGTTTTGCTTTCTTTTCTGAGTGCGATTACCTTAAGGTCTTAAACACACCTTTTTAGGGTTCCGTAGTCAACAAGGAGCCCTTATAGTAGTCCGTCTGTCTGTTATTGTGTTAGTTAAAGGAATCCAAGCCGAGAGTCCGAAAGCACTATAATAGTGTGCTTTCGCTTGTCAGTCATTTATTTAAACTAGGATGAAAATCAGCAATTTTCATTCATCCTCAAAACGCCAGCCGGTCACCACCAGTGTTTAAGCTGGGAAAACGATTGGCGCAACAAACTCCCCAGCACAGTTAAATAAAATTAATGGACATCCCATCTCAAAAAGTGTTTTTAGTCTTTTTAAACCCTCCGTTTCTTCACCTAACCGCAGCACAATCGCTTGCACTGATTGCCATGCGCAATACAACGTCTGCGCTCGACAGCAATGACAAACTTCTCGAAGGTTTTCCTCGAGACAAACTTGTGTACCTAGGCGTATAAATATAATACTTATTTAATACCTACGTAATGTATGTACCTAGGTGTTGAGTTTGTTTACAGACAACTTTAAATTGACATTTACACCGAGACTTTGATTATTATAAATATCCATTTACCGCCTCGCGTTGTGAACTTGTACAAGCTTCATAAATATGGCTATGGTTTTTAAAAGCTGCGTGCACAAAAGGAAATGTCAGTGGTTTGAAGAAAATTCATGTATCGTACTGCATTTGTAGTGGTGCTATTTTGAGGTGACAGTATCTATTAGGAAATTTATTTTAATCATAATATATTATATAATTATTATAATCTATGTAGGTACCGATGTTACGATCGATTTTCGTAACTGGGGGGCTATTCTCTAAGCACTAAGTTCGTATTCTACTCCGTATCACCTTACCACGCTTTTTTATGACTTGGAAGTAACTATGAAGGCCTTGTCAGACTCTTACTGACTAAAACCCATCCGTGTTCCTTCTAAAGCCCTTTGCGTTCCAGGGCCGCGGTGACTCTTTCGAACAGATTCCGCAACCCTGGCAGGAACTTACCACGCTGCGGTTCTTTTTGTTGCCGTACAAACTTCGTTTCTTAGTTTTTCATGTGACGGTATTGATGCCGCTACACCTTAGTCGCCTCTTACGATACCCAAGGGAAGTGATGGGATGGGGCTATTCTTTCACGTCCGACACCATACAGAACATCTATCGATAAACCTTTTTTCCAATTACCTACTTAGCTTTTCTTTTTGTTTGCACTACAGTTATCACATAAGGAACGTCAGACATCCCAGAATGATGAAACGAATTGCAATTAGTGTCAAATTGCCCATTATTCATTCTAATTTATGACTAATCTGTGTCAATCAAATTCGATTTTATGCTTATACTGTCCTTTATTTTCTTATTATGTTCTTGTTTGAGACAGCATCCTATCCTACTAATTACACCTATTATTAAGCACAGGACAAACATTTAAGTAAGTGTAACTACAATTATACGGTATTATTGCACTGGGCAATTTCTTACAGGCAACCTTTGGATGGACTGAACTAAAAAGTATACTTAATTATAGATTTAGGGCTAAAGCCTCAAAGGCTGAATTAATTTAGATAAAATTATGCACGTATATGTACTACGGTTTTTATGGATTGGAAATCATCAAATGGCTTCTTCCGCTCTGGGTGGAGCGGGTGGGAGTGTCAGACTCTTACTGATTAAAACCCATCCATGTATAGAGGTATGCGGAACGGAGAGTAAAGTCCCGCATTCCTCCACTGACAAATTGGGAGGATCCTCCGTACCAGACGGTTATTGTGTCTGGTGGGCAACTGCCCGATAGGTGATATTCGGACTGTTGTATATGTTCAAATCGCACGGAGAACTTTGCTTGCGCGATGCAGGATTTCGTTGTTAGTTCGTCGTAGATGGCTTTGCGGTTATTTTTGTTGACGTATAAATTTCAGTTCTTAGTTTTTTTTTTTTCATGTGGTGGCATTGATGCCACCACACGTGCTCCTCTTAATGCCCTGTGCGTCCCAGGCCCGCGGTGACTCTTTCGAAAAAAATTCACAACCCTGGCAACATATCTACTAAGTATACTACCTGAATTATGAGTTTATGACTTACCTGGAAGATACCTAGATTTTATGACCAAAAGCGGGTACGTTACGTTTCCTTGTGGGAAATTCCCGACTATCACGCTGGCGAAGCCGCTGCCAGACGCACTTACTTTCTTTTGGGAAATTCCCCCAGAGTTATTTTAACAACTGTCGGGAATTGATCATTCCCTTAGGGATTTGATCAGATCCTCAATTTCATAATTCCGCTGCGACATACATATCTAATCAAATTATGTAATTTAACTATGAGGTCAGTTAACTGTAGTAAGATTAACTAGATAATGATGTTTAAATAAAGGAGCAGGCTTCTTTATAATGTAACAAATAAATAGGATTAGATAACTAGGTAGTGAGTGGGAACTAATATTAAATCATCAGATTACAATGTGTGATATAATCACTCACATTGTGAGTTATTACTAATACTTAGATAATAGGAAATTACCACTACCTGTAACAAAGAATACTGAAATCAAATCAAATCAAATTCTTTGATTACTAGAATGTAGGTAAATGTCACAACTCTATCGGAATGGTTAAAATCACAAACAGATGATGAAATTGAACTATTATTAACCAGAATATGCTAAAGTAGAACCTGTACCAATCTGAACGTATATCAACCGATTAATCATTAACACACACATACCTACACCACGCACATCCACCTCCCACACACACTAACTCACACTCCACACACCCACACTCACAAACACTACACATGCTTACCTGAACTTGCTACAACAATTATGTAGGTAATCATCCTAGAACCTAAATTTGTTTATTTTATCTTTTTCTTTTCTGTTCTTTTCCTTTTCATTGTGTCTCAACATTGTAAATCGTTAACCATAGGAAGTTGCGAGGTAACCCCATCACAAGTATCCTTATAACTAACCGGGACTGCCTCAATTTTGTGCTGTAGAACAATTGTATGAGAAAAAAAATTAATGGACTATTTAGTGGTCTTGTTGTTATTTTAATGGGTATTTTATAGTTTGACGTAAAAACTTCATTCAACTTAATTAAACCTAATTTCACGAATTCTTCGATTAGCCAATCGAGCCACCGATTGATCAACGTCGATCGATGCCATCGGTGGACGCCAATCAATCAATCAATTGTTTATCGCCCGGTATCAACGTCAATCGATGTCAATCGATGGCATCGATCGACGATCGATTGGTGTGGTAACACACTAAGTTATCTCTTCAGCACTCTTGGTTAACTTGTAGAGAATCGAGGGCTTTAAGTCCTTTTTGTCACTATGTGCATGCAGTCTAAATACTTAAGTAAAAGTAGAGTTGATCCCATTCTAAAAGTGGTTTGCTTTCATAAACCCCTGAAAAATAGCCAACATCTTAAAAAGTCACCGTCAATACGTTTTATGGACTATCCTCCTTTACACCACCAATCCAATCAATGTTAATGACGTCATGCAATGTAAATAACTCGTGTCACAGGGGATGTCCCATCCACTCTGATAACTATCACTTGTACATATATATAATGTACTAGTGGCCCACCCCGGCTTCGCCCGGATGTTTATTTTTTTTCAAAAGTTTCTTCCATAAGAACCTTCTCCTAACAATAACAAATACAACAAAAAAAGAATTAGCGAAATTGGTCCAGCCGTTCACACGTCATGCCGTGACCAAGGGAAATAGGGATTCATTTTTATAAATATAGATAGACTAGCTTCTGCCCAAGGTTTCGCCCACGTCAAAAGTTTTCATGGGTTTAATTTAATTTTCTGAACAGAACAGAACCCTCACCCTTTTTCTAAAATGAAAGTAACTCCTTAAAACATCAGCTATCTGCCACTGAAATTCCCGCCGTTTCAGAGATTCGCGGGAAAACTGGAGTTATATTTGTTTTGCAAGGAACCTTAATTCCCTTTCTAAACCCCTTAGTTACTTCTTACAACACCAGCTACCTGCCAGTGAGAGTCTCGTCAAAATCGGTCCAACCGTTCCGGAGATTAGCCGCACAAACAGGCAGACCGGCAGATAATAATTAAAAAAATGTGTTTTTCTTACATGTACTTTCATGTACTTTCATATTTTCAAAGTAGTAGCATAGTATTACCTGTTCTAGCGCGCGCTAAGTATCTGTTCCTCATAGAACATTTTGATAACAGTGATATTCAGATTCCAGTGAAATATGACGTGAATACACGACAAGCCAAATCAAAATCATTACAAGTGCCACGCATAAATAACTTCTCCGGCAGGCGTCCCTACCGCTTCTTTCATAATACCCAATTTACTAAATCAAATACCTGTAGACATTAGAGACTCAATGTAAAAACATAAAGCGCAAGCTGAAATAACATAACATCAACTCGATTAAAACTTAACAGTTAATAGCGCGTTGATCAAATCTCAGGCCATGGCATGCTAGGACAGACCCCAGAGGCCTACTTGGGTGCTTTGTTTTAGTGAATGAAGAAAACAAACAAAACTTTTAATCTGCACTTATAATAATATTATAAAGAGGAAAAAATTGTATTTTTGTGAGTGTGTATGTTTGTAATGAATAAACTCAAAAACTACTGTGCCGATTTTAAAAACTCTATCACCATTGGAAAGCTACATTATCAGCGAGTAACATAGGTAGGCTATATTTTATCCCCGTATTCCCACGGGAACGGGAACTGCGCGGGTGAAACCGCGTGACGTCCGCTAGTATATAATAAATAAATAAAAAAATATGCATATATGTATATAGTAAACAACTGTTATTTTGATATTATAAACAGACACTTAAATTATATTTATTTGTATAGAAGATACGTGGATGTTGTGTGAATCGAGTATATAATGAATATATGATAACTTGAGGGGTCAAGGCTCAGCGTTGATAGATAAAGTAGAATTGAGTTGGGAGCAGGGGCTTAACTGTTATAGAAAGTTTGGGTTATTAGTTTGTTATATAATAACTGACTACTTGGAATCGTTATTTCTGAGCTTGTTGCTGGGGGCTAGTGTTTGATAACGCATTTTAACGAAATTAAAAAAATTATAATATTCACCTTCAACTAATAGTTATTTATTTGACCATTAGTCAGGCTCCATATTGATCGAAAAACGCGCATTAATGAAATTTAGGTGACCATAATTTTAACCAATGAGTTACTACGAATCAAAAAAATATAATATACATATTTATAATAATGAGTATGCTTACCTAGTAGGTAGTAGTCCAGTCGAAATTAGGGTTCTCACCTCGGAATGAGAGATAATAAACTGTGAACTTCTAAATATAAAAAGTTCTGTATGGTGGCGGACGTAAAAGATTAGCACCACCCATCACTACCCGTGGGTGTCGTAAGAGGCGACTCAGGGACTCACCAGAGAATGGGCAGCAGCAATCTCTGTGCATTGCAACAGCTACACTGCGATCGCCAACCCGCCTGCCAAGCGTGGCGATTAAAGCACACAAATCAAAGCAACACAAAGGACATGAGCCTCCCTCAAGGGGAGCTCCACTTGGGGGAGGCCCATGTCCAGCAATGGACATCTTTCGGCTGATATGATGATGATACTTCTATAAACCTACATTATACACAATTTTAACTGTCTGGTGGACAGTTAAAATTGTGTATAATGTAGGTTAAAAACGAAAATAAAATGTAGATAAACTTTTTACAAAAACAAAAAACAACCGATTCCAGATGAAAAAACACATCAAAGTATAAAATAATACAACTTTGGAAGTCGGTGTTTCTTCGTTTGTTAACTTCCTAAATTAAAATTATTCTGTTTTTTAAGCCAGTAAATCTGACTCGTCTTGCCAAGAAGTACCGTGTTACACAATTAATGGGTTGTGGAGGTCTAGTAGGCAGCCGATCCACGTAAAATATTGGTATTCAGCTGAATCCGGTTTGACTGGAAGCCGATCCCAATATAGTTGGGAAAAAGCTAGGTAAATGATGATTTGAAGTCGGTTGAATTTTGATTATAAAATGTACCCCGTACAAGAAACGTTATTTTGTCGGTGTGTGGTATGGAACCCTCCGCATGAGATTTTGCATCGCACTTGGCCGGTTTATGCTTCTATACTAGCAAAAAAACAAACAACGGGATGGTACTTAGAATATCTTAATAGAAAACCAAATCACTGTTTGCTCAAACCGGGGACCCCAGCACAGGACCCTATATTCAGGTCCAATACACAAATTAGGCAAGAAGATGCTTGAAAAATCTCAAAAATGAAATAAATGATGCTTATAATATTCGTTGGCTTAATTGGCCGTTATTAATCTCCTAACACCTGAGTGCCCAAAGCAAGGAGTGTCTTAAAATAACTAGATATATACCGGACCCAAAAAACCTACGTGCTTAACCGATATTTATTTTTAGGCATGCCATAACAGCCTTGCCAAGGCTTAAACATTGACGCAATCTACTTTCAAATAACAACAATAGTATCATAAGGTAACGTTATGAAAAAAATAACAAAATAACGGCCATTTATATACCTGTGACAACAGATGATATAAAAAGAAACGGTCATAATTTATGTTTTTTTATTGGTTATAGAGAAATCTAATGGTCAAGGCTTGTCTAAATAAGGAAGGTTGTATCACTTGTGACCTGTGCCTGCCGTTCTAAACGATTAAAGTGGCATTATAGTGTCGTTTGCGCAGATATGATATGACCATCAAGACATCAACTATACATATAGGTACAGCACATCAAAATGAAAGTGAAAACTATTTTGCAGACAGCCTAAATGGTTGGAAACACAACATTTAACTGTGTCTAAACAATCCCATAAAATATTCAACATGCCCTCTGTATCTTGAGGTTTTTCCAGTTATGTTAAAGTTATTTGTAAAATGTGACAAGCCTATTACCATCAACTGGGCACAGGTCATGATTCCGTTCTGCTACTGAGAATTGTGTAATGGAAAAACCCAATAACCCGACCCAGTCTAGGACTCCATGCTCAACAGTTGCGCTTGCTACCTCTAGATTAACGAGGCAATATCATAATGTGAATTTCAGGATTAGTCTTGAATGAAGACCATGAATCATCAAATGCAGCGTAGGGTATGCGAGCGATGTCCTTAGCCAATTTGCTGAATTATGTATGCAAGTATGTGTGGGTCCTCTCACAGAAAGGAGTCTTGAGTCCCAGCAGTGGAAACATTCCCGGTTGATAAGGCTTAGTCTATGTTCTGCAGTAGACTGTTACAGGCTGATGTTAGGGAAGTTCCTAGAAGGTAGAAGTATGTGATGAGTCTGTAATTCAGATCCAAAGATCTTAGCCCAGCCATAGATATGAGTCAACTCGTATTAACATAAACATAGCATCCACACTACCCTATATTTAATCCAGTTTCTCTCAAATCATATAAAACCTCTATTTTCTTGTTCACAGCTCAACGTAAAAAAACCAACATCGAAGATCGTGCTCCACGCGAAAGACTTCACAATATCAGAAGACGATGTCACCGTCACGGGTCCTCAAAACTTCAAGGTTGTGGGAGCGAGGCTCAACGACACATACAACCTGCTGACCATCGCCCTGGATGCAGAGATGGCACAGGACCAGAACTACACCCTAACCATACCGTTCTATGGCAACCTGAAGCAAGGGCTCGATGGGACGTATATTAGTACTTATGTTAGTAAGCAGACAAAGGCTAAAGAGTGAGTATTTAAAGTTTTATCACTTAAGTATAATTTAAAATTCATTCCCTGAAAGATAAAGCACAACCAACACCGCTAGGTCCAGAAGCTTGAACACAGGAAAATACATATAAATGGGTTTATAGACGATAAAAGTTTGATTGAAAGTTCTTTCATTGTCAACGGGAAATCTCAGTAGGTCTCTTTAAGCTTTAACAAAAACCCCTTCGGCCTTAGGCCCTTTTGGTATGGACACGCTCAGCGCAATTCTGTGCCCACTATTATTTCTCTTACCTTGTCTTTGTTGCTGTTGTTTTGTGTCAGTGCCGAATAAATGTTTACTATTCTATTCTAACTATATATATCAGTGGTTAAAGTATCAGTGAAGCATTATGCTCTGTGTATGTCTGAATGTCAAAGCAAAGTGTCTTGTTGTCTGGCTTACTGCCAATACCTGCCTTACAAGGATAAAGGAGTATTGTGGTTCGCTTACTAATTAACTTTGAGTACTTCCTTCCTTTGTTTGTGCCTTTAACCCTATGGTTTCTCCCAGGTGGTTCTTTTTCAATGGCTTTTCGACACATTTATTTTTTTGGTAACATAGCTTCAAAAGAGTTGTGTTATTAAAATTCACGTCTGAGATTGATTTATAGCCTTTACTTTAGCAGAAACTTGGCTTCGCCCGCATGGAAGTTGAAAATTATGCCAATGGATCGAACTCCCTGGATAAAAAGTTCAAAAGTACCATGACTTTAGGATTAAAAATGTTACTAAGACTACGTCCTCAGGTACTAACTGATAATTCTCCTTCCCTAGATACCTGATAGCGACCCAGTTCGAGGCGATATCGGCCCGCAAAGGCTTCCCGTGCTTCGACGAGCCGATGTACAAAGCCACCTTCACCATCACCATCGGTCACCACAAGGACTTCACAGCCATCTCAAACATGCCGCTTGTTAACGCTATCTCCGAAAAGTGAGTATGATAATGGATCTATTAACATTAGTTGTATGTCTAGAGAACGGACTTCTCCCGGTGCCTTCGCCAGCATGAATTTCGGAAATTTTCCCAAGGGAACATTCTTTCGACGTAAAATGCATCCCATGATCTTCGTCTTTTTTATCCACCAAAATTCATTAAAATCGAATCGAAAAAATCGTTCAGCGGTTAGGCGTGAAAAAGTAAGGAACTTTACTTATTTACTTTCGCATTTAAAATATTAGTTTGGTTAATTGAGTCTAACTACTGTTGGATGTAGCCTAGCAAGAAGTGGATTTAGAGAGGTAGGCTGGTGCTGGGGACTTTTTACGTGTTTGGGTGCCCACTGAAGAGCACAAACTTTCTTCTTAAATACCGTTAATTCTGGGTAGCATTATCTGTGGTTCTATACATTGCAACAGCTACACTGCGGTGCCAACCCGCCTTCCAAACCTGGCTATTATGGCAACCCACTTAGAAGAGGCATATATCCAATAGTGGACGTCTGTCGGCTGATATGATGTGTTGATGATGATTCTGGTCGTTGCTACTCTTCACTTTTGACTCCTGGCCTCTGGGTAAAATAAAAGCTAGCGTGTGATGTTGGAAACATTTCCAACTACAGTTCCTTGTTTATTAGGTATAGATTTTTATGTATTTCATGTTCTTTCTCTAATTTTTATCTTTTGTTTGTTTTTTTCTCAGCGCTCTTAAAGATATCTGGCCATGGACTCAAATTGAGGAAACTTTCAAGTAAGTACCTAGAACTTCTTAAGTGAGAATATTTCTAAAACTTTAATTCTTCCGGTATATTTACCGACCGATATATGTTTTTCACTATGCTTTATTTTATTTGCAAGCTCAAAAATTGCTTCTCCCTTTCAGAAAGCCGAAAGCCGATTTCGTATGGGACACGTACGAGAAATCGGTGCCGATGTCGACGTACCTGGTGGCCTTCGTGGTGTCCAAGTTCTCGTACGTGCAGAGCCCGGCCGAGCTCTCCGACACCAAGTTCAGGATCTGGGCCAGAAGCGATGCTAGTGATCAGGTAAATTGGAGATTAGAATCTCAGTTTCAAACTTGTGGAGGTGCTTCCCCTGGACTTGTAGGTACAAAAAACAGCCATAGCGCAAATTGCCAGTAACCAGCTGTGCTTGGTTTTTTCTCTCAAAAAGGTTTAATTTAGTTTATATAATGTATCTGAGTTACAGCACTTTTGTAACCTTTAAGGGAGCTCGAGTCTATACTGGGTCGAGTCGAGTCTATATAATTACAACTCCACTTGCACCTATGCACGATGAAACGAAAGCAGTTCGAAGTAGGTACTCAGAGGAGAATTAAGTATACAAATAAGAAGAAAGACTTCTGCTTTGTGCATATTTGGAGAGTGTTGTGTCTGTGACTGCAATATCCTCATGTACACTGCCCATCCAGAGCACTCTTCCGATCTTTGGTCTACCTTGTTTTGTATGATCAATACTTAAACTTACAATTTTTTTTTCATAGACCGCCTACGCAGCTTTAACCGGCCCCAAAGCCCTGACATACTTCGAGCAATGGTTCAACGTGTCCTACCCTCTACCGAAGCAGGATATGATCGCCATTCCTGACTTCGCAGCCGGTGCCATGGAGAACTGGGGTCTTATCACCTACAGGGAGACAGAGCTACTCTACGATGACAAACAGTCCTCCTTTTTGAATAAGGAGAGAGTTGCCGAGGTAAGCGTTAGGTAACACGTAACGCACATGGAGGAGTGAGTCTCATCACTTACAGGGAGACGGAGCTGCTGTCCGATGTCAAGCAGTTCTCCTTCTTGAATAAGAAGATAGTCGCTGAGGTTAGCGTTTGGTAACATACATAGAATACTGCGGCCTCATCACCTACTGGGTGATGCTCTACGATGACAAGCAGTTCTCCTACTTGCGATATTGCTGGGGTCGGGTTACCTCTTTTCCTCAAACATAGTGGCTGATTTTTGCGCTCAGCTCGTGAACGGGTGCTGCTTGTAGCGACTGATCTTCTTGCCAGTTATGGTTATTTTTTCCCTTATTGTAATAACGATTAACTGTTAATTGATTTTACTACTTTTTCTTCTTTCATCATGGTGACTCTTAAACAGTTTGTACCCAGTAGAAGCAGTACAATATTTGATTAGTACTTTCATTAACCTAACTTTCTTATCGCCAGGTAATAGCCCACGAGCTTGCCCACCAGTGGTTCGGCAACCTGGTGACCATGAAATGGTGGTCGGACCTGTGGCTCAACGAAGGCTTCGCTACCTTCGCTGCCTCGGTGGCTGTGAACCACGTGGAACCCACCTGGAGCGCCGACAAGAGCTATGCGGCTGACAATATGCTGTCTGTGCTGAATCTGGATGCTCTTGAGTCTTCTCACCCGGTGAGTACTATTTGCTTTTATCCTGTGACACCTGCCCATTCAGCTGAACAGGGTTAACAGGAAAGTAGGCAGGCTCTGTCCAACTTTCAGAGGAACTGAGTGTCTTATTACTTAGCTTACAAACCGCACCAGCCGATCTTCAGGTTAAGCAAAGCTTACCGAGGTCGATCTGTGGATGAGTGAACTGATCACATACCGAGCGAAATTAATTTGTTGGTCCCGGTTGACATTTGTAGATCTTTGACAGTCGTTACGAATAATCAGATACCAGAAAAATCTGACCCTATTGTCGCTAAGGGGAATAGTGTCAACCTGACACCCAGTTATTGGGTTATGGTTTTATAGAAGTGAGATAGCTCCATCCAGTGAGACTAGAAACCAGATTGAGTTTTAAAATACGAACGAATGACTTCAATATGCTCAAAATTAAATTGTTTGGATCTAAATTTGTCTCAGTTCTCATAACACAGGTGAGAAGAAATCATCTCAATACCACTACCACCAATTACTATGTATAATTTTATTTTCCCAGGTGTCCGTCCCCATTGACGACCCGAAGCGCATATCCGAGATCTTTGACGAGATTTCGTACCGGAAGGGCTCCACGCTCATCAGAATGATGACTATGTTCCTCGGAGACGAAGTCTTCAGGAAGGCTATTAATAAGTAAGTGTTTGAGAAAGATTCATTATATTTTTTTTTTGTTATTGGTGACCGGTTACAATGTTATGGGACAAGATCCAGGCAGGCAGGATTTTGCTGGCAGAATTAAGATTAAACAGGGTGAACTTTTCAAGTATGGATGGCCAAATCCAAAAACATGAGGAATAGCAAAAACACTCAAAGGAGTCTTGAGCCAGATTTTGATGAAAACTGAAACTACATCAAAAAATACCAGTAAGGGTTTAGGTAGGTAGTATAAGTCAGAATTTTAAAATGTAATTCAGTCATTTGTAATGTAACTGAAAGTACTGGGCATTTCCATACCCCACAGCTTTCTTTCCGATAGCACATTCCTTTTATTAATCTCTCCTTTTCCTCACAGCTACCTCCGCAAGTATTCGTACGCTAACGCGGAACAGGACGACCTGTGGCGCGAGCTGACGGCGGTCAGCCAGGAGTACGGAGGCCTGACCAGGAACGTCACCGTCAAGGAGGTCATGGACACGTGGACCACGCAGACCGGCTACCCCATCCTCACAGTCAACAGGGACTATGATGACAAGTCGCTTACCATCACACAGGTGAGGAACCGAGAATATGAAGTAACTGCTGGTAATCCCTATGTAATAGGTGGCGAGCCTACTGCTTTCAATCGGGCTGGCATTTGGGCTGCTTCTTCTTCTTCGTCACACTCTTGGTAGAGTTGGTCCGACACATCAGAGGTGGCAAGCATCATAATCCGTCTCCATTTTTCCCGCACTGTATCTCTTCTTGTAATAGCTAGCTAGAAGATCCCCAATTGACCGATTTCGGCGGAAGCCGTATTGTCGGTCACTAAGGATATCGTTAGCTTCTAGGTATGTCAGGAGCTTGCCATTTAGCAGGCGTTGTATACTCCTTCAGAGTATGGAAGTTACCCGTTTGGGTCTATAATTTGTTGGGTCAGCTCGGCTACCCGTGCCCAAGCACGGGCTGCACGTTAGCTTGCTTCCAAGCCATCGGCACTTTTCCAGTCTCAAACAAAAGGCGAAATAGGCGTGTCAAGATCGGAGACAACTCAAGCGCACGAATCTTCAGTACAATTACCGATATCCCGTCGTGGCCACTAGCCTTGTTCACGTCTAGGTTACGCAGTACCCTACGTACGTCCTTCTGGTGAATGCGAATGTTCGTAATACTCGACTCGCATCCATCAGGAGAAGCAGGCAGCCTCGCGCCGCCAGGATCCAGGCATGAAGATTCCGAAAACTTAGAAGCAAACAAGTTTGTGTGTGTGCAATGCTTTCTCCTCAGCGGAGTGGGCCAGCGATCTGTCGGGTCTCACTTCTCAGCAGTGTTGGTAGTGAGGGGCGGCAGAAGTTCGATTCAACCGACTTAGCCAGGGACCAAAGCGCCTTACTACCTGCTGGGTATGAAGCGAGTTTGTTCCCAATTCGGCTAATGTTGTCAAGCCGAGCCCTCTGCAACACCTTCTTGCAGGACTTGGCAGCCCTGTTTAAGGTTCTTTTTTCTGACTCACATCATTGCTTTGCGAGTACGATCGTCGATCTATGCTAGGTAGGCTGGGTGTATGCGCATCAGCGCGATTGCACTCTATAACTTTTCAAGACCTCGTTCAAATTAATGATAAATTCTTACTGTGTCCCATAGCGTCGCTACTTCTCCCTAGTCGCCAAGACTACAACCCGCTCCTCCTGGTGGGTCCCCCTCAGCGTGCTGTGTGAGCCGGAAGCGAGCGGACCCGCTTCTCCTCTGCAATGGCTGGCGGCTACCGAGGGAGTGGCGGACATGCACAGCTTCCAGCACGGCTCGGGCAGGGACGAGTGGCTTCTGTTCAACCATGATATGATCGGTGAGTGTTTTAGGAGTTCTTCAGAGTTAATGAAGCAACAGAGAGCAGAATATCTTTAAAGTATGATTGTGTGGTGTGCGTGTGAAAAACTTGTAAATTTTATTTAAGCTCTGAAGTTCCTCACGTTAACGGTTCTTCCCTTCCCGTAGCCCCGTACCGCGTGAACTACGACCCTCGGAACTGGCAGTTGCTCACCAACACGTTGAAGACTGGTGACTACTCACAGATACCCGTCATGGGCAGGGTTCAGCTGCTGTCTGATGCCTTCGCGTTGGCATGGACCAACCATCTTGATTACAACACTGCACTCAGGTAAAATAGATGCTGGAGTCTATGTTGGTGATAAACTACTTGGAACTTTTTGCTTCTTATAACGCACAGGACAAGGAATGGGAAGAGAAATTATTTATAGGTATCTGTTTATTTCGCAATAAGTCCATCGATCTCGCTTGATGGAAAGCGATTGATGAGGTCTATGGTGGAACGAGTGAGCCCAGAAGATGCCTGATGATCATGATCAGTTATATCAACAATCTAGTGTTTTCCTAACTTCCAATGTTGTGTTCCAGAAGCGACTTCGTTATTTTTGATGGGCTTTTTGCAATGACTTTATTAAAGGCGTACAGACTTCTCTGTGCAGTCTTACCAGATTACCATAGTTTAATCATATTAATCTCGATACACATTGGGTACAGCAGTTTCCAATGTGTATCTCAAGGTACCGGGTTACAGTCTCCAATTAACCGACTTCAAAAAAGGAGATTCTGTTTTCGTGTATTCAGTTTTAGAAAATATTATTCGATACCCCTTTTTTATGGATGGGAAACCATCAAATGATTTCTGAGGAAGTGTTCGACTCTTGCTGAGTAAAACCCACTCATGTTCCTTCAAATGCCCTTTGCGTTCAAGGACCGCGGTAACTCTTTCGAACAATTCCGCAAACCTGGCAGGCACGACCCGTCAATTATGCTGACATATCTTTAAGTTGCGCGTGGAACATAACGCGCCGTCGACAAGGGCCTGGTCCGTATCGGACGGTGAGCTAACCATTACTGCACAGCCGTCCACAGGCCTTTAATCGATACCCTACTGAGTAGGGCCTACTCAGATAAATCAGCTATAGCAAGAGATGATAACATTATTCTTCCCGCTCTCCAGCCTAGCAAGCTACCTCCAACGCGAGAAAGACTACCTGCCTCTGTCGACCGGCCTCAAAGCGCTCTCCAAGATCGAGAACGTGCTGAAGCGCTCGCCTGACTACGGCGCTTTCCAAAAGTTCGTGCGCAAACTGATCGGAGACACGTACGAGAGAGCTGGCGGGCTGGCCACCAAGAGGATACTCAATGGAAAGGATCTCAATAGTGTTAAGATGCAGGTTAGAGTTTTCAAATTATTCATCTAGTTTAAAATATGTCTCCACTATTAATATTATAAAGAGGAAAAATTTGTATTTTTGTGTGTGTGTATGTTTGTAATGAATAAACTCAAAAACCACTATGCCGATTTCAAAAATTCATTCACCATTGAATAGCTACATTATCAGCGAGTAACATAGGCTATATTTTATCCCCGTATTCCCACGGGAACGGAAACTACGCGGGTGAAACTGCGTGATGTCCGCTAGTCTTAAATAAAATTAGGTCACATGAATGAAGACTGAAGGATTGTGTAGTGTAGGTCTTAAGTAATAAAGCGAAAAACAAACTTGTAGCGAAGTGGTTCTTTATAAATATAAATACCAATTTAAAACGTAAATAATATATATTTTGTGAATAAATGGCTGCATGGCAGTGTATGCAGCCAAGTTCTTAACCACTGTATCGTGATTTGATGCATATCTGTCATAAAAAAAAAAAAAAAATTACTTAATATTAATACAAAAAATAAAAAAATAGAAGATTTTTTGTATTAAAATAAAGAAAGAAAGGCGACGGATAACTATTTGAATTAAATAATTATCCGTCGTCTTTCCTTTTGATCACTTTATAGACTAATCACTGGTTGTAACTTCTAGGTGACGACAAGTGCATGGGCGTGTCGTATGAAGGTGCCTGGCTGTGAGGAGAACGCCATGCAGCTGTTCCAGCAGTGGATGGACACCGAGAACCCTGATGAGAACAACCCGTGAGTTAGATAATTATGACGAAAATGCTATTTAAGAAGCATGTGATGTTCAACAATCTGGGTGCATGGCAGTGTAACGCCAAGTCTTGAAAGCTTTCGTCGAAGTGGATAAGATAAAATACTTTTTTGTTGTTACTAGTTTTAATCCTTGTCTGACGACCGTTTAGCTATGCTTCCGTTTGTCAAAATTCAACTTTATGTATTGTGTTTTTTATCCTAAAAAACGTAAAACTCAGTTGTTCCTTGCGGAAATATTCCCTTATTAGACGTTATCATAAAATGTTTGATTAAAGATCTTGCTTATCAAATCTATACCCTTTTACGCCGCAGCATCCCCCTGGACCTGCGTCGCACAGTGTACTGCGTGGGCGTCTCCCGCGGCAGTGTGCTACACTGGAGGTTTGCTTTAGCGAGAGAACAGCGCGCCAATGTGGCGGCTGCCAGGGACGCGCTGCTGCAGGCGCTCACCTGCACCAAGGAGATCTGGATACTGGCGCAGTGAGTATCACCACAGCATCCCCCTGGACCTGCGTCGCACAGTGTACTGCGTGGGCGTCTCCCGCGGCAGTGTGCTACACTGGAGGTTTGCTTTAGCGAGAGAACAGCGCGCCAATGTGGCGGCTGCCAGGGACGCGCTGCTGCAGGCGCTCACCTGCACCAAGGAGATCTGGATACTGGCGCAGTGAGTATCACCACAGCATCCCCCTGGACCTGCGTCGCACAGTGTACTGCGTGGGCGTCTCCCGCGGCAGTGTGCTACACTGGAGGTTTGCTTTAGCGAGAGAACAGCGCGCCAATGTGGCGGCTGCCAGGGACGCGCTGCTGCAGGCGCTCACCTGCACCAAGGAGATCTGGATACTGGCGCAGTGAGTATCACCACAGCATCCCCCTGGACCTGCGTCGCACAGTGTACTGCGTGGGCGTCTCCCGCGGCAGTGTGCTACACTGGAGGTTTGCTTTAGCGAGAGAACAGCGCGCCAATGTGGCGGCTGCCAGGGACGCGCTGCTGCAGGCGCTCACCTGCACCAAGGAGATCTGGATACTGGCGCAGTGAGTATCACCACAGCATCCCCCTGGACCTGCGTCGCACAGTGTACTGCGTGGGCGTCTCCCGCGGCAGTGTGCTACACTGGAGGTTTGCTTTAGCGAGAGAACAGCGCGCCAATGTGGCGGCTGCCAGGGACGCGCTGCTGCAGGCGCTCACCTGCACCAAGGAGATCTGGATACTGGCGCAGTGAGTACAGTAGTACATCAGAATATCATCATCTGCCTAGCCAAGGGGCTAGCCTGTTGGAGTTGTTGAAACATGTTGGAGTTGACTTCCAGTTTAACCGGATGCAGCCGAGTATTTTACAATCAGTGAAAGCCTGTCTCACAAATATATTAAGGTAGCCAGCGGAGCAGACTTCTCAGGACGGCCGGACTTACTTATACGTAAACATGAAACTGGGATTCTTCAGTTTGAAAGAACGCCTAATCGTCACTATGCTTAGCGTATAAATGACTGCTGTTAGAAAGCAGATAACAGAGCTCGTATAACCGTTTGCAGGGAATTGTAAGCGCAGGGTTTAGGAGGAACACGGATGGGTTTTAGTCAAGAGTCTGACACGCCCTTCCGCTCCGCCCAAAGCGGAAGGAGTAATTTGATGATTTTCCATCCAAAAAAAAAAAAAGGTAAGTTCTAGGCGATATCACCACATTGAAGCAAGGATCAAATTCTCATGAAATCTAACTCTTTGACAAATATTGGCCTGCTATGAACTGTAGGGACAGAGCGAAATTTATTTGCGAGCAAACATAATCCCTACAACTGCTTAGGGTTTCACTGCCTACTACCTCTGCTAAGATTCGAAATAGAGTTGGTATTTTAGTTCAGAATTACCCATTCAGTTCTATAACTTCTAAAGAGGTCCTGAGGAAAAAATCGGGTGAACAGTACCACTATAGATTCTTAACTACGAATGCTGTCAATTTCTCCCTGCAGGCCAGCAGGGAGAAATTGACAGTATTCGTTTACTTTGTAAAGTCTTCTTAATAAGCAGAATAATATCATATCGATCTCTTCATTAACCAACGGTTCCCTCCGTCAGATACCTGGAGTGGACGATAACGGAGGGCTCGGAGGTGCGGCGCCAGGACGCCGGCTCCGTCATCGCCAACATCATCCGCTCACCCGTCGGCTACTACGTCGCCAAGGACTTCGTGTATGAGAGGATCGACGATATTTATAATGCGTGAGTATTTTCGGAGGATCATTTTGTCCATACTTATCTTGCTTATTTATATAAGCTAGCTTTTGCCTGCGACTACGCTCATGTTTTATTTTCTCAAAGAAGTAACCTGTAACCGTCCCCAGGGTCCCATCTATCTCTGTTGTGTCGCTGAGCGATTTAGATGTGAAAGCGAAACAAAAAAACTCTTTTCCGCATATATATACGAGATTAATATTAGTAAGGATAGGGATGCTAAAGTAATTGTGTCTGTCGGTTTGTTACCTCTTCACATCTTAAGGGCTGAACGGATTTAGATGAAACTTGGTACACGGGTAGACCATGGCCTGTATTTCTTATCTTGGAAGTATATTCCCTAGGAATAATTTTCAACTTTCATTCGGGCAAAGTCGCTGACAGAAACAAATAATCGGTTTATCGAACTTTATTCCTAAAATTACGAAGTCTTGTAATTGTAGTCGATTTCTTTTCCCTTATTGTCGTCCAATGAAGGTTTATAATATATTCGAAGCACACACTATGTATTTGTAACTTCGCAAAAGAAATTTCAGCTCTCACTTGAACCAAATAAATTATAGCAGCCCATCACGTACATATACTGTGAATGAGGGCATTACTTTTAAATCAGCTCATTTTTATGGGGTAGTTGGTAAAGACAACTTTTATTTTTACCTAGATTTTGATAGGTAACTCGCGTCTGACCACTATCTCACCTGATGGTAAGCGATGATGTGGAGACGATGGAGCTCATGGAGCACGCTTGCTTAAAAGTAACCTATTCCCTCTTGAATTAAAGAACCCTGGGTCGTGGCTATCAGGAAACACAGACGCTAGCAGTCCATGAAGAGCTCGGCACTTAAATATAGGCGTGGCGGTATCCGAGTACCTATAAGACTTCTTTGCTTCAGAGAAACCGGAGGAATCTTTGTTATTATTAACATGTGGTTTATTTTTTATCTTTCCAGCTTCAAGGGACAAGGTCGTCGCGTGGGTCACATTATAAAGACTCTGTTGGAGCAGTTCACCACGCAGACGGAGCTGGATAACGTAAGTTTACTGATCTTTATAAATGTCTTGAACTCTATGCATTGAAGCTGCTGCTTGGATGCAAGAAGGGAACAGAATCGGTCGAAGCGATCACATTCGGGGGAGGGGTACGTAGCACTGGTTGTTTTTAGGCTGGAATTACAATGATAAATCTTCATTCTGTCTCATGTCACATCATTTCAAGATTCTTCTCCCGGGAAAAAGACGCCTAACAAAACCACATTGAATGCACTAATAAGTCTTGCACAATAAGATCACATAAAATGGTCTCGAATGTGTCACATGGACCCCATCTCATTTTATATTCTTGACTCATTTCCATCAATCAATCAATCAATCTTTATTTGTGAACACAGGTATTACAATATAGGTCTTATGTAAACATTTTAGTCGAGCTCTATGTCCTACCAAAAAAATTGATGTACAAATATATTATTTATCTCTTAGTAATAAGTCTAAATTTATACAATACAAAGTGAAGTTCAAGTAAATAATGTCAATTAAATGTATTATTAATAAAATTATCAATGAATTATAATTTATTTTTCTACTTTATAAATTTTTAAATTTTTACATCTGGGTGGATGTAAAAATTTAAAAATTGATCATAATATATCATCATTATCATCATCCCTTTTGCTGTTTCCATATTGACAAATTCCTTTTCCCATTTCAGTTCCTATCCTGGCGCGAGAGGAACTCCAAGTTCCTGGCGGACTCGACGCTGGCCGTGGAGCAAGCCATAGAGAAGGCGAAGGTCAACATCGACTGGATCTCCAAGAACAGACGCGCCGTCATAGACAAACTGAGGGAGTTCTCCACGTAAGGAACCTGCTTACGACACCAATAGGGAACTTGTCAGGGGAATATTCTTCTCAGTACAAGTACTTTGCTCCTCGTAGCAAATGCACATACATACATAAAGTGTATATTCGTATGATGCTTTGCTGAGCATAGTAGTAGAACTAGTTCCTCACGGGCAAACAAAGCCTTTTTAAGTTCTAATGTTCATATTCGTATGGCTCTAACTTTGCAAAGCACGGCAAGCGTTGAATATGAACTTTATTTCTCCAATCATGAGGTTCATATTCCTTCATGAGGTTTCACAGGAATATCAACTTTAAAGTAATGCAAATAATTCCCCTGACAAATATCAGAAAATAAGTGAAAAAAAATGCACGGAGCGGCGGTAGATCTAAGTAGACAGCTAGTAGTAGACGTTGTATTAATTTGTATGTACTTAATGTCTCTGCTTTCGGAAAATAAGTGCGCTTACATGGGCAAGTATTGACAGTTTTTATTTATAAAGTGTTGGCTATCAGGTGCGGTCCAGGGGGGGGGTTGGGAGTCATGACCTCCCCCTCCCCAAGTCATTCAGGCCTAATTGACTAACCTTCTAGAAATAGGCACATAAATTTCGCTCGCTTTTTTTTTGAGATGGGTTTGCTCTTGACCCTAGTTTAAGTCAGAGATGACAGAGACAAAGTCGATGATGGAGCGAGCTTACCCAGAAGAAGCCTATTCACTCTAATTTTGTAGAGATGAGGGTTGTTATCGTTTGGAAACACAGCCGCAAGCAGAGAGTTCCACTCCTTTGCTGTGCGCATTATAAAATACGTTAGGAAACGTTTAGTGCGAATTGGTGGAATAGCAACAAGGTAGGGATGGTAACTTGCAGTGCGTCTAGATGTCCGATGGGATGAGGTCGTGGAGTTCTTGGGCACGTAAGCAGGTAACCTTGCGGCGATGAGCCAAGCTGTAAAGCTTGGCATCAACCAGTTTTACGTTTTACGCGGTTGGTATTAAGCTGAGCCATCCCAAAGGTGGCTGCAATAGGTACACCATGCAGGATCGGACTCGTGCTTTATAAAGGGTTAAACACTGTCCAGGCTTGAAGTATCGCTTCACTCTATTTAGGATTATGCCCAGCTTTTTGGCCGCAGTTTGGGCTTTATACTCAATGGTGGCGCCGAAGTTGAAACTGGATGTCAACTCCATGCCTGGGAGCTTGAGCTGATTACTTACAGGAACAGATGTACCCCGAAAAGTAGAGGTTTTGTCGAAACGACGCTTTTTGCAGTAAATAGACACGCCTGCGTTTCGGTGGCGTTAAAAGAGACCAGATTTTCAACAGTCCACTGGGAGACAAGGCATAAGGTCGCTTCACTCGCTTTTGCATTCCTAAATGTTAAGGTTTTGTATACAGGGTGAATTTCTAAAGTGTGCGTTGATTCACCCTGTATACATGAGTCAACAACATTTCTTGTATGTCAAAGTTTTACGTTTGAGTCGACTAAGCAACTTCTATAACTGTATGGATGCTAAATAAAGCTTATCTGCCTACTCCTATATTCCAGCTCGCTCTTGCATCTTTGGTTCTCAAGTCAGACTTTCGCAAGACCACAAAGAAACATCTTTATCAAATAAAGAAAATCTAACTTAGGTAGGTATCCGAGATAAGATACAATTTTTTTCGAGCTCGCTTCGCTCGCTCTAGTATGCTTAGTTGTACGGCTTATGATTATGAAATATTAAATTTATTATAAAAAATGTATACGAGACAAAATGTAAAAATGTTTCGGGCTCGCTTTGCTCGCTCTAGCATGTTCAGTTGAAATGTGAATGAAGCATCTGTAAGTATATATGATAAAAAGAAAAGTAATGTATCCGAATCAAGATCCGTTCGCTCGCTCCAGCATGCTTCGTTGTCCGTGTAAGTGACAACATCACACAAACAAACATTTGTTTGAATGATGAAAAGAGAATCCAACGTATCCAAATCAATATGTTAAAATTTTCCGAGATCGCTTCGCTCGCGCATATATTCTCTATTGCCTTCCGGCTAAAGCTTTTCTGCAAAAGTCACCAATGTAACACATCCGAGGTGCTTCAAATTTAACTCCGTGGTTTTGACTGCGTGAATGCTCAAAGAAGTTGTAAACATCTCCTTTTTAATTAATGCAATGGCACCCATCAATCGTGAACTAGTAGTAATCGCTATAAGCCGAATCGCAATTGGCTAATTTTTGGCCATGACCACAACCCTGTATTCGACTCCCATTTGCTTTATGATTTTTAGTAGTAGCGTATTTTTTTGTTTGTGCAAAAAGTCCCCTCATTTTCTCGACAAATTTTACTATTCATGTGACCCCGCCAAAGTATATGTCTGCGACCGCGCCTGTCGGCTATACTGAGCAATTTAATGCAATACGTGCCGGAACTACAGGTGGCACAGGAGCGTCAATGTCAACCTTAAAGTTTCGAATGAGCAACACTGCACGTTTCTTATAGGAATCATGATCACATTCGTATGCGACGCTTAGCGAAGTACAAACGCCAGCACATCATGATACCCGAAACTGTCAAATGTTCCCAATCATCTTAGAACCCTAATGTTTTAGCCATAAAGTTTAAAATCTATTTAAGAAATTTGACAGATAGTTGTAGCTTGATATGCTCCTTGTGTCTGTAGTCAAAATGTGGTCTATGAACCTTGAACAAGGAAAACTTGAGTTGCTCGTGTAAGCGTAGATTCAAAGCTTTGTGAATTGCAGCATGGTTTCGCTTTGTAAGAATTTGCGTCAAGCTACCGATATTTTTAAGGCTAAATGCATTATTCATTAGCGATTTCTTAGAAAGTACAAAAGGAGTTTTCATCCAATCACCAGATTTACCAACACAATTGTATTATATCTGTAAAATAGAGTTTAGGTTTTAGAATGAAATATTTTTTTCTTGTGCTATTTGTATTGTCAATAGTATACAGGTGTTTCAGAAGTGCGTGGTCATATTTAAGGGTGATGTTCTGTAGACATGTACAAAAAAAAATAACTTGAATAAAAGAAACCCCTATCACTTTTCAATGCAGTTGCATTTATTTTAATTCAAGCACAGATTTGATAATGACCACGCATTTCTGAAACAGCCTGTATTAAAATATTTAGATTCATCTTCAATATACCTTTTAACTTTATTTCTAGAATCAACTTGTAGAAAGTACTTAACTTTAGAACAAATAGGTACAATGTAGATCAATGTCTGAAATCTTGAAAGTAGTAAATTTTACAGATGACCTTAAAACAAAAAAAGTAGTTAGAGAAAATGAAGTTGTACAGGGTCTTTTATAAATTTATTGGTGAAATTTAGACTAGATTTAGAAAAACATGAAAGTATCGGTATCTTATAGCAAAAACGACTTACCAAGAACATAATTTTAAGGAAACATTAGCCTAAAGTTTAGTCACCGCTTCCTCATCTATCTTTGTACCAAAATTCAACAAAATCGATTCAGTCATTTAATAGTGAAAGCGTAAAAACTCACTTTCACACTTAGAATATTAGTTAGGATAGTCTTTTATGCTTTTAAATACCAATCATGAAGATCTGAGAAGTTTCACCAAATAATAAGACATTGACCCTGTATAACGCTCAGTTTATTTTTAGTCCGCGCCGTCAGCCTGCTACACCATGGAAGGGACGCCCTAACGTCATGTTACAATCCATATTCGCGATACACAACATATCTAGAGAACGAATGAGGCCGTTTGCGTATTATGTAGGGAAATAATATAGAATCTGATATTTTATTGAGCCTTAAAGTCTGTGATAATGTTTCACTGTTGTAGAACAAGAGATATACCAGCTGTCAGCTTAAACTTAGCGCTTTTAACTAAAAAATTGAAAAACACTTAAGACTAAGAATACCTAATGTTAAAAGTCTATTTGCTCCTTCTATTAATTGGCTATAAAGATATTGACAGATAATGAAAATAAAGCGTTAAAAAATGTTTTTAATTTTTTAGATGAACTTGGCTGTGCACACTGCCATGCAAAAGTATTTGTTGGCTAAGCTGATTTTGTAATTTAGAGTTAAAAAAACTTAGTTTTGTTACGTTTGTATTCTATCACAACTTCAGTTACCAGTGACCATCATTATATTTTCTTTTGTTTTACGTAAAAAGCCTCTGCTATTTTTTATTTAATTTAGTTTATAATAATATTATTTACTTATGACTAAGTTTTAGATGAATCTTGATAGTAAAATCTAAATAATTATGTTTTGTTTATATTTTTATTATTTTATCCACTGTGTTGTGCAAAGATTTTAATTCTATTTTAAATAACTATATTAGAATGTTTAAAAACTACTGTTGGCAAAATGTTGTAATTATTTATTGTTGATAGTATAATAATTCCGTCCAGTACAAGTTAATGAAGAATATGAGAACGACCGTTACTTAATTCTTGAAAATAGAATTGATAATAAATGTTCATTCATTTAATTTTTTGTTTTATTTTTATTTCTTTCTTTTTATTTTCTTTAAGGTTTTTTTTTATGCACGACCGCACTAACTTGAAAGTACTTATGCTTTTTAAACTGACTTCAAAAAGGAGGTTTTATGTTCGACTGAACGTTTTTTTTTAGATTACATTTTCACCGATTTCTCCGCCATTGTGGAGAGATTTTCAAAATTATTTTTTTATTCTAAAAGCTGTACTCCTGAGGTGATGATCCCATAGTCACCAAGTCAGAATCTGATGATGGGATCCTAGGGAAATCGAGGGCAACCCTCAAATTTTATGGCACATACAATGTTTTTCATTTAATTTCTAACGCAATTCAGATATTTGTGCCTGGTAATCATCATCTCAAGTTGCTGAGGTAATGATGGAAGTCAGGATTTAATAATGGGATCCCAGGAAAATAAAAAAAAGGGTTAATTATTTTCCAGGCGACTAACAACTCAAAGGGCGACTAACTATTTGCTACTAAAAAAATCACTTGGCAGCGATTAAATATTTAAGCAATAATGAAATATAATTATTGCTAATAAAGTTTATTTGGTTTTATAATTCCTTGCATTCTGAAGCTCATGTTATTACATGAATAACATGAGCTTCAGAATGCAAGGAATTTTAAAAACAAAAAATAATGGCCGCTACTTTAAAGTCGCGAACATATTAAACAGAGCCAATTGAAATTATAGGGGGGGTACTATATCTAAATAATGACATGGCGACTATTTAATTGTTGTGATTTATAACAACAAACAATCTTTGGACAATAAACAGTTTATCAAATTCGAAACGGCTATAGTAGGATAGGTTACAACTGTGACCACACAACGCCTCGATGCCAGTTCAAAATAAAACAAAGTTAACAACTGATTATTAAGCTGCTACTTTCTACTTAAAATTATCCTTCGCTGTAGCTGCCAACCTACTATTTTTGCTACCGGCTTTAATTATTTTTAAATCCCAAATTCAGACGGATTTGTCGCCACGTAAAATACGTGCCAATAAAAAGCAATTCTCAAATTTTATGGGCATTCTTTTGGAAGAGCATTTTCCCGGACTGGTCCCATTTCAATTTGGTGAAGATCTCATAAAGAACTTCGGAGATTGGCAACGGAACTTTAAAGATAATCCAGTGACTTATTTTTAGTTAATTCTCAATCCCAAAGCAAAGTAGATATTTACCTAACTATGAGCTGGTCTGGACTTGGACTGCGAAGGCACACAAGCGCAACTACTCGCCATCACTAAAAAGTGCAAAATAAACAAAAAAAAATAGTATTTTTTGATTGGAAGTCGGTTGTATTTTTTTTTGAAAAAGGTTTTTTTTTAAAGTTCTTTTTTAAATATTTTAACTAAGCACATCTATACAATCTATATATCATCTAGAACTATATCTATATCTATAACAACAAGGATGATGCTGGTAAAAATAAGATAGACTTAGTAGATATAATGATTTCAAATTACGCATGCATGCGACATGCTCCTTTAACGCTACAGTTATAAAGTTTAGATTGCAATGATAGACGACCAATGGTCGCGAAATAGAAAAATGTTCTGGTCCATCACGTTGTGGGATCATGAAACCACACCAGGTAAGTACCCACTTCGCTCGGTTACACATAAGACAGGAGATGACGAGTAAAATCAATAATAAAAGTTTTGCCCATTTCATTTCTGCATTGAGGTGGGAAAACATTTAAACTCGGGCCACATTACTGTACCTACGTGTTGTGTCATGTCGTGGCGCCCTCTGACTCCTGCCCAGTTTCTGAGGTACTTTATCGATCGTTTCTCTGTCCGTTAACCAATAACCAACCAATGGCGTTATGATAAATAGCGTTAACGGACTGATAAACGACCGATACAAACCTCAGAAACCGGGCATCAGTTGATAGGCTACAAAACTCGTGGTGATATGACGTAGGCTCACACAGATAAGTTTTGATTGGTGCATCTTATACTACAACACTACCCGACGCAATGATGAGACCCTGTACGACAAACATAGGTAACAGAGGACCGTCTGTATTTTTAGGGTTCCGTACCTTAGTCGGCAAAAACAGAACCCTTATAGGATCACTTTGTTGTTCGTCGGTCTATCTGTCGAGACCTTTTTTCTCAAAAGAATGAAAAAAAAAAATGCGAATACAAACTCATAGTTTTGGTTGAAGAAATGATCGTGACGTACCTACATACATTGATGTATCCGTAGGTAATGTATAGGTACTCGAAAAAAATCAAGACTCGATCGGAACCCTCGGTGCGCGAGTCTAACTCGCACTTGCCCGGTTATTTTTTAAATTAGCCGTTATATTCTTCGAGACAGTAAGCTTCCATGTACCTAATTCTTCTTCTTAACCGTTTCCAGGCAGTCAACGGAAGAGGATAGTCAAGACAGGACTCTTCGACTGCATCTGACGCACAGCGCGGCTGGCGCCACCAGCCTGCAAGTGAAACTCATTGTGCTGACCTGTGCGGTGCTGTTTATTGTATGAGAAACTATTATTTATATCGAGATTTAGCAGTGTTTTATTTACCCGCCACGACTCTTGATGAATGCAGCCGGCGCCGTTGAGCCCAACGGTGGTGGTGATTAAGCTCAACGTTCGATCTAGCCCGTCCCTCTTATATATCATCCCCCAGTGACGTCTTTGGCCGACTGTCCACTGGAGCGGAGAGGAGAGAAGCGGAGAAATATCAACCAATGGAATTGCGTAAAATCTCAGCTCCGCGTCAGTCACTGCGATTTTATGCAATTTCAATACGTCCGTCCGTCTGGCAGCCGAACCGGAATTCAGTTGAACGTAAATTGCGCTCCTCAAAATACGCGACTCACGTCTCACAAAATTACACTCGTTTGGCCTTGGCCCAGGTCGCCTCCGCTGGTGACTTCCCCGCTAATAAATTCGAAACGCTCGTTTAGTGAAATGTCTCCATCATAAATTTCGCCCGACACGGTTGTAAACATCAAAATCCGTGGTAAAGCTCCGCCGATTTTAAATGTCAGTAATGCGAGCAATGCCGATTATTGTGACTTAGTTCTCGAGGCCTCTGCTAACCTATCCAAAATCAACGACTTGGTCTGGAATCTGCCATCATGGACATGACACAGCGAGTCACGGCTATCGTTTCCATGCTGACAATAAAATCATCATGTAACGAAACGAACTTAGCCAATACGGATCGCGAATAATATAAAATCAAGTTGAATAACGGTGTCAATCACTACTCTGTCAATAATAACAATACCAAAGTTTCATATCTATGTTAAGTTTTAAGTTTGAGCTACACGATAAGTATGGACTATGGACTTTAAAAGAGACTTTGACCTCTGAGTTCGTTTCGGTGTTTCTTCTCAGGGTAGTCAGCTAGGAAGCACCGGCCCAATCTAGTTTAAAATTACCCAAAAATATTGACGTGTAAAAAAAGTGTTATGTTTAACCTACTTACAAAATAAATATAATTTATGTGGAATCGTTGAAACTTCGTTTGATAAAAGTGGGTCCAGGGATGGATGGATTGACGCTTTGATATTCTTTTGCAAAGCGTAGATATGATAAGGATGGTTAGTCCTGAAGCCTTACCTGAACTTGCAGGTGTAGGTATTCCCAGTCGATCTTGAGGTGCAGCAAATAAAGTTTAAAAAACTGTACCTAGCCCTAAAACTGTATGAAACAAGAAAATACGTGGTGTGTGGGTGCCGGGTACACCTACAAAATAATAATTGCATGCGACCACGACTTCATCTTAAGCATTTTTGTATCTGTCTTGATTTCATTCTGAAATACTTATTTTTTTATTTCATACTTTTTAGATCACTTTTATTTTTCTGTAGTCGGGTTACAGTTTTTTAAACTTTATATTTTTACCGTATCGCGATCATATTAAGATTTCTAGATTACTTCACAGACCTGGCAATGTAGGTCCTTAGGTGGGAAAATTCCATCAAGGGCCGTCACATCCACCCGTTCTTTCGATCCGTTCGTGAGCGGCTGGATAGGACACGGCTGGAGGTGGATCACTGTGCTGCCCAATTTCTCACAGGTCATGGTTACTTTAACAGTACCTAGGTAAATTAGATTGTGGCTTCGTCTTCTTATCAATCTTCTACACCTGACCGTGAATACGAATAATCCGCACATGATAACTTATGGGAGTTTATTCTTTGGCAAACTGAACGCAATATAATGTTAGATATTATTATTTAGAGCTATATATTTGAGCCGTTTGGGGTTGAAACATTAGGCCCATGGGGTCCGAGTGCTCACCGTGTCTTTGGGACATCAGTAAACAACTCGTCGCCTGTTCACGTGACCAGAGGGCTGGGCTTTTCTTCGGCCACAGAATCAGCATTGCCATTCAACGCAGCAATGCTGCCAGTGTTCTGGGCACTTTTGCCAGTGACAGCGATGTGGATGAATTTTTTGATGCCTTATGATTCATTTTGTCATTGGTCTAGTTTTTTAAGCATTTAGTTGTTACTTGTAAATACTATAGAAATAAATAATTTGAATGTTAGATAGTGTTCAGGTTACATCTGGAGTTGTTTACTACACGGACCTTGTAGAAACTAGAACAAACTTCCGTTCGTTCAAGCGATTTTGCCATGCCTATTACTGGAATCAAATGTGGATCACAATTTAGGACCCATTAGTATCAGTGTTTATATTATAATCCGTGGTGCTGGGTAACACGATCGGTCTCCTAAAAAATATATTAATTAACTAATTTATATAATAACTATGTACCTACTTAAGTATTTTTTAAGTAAAAAACTAACCAACCGTATACCCAAAAAATTACAGTAGTTCTTAATAATAATGGTAGTGTTGTGTAGGTATTCCTTTTATTGTTATTATATAAAGATTATTATTTTATCATTAGCCATAAGTTGATTGCTGCGCCCTAACAGGGTAATGTATTCACAAAGTTTAGTTAAGTCTGTAACTGTGTGTACATTGTGTGCAATAAATAAATAAATAAAATATTCCGAAGTAACCATTCGGAAGATTCGGAGGACCCCTAGCGCGCCTAGCTGGAAATTGCCTCATACGTGGCGTCATATTTTTATATTCAGGGTCAAAGGAACTTAAAGAAAACGCCATAATATATTTTGATATATCTATATTGTATAATAAAAACTTCAGTGTATACTTAAGTCTACAGTAAATAATACTTTACAAAATGCTTCAATTTCGACGACAACGCAATGGCACCGCGGGTAACTTCAATACACAATCAATTATATACTTGTACATATCTAAATACATATGAAAAACTCATGACATAACGAAATATAGTTAAGACAATAGATTTACAACCGAAATATGGAATAGTCAGTGGACGAGTATTTTGCGAACTTTCATTTACTTCTAGAAATCTACTTGACAGTTAACTTATCTCTATAATAAGAATAAAGATACACCAAAATTAGTTACACAAACTTAACCTTTTGAACGCCAAAGCATCGGCGTGTCCCCGACGACAAGCCACAAATTCGCCGTACTTTTTGTCACATATTTGTGACATTTGGCGTACAGGACACGCGCTTGCTTGTCATTTAAACGTGACAACGGCGTTCAAAAGTTGGTAAAAGAATTCTGTAACTATTTTTGGGTGTGAAATCTGCCAATGATTATTTAATTTGTTTTGATTAATTAGAACACTACTAGAATTTCGTGGGTATCGTGTTACCCAGTCACTGGGTTGCAGCATATCTGGCTATGGTTCCATGTAAACCGGTAATCAGCTAGAAGTCGTCTTGGGGTCCAAACATTTTCTTTTTAATTAATGCTAGCGTTCACGTTTGACCTCAATCTCACCTGATGGAAAGATCTATGCTGTGGTGTTGCCTAGAAGTTACATACCATTTGTTGACGCGCCTAAGTCGTCACCCTCACGCACAGCTGACAGGCGAGCGCGGGGGAGGCTAGCACGCGGGGCTTCGCCTGGAACGACGAGCCGGTCCATTCTATAAACATGTCGAAGTGAAGGCTTGGATGAAGTGATCACGAGGTGAGCTGTCAATCCGTCTTGATTATATGAATTGACAGCTCACCTCGTGATCACTTCACCCGCAGCACTGCATCGACAGCGCGTTGTACTGGCTTATCGCTTTGTTAGACATACTTACTAAGTAATTTTCTGTTAAATATCAAATTAAAATAAATAGCAGTTATTATCGTAACAAGCATTACATCCATCATTGTAGAGTCCCTGTTGAAGTTCCTGACCTCACACACAAGAGAGAGACACACCTCACAAACACCATTAAATTGATTTTTTGTTTTTATTTGAAAGATATGTCTAAAATGTGAACAATTGAAGCTTTTCAAACGTATTTAAATATGTACAAGACAATGGAAGCAATTCACAGTAACTAAACAATAAAACATAAAATATACAATAATTATAACATAAACATAGAACTTAGAGTATTCAGATCATGACGTATTAACTAAAACTAATAAGTCACAAAATTATATTTATTGAACATACATTGTCATAATATTGTCTCGATCAATTTAATATCTTGATATGATTAATCATTTAGAACTAGAACAATAATCCTACTTTTATTATTAAATGTAAAAATCTGTTTGTTTGTTAGTCAATCACGCCTTATCGGCTGAATGGATTTGGAACAAACTTGGGACATGGATAGACCGTACCCTGGAACAGAACATATGATCATTTGTATACCGGTAATGTTTCTCTGACATAGGTAAAATAACTTTACACAATCAAATGTGTCATCGGCTATTTTGCGTTGGTATCGATTGTAGACATTTAGTCTAGAGATCAGTCAGTGGAAAAAACAATTACTTATAAGTTCAATACAGTTTAAAATGCATCAAGCTGCATTTGATAAAAAAAGTAAATGCTAAATGCACAATCAATATTGGAATAAAAAATTCAAATTGCAATAATTATTTCTAATACACAACCTTATCCAATTTTAAATAATTTTCTATTTGTTCGATGCCAATATTAATCATAAAATAATTTAAAATTTGCGTCATAATATTCTTTTTTATACTAGTCAACATTTAATATTTACGCTAATGGCAACACTGACAAAATGGCGGATAATACATATACAATTGGCACTACTACACACATAAGGCACTTTTTGTGTACTTTCGATTTTGATTTTTTGTATAAAACGTCTTTTTTTCTGAAGATAATATATAATTCCAACCAGCACCCCAACTGCGTAACTCAAAAAATGACACATTCTTCACTATCAGAATGAACCACAGATCCATTGTTTAAGTTCATCTGCTCGAGCACTTAGAGAGGTATGCGTAACAGGGTGTAAAGTCCCCAAAACCGCAATTGAAAAGGGAGGATCCTCCAACCAGGCGGGTGTTGTGTCTGGTGGGCAACTGCCCGATGATATTTGGGCTGTTATATATGATCAAATGGCTCGGGAAACTCTGATACCATGATGCAGGATTTATTTATTGTATTTTGTTGCTGACGGTATAAATGTCACTGTTTTACTGTTTGAGGCGGTGTAGATTCCGCTACGTTTCTTTTTTGTGGCGGTATCGATGGCGCTACAAACATACACCACGCAATGGTTACGGTTGCAATGTCTGAATGAAAGCGTATATCAATTTTGTATTACGCAATTAGACTGCGGATGTTAATATTTTTTCGTATAAAAGTTTTAATATCAATACTAAAATATCATCGTTAATGTCATACTGATATTTCAAGTTCTTAACATAGTCAATTCCTATCGATATGTCTGTTATTATCAGAGAACAGAATAGGTAGACTATATTTACCTAATGTTCGTGGAAGTTAGTAACATAGAGTTGATAATACCTCCTGTAAAATCTCGGAATCATGATAATAAAACCCGGGATTATAAAAACATGAACTGGACTTTGAGTGTAGTTACAAATTATTGATTTAAAGAATCAAAAGAAGACAGAGTTGTGCGAAAACAAAGCTATTTAATTTAACAGTTTTAGAGTTCCATCTCTAAAAACATAATAATTTTGTTCAAATGTATTCAAAGCCCAATAAGTAATTTGCAATTGCTCAAATCCCGGGATACAATCGTATCGAGGTATTATCAACTCTATATTACTTACTTCCACGATCATTAGTTAAATATAGTCTACCTATTCCGATCTCTGGTTATTATTCATACTCTACCTAGCGTCGTATAACATCGTGTTCTTATCCTATTACTATTATAATAATAGAAACATTTAATATAAAACGTAATAATAGCACAATTTACAGCTATCTACTTACTGTATGATAGAGGACTCGTCTTAAACTATTTGGATTAGCCTTAAAACTGTGTAGATGACGTCAGACATAGCTCCAAATACCCCGAGATGATGACTTTAGCAGGTTGGTCCAAGATTGCTACTTCTTCTCTTCGAGACGATGGTGAACTCATTATTTATTTAAACTTTAAAATACATCGTATCAAGGCGGACTTAATGCCTCAGGATTTTTCTACCTGTCGACCTTAGGGAGATGCAGAGCCAACATGACAGGTACAATTTGTTTGAAAGAGTCACCCCGGCCCTGGAACGCAAAGGGCTTTAGAAGGAACACGGATGGATTTTAGTCAGTAAGTCAGACACGCCCTTCCGCTCCACCCAGAGCGGATGAAGTCATTTGATAATTTCCCATCCATAAAAAATGTACAACTTTATGGAAATTAGGTTGTTTGGGCCAAGTAAATGGCTACGTTAATTGCAGGATTGGTGGCAAAAACTTATTCCACCAATTCGCACTAAACGTTTCCAAACGTATTTTATAATGCGCACAGCAAAGGAGTGGAACTTTCTGCCTGCGTCTGTGTGTCCGAACGCATACAACCCTAATCTCTTAAAAATTAAAGTGAACAGGCTTCTTCTGGGTAAGCTTGCTCCATCGTCGACTTTGTCTCTGTCATAGACTAGAGTCAAGAGCAAACCCATATTACATAAAATAAAAAACTAAATATTTCAAAATACAGAAGTATGGGCACCTGAGGTATTCCAACGTGCGGCTCATTGCCATGCTAAGAAGTCGTATAAAAAGATTTGAAGCTATATCTGAGCCCACCTCAAAGGATGATATCCTATCCCCTAGTCCCTATCGGCCACAAAGGCAGGTCGAGTGCTGGTGCGTCGCTTGCGCAGCGTGCCCAGGATGGCGAGCATCTCCTTCACGGCTTCGGGCTGTTCTTCCTTCGCCTTCTTCTCCGAGACGGCGGAGCGGTCGGTGGACTTGAGGTGGAACTTACCGCCTTTTATCTGGTCTACTATTGCGTCTATTGCGCCTCCTGAGGAGAAGAAAAAAGTAGAATTCAGAAAAAAAAAATATACTTGTCATTTGACGGTACGGTTGGCGCAGTGGTAGTGCGGTTGACTGCTGCGCTGCGTGTCACGGGTTGGATTCCATCACGGAACAAATATTTGTGTGACCCACAGATTGTTAACGCAGTTTGTTTGTTTAAAACGCACATACAGGCGAAACTCCTAGAGGGGCAACATTAAAAAAAACTCGGTAGCACATCATTGGTAAAAAATTTTGACGTGACAACGTCTAATAAATCGATGAACGCACGCACGAAAAAGGATGACTCATTGTAACGTTACGCTAATTGTAACGTTACGATCATTTTATTGATTTTGTTGTCACGTTAAACTATCGTCCGTAAACCGACTTTACAGACAACCAATTTTTTAGTCCTCTTTTGAATGAATTAATACTCATTATTTTAAGGGATCATTAGGAATATATATTTATTTATATTTGCAAAATTTTTGAAGCAAATTTATTTCTTAGCAGTAAGAATACATACATACATTGTAACGAGTGTGCAAAGGCAAACTGCACGAAATATGTCAAATCACATTTACAGCTGTTTTGACACTTAAGTGCATTACACGATTCGGAATTTTAAGCAAATCGTAGGCAAAGGAATCGCAGTGCCGAAACACGTTACTCAATTACTTAGGTCGTAGTTTTCTTTACCAGAAATATGTAATTGAGTGTACTATGTTAAAAAAGGTTGTGAGTAAAAATTATGGCTTCGTTTTCGAAAATTGATTTTACCAGCAGTACATAGGCCTCCCCCAAAAGGTTGCCATAATCGCCACGCTTGGCAGGCGGGTTGGCGATCGCAGTATAGCTGTTGCAATGCACAGAGAATGCTGCTGCCCATTCTCTGGTGAGTCCCTTAGTGTGAGCCTCTTACGACACTCACGGGAAGTGATGGGATGGTGATATTCTTTTACGGCCGACACCATACAGAAAAATAATACTCGTATAAAATGATTAAGGCTGTTGTTTCTCAGTGAGGAACCGTCAAAGTATCCACGAGATGCTATACAAGTATTTATATATAGTTCATTGTATACCAAATTAAAAAATACATATAGAAAACTTTAAACTAAAAGAAACATACGATTGGCGATACAATAGCCTTATCGCCTTCCGCGATCTCTTCCAGGCAACCTAGAATGGATAGAGACAGTCTGGACACAAAATGGGTTTGTGTTCAGACATGAATACCCATCATGAATCGTCCGTGAGAAGAAGTAGTACAAAATGATACTCACCGACTTCCGCACCATTCTGCTTCCTCTTCCTCAAGGTGCCGCTCTTGTTAGCCAACATATTGGCCATATCGTCCACCTGCCCCAGCTCGAACGGTACAGGCGCCGGAGGGGGGGGCGGCGGCGGTGGTGGGGGGGGCATCGCCGGCGGCGGAGGGGGGGGAGGAGCCGAGGACATGGGCGGTGGGGGGGGGAGGGGGACACAGGGGGGCGGGGGGAGGGGGGGGAGACTGCGATGGTTCAGGCTGAGCTTCGGTCTCTGTTGGGGGCGCTGGAAGAACAACGGGTTAAGCACGTTAGAATGGTACACTGCAATAGTAAAAGAATACTGAGATGACATACTGTTAGGTACGCGGGTGCGGGGGAAGGGGTACACAACTGAAACGCTTGCTAATAGGGTATGCACCCGGGAATTCCCATTACTAAAAAACCGGGTTATATTTTCAGTACCGGGAATTACAAACAATTTCCCGGGAATTCCGATACCATTAAATTAGCTACGAAATTTTGATTTCTAAAACTGCGAGTGAGGCGAGGGAGCTCAATGACAGATCGCGGAAGAGATCAAGCGCGACACGTCGACAAATTGGCAGTAGTCGGTACTATTATTATATCTAATTAGTATTGTTTAAAACATTTGTACACTGACAGCTCTAAATCTATCTCCCTTCGCTCAATCCATCCAAAGGTTGTATGGAAGAGATTGCCTTGTGCGATAAGACCGCCCATTGTATACTTATTTTATGTTTGATTGTCCTGTTCTTATTATGAGGTGTACAATACAGTATATAATAAAAAAATAAAAAAATATTCGGCAGTTTTTATGTATATTCTCAGCTGATTAATCAGTTTGAAATTAAAACAAATGTTAATTATCTCGACATAGTATAAAACAAAGTCGCTGCCCGCCGTCTGACCCTCTGTACGCTTAGATAGTTTAAACTACGTAGCGGATTTTATTGCAGGTTTCACTATCATTTAGAGATTTTTTCCGGAAGGCTTTTATGTATAAAACGTTAAAATTACAAATAGTGTAGAAAACTCGATTTTCCAAGTGTCCAAAGAGATTTTTGGGCGCACATCAGAAATATTACCGAAGCGATTTATTATATTACCGGGCGAAGCCGGAGCGGGTAGCTAGTACGAAATACATATTTTTCTATGTGCGATTCTTCTATGTGCGTAGGAGTAATATTAATAAATGTTGTTACACTTTTTTGATTAATAGATAGGTAGGTACTGTACCGATTGTGTGATTGTGAAATTCAGAGACTGATTGAAGTTGTAATCTCAATTACCTAATCACTAAAAATTAAAGTTATATATAGTGAATTACTAAAATAATTCAGTGTATTACCGTTGAAAAAATATTTTCAACCGACTTCCAAAAGATGTTTTTTTTTGTATGTTTGTTATGCGATAATTCCGTCAATTATGAATGGATTTTGATGATTCTTTTTGTATTCGAAAGCCTATACTTCTGAGGTGGTCCCATTGGCACCAAGTCAGAATCTGATGATGGGATCCTAGGGAAATCGAGGGCAACCCTCAAATTTTAAAGGCACATACACTGTTTCTCATATACATTCTAACGCAATTCAGATAATTGTGCCTGGTAATCAACATCTCAACTTACTGAGCTGACGATGAAAGGTATAAGTCAGGATCTGATGCTGGGATCCCAGGGCATATGTTTGATCAGCGATATTTTCTTCAATTGTCAACCGATTTGGATGATTCTTTTTTTTGTGTGGAAGAGCTTTTTATGAAATATTTCGGAGGCAACGCAACTCTTCAATAAATGATAGCATCCCGATAGTCTCCCGGGATTGCTGAAATAGCATGTCTGTTTATTGATTACACCAGTTCATAACATCACGCCGGTACCTTATTAAGGGGTACGCAGATGCTAACAAGTCAACCTGAATTAACATGTTTTTCGGGTTATCTATTCGGGCATATCTTTATTGTTCATTAACCGATCTTGATGATTCTTTTTCCATTGGGTTTAGTTATAGCTATATTGCATTTGCACTGTTCTGTGAACTTCAAAGATGAACCAGTGACTTCTTCACCTTAAAATCAGTAAAAATTAGTACCAAAGCAAAGTAGATTTTTAACTTTGAGCTGGTGTGGACTTGGACTGCGAAGGCACACAAAGAAACTCCTTAACAGCAAATAGTACAACCACTCATTATGGGAATAATGTCACTTAGTTGTGGGGTATCACCAGTAAAAAGTGGAAAATCGTTTTTTGACACCGACTTCCGAAATTAAAGTTATTTTATACTTTGTAGTGTTTTTATATGGAAGTCGTTTTTTTTTTGTTAAAAGTTTTTATTAGTATATGAGTTGTTTAATTTCGTCTAAGTCACAAATAAACAAAAATTTCATTTTTTTTTTCTGGAGTACCGAAGTATCGGAATTTCCCGGTATTGGGTGTGCTCTAGTACCGGGAATTCTAAAATCCAGTTCAGTTCCGGTACTGCAAACCCTAGTTGCTAGCTAGTATCGCAGCTTCATTGGCGAGTTGGACCCGCGCGCCGCACGCACACAACACACCTACTGTTGTACATCACTGGAAATCACACGAATAAAATCGAAACCTAAAAAAAAGATACAGTAATAACGCTTTTATAACTTGTTACTATTTACTATAGTAGCTAGTATAATTATAATTATAATAATTACTTTATTCTTTTTTGACGGTTGTCGTCAATGGCGTCAAACATACGCCATTTTGCTTATTGAATTTATAAATCCCTTTAGAGGAGTTCTCCATAGTCAAGCAAACAACTATCTAAATCATTATCTGCTTAGCCTTCTCCCAACTATATTGGGGTCGGCTACCAGTCAAACCGGATTCAGCTGAATACCAGTATTTTACGTGGAGCGGCTGCCTACCAGACCACCACAACCCAGCAACTGGGTGACACGGTACTTCTTGGCAAGACTGGTGTCAGATTTACTGGCTTCTAACAATCCGTAACGACTGCCAAAGATCTACAAATGACAGCCGGGACCAACGGCTTAACGTGCTTTCCGAGGCACGGAGGAGTCTCGGTATGTTAAGATGGTCACCCATCCACAGACCAACCTTGGCAAGCGTTGCTTACAACTATCTAAATATATAAGCTTATTATCTTCTTTGTGTTCATGGTAGGGAATATGATTTAAATCTATTCTAATACCACAACAGATTGTATTAAATCCCTGGAACAACCAAAAGTATTTTGTTTTGCATTTGATTTTCCAATTCTCAATGAAGGTTATATGCTATTTAACACCACGCTACGGCCCTTAGGATCCAAGTAAAATGAAAAGAAATATCACCGGCGACTATCACACGGGCGAAGCCGCTGGCACTAGCTAGCATTTAAAATAAAGAAACTCAACTTACCAACATCTTCCAAAGCTTCCTCCCTAACTTCTACCTCCTTCTTCTCCCCTCCGTTCTCGAAGTAGGAGATCCTGGACATGAGGCTGTTCCTCTTCTGCGCGGGCCGGTTCCTCTCCATCTCCTGCAGTCTTCGCTCCGCACGCTCCGCTCGCTCCACTGCCTTCTGCGCGTCTTCTTCTGCCAGTTTAATTTTCTCCTCCCAAAGGAGAATATCCGTGTCTTCATGTTTTTCTGCTAGTTTTAACTATAGATGGAAGAAATATTTGGTAAGTGTTAAAGAAGGTAAGATCCCATCTACAACCGAATCCTGCTGAATACCAGAATTTTCAGAATTTTTTGCCCATCTGACCTTTCAAATAGGCAGAAAAAATCTCCACACGGTACAAAATACTACCAACAAGTGTGTATGTTTGACCTTTCTTCAGGCCGGAATGAAGCGGCAGATTCACGTGACTTTTTGCCCAGACATAGTCTAAAGCCTTGCAAACGACACAGGCTACTAATGATCCCTCTAGAACAATGGTTCCCAACCTTTATTTGACCCCGGACCACGTTGAATTATTTGTTGCTAGCAGGGACCAGAAATCTTGAAAAAAATTAAACGGTGTTTGTAATCAAAATTGTCATAGAATACACAAAATTGTTCTGTTAGAAACTTAAAATCAGTTTGCATCATCGACATTTTTGAGGTGAAAAGATTGAAACTGGCTTTCCAACGCCCATACTTAATGTGGGCCTAGGTATACGCTCGCATACACCGGCCCCTGACAAAACCATAACGGTGTATACCCAGATATACACTTGGCGCTCAACGTCCTGCCTTTCGCGGACCATAGGAGTGGAACTCTCTGCCTGCGGCTGTGTTTCCGAACGCATACAACTCTAATCTCTTCAAAATTAGAGTGAACTTCTTCTGGGTAAGCTCGCTCCATCGTCGACTTTGTCTGTCATCTATGACCTAGACTAGAGTCAAGAGCAACCCATATTAAATTAAAAAAATATATAAACATATTTTGGCCTTTGAGGACCACCAGTGGTCCGCGGACCATAGGTTGCTCTAGAAGGTTCCTAAAGACTATTACTTCCAAATCCTCGAATGGTACCTATGTTTTGTTGAAAGTGTGTATGTTTGTCCTTCCATAACACAGCATCGGAGCGATAGATCGACGTGATTATCTGCATGGACATAGTTTAAAATCTCGCGAACAACATTATATGCTAATTTATCCCAGAAAAACTTCACGCAATATAGGAATTCTAGAAGCCTCTATCTGCAGAAAACGATCAGAAATGGCGTTCTCGATCGTTCAGATATAACGTTCGGATGTTCGTACTACCCTAAATGAAGATTTTTTGACTTTTACAACCTCAAACTCTAAAGCATTTATTTCAATTAAACCATTACAGGCACTTTTAAATAGTCAAGGTCTGTCCAAAGAGATGAAGTTAATTACACATTCCAAAGCGTAGATCTCTATGGAGAAGAACGTGCAAGAAACTCCACGGACACTTTTAAATCAATGTTTGTTACAATGATATGGTTACATCATTCGTGTGAAAATTATACAAACATACATATATGTGAGAACGATGTAGAAAGACTTGCACGATCAAGCGTACGAAGTAAAAAAAAAAGCAACAATTCAAGGAACAAATAATTAAAATAAACCGTGGCAGCTGAGACATGACCAGTTCTAGCTGACGACGCTCGCTCAGCAATATGACGCCTGCGCTAGCACCTTTCTGCTCAACCACTTTGAAGAGTGCCTCTTATCTGCTACCAACCTGCAGTTCCTCGAGCTGGTCCCTGTGCCTGGCACTCTGTTCCTCCAGCGCGTCCTTGAGGGAGTCCACCTCACTGAGCAGCAGCATGAGCCGCTCGTCCAGCGCCAGTTCGCCCATGAGGAGGGTGCTCTGGTGTGTCAGGAGCTTCACGCGCTTCTTGGCCGCTCGGGCTTCGGTCTTGTAACTGGAAAGCAGGAATACTATTTTAGACTACGATTGCAACCGTTAGTAGTTGGGTATCACAGGACCTGTAGAAAAGGCTCAAAGAGAGATAAAACACATATCAGCAGTTCGATTCTGTAAACTTCAAACCGTGTAAATTTAGGTGAAGTGAACATGAAGTGAGCTGTCAATCTATACACACATGATGGAATGACAGCTCACTCCTCGCTCACTTCACCTAAGTTTAAGTTTCAGTGAGAGGCTGACACAAATGACCGGCTGTAGGAATCAGATATTTTTAATTTCTAAAGATTTCCGATTCTTATTTCTTGATCAACGATTTTCTATTCTTGATAACCCAATTGTTAATAAAAACAACAAATGAAGGTCCACTTGGCCCATTTACTGTTAAACATATTTAAAACATCATTCTATCTCTGTTATTGACAAAAACAAAAAAATATTATAAGGTATTTAGCGATTTTAAGCATAAAAGGTACTAAATGTTGCACAAACTCTTTTCCTTCTTAATATTGCAGAAACCAACTTTTTCTGTCTACAGTTCAAACGTAAAATATTGTGGCAAATTTAACATTTTGAACACCAGAGCATAAACGCATCGTCGTGCCCCCGACGCCAAACCACAAATTCTCCGTACTTTTTGTCACGTATTTGTGACGTTTGGCGTACAGGGCACGCGCTTGCTTGTCATGTATACGTGACAATGGCGTTCAAAAATTAAAATGCGTTGCCAATTTATAAAAGATGTTGCTGGCCATATTTATTATTCTCTTTCATGACTTCGTCGTTGCCATATTCAGTATCAAGACCTTGGATCTTGGCAAGGACGTAAGACACAGTTTTGAAAATTTCGCATCATAATATTGTACACTATGTTTTTATCATTTTGCTTTTATTATTAGGACAAACAGTGTAACAATTGTGGATAAGCCAATAAATCTATATATATAAAAATCAATTGCTGCTCGAGAACGGCTCGACCGATTTGGCTATTTTTTTTTTTTGTTTTGGTCGCCAGAAGATTACAGGGAAGATTTTAAAACAAGGGAAGTAGTGTAGGTATGTAGGGTAGGTATGTAGGGTAGGTATGTAGGGTAGGTATGTACGGTAGGTATGTAGGGTAGGTATGTAGGGAAGGTATGTAGGGTAGGTAAAGGTAACGGTTGACGGTTGTTGGTGAAGGGAGCGAAGCCGCGGGCACAGCTTGTAAATAAATAAATAAATCAACAATCTGTACGTCAAGCAGAAGCAATCTGAAGTCTTCTAAGCCAGTACTCACGTCTCCGCCATCTCTCTGTCTTTATCCGCATTGTTCTTCAAGCCCGTCACTTCTTCCATCAACAGTTTGGACACTCGGTTGTGTCTCTCGATCTGTATGCGAAGCTCATGTAACTCCTTCTCTTGAGCTGACGACTTCTCTTTTTCGGCTTCCAGTTCCTGAAAGATGGAGATGATATTTATTAATGCTTTGTTCGGTAATAATACCGCACGAGTCGATTTGCTAGGTTAAGCGATGCTTGTCAAGGTCGATCCGTGGATGGGCGACCGTCTTAACATAGCGGCACTACTCCGTAACAGTCAGTCTGGCAGATCGACAGAAGCCAGAAAACGTGGCCACAAGTTTTACCAAGTGGTATCGTTTTAGCCAGTATCTGGGTTTTCTGGCCTAAATACTGGTACTCAGACTACTCAGCTGCATCTGATTAGACTGGAAGCCGCGTTAAGCAATATAGTTTAGAAGGACCGACCTGTCCGATAGCCACATTGGCCTCTTGAGCTTCAAACTCCTGCAGCTTGGCGGCGTTGAGCTCAGTCTGGAGGGTGGCGATCTGCCGACTGAGCTCCGACACCGTCTGCTTCAGGAACTCCACTTCTTCGTTACTGCTGGTGTCTGATGCTGGGCAAAAACATATAGGACGTGAGAAGTTGGGCTGATAATAATGTTTAAGTACAAGAGGTTGAAATACGGTACAATGTAGGGCGTCTATACCACCACAGACCACATATGAACTACAAATTACAAAACAAAAGAAACTCTTCCTTTTTTGAAGTCGGTTTAAAAGACCTGACGTCACACTAATTAAAATCGTGCTATCGAAGTTCTCCGCGCGATTTGAACTTATATAACCGTCCTCAAAGTCATCGGGCAGGTGCCCACCAGACTCAACATCCGTCTGGTCGGAGGATCCTCCCTTGGAGGGAGGTTTGCGGAACTTTACACCCTGTATCACATACCTCTTTAATAATATGAAGATGAATGGAATTATTAAACGAAGCAACAGCCATTTTGAGTTCGTCAGTTTATTGTTGACTATTTAGGCTAGATTACCCACTCCTTAGGTGTGCGCACAATAAAGGTATTCTCAAAACGTTTTGTACGTATGGGTGGGGTGTCCACCATGTACCGGTAGTGCATCGCCGTACGTCTTGTAGTTCGATGACGATACGGTTTAACCTTTTGAACGCCAGAGCATAAACGCATCGGCGTGCCTCCGACGCCAAGCCACAAATTAGCCGTACTTTTTGTCACATATTTGTGACGTTTGGCGTACAGGGCACGCGCTTGCTTGTCATGTATACGTGACAATGGCGTTCAAAAGGTTAAGCGGAATTAATTTGTGCAATTCCGATGCACACTCCCCAAAGTGTGAGTGATAGAAAAAACGACAGGCTGGTCAAGCACCAAGATCGAGTCTGGGACATAAAGGAGCTTCAAGAGTACTCCGACAGCATCTTACCTGTGTCAATAGAGTCAGTGAGATCAATCTCCACAGCTTTAGCGGGCAGTGCCTGTATGAGAGCGGTGCTACGTCGCTTCAACTGCTTGTTCTGCTTGTACCATTCTCCAGCCTGCTGCATCACCCTGGAAAACACAAGATACGAGTTAAAGTGTGGTTATGAAGTTCCAAATATGGTTTGGTGTGCTATTACGGGCCGTTATCCGCAGAGATTGTATTTTTCATGATGGGATACATCGAGGATGGGAATAAATGTATAAACTCCAAATTTTCAAGAAAGTGGATAATTATAGACCAACTAGCACTTTTTCTCAGGGCCACATTGCGCTTCTACTATTGTCATGATGGGCCGCAATAAACTACAGTATAAAAAAATTCTACATTTAATAGTATCTACATGAATGGGACTTTTGAATTTGTGTCAAAAGGACCGTTTTCATATGGCATAGGCTAACTTTTTCACGTTGATAGTGGGTGAGGAAAAAAAGGTAAACACACACATTGATGCACTGACTATAGTAGGCGCCAGATAATCGTGGAATAACGGTCATTGACCCACCTACAATTATTGACATTTTTAATTTGAAAAACGGAATTAATGACACAAAGCTGTCCCGAATCATCATCTCTCGTGATCCTTAACATTGTCTAATAATGAAAAACGATTCATATTTAATTGTTCAGGTACCTATGAACAGTTATTAGGGAAAGGTCAATGTACTTTATTCCACATTTATCTGGCGCCTACTATACGTATATAGCATCAATAAGCACTCAACTGTCTTGTTGGTCGAGTGGTTAGTGACCCTGACTGCTAAACCGGAGGTCGTGGTTAGATTCCCACCCAGGACAAATCTTTGTGTGATGAGCATGATCATTTGTTCTGTGTCTGGGTATAATTTGTCTACACTTCAAGATTTCCTCGAAAACAAAAGACCCTTAAATTCATTATGTAAATATGTACTGCACTAATTAATACAAAACTTCGACATAACGTATGACCTCCTTAGATAAGCTAATGTCGGAAACACATTAACGTTTAATTTGTTCAACCTTTGCCAAGGAATTTGTCAAGATAAACCCCGTTTGTTTACTTTGAGTGCATTCTTTACACTTGTCTAGTTTAGGTTAGGGTAGCAAGCAAGTTATCAATGAAACTGCCTGGCGTCACGCAGATTCACCTCTCTTTTGGTTACACTGGAAGCCGAGTCCAATATATGTAGTTGCTGCTAAATTGGAACTGCGCCCCGCGGTGTTACCCGCGTTTTAAAAAAATACTAAATTAGCCTATGTTTTAATCCAGGGTGTCAGCTTCCTGCATACCAAATTTTATCAGAATTGATCGAGCCGTTTGCGCGTGAAGAAGTAACAAACATACACACACAGCCACAAACTTTCGCCTTTATAATATTAGTGTGATAGTGTGATAAGTAACTGGGTCACAAGAGAACCCTTAATAAGATTTGTGTCAGATTTCCTGGCTTCTGGCTACTACTACTAAATTAGTAAGCTTGAGTGAGTCTAAGTGTTTTGGTCTACATCAGGGGCTCTAAAAATGTCTTATGCTAACAGGCAAGGGAGCGTAATGACTAGAACTAAGTTGGAGGGTCATTGTAAAAAGTTTCGGGACTTCTGGACAACAGTTATTATATGACTCACTTGTGCATAACGCCCGCATCCACATCCCGCTGATTCTTGAGCTGCTGGTACTCGTTGAACAGCTTCTCCGAAACGGTCTTGAGCTTGCCGAGCTCGCGAGTTCTCTCGCGGAGCTCACAGTCCAGGTGTTGGCGCTCCTCGAACAAAATGTTGTAGCGGCGCTGCAGGTCATCGTACTCGCGTTTGGCTGGAATTGGAAAAAATATAAATTTTTATTTCTATCAAGACTTGAAGTTTACCTTTCTTTTTTGGCCAGTTTAAGAGAGGCCTATCAGACCTCAACACTCTGTAACTGGGTCACACAATACCTCTTGGCAAGACTGGTGACAGAGTTCCAGCTTCTGACTACCAGTAATGACTGTCAAAGACAGATCACTGGACAAGGCAGCTGGGCAAATATCTACCTAGTTTACCCATATTTCAGTTATTTCTAAGTTCCATGTAACAAGAAACGAGCTTGTTAGAAAAGACTTAGTATAGCACTTTTCCTGAGAACCGAACCCTGCACCCGGCAATTGTGTTACCTAAACCAGACAGGCAAACAGAGATGGCATACATTATCAATACAGGCTTTATGTTTTTACGATGTTGTTTTATGGCTAATTTTATTCACCAACTGACTTGCTCTCACTCAACGTATTTTTTTTTTTTATTAGCCCGTCCTGTCCACTGCTGGGTAAAAGCCAAGTCGTTCCAGAAAAAAATAATAAATCAAAAAAATAAACTATACCCATCTACACCAGTTCACTGAATGACTCCAAACATACCATTACATAGAAATGTAAAAATATTTACAACAACGTAATTTATAAAACCATTGACTTCACTAAAGAGAATGAATTTAATTATTCATGAATGTCAATAGTGTAATCCTGTAACAATAAATAATTATGAGTCAAGTAAAGTAACAGTTACCTATAGTAGGCGCCAGATAATCGTGGAATATCGGTCATTGACCCACCTACATTTATTGACATTGTTAATTTGAAAAACGGAATTAATGACACAAAACTGTCCCGAATCATCATCTCTCGTGATCCTTAACATTGTCTAATAATGAAAAACGATTCATATTTAATTGTTCAGGTACCTATGAGCAGTTATTAGGGAAAGGTCAATATACTTTATTCCACATTTATCTGGCGCCTACTATAGTGTGGTGTAACTAGTTATCATCTAGCTATCTATATTATGTAGGTAAAAAACTATCTTTTTTTTTTAACTGACTACTGAAAAAGGATGAGGTTCTCATTCCGACTAAATGTTTTTTTTTGTTTGTTTGTATAGCGATATTTTCGCCCATTGTCAACGGATTTGGATGATTCGGAAGAGTATTTTCCCGGACTCGTCCCATTCCAATTTGGTGAAGATCTGATGAAGATAGCAATAAATGATAGCAAATCTCCCAGGGTTGCTGGAGTCGCATGTCTGTTTATTGTTTACACCAGTTCGTAACATAACATCACGCCATTACGCTCTAAAATGGTACTCAGATGTGAACCGAACTTGATGTTTCTTTTTGCATTGGGTTTAGTTATAGACATATTGAATTTGCATTGGACGTTGAACTTCAAAGATAAACCAGAGACCTCCTCAACTTAAAATCTAGTGAAGTGAAAGATATTGTTAAGTTTATGTCAATCCCACAGCAAAGTACATAGATATTTTACTATGAGGTGATCTGGACTTGGACTGCCAAGGCACACAACTCCTTATTAAAAAGTCAATTAACTGATTATAAAAGACTTGATATGTACAAATGCAATTGTAAGGGCTCATTTGTGGTGGCTCGGGATAAGAAACCGAAAAATAAGATACTGAAATAAGAAACTGAAATGTAACATACGCTAAAAGTACAATAAAATTTTACATGAAAAAATCAGTTATTACCCGACTGCACCAGAAGGAGGGTTATGTTTTCCGAGTGTATGAATAAAATCTTGAAATTAAAGCTGACGTAAGATTTGTCTTCACTGTGAGAGTTTTGGTGCCATTTTATTTCTTTAAATTTTGTTTTTGTGGGGGTCAAAATAAAGGGCTTGCAGGGACTATTACAAAAATATTTGCCACTAAAATATAGCATGAGCTTTTTTTCAAAATCAACCGTTTCAAATCCTGGCTAGGAATAACGATTTTTCAAAAATACCATGATGTAGTTTTCATTAAATTCAGGCCTCGAGACTCTTTTCAGTGTTTTTCCCTAATCCTCATAGTTTCTGATATGGTCGTTCATGCACATTATTAAAATTCACCAAAGTTTATCTGGTGGTAGAGATTTCTATAAAATAAGCGTCACCTTTGTACCTTTATTGCTGTTCCCTTCTTATCTTGTTATTATTGGTGTGTACATACATTGTTAAATAAATATAATTTAGGTGGTGGCCTCATGTAATAAAATACATAAAGCTGAAGAGTTTGTTTGTTTGAACACACTGATCTCTGGAAATACCAGGCGGATTTGGAAAATTATTTTTGTATGTGAGAGCCACCTTCATGAGGAAGGGTATAGGCTATACGGGGACAGGAAAAAACGGGATATGCGCGTACGAAGTCGCGGGCAAAAGCTAGTTATTGATAATACGCTTGCGTTGACCACAACTTCACCTGATGGTGACTGATGATACCGATGATGGAGCCGTTTACCTAGAAATAACCTATTCACTCTTGACTTGAAAAAAACCTTATTTAAAACTCATTCCAAACTATTGTGCAATGACCCACCTTACTTTATCCAATAAATTTTATCATTAAAAATGCAACACTGTACATGCTCTATCTACCACTGCATTGTCTAGCGACAATGTAGAATATTCCCAAAAATACCATAAACAAATCATTGTCCTGTGTAAAATCTATTTTAAACACAATGCAACTAAGAATTGAACCAAAGGACACAATACAATATTGTATTACTATCAGTATTAGTACAGTCATACTAATATTATTTTGTGTCCTGTATATTATATGGATGACCTAATGGCAGTGTACATTACACATAATGATTTCATGTGTTTCATTTTATTTCTTTGAAATAAAGTCAATATTTTTTCTAGGTAAATTATCCATTAATAAACATAGCTCTATGAATGATTTAATAGGAAAATGGTTTGAAATTTCATGATAGGTTTGCAATCATTAGAGACTATGAAATAGATAGGTAAGATGGCTCTATTTAATGTTTTCTACATCTATTTTCTACATCTATCTTTTCTGTGACTTATATGGTGTAAAAAAACCCACACACAACAGACCGAATGAGAGTCTAAATGTGGATAACAGAGTCCCTACTCTACTCTGATGTAAAAATATATTCAATGGTAGAAAGCCTCGCTTTAGCGGAGTGAGTGCTAGTTTTTTACCTAGGTAAATACAGGATGTCATCGTATTAGCCATGGGAGAAAAGCAATGAGTAGAAGTTTGATAATTACACTACATATTTTGCCCAGGTTCAACATTTTTTGGACCGCTACGCATATTATTTTCTTACACAATCTCTATTAGCCATCAGTTCCTTTCTAGGAATACCATAATTCTTTGCAATATCAACACTCCCAGATAGTTTTAGGAATAAATACTAAATACTATGAAACATGCTAAAAGTTAAAACAAATTTAAAACCAGACAGCAACTTATGTTCACCTGAATGTAGTTAATAATAACTTAATAAGTAACAATATTTTCCTCAACATGATTAATTTCGTAATTGAAATAGTTAAGAGTTGAGGATCATTGTTATTATTAGCTACTTATATCAATGTTTTCAATATTCTAAATGTGTTCCACTAACTGATTATTTTACCACAAAACCAATAAACAAATAATCTTATCGATAACGACTTTACGACTACGTTTTTATCAATATTTTTGAAACAAAATTGGTGTAAATCATGTGTGAAAATTATGTGTTTATTTCATTAACTTACTTTTAATGAAATGTGTAACAACTAAATAGCAAGTAAAATATTCTACCTTAAAATGATTTTTTGCCAGATCCAGATCACAAAGAAAAGTTGCTGAATTTATCATTGGTTTACAAAAAAAAAACAGAAAAACCAAAACAAATCAAAACATTCCAATTTATTTTTATAATATTGTTATTTTGACATTTCGATATTGGAAAACAAAAATAGTGTTGCGCAAATAAGAAGTCGATAATATTTTTCTACGAACAGACATACCGTTATTGAAAACGGTATTTTCTAACTTTTTTATACCTTGTACACGATTAGTCATTATTTCATACGTGTAATGCGTAGTAAACAGATGATAGTCATGTCTTTGTCAATCCTAACCTACAGTAACACCAATGTTTTGAATTTTATTTAGCAAATAGAAGGTATTAAAAGTTTAGGTATTTCACATGAGCAAGGATTGGGGAAGATTACGAATTTAATGTCTAAGCAACAGGTTATCGTCTGTCATAATCCGACAAATACGCGAATAGGATTTACTACTTGGCTTTTCGTTTGCATACGACCCGGGAGATTTTGTGACATGCGCAGTTTCAACCGCAAAAAGTCGCAAAAACTAAAGATTTTCACCACAAAAAAAAGGAAGGCACTTACCTTTTTCGGATTTAAGTAAATAAGCTTTGTGTTTTCGCTCGGCTTCCTCGTATCTATTTTTCCACTTTTCCACGTATGTGGAGATCGCGATGTTAGCCTCCTTGGTGTGTTGCTGCGCGTCGGGCGGCGTCATCCTGGCGGCAGTGGCGCGCGGGATCCTCGTGGCCGCGCCGACAGGGCAGAGCGAGACGGAGCTCCGACCGCCTTGACACTGATTGTTGCTCGACGCGATCGCAAATACATTATTACCGTTCCTTTTAATCATTTTTGCATTCGATTTTTATTGCACGCGCGCGTCGAACGCTCGCATCCTCTCGTTTTCACGTATGCATAGACGCGACACGTGTTAGATCAACAGGCTGGTGCGTCGTTAGTTGGAAAGTGTCGAAATTAATTCGCGAAAGGACTTCTTTGTTCTCGCCTTTGAGGAAAAATACGTGTAATTTTATACGCGGCACTACGGAGTATGTCACGCGCGTTCACTTGTAAAGCAGCCTTGATCGGTTAGAAGCTGCAAAGAAATAATTCGATATTAAATATAAAAAGCGCGTCAAGAAGACAAGAATGAGGACCGAGTGTCAGATTTCAACTAAGGTTACTAACGTAAGCGTGTGCCCGTGATATGATAATGAGGAGTTCGTCATTGTGAGTCATACGGCTTGGTGTTTACGCTTTTTGTTTACGTTTGACGTTGCCTCATATTTAGCAGTGTTATCGTTCGATCCTTCTTAGAATCTAGTTAGAATTTAGTCGGAAGCAACTCTGCATGGAGCGCTATATAGGCTATCAATGAGATCGAACAACCGCAACATAATAGCTACGTATCAATTTACTTCGTAGCTAGTCATTGATTTGTTCGTTTTAATAATTTCCTCAATTGTGTCCGTAGATTGATTGTGTATTTTATTTTTTTATTTGTCACTAGAGGTTTTCTATTCTATTCATTAATTAAGATCATTAACCTAGTTCATGCTTGTTAGAATAATACGTTAATGTTGAATGTAGAAATGTGTATTTTAGACTTTAAATGGATATGGATGTGAATTTATGTTAGTACAAAAATCTCACGAACAATATTCATTTATTAATTTTGCAATATATTTAGGTTGACTAGTTAGGTGATGATGATGTGATGTATTCAATAAAAGTGTAAATTATTATTACTATTCCTTATGGTATATATGAGAGATGCAATCGTGACTCGAGATAAAGCTACTTACATTGATTACAATTTAAAAATATTACTTGTGCTCTATAAATGCAGCCTACAGTCACAAATCTGATTCCAAAATTCAAATAAAAAACTGCTCGATCACAACTCAATACTAGCAAGCAATTCGAGATAAAGAAAAAAACTCACCTATACAAACACAAATACACAAAAAGAGCACTATCCCATATTCATTAGTCACTAACAAATAAAATACCACTGAATCGAGAAAAATAAAACAAATTGGCGACAAGCTACCACATGTCAAAATACACAACTAAACGCAGTCAACGCATTATGTCCAAGTAGGGCTGAACGGAAATTCTAAAATTAAACCATTTCCAGTGAAACGGAGAGCCGAACCGTCTTGTCTATGTAAGAGACACACAACGTGTGGCTCGCGTGGGCCGCTCGAATTGTTAGACATCTCAAGTGATTTAATTGTCACGACCGAGATGCGAAGCATTAATCTCTTCTTGTTGCTAATGTCCTCTTGTTTATCTAAGTTTTATTGAACTCTTAATGGCCTGTTTTGAGGTTTGGATTGGAAATGTCGCTTTTATTTTATTTGATTAATTGATTTTGATAGCTTCTTTTTAGAGTCGTGATGCCGAGATTAAAGGTCTATCTGAAAATAGCAGCACTTTATTTCTAGCAAAATCTCGTATCATCTTATCTTCCCAAAGTTTAGATAAGTGTAGGAAGTTTTACGTAATTGTAATCATACAGCTTAAATTACAGCCGATGCAGTCAAAATATAAAAATAACTTTTAAAACTCATATTCACAAGTAATTTAGAGCAAAAACTCATTAATAAATAGAAGATCAAAGATGAATATTATCTCCTCATCTCGTGTCTGTCATAAAATAACAAGTAACAACTAAGCCTTTAAGAATGTCTTGTTGTTAAATTCCAAGTATGCTAAGCACCTGCCGTTAAGTTTGAGTCATGTCATCATGTGGCAATCAAGTATAATAGGGTGTTTATTAAATCGGCCAGCATTAGTACAGATACTCTTTAGTCTCTATACCTATGCTGGCAGATTTAATAATCACCCTAAGTCTAATTGAAAGAGGTCTCTATAGACCTCTTACAATTACACTTCATTACTTGCTTGCAGACCATAATTTCATTGATCATGTCTTTGTCTGTAAAAAACTCACCAACATGGCACCTAGCTTCTAAGGAAGTATGCGCCATCGTCGACCACATCATCGCTTTTCATCAGGTGAGATTGTGGTCAATCAAACGCGAGCCTATCAACACTTCTAAACTTCTATATACTTCTCAGCATCATTATCTTGCCCCTATTTCCAATTAATTTTGGGTTCACTAAATATGTACACAGTCTTGACAAACTATCCAAACATAGCATCTTTCACACAGTCTTTCTCTTTAAGCCGTTGTCATTCATACATTTTCTGTGATGAAGTACCTAACAGAGAATTGCAATATGGAACATGTTGGTACAGCAAAACACTATTGTGACCCATTTATATCAATTGGCTGTAACAACTAGTGCAAGCTCTGTTTCTTTTCTCTCGCCAATCCACATGGGAAGACTTATTATTATTAACTACGATGAATAAACGTTGTTCCAAGTGTCTGCTTCCTTATCTTGCAGATTGCCACTTCTTTATTAATCGTTGGAGCACAGCTTCCCGGTACATCCTTACTAATATTATAATTGTGAAAGTGATTTGTTTGTTACGCTTTCATGCCTAAATCGCTGAACGTTTTTTATTGAATTTTGGTACGTAGATAGATGAGACCCTGGAAATGTTTAAAGGCTACTTTTTGCCACGGATAAAAGGTAGTGCACATTAAAGTAACAATATTTTGAAATTTATGTGATTCAAATTTTGTCGGGAACGTATTTTAAGATTCGCTCACAAAAATGGAGCAAAATAGTTCTGAAAATGGATCACAATTGAATTAGGGTTCATTCTAAGAATAATTTTTAGCATCCAAGACCCGCTGCACATATAAAAGCTCAAAACCCAATCGGAACATAAAAAAACGAGGAAAAAACCAACTTCGAAACAGAAACCAGACTGGCCTTAAAGAACTTAACCATATTTAGGTAACGAGGTCAAAGTGAGGTTCACCTTTGTAAAGAGCTTCGCCAACATTGCTATCGGCAAGGCAATCCGATTACACCAACGATACCCAACTTTGTCATATACTGTATTCATTAAATTCGACTTTGAATACTTCAAATTGATTTGGTAATGATAAAAAGATAGTTATCGATAATATGCATGTCACTATTATTAACGACTTCGAGTGTTTTGGCTTGATTTTTAATTTTTAATATCACTTGAGGTACCTAACTTTCTTGGTTAAGGAAAACCATTAATTAAAACAACTTAAATGCCCAATTATTATAATTGACAAGTAATCAAACAAATTTTCCCAGTTTCGCGCGAATAATGAGGAAATAAAGGACATTTGCAACTCATTACCGTTTCCGCAATAAAGGGCGTTCGCTTCAAAAAATAAAGTTGAATATTTTGCGAAATTTATGCGATGCGACGAGCTAACAGAAAAGTGTGTGCCGCATGCCGCCCACGAACTGCTCATTATTTCTTTCAACTTGAGACGCAAACTTTGATTTAATGTGAAATTGAATTTATAACGTGTAGCTTGTGTTCTCTTTGAAGCTGAGGGAAGGGAAACTTTATCGACGTAAAACGGTACTAACCGTTTTACGGTTTTAGACGCAACGTTTAGAAACATTGTTGGTACTAATTTTGTAGCGGTGGGTGTGAGTTATCCATAAAGGATTGATGAGCTTAGTCAGGCTTAGAATACATTTTAATTCCTTGATTTAAAGCCGTTCTTTATTATTTAGTTGGTTAATGGATTTCAAGATTTTTTTTTTTTAATTTTTTTTTTCATTGATTTTCTTAGTTATGAAATTAGCTTTGTTTGTTTCATACAGGCTTATAGTGATCAATTAGATCCTTGAAACTTATTTTTATTAAAAACGCCCATGTTGAATTAAAAGTAAAAGTAAATTAAACAAAACCGCAAACATAGCTGTTCACTCCTCATCAAAAACAGCGTGAACATAACCCACATTTCAAGGAAACACTCGCATCATTTCCTGCAGCGAGTAAATTCGGCAGATATTATTTTTATGAGCGAATAATAAACGGCTCAGCGACCGTTCACCTCAGACCTATTTCTGGGCTCTTGTTAACCTCCGCTCGTAAAATCTTGCTACTGACTGTAAGGAGGATGTAAAAACGTTGCTTAAACTGCTTACACCATGTCAATGATGAGTCTTGTCGTGTCAGTCTTGTCGTGTTTATGAGCGACCAAGTATTTAACTAAATAAAAAACGACCGTGAAGTTTTTGGGTACTAATGGGGAGTGACCGTTTAATGAACTTTGCTCCATATGTTTTATATGGAGATGTTTTTAAAAGTAGTTCATTGGTGAACTTTTATAACCAAAATTGAATGAAACATTGTGTAGAAAAATGTGTATTGATTTTCACAAAAATCAACATTGCATTCATGTGTCCATAGCCGATACAAAACATGAGCTCCACAATTCATTCTGAATGCCCAATAAACTCAGCGTGTGTTCGACTGTTCGCAAAACAACACCCAAACATCCTCTTAATAACAGCAAAAACAGGGAAAACAGTCCAATTTTAAGTCAACTAGTGTCAACTGCTCGCAATTATTTGATTCGATTAGCGTTTTTTGCAACGGGCGTGCAATTAGTCCTTATAGTAGCAATCTATTCTGACTTCGAGCGACATTCCGCTCTCCCACATAAAATGTGTCACTCTATTCTATCCTTCGTTGTGGTGGCTATACTTGATGATACATGTGGATTTATCAAGTTAGTATGCTTGAATACAATATTTAAGCTGTAAGCATCCAGGAGCAACGAGGATGTATGTGATACATTTATATTTTATTATATTTTCTTTTACAGCAAATCAATCAAGTCACAGCTAGCCCCAAAAATAGACTTTCAAACGCATAATCAATTTTCTGAATTCAATTCATCTGACGTATACGATCCGTATAAGGCCGTGCCCGAGACGTGGTCCTGAAGTTCTGACCGTCTGTTCGGTTGAACCTTTAGATAGTGCAGTAGTTAGATCTCTACTTAACCTTTAAGAAGTCTTTCTTCCGTGACATTTAAGTGATATTCAGCCAGGGGTGCCAGGACTTAAACTAAATAATTATCCCGTTACTTCCAAGACGCATGTCCCCCGCACTGTGTAGGAGGAGACAGGATTGTGTCCGTGTTTATTGCAAAAGTTTTTACAGCACTCGTGGGTTGCAATCTAGTTTCGAACTGATACAAGATAAATAAAATATTCCCTTTATGTAAGCTTCATTGTGGTTGGCATGGTTATATTGTTACATAATGATTATAAAATACTAGTTTTGCTCGCGGCTTTGATTTTTATATCAAAAGAGTATAACTATTAGGCATGATAGAAACAAACTTTCGCATTTTTATAACATTTCATTATATTTTTTTAACATTTACAAGTAAAAAAATACTCTCCAACAAAAAAAATCGTTAAATTCTAATAAAAAGTTACACTTACTTTTAGGAAAGTCAAAGTAATATTTACATTTTAGTCAGCAAACATAATAAAACGACTAGAATTCGAAAAGCAAACAGTTTACATATTAACTTTTATTTTCACACGTTTTTACTTACCAAAATCAACAGACGGTTCATCGATATTTTTTGTTATCGATAACTGTAAACGGCAACCACTCTATGTGATTAATATCGAGTGGTTAAAAACCGTTATTGGAATAACCTTTACAATAGCTATTCGTTGTTTTCACCATAGAGAAATGTCATTATTTTTAAATTAGCTAATGGAACATACTTAGTTTACATCATGTAATGCGTTATCCTGTTTTCTTATCGACCAGTCACGATTTTACCGACTTTGTTTAAAAATTAGTGTCATTTTAATGTATTGAAGGTGATTAATCTAGGTGATAGAGATCTAACTAACGTCCAATTTGTTCATTCTATAAGTCTGCATTAGGAGACTATCACTATTTTTGTCAACTATTGATGGCCTGCCGTCTGCTCCATTGCTTTTAATAACAAAATCCCCGCTTAAAATTGTAGAGACATTAATTCTAACATAATTTGCTCTGGAGGTCCATAGGTACGTACCTACCTACCGTCAGTCAATTCAAAAAAGATAGAACGTACAATGCGTCCAATGTGTATAATTTTTAAGTGCTTACAACTATGCTAGGTATAAAAAGGGGCTCACCGTCAACCTGTTTTGCTCACAGGTGCTCCTAGGTGCTACTCACATAGCCAATCATATGCAGAAAAATATAAATTACCTATCTTTGACACACTAATACAAACAGTATTCCACTGTAACTATAGATAGAGTTGCTTCGTAGTCGCGAGATCAATTTATTTTTATTCTTATAGACCGTCCGCATGACACAGACTTCCATAAACTGATATAGATTTTTTCTGTGTAAGTCTAAGTCTGCAGAGCAATGCCGGTGTGATAGTTGTTTTTTATTCAGAGTTCAGAGACTGTGGAGACAAGTCGGTATAGTGTGGACCCACTCCTCGCACTTTACCACCATCTGATGGTCAGCGATGATGTGATTGACGATGAAGCACGCCTGCCATGAAGCGAATCTATTTACTGTTAACAAACGACTCTTGCAGAGAATTTCGTTTTCTTTCTCCTTATAAAGCAGTCTAGGTATTAATTCTTAGCTTTGTAAAGGAAGTAGTCTACTTCCATTTTCCATTACAACGGTAAGAATTCTAGCTAGGTTGTCACACTTCTGAGTTCCTTAGACGAGGATGAACCGTTTTAGAAATAAAATTGGAAATAGAAGTTCGTATCAGGATATCAGTCTAAGCTACTGTCGAAAGTATAATGAAAATACCTTAAGGATGAACTACTTGAGAACCTACTGGGTGGGGTGGAAACTAAATTAAATACCGAAGATGTGATAGGTATCAATTCCTAATGATAAAACAGACAAACAGATAGGTAGGTACACGAAAAATTTCGTTTTGTATTTGTCTACATATTGATATCCTGATATCCATCATATTGCGAGCTTTTGCTTCCTAATTTAGTTTAAATTTCAACTTAGAACGATATTAATAATAGTGTTACTACACTGTGCACTACCAATTTAAATAAGTACGCCATTTATTTTCTCGTATTGCCATAATATTATTCTTATTGGGCAAGATCTAAGTACATATTTATCTAAGTGAGAGCTGACATTCTAGGAAGTAAGTGCTCGTAGTCTAGATTAAGCTATTAGGTAATTAGTACATCATGTTAATTACGACTTTACCACAGAACTGTGATTGTCTTCCGAGAAACGAGCGAAGATAAGATAATGGTGAAATGTTAATGTCCGCTCCTATCGCTGCAGTTTGTAACTATGATCTAATTTTATGATCGATACATTTTTAACGTCGTACCTACTCATCAAATCTTTGTTTTTTTTTTTACTTTTTCTGATTTATGTAGGTAATGTCTCTTTGGGTTTTTATGTAAATAATTACTTAAGTACCTACCTATATAGGTACCTATTTTAAAAAAAAAAATGTGCTTATTGGTTTTTCTTCTTCTTGTTTTAATGTGATTTTTTTAGATTAATAAAGATGGATTGTTTATTATTTTCAATTTGTTTTTATTTAAATTATGTAAGTAGCTACGTTCTTTTCCCGGTATTATTTTGTAAATACATACTTATTAAACATTTTGCTATGACGATGAGTTACCAAATTTGAATGAATGGATAACTATAAGCTCATCATGAAATAAAAAGTACCTACGTAAACGCAGGTGATTTCTCATGTTATGTTCTGAGTAAGATCTTTTGTGGTAGGTATGAAATCAGGTAGAAAATACCCATAATGACAACATGAACAAAACAATGACTCCTCTTTAAAATAGTTAAGTTAGTTAACGTTTTTAACAAAGAACTGTAAGTGGTATGTTTTTACTCGGTACCTAAGCGAGGTTATTTTCATGAATCATTTTCAGAAATGTATAATATTAGCTCTTTAGGTACTCGATTTCTTGGTAATTATGAACTATTTTTGTTCCAAAAAAGCCTTTATTTTACCCGGTTAGTAACCCTATGCTCTAAACCCGCTATGCTCGACTCGTTAAATAGCTACTAAAAAGTTTCGCTGCACGAAAACACATTCGTGGACAGTGATATAAAAATTGTTACAGTGTAATTTTTTATATTGTACTAGTAATTTCATCCCGATCCGTCCAGCCGTTGAAGCAAGAGTGCATAACCAACATTCAAACACCGTAACTTTCGCATTAATATGTAATATTGGTTTGATAGGATTTGTAAAAAAATCCTGACTTCGTTACAAATCCAGTAGCAGTAGCAGGGTGGGTCCAGTATTGACTTACAGCTCTATTCATAAACATTTCTTAACTTAGAATTGCTCTGAAATTCAGAGATCTGACACTTTGACTTTTTTGATTGTCAGAACGAGTCAAAACAAATTAACTTACAGACGCTTACGACGCATAGTACCTATACCTACCTACGAATAGCGCTATAATTATTTTAACTTCAATTCAAACACTTTTCTTTCCCATTTTTACCTTCCATTGTTTACGTAGAATCGAAGAATTGCGTACATAGAGGAACTTTTTAGTACCTAGGTATTTTTCGAGTCGAACATAGACGGACTAGAGCATAGGGAGATGAGCATAGCGGGACTAACCGATTTTATCAGCCAAGCCTTTTGGCTGTATTGTGTTATGTCAAATTGAGTAGCGGTTTCTCGTGAACAAGTTAGATCTCCCTAACAAGTTTTCTGACTACCAGAGAGCCATTTTAAAATCTCGTTTCTGTAAATATTTAAATGGCGTACCTACACGTACAAGTCCACAACGCTTGGCAATCGAACCAGGACCCCAGGGCCCAGTTTGTTAATGTCAATAATAGTCTGTGCTTTAAGAAAAATAAAGAAATAGCTTGGAATACTTGTCAACACTACATCGATTTTATTTAATACGTTTTAAATCTTGGGTGGAATTAAGAAAGAGGAGGTAGTTGAGCTATTAAAACAAGCAGCTTTAGGTAGAGAAAATATGAGAAAACAGTATTAGCCCTTAAAACCAATATGAAAAGGAATGCTAGTACTGACAAAGCTGGTTTTTGGAATTTAGAATTCAAAACGGGACCGCAAAGGACTTTGCTATCCATCTTTTTATATGGAATTCTTTTGACGATACCCGAATGTTCAACAGCACTCGTACCTATATTTAAAGAAATTTCTTATACCTAATCTTCAGCCACAAATTCCTTCAAGTATACGTAGACCATGTAGTGCATAACTCAGAACGTGCAAGGGTGACATCGTACACAAGGCGAGCTCTGTCCGATGGATCTAAAAATAAACTATGAACTAACTTATTTGCTGCAAGAACAGACATTTTGACCACATGTATAGTGCTCCACTAGTAGTCACTAGCTTGTATATATTAGAAGTAGGATTATTTGTGAAGAAGCACTCTGAGCTGTATACCAAAGTTATTGAAAACAAGAGAGCCTACCCGACTAGTGGTCACACGTTGTCGAAGCAAACTACTCCAAAGTAATTCCCATAATATGTCTGTCAAAACCTACAATCAAATACCAAAACAAATAAGAGAGCTACTTACCGTTATTTTTTTCAAAATAAAGTAAAGAAGTGGCTGTACAACAACGTGTTCTATACCTAGGTACATTAAGCGAATTCTTAAACTTTAAGCAATGTCGATATCTCTAGATGATCATAGGTCCTACATTAGGTAAATTATATCGCTAGTGAGATATTTTTATCTTTTTTATTTTCATTTTGCCATGCATAATCTCAGAAAAAACTAGTTTTAATTTTTTTGTTTTTATTTTGTCTTGCATGATCTCAGATAAAAATTAAGTGTAGGTACCTAATAATAGTTTTAAAAATGATTTCTGTAAGTACCTACCTAGTTTTTAGTAGTTGTGTTCTTTTTTGCATGCTGAAAATGAGTAAGCAAAATATGTGGAATGATTTTAACTTAAGAGCATTACCTATATTATATATTATAACTATATTTCACGCGATCTAAATATTCAATTCTATTCTATTCTACATAGGTACAGGACCTATGCTATAGTTTGCCTTACACAATATACCTTCAATATTCAATCAAAGAGGAAGGAAATAGGGCATCGTTAATGTTAGTCGTCGATGTTGTCAAAGGTACTTCGAAAACAGTAATTTTTAGCTATTTCCCGCAATTTCTCCCGTGGCCTCGAATCAAGAATCGAATACTTAATTAATTATTATCCCAGAGATTGCCTTTTACCTGTACATTTACCAATAAAATTCTACCTCTTTTAAATATTCTGTTTAGATTTTGTTAACCACGTTCACCAATTTATCATGCCCTTTCAGTTAGTCGGTAAGATGTTTGGTAATCGCCCGGTATTTCGCGTTAACTATTGGCCATGACGGTGTCTGTTGTGTTGTGGTCTGACTGAATACCTACCTGTGTAGCCCAAATGAGTCAATAACTGCATTTACATCTGATTGCAATCCCACAGCAAATAATCCTACATACCGCTATTGAGTGTAAAGAGTGAGCTATACTTGTATAACACTATTATTGGGAAAGTACCAGTGGCGTAGCTAGCATGGGTGACACCCGGTGCGGATAATGTGGTGTCACCACATATATGGAGCCCCGGGCAACCGAAATACGTATGGGTTGCGGATTGCGTTGTGGTGACGGCAGTCACAAACCATTTTCATTGCCCTATTTGTGCCGCCGCTGCTGGTTTTTTTTCAGGAATGATCATATATTGCCGCAACAACTGGTTGATCAGAGCATTTTTTGTGCAAGGCGAGCTCATAAATTTTACACCGCGCCTAAGATATGTTTGATTTTCTTTAAATCATCCAAAATTAATTCGAAGTAACTTTGTTGACCGAGGCAGGCAAAATCCGTAACTAAGACAGTTTTTTTTAATAGATAGGCACGCGTTTGACCACTGTCTCACCTGATGGTAAGCGATGATGTGGTAGAAGATGGAGAACGCTTTTCTAGAAATAACCTATTCACTCTTGACTTAAAGACTCCCAGGTAGTAGCTATCAGGAAACACAGACTCTGGTAGGAAATTCCACTCCTAACCTGTAGGTACGTACAATAAATGTGTTCCCAAAACGTTCAGTGCGTGTGGGTGGAATGTTCACCATGTACCGGTGACATATCGCCGTACGTCTAGTGGTCCGATATGGAACGGGCTTGGCGGAATTAAACTATGCAATTCCGTCGCATACTCCCAAAATGCAACCGATAGAAAACCGACAGGCTAGCAACTCGGGGTCGATGCTCAAGACTTTGGAGCTTCGACTCGACGAACCTATCATTGCCGATGATCCTCTTGGCTTGTTACTCAATTGACTCAAGGGCATCAAGCTGGTATCTAGCAGATCCGTCCCAAAGATGAGAGCTGTACTCCATACACGATCAAACTTGCGCTTGATAAAGTTTGAGCAGCTGTTCCGGCGTGAACTAGGTACCGTCTCACATTCACTAGGATCCCCAACTTTTTGGCAGCCACTTGCGCCTTTGCCTTTATGAAAGGACCAAAATTGAGGGATGTTAACGTTACACCAAGAAGCTCAAGTTGGTCGGTTATCGGCATGGTTACACCTCGGAAAGTCTATAATTTACTGGGTCAGCTCGAGTAGTCGGCAAAACGCGAAATAGGCGTGTCAAGTTCGGAGACAACTCAGGCGTACAAGTCTTCAGTACATTTGCCGGTATCCCCGGGAGCCCCGATGGGAGCCTCGATGGCTACTGCCATGTTCATGTCTAGGTTAAGCGATACCCTACGGACGTCTTTCTGCTGAATGCGATTGTTCGACATACTTGACTAGCCTCGCACCAACAGGATCCAGGCATGAAGATTCCACAAACTAAGAAGCAAACAAGTTTGCTTTCTCCTCAGTGGAGCGAGCCAACGTGGTGGTAGTGAGGGGTGGCATAAGTTCGATTCAACTGACTAAGCCAGGGACCAAAATGTTTTACTACCTGCTGGGTATGAAGCAAGTTTGTTCCCAATTCGGCTTATGTGTTCAAACCGAGCCCTCTGCAACACCTTCTTGCAGGACTTCGCAACCCTGGTGAATGCTCTCTTCTTTTGACTCACTTCATTTGCTTTGCGCGTACGAGCGTCGAGCTATGCTAAGTACGCCGCGTGTTTAAGCGTCAGAACGATTGTACACCGCACCAAACCATAGACGAGCTTCGCCAGACATTGTTACGTCAGAGAATAGAATGTTGTTCTACATTCCCTGCCAAAAAACATGCGTCCCAACGTCCTCGCAAGACAAAGCACCAGTCGAAGAAAAGCAAATAGGCTGCCAAGGATAACATGCGAAGAAAGATCCCGCCACTCTTCACGACTTGTCTCCCGATACGCCCATATCGGTGCGACCCTGGTTGGTCTGCCTGCTTTGGAACAACTATTTCGACCCCACTCCTCTGAATTGGTTACACTGAGCATCGTGCCGGAACCTGGCTAGACCACTTGGTGGTATGTCTTTGCCCAGTGGGTCATAATTAAGTCGTCGGCCGAAACCTACCACTCGTTAGTGCCACCTGATTAGCACCACCCGGGGACCACGTGTAGGGACTAACTAAGGGTAATAAAATAAATAAAGGCCGCCAATAAAATATAAATGTGAAAGCGAGATGATATGAGAGCAAATAAAGAAATGAATGTACCCCGCCTCGGTTAGTATTGATCGAATATTATTCATAATCAAATAAAGATACCTTTTTTTACTGATGTAGGTAAACTATAGTCGTAAAAGAGAGAATGCAAGAGCGAGCGAAGCGAAGTCAAAAGTCCCCCGCTCCCTCTAGCTACGCTACTAGGAACTACGATTGTACAATATTTAACACCTCTGCTATACTCCTCGTGAAGTGAATAATGTGACTATTACTGTTCATTGAGAGGCCCATGTTTGTACGTTTGTTATTACTATTAGGTATAGGTTTTTTTTAAGGATGGGAAATGAGCATGACTTCTTCCGCTCTGGGGCGGAAGGGCGTGTCAGACTCTTACTGACTAAAACACATCCGTGTTCCTTGCCGCGGTGACTCTTTCGCAACCCTTTCGCAACCGCAATAAATCCGCAATCCTGGCAAGTTCCGGACATATTGGGCCCCGTAGGTACCTATACCTATAGGCGATCCCCGGCCACCGTATGCGCGGGCCTGCGGACGGCGAGCGTTGGGTGGCTCGCTGTCCGATCACCACCAGGCCCGGGTCGATGGCGCGTTGTGTTTCACGCGCGCCTCAAAGAGATGTCAGCAAAGAGGACGGGGCCCGCTAGGGCCAGAGCCTGCCAGGGTTGCGGAATTTGTTCGAAAGAGTCACCGCGGCCCTGGAAAGCAAAGGGCTTTAGAAGGAACACAAGTTTTACTATGGTAACCACCTTGAAATTGTGAAAAAAGAATCAACCACCCGCATTTGTGTTTTTTATAACTTGCCAAAATGTACTGAACAGTAGTTTTTATTTCGGGATTTCAGGGATCGTCCTATATTTAAAGTTGTTCATAATAATGAGTACAATGACCTCTTTTCAGTCTATTACACCATGTAGGTAAGTGTACAGATTGTGCGTTTATTCTGTTACTCCTTGTGTTGATGAGCTGTTCAAAGGCATGCATATTTTAATGACTCCTGATGAGCGAGCAAAAACAAACACAATTTTAGGCAAATAAAAGCCTTGAGATTGGAACTTACCGCAGGATCGTATAATAATAATCCGAAAACCGGCAGTGGATATAAAATCGCACACAAAACAACCACTGTTCATAAACAAAACGGGTGTGAAACTGAATAAGTGTTTAAAAATCACCCACTTTTCATGTTCTCATTGTCACAATGACAAGTTATTGAATCGGTTCAGCAGTTTTCAAGATGGCAGCACACAAAGAGACGATCTTTATTGAAGTTCAGATTGGATGCAAGGCTTCCTTTGTTTGTAAATTTTTATTATGCGGCGTACGCATCGTAAAATGCATTTGCATGGCCTAAATATTTACTTGTAGATGCAATCTGTGGCCCAATCGTATGTCAATATAGATTTAACTTAAAAGGTTTTTTAAATACTAGTCATAAGTACTTCCCGGCGACATCATTTCTTTTTCATACAAATGGATTTCCGGTTTTTCTTTGCATTACACTGCATTCGCAGAATCGATCACTAAAATATATAATATAATAACCAATTCGTTTACTATGGTTAGAACAAATAAAACTTTTAAGGCTTATTTTTTATGTTTAACCTACGCATATATCCTCATGTGCAATAACTATCGTACTGAGGTTTGGTGTTCAAGAACCAATTTGGTTTCGCTTTTACCCATACGCTGTCCTGTAAGCTATAATTTCATTTGAACTTTTTTGTTTACATAGGACTGGAGTATATCCAGTGTATAATACTGTTTGCTAGGACGTAGAGTAGTAGAGTACCTACAGATCAGAGTAGGTACAGAGTTTAAACGGTTGCCACTTGCCAGGTGACAGTTATCAACTATAGGTTTCTATAGACGTCTAACAACTTTGATTTTCTGGAAACACATCATCTTAGGTATGTAGGAATATAGTTTTTTTAACGACTACCATATCAGTTTTCAACACACATACAAATAAGTACAAATTATTTTAAAATTATTTGTCTATTAATTAGCGTGTCCTACAAAGTCCTTAAAAAGTCCACTTCATATTCAAAGTCGGTAGGTAAGTAAAGTTCTTAGTTACTGGTGAAGTGACGTAGGCTCAAGAGGTTATTTGAATAAATGACCACACAAGTGGAAAAAAGAGATTTAGGAAGATAATCCGTTGAATACCTAAAGGGTAGGGCAGGTAGGTATATTTAAGCTGTAAAGAAGCCAGCTTCATCTGGGAATAACTGACAAGATGGAATTATTTTTATTTTTATGAAATGGGTAGGTTCAGACGTAAGCACATCAAGCTACCCGAAACTGACAAATTTTTCCAATCAACCTTAAACAAAAAAATTCAAAAGTCAAAAACGTTTATTTCAATTAGGCCATTAAACGGCACTTTTGAACGTCATCGTTTACAGTTCAGCAAAAATAATAGAATTACATTAATAAAGTGACTCTACTGTCCATTCGGAACGGTAGATTCTTATGGAGAAGAACGGACAAGAAACTCCATAGTTACTCTTTTCAAATAATGATTTTACAAAATTTGGTTTACAAAAATTAATTTAATATTGTGTGAGGACGATGCACCCAGAGTATGCTACTTATAAGAACAAAGTATCACCAGCAGAGGTAAACTTAAAAATTTCCTAAAGAAATTTAGGTAAATGGTACTCACATATTTACAATATATAATTGGAACCATTAATTAAACAACAGTATGTGAGTCAACAGAAAAATAAAAACACAAAAAAAGAAACAGTATATCTATAAAGTTAATACATAAATCAACCAGTTTGACCTTCACCCTTGATTGTCCTATGGAGCAGGACCAGCATGTTTCCAAGCATTCTTATCCTGAATGTAATCTTCTAATTTGTAATATGCTTGTTCACAAAGTGTACTTTTAACATGAGTTTTAAATTTTCTTTCATTTAGTTCTAATATGTCAGAAGGTATTTTGTTGTAACATTTAACACAATACCCCATGAAAGAAGTGTGGACTTTAGCTAATCTAAAAAATGGTTGATCTAATTTGTCTTTATTTCTAGTATTAAAATTATGTCTATCACTAATTTTACTAAAAAGATGTCGGTTTTTCCGCACATACATAATATTTTCATAAATGAATTGGCAAGGGACTGTCATAATATTAATCTTTTTAAAAAGTTCCCTAAGAGAATCACGGCGACGCAGATTATAAACGGCTCTGACAGCTCTCTTTTGTAAAATAAATATGGATTCAATGTCAGCAGCCCGACCCCACAGCAAAATACCGTACGACATAATGCTGTGAAAGTAACTAAAGTAGACCAAACGTGCGGTTTCTACGTCTGTTAACTGTCTTATCTTTCTAACAGCATACACGGCTGAGCTTAGACGACCCGCAAGAGATGTTATATGAGGCCCCCATTGTAATTTCTCGTCCAATGTGATACCTAGGAAAACCGTCTGATTAATGAACTCCAGTTTTTCTCCATTCAATATGATGTCACATTCGCTACTTTTAACAGTTGGTAAAGAAAATCTAATACATTTAGTTTTTTTTTTATTTAAAACCAAGTTGTTTGCCGTAAACCAATTTTGGACCTGATGAATAGAGCTATTGACGTCGTCAAGATTTTGTGAACGTCGGTCTATTTTAAATATTAATGATGTGTCATCCGCAAATAACACCATCTTTGGTTGTAATTGGGGCAAATCATTTAATATTGAACCCTGAGGAACGCCCATTGTCGTTTCCGACCCTATTGAGTTTACACCGTTTATCTGAACTTTAACCTGTCTGCCCATCAAGTATGAACTAAGTAAACAAAGGGCTCTATTCCTAATCCCATAGTGCTCAAGTTTCAACAAAAGCGTCTCATGGTTAACGCAGTCGAACGCTTTCGAGAGGTCGCAGAATATTCCAATGGCATCTTGCGACTCTTCCCAGGCGTTAAAAATGTTCTTTATTAGGGTGACACCGGTGTCAGTTGTACAACGCCCTTTGGTGAAACCGTACTGGTGTTCATGAAAGATGGAATTTTTATTAAAGTGACGTAACATCTGACTAAGCATTAACTTTTCAAACACTTTACTGAGAACTGGCAGAATTGACACCGGCCGATAATTGTTGGGTTCTTGAGAATCACCCGATTTGAACAATGGAACGACTTTACTGTGTTTCATGAGATCCGGAAATACTCCCTTGTCTACACTAGTGTTAAATATGACAGCTAAGTAGGGGGCAATAGTTTAAATGATAGATCTACAAACTTTTACAGATATTCCCCAAAGATCTTCTGTTGACTTAATTTTAAGATCTTTAAAAGCTTTTATAATGGCCTGGGGGTTTGTATGTTGAAACTTAAACTCCGATAGACATACCTTTACATTCTTTCTAAGTAAGTCAGCAGCAAGCGTGGATGACGAGTTGAGAGCTTCTGTAGTTTTAAGAGGAATATTGGCAAAGAAGTTATCAAATTCCTGAGCTACCTCTGCGTCCGAGTTTATTTGGCCATGTACAGTATTTAAATTAAATTTAGTTTCACGCTGTTTCTTCCTACCTGTTTCGTTATTTATTATTTTCCAAGTAGTTTTTATTTTGTCGTCTGCTGATTTTATTTTATTGCTAATATGCAGAGCTTTTGCTGTTTTGCATACACTTTTATATGTTTTAGAATATTTTGCAACATACTTATGAAAACTTATATTATTCATATGCTGCTTTAAGCCATACAATTCATATAGCTTTTCCCTGCTTATACGAATGCCTGGAGTTGCCCAATCGCTAAATAAGAACTTAGTGTAAATACTTTTAGACCTTAAAGGAAAAGTGTCATTAAATTGCGTGTTTAATATAGAAAAAAACTCGGCATAGAACTCATTAGGGTCGTCTATGTTATTAAAACTATGAGCACCTAGTTTACTAGCCAAAGTATAGTTAAGTTTCTCCAAATTTTTATCTGTAATCGGTCTAAATTTTATTAGAATTTTTTGTAAAGGAATGTAAGTACAAAACGTTATTGTTTGACCGCTGTGATCAGATGGTAACTTACTTACAATTTCTTTATGTAAGTAATCACAATTACAAAATATATTGTCTATACAAGTTGAAGTAGAAGCTGTCACACGGGTCGGTTCAATAAAAACATTTGACAAATTAAATGAATTAAAAAGACTCAACAACCTGATAGTATTCGAGTTTGTTTCTAATAAGTTAATATTAAAGTCGCCACAAATAATTATTGACTTACTACTAGTACTTACTTTTTTTAACACCTCTTCCATTACAGTATCAAACACAGGTAGATTCTGGTAACTCGGAGGTCTATAGACGCATACCACAACATGCTTATCAAGCTCAACACAGGACAATTCAATGGTGTGCTCAACCGACAGTTTCACAATATCTCTTCTTTCTTTTGATTTAATCGAAGTTTTAATTAAAATTAATGACCCACCATGTATCATGCGTTGTCGGCTAAAATGACTACCTACACAATAATTTTCATAATTAATGGAACTTACTTGGTGGTCTTTTAACCAATGTTCTGTTAGGCAAACTACATCAAACTTGGTTTTTTCTAAAAACATTTCTATCTCCAGTAATTTGGAAGAGCAACCTTGAATGTTTTGATTAAATAATTTTAAAGCCCTCCCTTAGGATTTTTACTATGAACTAAATTGCCAGAAGATACCTTGTTATTATTCACTAATAATAATTGGTTATTTGAAGGGGTAACTTCTGTTGTCTTGCAGTTCAGTTTAAAGAATTATCCGTAGTGATCCCCACAGCTACAATTGAGGAGTCTAAAATGTCTGTATGGATTCCATCAGGAAGAGAATACTCTATCTGATTGGTTGACGCCTCCTGAACCTAATGCTTAAGCGCTAAAGTTCATAATCTAATAAATAAATTTGACAGATTGTTGTAGCTAGATGTGCTGGCCCAAAAAAAAATTCTAAAACATCTTTAACAGACACACCTCTGTGATACAATGAATATTTTAAAATGTGTTTAATTCATAAATAACTGCTAGTAGCCTGGTATGACTTGATTGACCTGACCTGACTGACTCAATTTTTACTTGTAATTAATGTGGCTGTTTAAAATTAAGCAAATGATTACAAGCCCACAACCACCATAAACTGTCACTCAGGGTGGCGCTGCTTGCTAATGAAATAAGAAACGTAATGCCAAATTCAGAACATTATGTTGTAGTTGTATTTTTTGCCGTAGCTCCACACATTTTGGTCACATATTCAGAGTTATGGTTATGACGCATGGTCTGAGTCAGCCTAGGGACACGACCCGCGATTCGCAGACCATAGATAACAATCGTCTGCTTTTAAATTTATTCTTTGGTATACAAATAACTGTATGTTGTGCCATTAAACGTAAAGAACCGGTTTGGAACTAGTTTTTTAATGATACATGTCACTTTGTATATATCAATTGTAAATTAAACGACCACGTCTCTATTCTGCTAGGCAGGGTACAAACGTTTCTTTAGTTGATTTTCAACTTTATCGCTAAAGCATTAGGCTTAAGGTTGATTGGGAAAATTTTACGATTTCGGGTAGCTTGTCTGTACCTATTTCATAAAAATAAATAATTCCATCAGTCAGTTATTCCCAGAAGAAGCTGGCTCCTTTACAACTGAAATATACCTGTTACAATAAAATAAAACATAGAAGAAGTTAAGTAGAAAAGATTCTTTTTTTTCTCAAAGGAGTCTAATTTGTTCTTCACGCAGGTCTGTATTCATCGATTTTACCAAACACCTTCCGCAGTTGTAGTACGAGAGCTAACTGCTGCGTTTTCTTAGTATAAATTATATAAGTACTATTGTTGCCCGCTGCTTCGCTCGCGTTAAAGTAGCCTATAATTGTATCCAGCGTCCCATCTATCTCAGAACAAAAAGTCATCAAAATCAGCTCAGAGATGTAGGCGCGATGAAAGCGTAATAAACAAGCAAACAAACTCACTTTTGCATTTATGATTTAATTTAATAACCCGCACTACGTCGAATTACGGACTTCTATCCTAATCTTTTCTGAAAATCGTATCTACGTATCTTTCCAATTCCAACTTTTTGAATTTCAGTGGATAAACCCAAAAATATGTATGATCGAATCAGCTGTTTCTAGATTTTACAAACTAGCATGACTCGCTATTATACATAACATGAAAATTAAATTAAGGTCGAAGCAGTTATCAAATGATTAGCATTTTATTACCTACATCAGATAACATGAACTAATGATTTGATAATTTGATAACGGCAGCACACATCGTTCGACATGTATCACAGTTTATATTAACAATCCACTGCCTCATTTATATGCAAAACAATTTATAAACTCTTTAACAGTGCAGCAGTGCAGTAATGGTCATAAAACATTCTTGCCGATCACAGTCCCACCCACGGAGCAAATACAGTCCCACCCAAAGGCAACAAAAGTACAAAACTCTTTATTTAACTGCTATACCAGTATGCTAGCGACATCTGTTAAAAATGAAGTGAATCAATTGTAAACTCATTCAAGTGGAGAACGGGAAAATGTTGCGCTGCTTGATTAGTTATTTAGTTCCGTAGTTTGTGCTAGATGGCATTACCTGTATCGAAATGACTTTTCTTGCTGGAAGTCGACGACGAACGAACGAACGACCGATAAAAGTTTTACATTTGTAAAAAATGGAATTGAAAATTGGTGTATTCATACTTTTCAGTACCTATAGGGGTTTTATAGAGAGTTTTAGAAACAAAGCGAGTTTCAGTTAGTCATTCCACATTTGTTATCGTCATCCATAGCTATATTTCACGTCTTGCTGGAAAACTTTTATCATTTTAGGATGTAAAATGAAGTGAGACGATTAAATCACAAATTCATGCATTATTCTTCACCCCTTTCTTGTCTTTAAAAACATCTTAATTCCCTCCTTCTCAAATCGGCTCTTTAGATTCGTCTCGGCAAATCAAAATAGAATCAATTCTTGTTCAACCCCTCGTTGCCTGGGGTTAGTTTTCACCACTTAAGCGACGTCACCGGAGGGGGGGGAGTCGCTTAGAGTATTACCCTCTTGTATTTTATCCTTATGAAGTTTCTTTAGGGAATTGAATACTTGGAGAGTAAAACTGATTCCCTGTAGGGTCATTTTTTTATCTTGTATCAGCCCAATGGCCAATTGACCATACAGTGGCGGATCCAGGATTGTCTTTTTTGAGGTCTTGAGCCCGCAGAGGGTAGGTTCCAGCAAAGTAAACACTAAAAAAAGCATATAACATTATTTGCGCATAAAAAGCCTCCTTGGATAACCTATTGTTTGTATTTTTTTACCACATTACTCCGAAAAACAAAATCCCGACGAACGCTATCTCGACAACGAGATACGAAGGCCCAGGTTTTCGAACGACAATTATCAAAAACTTTGTTTCCTATGAATCAGAATAGTGTAAGGTAGTAAATATTCATAGTTTACAAATATATTTTAGGGTTCCGTAGAAAATTGAAAGAAAAAAATAGTTACATCCGTTTCAAATATTCTACTTTTAATTTTATTTGTGTACGTATACCAAGACTAAACGTAGGGCAGTTCGCTCAAACCGCAACATTTTTCTTACTTCGAGCATTTTTATACCCGTCGTAACTTTAGAGGAAAGGTCCGATTTGAACAATTTCAAGTGTAATTTACATGTACCTACATACATAATCAACCTTAATTATCAAGACATTTAAATGGATATCTTTATACGAAAATCACTACTTTTCCATTCCACCCGGGTTTTGATTGAATATTTTGATCAAAAAGCGGCCATTGTGACTTAACCATACTAGTTGGGCATATACCCTCGCGGACTTTTATATTAGCAATTATAAGTACTTTAATTATGTAGTACTTACATTGTTTTTACGTACCATCAATAGTTTTCTCAGCGAAATAATGAATTTCTTAGGCAAAATTTTGCTACTGTGGGTTACATTATTGCAATTTCTTGGGATCTCTATTTTTTTTTCGAAAATAAAATAAAGTCTACTGGCGAAAGAATTTTAAAATCGGTTGAGTAGTTTTTGAGCCAAATTGTAACAAACAAACAAATAAATCTATCCACTTTATAATATTAATACAAATAGATATAGTTTAGAAGTTTAGATTACAGGAAAACCTATAAGCTGATAAACAAATAAGAATGAATCATTCGGAACCCTTGCGCGCAAGTCCGATTTCGGTTCACTTCACTTTACAGAACCAACAGAACGTACGTAGGTATCTTCACCATAAAACCTAAATCATCTAAACAAATTAATCCTCGCTTCCCACAACGAGCCGAACCACCCTGCAGTTTCCCAAAATATAATAACCGACGGTTTCAAACCATGGGGGTGCAACCCTCGTATAACATTTACGGCTCGCCCCCTGGGGTTGAACGGGGATGAAAGCGGGGGAGGAACGATTACCTTAATGCATGTTATATTGAGACGTGGATTACTTGTCACTGTACTTTTGGTAATTTGATTGAGTTTTGGGGAAATGTGCTGCAATTGTGCCAGTATTTTTTAACGTCGGCGTCGCTGAGTTTACAGACATTAGAAGTGTCCTTAAATGGTTTAGTTTGAGACAGTAGGTTTATGGATATAATTGCTAGTTTCTGCCCGCGGTTTCACCCGCGTGAAAAGTATTTTCATAGGCTTTTTGGACGTGGGTTGTATTGTTTTATTTTGGAAACGAGTTATATTTTGAAATTACCAAAAGACACTTCAATTTTATTTATCTGTATAGATAGGTACAGGAGACACTTTTAACTTTGTATCTGTTGCACACATGAATAAACTAGATGGATTTATAATAATAGGACATCATTGCAGACAGAGAGGACATCGCGTTATTAATTAAATTTTAAAAAGTTTGAAACAAAAAAAAATCTAATCAATCGACATAGAATTTAATCTCTCATTTAATACAAACTAGCTGCCAGTCGCTTGAATGTCGAAAAGTATGTATTAACCAGACTAACATCTACCTCTGTGCCAAATTTCATCAAGATCCGTTTAGCCATTCTGACGTGATTGATTAACAAATAATTTACATTAGTAAAGTACTAGCTTATCATTTATTTCAAATGCATTTGCTATAAAAAGTATGTACCTAACTAATAAAACAACAATATTGGTGTCGGCTTCCAGTCACCCCGGATGAGTTTCAGTCGGTTGAGTGAATTTTACATGGAGCGTCTACCTGCCTGACTTCCACACCCAGTAGCTGGATAATAAAGCCAGAGCTGGGCAAAATACATACTTTGCTTTAGTTAAAATACAAATTACAAAAAAAAACTATTACGTATTGTAATTAAAATACGAAATCCTACTTCATCATCATCATCTTCCTGCCCTTATCCCATGTTACTTGTGGTCGGCGCAACACGTTTTTTTCTTCCATGTTGTCCTGTCAACCGTCACGCTATGACTAACTCCTTTTTCTTTCATTTCACTCCTAATACAATCCATCCATCTTTTCTTTGGCCTCCCTCTCCCTGTCCATCCATCCACATTTATATTCATAACTCTTTTAGTTACGTGCATTTCATCCCTCCTCTTCACATGACCATACCAAGATCCTACGAAATACGAATATAATCCATACGAAATCCTACTTCCTACTATTATATTATAAACGCGAAAGTTTGTAAGTATGGATCCATCCAGGATGGATGTTTGTTACTCTTTCACGACAAAACTACTTAATGGGTTTTGATGAAATTTGGCACAGTGGTAGATTATAGTCTCGAATAACACATAGGATACTTTTTATCCCGAGAATATGTTCCCTTGGGATAATTTTCGACCATCACGTGGGCGGAGCCGCGGGCGGCAAACAGTATAAAATACTTTTAAGTCGCGTATTTAAATGTAAAATACAAAACCTGACAGAATTTTTTAACTATTTTTAGTTAAAATGCAAAATACTAATTATAAAATACTGTGAGGTGTTAGGTTAGGCTAGCCTTTTTACTTACGATAGTTATCGAGCGCTGTTTTCGGCAGAACGCACCCATTAATAAGATTGCTAAATTTATTTATTTTAAAATGTATTTTGAAGTCATAAGTATTTGAAATACTAACCACAAAATACAACAACGTTATGTACTTATTTCAAATACCAATTACAAATTTCATTTTTAAGAAGTAATTGGAATACACCAAGTACGTATTTGTATGTATTTCAAAAATGTTCAAATGACAGCCGGGAGAAAGGTTTAACGTGTTCACCTTTAAAACATTTTCATTCGGAGCCTCGGAAAGCACGTTGCTGTTGATCCCGGCTGTCATTTGTAGATCTTTGACAGTCGTTACGGGCAGTCAGAAGCCAAGAAATCTAACATCAGTCATCCCGAAGAGTTTTACACAGTAACTCGGACGTGGAAGTCAGAAAGGTCCATGTAATAAGTACTGTTACTTATTCAGCGGTATCCTGGTAGACTGGAAGTCATCTCGATATAGTGGGGAACAGGCTTAGTATCGCAATTGATTGCTTCGTGAGGAGACATCGTGAGGATTCCCTACCCTACGAAATGCAACCATTCCAATCAAAATTTTGCATATCTATCAACCATTTTCCGTGTGTTCTTTTATTGTTAAACGATTTTGCAATACCTATTACTGGAATCAAGTGTTCACAGTTTCATCATCATCATCATCCACATCCCGACTTCGCCCACTGCTGAGCATAGGCCTCTCTTCTCTTGTGCCAATCCCCACGTTCCTTTTTTTTTTTTGAGCGAAGAAAATGCCTTACGTATGCCACGCCGTCCGGGGAGACGATGTGGTTATGAGGGGTTTGCACCCACTAAAAACTTTGCCTGTGCACCTACTTTCGCCTTGATGGGTGGGCCGAATCCCCACGTTCCTGTGCCAGCCTCATCCAGGTTCTACCCGCGATGGCAACAATGTTGTCCGCCCATCTCGCCGCGGGTCGACCAACACTTTTTCTTCCAGTCCTCTGACGCCACTCGGTTACTGCCTTACTCCACCTATCATCACCGCGCCTTGCCAGTTTTGGATCCATTAATACGATTTTTTTTTACTATTGATAGGCACGCATTTGACCACTATCTCACCTGATGGTAAGCGATGATGTGGTCGAAGGTGGAGCACGCTTGCCTGTAACCAAGTCAAGTCAAGTCAAGTCAAAGCATTTATTTCAAATAAACCATTATCAGGTACTTTTGAATTGTCAAAGTCAGTCCGTCAAAAACATGAAGCTATTTGCACGTTCGCAAGCGTAGATCTCTATGGAGAAGAACGTGCAAGAAACTCCACGGACACTCTTTTAAATCATTTTATGTTTACAAAAATCCTGGTTACATACACCTTGTTGCTTCTATATATGAGAACAATGTAAAGAAAGAAAAAAAACAATTTATAGTATGAAATATTAAAATGAGGCAGTGGCAACCAAGGGATGACCAGTCTCCACTGACGGCGCCCGTTCACGAACATGACGCGTGCATCAGCACCATTCAGCTCAACCATTTTGAAGGGAACTGAATGATCCGATACACGCGCCACCATCAGCGAGACATTGGAGTGAGCATGACACACCCTCAACTGCCCCTGCTATTTCATGTCAAACAAGGATACTATCTATTAACATAATGGTCCAGGGTTCTCACATTTACAGAACTTGAAATAAAAATTGCTTCTAAATTATATAAAACTATGAATATCAATCTGAAAAGACAGAAAAAGAAAAGTTTATTCCAAACATAATATAAGATTATGCGGAATAGTATTATTATTAGACATAAAAGAGGGTGAGCATCTCTTCCAAATATAAAACCTAACTAGTGGAACCAAGCGGCTAAGGCTGTGGAGCAGGATCGGCATTTAGCCAAGCATTTTTATCAAGGATATAATCTTCCAGTTTATAATATGCCTGTCTACATAGAGTGCGTTTTATGCATGTTTTATTTTGATTTTGTTCGTAAACCACGGCTCTGAACCCACTTGGGTCACTGCTAGGGGACAAACGATCATAGACCTAACGCTGGCCACAGATAATGCGACAAAAATCATCTCTAATTGGCGCGTGTCCGACGAACCCTCTTGCTCTGACCACAGGAGAATTCGTTTCACACTAGTAGCCAACACAAAAAAGCCCGCACCCAAGCGAAATCCGCGCCGAACAAATATACCTCAATTTAAACGCCTCCTAGCTTCTCTGCTAAATGGGCACCAGCTGCACCAAGCTCCAATCACAGACCCCACAGAACTAGAAAACACAGTAACAAAACTAACCGATTACATAACCGAAGCATATCACACGTGCTGTAAACTAACAGCATCACACACCAAGGGTAAGGGTAACCCCTGGTGGAACACAGAACTTAAAAAACTCAGAAGTACACTTCGCAAACAGTTCAATAGAGCAAAGAACACTAGACTCCCTGTAGACTGGGAAACGTACAAAAAAACCCAACACACATTTAAGAAACAAATCAGAATCGCCAGGAAAACTGCTTGGCGGAAATTCTGTGAATCCATAGAATCAAACAACGAAGCCGCCCGAGTAAGGAAAATCCTATCAACTGAACAGGACCGCACCCTCGGCGCACTAAAGAAACCAGATAACTCATACACACAAACAGACCAAGAAACCAGCAGAGTTCTTCTGGAAACGCACTTCCCAGACTGTAATCTTCTTGAGGACAGAGTGTGGGCAGGCGAATCAGGACGAACCCCTGCTGACCAAGACTGGTCTACAGCCCGGAATATAGTAACAGAAGATCGAATAGCATGGGCTATAAAGACCTTTCAACCATATAAATCCGCAGGACTAGATGGCATCTTCCCAGCCCTGCTACAATGGGGGGAGAGCATCATAACACCATGGCTGCTAGCAATCTACCAAGCCTGTATAGCACACAGATACGTACCCCTAGCATGGCGCGAAGTGAAAGTCATTTTCATTCCCAAACCGGGAAAAACAGACTACACACAACCCAAAGCATACAGACCAATAAGCCTGACATCCTTTTTACTGAAAACCCTGGAGAGGCTCTGTGACAGATACATTCGGGATGGACCCCTGCGCCAATACCCACTCCACAGACAACAACACGCCTACTCCGCGGGGAAATCAACAGATTCTGCGCTGCACAGCGTGGTCTCAAAGATCGAAAGCGCTATAAACCATAAATGCTCCTCACTGGCTGTCTTCATTGATATCGAGGGCGCCTTTGACAAAACCATGTTTCAGAGTATTAGCAAAGCCCTCGTAAAGCACGGTGTGGACACGACACTGAGTGGCTGGATCACAAACATGCTCAAGCAAAGAGCTGTACAAGTCACAATAAATAACACAACAAGGGCCATTGTGGCGAAGGGCTGCCCCCAAGGGCCCCCTTTCACCGTTACTATGGAACCTCGTCGCAGATAATCTAGTTAAAAGACTCAATGATAAAGGATACTTTACCGTTGGCTACGCAAATGACATAACCATAATAATAAACGGAAAACACGAAAACACGATATGCAACCTCATGCGCCAAGCCTTGAAAATAGTAGAGGGCTGGTGCAAAGAATATCAGCTAGCAGTGAACCCTGCCAAAACCGAACTAGTCCTCTTCACCAAGAAGAGGAAGTTACCAACACTAGAATTACCACGGTTCTTCGGAACCACCCTCAGCCTTTCGACTGAAACCAAATACCTGGGTATATATCTGGACAAGCAGTTGAATTGGGCGAAGCACACTGAACACACCACCACAAAAGCCAGTATATGCATGTGGCAATGCAAACGCATGCTAGGTAGGAACTGGGGTATTAGCCCCAATACAACCCACTGGTTATACACCACAGTTATCAGACCGATAATCACGTATGGTGCCTTAGTCTGGTGGCCCAGGACCGACTTGAGCACAGCACAGAAAGACCTTGAGAAGCTGCAACGGCTTGCCTGTGTGGCAATCACTGGCAGTATGAGAACGGCACCCACTGCGGCCCTGCAGGCTATGCTGGGACTGCCACCACTGCACCTTATAGTGCAGGAGGAAGCGGCCCTAGCGGCCTTCAGGCTCAGCACAGCTGGCACTTTAGGTAAAGACTCTAGAATCAAACATACACGCATCATGGAAGATGCCGTAAAACGACAACCCATGATGTCATCACCCAATGACAAAGCTCAAAAGATGCACCATTTCCAAAAGCACTATAACATAGTGCTAACACAAGAATTGGATGACCACTCAGGTCCTAAAGAGCTGAGAATCTACACTGATGGATCAAAGACAAGTACCGGAACCGGAGTTGGAGTTTACTCCAGCGACCTCAACATTAGAATATCCAGATCACTAGGAAAGCTCAACACCGTTTACCAGGCGGAATGCATGGGCATTATCCTAGCGATCCATGCCATAGAAGCCAGGGGAGTCACGGACACTCATATTCGTATACTCTCCGACAGCGCCTCAGTTCTCCAATCCCTAAATAGAAACTACACCACCTCGAAACAAATACAAGAATGCCACAATGCACTAGAACGCGTCACGGTGACAAACCGCAACACCATAACGCTGCAGTGGATAAAAGGTCACAGCGGATCACTAGGAAATGACGCGGCCGATGAACTGGCCAGGAGGGGGTCTGGTACGATGGCTGTTGGACCCGAACCCATAGTGCCACTCCCTTTCACCCAGCTACGCACGTGGCTACGAGAACATACCCACACACAAGCAGAACGCTGGTGGACCTCGGCACCAGGCTGCAGGCAGTCCAAGGAGGCTATACCACTCCTAAACAATAAACTTACCAAGCGCCTTCTGCGACTGGATAGGAGCAGCCTGCGAATGGTGGCGGGGACCATCACCGGACACTGCTCACTGAATAAGCATTTCCACACACTAGGTATAACAGACAGTCCTCTGTGCAGAGCATGCATGGAGGAGGAGGAAACGGTGTCGCACGTGCTCCTTGAGTGCACAGGCGTCGCCGATATACGTAGACAAACGATAGGAACACCAAATTCACTCACAGACACCCTGAACTCTTTAGGAGGACTGATCTGCTTCTGGAGGGAGGTCGGCTGGTTGGAATGACGGCCGCCATGGCCCACGCACAATGGTCCAACATCAGGACTAAGTGCGGAAACCATACCCCAATAGATAGATAGATAGATGCATGTTTTAAATTTTTTCTCATTCAGTTCGAGAATCTCACGTGGTATTTTATTATAAAACTTAATACAATATCCCATAGAAGAAGTGTGTACTTTAGCCAATCTGAATCGGGGTTGATCTAATTTATTCCTATTTCTAGTATTAAAATTATGCCTATCACTAATCTTATTAAAAAGATGAATATTTTTCCGAACATACATAATGTTTTCGTATATGTATTGACAAGGTACCGACATGATGTTAATATCCTTAAACAGTTCCCTTAGGGAATCGCGCCGACCAAGATGGTATATGGCTCTGATGGCTCTTTTCTGCAGAATAAATATAGACTCGATGTCTGCAGCTCGTCCCCATAATAAGATACCGTAAGACATTATACTATGAAAGTAACTAAAATAAACCAGCCTTGCGGTATCTATATCAGTAAATTGACGGATTTTTCTGACAGCATATGCTGCTGAACTTAGCCGTCCTGCAAGAGATGTTAAATTAGGACCCCATTGTAGCTTTGAGTCAAGCGTGATCCCTAGGAAAACCGTGTCTTCGACGAATTCAAGTTTCTCTTTGTCCAATACTATGTCGCAAGTATTACTTTTGACATTCGGTAAAGCAAATCTGATGCACTTAGTTTTTTTCCCATTTAATACTAAATTATTCGCAGTGAACCAATTTTGGACCTGCTGTAGCGCATTATTTACGTCGTCAAAACTTGTAGAACGTCTATCTATCTTAAAAATTAAGGACGTATCGTCAGCAAATAACACCATCTTTGGTTGTTTTTTTAAAAGATGGAGTAAATCATTAATATACACTAAAAAGAGGAAAGGACCCAATATTGAGCCTTGTGGTACCCCCATTTTGACTTTTAAACCCCTTGAATTAACACCGTTTATTTGAACTTGCTGCTGTCTGTCATTTAAGTACGACTTCACTAAACTGAGAGCAAGATTACCTAGTCCGTAATGTTTTAGTTTTAGGAGCAAGGTTTCGTGATTTACGCAATCAAATGCCTTGGAGAGGTCACAAAAGATTCCTATGGCATCTTGCGCCTCTTCCCACGCTGTATATATGTGTTTTAACAACGTGACACCAGCGTCAGTCGTACAACGACCTTTGGTAAAACCATACTGTTGATCGTGTAAGATTTTATTGATGTTAAAATGAATGAGCATTTGATTGAGCATCACTTTTTCAAATACCTTGCTGAAAACCGGCAATACGGATACAGGTCTATAATTATTGGCATCTTTACTGTCACCGGATTTAAAAAGTGGTATAACCTTACTATATTTCATTAAATCCGGAAAGACTCCTTGGTCTACACATAAATTGAATATTAAAGCCAAGTATGGTGCTATGGTCTCAATTATGGACGTGCACACTTTGATAGACATTCCCCATAAGTCTTCGGTCAATTTGATTTTGATTTGCCGGAAAGCTTTTATAACCGTCATAGGGTTGATATGTTTGAATTGGAATTCAACCTTACAACCTGGAACGTTAGCTCTTAATAAATTAAATGATACCTCGGGTGAAGAATTTAAAGCTTCAGTAGTTCTTGATGGTATTTCGGTGAAAAAATTTACAAATTCTTGAGCTACTTCTAAATTAGAGCTTATGGCACCATGTGCAGTCTCCGGTAAAAAATCAGTGTTTCGTACTTTATTCCTACTTGTTTCATTATTGATGACTTTCCAAACTGTCTTAATTTTATTATCTGACGATTTGATCTTATTCCTAATGTACAGGGCTTTAGCTACTTTGCAAGTATTTCTGAAAACTTTAGAATATTTGTTTACATACATACTAAAGGTTTCTGTGTTAATGAAAGGCTTAAGGCCATATAACTCATATAGTCTTTCCCTACTTATCCTAATACCTTTAGTCGCCCAGTCACTAAATATAAACTTAGGGAAAGTATTTTTAGACTTCTTTTCAAAAGTTGTATTGAATTCCTTTAGTACTACTGAAAAGAAATTATCATAAAACTTATTTGCGTCCTCAATATTATTGCCTAGAACATTCAACTTATTTTGTAAGGTAACGTTGAATCTAGCTAGTTTGCCTGTTGTAATTGGCCTATATTGTATTTGAATTTTTTGCAAGGCTGCTTTAAACTTAAATGTTACCAATTGTCCGCTATGATCCGACGGAAGGTAATTAACTATGGCTTTATCTAAATAATCACAATCGCAGAATACATTATCGATACAGGTTGAAGAAGTTGGTGTTACCCTAGTAGGTTCAGTAAAAACATTAGACAAATTAAACGATTTAAAAAGGCTTAAAAATCTGCTGCTATTTAAATTATTTTCTAAAATATTAATATTAAAATCTCCGCAAATAATCGCGGATTTGTTACCTGCTGCAAGTTTCGCAAGGATTTCTTCCATAGTTGACTCAAATAAAGTAAAGTTTTGAGCGTTTGGGGGTCTGTACACGCACACTATAACATGCTTATCCAGCTCAACACAGGACAGTTCAATACAATGTTCCACTGACAAGCTGACAATATCATTACGTTGCTTAAATTTTAAGCATTTTTTCACTAAGATGAGGGAACCACCGCGCAACATAGATTTGCGGTTAAAGCAACTGCCTACACTATAATTTTCATAACTAATTTCCATCTGGTAATCTTTCAACCAATGTTCACTAAAACATACAATGTCAAACATTGTTTTCTCTAAAAACATTTCTATTTCTAATATTTTGGAAGAGATACCTTGAATATTTTGATGAAATAATTTCAATGTATGCTGCTGACCCCCTTTTTGATATTTATCTAACTGAGAGCAAGAAGATACCTTAATGTCTGTAGGTATAACTAATCTGTTATTGGTAACTTCTGTTGTCTTTTAAACTAGTTTAAATTAATATCAGGAGTTTGCCCTAAGACTTCAACATCATCACTTGGCAGTGAGATGGAACTACATGTGGCCTCCACGTTAACAATAGTACATTGTTCACCGAGAGGAGAAAGTGACCGATTACCGTCGAGGGTGTCGTTTGAAGCCCGAGCCGTAGGCGAGGGCTTTAAAACACCCAAGATCGGGAATCGCAGTTTCTCTCGAGTGATACATAGTGCTTTATACTACACCTAGAAGGAAAATAAAAAACGAAATCTTTACTAATTGAAATTTATATTGAAATTGTTGCAGTTAAAACTGAATCCTCAAACAACACACAAATTGGAAATGGCGCCAATGGCGTCTGCAATTTTCACATGTTCTTTTTTCAAATTGTTTATCCTGCCGCCGCAGGGTCGCACTGCCAGCCCGACACCATCCAACACACAGCTAGTGGCCAGTGTCATTTTGCGAACTTGGAGATAAAAACTCACTGTAAAAACTTTTTGGCTTTTGATATTTAGGTTACCGGCGCATAGTCTTACCCAAAATTAAAAAAGAAAAACCACGTAAGAAATGGATTTTCATACACTTTTCTCTCCCGCTCAGATGCGTTTTCTCCCCGCATATTTGTTCGATATGCAATGACGTACTTTCTACCGTAAATTTGATAAAGTATCAAGGTACTTTCCAAGCAGGTGTAGTATATAGTACATTGTTCACCGAGAGGAGAAAGTGACCGATTACCGTCGAGGGTGTCGTTTGAAGCCCGAGCCGTAGGCGAGGGCTTTAAAACACCCAAGATCGGGAATCGCAGTTTCTCTCGAGTGATACATAGTGCTTTATACTACACCTACAAGGAAAATAAAAAACGAAATCTTTACTAATTGAAATTTATATTGAAATTGTTGCAGTTAAAACTGAATCCTCAAACAACACACAAATTGGAAATGGCGCCAATGGCGTCTGCAATTTTCACATGTTCTTTTTTCAAATTGTTTATCCTGCCGCCGCAGGGTCGCACTGCCAGCCCGACACCATCCAACACACAGCTAGTGGCCAGTGTCATTTTGCGAACTTGGAGATAAAAACTCACTGTAAAAACTTTTTGGCTTTTGATATTTAGGTTACCGGCGCATAGTCTTACCCAAAATTAAAAAAGAAAAACCACGTAAGAAATGGATTTTCATACACTTTTCTCTCCCGCTCAGATGCGTTTTCTCCCCGCATATTTGTTCGATATGCAATGACGTACTTTCTACCGTAAATTTGATAAAGTATCAAGGTACTTTCCAAGCAGGTGTAGTATAAAATAATTTTTCCATAGTGATACATGGAATCTCCTTCGTACAATTTTTAAAAGAATTTATAGCTATAGTGCTACAGTTATTTTGGCTCACCACCTGATTCTTAGTAATATTACTAAACATTGTGGAACCTATTCACTCTTGACTAAAAGACTCCCAGGTTGTAGCTACCGGGAAATAAGACTCTGGTAAGGAATTCCACTCCTTAGCTGTACGCACAATAAATGTGTTCTCAAAACGTTTTGTGCGTGTGGGTGGGATGTCCACCGTGTACCGGTGGCGCATCGCCGTACGTCTGGTGGTCCGATGATGGAACGGGCTTGGCGGATCTAAACTATGCAATTCCGTCGCACACTCCAAGATGCTCAAGACTTTGGAGCTTCGACTCGACGAGCCTTTCATTGCCGATGATCCTCTTGGCTTGTTTCGAGTGTAAATTTTCAACCAGTGGTTCTTCGAAAATGGGCTTGGCTTAACCCAGCTGTGAATGTTCCTTGGTACCTATTAGCCTTGCTGTTCTGTTTTCTGATTAATTTCGTTGCGGGTTCCAAGACAGCCTAGTTGAATCGATTCTCTGGGACTCGTCGAGCTTCATTGACTCGGCATTTTTCTGGTGGTCGCCACAGTTTATTCTAGTTCTGAGGAGTGGCACTGGGCCCGCGTAAAGGACTTGTCCAACTCCGGGGATCTCACTGGAAGGAGGCCAGTAACCCAGCAGTAGGGATGTTCCACTGATTTTATTAAAGCATATTGAAGAGAATGCAATGATGTTATTTCACACCAGGAAGCACAATGCACATCCCCATGACTTTTAAAGCTTTTCTGGTTTCCATAGGTTAATGAGGCCTTGACAACATAACATTTATACGCAAGGATTTACCTGAAGTAGGTAAGTATAATAAATATGATGCGAAGCTGCTTTGAAGTTCTTATATATACTGCTTTTTCAGTCGCTACATTCACGATTCCCTTTTCATAATCACAATAATTTATTGAGGAAAACGGTTCACAATCTTGAAATGATTTCGTATTCACGGAAACTCTTTTAACATACAGGCTTTACCTCCGTGGTACCTATATCTACGTACAGGGTGAAATAACGAATGCCACGTGAGGAAAAGTATTTGGCTTTAATAAGAGGTTAAAAAATCTGACCAAGTGTGAGAGGGACTCGCGTGTAAAGGGTTCCGAACGAATTTTATTTTTGTAACATGTTATGTTAACACTGTAGACTTCTTATACGTTTTCCTATAATCTGTAGGTATAGAACTATTATCAGCATTTTTTCAAAATTTTGGGTTCAGTAATTTCAGAGATAAGGGGTGAATGGTTATTTTAATAAATTCAAAACAATTAATTTCATTTATTTTATAATTATGAAAAAAAAGCTCTTTCATTTGAAATGTACTTATCACACGGTATAGCTTGAAAAACTTTTTTTTTAATTTTCACAAGTGACCCCCATTCTCAATTTTTTTTATTTACGTAAGTAACGGCCGTGTTTGGGTCAAAAAAGTTCATATGCGTACCAAATTTCAATAGAATCGGTCCAGTACATTCGGAGAAAATTGGCTTTGGCAGACGGGCAGACAGACAGGCACCCGACTGATCCTATTAGGGTTCCGTTTCTTACGGATGTTCGGAACCCTAAAAAGAATCGGATATATAATTTTTATATACCAAATATTGTAAAACCTAAACTTATTATTATATATTTTTTTTCCTTTTACGGCAACTGAGCCGGTTCCGACTATTCTGCCATATTATTATATTATTTAACTGAACTGTAAATGATGACGTTCAAAAGTGCCGTTTAATGGCCTAATTGAAATAAAAGTTTTGACTTTGACTTTGATAACGTGTCCAGTATTTGGCTTGTGCAGGTCAGATGCTATTTCCCAGCTCCAATAGAAAATGTTCAAACCCCTTCAAAATACCTAGGCGTGCAGGTATATCCAGATAGTCATGTAGCCAACCTCAACATACCTACGAGTAGATGTAGAGAAGCACTTTGTGGATTTTTCCACCCTGTTTGAGTACTTACGAAGGTTACACAAAACCTTTTTGCATGGAAACAGATATTTTTCAAAGCCTATGATTATTAAATACGATTAACCTCATACATGTGGTCTTACAATGAATATTCTTTTCTTATTGAAATATTAGCTCAATGTAAGGCATCCCATTTCAAATAATTGTGATCTCATTGTAGTGATCTTCCTTGTTAGTAAAAAATTGTTATTTTGAGGTTAGAGATCATTTATTCTCATAAGAATTACAATTCGCTTACATGAGAATATTTTACTAGACTTATCACAAAAAATAAACGAAATGTATTTTCTTAAGTTTTTCTTTATAATTATTATTGCCAAGTTCACATTTGACTACTATTTCATTGACTACTATTTCTTTGACTACTATTTGACGACTATTTCTTTGACTACTATTTTGTTGACCACTATTTCTTTGACTACTACTTCTTTGACTACTATTTCACCTGATGAAAAGCAATGATGTAAAAGTGACCTATTCAATCTTGACTTAAAGGCCCTCCGGTTGTAGCTGTCATGAACACAAATGGGTCGAGCTTCGATGACAAATTATTAAAGGCGTGTTAGCTACTGTCACTGTGAACTAGCTTCTGCTACCGGCTTTGCCCACGTTCATCATCTGCCTAGCCTTTTTCCAACTATATTGGGGTCGGCTTCCAGTCAAACCGGATTCAGCTGAACAACCAGTATTTTACGAAGAGCGGTTGCTTGCCAGACCTCCACAACCCATTTACTGGGTAATACGGTACTTTTTAGCGAGACTGCTGTCAGTTTCGCCCACGTTAAAGTGGAAAATTCTTCCAAGGGAACATATTGACGGGAATAAAATATCCTCTATCCAGAATATAGTCTAACTGTGTGCCAGGTTTCATCCAATCCGTTTAGTCTTTAAAACGTGAAGAGGTACTAAATAAACAGGCACACAAATATGTCTGTATAAATGATCTGCATCATGACTGTCACTGTCAGGGTTGCGAAATTTGTTCGAAGGAGTTACCGCGGCCCTGGGGAGCTACTCTCTATGCCTGCAGTCCGTAGTTTCGGGCTTAGTTGCGGGCGTATTCTACTCCGTATCACCTACGAACTTACGATTAGTTCCGAACCCGAACTAAGAATGAATGACAACACGATTTCACAGTAACTGTCAAATCGTGTAGTCATTCATTCTTAGTGGTTCGGACTAGAATACGCCCGCAACTAAGCCCGAAACTACGGACTTTGGGCTTAGAGAGTAGCCCCTCTGGAACGCAAAGGGCTTTAGAGGGAACACGGACGGGTTTTATTCAGGAAGAGTCTGACACGCCCTTCCGCTTCACCCAGAGCGGAAGAAGTGATTTGATGATTTCCCATCATTAAAAAAAAGAAACATGACTGTTAAGATCTGCATCATCACATGTTCTACCTACTTATGTATAAACTAAAAACCCGCCAGCTTAGTACCAAGATTACATACTAGAATAGGTAGTTGATACTGCCTATCAGCGATGCACCAAGATCGTTGGGTCAACCGAGCCGTGTTTGACATCGAGGTGGAACTAGGTGCTAACTAGCTACTGGTGTATCGGGTGTCAACACCTTCGGACTGACGGACGTGTAACCTCATTTGTGAAGGCTGTGTGGTTGAAACAATGCTACTACGTATATGTAGTGCATTTTTATACACGGTGTTTCAGAAGTGAGCGGTCGTTTTTCAGGGTTACGTTCTGTATCTATGTGTGCAGTAAGGAAACAATAGCACAAAAATATCACCTTTTTTCTAAGAATCCAGCCGCAATATAATACTAAAAAGTTCTAATCAAATCACGTTTCAAACAGCTTCACGTAGTTAATGGCATTTACTGTCGTTCAATCATAGATTAGATGTCACCAACAGCATCAGACACTACACTGCATTTTAATACTCTTAAATATGACCACGAACTTCTGCCGGCCGATTTTGTAAAAATGTCGAAGTGAAGGCTTGGGTGAAGTGATTACGAGGTGAGCTGTCATGTCATGTTGATTATATGGATTGACAGCTCACCTCGTGATCACTTCACCCAAGCCTTCACTTCTACGACATGTTTACAGAATCGGTCGGCTGAAATACCTTGTACATGCATACAAAAACACACACCTTTTTATTATGGGGGAAAAGGCTGAAATTACAGAACGTCGTCAGTATATACTTTAACAATCCAATAACAAAAAAAAACACCTTTTACACAACCGTTTAATCTGTTTCACGAACAAAGGAACACGTGAACCCTGAGCCAGTTAATTGATAAAGACAGCTCTGCCCACCCCTTCCCGCCAGGCGCGATTATTATTACAAAAACGTAATAATACGCCAGAATATATCATTATGTATGGCGTAGTCGCGTAGCCGCGTAGCAGGGTAGCTCCGTAGCGGTGTAGCGGGCGGGGTCTACGGCTACAAGGCAGCGTAGTAGGGTGAGTTGCCAGGACACAAGTGGGAGTTGGATTTTTATAGTTTTAATAGTTATTTTTCTTAAGATTTGTTGTTTTTTTAGATGACAAGAATTTTATTTTTGGTATTTACTTGTGAGATTGAATTCCCAGCAGTCATTAGAACATCTTTGATAGTTGTTTGCGAGTCACAAGCCAGAAAATCTGGCACTTCTTGCTACCCCTTTACTGGTAATCAGTTGCATCCGCTTAGACAGGAAGTCGATCCTCACATACTTGGGGAAAGGCTAGGAAGTTAGAGTTGTGATATTGATTGCATGAATACTTTCCCGTGTTAAATTAAATTTATTTAACTGGAAATAGATTTAAAAATATCAAAAAGTACAATCGCCTGTTTTTAATTAGGTACAAGAACTTATAGCTAAACTGTATTTTTGACAAATGACAATCATATGAAGACTAAGTATTTCTTCGTATTCCAATAATCTCTCCCATTAAACATGAGACGACAAGCGACTTAAAACTTTAATCTTTCCCAAAAAAGCTGGTAAATTTCCCACAAAGCGCTTCCACCGCCAAAACTGCTTAGTACGAACCAGGCCGCGCCGCGGCAAGCGCGTATTGCGCTCCACACGACCCCAGCGACACAAAGTAACCATCTCCCCACTAAAACACACTAAAATCCATTAAAAAAACTGTTAAGAACCGTTAAAAAATAAACTGGTGCAAACACTTTGAGCTCTAAATTCGAATTTCAAATTAAAATCGGCGGCGTTTCGACAAAATTGCCAGTAAAAAAATTGATTTTTTGTGCGGCGCTCGCTGGTCGATTTTTTTGGATTACATTTTTTTGGATTATGAGAGTTTGTGGGGAAAGTTGTGGAAAATTGAAAATATAAATAAATATTTCGGTTTCGTGTTTCCTATTCGGTTTCGGTCGAATTTAGTTGCGGTGTTTTTATTTATTTTGAATAATTAGTGTAATTTTTTTGGATTGACTGCAATTCAAGTTTTTATTTGCTAAATTCAACCTAAACGAACTAAATAATAAAAGAATAATTTTAGATTAGCCTCCGAAATTAATTGTGAAACTTATTTTTTTTTCAAATTTCTATTTCATTTTGCTGATGTATAAACTGAATATTTTTTTATCGATCAATACCAGTTTGGCACTTAAAAACACGGACACAAAAAAAAACCTCAGTAGGTACAATAATCCAAAAAATAAAGTAATATTAAAACTCACTTATTTACAACAATATTATCCCTAATATAAACCATGGATAATAAACAAATTATATAAATACATAGTGAAAATGTTTCAGCTTACACATTTTACGCTACATAGTAACCAATATGGCGGTGTACTGTAAGAATTCGGACGCAAACCGTTTAGAGACCCACTGCATTTTATAAATTAAATACGAAAATGCCTGAAAATCTTTACATTGTAGTTACTAAGTTATTTTTTACACGATAATTGTACTCTTCCTTCTTCTGGCTTGTAAGTTGACAGTGATTTTTTTTAAGAAAAATCATTTTTCGGGTTGTTGAGAAGTTAAGTTAGGATTCGATAAAGAAATGACAGATTTTTGGAATGTTGGAATCAAAGAAGGGTTTAGCTAATCAGTGTTGAAATATGATCATCTGTGACTTTTTTGAAAGCGTAAACCTTTAGGGCATATTTTTTTGTCATATGACTTTTAATAATCTGGAAAGAAAATTCACGCTCGCTTGTATTTTTTATTTGCACAAATTATAGATGTTTGAATATTTTTTTTACAAAGCGCTTATTAAAACAAAAACGCACGGGAACTTAATATAATTTTATTTTACATACGAATAGAAGATGCGTTGACGGTAAAATAATACTAGGTAAATAGAGTCAAACATTATATTATACTGTTACGTACGTAAGCGCATTACTTACTTGAGAACGGCTCGAAGGCCTGAATTAAAAAAAGATAACCTGATACATTCACAAAAGATTTTCGTAATAGTCAAAATAAGGTTTTAGAAAAAAAATACTCAAAAACTTGGGAAAATACGAAAAAAGTGGGAGTATTTTTTTATTGAATTTTAATATAAACTCAGAAAGGAGTACAACTCACGACTCAAGTAGTTTCTTATAATTTACACATATAAATATTTCTTCAAATCTGAATTTTGATTGTTGCATGTACCTACTGGTATGCATGTGTGGTGGCTCATCGTTGTTCTCATATCCATATTTATTTATTTTGCATTCCACAATGTACAGAACAATTGGTAACAAAAGACTTTAACCTAAGAAAGTATAAAATTGTAAACCTTAGGGCCCCACAGTTTTCTTTGACAATTAGAAGTAGTCTTGGTAGATGAATCACGTAGTTTCCTAAGACAATGTCTGTTTACTAATTATGTAGGCATTAGGTAGGAACCCGAATCACGACTTGACGACTGTGCATCGCCAGTTGCCTTGATGCAACGATCATCAAAAAGTGAACGGGGTTTATAGGTACAGACAGCAACATAAGTCGCATTTTGTCAGTACATCAATTATGTCAATAGGGACATCCCTATTGATCATCATAAATCATATTTTTTTAACCCAGGCAACATTGCCTGCGTTAAGAAATTATGATTTTGTTTAGTCCGTCAGTTAGATTTTCGAAAAATATTGAACGCTTACGTATTTTTTATTTTATCAAACTCAATAAAAAAATACGAAGATATAACGCATCGAAGATAAGAAGTGGGGGTTTGTGACGTCACTTTCTAGTAAAAAGTGTACTGGTAAGCGACGTCACACGAGTTTGCAACGCACTGTATCGTCTTCATTTTTTGTTTACGGGACAAAAGAAAGAATACGTGTCCAATACTTTTTGGAAATCTATCTGACGGACTAATTAGATTCCGTTCGTATTAGGTTTAGGAGCTGGAGCATTGCCATTCAACGTGGCAATGCGGCTAGTGTTCTGGGCACTTTTCCCGTTGACAGCGATGTGGACGAATTTTTCGATGCCCTGTGAGTTCTTCCCGTCCCCTTTTTACTCAGCTTGTATATTTTCTACTGGTTTAGGATAGGTGTCAACTAGTGTAAATAAAAACTGCCAAACAGACTGACTAAAAACATTGCTGATCGGCTTAAACCTTTCAGTTTATTCTGATTTCATAGTATTTCCTTGTCTTATTTTGAACGCCACAGTATAAACGCATCGGCGTGCCCCCGACGCCAAGCTACAAATTCACCGTACTCTTTGTCACATATTTGTGATTCTTAGCGTACAGGGCACGCGCTTGCTTGTCACGTAGGTATACGTGCCAATGGGGTAAAAAAGGTTATAGCACATTTTACTCGATCTACCAGCAACTTAAGTTTTAATGGCTACCGAGAATCTTTTCACAATTTCCACTAACTTCTGCTGCTGTCTGTACCCAACTCAAGGTTCTTACGATTTCCTTAGAAACGTCTTCGTTAACGAGATGTTAAATATTGTTTACCTGACTATTGTGTGATTAAAGGCTAATATTTTAAACAAATAGTTTTGGAATTGAGTGTGGAAAAACAAATAGTAAATTACCACGTTGAGAAATATAGTTATGATGTTTTCATAAAACAGATATTTAATTTTCCGTCAACTTAGCTTAGCATGATAATTAATTTTACAGTATAAAATGTAAATATGGGAAAGTAATTATCTCAATCAAATGACACTGTGTAGCATGGCAACTTGATTTTTAGAACTACAGTACAGTACAGACAGTATCAGCAAACACTTAATTTCACATAAACACACACACACACACACCATTACATACTACACCGAGCTGCTAATTACTTTATACGTCATTGTTTCTCTTTTTTCTTAAAAATTAGTTCTTAGACTTAATTTTTTGTTTTTAAGTAATGCAACCCTAAGTAGCAAAATTTTGCCCAAGAAATTCATTATTTGGCGTGCGCTGAGAAAACTATTGATGGTGCATAAAAATAATAGTAATGTACCACATAAATAAAGTACTCATAATTGCCAATATAAAGTTTATAAAATTGCCAAAATAAAAAACCTTAACCATCGCCAATCGTATTTTTATCAACATACAACCAAATTTCGCGGGCTACCCTGGCGCTTTCACCTTAAGTCTCAATATTGGTAACTTTAATTTAAAGGAAGGAGCAAGACAACCCCAACACAAGTATTAATTACTTACTGGAGCTGTTTCATTCACATTTGGAAATTTAATCGTTTGAGACACAATAAACAATTTTATTTATTTATTTAGTACTGTCTCTCCTTTTCTCTCTTAAATCCATTCAAAAGTTCTTTTAAAAGATCGCTTGTAGCGATAAGGTTGCCTATTGTGGAATATTTTCATTATAATTATTTTCTGTAACTTACTAGTAGGCAAGAGAAACATTACTCTAAGTTCCTATATCCTTATTTAATTGACAAAGAAATAAATTTTATTTGCTCAAACATATGTATATAAAACAGAATTAAAATAATACATGTATGCAAGATCTTAAATAAGAGTGGCTCACGACATGTCTGCCATTTCTCTTGGCGTCAATTATTATTATTGAATCAATGATTTTACATTAAATATCAGTCACAGTTAAACAAATTATTATATTCAATCATTATCCAATTATGTATTTTCTTTGTCCAATATTACAGATTACAATTATCACAATGGAGATTTACAGAATTCAAATGAATAAGCATGTAGAAAGAGTACTTTTAGGTATGATGTAAATAGTGTGTAGCAAAAGGTACAATTGTTCGAAATCTATCTCTGGAATAGTAGTTATGTCTCTGATGTAGGAAGGATTTTCAATTTAATGTAAGCAAGCAGTTTTGCTAAACTGCAGATATATGTAGGTGTGTATGAATGCTATGCTGGTGTTTTGTTAAAAGAATATTGACAGAACATACAATGAAAGTTGAATCTCAGAATAATTTTGCAATAAATACTTAATCTATGTACATATTTGTATGCGGGTGACTCGATCGATATTTTAAAAAGTACATTTTGTGCAAGTTTGTTAATATATCAGGCCAGCCCAATGTAACCTTTAGCAGATAAAGATTTTAAAATGTCAAAGAGTCATTTTCACACTATCATAGTAATGAAGTTCGTGGGCAGTAAGGTCAAAGATCAGCTTAATATTTGAGTACCCACCCCACGCTTATTTGGACCATAAACAAGTCGAGATAGTGACGCTCCAACTATTACGTAACTTGTGACGTCACAGTAATCGGGGAAAGTTAGATTTGAAAATGGAATGAGTTTGACGGTTTGGATTTAGTTTTCCTTTTTTTTATGGTGCGCTATATTTGGCACACAAGTTATAGGTACTATGTAAACTTCTGCTATTTTCAAGTCTTGGGGTTTTCCTATATTATGACAGTGACGTGTGTGTGCAGGGTGTCAACTGAAAACCAGCGCTGGGGGTCTGACGTCCAGCAAACGCTGGTAGGGTAACCCTTTCGGTATGGCCACGCTCGGCGCAATTTTTTTGTATTTATTATTTTGCTATATTTATTCTTCGCTTTTACTATGAGTTTGTTTTTGTTGGGTTGCGTCAGTGTCAAATAAGGTTTCTATTTTATTATATGCTTATGCGGATACACTGTTTGTGTCTCCTATTTAATTAGAGGCAGTTAAACCTGATTTAGCGTGCCGTACCCAAAGGGTTACCAAAGGAGACCTATTATTAAGCCACCGCTGTTCGTCCGTCCGTCCGTCTGTCTGTCAGCGGGTTGTATCCCAAGAACCGCAATAGGTAGAAAGTTTAAATTTCTAAACCGCTATAACAAATAATATAAAATTATATTAAACTAGCTTTTGCCCGCGACTTTGTATGCGCATATCCCGTATTTTCCCGTTCCCGTAGGAATTTCGTGCTCCTCTACGAAGTGTAGGGAAGCTACTTTCCAAATTTCAGCTTTCTATGATAGTAGTTTCAGCTATCATTTTAGGATTAAAAATTAAAGGGAGCTCCCAAACAAGAAACGTGTTTTTTTCGGTTTATGGTACGGAACTCTTCGTGTGCGGGACCAACTCGCAAATGGCCAATTTTTTTTGACTTGTCTTTAGCCTGGGAAACAGATTTTCAGAGTCTGAAGTGACATTTCATAGTCACCAAAACCTGGCTTTTACTCCAACTTTCATATTCGTCCTCTGCTGACATTAATAGGGACTCAATATATTATTAGATCAAACGGATTTTAGTTTTTCGTGGGTAGAATGTACTTGTACAATGAATACTCTGTTGAGTGGGTAGTTTTTAAAGGCCAATACAAGCGTTATTATTAGTATACAGCAGTCTTATAAACAGCTTTTCCGTTTCATTGATAACTGCATGGGAGTTTCTGAAGATGGATATTTTTAAAAAGTAGTTTTAAATAGCATTTTTGGTGTAGGTTTACATTGAATCTGTGTCATAACTTGAAAAGCTTTTAATAAACGTGAATTGGGTAGTAACTAGCGAACCATTTCGCTTTAGAGAATCATAGGTATCTTAAATCTAAACTAAATAGTATTTTTTAGGGTTCCGACCCACCAAAGGGAAAAACGGCACCCTTATAGGATCACTTTGTTGTCCGTCCGTCCGTCTGTCTGTCTGTCTGTCAAGACCCTTTATCTCGGGAAAGCGTGGAGATATCGAGTTGAAATTATAAAAACCATATAGTCAAGTCTACATTCCCTTGAAGTTGTGAAAAAATCAAACTTCTAAATTAACGTAAAAAAAAGATACGGCGTTTATGCTGCAAAAAACTTATATTTCGACACTCTCAAGGCAATCAAAATTTATAGGGCACTTCCCGTTGACCTAGATTTATGAAATTTGACAAGAAGATAAATCTTAAAGTCTGAAAATTGGGAATTTATAGTTTAATCATATAAAAATATTTTTTACGATTTCAAATTAATACTTTCGGTTATAGAATTGACGTGACGTACATTGATGTACGGGAAAACATTTTTTCACCAACAAATTTAAGTTTGTCCTTCGATTTTACCTGCTATATTTTGCTTTCATACTTTATAAACTTCCCTAGGTAATGTATACTCGTAAAAAATGAAGACTCGATCTGAACCCTCGGTGCGCAAGTCTGACTCGCACTTGACCGGTTTCTAGTTTTTGGGGTGTGTAATGAGTTTGGTTTGTTCAAATTTACAATTAGACCCGGTATGTGGCGCTGCAATCGGGTTCTAGATGGTTTTTCTTAAGAAAAGCCAACGTTCGGGCAGGACAACGCCTGTCGGGACCGTTAGTATTACATAAAGTAGGTCTGGGGAAATATTTTTACTTTCACCATAACAAGCTAAATTACGGTTTTCTGTAGCTAAATCCGGAAATCTCAGCAGCAAGGGTTTCTTGACTTCTCAGTACTTTTTTAAGACCAACTGATTATATAACGCTTCCTCATTATGGCATTTTCCCACAATACTATGAAGCTACATTATTAGTACTGGTGTGGGTTATTCAATGCTGTTTAAGTTACAACATAGCAGTTACATGGTTTAGTTCGATTACATTAATTTCCTTGTTCTGTGATTTGGTGCATGACTTGCAGCGTTTTGTTTGTTTTGCGACTGAAAAATAATATTCACGCACGGATCGATTTTCAAGGTTAAGCAACGCTTGCCAGTATGTGGATGGGTGACCATCTTAATATACCGTGATTCCTCCGTGCCTAGGAAAGCACATTTAAGGACTTGTCACACTGAATGCGTTCTGCGTCCGACGGTCCGGTCAAATCGAAAATAGGGTGCGGGTAGCGTTCGAGTTGACCGGAGTGCAGGACGCAGAACGCATCCAGTGTGACAAGTCCTTAAGCCGTTGGTCCCGGCTGTCATTTGCAGATCTTTGGCAGTCGTCACGGATAATCAGAAGCCAGGAAATCTGACACGAATATTGCCAAGGGATATCGATTTTTTTTATGGAGGTCGAATAGGCTGTCGCTCCATGGAAAATATTGATATTAATCCTACGAAGGGAGAATCATAATATCAGTTTCGGAGCGCCACCGACCTCCGTACATAAATAAAAAATACTCTTTCACTTTGTAGTTGATTTTAGGATATAGTTTCTTTGTGCAGCATTTTGTGGCCAGTATTTTATGTGTATTACATAATTGCAGCTTTACTTTGATGTATGTTTTAATGCCAGCCTTATAATCCGTGTCAATATGTTTTGTCGTTTCCTTTAGTAAAGCCTCAAGATTACACGCTATTAATAACTATCTAAAGCCTTTAATTTCATTAGAATGGTTATGAATAATAAATAAAAAAAACGAAAATTGCCGATTTCGTTTTTTTCTCTCTCAAATTCGACATACATAAAGTGATGGAGGTGTAATTTAAGAAAAAAAATAATCTACAAAATGGACCAATTATTACATAAAAAAAGTTGAGCCACGAATTAAGTAAAATATAAATGTTATTAATAATACCAGTAAAGATAGGTTTATTAATAAACTTGTTAACCTTTACAAAAAAGATAAAATAACAGTCTTAAATGCTTGTAAAGCAGCTTCATTACATTTATAGCGCTTTAACGGCAAATCGTAGTCACGTTTGTAGTTATTCTAAAAGATTTCAGTAGAATAATGGTAGATCTTAAACATTAACTTTTGCGTCATGCTTGCTTGCACAATGTAGTTTTTTAGCTTACGCAACACTTTGAAGTCAATGACCGTCCTTCATGGTTAAGAAGAGCTTTCGCGAATTAAAAAAAAGAGGTTATAGTTTCTCGAGTAAAAGTAATGAATAAATGCGACGCACCAGTTTATTTGTACAAAGAAAAAAAACGAGTACTTTCTTAAATATTTCCTAGCTTTTGGGTATTTTAGTAGTATAATAAAACTACTTAAAAGCTAGACGTTTCTCAATGACAGAGATCATTGAACTCTCTAACCTTCCAGAATTCAATTCCCATGTCAACCCATCACTCAGCCAATTCTAAAGCAAGACTGCAGTACAGTAACTTCGACAATAAATAGTTCGTAAGATAAACGAAAAAGTTAAAAAATAATCTCTAATGTGACTGATTACAAGAGTGAAAGTAAACAAATGACGCAATCAGCGTTTGAAGCGCGAGTGAAAGTGTAGTCTGTGGCGCGCAGTGGCAGAGCGCGAACGTACCGGTGCGCTGTGAAAAAATCAAAACGTCAAAGTCAAAATCCGCGGGAAAATAACTGTCAAAGTTTTTTTTCTTTTTTGTATGTGGTGTGAGTGTATTGTAAGAAGGTTTCGTGGGTAAAGGCTGTGTTGTCATAGCTAAACCGCCCCCAGCGCTCGGCCAATGGCGGGAAGGGTGCCGCCCCCGCGCGGGTCGCCGCATGTCTCCTTCGCGGTTACACTCCTGATACTCCTTGCTGGTAAGTCGATTTTCTTGTTGTTATGTTTGAGTTTTCTTCTTTTTTTTCGGTAAGCTAAGACGCAAAGTAACCTCTTTTGAGAAAAGTTGGGAGTTATAATTAAACGTGGCGTAACGAGATTTTGAAAGTTGTGTATCGTGTTACTTTATATTTAAACTTGTGTATTAAATTTTCATGTGTCCTTCTGCCAAGCGTCCAAGCCCCAGAGGAGAGAAGTATCTCGCATATTTTTCAGATTCTATGTTCCCTTGTGAAAACGAGTATTACAGTACCTATAGGTACATTATAATACCTACAAACTGAAAAAGGAAAGTTACGTACTTACTAAGTTTCGCATCAAATTAAACGTACTGCTCAAAAAACTAGGACATGTCCGGAAAGTTATCGATCGGCTGCACACCCTACATGAAATGTCGATTTATATAAAAAAAATCATTTCAAATGTTTTAAGGAGTTCCAAAAAGATCTGGTCTGGGTTGGTTTTGAAAGTCCATAAGAGAGTTTTGAACTATGAAGGTATTTAGCTAGTTTCCGTGTTTAAGTTTTCTCCAAACTATAAATGGTAGTTACAAAAAGTACTGGCACTCAGCCTAATTTGAATAAACAACCTGATTTTGAATAAGCCCTGAAAATATGTTTTACATGGGGATGATTGGTGATTACATTTTAATCCTTTGAAAAATATCGAATTCAACCATTGTCGAAGTCAAACGGGCCGCCATGTCAAACCCCATGATTTTAGTTTTACCGGACGAAGGACATTATAAAAACAGCCTAATAATCTTAATCTAGTTACCTCATTCTAGTTCCATCGAACTAGTTTATAAATGGCTAATAAAATACCGTTACTCAACAGCATCATTCTGATTTTCTCTTGTTTAACATATAACCTTACATAACAATCTAACTATATATACACTTAAAATAAAAATAAAATTCGTCCGCATCGCTATCGACTGGAAGTGAGCCCAAAAGACTGGCGGCATTGCCACGTTGTATGGCAATGCTTATCCTCTGTCCGAGGTAAAAGCCAGCCCTTGGGTCACGCGAAGTGTCAACTAAGCGTTTAGCAAGTTCTTAATATAACGCATGAGCACTCGAACTCCACGGTCCAAGAGTTTCAACCCCAAACGGCTCGAAAATATAATAGCCAACTAGGTTATTATAATGTATTTCCACCGCAGCGGCAGCAGCCCGACTTAGTATTGAGCAACCTGGTGTATAACTCTATCATTATATTTATATTTCAGCCAATTGTGTCCCACTGCAGGGCAAAGGCCGCCCTTTCTTCCTTCCATTCCTCCCGGCTTTGGGCAAGTGTGGACCAATCTGGCCGATAGGCGTCACGCTCGTCCCTCCATCTTCGCCTGGGTCTCCCGCGATGTTGTCGGGCATTTTCTGGGACCCACATTGTGGTTGCTTTAGCCCATGAACCGTTCGACATCCGGCAGACGTGGCCGGCCCAGTCCCACTTTAGTTTGGCTGCTTTTTGTGTGACGGCGATTTTTGTTTTGGAACGCAGCACTGTGTTCCTAACGCGGTCCATTAATCGGACTCCCAGAATGCTGCGCTGCATTACTCGCTGGCAAACCTCAAGCTGAACTGTCAAAGACCAGACTTGAGCACCGTATGTAAGGATAGCAATAGCTCTATCATTAGCTAGGGAAAAACTAGTCGTTCATAATCAGACTAACTACCTATATCATTCCTACTGCTGAGGATCAGGTCTCCTAGCAGGGATACGGAGTGGGCTGTAAACCACTACGTGGAGGCAGTGCGAGTTGGTAGACTTACTTTAATTTCAGCATAGCTGTTCACTACAACTGATTCCATCCCGAAACGTATGGTTGTGCTTCTGAAAGTGTCGTTTAGAGAAAACATGTTTTTCTTTAACCATATCGAGAGCAGTGGTAATGAAATAGTTTACACTTAATAGGTATATACCTCCCCCAGGTCGTCCGGCGCCGAGATGGGCAGACGCCATTGTTTCCATCGTGGGTAGAACCTGGATAAGATTGGCACAGGAACGTGTGGATTTTGGTCAAGAAAAGAAGGGCCTCTGCCTTGCAGTGGTGCCTGTAGTGCCTGCCTGGGTTCGAACCTACAACCTACAACTCGTAGTCGTTTCCTCTGTGCCAGCGCTACTTGCTTGCGACGTAACGTTGTGTTATTATTTTATAGCTCGATCATAAACCTTACTAAAGTAAGTCAAGTTCAAGTGAACAAGGATTACCAGTCCATTAAAATCTAGATTCTAGATCAGTTATTATATCTAGAATACTGTGTTTAGCAACGTATGTGCAACCTTCACGCATACATGTCAAACAACTAGTGTCAGCACTCGTTTTTAACTGAACCAAGGGGGCTACTCTCTAAGCCCGAAGTCCGTAGTTTCGGACTTAGTTGCGGATTCTCTTCGTATCACCTAACCACTAAGAATAAAAATGACAACACGATTTGATTCTAAGTTCGGGTTTGGAACTAATCGTAAGTCCGTAGGTGATACAGAGTAGAATACGCCCGCAACTAAGCCCGAAACTACGGACTTCGGGTTTAGAGAGTAGCCCCCCTGTGTCAGGGGGGCTACTTTCCTTCGGATCAACGGTGCACGTACCTTATAATAGACAGATCTCCTATTAAATAGTTTCGCATTTTTAAGACTGCTACAGAAATTTCGTTAATTTAATCACCTTGTAAACAAAACTACATTAACGGAGTCACCCTGTACCGATGTAAATCATTCTACCAAAATAGAGACGTCTGGTATTTATCGATTATCATATTCTATTTTCAATGTTACTTTACATTATTTTCGTTAGTATAACATTGCCATTCAACCTGGCAATGCTGACAGTGTTCTGAGTAATTTTCCCGTTGACAGCGATGTAGACGAATTTTGTCGATGCCCTATGAGTTCTTCCCCTCCCTTGTACGTAAAGGTTAAATTGTATCTAACTAATAGCTTTTACCTCAGACAGAGGATAAGCATTGCCATACAACGTGGCAATGCCGCCAGTTTTTTGGGCTCACTTACAGCCGATAGCGATGCGTACGAATTTTTTGACGCCGTATTATAGTAAGGAGTTTTTATTTTAAGTGTATATAGTTAATTAAGTATTTATTAAAACAGTGTAAACATCTATGTAAATAAAAACTTCTTACTTTTAAAATTAAAACACTAATAGATATTAATTATGCTTTCTGTGCCGTTGTAAATGTTGCCAAATGTCACTGATGTTATTTGACATTTAATTTTCTTGAAATCCTAACTTTGTTTACTCTGTGAACAAGAAAAAAGTTCTTTCTCATATAATGTATTATGGCTTAATATAAAAATGCATATTTGTAGTCATATGTACCTACGTAACGTAGTTACTATCTTTTCCCATGAATTCGCTTCCCTGGTTCAAAGGAACCGTACATTTACCGGGATAAACAGTAATCAATCATTCAATCAAAAACTTTATAACGAACAAGAGAACAAGGAGTGGAACTCTCTGCCTGCGTCTGTGTTTCCGAACGCATACAATCTTAATCTCTTCAAAATTAGAGTGAACAGGCTTCTTCTGGGTAAGCTCGCTCCATCGTCGACTTTGTCTCTGGTATCTATGACCTAGACTAGAGTTAAGAGCAAACCCATATTAAATAAAAAAAAACAGTCCATATGGGTTAGTAGTGAGTACTTAGGAGCTACGTTAGTAGGGACGACTTTACGAGGAAAACAGTTCTAATTATTGTTATTAAAAATCAACTTGAAATAAACACTAATTCCACAGTCAAATTTAACAATTCAGAAAAAAATAAGTTCAAATATCTTTCCTCAGCACCAGGCCCGCAGCTATGTCTACGGAACCAGTGCATCAGAAAAGGGCAGTCTGGCCTCTCCACAATAACCTTCAGAATGCTGCTGGAGCTTCCATGTATCCTACGCATTAGGGGTGCCGTGCTTTTGCGGCTGACAGCCTTGAAACTGTCGATGCCATGCAATGTATGACACATAGCGACAGTGTGCCATCAGTAAAGAATTTAATCATTAAATCGGATCAGTACTTTCAGAGTTTACCTACCTTTGACAAACAAATAATTTGATTTGTTTATAATATTATGAAGTATAGATTATATTCGGCCACTCTGTCCAGCCGGTCGATTCTGTAAACATGTCGAAGTGAAGGTTTGGGTGAAGTGATCACGAGGTGAGCTGTCAATCCATATAATCAAGATGGAATGACAGCTCACTTCGTGATCACGTGACATCTTGATAATATGGTTTGACAGCTCACCTCAAGATCACTTCACCCAAGCCTTCACTTCGACATGTTTACAAAATCGACCGGCAGGGTGCCTGACGTCCCTACTTGGTGAAGGCTTAAAGAAAGAAAGAAATAAAAATATATATTTGAGACTCGCACATGACAAACATAAAAATAAAATAAATGAATACTAATAACAATAATAATAACCTTCCAACATAAGCAATACCTACCTCAGAACACCGAGCTTCAGTTAGGTACTCCACGAATGAGGAAAAAGTTCTGATAAATATTCAAGAGCTTTTCGTAGCAAACGAAGATAAGCTTCTTGCGTAGGTAGGTACAACCTTGGGCAATTTACCCAGTTTTTATCGTAACTAACGAGCACAGAGTACTGAAATGCCTCGCTGGGCACTGTTAGGCCACGCTTACACCTGCAACCAGGGCTCTGGAAAACGTGCTTTTCATCATATAAGGGACTAGCGGACGTCACGCAGTTTCACCCGCGTAGTTCCCGTTCCCGTGGGATTACGGGTATAAAATATAGCCTATGTTACTCGCTGATAATGTAACTTTCCAATGGTGATAGAATTTTTGAAATCGGCACAGTAGTTTTTGAGTTGATTCGTTACAAACATACACACACACACAAAAATAAAATAAAAAATCCTCTTTTTTTTCTTTTTTATTGATCACTGTGGATTGATTGCTGAACTGTGTTCTGTTTTTTCTATGGTGTGACCAAAAACTCGTTTTAATTAATGTCCGGTCCAGACATGGGCTGATAGTGATGCGTTTTTTAATTAGTTTTGTTATAATTCTAGTTGATAAGTTTTTTTATCTTTAAGTGTTTTTGGGCGTCTTTTCCGGCAGAATAAACTGATTTTCTTTCTTTCTTTTCCTTTCTATCACTGTGAAATCCCATACATTTTTGACATTTTAACAGTCGCGTTCGCCACGCTACCGCTGACAGAAAGTCACTTGTCGAGGGCCCCTGCTCGCATACAAATTGCGTTACATTGCGGGCTACTGAGGAATAATGTGATCAATCTTTCGATGGTGCACCGCAATGTAGTTAAACTTGCAAGCGGATTACTTGTGGTTAAGAAAACTCTTTCCAAACAAACCAGGCGTGTCAGTGAGAGTCATCCGTGTTGAAAGATCGGCCCTAAAAGATAGATTAGTAATCTTTATCTAAACATACATTTAATAAAAAATTAATGGATCGCTGGCTGTACATGGAAGAAGTATGAGAAAAAATATTTTTGGGACCTTTATCAACGCAAATAGCACCCAAAACAATGATTGTTAGAATTTTTGTCTGTTTATCTGTTTGTCTATGCGTTTGTGCACTCTTATCTCAGAAACAGCTTATCCGATTTAGATGTGGTTAGGTTCACTAATAAATTGTGGTCAGCTTCACTTAACATTAAGTGTTTGTTTTATATCAATATAATCGGTTCATAAATAAAAAAAGTCATGCCAATTTAAAGAATCGCGTCGAACATTTGTTAAACTATCAGTAGCATTGACTGAAACTTTTCTAAACTTCATTATCTTAAAATAAAAATGTCTGCCCAAAGTAACTATTCCACGCGGGTGAAGTTGCCGGCAAAAGCTAGTCTATACTAATATTATAAATGCAAAAGTTTTAATGGATAGATGTTTGCTACTCAATCACGTCAGAACGGCTGAACGGATCTTGGTTAAATTTGGCACAGAGGTAGATAATAGTTTGCAATTACACATAGGATACAGATTCTTATCCCGGGAGTATGTTCCCTTGGGATAATTTTCGACTATAACGCGGGCGGCAGCTAGTGGTCTATAATTACGACGCGGTGATTCCGTGCTCTATGATGAAGAGCCATTAACCTTGACAATGTCACGTCTATGTACCGGATCTCGATGCCTGCCAATATAGCTAAGTAAATATATACAAGTTATTGTAAGGACATATATTGTCAATGTTTCAGCAGTGAGAAAAAATCATAGAAATTAAATCATAAAAAACTTGTTTATTATATCTATGAAAAAAATCAACTGGAGAGCGGTTTATTTTTCATAGTCAGGAGTGGTCGCTTGGAGAAAGTTTTTCTTATTCATGCGTTACTATCTACTTTCATCACTACATATTATAAAACAAAGTCCCGCCGCGTCTGTCTGTCTGAAAATTAAATCAAATAAAATGGTAAAACGGAATAATATTATTGACCTTAATCCAAATAACAAGAGATGTGGATGGAGAGTAGAGTTGCCTTTGCCCAGATATGGAACAAAATGATCTTATTAAAAACCAAAAACACAAAGAAAACAAGCATAGGTAATGATCAGTGCTATAGGATATTTGACTAAAAAAATCTTAGTCCGTCAGATAGATTTTCAAAAAATATTGGACACGTATTTTTTCTTTTGTCACGTATATAAAAATGAAGACGATAATACAGTGCGTTGAAAACTCGTGTGACGTCATTTACTTTTTACTGGAAGGTGACGTTACAATAAGTACAAGCCCCCACTCCTTGTCTTTGATGACTTTTATCTTCGTATTTTTTTATTAATTAGATAAAATAAAAAATACGTACTTATCTAATACTTTTCGATAATCTAATGAAATTATTAAAAAAAAAATTGAAATAAATAATATAATTTTATTGTAATAAATTCCTCTAAGTATATTAATAAAAATAGGAAGAACCCCATTTCAGTTTTGATTTCCTAATATCGTAGAAGGTTTATCATGATTAAATAATTTTATTTTACTAAATAGAATAATATTTTTTAACCCAGTCGACATCCCTATTCCCCTGCATGCCCATCCTGAAAGGAAGTCCACCATGTGACCTACAAAACGGAAGCCATTTTGTATCAAGCAATATGCTCAAATGCCGTTGTTTGCAGAGCATCCCTCTCAAACTCAAACGAAATATAAAGCCGCAAAAAGTTGCATTTCAGAGTCCCTAGCCGAAATTAAAACCGTTTTACCCTCTTAAAAGGGCAAGGTATGTAAAATGGACCCTAAAAAGTTTAAGTTTCAATGAGCAACCTAGCCTTTTCATGAAATTCTGGGCTTGTTTATTGAGGGGTTTAAAAGCTTGAATTTTCGTAAAGTGTCCTTACTACCTCGTGGCTAAGCAATAAGAGTAGTACGGGTCGGTCTTCCAGGTTAAGCAATGCTTGCTGAGGTTGGACCTTCGATGGACCATTTTTAACCGACTTCAAAATTCGTCGGAACAATTTTTTTTTTTTGTCTATGTTCCCCGATTACTCGAAGATGGCTGGACCGATTTGGATTATTTTTTTTTGTTTCAAAGGGTATACTTTGCAGGTGGTCTCATGATCATCAAGTCAGGATCTGATGATGGGATCCTGGAGAAATAGAGAGAACTTTTCAAATTTTATGGGCACACTAGAAGCAATTCGGGTAGTTTTTAGGAAGAGTACTTTCTCGGAGTGGTTCCATTTGAATTTGGTGAAGATCTGATGAAGAACTTCGGGAATAGGCAACGGAACTCTTCAATATGTGATAGCAAATGGACTGGGATTGCTGAAATCTCATGCCTGTTTATTGTTTACACCAGTTCATAACATAACATCACGCCGGTACGCTATGAAGGGGTAAGCACATGTGAATCACTAAAAAGTGAAAAAAAACTTTTACAAAAAGATAAGTCGGTTGTGACTTCCAAATAAAAAACACTAAAAAGTATAAAATAACTTTAATGAATATAAACGAAAAAACAACCGAAAACACCGACTGCTGAAATGAAAGTTATTTTATACATACTTTTTAGTGTTTTTTATTTGGAAGTCGGTTGTATTTTTTTGTAAAAAGATTTAACATACCGAGATCCCTCTGACAGCACGTTAAACTTAACTAACGTTACGTGTCCGTGTTTGGGTCTCAGAACTTTATATGTGCACCTAGTTTTCACTAAATCGGTCGAGTAAGTATGAAGCAAATTGGCTGAACAGACGGCAGACCAGTAATCCAATATGGGTTCCATTTTTTATTGGAACGTTCGGTACCCTAAACAGATTATTATTTATTATTAGGTTGGAGCAGTACCAAGTTCTGCAATATGATTTGCTAAATAAACACTGGTTTCTTGGAACGAGTCGTTTCTAATGGAGTTGTCTCCTATTGTGCATTGTTACCGTTGTTCATGTGAACAGCTCAGCACCGGTGTTAACGTCTCATTGTTGAAGGATATCTCAAGAACATCATATGATATCAATCAGGTTAATCCGATTTCCATTCACTTTGAGAACAAGTGAATTTGACTCGCGCTCGTTCGTAGCAACAGACGTATTAGTAAGCATTTTTTTACTAACACAGTATTAATAGTGACCTAGTGAGAGGAGCTCGTGGCTAAATAATAACAGCCACACGGGTCGATCTTCAAGGTTAAGCAACGCTTGCCGAGGTTGGTCTGTGGATGGGTGACCATATCTCAACATGTCGAGACTCTGCCGTGCTTCGGAAAGCACGTTAAGCCATCGGTCCCGGCTGTTCTTTGTAGATCTTTGGCGGTCGTTACGGATAGTCAGAAGCCAGAAAATCTGAAATCAGTCTTACTAAGGATTACTGTGTTACCCAGTTAATGGGTTGTGGAGGTCTGAATTAGATATGTCTCAAATTTATTTTTAAATTATATAAAATTCTCAGCATCCTTTATATTACTAGATAATTTATTATAAATTCTAGGGTCCAAACAAAATGCTACTGATATTATCGTATAGCAATGCATCTTGCTCCATTATCGCCAACATCATTCGTTTCCATCACAATTCACTATGTCACAATTTCATAATTAAAAAGTTGCAATATCTTACCAATTAAACTTACTTTTACGAACACATTATCAGAAACTTTAAGAAGCTTATTCTCTAAAACATAAATCCTAAAGCCACATCTGAACGGAAGTAGATCGGTGCCATAAAACCGTATGCAATATGCAGTAAATCAAATAAACTTAGATTTGCTCTCACACGTACCTACCTACCACAGAGCATGGGGACGCCTCGCTGGACACTATAAAACAAAGAAAGGAACGCAATAAACTAAAGAAAAGTATGAATAGAAAGAAAAAGAGTTAATTTGCTCCAAGTATGACGAATACCACAAACAAAAAATAATTCACGTTTTAATTCATGTTTTTGACTGACCAACCTTGACAATTCAAAAGTGAATGATAAATCTTGAATCATTGTCAAAACTTTCCATACGAATACGAACCAAGCCTGTCTGTGAGTGTCCTCTTAGAAATTGAACGTGAAAATATAATATCCCACTACTATTAGGTACCTATATGATTGATTATGATTTTATAGACACAAAAGCTTGTAAGGATGGGTCTTTGTAACTCTTTCACGCAAAAACCACTGAACCTTTTTAAAGGCGCGTATTACGCAAAGGCTACCTTTTTTTAACTTCGCAAAACTAAGAATTCCTCCTGAATCGTGGGTGCGTTTACAAACATACAAACTCACATACACAAACAGCCAGACCCGGAAAAACTATCTGTAGGCCATACAAAAACTTGATCCGTGCGGGAATCGAACCCGCGACACACAGCGCGTTAGCCAATCGCTCAACCACTGAGCCAACCGTGTCCTCAAAACCACGCAGACGAAGTCGCGGGCAGAAGCTAGTTATACGACTGGCATCTCTAGCAGCTGCTGACGAGTCGCTTCTGAACTCTGTGTTACCTTAAACTACAGTCATATATTTATTCCTATTATTCATAACTATTATAAAAATGAATTGTAGAAGGTTGGACCCACTTTCCAATAGGTACAGTCAGAGGTATAAGCGAATTTCTACTAAAAACGTGCTAAAAAGATTAGTAAGTCAGCGAAATTTTTCGCCTGGTGTGTTTTATCACAGGTCTATGCTAAATACCGAGGTACTTATATAGTTGAGTTATATCTCTATAGATTTGTTTTTGGTCTTGGAGACTACGATAGGTTTAATTTCTCAATTAGTATACCTATTGTATGAAACACGACTTAACATATCAAAAAGTTTGTTGACTGTGGGCTTAGCAACGGGACTCCTTGTAGTCAAGAAAAACTCGTAGGTACTAAACGTTTCCAAACGTCTTTTATAATGCGCACAGCAAAGGAGTGGAACTCTCTGCCTGCAGCTGTGTTTCCGAACGCATACAACCCCAATCTTTTCAAAATTAGAGTGAACTGGCTTCTTCTAGGTAAGCTCGCTCCATCGTCTACTTTGTCTCTGTGTATGACCTAGACTAGATTCAAGAGCAAACCGATATTAAATAAAAAAAAACCAAATTGTATTAGTTTTTGTCTGAAGGACTTCTAGCTTTATTTTGGGCTTCCTGCTGAATTCTCTTTCTAGATAGCTATAAAGAAATCAGTACATACCAAGGTTACTTTCAGACAAACGTGCACCAATGTCGATCGCATCACCGCTTATATGGGTTCATGAGAAATAGTAGCGTATGAGCTGTGATTCCCATAGAGGTAAAGTAATCTTAATATATTTAAATTCTTACTGACAGACAACGCACAGCCGAAACGACTGGTCGTAGAAAGCTGAAATTTGGCATGTAGCTTCCTTGCAACCCGTAGGAGAGCACTGATAGAGGATTTCCTAAAATTCCTATGGGAACGAATCGGGATATGCGGGCAAAAGCTAGTCTGCTATAACTGTGCTAAAATCCACGAAAAAACGACTCAATATTTAACCTTTAAAACAGACACAGGCAGACTGGCTCCAGACGTACAATCTCATTAACATCTCTAAAATCGAGTACAATGTTCAACAGCGTCACTTATACTGGTGTCCCCATAGCCAGTATAGTGGCGTGAGCTGGTCTGATCCAATTACTGGGCGACACAGATTACGTGATGAGCAATTGATCGGTCAATCGGTATCTGTTACTGGGAATGAGGATTTGAAGGTTGTGGTACTGGTTTTATGTTTTATAGATGTGTGTTGCATATTATGTTTATATCATACTAGTGGTCACAACACACGTTATCCGGCCAGAACGTTGGTTTTAAGTAAGAAAAAAAATCATGTGGCCTATCCCACAAGAACCGTATGTTTTTCCGGAATAAAAAGTAGACAATCGATAATAGTGTAGCTTATAAGCAGAGATCGGAATAGGTAGACAATATTTACCTAATGTTCGTGGAAGTAAGTAACATTAATCTGTTTTGTTTGATTGTAAAATCTTTGTATTTGATAGCCACATTCATGAGGAATGCTATACAGGAACGGGAAATTCCAATGGGAACGGGAAACAACGGGAAATCTGAGTAAGAAGTCGCGGGCAAAAACAAGTATTGTATTAATGCTAAAGTAAGTTTATTTGTTTGTCGATTTTTCGCCTAAATCGCTGTTCCGATTTAGAAGAACTATAGTACAGTCATAGATTAGACCCTGAAGATGGTTACCTATAGGTTTCGTCACACAAAGTTACTAGTTTATTTATTTTACTAATATTAAAAGACAGCAAAAATTTTGGGTCACTAACAACATTTTGTGAAGGAATCAACTAAACAATTTCATAAGAAAGAAAGAAAGAAAGAAAGAAAATTGTGTTTATTGGCATTGTAATAGAAACATAAAATTAAACAAAAAAAAAAAATAATGAAAACCAACAATGCCAAAGGGCCTCAGCTCAGCATAATGCCAGATGGCAACACAAGGTATACCACCTGACGCTGATTTCCAGCTGCAGCCCACGAGTGCCACACCTACGCTCGAAAACATAGACACACATAAATTATACATAAACTAAAATATTATTTATAAGCAAAAATCATCAGCATCGGCTCATTACGGCTCATATCAGCCGCATCTTTGAGGGGTGTAAAGTGCAGCACAAACACAATACTGTCTAAACTGGGGGGCGGACACCCCCACACCTACCACCCCCTGGGTAAACATGCGCACACCGCTTATACGCGAGACTAGGATATTGACGACGTTTACTTGTAACAGTCAAGGTTTTAGATTTGACTTTTATTTTATTAGTGTTCCTTTTTAGGGTTCCATACCCGAAAGGTAACCAATGGAACCCTATTACTAAGCCTCCGATGTCCGTCCGTCTGTCTGTCAGCAGACTGTATCTCAAAAACCGTAATAGGTAGACACTTGAAATTTTCACAGAGTGTGTTTTTCTATTGCCGCTATAACAACAAATAATAAAAATTAAAGGGGGCTCCTATACAAGAAACGTGTTTTTTCGGTTTATGGTACGGAAACCTTCGTGTGGGAGTTCGACTCGCACTTGGTCCGTTTTTAATGTTAACTAGTGGATCCGACAGACATAGTTCTGTCAAAAACCCCAGAATTGACCCCCAGAAAATTGCAATTTTTCCAATTTTTCCTTCAGAATCTTCCCTAGATTTCAACGAACCTCACAAAGTGTGGCTTCCGTGATATATCAACTGCAGGGTGTGGATGTGGAGCCGAATCACGAACCATGCTCCACGACCTATCATGCCCTTTGTGCCAATGCAATACTGGCTTGCCAGCGACACGAAAAAGAAGAACGAATATTTGAAATAAAAAGTAGCCATATTGGACCCTTCTCGAGTTTTGCACTTAGGAACTCATTTTGCCATTCATTCACCGATTTATGGCTAAGATAATGTTGTGAAGAAACTACATACATATGTCCTCATTTGTTTGCATTATTTGACGTTCTATTAATTTTGTATAAACGTACTTACCTACTATAATGTAATTTAAGGACGTCTTGTGATCTATGATCTTTTTCTCTGAATGGAACATGATTTTTGCCTGCAGTTTACTTAAGAAGTTAGACCAAGATTGTCATTTTTTTAATACGAAACGGATTTGCGTGTATTGTATCATTTATGTAGTATGTAGTAGTATAATTATTTTCAATATCAGGAGATGAAACCACAATAAAATATTACCGATGTAATTAAAGTCACCCTTTTTTAAGGCTCGATTGATATAGAAAAGTGTGTAGTAATCTTATGAAATAGCAAGCCTCGCAAACCGCTGAATTATCCACTAAACTCAACCTAACGCAAACCCACGAAGGAAACGCAAACCATTACGTAAACCACATCCCTATTCCAACCAACATACAAAAAAAAAACTGAAAGAAAGTAATGGCAACACTCAAACGTATCGCCTTAATATTCAACAGTTAGGGTGACCAGCCTACAAGACAAATGAATAGGGTGCATACAATTTACGGTCTCCGAGGGAATTTCGTTAGGAAACTGCTGATTTGATTGAAACAAAGAGATCATGGGATAACTGGGGTCGGTTATAGATTTTACGCGGGACCATGGGGTGCTCGATCACCCCTTATAGCTGACGCGGCAGGTGGAGGGTTAGGATTTTATCCTTGTTTATTAAAAACGTATTTAGGGTTGGTATTTGAGACGTTTTGCAACTTTGCTTCTTTGTAATAGTTAGCTTCGCGTTTGACCACCATGTCACAAGCCGGTCGATTCTGTTAAAATATCGAAGATGAGTTGTCAATCCATATAATCAAGATGGAATGACAGCTCACTTCGTGATCACGTGACATCTTGATTATAAGGATTGACAGCTCACCTCGTGATCACTTCAACCAAGCCTTCACTTCGACGTGTTTAGAGAATTGACCGTCTGGTTGCGATGATGAGATCGCCAAATGGAGCACGCTTGTGAAGATAACCTATTCATTCTTGACTTTTGTCGACATTAGTCACATCAAGAAAATCAGACGCCCCGGCCAATTATAATCCAGAATTCTAGTAAGCAATTTAAAGCAGTGATGTAATTTATGCATGTCAAAAAAAAACTTTACTAATTTACAAATATGAAAATGTCTGTCTGTCTGCCGGATTTTTATCTCTTCCCATCTGCGCAGGCAGTTAGATCATGTACTGGTTGAATAGAAAATAGGATTATTTTATTCCAAAGAATGTTCCCATGGATAATTTTCGAATATTCACACGGGTGAAGCCGAGGGCAGACACTGGTCCTAAATCACATCATCACACTTATATTATAAAGACAAAAGTTTGTGAGTGTGTGTGTGTATGTTTGTTACTTCGTCACGCGCAAACGACTGGACCGATTTAGATGAAATTTGGTATAGAGATTGTTTGAGTTCCGGGAAAGGACAAAGGATAGTTTTTATCCCTCGAGTATGTTCCCTTGGGATAGATATTTTCGACATTCACGCGGGCAGAGCGCCGGCGAGCGGCAGCTACTAAAATTATAAATGGAAAGTAATTATGTTTGTTTGTTACACTTTCACGCCTTAATCACTGATCTGATTTTGATGAATTTTGGTACAAAGATAGATGGGAACCTGGAGACGGTTATAGGCTACTTTTTGTGAGCGAAAATCAATTAAAAAAATAACGACAAAGCAAAAGCTAGAATATAGTCTATAAATACTCGTAATAGTAGTGGTGACAGACCACACTCAATGCTCAGTGCAAGGCAGGTGAGTCGCACAAAGTTCAAGATCAACTGCACACTTATAACACATTCACTTTAGACCTGTCTGATATAAATACTTATATGTTACGCCATATTATATACCTATCCCTATCATATATTAGAGCCAACCACGTTGTTTCGGACACAATGATTTGGTCCAAAATCGTGGAAACGGTACGAGACCGAGCACGTGGCAAAAAAATTACAAGGTAAAATATAGGGCAATTTGAACCGTGATAACTTCGGATCGACTTAAAATTCTAAGTTCGAATAAACTATGTTATGCCTTATTAAACATCAGTTTTTAAAATTTGTTTCTTTTGGTTCTGTTTTTTCTGTAATATCGAGGATTTATTCCGCAACTGCGTTAAGCGAATTTTTTACATAACATTTTGATATTTATGAACATATTTTCGTATTTTTTATATATTTTCTTGACGTGTAGTGTGGTCCTGTGTTTGCTCAAATAATTTTACGCACTGAAAATTATGACATAATCTTCATTGCTACGTTAATAAGGTAGTTAGTACTACCTTCATCACTCCCTTTCTTTCCTTAGACGTGGAAACACGATCAAATCCAATTCAACTATACAAGCAAACAGTGAAACATAAATCTCCGTATGGCTTTCAAACCAAAAAACCTTCAATAGGTATAACATGAACATGTAGCGGCATCAATGCCGCCACATAAAAACTAAAAAGCGAAGTTCGTACGGCAACAAAAAGAACCGCAAACGCCATCTATCCTGTCAGCGACGAACTATCAACGAAATCCTGCATCGCGCAAACAAAGTTCTCCGTGCGATTTGAACATATACAACAGTCCGAATATCAACTATCGGGCAGTTGCCCACCAGACACAACAACCGTCTGGTCGGAGGATCCTCCCTTTCCAATGGGGATTTTGTGTTTGCGGAACTTTACTCACTGTTCCGCATACCTCTATAAACCTACACATTGAAATTCGAAACACTCTCATTCAAAGCTCTTAAAATTTTACGTGAAGTGCCGTTAACTCCAAAACCTTAGCTTTTATTGACCTATTCACTTTTATTTGTACAGAAAGGGTTATGGGACCGACGAGTTCATATTGTTAAATGCGCTCCGAACAAGCCTGGCTAGGGATTGAGTGTTTCTTGAGTATACAGATGAGTGTTTAGGCTTGCAAGGTAATTTTTCAGCTGGGTTAAATAATCCAAGAACCAAGAATATATAAGGTCCCATTAAAATAGATGGACAAATTTTAACACAGCATTCAGTCCGTCTAACCAAAGATATCCAAGCAAAAACAAACACTGATTGAAGTGATTTTATTTTGACCTAAAATAATAAATTGCCAAAAATTTTTGTGTTCTTGTTGGCTGATTTTTTTCATGCAAGTATCTAATGCGTTTTTCTTATTATTATTTTTTAATATTAGTCCTTATTTCGGTGGTCTGAATGGGTTCTAAAATTTTGTCCATCTTTTTAATGGTTCCATCTTTACTAATATTATAAAGAGGTAAAGTTTGTAAGTTTGTATGTAGGGGGAAATCTTTGGATCTACTGAACCGATTTTGAAAATTATTTTTGTATATGATAGCCACGGTCATGGGGAATGCTATAGGCTATACGGAACGGGAAATTCCTACGGAAACAGGAAAAACGGGATATGCGTGTTCGAAGTCGCAGGCGACAGCTAGTAGTTAATAATATAATTTCGAAAGTAAGATTGTATGTCTATTTGTTACAAGTTAACGTATGAACGTTTGAAGAAAATTAGAGATAGTATTCAGATCTATACATCTTGAGAGAAATCCCTTCTTACTAGTTTCGTAAGCGGTATTAGCCACTAACTGCACCATCCAAGATCTCAACGAGGCCAATGATAGAGCTGTACAAGTTGCTCAATACTGGTCGGACAAAATTTAATACGAGGCAATCGACACGGAAAGAAAAGAAAGACGAAACGTTATGAGGGAATGTTTCCTGCACTGTTTGGGCAGGTCCATTCAAATCTGTGTGCTATCTTCAAAACACCACCTCAGATATCCCTCTGACTTCAGTCTTGCCAAGAAATACTGTGTTACCCAGTTAATGGGTTGTGGAGGTCTGGTAGGCAGCCGCTCCACGTAAAACACTGATATTCAGCTGAATCCAGTTTGACTGGAAGCCGACCCCAATATAGTTAGGAAAAGGCTAGGCAGGTGATGATGGTTCCTTACGATCTAACCACTACGTTAACTGGCAATAGACTTTGACCTCTTCTCTCCCTTCTTATCGGTATTTCTTCTCAGGGCAGTCAACTAAGAAACAGTAGCCTCACTCAGTTTATGATAAACCTATTTACAAAACAAATGTCATTGATCGATTGACTTCACCATTGAGGCAATGATCACATCCGATCAGGGCCGTAACATTCCTATAAAAACATGCAACACGTAAGATTTCCGCAACGTCCGCAGATTTTGTACTTTACTAATCAAGCCACGCTTGACTGACGGGGTCAGTCGGGCGAGAGAGCTTGGCTACCTACCTACTGATAGTAAGTATGTGTAACTACACACCCAACGTGATGACAGGGAATATAGCCTCTTTTATGACGACACTAGTTGCGGCTCGCGGCTCCGCCCACGTGATTTTCGAAAATTATCCCAAGGGAACATATTCCCGGGATAAAATGTATCCTTTGTGTTATTCCAGACTATAATCTACCACTGTGCCAAATTTCATCAAAATCCATTCAGTATTTTTTACGTGAAAGAGTAACAAACAAACATCCATCCATTCATACTTACAAACTTTCGCGTTTATAATATTAGTAGGATAAGATATTGATCTTACGAAATTTACTTTATCATGTACAAAGACCAACCAAACATTCAAGCAGACGTTTCATATAAGATAAGTGAATAAATAATTGGGAGACATCAAATGGAAACCTAAGAGAAATCTTCTAAAGAGAATTTGAGAGTAAATGTCTGATTTATTAATATTGCGATTCTACCTGACTGTATGTTGGCAATATGCTATCCAAACTAAAATGCCACTGAAAGGACACATTCATTATTATAATAAACTAGCTACCGCCCGCGGCTCCGCCCGCGTGACTGTCGAAATTATCCCAATGGAACATACCCCCGGGATAAATATCCTATGTCCTTTCCCAGGACTCAAACAATATCTATACCAAACTTCATCTAAATCGGTCCAGCCGTTTGCGCGTGAAGAAGTAACAAACATACACACACTCACAAACTTTCGCCTTTATAATATTAGTGTGATAGTGTGATTAATAACTATCTATCTAGTTTGAGGCACACTGGCTAAAGATTCCTTGTAACTTAGCCTGTCTGCGTCTGTATAAAACCCATGTACCTCGTTACTCATCATCATCATCATTTCTGAGGAAAAACGTCCACAGCTGGACATGGGCATCACAGGCTTCCCCCAAGTGTCGCATCCAACGAATCCCTGCGGCCTTTACCATATTATCGGTGCACCTTGTAGGGGCTTTCCAACGCTACGTGATGCGCACAACCTTTCGGCCCCATCAACCGTCTACTATGACGCACCAAGCTACCCAGGCCACAGTAATTCCGTTTTAAGAGATAGATGGAGCTATACAGAACAAATAGCACCTGTTTTAAATCCCCTGTCCCTTTAAACCTTGAGTTCATCGGGCGTATTCTAGTCCGTATCACCTAACCACTAAGAATTAATGAATTAATGACGTTCTCTGTGTTGTTATTAATTCTTAGTTCGGGTTCGGACCTACGGAATTACGATTAGTGTAAGTTCGTAGGTGATACGGAGTAGAATACGCCCGCAACTAAGCCCGAAACTACGGACTTCGGGTTTAGAGAGAACCCCCCCTGATTAGGGCATTTTCAAATAAAAATCGGCCAAATCAGTCAAGTTGTTCTCAAGTGATGCTCTTACAAACAAACAGCAATTACTGCTTGCTATAGTGCTAAGATTGATAAGTTACGTCGTAATAACAAACACTCCGTTAATTTATAAATCTATACCACACCAAACACGACAAGCCGACAACCCACGTCATAATAAACTTCAGCGAACGACTGAAAACTAAATAATATTTATTGATGTGCACAACTTCAGCTGCCAATACCTACCTACTGGGAGAGGCACCTCCTCTCCTCCCAGCTGTTTGCTGTGAACGGTACACATGACGTACAGTCGCGAACATAATACCTTACACTTCGTTGACAACACGGGTTCATACATAGATATTATATTTTATATTTCTATGGGTTCATTCGAAACAGTATTTTTGAAATTATACTTAAATGGAATACTTAGTTTTATTCTCAAACTTGCAAACAAACTAGCTAGCCTTTTGCCAAAATTGGGTCGAGTTCCAGTCTTAGGAGTGAACTGAGTACCAGTATTTTACACTAGCTTTTTTCAGCGACTACATACGCGCATATCCTGCTTTTTCCCGTTCCCGTATAGCCTACCTCATGAATGTGGCTATCATATTATTCAAAAATAATTTTCCGACTGGCTGTTCAGAGATAAGCGCGTTCAAACAACAAACAAACAAACTCTTCAGCTTTATTATATTAATATAGATAGAGCGACACGATATCCATTGGCAAGACTTTTGTCAGATTTTCTGGCTTCTAATACTACCAGTAAAGGCTATCAAAGTTCTGCAAATGACAGCCGGGACCAACAACTTGACGTGCTTTCCGAAACTCGGAGGTATCTCTGTATGGTAAGTGGTCACCTATGGACCGACATCGGCGAATCTTGCTTAAGCTTGAAGATCATCATGTGCAATTCTTATTATGTAGCTACGTCCCCCCGGTCATCGTAGGCGCGAGCCAGCGGACGGCGAGCGTAGGGTGGCTCGCTGTCCGATCACCACCAGGCCCGGGACGATGGCGCGTTGTGTTTCACGCGCGCCTCAAAGAGATGTCAGCATAGAAGACGGGGCCCGCTAGGGCCAGAGCCTGCCAGGGTTGCAGAATTTGTTCGAATGAGTCACCGCGGCCCTGGAACGCAAAGGGCTTTAGAAGGAACACGGATGGGTTTTATTCAGTAAGAGTCTGACACGCCCTGCCGCTCCACCCAGAGCGGAAGAAGTCATTAGATGATTTCAAATCAGTAGGTGTGTATTGGGGTACCTGGATCAAGAGATCCAGGTACCCCAATACACAATTCAAAATGATTGTTGTATTCAGAATCCTCTATTCAGAATCCTCTATTCAAATCGAGTGTTGTATTCAGAATCCTCCTTTCAAAATGAAGGTTGTATTCAGAATCCTCTATTCAAAATGAGTGTTGTGTTCAAATTGAGTGTTATATTCAGAATCCTCTATTCAGAATCGATATTCACAACGAATGCTGTATTCGAGTAGAGTTATAAGATATGTGTATTTAATAAATATCGATGTTGTCTCTGAGGAAATACACCCAATTTACATCATCATTTTATATATTACGAAATCTTGTTTGATGCATTGATGGTCTACTATTAGAATTTAGAATAGGTATGCTGTTTATTGGATCGAAAAACAGATTCTGATCTTATACATTACATTCTAAATGGATAGTGATCCAAGGTACAAAACTGTGTGATTGATCTTAACGGTGTCATAAGTTTTTTATTAAATAAAACTACAAATAATGTTAATTTAAAAATACTATACATATATTTGTGTTCTGAAACAATGGATGGGACAAAAATTTCATCTTCAGACAGATGTTTCGTCCTCCGCATTAGAACCATTATATATGTTTGTTATAAATTGATTTTTGAGTTTATCTTAGGGTTCTGGATTACTTTCTCTCGCTTCAGTGATCCTCACACAATTTATATGAAACAAATTTCATTTCCTGGCAGTATCTGGTAGCAATCAATATCTTCTAATGCAGGTAAAACTAACTCATGTGCTGTATCACTCTCCTGATGGAATAAATCTGCTGTTGCTATCGATATATTACTCCCACTATTCTTTGACGAACTCTCAATCGATTTTTTATGATCAGCTTGTTTGTTGCCAACTTTGACGAATGTATGAAGATTCTCACCAGGTTCGCTTTTGAGTATAAGGTGATGAGTATTTTTCAAGTTAGATTTCACTGAATCTTCCACCTTCTGGTAAAATAAATCTTCTGTTAGGGTTATATCATTATCCTGATGTTTTAATTCACCAGTGCTCAATTTATTTTTTCTAGGATGCATATCTTGAATATAAATTGTCTCACCCCTAGCATTCTTGCAAATTATTTTACGAATTCCATCTAAATTTGATTTCACTGAGTGAAACATTATATAAATAAATTTAGTAATTTATTTAGAAGATAATTTAAAATTGAACCTTTCCACTGCAATGTTCAGAGTTGAATTGCTGTGATGCACGACGCTTCTATACTATATACACAAATTTGACTCATTTTAAGTGCAATGTGGCATCATGTAGGTACTCAAACATTCTAATAGGATACATATTAATCGACTCATTTTGGAGCACGATACAATGTCGCATATTCTAATAGAGTAACTGTTTCAGACAGTTATTAATGTAATATTTTCCTCTCACAGCGTTCAAATTAAAACATTGAGGAAAATGTATAGCATGTTGCAACCGGGGATCATCGTAAATCTCTCAATCTTCTATAACACCTCCACATGAGACACATGCTGCTTTATCATTTACACCATTTCCACAATAAAAAAATCCAGCGTCAGCCATTTCCATCACCAATCTTCTTCTTGAATCAGCCATTGCCCAATAATAACCAAATGAAAATTCACGCATTTTATATGTATTATACATATCATATCGAGTGTTGTATTCAGAATCCTCTATTCAAAATGAGTGCTGATATTCAGAACGAATGCTGTACTCAGAATTCTTTATTCTGAGTGAATGCTGTATTCGAGTAGAGTTAGAAATGAAACTTGTATTAATTTCGAATACTTGTTTCTTTTAAAAATGTAAATCTTGATCAGTACACAGTATCATGATACATGGTGTTTGTATGAAATATATATGTATGTGTGTGTGTGTGTGTGTGTTTGTGTGAATGGGGGGCGAGCATACAAACAGCATTCGTTTAATTAAATATTATGTGCTGTTCATACTAGAATTTAAATGCTGTTCCATAGATGAGTGAGCCGTTACCTCTGTTTTATATTAAAGCCCTTATAATGTGACGAAGACAGGTGTTAAAAAAATAAAACTAAAATGTTGGTTATATCAATATTTATATTGCTGCTTAATTTAAAACGTTATTTTCAACACACCACTTATTTAAACAAAATACATTTTTTAAGGCACAAATATTCGTATGATTGATACAACTTATAATATCAGGTGAAGTAGAATATTTTTTATACAACGTTACTAGACTTGGACACTGCTTACTTTCTAAATTATATACATTATCAATTTCGAATATATCTTTTAACCATAACACTTTTTCGTTACCTTTTGTAAATACAGTCTTATTTAAAAAAAAAAAATCAAAGTTAGCCTTATAGTTAAAATATGGTACAAAACCTTCATTCCAATGTATCCCTCTGTTTTTTTCAATCCAAGCTACTTGCAACCGTTCTTTTTTCGTCAAGTCATAAAATGGTCGTGGTGGTTTTATCAACAGTACTTGTATCCGTCCTTCATACATCATTGCTATTTCTTTTGGAATAAATTTGTTTTCTTCATTCTTAAACCCTTGCACATCCACAATAACATTCATGATAATTTTCTGACAATATTACTCAAAGGTTTGTATTCGAAAAGTCGATCGTTTATTATTAAACAATAAGCAGAAGTATTATCTGGAATATCTTCTGAACATTCGATTTCTAATCGCACGTCGACCGGTCCAGTTTTAAGCGTTTCGTTTTGTCTTGAACAATCAATCACAAAAAGTGGAGCAATTTCTTTAAATTGATTTAAGCTAAGCAACGGATCTATGCCCAAGTTGTAATACGACTGACGAAAGTTAGCATACATTTCGTATAATATACTGTATTTGTTTTCATCAAATTTGAGATTAAGTGAGTCGTATGGATAATATTGCGAATTTAAAAATAACTTAATATTGCTTACATCACAATGATCGAATAAGGAAGAACTTTTAGTTTTATTAGTTTTTCGGTTAGTTTGCAAACCAAATATAACAAACCTTGGTTTCTCTAATTGTGAAGTTGTCTTTATCGACCATGAATGCTTTGTTGTTTTTGGTAATAGCGGATATTCATACAAATCCCAATTTCTAAACGCTAACTGTATGGACCGGTCTCTCTCCAAACTTTTAAGCAATGATAACTTGTTACGATCAGAGACTTTGATATGCGGTACACGCCACTGTATTTTTTGTATATCTATTTCTAGGATATCATTTTTCTCCATAAGCACACTGTTCAATGTCGAGCTGCTTCTTTGTAAAATTAGTTCATGTTTACAATTAATTATTATTTTGTTATAATCTTCTGCAAATCCTAATATTCTATTCAGTGGCACAATAACGCTAAAATGTCCTTTTTCTATTTTGGTACCATTTAAGTTCCACCCCCAAATTGCTGCAGCTTTACTTTCACCTTCGTTCATGGAGATATACGATTTTAAAGTTGTTGTGATACCAGCATTTTTAATGCGGTCGATTTCAACACCATTTATTTCGTATCTAATATCTTGAAACAAATATAAGATTGGGTTGTTTATGAAATCAACATCTTTTTTTATTATTTTTCCTGATGGATCTTTACTAGATACACTTGCATACCCTTCTATAAAAATGGAACTGCTGCAGGGCAACACATACAAATCTTGATGATGAATGGGTATCCTGATTTCATCATTTTCTTTAAAACTAGAATTATACGGATTGTAGCTATGAATCTCATAACTTTCGATAGAGTTGTCATGTTGCGCTAAATCTGTTATTTGAAGCATGTTTTTATTATTTTAATTTTAATCCAATATCTCTGAGAAATCTTTTATTCTCTTCAGTAATTTTAATTTGTCTTTTAAAGTTTATAGTGTTGATACGTCTGACTTCTTTGGAAACAGGGAGTGAAATATTACATCTTCTTCTCACGGTAGGCGTTTTATTAAAAACAAGCATGTTGTTTTTATGCATAAACAAAATAGGTAGTATCACTATTATCAAATTTAGCTCAATTAGTCTTTACAATGTGAGTAGTGATTATCATCACATACAATCTAAGAATGTGAGTAGTGTATCAGAATATAAACTTTTATAACTATTTTTATTTACGCTACAAGTACACCTGTCTGTATTAATAAAAAAAAAACAATATGTTATGCTACTTTATTATCTTTCCAAAATGACTTAAGAAATTTTAAACATAAATGTCCACAATTGTACAAATGATCACGCTGCACGTTTTCATAATTATACTGAATGTTATTTCCTACATATTTCAAAAATTCTTTTGGAGGTTTTAAGTTACCATAACTGTCAAAATATTCAATGTATTCATTTATTTTACCATAGGCTACCCAATGAGTACCAGAGTTTTCAAAAGAGTCGAGATTGATCACTCCACATTCTATTGGTAAAACTTTGGCTGGTAATTTATCTCTCATAAACACACCTCGGAAGAATGGCACATTATTCGAGTGTTTGACTATGTCAATATTGGTTAAAGCTCTATTAGGTAGCCGAGATTTCAGTTTTTTTTCTCTGTTAAGTAAATGCCTAAACCATCTTTGTAATGCTTGAGATGTAATCCTTTTCCAATGAATAACGCCTCCATTTCCTTGTTGTGTCGTTCTGCTTCACACAATTGCTTCTTAGCTGTTTTATATGCGTTAATTGCTTTTGCAATACCAGCAGCACCTCCTGCTAAACTGCCAGCGGCAGATAATCCAGCAAATATTGGTACTAAAGGAAGAAATCCTCCAGTTTTTGGTATTGGTATAATCCTAGGTAATTTGATTGGTGTATCTGATACAAATTCTTTTGCTGCTGTGTATGCTAATTCCATCAATGCTTTCTTACATGATGGTTTTAATTTTGTAATGCGCTTTTTAGTGTGGCTAACAATCTTTCTAAGAGTTTTGTTAAAACCAGCTCCTGTTTTTACTTTATTGATGTTTTTGTTGAATGCTGGTGAAACTGTTTTTTTGTTGTCTAGAATAGCTTGTATGGGTTTCATTTCTATTCCTTTATTTTTCTTCAGATTAAATGAAACGTATTTAATAGATACAAATACAAGTCTTTTTTGTTTTAAGAACAAATACGTAATGAAATGAAAAAATATGTGCGTTTGCTTAAATACATATTAGAACAAATTTTTGTTTGCCCACTTAAAATACATTTGTTTTATCTATCCAGCTGTTGTCGCTAGTAGGAAGTCCGAGCCACTTTACGTATACTTGATTCCCTTTTCTTTTCAATACTTTTTCAACTAAGTACAAATCAGGATGGTTGGTTTTTTGAAGTTCTTGAGCATAAAACGCTCCTAGTATTGGTCGACATCTTGCATCTTCTATTAAGTAAGTTATTGGATTCGTTTCTTGTATTGTTTTTATCTTAAATATTTCTGTTGACCAATTAGGGTAATAGCCTTTATCAAAACATCCTTTGTATTTACTTATTCTTACAAAATCACCAACTTTAAGTTTCCTACACTTCTCGCTTTTCTTACATTTAGCCATTTGAATATATCTTTGCATTATGCTTGTTTTATTTTTATGATTTATAGAAGCAGGAGATTTTCCCACAGTTCTGTGAGTAGTATTATTGTATTCATTTACAATTTTGTTGAGCGTTCCATTCATCCACTTGTAATTACCATTAAGACTAAACTCTTTGTATAATTTATTTTTTAATGTCCTTATTAATCTTTCTACAATAGAGGCTTTTTTAGTAGAATACGTTGAATAATGATTAATTTTATACTTTGTAACAATATTTTTGAATTTCTCATTATAAAACTCTTTTCCCAGATCAGTTTGCAAATTTCTTGGAACACGTCCTTTAAGCAATAGACTTTCAAATGCTTTTGACACCTGTTGCTTATTTTTTTGTTTTAAAGGAACTGTCCAAGCATATTTTGAAAAAGTGTCTATGATTGCTAGTATATATTTGTAACCACCATTCACTTTTGAAATTGATTGCATGTCCATTAAATCTGCTTGCCAGAGATCGTCGATATCTTTGAGTATGACTTGTCTTCTTGGAAAGTTAACTCTAGCACATTTATGAATTTCATTTATGACATCTACTTTGCTCATAATGCTTATTTAATTTTCCAGCAATTTCTTTCAATGCAATATTTTTTTCAAGATTTCTTATTCTTTCATTTAAAATTGAAATCAGTTTATTCAGTTGCTCTATTTGCATACAAAAATTAACTTTATGTTTTTCGATACGCTGTTCAGTAATATTTTTACCAGATTCAGTTTCTGTTATTGTATTTTTTATCTCAACACGGTCTACTCTTATGTTACTTTCAGTAATGACTGATGTTTTATTTGTACGAACACAATTAATATTTTTATGTTCATTCATGTTTTAAAATACTTTAATAACTGAGAGCATTTCAAAGATTTTAGTCTTTTATAACATCAGCTTCTTTTAACTCTTCTATAATTGATATAATTTCATTATCGTGATTGGTATTACCAGCATTTTTTGAGGCAATTAGAAGTTTCAACCTTTCAATTAGTTCATTAGGGTCATCCCAGTAAACATAATCGGTATTACTTTTATATTTTTTCAATTTAGGCAAAAAACCACCGCTTTTTGTTCTCATCATCTGTCCTTCATCTTGAACATAACTATTTTGCGAAAATAAGGGTTTAATAATTTGCCGATATTTTAAACTTTTATCACCTTTTATCTGACCATTAGGATGAAAGTCTCTTTTGTGTGCGTGCGTATTATGAAGCATATCTTTATAGACAATTTTATCTAGTTCGGTAACCAAACTAAGGTCAGGTTTACTGCGTACCAAAAGTTCCTTTAGGCCTGGTGTTAATTCATAGGGCCTTTTATCAATAGTGACTATATTGGTTTTGGGTGAATTACTGCTCTTATTTGCAATAGAAAACGAAACCTTGCTATTGCCCATCATCAGCTTTTTATCTTCACTACGTATCCCAAATGGGACATTCATATTATCATAGATTTCCATCATATCTTCTTTATTTAATGAAATCAGTGTATCATCAGAATCTTTAAAAGGATTTCTTGTAAGAACGTCTTTATAACACTTAGAATCTTCATTTGAATCTATTTTTATACATTCTTTAAAATTTTCATAATCTGGAGCATAATCTGTTGATGAGCTGAATCTTCGAAGCGTTTCATCTCTTGAAATGTCTAATATTGGTTTAATTTTATCATTTGCCTTAATCAATGTTTCTAGTGGATCTGTTATTGGTTTGAACACCTTTTTAAATTTTAAATGAGCTGTTTCTTCTTCATTTTGTATTGTTTTAATTTTATTTTTTATACTATCAACTGACTTTATCAATTGTTCTTTAATATTAACCTGCATAATGTTGTTTAATTATAACCCATCCGTTATTTACTGATATCAGATTTCGATTGATATATTTTCTGTAATGAGGTGATATATATGTACTTTTTAGAAGTATATAAATATATCAAAGCCTTGCCTGTATCTACCTTCATTTAGAGGACAATCTTTATTAATTAATAAAAAGTCAAAGCGGTCTTTCCAAATAGCAGAGCAAAGTTTTTTAAATTGATTCCATTCGATATCTGTATTCACGTGCTCATTATATATATGTTTTAAGTTTACCTGGTCTTGTTTGAAGATAATCAAAAGATTGACATTATCTCGTATAAGTTGTTTAGGTATTTTAGAATAGGTTTGTGATAAGTAAAAACAATCTATCTGTTTATGTCTCCCCATTGCAAAGTAATTACGGATATTGATTTGATTTTCGCATGCTACATCATCAAAAATCATTACTGCATTAGTTAAAGCATCGTTAGGGTGTATGACTTCTTTATTATCACTGAAGACAAAAAAGTTGGCACCTGGTATGTAGCTCATAACTTGTTTTAAAAAACAATATTTTGGCTGGAAAGCCGTCTTCGAGTATAAGTATATATGCTTAAACTTGAGACCATTTTCATGTAAAATTAAATTAAGCATTATGTTAGTTTTTCCACAGTTAGATGGACCGCATATAATACATCTAATAGTATTGGGTAAAAGTGCACTATGTTTCACTTTGCATGATTGATTTTCTAATTTTATATTATTAACTTCTAAAGTGTGTGGTTGCTTGATGAACTTCATTATGAAATGTAAGATAAATGTAAATGACCTCTGTTTATATAGGTATCAATAAATAAAACAATGTTCAATGCCATTACATATCCGTTTATTAACATATATCAATCATAGTACTTAATGCTATACATTAATAGCTTAGGTAAATATAAGTTATAATACAACGTTATAGTGACCCCAAGGTAATGTTTCGATCTGATTTGGAAGTATATATCTTTTATCGTCATTTCTATTCATCACCAGTTTATTTACTTGTTGCGAATACAAAACATGTTTGATTGACTTAATCATATTCATCGTACATGATCTACTTTCATCATCAAACAATGATTTATTGTAATGCATCATCTTTAGCCTGTTAGTTACAGAGTTTGAAATACCTTTTGCTTTTTTTATTTCAGTTTTAGAGGCCGATAAACAGTAAAGTTTTGCTCTTAAACCAGTAAATTCGTTGATCACGTCTCCACCTAGTTCATCTTTAAATAGACCAGGTACTTTGGCATTTACTCGAGGTATTGAATATGGGTTATCTAAATCAAAATTACTTGTATCAAATTTCTTTATATTATTTTTTATATCATGGTAAATATCTTCTGTGTAAAATAAATAAAGAAGACTGTCGGTGTCTGTGTAACATAGCCTGACATTATTCTTATATATTTTTTTAATATTATAATGGTATTGATAAAGGTGTAACTTAGCATATTCTAAAACAGTAAAACCTATATAAATCGGTCTGTCTAAAACAATTCTCTCGGGTTTTAGTTGCACAGCTACAAAGTTTTCCGAAAATATCGATACACATTTTAAATTAGGTTTACAAATTAGTTTTTCAGCACAGAGTTGCTTATTTGTCACATTTTCTTTGTCCATCCATTTTGTTGCTAGTTTAATATCTACCTGTTTACGTTTGTTTTCTATCGTTTTACCAAAAATTGAATTATTTAAAAGCTTGAAAAAGTCTTTCTCAAATGCAGTTGTAGATGCTTGACGCAGGGTAGTATTTAAATCAATATATTTTTTTAAATATTCTTGTTGTTTGAAAGCAAGAATTCGATGAATTTTTCTTAGAACTAGCCCGGATTTTAAACATTTCTTTAAGTGAATATAATGAATTACATAGTTAAATTTATCATATAAATTAGCGATGAGTTTAGCTGTCTTTCCTCCAGGGGGTATGAATTTCTCTGGAGCAAAAGGCAAATCACTATGAAAATCATGTACTGATTCAGGATATTCGAGATCTACTTCTAAAATGAAGCCATATTCACTGTCATCAGATACGCTCATAATATCGAAACAGTTAATTTCCTTCTGATTTAAAAGTCTAAATTCTGAAATGGGGATTTTTTTTGTCATTGCATATCCGTACAAATTGTTGCAATCGAGATAAATCAAATAGCTAGACGGTTCTTGATCATTGTATTCTGATAGATAAGGATTATTTGCTTTTGCATGACGTAGTGAGCACTGAGCCAGACCACCACGTATGCCCTTTTCTAACATTTGATATATTTCTAAGTCATCAATCAAGTCTAGCTCAACACGCGTATAAAGCAACATAGCATCCCAGCTTAAACTAGGTGCCGTTACATAGTACCCAGGGTCTAACTTATAATATTTTAAGCTTATTTTACGAAAATTTTCAAATATATCACACAGTAATAAAACATCACATTTTAAATATAAATCAGTATACTCGCCAATAGTATTGATATTAAACGCGTTCCACACAGTTTTTGCGTGTTCATATTCTTTATCGCTAATGTGTTGCATTTTCAAAGTGTTATAAAAGTATTTTTTTTGAGGGAGTGTTGTTTCTTCGTACTTGTCCCAAGTGTTAATATAATCATAAGGATAAATACCTTTCTTTTTTAACAAGTTTAAGTTTTCATCATTGAATTCTGCTGATAAATGAATAAAGTCGCGATCTAATAGACTTTTACTTAGTGCATCTAAACTAGAGCTTAAAAATTGAAACGAATCTATGAATTTTATTTGAATAGAACGGCCCCTTTTCTCGCTATGTATATATTTTGTAATAGTTAAATACTTTTCCTTAGTCTTAGGTATAATTTTGATATCACCTTCATGTCTCACTAATTCTTGTATAAAGAGATGGGAGTCGTAATTCGATAAATTATGAAAAAATACTGGTATGAATGGACATACTCTAAACATTAAGTTACATTGAACATGTGCAGGTCCCCTATACTTTCCTGTCACATGATCGTGGTCACGCACCTTATCATGAAATAATAACTGATCACAAATATGACAAATACTAGCATTGTTATAACTGATTTGCTCTTTTTTTGTTAAAGGTAACATTGGTTTTATTATTGATAATATTTCAGTTATTTTCTTGACATCTTCTATTAATCTAGTAACAAATACTTCAACACAGTCAGGGCCTCTATATGTAACATATTTATTTTGACTTGAATCGTGTGAACAACATATATAGTATCCAAAACAAGACGCCTGATGTTTTTTGAAATTATGTGTTTTTTCAGATTTTGTTTCGAAACAACTCTGCAATAGGCTTTCAAAGTCTGCATAAATGACATAATTAATTATTTGTTTTCTTTCAAAATTCTTAAAACCGAGTTTACTATTCTTTTCGGGTAAAATTGATAAAACCTTTGAACAGATATGAGATCTATATTTATTTTCACTGCTATAGAATTGTAAACATGATTCACAGAGTAAAAAAATACCTTTATGACATGTCACTTGTCGTCTTACTAATCGTATCAGATTTTTAATAAGACAGTAATGACTCAATCCTTTTCTTTCTAAATATAGCAAATTTACATGTACAGATTTTCTGTTATTTGTCAAATACAGAGGACCAGTCACGTTTTCGGTCTTATTATCTACTCCATAAATATTAATACTAATGTCGTTGTTTATTTCAAATAGTTTTATATCTTGATATGAGACAGGAAAAGACATTCCATCAATATTGAATACAGAACTGTAGTGTGGGTACGAATGAGTCCTGCTTACGTTCATCTTAGCAGGAAACAAAGCAGCTACCACACTCCATAAAAAGCAATGATTGTCATTATTTTGTATATTAATACAACTTTTAGAATTCTTAATTTTTGTGGGCAAATCTAGATATGTACCACCTCTCATTGGACAATATTTATTAACATTGATTTCTAGATGACTTACAGAATGATAAGACCAACCAGAGTCTTTGTGCTCGAATTCAGACATTTTACATTTTAAAAGTTCTGTTACTTTCGAATACAATTCATCAATATCCGTGTTATTACAAATAATTTCATATTTCGTATTAAATGATTTGAGTTGTTGCTCACTCGTTTTTGGTAAGATAAAGTGGGCAAACAATTCAAAATTAATCTTGAGACAAGTATTTTTCATTAAAGATGTATGAATAAGTTTCAGGATATCATTTTTATTCTGACACAGGAATGCCTCCGGCGTGAGGTATTCAGCATCTTGTGCAGGATTTAAACGATATGTTATGATTCTGTTTTTGAAAGCACTTGCAATTATATAAATATTTTCAAATTCGCTTTGCAATAAACTATTAGACTTGTGAATATTGGTTCTCAAATGATATTTGAATTCATTCATTGGTAATTTCATAAAGCATGTTTTACATTCTATATATTCTGGATTATTTGTATATTGCATTCGGTGAGTAGACGGGGTTTTTACTGTAAATTAAACAAAAAGATAATATTATAGTTACATTACATTTAATTATATGACGATTCCATTTATCACCCTATGAATATTTTATGTATGCAAATACCCTTTAACTATTATATTAGATTCTAAAATTAAAGTGATTAGGTAAATGATTAAAAACAATTAAGTGAATAAGTAACATTGCATAACTGAGACTGATATATATCTACTAAAAATAACTGCTGACATAATCTATGGGACAATGCTTGAACTCTTTTTGGGTTTCTTTTAAAAAATCTTTTAAATGCTTCCATGCGGGCGTGTCATCATTAGTACGATTTTTAACACTAATGATTGCGTGCCTCCATCGATTTATAGGCGATATACGCTCTACCTCGCTGTGATCGTAGATCTTTAATTCTATAAAAAATCTACCCTTTTTGTTTTCATAAGACTGTTTACTGATACCCTTGGCTACTCTACGGGTATAATACGAATGCAATGGCGCTATTTTGTTACCCAAGGTGCTTCCAGCGGTCTCCTCTTCCTCTTCGTCGCTGTCGGTCCCGAATAGATCGTGCGATGTGGGTCTCATGCTGGCGCTGATGGACTTGATTGTGGTCTTATTCTGTTTCTTCTTCTTCTTTTTCATCTCGGTGTTCGACGATTCTTCCTCCGCCAACCTCTTGCCAGACAGTGACGAAGATGACGCTCTGGAATCCTTCGGTTTTTTCAACTGCTGCTCGGCTTCATCATCGGAAGAGAAAAGATGTGTAGCTGTTTGTTTCGACCTGCAACAATATGTATTAGACAATGTATTAGACAACAAAGAAAAACATTGCACAAGGCACAGTTCAGTACATGTTTGAATTGTATTGCTTTAATTGAAAGAATAAGATTAAATGCATAAAAGGTAGATTCATTATTTGAATAAAATAGATTAATCGATTATTAAATAATTTGAAAGATAAAGAATAAATGAAATGAGTAAAGGGATAAAATGATTGAATCGTTGAATAAATGAAACGGTTGAATAGTTAAAATGTGTGAATAGATGAAATTATTCATTAGAGAATTTATTGAAAAAATAATAAATTACTTACATTTCAAAGTCTGCTGAGTTTTTCTTGATGTACTAATGTTCTGTTGATGTAGCAAAGGGGCACCGAGTCCTTCCGTTGATGGTTTGTGTCGAGCAGTAGCCCTCAACCCGTTTATATAGGTGAAAAAACGCGTCACGCATAACCAAATTTGTAAAAATGCATAAATGCAAAAATAAGTTCATCATAAAGATTGCAAGCACAGCATTTATGTATGCATAGACAAAAATCTGTAGACGAGCGTTATAAACGCAGAGTTTTAAACGCTCAATTCATTTGTCATCGCTGATGCTGCTAACAATACCTAGAATATCAATTGTGTCTCATAAGCAACTCTTTAGAGATTAAATGAAAACGTCCTTATTTAATTATTTTAAAGTGCAATTTTAATATTGATATGTTAGAGGGACAAACGTTGCGGTTATAACGCTCATCTATAGATTGCAGTGCATCTTTGCGCATGTGGCACAAATTCCTACCCATATAGAGAGCCTTATGTTTTGAATTACATTACATACATAAAACGAAATTAAATTGAACCTTAATGACAATAAAAAATAGGTTTTGTACCTATATAAGCCAGTCAAGATATCAAAAAAACATTCAAGTGGACTTGCCTGCTCCACGATGTCGGTAAGTAAACATTATTATCAAAAAGTATTTTAAATTATTAATAGAAATATTAATAAGTAATGTATATTATAATTTAATTTTCGATATTTACAGTAGGATCACTAGGATAGTTCATTGTCTTCATCAACTTGTAATTGTAGTCTTATTTAACTAATAATATGTACCTCTTTGTTTCAGATTTCCAGCGACATTTTCCCCACTAATTCTTCATACTCACCAATTCCTGCTGACCAAACCCTACGTCAAAAAGTGGTTAACTATTTGGAGAGAGAAAGACCATTTCAACCATTCGAATTTGAAGACACACCACCATGCAGCAATAGTAACAACAGTAACAATAATAATAAAAGACGAAGAACTGATGTTGTATACTCATACATACAGAAACCATCAACGGGTCATCGCAGTAAAATAATACGAATACAAGTTTTTGACGCCGATGAATTTACAAATTCGCCATGTGATTGTAGTGCCAATATCTGTGTCCAACATGTTGTAGGGAATGTATTTAATGACGATATCTATAAATGTGTTAAGGATATTGTAAGCAAATTGCATAAAAAGATGTGAATAAACCAGCAATCCCATTTCAGTTGTTTTATTTCTATAAGTTCCGCTAAAAAGTGGCCACCTACACATCATACACAGAGTTACATTATTTTAACAAACATACAACTTTGCATACACTAAGAGTCAAATTATATTCATTTACCTAATTAAAATGAGTTATTATAGGGGAACATTCACATTTTTATGCATATACTTCATTCTATTCATGTCAGTACTCATAATGTTACCTATTTATTTATCATAGGTATACATTTGGCATGTGTTTTAATAGTAATACCACATGCTGATTTCTGGCGTAAATTAATAATTAAAGCTTAGGAGCTGTGAGGCACTATATGGGTAGAAAAGAATGCGATCAGTTTCCTTTACGGGAATGGCAAAGTATTCGTTATGTAAACAAGCAGTCGTGCCTAACAACTGATTCTAGATGCGATTTCAAACGATATGGATATTCAGTATTTCCTCAGAGACAACATCGATATTTATTAAATACACATATCTTATAACTCTACTCGAATACAGCATTCGTTGTGAATATCGATTCTGAATAGAGGATTCTGAATATAACACTCAATTTGAACACAACACTCATTTTGAATAGAGGATTCTGAATACAACCTTCATTTTGAAAGGAGGATTCTGAATACAACACTCGATTTGAATAGAGGATTCTGAATAGAGGATTCTGAATACAACAATCATTTTGAAAGGAGGATTCTGAATACAACACTCGATTTGAATAGAGGATTCTGAATAGAGGATTCTGAATACAACAATCATTTTGAATTGTGTATTGGGGTACCTGGATCTCTTGATCCAGGTACCCCAATACACACCTACTCAAATCCTTAAAAAAAAAAAAACGAGCTCCTCATTCGTACAATTGCAATCATTATTGAAAGTCTCTTTTAAAATTTTAGTAAGATATTATGCACGTGACTGTACAGTCTACTGAAAGTCTATGGTCAACAGTTTCAGGTTGATGGCGCTTTTATTTTCAAAAGCTGTAAAGGCACATCGTCGCGCGGCAGATGCGACAATAGTCATAGTATGAAAATGTATGGCACCGCTTCCGAAGTCGGCCGCGCGCGTATGTCGCAGACCTCGGAAGCGGCGCCATACATTCTCATACTCTGAATATTGTCGCACGCGATAGATCGCGCGCGGCCGCGATCGACCGCGATGCACGGAATTGTACCTTTGGGGCGGTTACCGAATTCGCACAATTTTATGGCTATATTTCACAGTACGTTCCTTGTAACAAGATGCGCATTATCAAATTGTTAAACAAAAAACTCTATTATAGAATAAAAACCTCAAATTCCTTTGTCTCCAACATTTTATAATGAAAAAAAAAGCAACTTAGAAACCACAACGCTAAAGTCGATGGTTGAGTTTGTGGCGATGGATTAAAATGATCTCATTTGTACGATATTGCCATCAACTGACAGAAAGTTTTGATTGAGTATTCGGTACTGCCTACATTTATTTCCATTTGATTGATAAATAATGACTAATGAGTTATCGTTAAAACATAAAGCTATTTATCAATTTCATTGTCAATTGATGTCTATTTTGGTACCAGACTGGTCTTGTTTACTTCAATTCGTGGGGGTATTTTTACATGTGCGTGGGATTAGGCAAAATGTCAAAAGGCAGAAGCGCCATCTTGTTTGGTACATAAAAACAAAATGCAATCACAGCATCCTAATTGTATAATAAAAAAATCGATAGCATATGCTTGCGTTTTGACATTGCAACTTTAATTCACGAGCAGATAATTTTTAAACCAACACTTGGATCGTCCTGAGAATCGAGCTCAGGACCTCGTGCTCAGCAGTCGCAGATTGCAACAACTAGCAATGTGACAATCGTGGCACTAGCGGGGGGAGGGGAGGTTACGGGGATCATGACACCCGCAAGGACATCACTGGGCTTTTGAGCTAAAGCAAGTTCAATCTGCCTAGCCCTTTCCAACTATTTTGGGATGGGCTTCCAGTCTAACCGGATTCAGCTGAGTACCAGTATTTTACATGGAGTGATTATTTATCTGACCTCCACAAACCCAATATCTGGGTTACACGATACTCGGTTTACGGAATTTGTTTGAAAGAGTCACCGCGGCCCTGGAACGCAAAGAGCATTAAAAGGAAAACGGATGGGTTTTAGTCAGTTAAAGTCTGACACTCCCTTCCACTCCCTCGGAGTCGTTTGATGATTTACCATCATTAACAAAAAAAACGATTCCACTTCTTTGTGATGGGAAATCATCAAATGACTACGAGGGAGTGTCAGACTATTACTGACTAAAACCCACCGTATTCTTTCAAATGCCCTTTGCGTCCCAGCCATGGTAACTTTTTTTGACTGGCCTGTTGGTCGAGTGGTTAGTGACCCTGACTGCTAAACCGGAGGTCGTGGGTTCGATTCCCACCCAGGACAAATCTTTGTGTGATGAGCATGATCATTTGTTCTGTGTCTGGGTGTAATTTGTCTATAATATGTATGTATTTAGAAATATATAAGTAAGTTTATCAGTTGTCTGGTTGCCATAGCACAGGCTCTGCCTAGTTTGGGATCGGATGACCGTGTGTGAGTTGTCCCAAGATATTATTATAACTCTTTCACACAATAGCGCAACCCTGGCACCCGATACCCCGGAAGAAAGTTGACCCCCTCCTAAATCTTGATCATAGTTTTGGACACATGAAAGTAGAATGTTGATAAGCTTACAATAACGCCAGAAATCATTATAAAATCTGTCCATCATGTACGTATAGCCGAAAATTCACAGTTCGTTGGTCACAACCCCTCAGGAGGGGAGTCTATTGTGTTGTGTTTAGTTCTAATCTCCGCGTTCGTGGAGCGAACGGAGATAGGAATCGACTGACGGTGCTGTTTTGTTTAGGATATAATATTCTCTTTTGGAGCCAAAGAGTTATCGTGTTTCTCTAGTTGGGTGGGGTGGATTGTGCTGCAACATTAGTTGGGATAAAAAAAAACAAAAATACAGAACCTTTTTTGAAGTTGGTAAATGAAACTAGCTGACACGACGTCAGATAGTGAGAAATACTGTTTGCTGTACACTGTAACAAGTTTTCTACAATAAGGGCCTATAAGATAAAGGTGTAACTAGGAGTCTCTTATCGCTAAAAGCAATGTTTTACAGACAACCTTGTCTGCTTTCGATTTCCTGTCCAACTGAGTTCTTAGGTATGACATATTCCTAATTACCTGAGCAACTTCCACCATTTCTTTTTTCTAAGAAACTTACTAGACCTGATGTGAATATTCATCAAAAGCTGGCCGTTCTCAAGTGAGAAGCTTTCCAGCGGACAGCCTCAGCATGACTTAATTTTGATTGACCTTTAAATTGATCGTTGAGAAAAAAGTTGCAGACACCCCTGATGTTTAGTGGTGTCCTGCCTCTTGTTATAACTTCCCCAAATAAATTCTTTCACTAGCAGTTTCTACATGACAAAATTTTGCTCGTAACTTCATATCAATAATCAAATACTTATTTTCCCTCTTCAAGAACCCCAACAGAGACTTTTTGTCCTAAAAAATACTTAAAATCGCAAGTAACATTAGAAGAGAAACGTCGAGAGCCTTGTTCAGACGCAAACGAGTATCGAAATGGCGAGACAAAACTGTATTAAGTGTACGTGTTAGGGCGAGGGGATTGTTCCACCCCCGTGGGTGGAGTGGGGTTGTTGCGGGTATATTTTAATGGGTTATGTTTCGGCTTTGGGGACTCCTGTGCGACTTGCGTGGTTGTTATGTGAGTCATGATGTACTGGAGTTTTGTGAGGATGACTGTCGGTTGTGTGGGACTTAGCTAAAAAGGTATTAGTGGATTATAGTTATTTATTTTTTTGTGTAAACAAAAAAAATAAAAGTTGGTTTAAAGTAGTCTGGCTGTATGGGGCCAGCACTGAATTTCAAGGTTGGTCCATAGTAAAAGTTGTTCATAATGATAACTAGAATGTACCTCGTATAGACCCCCTTTTCTGGTTTTGCTTTATTTATAATAGAAAGAAATTACAAAGTAACAAAAAATATGAAGTTCTTATTCAGCAAACAATGCAGTAAATTATTTAGTAGAAATACAAAGCAACAGCTTAAAAAAAAACACAAACTATAGTTAAAACACAAGAATAAGACATTCCTAAAAATATCGGCCAACTCAAACTCAACCCTCCCCTGCTATGCAACAAATCTCGGGGGTTGAATATGTCAATCAAAATATTCTCTAACGGGGTGCTAGCGCCCGCTTAGGATATTAGATAAATACGGACGAGGCAGGGTTGTTGATAACGATGATGTGCCTTAGGGAGCTGGGGAGTGATGATTTGAAACGGGGAGTTGATTTTGGAACTGAATTATTGTGTCGCATTTTAGGGTTATTAGCTACTGGTGATAAAGAAATAAAAATACAGAATTGTACTTTCGTGAAAAATTCCGGTCGAATCTTTTTTTTATGTTTTTTAAATCCATAGACTTCTTATCAATTTGTTTGTTAAATGGGGCTAGTGAATTTTCATATTAATTTTAATTTATTAATGTTTTGAACGCAGGGTACAATGATGTTTTATAAAAATGTTTGGTCCATTCTATGTTCCGCCGAAAGGCATACAAAATATCAATATTATTATAATTAAATTAATTATTAAAGTACAAAATCTCATAAAATACAATGTCGGCAAATAAAATTTATCAAAAATGAAATAAAATAGACCAAAAAATCACACGAAAAAGAAAATACAATGTCAGCAATATTACAATTGTCAAAACAAACAATAGTACAAAATGTCATGAAAAAAAAATGTTAGGAAAATTATCAAAATTAAATAATTATAACTCATCTACCTATAACAGTATCAAATCTCTTATGAATACAACGTCACCAAAATTAAAATTGTCAAAATTTAATTAAGTAATATGCCTTTCATCTATTTTCTATATAACTTTAAAAATATCTGTCTTATTTTTTTTTAATTTCACATTCTCGCAATAAACTTTTCCATTTGACATGTCGCACGGCCCAGTTTCAAAAATGTTTTCTTTCTCCCAAAAGTGAGCAAATTTCAACGATTCAAAATTCATTTACCTACCTACCTTTTCACATTTTCTGCGTTCTTGTTTGGGTCGCAGAAGTTCATACTTGTACCAAATTTCTACTGAATCTCTTGAAATATTCAGAAAAGGATATTTAATATCTGAAAATATGAATAGGAGTCTATTCATATTTTCAGATACGGAATTTCGTCAGTTCGTAATTAAACTCGCCTCTGTGATTGGTCTTTAATGTTTACTATTAAACCCCACATTTCCTTGACAATGGTACTGTCATAAAATGATTTTGGGTTTCCAACAAATAGGGGGTAAACAGAACTTGGTATATTTAGTTCCAAATGTCAGTATTTGAGCTGCTACTGAGAAGGGGGTCCAAATATTAATTAAACCACTAGCTTGTAGCGCATGGGCACGCCACAATTGCGGCGGTAAGACCCCTTGGTTGAATCCATGGTCCGGAGCGATGAGGCTTGGGAAGCGGTCACGTCCTTCTGCGAAGCTGTAATGCTAGCGAAGGAGGAGGCGGGTCGCGCGAGGGAAAGGCAAGGCCTTCGCCCCAACCGCCGCTACAGGAGAAGACGCCCCGGTCGTCGGGAGTCGCAGGGCGATCCCCGGCCACCGTAGGCGCGGGCATGCGGACGGCGAGCGTTGGGTGGCTCGCTGTCCGATTACCACCAGGGTCGGGTCGATGGCGCGTTGTGTTTCACGCGCGCCTGAAAGAGGTGTCAACATAGAAGACGGGGCCCGCTAGGGCCAGAGCCTGCCAGGGTTGCGGAATTTGTTCGAAAGAGTCACCGCGGCCCTGGAACGCAAAGGGCTTTAGAAGGAACACGGATGGGTTTTAGTCAGTAAGAGTCTGACACGCCCTACCGCCCCACCCAGAACGGAAGAAGTCATTGATGATTTCCCATCCTTAAAAAAAAATATATAAATAGTAGGTACTCGGAAATTGTTAAAGACTTGCTTTATTACCCGTTAAAAGAAGAGAAAAACATGGAATGGTTTTCATTCTTTTTTAGGCGAGCAGAGCGAGAGTATGCTTGTTTATAGAAAAAGAAAATGGAAAAAAAAACATTACCCTCGTTCTGGGGCAGTCGGGCAAAAAGGCAATGGGTAGGGTTCTAATTCTCAAACCTACATCGCTGTTTTTTTCCTTTTTGTTGGCCAGTGGCTTCCCCACTCTTCTTGCACCTTTCACGAGTCAACGCTACGTCCTGCCAATTTAAACTGAGACTAGGGACTACCCTGCCACTGGGCAAATCACGAAGCAGAAGGCGAGCTGAAATAGACATATTTGGCCAAAACTATAACCTAGAATTCCTACCTGCGCATAAAACGTTTTGGGAATACTTTCATTGTGCGTACAGCTAAGGAGTAGAATTCTCTGCCGGAGTCTGTGATTCCTGATAAAACCTGGGGGTCTATAGGTCAAGAGTGAATAGGTTACTTCTAGGCAAATGTGCTCCATCGTCGACCACGTCGTCTCTTGCTATCAAGCGAGATTGTGATCAAACGCAAGCCAACATCATCTTTCATATAAACCTGTCCAAAAACTTCGCTCTATCCGAAAAGTCTTAAATATTCATAAAAAAATATACGCCGAACATTTCTCAGTGGAATTAATCCGGTTCAACCCACAGGCTTAATTCCGCCGTGCTAAGAGGAATTACTCCTACCTTCGCATATATACGAGTATTTTTCGCGAGTTGTAGATCCCGAGGGATGAGTTTAAGTATGTATGTGGTTATAGGTATGTAGATGTGTGCCTATCTCAGCGACTTTGGCTAAATCGGTAAGTAAATGATTTCGTTTTTCGGTGTTAGTGCATCTTTCATAATCTATGCGCATAGTCTTGTCCCAACTATATTGGGGTCGTCTTAAAGAATGCAGCTGAGTACCAGTATTTTACATGGCGCGACTGCCTATCTGACCTCCAAAACCCAGTAACTGGGTAACACGATTCTCTTTGGCAAGACCAGATTTTCTGGCTTCTGATTACTCGTAACGACTGCCAGAGATGTGCAAATGAAAGCCGGGACAAGGGGCTTAAAGTGTTGCGTAATTTGTTCGAAAAAGTTACCGCGGCCCTGTAACGCAAAGGGCTTTAGAAGGAACACGGATGGGTTTTAGTCAGTAAGAGTCTAACACGCCCCTCCCGCCCCACCCAGAGCGGAAGAATTTGATGATTTCCCATCCGTTATAGAAAAAAAGGGCTTAATGTGATTTCCGAGGCGCGGAGGAGTCACTATATGTAATAATTAGCCGCCCATCCCGGACTAACCACGGAAAACTACATCATTAGATTTAATCATGCAGTTTTAGTTGCCATCAAAATCGGGCCCAAGATTCTTTCCACTATTTCTCGCTATTTCTCTAGTCTCGTTGTTTGTATTGTTTGTCTAGTGCGACTAATTTTGTACGTCATAATTGGCAAAACATGTAGCTACCTCATTTTAATTCTAAGACCTGTATCCTATACTCATGTTTTACAAAATAAATTTCTTATCTTATCTTATCTCGGATTTGGCCATCCACGCCCACTTGAAAAATTCACGCTGTATTCACCCTTACTACTCCTCGCTAAGACACAGTAAGTTACTGACTCTAAGGACATTAACCCGTACTACTAAGAACTTTATAATATCTAACTGTAAGATCCCTTACTTGGATGAAGGTTCTGAAGAAAATTTCATATTAATGATTATGTTTAGGTACGCCTCCGCGAAAAACTCTTCAATGTAGAAGTAAGAGAGATAGCTTTAAGGTTTATTAATCTTTTAGGTAGGTTACCGTGACGAAAGTAGATTTTTTAATATTAAAAAGTAAGCTTATTAGTTTTGCATGCCACAGCGAAATTTTGCGTCACCTGGTTAAGTGCTTGGGGGTAGAAGAAACGAGTAATATTTATACATGCAGTCCACGAAAGATAGTCAATGAATTTAAAAGAGCGGAGCGAGGCAGCGGAGCGGAGCAACGGAGTAATGCGGAGTGGAGTTGCGGACTGTGTCGGTGTATTGTTGCGGACCGAAGTAGTGCGGAGCGGAGTTGTGGACTTTTTGAGGGTCACTATTTGAACGGGCGTTCATTTATTTCCGCATCCCCGCTCCGTTTCCCGGCTCCGCTTCCCGGTTTTGTATGAAATTTTAAACTAGTTCGCAAATCCCTGCCCACCGAAGCGAAGTGGAGAATGCAATTCCATTAGTTCATATTGGGAAAGCTCCGCTACACTCGTCTCCTCTCCGCTCTAGTGAAATTAATCGGAAGCATTCGTCAGAAGGGCCACTTCTTTGAGATTGACCACGTGACATTTTGCAAGCTCTTGTCAATTCCACTGAATTAGAATTTCGAGGTTTTGACAGTCGTTGTCGCTAATAGAATATCAGTTTCTGTCACTGCTAGAAATGCGTTAACTATCATCATGGGCTAATTCTCGTGCTTAAATAGCGTTCAAATTCAAGTTGGAATATCATCTTAGCGGAAATCAAAGTCAAAAACTTGTCAAAATGTAGGGATATTAGATGTGGTTTTGACAGATAGCGACTGAGATGCAAATATGAACTCTCCATAAATACGAAAATGTGTAAGGCGCATCATGAAAAATTGCACAAAAACAAATCGGTCATTCTAATTTACGCGTTTTACCCAAAACCCATAGCAGCCGTGGTGACTTATCAAATCGAACGTCCGACTGCTAATGGATTCGACTGACTATCCCCCTCCCCCCAACTGATCGATCGACGCTTTTAAGAATATTGCTTTGTGAAAAAAACTTCATTTGTAATTCATTGCTCATTCTAATCTGTGCCTTATTCGTGGATGATTAGGTCTTAAATTTCTGTTGAGTTGGTTTGGACTTGAGACGTTTTGTCAGGGAGGGTTGGTCCCTAAATTCGGAAATTATTGTCAGTTCGCATTATACACGGTGTATTGTCAGGGTACATTGTCGCACTGATGAAGTTGGGGAGTTAACGTGTATTGATGATCAGCTGAGCCGTCTATTTTAGCGGATTTTGCTTTTTTATTGCACTCCTGGTTTGGGCTGATAAGAGATTCTCTATGGTCGCATTTTTGCTTTGTCCTTTTTTGTATTTTTGTTGTTACACGAATAAGCACATACTTCGACGGCAAATTTTTCAGGGGAGGTTGAAAGTCTTCCTTCACATGAATATAATGTACAAGTTTTTCTTTGAAACCAACCCTACAGGATGTTCCAGATGTGCGTGGTCATATTTAAGGGTGTTGTTCTGTATCTGCTACTCAATAAAGAAAAAAGACCTCAAGTAACATGGCAGGCAGATGATGACTGTATAGCAGATACCGAACACCACCGTTAAAATATGACCAGTCACTTCTGGAATATGCACCCTATAGAAAAGCGAACAGTGTTTCTACAAGTTTTCATACATCTCCATCATTTACTCGCACTGGCAGTACTGGTACTAGTTCTGTCTTCTAAATCCATCCAATGGTTGTTTTTAAAATATTGCTATTAGCGAAAAGGCCGCCTATGGTGTCGACCTGTGTAATGTGTTCTTCATCTATCTTTCTATAACTTATATGGAGTACATAATACAGAGTATTATATTCTATTCTGTGGCATCAAGTATACGAAACAGTACAAAATTTCTCTATTTCAGAGTAACTACCATACTAAAACTTTTTCACATCATCCATTCTAAGAACCTTTGATCTTCAGAACTTCTCACTTAAATCCTACGAGTACGCAAGAAATCTAAACTATTCAGAATCTGATATTCATGACCAACAGTAAACCACCTTGGAACTCTAAAGCCAGCCAGTATACACCCAAGTTATCACAATGGAACACGGAATCCATCTGACGTTTGACATTTGACAACTGAGTTGACATTTGTGAACTATTTCTGGAGATATTGAAACTAGAAGTGCTTCAAATTCTATAGGTCCTTGAAGTTTGCTGCCGTTAGAATGGCATTTCAAACAAAGAATTTTCCAGTCGAGATAAAATATCTTAAAGTTGTGCTTCTTGGGAAAACACTTATGCAGCTTTCGTAGAATATCTTAGAGGAATCACAAGTCGTATCGGAGACATGGAAAATAAAAATCTATTATTTTCCATGCATTATATTTTTTTAAATTTTTCCGGCAGAATAAACTGATTTTCTTTCTTTCTTTTTTTTTCTTTTATTATATATTATGATCAGTGGTGATTTTCTCGGTGCAGGTCTTGAGTAGGTACTTAAATAAATATACTGTAAAAATAGGGAAATATAGCAAGCACAATAATATTTTTGATGACGTATTCAACGCTGTAATACGTCATATTGAGTGAATCTGCTTAGCAATGATTTTCCTTCACTGTACATTATGATTACCATAGCCGCTTATTGAGTCTTGCCGCTACCACAGATAATATCATACTAGCCCGCTTCTGATTTCAGACCATACAACGAAAATAAAGTTTAAAACGCTGACAAAAGTAACACGACCACGACTTAAAAAAACCGTTACCGATTGCTCAAGAATCTATAAATCAAAAATCTCTTCTAGAAAGGTGATGATTGTTATATTGAGTGGTCGGGAAACAGAGATGTATGGAAGAAGAGAACAAGTCGAGAAGATGATTTACTATACAGATCTCTTTAGATGAAGACAGAAGAATGATGATTCTAACTTGTAACTTATGTCCCTTTTGTCCCCAGGTTCAGTCACATCCCGTCGTCCCGAACCGTACTATGGTCGCCTGATAGGCCGGCTCACACAGTATGCACACGGCATCCGAGGCACGGTCTACGCGGTCGACGAGAACACTGTCTTCGTTCGAGGGTTCGCGTACGATGGAACCGGCCCTGACGCTTATTTCTGGGTCGGGGATACTCCCCAGCCGAGTCCTGAAGGGATCTTGGTGCCGTATCCAGAGGATTACACTACTAGGTGAGTAGTCAAAAGTGAATAGGTTACTTCTAGGCAAGCGTGTTCCATCGTCGACCACATCATCGCTTCCCATCAGGTGATATAGTGGTCAAACGGGAGCCTGGCAGTAATAATAAATAAATAAATAATACTTTCGATGCTAGTAAGTACTTCCCTGGATTTACCCACCAGAAACGACACCCGTCTGGTCGGAAGATCCTTCCTTTTCAATAGAGGTTGTGGGACTTTCCACCCTGTTCCGCATACCTAACCTAAGTGCCAAGTAGTTTTCTATCTTGAAAAAATATTATTAATTCGTCTGTCTTTCAGAAGCATTGATTTCTCTAGTTTAAATGGTATCGGGGCTCAAAAATAGAAGAATAGAACTTGAATCAGCAACACAACTAATTCGATATTAAAGCGGTCCGTATCCTACTTGTTTGCTAATAAATGAAAAAATACAAATTAAAAAGTATTCCAGACAGAAGGCTTCCTAAAAACAGTACTATCTATAAAAACTCGAAACCCCGGTCCTGATTTAACCAACTTTCTAACAGTCTAATTTAAGAGTCGGTTACACAACCAGTTTCTGGCTTAGTGACAAACAAACACACAGTTTCGTATATGACGGCTAACTTTTGCTTCATTGACGAAGTTTATACACAATACAAAGGTCAGAGATTCGATCGACGTTGATCGAAGCTTTAGACGAGGATAAATCAGTTGTTGCCGACGCTAAAGTTATAACTGACACAAAAACAGAAGAAAATTGCATACCTATCTGAAAAGGGGTCATTGAACACTTCTCATATTAAAATATTATGAATAACTTTTACTATGGGATCAACCGTGATATCACGAAAATAAATAAACAACCCCATACATTTATAATTGCATAACTCCATAAAATGTCCTGAAAAGCAGATTTTTTTTCTGATTGACGAACGACATCCTGCATCGCGGTATCAGAGTTCTCCTTGCGATTTGAACATATACAACAGTCCGAATATTAACTATCGGGCAGTTGCCCACCAGACACAACAACCGTCTGGTGAGAGGATCCTCCCTTTTCATTGGATGTTTGCGGGACTTAACACTCTGTTCCGCTTACCTCCATATAACAATAACATACGATTACAATCACGACAGTATTCCATGAAAGATTAGACCGGGGTGTAGACGGCCGTGGGTGTACCTGTACATACCCACGATTCTGCTCATTATGTTGTGATTTCCTCGAATTGGGCGTTGCGAGAATGGGCACAATCCCACACTCCGGGCTGCTACTGGGAATTTTATGTGTTGATTCTTCTGAAAAGATATTGAGCCGGATGAAGTAATTTTTGGCAAAAATGCTAAAGCATAGAAATTATTATCTTGGGAAGCATGGGATGCGTTGGACATGTCCTTTTTTATTTATTTTTTTAAGGATGGGAAATCATCAAATGACTTCTTCCGCTCTGGGTGGAGCGGAATGGCGTTTCAGACTCTTACTGACTAAAACCCATCCGTGTTCCTTATACAGCCCTTTGCGTTCCGGGGCCGCGATGACTCTTTCAAACAAATTTCGCAATGTCCTACTCAAAGTATAGATCACATGAATTTATTAGTTTTAAATTACATATATAAATAGGCGAATAAAAATATGTACATATTTCCCTAAAAACTCAGAATGTCTAATTATACCCCATATGTTGGAGTGCCCCAAATTTCCACTCACTTGCGCCCACGTTGGTTTGGAAAGCCTCTGATACATCTTACTGGGCCCAAATATAGCTATTTTACGATTTTATTTAGTATACGAAACAAGAGAAAACCGAAATTTTCCGTCATCGACCACATCATCGCTTTCCAGTAGCTATTAATAATAACAAAGATCATTGTAATTAATATAATGAGGTTTTATTTTTTTTTAAATGCTTTCAAAATACACCCTGAAGATTATACGCGAAATGATGACATCATCCATCATCTTACCCCAATTTTACATCCTGCACCATCCTCCCCCATCCTTCGTTATTCATTCAAATAAGTAGCACATTCGTCACAAGTCGTTCCGCTGAAGTCGTACCCCGAAGTCGTACTTAGTATTCATGGGACGAAGTCAAAACGAAATAAATTCGTCCTGCGATCAATGAGGGCTTTCCTTGTTGAGCTCCTTAAATGTCAGACGTAATTCAGAGGAGCTTTTTATTTAAATCACTTAGTTTAAATTTCATTTTAGTAAGTGTTTTCTTTTTCCGCGTTGCGTAGGCTCGTGGTGATTAGTTAAATTCCTGGCTAAGCCTTAGTTGCGAATGGACAACTAGAGTCACTTATATTTTAATTTTAAACTGTAAATTTGACGTTCAAAAGTGCCTTTTAATGGTCTAGTTGAAATAAATGAACTGACTTTGACTTTGACTTTGTTGTCAAAATGTCAGCGTATATATTTACTAAACCTCCCGATCGTTTATCGGTCATGTTGGCCAATCTCAACTGAAATTAGCAAAGTACGCGTTAGTACCGTCGCCAGCACATCAAGCTACCCGAAATGATGAAATGATTTAGCGATAAAGTTGAAAATCTATTAAAGAAATTTGACAGTTTGTTATAGCTTGCTGCTGCCGTCTGTACAAGTGTGGGGGCAAATACAGGTGCACTCTCTGCTCCTTTACTCTCATTGTCCGATGAGACGGCAAACTGACACAAACGAGGAGAACCAACGGCAATGCGAGGCACGAGTTATTCCTTGACATTGAAAAATCCAGGTCCGTTTGGTCAATCTCGTGTTATACCCACAACAGAAAAGATCGTTACTTCGAGACCACTTTCAAATGTCATTGCAGTCTTTCGGCTCTATAACAGTCGCCGCCATAGCTCAACTGCAATCCACCTCGACTGCAATGACAAAATTTGTCCACTTGCATCAAAATGTACTATTTTTTGTTACCCAGATTTAAAATAGGCTCACCACCTAACACTGCAATGCTGTTTCTAGACTCATTTTGTCTATCAGCCTACAAACCATGTCGTGTCCTAGTAACAGTCATAGAACTAGTCTATGGCCGAACCGTTCTAAAATCGTGTCAAACCAATGTTGTGACCCGACAATGTGCTACTTGATATTCGTTGTTACAACATATGCCTTACATATGTATGTATATGTATGTTTGTGAAAGAAATAACCTAGATTTTAGGAGTAACTTAGGGTGATGACCAAACCAATTACCCTAGATTACGTTTTTGTGTGGAAAATCACTGTTAGTATTTATGTTTTCTCCAAAAGGATGGTGGAGGTAAATTAAGGAAAGTATGGTAAATTGGACCGTGGCCGTCGCCGCGTCTGCTAATTTAGAATGTTTTTGCTAAATATTTTCGAAAACTCGTTGCTGGTAAATAAGCAATATGCATGTTACTGCATATCCCTTAAAAAGTGAAGGTGGTCCAATTTAATGTTTTTGATAAAAATAACAAAAACACTTCCCGATTTCTGGTTAAGAATATAAAGTTTAGTAGTTGTGAAACTCTACAAACCCTGAAAACTGTCAAACTTTATCACTAAAATAGAAGGTTTTTCACGTTCTCAACTCCAAGAAACTTGCCCTAAGAATCAAGGCAAATAACTTAATATAATACAAAATATTTTTAACTAAAATTCCTTCACAAAAGCAAAACTCGACGACGTAAAAAAGCTATGCAAATAAAATAAAGATAAATATACTCTCGCCACCCCATTAAAACATTCTAAATATATCTCAGGGGTGGAAACACAAAACGGTTCTAATTTAGGGGCATAAAAATATGAATAACACAATAGTAAAATTGTTTGGTAATTAAATAAAGATAATTGTGAGGGAGACGTAATGGCTCTCCGAGGGTGTGTGTCGCCCTGATAATTTAATCGTTAAGGAAATTCAGGATTTCCGTTCTTTCCTTTTTTTGTGTTTACTTTTGCTAAGATTTTGTTTGTTTTTTTTGTGAGGTAACTGAGACCATTGTGAAATCTAAAGTGATGTTATAAAGAGGTAAAACTGTATGTTTTTGTGTTGAAATTATCTCCAAAAATTCTGATCCGATTCTTAGAATTCCTTGAAGTGATAGGCATTGTCTTGTAAGGACACGGCGAACCGCACGTTTTTTTGACGCCATAAATTGGCCCATTTAGACCTACATATGTATCTTAGGGAGCGATCATGAGCGCGAGACATAAAAAAAACTGTGTTTCTTGTATGGTGAATGTCGACCGTATCTTTACTATCTAAACAAAAGTTCCTTCGAGATATTATGCGTTATAATTTAGCAGGTTTAAGCCAAGATAAAATTAGTTCGTGTCTGGATTTTATACACATACGCGGCATGTAATGAAAATTGTCGTTTGTATTTCGGCGTACCTACTTTCACAAAAATTTAGCATCTCTTATCCTTAGATATAATAACAAAACACAGTCATTTCTCTATCTGTAGGTCCTTGTGTAATCTCAGCAATAAATATAAAAAACATAAAAGCGTCTTCACAAGGCTACATTGCGACTTGAAAGCGTGCGAATCGTAAAACGTAACAAAGGTCGCTTGTTAACAAATCGTCGCTCGACTGTACCAACCTACCCCTGTTTATATGTACCCCCTGTAGTACATTGGTACTTGTGTACAAAGTCCTAACGAGAGTAAGAGGATCTCGTTTATTCTACTACAGGGTTTTACAATTCTTGCGAAATAAAGCTCGCCAGTTCCTTTGAGCGGTCAAAGGATCTAGAGAGTTTTATTTTATAACCCAAGATTTTAGAATTGTTAGGTGTTGCCACAAAGCATAATGTACGCAACGCGCAATGAAGCAAGTACTTATGTAGTACCTGAGCCCACGTTTTTTTTTGATACCAATTGAACTACATATATGTACATACACTAAAATTTTAGCGTCTACAAATGTACAGGCAAGGTTATAATATTACTTACTAGTTGCCGTCCGCGGCTCCGCCCGCGTGATTGTCGAAAATTATCCCAAGGGAACATATTCCCGGTATAAAAAGTATCCTATGTGTTATTCCAGACTATAATCTACCACTGTGCCAAATTTCATCAAAATCCACTCAGTAGTTTTTACGTGAAAGAGTAACAAACATCCATCCATCCATCCGTACAAACTTTCGCGTTTATAATATTAGTAGGATAGGCAAGCCTGCTTCATAGTCGACCAGTTCTTCGCTTACCATCAGGTGAGATTGTAGTTAAACGCAAGCATAGAAATAACAAAAAAAATAACTTGTACTTTATTGAATTGAATTTTCTGACAAGACTTTTCCATTTCTTTATACATACTACGTGTAGATAAAGAATAAATGCAATACCTCTTAAGGGGTCATTGTGCTCATCATTATGAACAACTTTTACTACGGGACCTAGCCCGAAATCGCGAAAGAAAATCTACTGTTCAGTACATTTTGCCGAGTTATGCGCACAGAAATGTATGGGGGAGTCGATTTTTTTTTCGCGATTTCAGTGTTGGTCCGATTGTGAAAGTTGTTCATAATGATGAGTTCAGTGACCCCTTAAGAGGTATTGCGTTAATTCTGTTGTAGGTATATCAAAATATGTGGAAGGTAAAAGAATGCAAGGGAGACCAAGAAAGAGATGGCGAGATATATTTGCCCAACGTTGTAGACCGGACTGGATGCAGAAAGCGTGCGATAGAAACGTGTGGAGTGGTTTAGGGGAGGCCTACGCCGCAGAGGCGACTGCTACGAATAGCGATTACAAACGCTAGTAAAAGAAAGAAGCGAAGGGAATTATAGATTGTTAAGTATTTCTTTTGGAAGCTTTTGTAAATATTGTTTTAAAATGAAGCATTGTAAGTAGTGGAAATAAAACCTTTTACTAAGAATCCGCTTTCCGTCCGTCTGTCTGTCTGTCCGTCTGTCACCAGGCTGTATCTCATGAACCATGATAGTTAGGCAGTTGAAATTTTCACAGATGATGTATTTCTTTTGCCGCTGTAACAACAAATACTAAAAAAAACAGAATAAATTAATATTGGTAATAATATAATAATAATATTGGTATAAAATAAATAATGGTACGGAACCCTTCGAGCGCGAGTCCGACTCACACTTGGCTTGGTTTATTTTTATTTATTTTATTTTATATGAAAATGTCAGTTTGTAAGAGGTACATGCATATTTGGAAAAGGAATGTGTTTGAAAACTGCTAAACATTTTCGCCGTTGATCAAACCTACAATAATTCTCATGATTTGAAATACTTATTCCATTCTGTTGTGTTCCAGGGACCCCCCTATATTATCAGCGCACAGCAACACAGACATCCTGCTGCGACTCCCGGGGGGCAAGCGACTGAGGGACATCAAGTGGCTCAGCGTGTGGTGCCGGAGGTTTACTGTAAGTGATCAGAACTTTCTTAATGATGATCTTGGCTTTTATCCAGCAGCTTTTGGCAGTATTTTAAGTGGGCATACAGCTAACACTTGACTCTGAACTGCTAGCCGAAAACAAGCGGAAAAAGCAGTCAGTTAGCAGTTTCGACGCAAGCGTCCGGTTAAAATACAGCCCGTTTGTTTAAAAGTCTAAGCAGAATTCCCTGACGGAGACTAAGTTATTTTAAGATAGCTATATCCTGAAATGTTACTTCTCAAGCTTCTCTGGGTACTTAATGTGATCGCAAATTGTGTGTATACTATCAGTATTAAGGATAGTTGTTTCTATCTTTGATATTAACTTTATGCACTTTTTTCCAATAGCTGGTCATGAGAACTAGGTATGAATTTCCTAATATCGATTTTACTGACCGAAACCAACAAGTTTGTACTGCGCAATTAAAATACATGTAAACATACACCTGATTAGTTGTTACTAGATTCAGGATAACATGAATTGCTCTTACAAAGTTATAACAATGCTTCTGTTTCCAAATATTCCCAAAAAAAAAATCTTACGTCATTGGAAAAGTTAAGCATACAGTTTTTCCGTACATTTAACATAAGTACTCCAAATTACTACCGTCTAATATATACGCAAAAACGGCTACACCCGCAAGTAACAACCGAAACAAAATATCGATTACTTTTGGCGCGCATGCTTACGACTTTCGCGCCAAAATGTGACGTTAGGAGGCCATTGCCGGCATTCGGCGCGCTGCTATTGGTCGCGTTCGTCGTCAATGGATGCGTTCGCTTGATGCTAATGGGACAAGAATGAGGTTTTATATTTGAAGTGTCATACGAATTTACAATTTTTAAGTTAAATTGATTGGTTATTTGCAACTCCGTCGTATTGAATGACAATAAAGTTGTAAAGGCTATTGCTAAAACTTCTATAGTCTCTATTTACGTCGGATTTGAACTTCCTCATAATGCGAATGTCTACAAAGGGCAGGTATTTCCTGCAATATTCCCAGAATTGTCTCTGCCCACGTTAGTTCGTCTGGCGTTTTCTCCTCCCACGCAAGTTGGAATCGTACGCTAATGCATTTATAGTACGCTATGTTTACGAATGCAGATACCGTAAATATTATAACATTTCATAGAACTTCATTTGTTTTTCAACTCTTTTATGGCCTAATGTAATCAGTCTAGGGTTTCATAGACTATCATGTCTTGCTGTACCCGCGGTTTCGCTCACGTGAGCTTTAAATGATGTACATATTAGCTAACAAGAACGTGAAGTCAGAGTATATTTTACTTACTTCTTTGATAACTTAAACTTACCATCAACCGTTTAAAGAAAAATAATGAAACAATAAATGCAAAAATTAAAAAAATAAAGATTGCTAGCGCCCAATGCTAAAAGTTACCAAATTGATGATTGGATGATTTTTGGGTTTTACGTAGACCTGTTTAATTTTAATTTTCAACTCATACCTATATTACTCATTGGATGCCTTCATATCCTCACTGACCTCACGTCTTTTTCGTAACATCTTCAGTAGGTTGTAGACTCGCGCCATGACAACGAAAAAAACTATAACTAACAAGCTATAACTGTCAATCTGGTGACTCGAGGTGCAGTCGAGTTGGAGGACATGACTCCAAGTCATGTCGGGTTAAAACGCTGCTTCTGTCTTTCGCACTTTCACACAACCCCGTACATTTATTAATCTCCCTTCTCTCCGCAGGTAAACTTTGGCGACGTCTTCATCCCTCCCGGCCTCGACCCTCCCCGGCCGCGCGTCCTGCCCGAGTTCAAGCGACTCGCTCACGGCCTGAGGTCGGGCAACATTAGCGTGCTGGACGCGAAGACCTTCTATATACCCAACCTGCACTACGATGGAGCAGGCCCTGATGCTTACTTCTGGGTCGGGAATGGATCAGAGCCGAATCCGTTTGGAACCAAGGTAAAGGATAAAAATTATGACGAATTTCCGGTTGGCTTCGTTGATTGAGAGTTTGCAAATATGACTGCTGAGTAAGCATAGGGTCCTAGACTAGAGTCAGTTCACCTAGCCTGAGCTCTGGCAGCATCAGCGACCTGGATGCTTAAATCTTCTTACCCGCCTGCCTTCTTTTGGGTCGAGAATGAATCACAGCCGGTTTAGGATCTAAATGATGTTGGAATTCCTGACTGAATCATAGGTTTAATGCGACTGCTGAGAGTGGCATCCTGGTTTAGAAAATCATCATCATAATCATCCAGTTATAAATGAACACTGCCAGGCGCTAGCTTTGTAGGTAGGGCCAGAACCTGACAGGGTTGCGGAAAAGAGTCACCGCGGCCTTGGGACGCAAAGGGCTTAAGAAGGACACACGGATGGGTTGACTTCTTCCGCTTCACCCAGAGCGGAAGAAGTCATTTGATAATTACACATCCTTAAAAAGAATGCATTTGTACTAAACGTCATCGTATGTGGAATCAACCATACGACGAAGAAGATAGCCCCTAGCCAGGCAATATAGGCTAGGCCTCCTATTCTATGACATGCCCTTGAACTTTACTGGCTGAAACAACGACTCTGTCTGTCCCCTCGGTATATAACGATTAGTATGTTATGTTACGATGACATCAATGCTATTTGGAAGTAGACAAGCCCAATATTGGGTATTGGTTCACAAGGAGTTCCTAAACACAAACTAATCATAAGTTTCAAACGGCAACAGTAAACATTTCAGAATATCGAGTATTCCATTAACTGTTAGTTACTTGACACCCTCACGTTTCATTCATATTAGTTTGGGATATTTATGTGTTCAAACAGTTATTCTAATTCTCATGAGTTTATTTTTGGTTTGATTTTTTTTTCTTATCACGACTTCGGATTCTAATGACTTAGTCAGAGTGGTCTAGTTATGAAAGGCAAAGATTTTCTGTCCAAAATTATATAAAGACCGAAAGTAGTAGCTGAGCCTTAGTAACTAGCGACTCGCCTTGACTTTATTAATTAAATCTGCCTCGTTATTTAAACTCCAAAGAAAATCTTAATTTTTCAAGTCGCAATAATATGGGTTCCTTGCACTACCTCACCCATCTTTAATGAATAACACAAATAGGTATACCAATTTCAGCAACAGAAGACCAATGGCTAAACAATCCCTCTTCATGTTCTTTCAGGTCCCCAACGAGATGGGTTCCCTGCACCCGCTGCGCGGCTACCAAGGCGAGGACATAGAGATCCAGCTCCCGGGCAAGCTCACGGCCTACGACATCGACTGGCTCGCCGTCTGGTGCGTGGAGTACCGCCACAACTTCGGACACGTCTACATACCCAAGGACCTGGACGTGCCGCCGGCGCTGGGGCAGACGAAGATTACTGTGAGTTCATTGGGGAACAAGTGGCTTATCGAGAACTTGTGTGGATGTCGTGGCCATATCATTAAATTGGCCATTGCATGAAATGCTTGGCCACTTCGTGAAATGGCCACCTCAAACCTAACATCGACGACAGGCTCCTATTTCTGTTTGTAGGGTTTAAAGGAACCTAACATGAATGGAATGACCGGAGCTTTTTTATTGCTCCCGTCATCCAATTCAAACCTAACCTATTTTTGGCAATTCTATGATATGACCACGACATGGAAATAGGTTGTCATGGTAAGAGCATGTGACGATGAGGAATGAAGAATATGAACAAGAATACCTAGTTGTGAAAGACCAAAGACAATGGAGGGGTTGTATGAAAGATGGATGCGATTTGAAAGTATTATGCAGTTTTCGTAGTATGGGTTCGTAGCAAAATAATAACAGCTGCATGAGTTGATCTTCAAGGTTAAGCAAGCTATGCCGAGGTCGGTCCGTGCATGGATGTGACTTAATAAAATCATTCAGACGATAAACATCCGTGTATGACTTTTATGAGATTGAGTGTTGTTTTCGGGATTGTTGATTGATTGACGACACGGTTGGTGCAGTGTCGTGGGTTCGATCCCCGGACGGAACAAATATTTGTATGGCCTACAGATAGTTGTTTCGGGTCTGGCTGTTTGTGTATGTGAGTTTACATGTTTGTAAACGCACCCACGATATAGGAGAAATTCAGATAACTCAGTTTATTGAGTACATCGACAGGGGATTTAATGTGAGGATGAGGGTGAAAAATTGTAGATGTACGGAAGTTGTAAAAGTATTGATGCCGAACAAAATGCTGAGCGATATGAAATGATTTAAGTATGGGATTTTCTTTACAACTTGTGCTGCTAATTATTGTTTTATTTATATAATTGAATATCTAATCTTATCATTTTACTAACAGCTTGCCCGGATATCTAACAGCACATTCATCATAATAATCATATATTTATACATATTTTATTCCCAATATTTACAGGGTAAACGCAAGTCATCCACAGGACGCAAAACTACTAAATCACAGAGACTAACAAAAGCGCCATCTAGTGTTAAACCGAAGTGGTTCTCATTTGATTGGTTCAGCGGTTTCAGAACCAACCCTTTATGAATCAGGATCAACTATTTTCAAATTCAGCACATGGTTGATGTTCATGTAAAGTTGTCAAGCCTGGGAACAATGATTTTATCTTGGCTTTCACACTGATAGGACAAAAATTATTAGTTGTCGACCTTGTCGTTGAGTGTAGCACTGTGGATATATATGATTAACCTGTCTTTTATATAATTTTGATTCACGTTTGACTTGATAATCTTCCCTGATGAAAAACTGGATGTGGTCGACGATGGAGCACGCTTGCCTAGAAGAAACCTGCCGGTCGATTCCGTAAACACGTCGCAGTGAAGGCTTGGGTGAAGTGAGTACTAGGTGAGCTGTCAATCCATACAATCAAGATGTCACGTGATCACGGAGTGAGCTGTCATTCCTTCTTGAATAGATACATACATATATGGATTGACAGTGAGCTGTCAATCCATATATGTATGAGCGAGTTATAGTTAACGAGTTGAGCGAGGTGAGCCTCGTGATCACTTCACCCAAGCCTTCATTTCGTTATGTTTACAGAATTGACCGGCTGTTCACTTTTGATTGGAAGATCCCCAGGTTGTACCTAGGTATCTGGTCAATGTCGGGCGGTTGTATAATGTTCAAATCACGCAGAGAACTTTGCTAGCGCGAGGTGTGACATCAGCTATTTTTTGTAGTCCGTATATGGCGGTATACCTACTCGTAGAGGCCGTTACAAGCCTACCAGGTTTCTATAGGTAACCTCATCATCTGCCTAGCCTTTTTTCCCAACTATATTGGGGACGGCTTCCAGTCAAACCGGATTCAGCTGAATACCAGTATCATACGTGGAGCATCTGCCTACCAGACCTCAACCCATTAACTGGGTAACACGGTACTTCTTGGCAAGACTGGAGTCAGATTTACTGGCTTTTGACAATCCGTAACGACTGCCAAAAATCTACAAATGACAGCCAAGGGACCAAGTGTTTAACGTGCTTGCCGAGGCACGAAGGAAACTCGGTATGTTAAGATGGTCACCCATCCGCTGACCAACCTTGGCAAGCGTTGCTTAACCTTGATCGACTCGTGCTGCTGATATTCTTTAGCCACGAGCTCTTCCATAGGTAACCTTTATTCTATAATTTGATTATATTCCATTTGTCTTTATGACTTTACAACATAAAATAAGTGCTATTAACTTTCGTTGAACTTATTTATTTCATGTATATTTTTCAATACTTAGTGAATCGTGTGATCCTGGTTCGTAACCTCAACTAAGACTGAATCATAAATTGTTGTTATCTTAATGTTATCTTAATGTTATGTACTTAATAAACACCTGTTATTTAACTTAACTATCGTGTTATGTGTTTCTTTCCTCTCTGCTTACCCTGGGATCTTGGATGTTGTTATTTACAGCCCGCTTGGTGGTATAACCCTGTAAGTATATAATATTTACTTATCTATTATTTTATTTCCGTTTCCATGTTATGTATTTTTCATGTAACATTTTCATTTCATTTTGTTTATCGGGTATATTATTTATTTTAATCATAATTAATTATATTTTAATCATTTCTAAAAATTCCTATACAAATATTTGGGATACAAACAGGTAATTTGTGGCATAACATTATGAAAATCATGATAACTCTAACCACACAGTTCAGGGTAGGCAGTATCAGGGACTGAGTTTCTCGGGCTAAGTTGACAATTTGCAAGGTTGTTAAATTATTATAAGAGACGTTCTTGCAGCCTAATACAAAAATGATTAACTACGCTTTCATTTTGACATTGCAACCGAATTCTTTGCGTGTTTTAATCTGTCGAGCAGATGATTTTTTAAACATAATTGAAGCAATCGATCTGAAATTACATTCGACTGTGAATGTCATTGCGATTTTGTTAGAACATGTTAGGGACTAACCATTTTACTGACTAACGATTTTGTATGAGATGCGTACGCATCCGTAAAGCTGAACGGATGCGTACGCATCTCATACAAAATCGTTGTTTTCTATGGACAAAAGCTGAACAGCGCTGAATAAGTGTGGTTAGTCCCTTACACGATTAGGATGCTGGTGTTATTTAAAATAACACAATAAAACCAACACCGTAGACCGTACGTCAGATTCTACTTCGGCTTTCTCTTCCTTTTATAAAGTTGAAAAATTGGTCTTCTCTACAACATGGAACACGCATTGAATATTGTTGAATAGTCAAGGTATTGCCGTTGATTGTTTGTTACGTAATTACCCCAACACTGAGGCCCAGTGAAGCTCGGAACTTGAGAAGCTTCTAACCCTGACATGTGGATAGATCCATACCTATTCATGATCTAACAGCATGTAACGTTACAGACCAGCTCGACGACCTCGCAGTCGCCCTACAGCGCCACCAACAACTGCAAGGAGATCCTCGACAAGAGGTTACAAGTGCGCTGGGAGATACAGGTGATTGTCGTACTTTTTAAACTTATTTGCTGTAGCCACACTAGCCACAGAGCATGGAGCCGCCACGCCGGCCTGGATAGAGACCGCATTGTTAATATACTTATTTATTTATTATTTATTTAGCTTTAATTACTCTCTGCACTTACAGTACGAACCAACACGTACAGAGAGTCATAATCTTATTATAAATAAGATATTATAAAAAAATAAAAGTTACACACAGGTATAAGTAACAAATTATTTACCAATAATAAAAATAAATAATTAATTGCTGGAAATAATAAACAATAATAATAATCAAATAGCCTCTCAGAAGGCCAACCCTACGTCCGAGTATAACATCTTTGCTCACGTGAGAGGCGGACACCTGCAATGAAGTTTCTATATAGGTGACCAACGGGGCTATGGCAAACCCCAAACAATATGGAGAATTATAATGACAATTTACGTTTAATGCCGCTGCCCGGGGGCGAGCGCCGGGGCACGTCTGGAGCTGACGCTGGACGTGACAGCATACGGACCGTCAGTGGCTCTTCGCTGAACAGGCGGGCGGGAGTCGGGGAATCCGAAGAGATCACAGCCGAAATTATCAGGGATGCCGATGATACTTTGCGGGACGTGGACGGAAATGGTCCTTCGAGGCCTGCCGGTGCATCGGATGCGACCACGACAAGTTCACACAATGGCGATGCAAGACGAAAGTGGTCACAAGAAGAGCTTCACGAATTGATGTTCTGTTACTATAGGGCAAAAGCTGGAGGTTCAGGTTACATTAAAAGATTTGAAAAATTGTTTAAAGACAGAAACCAACACAACCCCAAAGTAAATAGATTCACCGGAAACACCCTTTCAAATCAAGCACGTAGCATTATTACTCGTAAAGTTATATCCACTCAACTGTTAGATGAAATTAAATTAAAAGCCGAACGGTCCTTAGTACAGACTAACACCAATACATCCTTAGACGATAGTGAACCTATAGTAACAGACTTCCACCAAACACCAACCTTAGATACTTCAACTAATATCATTTCAAATTCCAACAACCCTAATACACAAATATCATATGACGTGCACATTATTCCAGATACAATAGCTGATTTAGATACATTATCACATAATATAGAAGTTGATGATAACCAAGACCCTATCATACTTCAATTTCTACAAACTCTAGCAGAAACAAAAGAAATAGCGATAACAGATAGAAAATTTTTACCCAAACCAAAGTTTAACAAAGAATTCATTAATAATTTTAATACAGTTAATATTTACATAAAAAGGTTACTAATTACTAATTACACTCTCCGCGAACTGAATGACATTATATATTCCGTAGCCAAAACACTTATAATAGCTAATGGGCAAAAGCCATACACTCCACCCTCCATAATAAAACCCAAAAAAGATCCACCTTGGAAATTGAGAATAAAGAATAAAATAGAAGAGATTAGGAAAGAGCTAGGTAGACTAATAGAAATAAAAAGAGGAGTTAATACTAGAAGAATGATACAAATAAGGGACAATATATACTATAAATATAACATTTTCACCGAGCAAGACCACGATAACACAGTAGAAATATTAAATCAGAAAATTAAAGCTTTAGCTGGCAGGATAAAAAGATACGACGACATTAACAATAGAAAGATTCAAAACCAAAAATTTAGCGAGAATCAGCATTCTTTTTACAGGTCCCTTAATGGTTATCAGCAACAAGCACCGACAGAAATCCCAAACAAGGATGCAATTCAGGATTTCTGGTCTTCGATATTATCGCAGCCTGTATCCTACAATAAAGACGCGACATGGATCTCAGAGATTCAAAATGAGGCACATAACATAGAAGAGCATAGGTTTAAAGAAATAGATATAGAGATGGTTAAAGCAGCATTAAGAAAAACCCATAACTGGAAGACACCTGGAATAGATAAAATACAAAATTATTATTTAAAATATCTCACGAGTACACACGAACATATAACGAAACTATTTAATAGAATCCTTAACAAAACAGATCCAGTAGAAAATTGGTTTACAACAGGACAAGTAATTTTGATACCCAAAAGTGAAAACACTAAAGAACCACAAAACTGGCGTCCAATAGCATGCTTACCGACTATGTATAAACTTTTGACTTCCGTATTATCCAACGAACTGTACAAACATTGTGATACCAACGACATAATTGCTCCAGAACAGAGAGGATGCAGGCGACGCGCCAGGGGCTGCAAAGATCACCTCATGATTAACAAAGCCATACTAGAAGACGCACATCAGTGTCAGAAAAACTTGAGTATGGGATGGGTAGACTATCGAAAGGCCTATGATAGCATCTCACATGAATGGCTACTTCAGGTGTTGAGGTTGTACAAGTGCTCGAGTGCTATCATAGGCTTTCTAGAGATGGTCATGCCTACATGGAACGTTATCATGACGGCCCGTGGCGCGAGCGCTTCTGTAACTACTGATCCCATAGTTATTTGCCGAGGAATATTTCAAGGAGATTCATTATCACCACTGTTGTTTTGTTTAGGTATAAACCCAATTTCAACCATACTAAACAAATACATATTAAAAGGTTATAAGCTCAAGAGTAACTTATCAGTCAACCACTTAATATACATGGATGATTTAAAAGTTTATGCAAATAATAAAAATAACTTAAAAATTTTACTCGACAGTACTGAAATATTTACGCGAGACATAGGTATGCAATTTGGGTTAAACAAATGTAATGTTCTACATATTACAGCCGGTAGAGCTAGCGAACAGCATGGAGAAGGACACACACTACTAAGCGGATTGAGATTTAAACATCTGAAGAAAGACGAGACGTATAAATATTTAGGTATTAACGAGGCGGGCAAAATAGACCATACCAGAATAAGAGAACAATTAAAAAAAGAATATTTTGGTAGGATAAAATCAATAGCAAACACACAATTAAATGCTAGAAATCAGATAAAAGCGATTAATACTTATGCAGTACCGGTTCTACTCTACTCATTTGGTATAATTAATTACAAGAATAGTGATTTAAAGAATATAGATGTTAAAACTAGGAAAATTTTAGCAATTAATAAAGCACAAAAGCAAAAAGCAGATATAATTAGGTTATACTTACCAATAGAAGAAGGTGGAAGAGGCCTAACAAGCATAGAAACTCTACATAAAACACAAATAATAAAATACAAGCAATACTTACAGAATGAACAGGATGATATAATTAAAATAATAGTTAGACATGATAGAGATAAAGATAAATACTCAATACATAAAGATTCTAGAACAAATGCAGTAGAAATAGGGTTACAGCAAAGCAATAACTACACAGATAAAGAAATAAAAACAGCAACTACACAAAAGGCAATAGAAAAATGGAGGGCCAAGCCGCTACATGGGCAGTTTTGTAAAGCAGTACTAGAAAAAACGAACATAGATAAAAAATATTCTTTCAACTGGCTAAAAAAACAACCAGTATCATCTTCCTTAGAGTCTTCAATTTTTGCCATTCAAGATCAAGCTGTTATGACTAAACAGTTCGAAAGGGACATTTTAAAAAGGCCTGTTGATGGTAAGTGTCGGATCTGTCTGACGAAAGATGAGACCACACAACACATCATCTCCGGGTGTGAAAAACTAGCTGGCACTTACTACACCAAACGGCACAACAATATTGTACAATATGTATTCTGGGCACTAGCAAGAAAACACAAATTTGAAGTAGCTAGCCTCTGGTGGCAAGAAGCCTTAACCCAGCCACAGATAAAAGAAAATGAGACAGCAAAGTTAATGTGGGAGATTCCAGTTCAGACAGATGTCACAGTAACACATAATAGACCGGATATAATTTACGTTAACAAAACAGAAAATAAAACATATTTAATAGACATCACAGTACCATCAGATTATAACATAGGCCCTAAAGAGATTGAAAAATTGAGCAAATACCACCTACTTAAAACAGAAATAACACGACTATGGAACACACCTACAGAAGTCATACCGGTAGTAATAGGAGCGACAGGAATTGTAGCAAAGAGCATACACAGATATTGTGATAAATTAGATGCAGGCATAAACATACATGTTCTACAGAAGCAAGCAGCTATACACACAGTTACCATCTTGAGCAAAGTACTGGGGGACACAGTATTTGTTACCAGTTAGCAGGGGATCCGAACCTCCTTTTCCCTGAGGGTCTCAGGGCGGGAGCAAGGAAAAACCACCGGGCAAACCCGAGTAGAAAAACATTTTCAAAAACAATAATCAAATAATAAAAATAGTAATAAGTAATCAAATAATAATAATATGTCAATCATAATAGTTTCAATTTTAATTATAATTTCTGAACTAACCAAACGTGTCATCATTATTATGTCACGCCTCGTGATATCATAGGGGATTTAACTGTTTTTTTTTATTGCATCTTATTGCTTTGAAAAAAGACAAGACGCTATAAAACAATATCGTTTGAAAATCAAAAAAATAAAAGAGTTGTGAGCGTTTTGAAGTCAGAGACAGCACTAATTGCGTGTGATGCGCAACGCTCTTGGACTCTCCAGTAAAAACGTTTTGCATAGAAGAATAACTTCTCAAGTAAGTTTTAAACCTTGTGGATTTTTGATAGCAGTAAAATACCTTCGCTACGACAGCCGAAACTTGTACTCAGCGCACATTACGCGGCCAGTAAGTAATAATGTGACTCTAATCAATACCGGCGCAGCGAATCGATGCTCTGTGGCTCCATGTGCACACTCCGCAACTTTCAAAATAAAAACGCAGAGATTTTTATGTTTGCGTAGCTTAAAAGTTTATACTTATTTGAATATGGTGACCAGTTGTAAAACGCGAGCAACTTTCTGCAAAACACAATGACGAGTATCATTGTGTTTTACAGAAAGTTTTACGTCTCTTTTAGGCCACGTTTCCACCAACAAGTTTATTTACATTGCGGGGCACGATCGAGCGATTGATCACGTTACACCTCGGTAACCTGCAATGTGAAGCAATTTGCGAGTTGCTTGCACGTGGAAATGTGGCCTTATGGTATGCGGTGCTGGACATATAATTTTATGAAATAAGTATTCATTTTAAGTATTGAGCAAAGGATTAGCTGTTGCATCAATCGCTCATTTGGAGCGACAGTGACACAAGTGCAAATTTGTAAATTTTACACTACGCCAGTTTTAAGATTTTTTCCGGAATCCGCGCGCCAAAATGGAATATTTCAACAACGACTTTTCACTCTCTAGCGGACGTTTTTTGAACTTACAAATGTGACATTTTTACTCCTAGATTATCAGGCAGATAATTTTGGTGTAATTAGGTCAGTTTCACATTTTTTTTGCAGTTGTGTCACTGTCGCTCCAAGTGAGCGACATGTTGCAACTACAATAATAACTAGGTATAGCTATTACTAATAAGTAAGACCCCGGTTGCCATACTATGACGTGCTAATGCCATCCAATTCCGATGATGTAAAAGGGATAGTGATATTCGCTATGTATTGCTCCGTCTCCCTCTTAGAGCGGAATCATGATCGTTTTCAGACTTCATAGTACCCCTGACCTTCAAACTAGGAGTGTCTTGTATTTTGAAAAACAGTTCACGGATTGACACAACTTGACGTCTAAAATTGTCTTTTTTAACGTCGCGGTATGCGTCAGCGGCGAGGAAGATTATGTGTCCGTCACCGCATAACGCAGCGTTGTGCGTTTCGATCAGACCAATTTATACTGTAAAACCGTTGTTTTTTTGAGAGATATCTCTCTCAATAAAATTATGGCAATACAGTTGCCAATGCGTACTTGTGTGAGTTTTTATAAACATTTTTTTATTGCAGTAACAGGTAACAGGCTTATTGCAAGTCAAGTTTTTTTAACGTTATTGGTGGTTCTTGATTTTATATTAGTTTTCCGTTTCTTTGTGGACAATGCAGCTTCTATTCTGGAGTATTCTCTACTTTCTAGCTGCTTTGGATGATTGGTGAATCGGTGGACGTTGAATTGTAAAAACTTGCACTTGTAAAATTTCAATGGTTGCAAAAATGTTTTACCTAAAATTGATTTTTTTTTAATAAAAAAATACTTACCTATTCATAAGAACTCAGCCATTGAAGTTTATTGTTTAAAGTCTTATCATAATTTAAATTTAAATTGACACCATATCTTAGCCATAATAATTAGTTCCTTAATGTTTTCATTCAAGCTGGTATCCAGAGAATACTAAAGGTAAAATATCACTGTCAAAGTAAATAGATAGTACGTTAAGTAGTCGCTATCATCTACCTACGTAGGTATATACTTTTACTTAACTTTCCGTACTAAATACATGCGTAGGAAATGATATCGACTGAACTGTTGTTAGAATAAAACTTAGATATAGGACCCACTTAACCTCCAAGTCAGAGCTCTCGAGAATTTAAAAACATGGTAGGTAAAACGGATTTTGACATTAAGGCTAACTTTAACCTTTTGAATGCTAGAGCATAAACGCATAGGCGAGCACTCGCCGCAAAGCCACAAATAAAAAAAAATCGCTGCTCTTTTTGTCACATATTTGTGACGTTTAGCGTACATGGCACATGCTTGGTTGTCACGTGTGTGTGACAATGGCGTTCAAAAGGTTAATAAAACCCCAAAATATAAGCGAGCCCGCACACACGTGAGCTCGGGTACGGGGAGTTAGATTTTTTTTTTAAAGGACTGTCAATGTTACCTATAGGTACATTCATAGTAACCCCGTCTTACGGTATAGCGTAATTTCACCTATGATGTTTAATTTTATGGAGGATAGTTAATCCAAGACCCACAAGATCCAGGAAAATACTTCTAATTTCCGGATCTGGAAAAAAAATCCAAAAATATCATGATGATTTTATACAATTTACAACATACCTAGTCCAAATTTTCTCACAGTCCAAGCTCCTCCTAATCATCACCCTTTGAAGAATCTTCACCGCTAAACCCCAACACCGTGCTTCCAGGGCGACCAGGTCCAGATCACGCTATCAGCTCGCCTGCGCAAGGAACAGTACATGGCGTTCGGCATCTCCGGCGCTGAAGGTAGACCTGCCATGCTGGGAGCTGACGTCGTCGTCGCTTACTGGGATACCAGGTGAGAGGACACAGATCTTCTAGCCAGGAGTAAAAGATTATTGATAGGCTTGAAAGACAAAAACATTTTGTGCCGATTCCAAGTAACATGAAACACCAGAAGAATATGTTGCTTCTGGGAAAGCATCGTTTACCCCACAACGTTTAGCAGAGACAAAATTAGCATTAAGACCAACTTTCGTTAAAAAATATGAAGAACAAATAAGTAGGACGATGAAGAATAGATACTATTTAAAAAAAAAGAAGAGCTTTTAAACTCGTATTTTTGGGCAATAACATGGTGAAAAGAGATGCTATCAGGGTGTTGCGAAATATTGCGTCAGAATGCTTGCCTAAACCATATTTGTGAGGAGATTCCTTGCACTCACATCATCATCATCTGCCTAGCCTTTTCCCAACTATATTGGGGTCGGCTTCCTGTCAAACCGGATTCAGCTGAATACCAGTATTTTACGTGAAGCGGCTGCCTACCAGACCTCCACAACCCATTAACTGGGTAACACGGTACTCCTTGGCAAGACTGGCGTCAGATTATCTGGCTTCTGACTATCCGTAACGACTGCCAAAGATCTACAAATGACAGCCGGGACCAACGGCTTAACGTGCTTTCCGAGGCACGGAGGAGTCTCGGTATGTTAAGATGGTCACCCATCCACAGACCAACCTTGGCAAGCGTTGCTTAACCTTGGAGATCGACCCGTGCGGCCGTTATTATTTAGCACTCATGATACCATTTTCAGCAAGGTGAACCTCTTAAAAGGTGAACAATTTGCTCAAAACAAACGCTCAATTCTCTTTTTATTTTTTCCAGGGTGAACCAGCCTCGCGTATCAGACTACTCGATCAGTCACCTGGCACAATGTGATGGAGAGCGAGGAGTGTGTCCCGACCAGAGGATCGGCGGGACCAATGACGCTCAACTTGGTAAGCATTTTGAGGCAGGATATGCCTTACATCCTATTTAGGTCCAAAAACTGGTTCTTAATCACGCGAAAAATAGTTAGTGAATTTTTCTATCTACCTGGATCCTTGGCCAGCACGCATGGGTCAAAGCGTTGCAAAACATGGTTATTCCCCTGTGTCTTAAAGTTCCGGGTTCAATTCTGTAGCGACATGCATCATTGTCTTCTGCAAAAAATACTCTTTCTAGACCAGAATTTGCCAAGAATGTTTAAAATCCAAATAAAACTACAAGTCCCGGAAACAATTAAGTAGTCTTATCTACATCTATACTTATAAAATCGTTCGTCCTGACTGACTATCAACGCACTACCAAAACTACTAGAAAGCATAATTCTGTCAACCCCGGTTGTCGCTGAAAACCAGCGCTGTGGCTCTGTCTCGCACATGAGTCCCAGCATTATGCTGAGCGATGGCCGTTTTGCGCGAATGTGACGCATATCTTCCCAACTTGCATAGCTTTTGTAATTTTGTATATTTTCTTTTTTGGTATGCGTCATTCTTGTCGCAAATAAACTCTTATTCTTTCTTTTTTTAAAGCTGAAATTTGGAATACATTTTATTTTACAGCGTCAGCATCCTCTATGAAAAGATTTTTGGAGGAAATCGCTGGCATAAGCTAGTACTTCATAGCGAGGTCATTATAAAAGGCGGACTTCCTCAATAGACTAGCACTAACAGACACCATCCTTTCTAAAAAAGTATTCCTTAAGATATATCCCCAGAAACGAATTTCCAATTATCATCTCCAACCGGCCCATACTTCAATATCTTCTCCCCACAGTGTCAGGCAACCAGAAGAACGGCATCACCACCATCACGTACCGGCGCCCTCTAGCCGCGAAGGAGTCCGGCAAGGACAAGGAGATCCTCACGTCCAGGTCGCAATCCGTCATCGCCGCCTTCGGGCCGCTCAACTCCCGATACGAAGCCAATGCGCACTCCTTCATGGATACCACGAGGAATGATGTGCAGCTGGACTTCGGCGCTCAGGTACATACATAATTACTTTAGATATACAGGATTACTTCGGAGACAGTACGCAAATTTTATGGATAGCAAGATGATTAAAACAAATAGACACTAATATACCTATTGTGACGCGCCAGAATTAATGCCGGGTACATAACGACTACTAGCGCCATCTAATATCGAGTAGCAGAACTAGGAGATTCAAGATTCTTCTAGTCTTTTCTATGCTAGGACATTCCAGGGTTCTCGACATCTGATCAGTTGGGACCGGTATTTGGGCGAACTTTACAGATGTTTCGACAGTAGAAGGTTCTGGAATTAACTGACCTATATAAGGACCGCATAGCCCGCGACCGAGTCGGTATTGGATTTGCGATAAAAACGAGCGATTTTCAAGTGTGATTAAGTGATCACTAGTGAAGTTGTGTTTTATAACGAGTGAGTTTAAAGTTATAGTTAAGTGTCATTTTAGTTATAAAATCTTCTCTATTAAATTCATCCAATGGTTGTTTTTAAAAGATCGTTTTTAGCGATAAGCTTGTTTATTGTATCACCCTATGTTTTCTTCTTTAATTTTTCCTGAATCTTTTTGGTGTACATAATAAAGATTAACATTCCTATTGGTACTTTGGATCGCAAACATGTGTGGTTAGTCTTCTTGGACGGATGTAAAGACCCTGAGGTTATAGGTGTACATAATAAAAAAATATCATCGCCTATGTAGCCTTTTCCCAATAATATTTGGGTCGGCTTCCAGTCAAACCGAACTATACTAATACCAGTATTTCAAGTGGAGAGACTGTCTACCAGACATCCATAACCATTACAGGCTAACACGGTAATTCTTGACAATTGGTATCAGATATACTGGCTTCTGACAAGCCTTAACGACTGCCAAAAATCTGTCAGCAGATAGGATGAGAAAAATCTAACAGCCGGGACCAACTGTAGCAAGCTTAACGTGCTTTCTGAAGCACAGAGAATTCTCATGATGTTTATATGGTCGCCCATCCAGACCGACCTCGGCAAGGATTGTTTAACCTTTTGAACGCCAGAGCATCGGCGTGCCCCCGACGCCAATCCACAAATTCTCCATACTTTTTGTCACATATTTGTCACACGTTTGGCGTACAGGGCACGCGCTTGTTTGTCATGTATACGTGACAATGGCGTTCAAAAGTTTAACCTTGAAGATCGACCCGTGCGGACGTTATTAGGTACCACGAGCTTCTCACCGTACATAATAAAGAGTATTCTATTCTGGCAATGTCCTCGGGCCACAGAACGAGAACACGTGCATCGGGTTGGCGGAGACGGACTCGTCGGGGCCGCTCCCGTGGGCTCCGCGCGTCATCTCCGGCGTCAGCAACTTCACGGCGCGCATCGGACCCGCCGGCGGCGCCCGCGGGTACACGCCTATCACCGGTAACGTTCTTCTTCTTAGCGTGGCCATCAGTGGCGTAGCTAGCGTGGGTGACACCCGGTGCGGTTAATGTAGTGTCACCCCAGAAATGGTGCCGCCTCCCCCGAAATAACTATGGGTGGTGACTTTCATTCTAGTGATGGCAGTCGCAATTTTGGGGAGTCCATTTTTTTCAGGTGCGTTCTTTCATCACTGTTTGTTAAAGACGATACTGATTATTTGTTAGCAAGTACTGGTTGAAGAGACTGTTAGAATTTGTGTGCTAAGGCGAGCTCGAAAAATTTGCACCCACCCACTTTTTTGACTGTTGCGGGTAAGCTGAGTAACTAAGACGCATATGAATGTAAGAGCGAGCGAAGCGAGATCGAATATTTTTGCACCTCACTTTCGACAGGTTTCACTGCGTCAACCGTTTAGGGGTGAAACTCGACCATGACAAATAAACAGCGAATGAACGGTCGGGTGTCACCTCTAAAACGGTGTTTGGGCCAGTCCTTAGCAACGGTAACACTACTCGCTGACGCAACCATACGCTCCTCACATGTACAGGTGACAGGGCATGACTGCTAATGTTATGAAGCTGCTCAGGTCGCTAGGCAACTAACCTCTTCCTCACATCCAGGATATTGTTGCGAGCAGACGTGTTTTGGCTCAACCTAAACATATTTGAAAACAACTGATTTTATAGAGATATCGCACCTTAAAGTAAAACCGTAACTAAACGAAAATTTTCATGAATTGAGGTATCAATGCCATCTATCTAAAAACAGTGACTATTTTCTAATATTGGCTCCCCTATAAAATTTCATAATTTCGTTTAGTAACGGTTTTACTTTAAAGGTGCGATATGCAGAACAAGGTGTGAAGTCCCGCAAACATCCTCTGAAACAGGGAGGATCCTCCGACTAGACGGGTGTAGGTGTAAATAGCGACTTAATCAGTTCCTTAGTGATATGAAATGAAATGAAATTAAATTGTTTATTGCCAGATTAATATCCAAATAACACACAAATAACAATAAATAATAAAAATAAGTTGCAAAAACATGATAAATGCAAATTTAGACGCCGCGAATCATGTTGTCGGCTGTTGTTGATATGGACCGACAATATCTGTGAAGGAAAAAGGAAAGGAAGTTTCAATTGAAGTTGAATTCTTGGTACAACGGTGATGTGGCCCTAAGATCCTTTAAAACTTGGAAGGGGAACACAAGATCAGCCCTCTTAATTTTACATAATATATGGCCCTGATGTCACACGCTTCATTGATTTGTTAATTACTAGGAAGGGACATAAAGCCAGCTGATCATAGATCATTTCCAACTTGTTACTAGTGGTTCGGAGTTATCTTAAGTACATCGTGTAATGGTTCACATTATTCTGTTTCATGCAGACAATGATATTAGTAACGGATTCCTTCCATACGGTTAGTATAATCTTATATTGTTTCGATTTTTTTTGTCCCACGTGTTTTCCAATTACAATGCATGAATTTTAAGTAAAGTAGAAGTTCAGAAATGATAAACTTGCTGCCAGTGCAATATGGTATAATATGTATAATGGTATAATGTATATGGTATAATGTAATACAAAATCCTCGCACTGTTTGGTAATTTGATCTTTTGGATTAGGTCACCCATCCTGGGGCATAGCGTGGTACATCAACGACCAGCTGATCCCGGAGCTCTACGTGGAGCGCGGCAAGACCTACACCTTCCTGGTGGAGGGCGGAGACGACAGGACCAACCCTGCCAAGTGAGTACCTACCAGGTCTGCCAACCAGGTCTACATCCTGGGGCATAGCGTGGTACATCAACGACCAGCTGATCCCGGAGCTCTACGTGGAGCGCGGCAAGACCTACACCTTCCTGGTGGAGGGCGGAGACGACAGGACCAACCCTGCCAAGTGAGTACCTACCAGGTCTGCCAACCAGGTCTACATCCTGGGGCATAGCGTGGTACATCAACGACCAGCTGATCCCGGAGCTCTACGTGGAGCGCGGCAAGACCTACACCTTCCTGGTGGAGGGCGGAGACGACAGGACCAACCCTGCCAAGTGAGTACCTACCAGGTCTGCCAACCAGGTCTACATCCTGGGGCATAGCGTGGTACATCAACGACCAGCTGATCCCGGAGCTCTACGTGGAGCGCGGCAAGACCTACACCTTCCTGGTGGAGGGCGGAGACGACAGGACCAACCCTGCCAAGTGAGTACCTACCAGGTCTGCCAACCAGGTCTACATCCTGGGGCATAGCGTGGTACATCAACGACCAGCTGATCCCGGAGCTCTACGTGGAGCGCGGCAAGACCTACACCTTCCTGGTGGAGGGCGGAGACGACAGGACCAACCCTGCCAAGTGAGTACCTACCAGGTCTGCCAACCAGGTCTACATCCTGGGGCATAGCGTGGTACATCAACGACCAGCTGATCCCGGAGCTCTACGTGGAGCGCGGCAAGACCTACACCTTCCTGGTGGAGGGCGGAGACGACAGGACCAACCCTGCCAAGTGAGTACCTACCAGGTCTGCCAACCAGGTCTACATCCTGGGGCATAGCGTGGTACATCAACGACCAGTTGATCCCGGAGCTCTACGTGGAGCGCGGCAAGACCTACACCTTCCTGGTGGAGGGCGGAGACGACAGGACCAACCCTGCCAAGTGAGTACCTACCAGGTCTGCAACCAGGTCTACATCCTGGGGCATAGCGTGGTACATCAACGACCAGCTGATCCCGGAGCTCTACGTGGAGCGCGGCAAGACCTACACCTTCCTGGTGGAGGGCGGAGACGACAGGACCAACCCTGCCAAGTGAGTACCTACCAGGTCTGCCAACCAGGTCTACATCCTGGGGCATAGCGTGGTACATCAACGACCAGCTGATCCCGGAGCTCTACGTGGAGCGCGGCAAGACCTACACCTTCCTGGTGGAGGGCGGAGACGACAGGACCAACCCTGCCAAGTGAGTACCTACCAGGTCTGCCAACCAGGTCTACATCCTGGGGCATAGCGTGGTACATCAACGACCAGTTGATCCCGGAGCTCTACGTGGAGCGCGGCAAGACCTACACCTTCCTGGTGGAGGGCGGAGACGACAGGACCAACCCTGCCAAGTGAGTACCTACCAGGTCTGCAACCAGGTCTACATCCTGGGGCATAGCGTGGTACATCAACGACCAGCTGATCCCGGAGCTCTACGTGGAGCGCGGCAAGACCTACACCTTCCTGGTGGAGGGCGGAGAAGACAGGACCAACCCTGCCAAGTGAGTACCTACCAGGTCTGCCAACCAGGTCTACATCCTGGGGCATAGCGTGGTACATCAACGACCAGCTGATCCCGGAGCTCTACGTGGAGCGCGGCAAGACCTACACCTTCCTGGTGGAGGGCGGAGAAGACAGGACCAACCCTGCCAAGTGAGTACCTACCAGGTCTGCCAACCAGGTCTACATCCTGGGGCATAGCGTGGTACATCAACGACCAGCTGATCCCGGAGCTCTACGTGGAGCGCGGCAAGACCTACACCTTCCTGGTGGAGGGCGGAGACGACAGGACCAACCCTGCCAAGTGAGTACCTACCAGGTCTGCCAACCAGGTCTACATCCTGGGGCATAGCGTGGTACATCAACGACCAGTTGATCCCGGAGCTCTACGTGGAGCGCGGCAAGACCTACACCTTCCTGGTGGAGGGCGGAGACGACAGGACCAACCCTGCCAAGTGAGTACCTACCAGGTCTGCAACCAGGTCTACATCCTGGGGCATAGCGTGGTACATCAACGACCAGCTGATCCCGGAGCTCTACGTGGAGCGCGGCAAGACCTACACCTTCCTGGTGGAGGGCGGAGACGACAGGACCAACCCTGCCAAGTGAGTACCTACCAGGTCTGCCAACCAGGTCTACATCCTGGGGCATAGCGTGGTACATCAACGACCAGCTGATCCCGGAGCTCTACGTGGAGCGCGGCAAGACCTACACCTTCCTGGTGGAGGGCGGAGACGACAGGACCAACCCTGCCAAGTGAGTACCTACCAGGTCTGTCAACCAGGTCTACATCCTGGGGCATAGCGTGGTACATCAACGACCAGTTGATCCCGGAGCTCTACGTGGAGCGCGGCAAGACCTACACCTTCCTGGTGGAGGGCGGAGACGACAGGACCAACCCTGCCAAGTGAGTACCTACCAGGTCTGCAACCAGGTCTACATCCTGGGGCATAGCGTGGTACATCAACGACCAGCTGATCCCGGAGCTCTACGTGGAGCGCGGCAAGACCTACACCTTCCTGGTGGAGGGCGGAGACGACAGGACCAACCCTGCCAAGTGAGTACCTACCAGGTCTGCCAACCAGGTCTACATCCTGGGGCATAGCGTGGTACATCAACGACCAGCTGATCCCGGAGCTCTACGTGGAGCGCGGCAAGACCTACACCTTCCTGGTGGAGGGCGGAGACGACAGGACCAACCCTGCCAAGTGAGTACCTACCAGGTCTGCCAACCAGGTCTACATCCTGGGGCATAGCGTGGTACATCAACGACCAGCTGATCCCGGAGCTCTACGTGGAGCGCGGCAAGACCTACACCTTCCTGGTGGAGGGCGGAGAAGACAGGACCAACCCTGCCAAGTGAGTACCTACCAGGTCTGCCAACCAGGTCTACATCCTGGGGCATAGCGTGGTACATCAACGACCAGCTGATCCCGGAGCTCTACGTGGAGCGCGGCAAGACCTACACCTTCCTGGTGGAGGGCGGAGACGACAGGACCAACCCTGCCAAGTGAGTACCTACCAGGTCTGCCAACCAGGTCTACATCCTGGGGCATAGCGTGGTACATCAACGACCAGCTGATCCCGGAGCTCTACGTGGAGCGCGGCAAGACCTACACCTTCCTGGTGGAGGGCGGAGACGACAGGACCAACCCTGCCAAGTGAGTACCTACCAGGTCTGCCAACCAGGTCTACATCCTGGGGCATAGCGTGGTACATCAACGACCAGTTGATCCCGGAGCTCTACGTGGAGCGCGGCAAGACCTACACCTTCCTGGTGGAGGGCGGAGACGACAGGACCAACCCTGCCAAGTGAGTACCTACCAGGTCTACCAACCAGGTCTACATCCTGGGGCATAGCGTGGTACATCAACGACCAGTTGATCCCGGAGCTCTACGTGGAGCGCGGCAAGACCTACACCTTCCTGGTGGAGGGCGGAGACGACAGGACCAACCCTGCCAAGTGAGTACCTACCAGGTCTGCCAACCAGGTCTACATCCTGGGGCATAGCGTGGTACATCAACGACCAGCTGATCCCGGAGCTCTACGTGGAGCGCGGCAAGACCTACACCTTCCTGGTGGAGGGCGGAGACGACAGGACCAACCCTGCCAAGTGAGTACCTACCAGGTCTACCAACCAGGTCTACATCCTGGGGCATTGCGTGGTACATCAACGACCAGCTGATCCCGGAGCTCTACGTGGAGCGCGGCAAGACCTACACCTTCCTGGTGGAGGGCGGAGACGACAGGACCAACCCTGCCAAGTGAGTACCTACCAGGTCTGCCAACCAGGTCTACATCCTGGGGCATAGCGTGGTACATCAACGACCAGCTGATCCCGGAGCTCTACGTGGAGCGCGGCAAGACCTACACCTTCCTGGTGGAGGGCGGAGATGACAGGACCAACCCTGCCAAGTGAGTACCTACCAGGTCTGCCAACCAGGTCTACATCCTGGGGCATAGCGTGGTACATCAATGACCAGCTGATCCCGGAGCTCTACGTGGAGCGCGGCAAGACCTACACCTTCCTGGTGGAGGGCGGAGACGACAGGACCAACCCTGCCAAGTGAGTACCTACCAGGTCTGCCAACCAGGTCTACATCCTGGGGCATAGCGTGGTACATCAACGACCAGCTGATCCCGGAGCTCTACGTGGAGCGCGGCAAGACCTACACCTTCCTGGTGGAGGGCGGAGAAGACAGGACCAACCCTGCCAAGTGAGTACCTACCAGGTCTGCCAACCAGGTCTACATCCTGGGGCATAGCGTGGTACATCAACGACCAGCTGATCCCGGAGCTCTACGTGGAGCGCGGCAAGACCTACACCTTCCTGGTGGAGGGCGGAGACGACAGGACCAACCCTGCCAAGTGAGTACCTACCAGGTCTGCCAACCAGGTCTACATCCTGGGGCATAGCGTGGTACATCAACGACCAGCTGATCCCGGAGCTCTACGTGGAGCGCGGCAAGACCTACACCTTCCTGGTGGAGGGCGGAGACGACAGGACCAACCCTGCCAAGTGAGTACCTACCAGGTCTGCCAACCAGGTCTACATCCTGGGGCATAGCGTGGTACATCAACGACCAGTTGATCCCGGAGCTCTACGTGGAGCGCGGCAAGACCTACACCTTCCTGGTGGAGGGCGGAGACGACAGGACCAACCCTGCCAAGTGAGTACCTACCAGGTCTACCAACCAGGTCTACATCCTGGGGCATAGCGTGGTACATCAACGACCAGTTGATCCCGGAGCTCTACGTGGAGCGCGGCAAGACCTACACCTTCCTGGTGGAGGGCGGAGACGACAGGACCAACCCTGCCAAGTGAGTACCTACCAGGTCTGCCAACCAGGTCTACATCCTGGGGCATAGCGTGGTACATCAACGACCAGCTGATCCCGGAGCTCTACGTGGAGCGCGGCAAGACCTACACCTTCCTGGTGGAGGGCGGAGACGACAGGACCAACCCTGCCAAGTGAGTACCTACCAGGTCTGCCAACCAGGTCTACATCCTGGGGCATAGCGTGGTACATCAACGACCAGCTGATCCCGGAGCTCTACGTGGAGCGCGGCAAGACCTACACCTTCCTGGTGGAGGGCGGAGACGACAGGACCAACCCTGCCAAGTGAGTACCTACCAGGTCTGCCAACCAGGTCTACATCCTGGGGCATAGCGTGGTACATCAACGACCAGTTGATCCCGGAGCTCTACGTGGAGCGCGGCAAGACCTACACCTTCCTGGTGGAGGGCGGAGACGACAGGACCAACCCTGCCAAGTGAGTACCTACCAGGTCTGCCAACCAGGTCTACATCCTGGGGCATAGGGTGGTACATAAACGACTAGCTGATCTCTGAGATCAGAGATGGTTGATAAAGGAACTTTGCACAATTTCTTCAATCAACTTTTCTCACGTGTATTATACAGTTAACTGTAACAAGGAATAGATCAAGATTGGTCTATGACAAGGTATTTCTTCGATGATATACCTATAATCCTTAACACTACATGACGAAACTACTTATACCTTTCAAAAACAATATTTTCTATCTACCGATAGGTCTTCCACATTAACTTATTTTACCGAATCCTTTCGCAGGTTCCATCCTTTCTACATCAGTGACTCTTCAGAGGGAGGCTTCGGCCAGAAGAAGGAGGAGGACCAGAGGAAACAGCGCGTGTTTGCCGGAGTCGCCTACGACAACGAGGGGTATCCGTATCCTACTGCTGGTGAGTGGGATCCACAGGTCACAGAAATTAAATACATAACATAACTCGCCTGTAGTCCCTGAACGATTAGGCAGAAGTGTACTACGCATTACACCCACTTTTTGTCAGTTACATTAAAGTTGTCAAAGTCAATTCATTTATTTCAACTAGACCATTAAAAGGCCCTTTTGAATGTCAAATTTACAGTTTAAAATTAAAATATAAAGGACTCTAGTTGTCCATTCGTAAAAAGTAGATTCTTATGGAGAAAAACGGACAAGAAACTCCATAGTTCTATATCATAGAGATAAATTTACAAAGAACTAAGACTTATCAAGCTCAAAATTGTACTGTAGATTAAGGAAAATCAGGTGCCTTCTTCCATTATGTTCAAGACAGACACTAATGGCCCAAAAATACCTTATATTGACTTGAAATCTGTTTCAAAATCACATGGTATGAACTACCAATTCTTGCTATGTTATTATATTTTAGACATTCATTTATTTCTCAAGAATAGTGAAAAAATAGTAGGTACATCAATATAGTGATATTTATTTTGTAAGTAGTTTGATAATCACACATTTACGTCACTCTTTTTTGGTCGTTTTAAACTAAATGATGCGGTGTTTTCAAGCTGACTACGCTGAGAAAAAACACCGAAACAAACTCAGTGGGAAAAATCTCTTTTAAAGTCCATACAATTGTACTGGTCAAATCATATGACAACCATGTAAGTTGAAGTCTGAGGTGGTCTTTTGAGGAAAGTACCACACAGATTTGAGTGGACATGTCCAGACAGTGCAAGCATTTGTCTGTTATCGTATAGCTCAAACTTAGAATTTGAGAAGCTCAACGATTTGACGAACCAAAAGCCACCAAAGTACCTAAGAACATTTGGGTAGGCCACAGAAACAACTTAAACTACCAGTCTAACATAAAATGAACCCCTAACATAGCGATCTACATGGTCCTCACATTCACAATTCGTTATATGAGGACCATGCAGATTAATGTCTGAAATGGTCATCGAGGCATTCTCTACCAGGCAACCTTTGGGTTAAAAATACTATACTGTGGTAGGTGTACAACAAAAAATGTAAAAAAAATAAAGTTATGCCTAAGAACACTGTGGTATCTTCGGGTTACAACTCTTAACCTTTTCTTGACACAACAGTGTTCACTTATCTTACATGAGGTAACTTAAACTTTATGCATTTCATCTTTTTCTCACTAAGTAAAAGTTTATTAAAATTAACTACAGTCTCAAGGGTACTATTTACATCGTCAGTTACCATCTGCTGATGATTTAGTTTGAATAAAAGCGACATTTCATCTGCAAACAACACTATATCGTGTTTATCCTTTATGAGGTACGACTGGCATTGATATAAATGAGAAAAAGGAAGGGTCCTAAACTTGAGCCATACGGGACCCCCATCCTGACTACCGATCCAGGAGATATTTTACTGTTGACATTAACTCTCTGAATCTTTTCACTCAAGAATGAAGTAAGAGTTCCAGAGAGGCGTCCCGGATTCCATAATAGTGCAATTTCCTGATTTATATATAATGGAGAACGCAATCAAACGCCTTGGACAATTCGCAAAAAATGCCCAAAGCATCGCATTTGTCCTCCCATGCACTATAAATGTGTCCTAAAAGTTCAAAAGTTCAATCAGTGGTTGAGCGACCCCTAAACCAAACTGTTTATTATGTAACAATTACATATAAGTTTATATTGTTACTAACAAATATTTCTCTTCCGTAATAAATGTTTATTATTATTAAAAATGTTTGCATTTGATTTAAAAATATGTTTTTATTAAAAGTAGGTAACACTAATACTAACCTATACTAACCTATTTAAATTACAATATTATTTCATTAGATCAGAAAACTCACCACGGTCAATTCAATTATTAAAAATATCAGCCAACGACAACATAATACAGTGACAACAGCAACAACACCAACAACAACAACGACAATGTGTATAATGGACTCGGTCAAGAGGAGCTTGTTCAACAGAATTACCCCATAGATCTGCAGTCTTTGTAACATTCAAAGAATCAAAAGTTTTTATGATATCATTAGAAGTGAAAATTTGGAATTTTAATTTGCACTCGGTGGCAAACGGGTGCTCATTTTACTCAATGTCAGCAATCGTATTTTTAATTTCGGACTAGTTTCGAAAACCAACATAGTGACCCTTCAGTCGTCTCATCCTAACTTCAGTACTAACGCTGCAATATCTCCTCCAGTGGGCCGCTACTGCGAGTGGACGCACAAGACCATCGACCAGGCGGCCACGTCGGAGACCTTCGAGGAGTACATGAAGACGGTGCAGCTGGAGTGCAATGAAGGAGAGCCTGCCGTGCTCAACTGGACCGTGGCGCATGAGACGCCCGACCTGCTGTACTATCAGGTAAATGATAATGATAAATTATATTTATTTTGTAAGTAGGTCTAACATAACACTTTTAAACATAACACTTTTGTCAAAGTCTCTTTTAAAGTCCATACAATCGTACTGGTCAAATCATATGACAACCATGTAGGTTAATGTCTGAAGTGGTATTTTGAGGAAACTACCACACAGATTTGAGTGGACCTGTCCTGACAGTGCAAGCATTTATCAGTTATCGTGTAGCTCAAACTTAAAACTTTAAGGAGCTCAACAGGTAGCTCGTTCCTACAAAACGTAACCAGTTCGGCATCAAGAGGTTGGTTTCTGGGGTAATGCATGATCACAGATTTAAATAGTAAAGACGGCCGCTGGAACGTTTGCTTATACACTTTCAGTATAGAAGAAACACGGCATTTTTAATGTCTCGCGCTCACGACCACTCCCGAAGATATTCGACCGCATGGCAAGTTCTCTTCGGTGTTGGTGAACACTTGAACAGGTTGTTACAACATCCATAACAATTGTGATAAACAAAACTCGAAAGCGACTTCGAACCAATATTTATACATCGCGATAGTTTCACGCAAAGCGGCCGCGGTCGTTGCCCTTCGCGTATCAACCAGCTGAAAGGTACTCCTGATTGAATGAAACATAATGCCGAATAAGTTAACATAAAAGGATGCCACGCGCGATGCGCGGGGCCTGACTCACCGCATACTTGCTGGCACGTTAATACCGTATTACTACGCTTGAGAGCTTATTTTGCTTGAACATTTATGAATCGCGCCGCCGCTCTGCCGACAAAGTGAAAAGCCGGCTGCGCGTGCGTGTGTTTCGAGTAGTACCTACATCACGTCTACTGAGTAACTATTGCTTCTTACGCTTTCGAGTTTATGAATATTTATTTTAAAACAATAACATTTTTATTTTTTAAGATTAACTTTATGTATCGATAGTACTACTGATGACCAATCGATTTTTATTCTGTCTGTGCTGTCCCACGGCTGGGCAAAAGCCTCACCCAAATCCTTTATATAGGTATAATTTTTTCGGGCAATCTTAAACAAGCCCTTGCACTAGACATCCAGGTACATGCACGCCACCTCTTACTAGGCTGGTCTCAGCGGCGCCGTCTATAAAGCACTTATCAAAAGTAAAAAATCTGAAATCAAACCTAACCCGAACTCGAAACACATTCCAGTGCTACACCCACAACAACCTAGGCTGGAAGATCCACGTGGTGGACCCAGGGACGCCGGTACCTGTGGCTGGAGAGAAGCACGCCCGTATGAACGCGGCAGAGGCCCACACACAGCACACACACAAGCTGTCCGCGCTGGCGCCGCTCGCCGTCGCCGCCGTCAGGCACCTTGCCAACAGGATCAGGTAATAAGGGAACCAGGACACGGAACATCGACGCGAGAATAACTTCTAAACTGGATTTTGTAATCTATACACGTTTTTTTATACTGAGCAATTCAATGCTGTTGTGAATTTTTTTAGACGAAGTAAATAAATGATGAGAAGGATTTGTTATCTTCAAAAAGTAACGAAGACAATAATTTTGAATCTGTATTGTTAAGTCATAGACAATAAATATTGAGTCTGTATGCAACGTCTGTCAAAATAATGACAATAATCTAGGGTAAGCAAAAAAAATATACAGTATATTTTACACTTTTAAAATTGTTCAACAACTTAAACATGTATTTAGAAGTATACAACTTATTTATATTGTTGGTTGTTTTTATATAGAATAAACTGAAATTATATACATTTTAAATTGGCCTAATATATTTATAATATACAACTACATACTACACTACTATAATACACATTCAAAAATGTGGCATTCGTTCAACTTTATCTGTGTTTGTTTTATTGAAATCCAATTGAAAGAACAATAAAAATATAATTCAATATTATATTCGCGTCGATTTGTCCGAGTTAAGATTGTGATATTGTTGGACGAATTTAGCATGTAAAGAGTATGGAATTCGCCAGTTGTACAGGTATTTATAAAGAAAATGGGTAAATAATGTCAATCTACGTACATAATATCAATTTCATATCAGATGTGGAGCGCGAAAGTGCATTTTTACAATTTAGGATTTTGACGATATCTAGTAGCCCTTTGTATTTAAGAGCCCCTTTAACTTTGAATTCTTAAAATCCGTTCAAAGTATCATGTCTACCTACTTCGGGCACCAGTAAAAAGAAATCCAGGGGGTTTAACGTCAGTTTATTGCCTCATATTATAGAGATAGAACTAACATGAGAACTTCAAGAAAACAAGAGCGAATGAAACGAACTCGAAAATTATAGCACCTCGCCTCGAATATGCTAGGAATAATATTCCAAAGGCTTTTCCACATTTCGCACCCGTACATAAGTACCTATGTATGAAATCTATTAATTCAATGTATACATAAGTACTACGATACGACGCGCTGTTCAACGGGAACATTGTAGTTCAGCATACTCACAATAACTACTACTTTCAATAAGATTTGTTTTCAAATGAAAACGGAAACCAGTGTTCTGCAATAATCTCATCGTGAAAAAAGCGAATGACAGATCGGTCGTATGTTAAACGAAATCAGTGTTTTCAGCAACAGTGCGTATTACACATAGTGCAAGTATGTCTTTGCTAAACTACCAATACCTAATTCGAGATTTTCCTCAAAGAAAACCATTACTAATATTTTATTTATATATTACTAAAACACCATATTTATAATATTGTATATGTATATCCAACCATATTTATAAATTGAGATATTACACAAGGTGGAAAGAATGATAATTTTGATGTTTCTCAAACCCAAAATATTGTTAAACAACAATTACTTACATTATATATATTTACCTAAAAGAGAACCACTGATCTAAATAATTAGATATTACTATTATACATAATAGTAATAGTTATTATAATATGAATAAATCATTGTGTGTACGGAATTGATGTCCGATTTTAGAGACAGTTTTTAATTCTGTAAAAATAACTTAACTAAACTAAATAAAAAAGGTACCATGCGATGGAAACATTGACAATAAAAACTAATTATTATTTAGAATCATTTATTTATAAGTATTTGTCGTGTGCTTGACAATAACAAATATTTATAGTAAGCCCTTTTATATATTATAAAATACAAGTTACTTAGTGTAATCTTTTTCATTAGACTATGAAATTCGAAATGTCGGACAATAAAACTTCTTCGAAACTAACTTTAGTATGTATAATTATAAATTCACTCGCTTTCTGAATGGACTTTGTTAATTGACAATAAATAGTTATTAACTTTTTGGGCTGTTTACATAATGTAAAATGTAAGAGTAAGTAGAGTAATGACAATAATTTTGTCGAATTATGATAAGGTTGCGGCCAGATAGGATCCGTATATAAAGGCTATCTGAATTCAGAAGCTTGATTTTTTTCAGCATACCACATTTAGATCATAATCATTTTGATCATGTCAAAATTTAATCGACGATAAATAAAAATACTTTTAACTTTAGCCATACTAGCATTTTTTTTTTAAGTTACTTACCATGCAACGTTATCAGTTGTTCTTTCACTTTATTGATAGCCAATTTTCGTAAGTTTTATCTGACCGCAACGAATTATGTAAATTAAAATATTAGAAGTTTTGTATTTTATTATTTTAACAGCAGGGTAAAAGGCTTTTGCCTAAACCATATTTTATAATTACATAGAGCAGTATTACTTTTACAGTTGACAACAACATTCACATCCATTTTGTTTCGGTTCTGAACGACGTTATGAAATGTAAAAAGTTTTCTTCCTAATATTAAGTAGACAATAAATATATAATTATATTATGTATAACAAAAGCAGCAGCATTTTAATAGGTATATACCTTATAAATACTTAGCTCAAAATGTTATAAGTATTTTATACTTAGCGCCTTCAGGGTTGTTTTTACACAACAAATCCTTGTAATACCTAATGTCTAAAACATGCCCTTAGATATCACTATATTAGTATAGATAGTTGATTGAAATAAATAGGTACTTATTTTATGTTTAAAACCTAATAACAGTTTTTTGTGCTAACCGTATTTTTTTTCATTCGTCATAGTTAGCAGAACTACTGTAAAAGTTGCCACCGTTGAAAAACGATCGATTGGTAGATTTTACGGATAGGGTTGTTTACTTGTTCTATTTTGTGTTTTTTTTTCTTGAGCTAATTTATACGTATAGTGTTGAGCCTGAAAGGCATCTTGTTATACTCACGTGCATTAGATTTGTGATCAATAATTATTACAAAGTTAACAAATATTTATTTTGCAGCTGTAATTATTATTTTGAATTTTAGATAAATTATTTGAGAAAAATATATTACTCGTATTGTGTTAGGCGAAAAATCTTAGTAAGTAATTTAAAAAAATCATTTAACACTTTGTAGTTGTAGATGTTGATGCACAAATTTCTGTTATACTTACTTGAGAATTTTAATGATAGTTAATTATTGTAATAATATTATAATATTATAGAACTTATACAAATTTATACAGTGCAATTAATGATAAAAGCCTGCTCCGTTGTGTGTATGATAATAATTATTAAACTCTTTTGATAATAGACATAATTAGTGACTTCTAAATAACTTCATTTTTTTTACAAATCAATTGAAAGAAAATATGCAATTATTTTTATTTTAAAGAAATACTTACATTATCATGATGAGCATATCTAAAACTATTATAAACTTTTAAAATATCATAGGATTAACGTTTGACATACCTAATAGGTGCGAAATTAAAAAAAAAACATTTATTTTACTTTTGGTGAATTCATTGAAACAGTCACCTTTATTTAGCATTCCAGCTAATTTATCAATTACAAATAATAAAGAAAATACTTGCCTATTCTTTGAGATTTCTCAGCTTGCCTGTGATTCTGAACTTACTATCTAATAGCGACAAACGTAGCTGTCATATAAATAAAAAATATTATTTCTTAGAAATTTTATAGATTTTACCTACAACGTTTACAGCTTTGACTTGGTAGTTATTAACAATGAGTTGTACAATTTCTATACAAATAACCAAAAAATGCACAGCTTATTAAAATAAATGTTTCTGTGACAAACATTCCGTTGTTATAATTACATTATCATGTTTTTTTAATAATTCTTTTTTAAAAGTCATATATCTTTACATAACATGAGAACAATGTAAATAATTTTACTGTAGGTACATTTTTGATCATTGAATGAAAATAGAAATTTATTTAAAAATAAGAATAAGTAGTTATTTGTGTAATTTTTACACAGATTGCACAATTTTTTCAGCTGAATTATTACATAGAGTTTTAAAGCTTTTTACAGACACTATCATTGTACATACATATACATCTCATATGTCAATCTCGAATTTGTAAACTAAAGTTACAGATTATTATTGACTAACATTGCCGTTAATATTGTGTAATTTATAATAAACTTTGACAATAAAGACCTTTTCCTAAAGTAAAATGGTAATTTTATTTAAAACCGACAGGGCTGAAGTTAATTTAGTTCTAACTGTCAAGTTAGTACTTTAAGACTAGGTAAATACAAGCTAAAGGATGCTGCTGCCTTTTGCTTTGTTCTAATGTTACAGACTCCAATAACGATCAGTCAATCAATCAAATAAATTCAAATACGTTTATTTGTGTACACAGGTATTAAAGGTGGAACAATTACATGGTAATAGATCCCTGTGTCCTGCCACAGATCAAAATTATAGCCTAGCCGTTCACTCAATAAGTTGGCGAAACATTTTCTGATTAGTGGAATACCCACTGGAGTATTTAATATCTATAACAGTTTTGAACTAATTCGCTGATGACGTTGGTATATTACTTTTTCGTGCGGTTCCGTTCTGCATCGAAAGGGCTTAGTGCGAGTTTTTTAATGTACTCGATCGTTATTATTATTCTTTTTTGGACGGTGTCCACTCGCAGATCAGCACACTAAGGCTGGTTACTGCTTAACCGAACTATCCGCGAACTTACTGAGCGAGGGCTTACAAACTAAGATAAACTAAATGACCGCTCGCTAGGGGCACCCCCTGTGGGGTACGAACCTTGGCTTACCGGCGTCATTGCGGGAGGATAGCAAGAGACGGGCTGGCTCATATCGCTATTATTTGTGGGCGAGTTTAAAGCTATTTATTTATAAATAAATATTTTTTCTCGTCGTCATTGTAGGCTTAGAACCTTCAGCAGCGCGAAACTTCCTCTGAAGATTCCAGAATGCCTGGTGGTTGGGTTCGAGGTCTCCAATCAATTTATCCCAGGCATCGTTACGCAGTTCAGCGATGCGATTACTTACTTTACGCACGGACAGCCGCGTTCTTCTCATTCAACAGCTCACGCACATTGTCCGGGAGTTTCCAGCGATGATCGCTCACCCTCGAGCACCTTCGAGCATTCCTCGAACATTCGTTTAAGACCGATTGCACATGATCCTTGAAAGAGTCGATCGCAGCCGTTGTTTTGGCGGCGGACTCGATGAGGTCTTTCAGCATTTCGTTTACTCGGCTCCAGTCAGTGATCAACTGGTCACCCGGGACGGGGGGACTTGATCGCGTTAACGCAAATGACCGCTTATGTCAATTTGTATGGGAAAAAAGTTTATCCGTTATTGCCACCAGACGGCGCTTATTCAGTTTCAACACAAATTGACGTTTACGCTAACGCGATCGAGAACGTTAAAAAACTCGCACTAAGGCTACTGATGTGCAATCAGGTACCTGGAGCTCGTTCTAGACAGCCGGTGGAACTTCACGGAGCACTTTCGACGTTTGGCTCCCAGACTGGAGCGGGCCGGGGCTGCCATCAAACGTCTCCTGCCGGTTGTCTATGCGGGGATCGTTCGTTCCATAGCCTTTTATGGGACCCCAGTGTGGTCATTTACGTTGAAGGCGGACCTTCCCGCCAATTCAACGCGTCGCAAAGGGTCATGGCCATGCGGCTGGCCCGGGGAAGGTAACCACAAGTCGGGTGTTTGATCATCGAGTGCTTGATCTTGTCCTCGAAAGCAGATAACTTTCAAGGACAAGAGGATCGCCTTTATAATTTTAGTTACAATTTTTTTAAATCAGCTGACCCACTCCCTGATCCACTCCACACAGGCTTCCATCCACTAATTATAATAATTATTAAAATAATTTCATTTCTCTCGTTGTGTTGTGCTACTTCACGCTAATCTTCAGAAAGTCTTCCATGGCGTCCGGTCCTCTTTTCCTCGGTCCGCCGCGATCCCTTAAATACCTACACAAAAAACAAAGCTTCAAAATAAAAGGACGCAGTCAAAACATTGAAATGCATTTTACAGAAATATTCTACTATATTATAGTACATTTTTTCACTGCATGGTAGAAATCAAAATTTTGACGCAGTCGCAACTAATGCGGTCAGTGACTCACGCTTCTTTGACGTATATTTTTATTTTATTTTCAAATAATTCAGTATTATTCACGTAATAATTAAGTGTAAAGTATTATAATTGTGTTTGTATTATTATGTTTGTTTTGTGATATTGAAAAGGTCTTATTTCACAACAGAAAGTGATCGTTGTGCGTGTTTATTTTACGTAAGGAACAAAACAAAAGGTTACGATGGCCGAAAAGGTAAGTTTTAACAGCATTTTACTGCCATTACGGAACCCAAAACCTCCTACATAAACGTTTTAATGTAATAGAGTCTCTCGTTATCCGGTAATAATACAAAAAATGTTAATTATCTTGCAAATTGAGTAAGAAACTTGACATTAAAGTGAGACACCCAGTGTGTTTTTTTTACTTAGAAGATTGGTATTGAACCTCTATGCAGCTGTTTGTGCGTTAGTCAAACAAAAAATACACCTGTCTTGTCTTTGGCGTGCGTTGGTCTTCATTTTGTCATGTAACTCGAAATTTCAAGTTTATTTTACTCAAGTAATTAACAAAAAAAAACATTCTAAATTCTATAAATTGTATGTGTGTAATTAAATTGAAATTGTGGTGTAATCTTGCATATCTGGACACAAAGATGTCCTATGTACATGAGGTAATAGTTTAGTTTTGTTTAGGGTTTTGTTCAAAAATCTATCAAAGAAGTCTTCCTAGTCCCCAGACATATTCATTTACATAAGTCTTATCAGCAATAAAAATGCTTATTGTCGAAATAAGAAAATAATTCAATTACTATTATTGCAAATATTGACCATAAAAACCTTATCTATTCAGAAAGTTCAAGAGAACCCTCTACCGGAAGACCAACCAGCGGAGGCTGTAGACAAGCCAACAGACACAGTACTGAAAACACTGCCCGACAAAACAACAACAATGGTACCATTAACAGAATCTAAGACCACAACGACGGTGCCTCTACCAGTGGTCACACCGCCCATAGTAACCCCTCGACTGTCGGTACCCATGTTCACAAAGACCTCGCCTAATGATTTGTACAGGAGGCTGCTGCCGGCAATGTTGTTTGTGTTGACATTTGTTACTGTTATGACGATGCTGCTTATCTACATGGATACTGTTGGTGAGTATCTTACACAATAGAATATAGTATGACTAACCTTTGCCTGCAACTCTGCCACATGGAATAGTTACTTTGGGCAGCAATTTTTATATTTAAGATACAAAAACGCTTATACATATTTTTATTTATATGCATCACCCAAAGGTTGACTGGTAGAGAATGCCTATGGCATTAAGTCCGCCTCTGTACATTTGTGTGCCTAAAGTGTTAATAAATAAAATAAATAAATATTAACAAGGCAGGTGATATTTAAAACAATTCAAAAGTCACTATTGAATTGAATTGGCTTTGAATATAAAATCAAAATCAAAAGTTATTTATTCATACTAGGCTAAGTGCCAGCACTTTTTGAAAGTTCTACAAAAAGATAATCCCCAGATACGTCTGCCAGTCAAAAAGAGCAATTGTGTAGTTCAATATCAAAACCCAGAACTCTAAGTGAAAAATGGGAAATGAAAGAAATATGTTTTTGGCTACTTTTTAAAGTTTTTATATGGAATGACCACTCACCCACAAAACCATTATTTGAAAAGAGTAACTATAGAGTTTCTTGTCCATTCTTCTCCATAAGAATCTACCTTTCCGGCTGGACAGTAAAGTCACTTTATTAATTTTATACTATTATTTTAACTGTAAATGATGACGTTCAAAAGAGCCGTTTAATGGCCTAATTGAAATAAACGGTTTGATTTTGATAACACATGGAAATGAACGCACCGAGATATGAAAGAAATCATCGATTTTGACAGGTATTTTTGTAATTTCAAATTTGGTGCTATTCATGGTTAAGTTTCAAGTATGGGTGTGACTTTCCGGCTTTTGATATTTAACTAAACATTAAGAGAAGAAATACCAAACAAAATATGGATCTAATTCTTGACAACTAGAGTCACTTATATTTTAATTTTAAACTGTAAATTTGATGTTCAAAAGTGCCTTTTAATGGTCTAGTTGAAATAACTTGTACACTAGGAAGTGGTGACGAGAAGGCGTTTTGGGGGACTGTCTTTATGTAGAACTTTGACGTTCAAAAAGTGCTGGCACTCAGCCTAATTTGAATAAATGACTTGATTTTGATTTAAATGAATTGACTTTGAAAAGGAATGTTAAAACAGTGAGAGAATTTTATTTTATAAATCTCAAAATTGTAATATGATAATTGGGGCTTGAATCATTCAATTACATAAATATGTAAATTGCTTTTCAAGAACTGAAGAATAAAAATCGAGTAACATAAGTTGTGAATAGTTTTACAGGATCATCCACCTAAAATCTACAAATTCATAAGTTTTATAATTTTGTACAATTCATCATAATAAAGAATTCCTTTGTGGTTGCCAAGACAGAACTTACATAACTTAACCATCATTTATTTAATCTTTGTTATGTAAATATCAACGAATTAATAACATAAAAATGTTTTCATTTCCCAGTTTAAACTGAGTAAAGAGACACTTGTAATAACTTAAAACAACCAAGTATTGTTTAAGTTTAGCTTTGTTTTAATTTAATGAAGACAGTGATTGCATCATATGCCTTTTTTGGGTGACTATTTAAATATCAATGTTGCTGAAATCATTATGCAGATTTGGTCAATGAACTTACTATTTGCCATCCTACTTTTTTAAACAAATTTTATAAAGAAGATAAATGAAGATAGAATACTCTCATGTATTGTAAAATACTTTGCATACTATTGTATAAATTCAAGTTTTTAAAAACTTAACAGACTGATGTGTTGCTGGGGAGTTTGTTGCGCCACTTCATCTTCCCAGCTACAACACTAGAAGGTGGTGACGGGCGGGCGTTTTGGGGGACTGTCTTTATGTAGAACTTTGACGTTCAAAAAGTGCTGGCACTCAGCCTAATTTGAATAAATGTCTTTTGATTCTATATTATGTTCTCTGCAAGATCACCAAGCTAGTATGTTCTATCAAGATGTCACATCGTCAAAATTCCCAAGCGTAGCCACGTCGACTGGTCTTGTCGTAGGTAATATGAATGTAACATAGTAATAATGACAATCTGTCTAACCCTAGAAGAGATGTGTTCGTATGATAGTAACAATGTGTCCAGCCATAGGCGCGACATGCATGTATGATATGTGACGTAAATGTGTGCAGCCCTAGGCGCGCAGAAGTTCCGCGCCAACATGTCGCGCGACTACGAGCTGGCGAGCATCGCGCAGGGCTCGGCGGCGCTGGTGGCGTTCGTGCAGCAGCTGCACCTTGCTCCGAGACACGCCGCGCCGTCAGCCGCGCCGCCGCCGCAGCCCACGCCGCAGATACACGTCATGGACAAGCTCTATGGCGAGATTGTGAGTATCGCTATCACTACATATAACAAACGGGTGATTCGTGAGGATTGTTTAGGTGTATAATTCATTAAAGATTTTTTTGTGTAAGTTGTCTAAAAAAATGCTTGTTGATGTCGGAGAAAAACATGCTGACTCGTATGCTGCGATATCCGTGTGAAGCCGAGGTGGGTTGCTGGTTATAGTAGTTGCTGCAGGGACAGAAGTCTCGTCATCTCTCCAGAGGTCTGGTCATCTCTCCAGAGGTCTGGTATATACGGGGTGAATTTAGGAAATGAGAGTGGATGGCCAAATCCGAAATAATAAGGAATAGCGAAAAGTACTCAAAGGAGTCTTATTGAATTTTATAAATCGACATTCGTAACGAGGAATCGAACTTGTTGATTCTGGAAAAAAACCACACACGTTGTATTACAAATTCTGGGAGTAGCGATATATGGCAAAATTTTGGGAGTAACGATATATCTCAAAATTCTGGTGACGATATATGGCAAACTAAAAGAAAGAGCTCATTTTGAAACTTATTTTATTTTTCGTGCGTTACTAAGGATAAAATATTGATTTTACAAAACACTAAAAGGACAAATACTAAAAGCTAGACCGAAGACCGTATCTGGCATCCGTTTAGCATAAATCACACAACAGACGTCATAGCGCCATATAAGAAATAAAAGATGGCCGCTTACATATTATTTCGATAGTTATGGTGTGTGACGACGACAAACCAATCAATCTATCTCACCCCAAATATGCTGCGCTCGGCTTCCGGTCTGACCAGATGCAGCCGAGTTTTACGTGGAGCGACTGCCTTCTGCCATCTGACCTTCCTTCTACCCAGTAACCGGGATTTCCTGGCTTCTGACTACCTGTAATGGCAGTCAAGGATGTTCAAATGACAGCCATGGCCAACAGCTTAACGGCACGGAGGAATCTCGGTATGTTAAGATGGTCCTCTATCCACAAGCCGACCTCGGCAAGCGTTGCTTAACGTTGCCGATCGGGCTGTGTGGCGATGATGCAGCCCGATAGCAGTCTACTGCTGGTCATAAACCTCAGCTTCCAAGTTTCACAACAACACTAAGCTCTGCATCCAGTCTACATAATATATGTATGTCACCGGAAAATTGCAGACTCCGTAAGATTGTAATAAATCTTTATTAGATTATGATTTCTCGATATATTATTAATAAATCGTTTTGTATACAATAATTCCCCTGCAAATTCAATAGTTTCCAACATATCCGTCTTATTTAGAAAAAATAGTTTACAATTTCACGCGATATTTAACAAAGCTCTCATTGGTCTTTTCAGAGAAAACAAAGACCAATGAGGGGCCAAGTTTCCAATTTAACTATTACACCAAAACAGATAAATTGTAAACCAGACAGCTGATTGGTCGCCAGTTTATGTCAGTCCACAATTACTCGAAATTACTTCGAGAGATTATAGACTATCAAATTTAGATGCGTAAAATGGTATTCCAAATGTTCAGTTGACAATTTTTCGAGAGTTTACAATCTCTCAAGTTATTTTATAATCTTACGGAGTTTGCTATTTTCCAGTGGCATATACATATATCAGCCACCTTTTAAAGGTCTTCGATCGTTCATATCGGATTTTTCGAGAAATTCACCGACCGTACTAGACCGTTTTTTTAAATTAAGAAATAATACAGAAGTATATGACCTGTTTCATGACAATAGTTTTTGCAGTTGCTACGTACATCGACACAATAGATTTTCATTGTTTAGATTTGGGTTTCTGAGTCATAACTAAGGTACAATGTTAAATAGGATGTTTGTATGAGTAATTGAAACTACGTCACATTATCGCATACGAAACAAAATAGGGACAATTGGATAAATGACGTCCGCGATTTAAATGACGACAAGGAGAAAATAAGACATAAAGACTACAGATTTACGATTCGCTGGACTTGTGGTGGCAAGACCAGCTGCTGAGCATGAGGCAATAGGTTGGATTCCGATGTTGGTTTTTTTTCGTCTGGAATTTCCTCAGTAACATTCCGAAGACCTGGATTTGTGCCCGGTGCTGTCTGTGATGGGAATGGGCTTGCCCCCACGTTGGTCTTAAATGTATCGGCGAAATGTGGGTATACTATACTGCCGTCAAGCAAGAGAAAAAAGTACGTATCGGCACAAAACGCAGTATTTAACCGATTTCCGACCTTATGTTATTTTCTTAATGTCGGAAATCGGTAACTTCGTTTTGTGTATATACGTCCTTTTGTCTTAAGACGGCAGTATAGGTATGTCGTGGCCATAGAATTGGCCACTTTATGATGTGGCCATTTCATGAAATGGCTGTTAAAACTGACCATATCGTAAGAAATGTACATTATTGTACATGTTTAATATACAACTGGCCAAGTGCGAGTCGCACTCGCGTGCAAAGGGTTCCGAACGAATTTCATTTTTTACATGTTTTTACATAATAGACTTTTAATAAGTTTCCCTGTATTTTTTAGATAAAGAACTATCTGCATTTTTTTTTATTTTAGGCTTGGTAGTTTCGGAGATAAGGGGCGGAGTAGGTAATATTTCGTGTAATTTCTTGAATAACTTCATAACTATTTATTTTTAAATTATGAAAATATATATTTAAAACCCTGACAATAATTCATTTGATATGTCACACGGTACAGTTTAAGAAATATTTTTTTTGTCATTTCCCAGACATTTCCCATACCTACTCAAAATTTATTTATTTACTTACTTAAATAAATAAATTTCGCGTCCGTGTTTGGGTCACAGAAGTACAAATGTGTACATTTCAAAAGAATCGGTCTAGTAGATTCGGAGAAAATTGGCTGTGACAGACGGACACACAGACATACAGACGGCAGACACCCGAGTGATCTTAGGTAGGTTCCGTTTCTTACGGATGTTCGGAACCCTAATGAGAACGAAAACATTAGTAGCCTTTGTTATACATGTTTTAAGTAAGATATTGATTTGCCATTCTCACGCCAATGTTAACGAATTCCTTGACCTTTTGTTTTAGCTGCTTGTTTCTAAGCGCAGCTCATAATAAGGCCAAATAAGACGTTTTAAATACTTAATGGGATACAATAAAGTCGCTATTTTTTATTGTCTACTAGTGGCCCGCTGCGATGTATATTTTTTTGCATAAGAACCTTCTGACAATAACAAATACAACAAAAAAATATTAGCGAAATTGGTCCAGTCGTTCACGCGTGATGCCGTGACCAAGGGAAATAGGGATTCATTTATATATATATATATATATAGATATGTGCGCTTATTTCTTTTGAAACTCAACTGTTTTTGACTATTTTTGTTTTATGATGTTTTAATGCCCGCGTGTAGTCGGAAATTCCCAAAATCCCAAGTGTAAATACTCAAGTATGCAATGTTAGGACATGTGGCCTGGAATAGGTCCCAGGACATGGTCTACCTGTATGCTAAGATTTCATCCAAACCCGATCAGCCGTTAAGAAGTAACACACAGACAATTACTTTCGCATTTATAATATTAAGTATAGATGTATGCGTATTTAACGGAAAAGAACTCGTAAGAAATAAAGTCTAGTATTTCAGGTAACTAAGGAAAGTTGTACTTATTTATTATATACTTAATTGTACACCGAGAATAAAATAAAAGAAAACTACAAACTAAAACACATGTGCAATGGGCGGTCTTATCGCATTCCGCGATCTCTTCCAGGCAACCTGGAATGAACAGTAATTGCCTTAACTTAATCAGGCTTTTGAAGTGTAGTTTTGGAGTGGAGCAGTAATGTCCAATCTTATCAGCAACTACTCAGTAAACAAAACAGGTTGGATTATTTTTGCAAAAAGCGTTTCCTTGTTTGATATAGCTAGAAATCGAATTTCCGGCTAAACCTGCCAATGGTTTTAATTTTCAGTTAAAATAGTAACATTTATTTTTAACCCTTTTGAATGCCATTGTCACGTTTACATGACAAGCAAGGGCGTGCCCTTGTGCCAAACGTCACAAAAATTTGACGAAAAGTACGGCGAATTTCTGGATTGGCGTCGGGGGCACGCCGATGCGTTTATACTCTGGTGTTCAACATACATACAGCCTAAAAAAAAAAATTTCGTCCACTTTCTAAGTGACGAAAATTTGCATCGTCACTATCGTGATTTCAACCCTGAATAATGTGGTGAGATTATTTTTTGAGCATTATGTATGGGCTGGCCTACCCTTACTGTAGCCTACTGCACGGCCATGGTGTTCAAAAGGTTAAAAACTACCATTTTGATCAGTATTCCCGAAAGATTGATACATTTTCAATTCTCTGAAGCTCTGTCTTAAAATGGACCTTAAAAACTTATTCATGACTGTCTTTCTGCCTTCACCACAAGAACTGTTCAAGATTTTGCCCCATCCGAAGGCACTGGGTGGAGGAAGCTATTTGTAAATGAATCAGGATTTAATATCACTCACATAAGCACGCATGGCCGTGCAGTAGGTTACAGTAAGGGTAGGCCAGCCCATACAAAATACCCAAAATCAAAACTCACCACATTATTCAGGGTTGAAATCACGATACTGACGATGCGAATTTTCGTCTTCACTTTGAAAGTAGACGCAACATTTTTTATGGCATTATGTATGGGCTGGCCTACCCTTACTATAGCCTACTGCACGCGCATGTAAGCACGTTCTGTTACTAACATCACTTGCCTAGCCTTTTTCAACTATATTAAGGTCGGCTTCCAGTCGAACCCATTAGCTCAATACCAGTATTTTACGTGGAGCGGCTGCCTACCAGACCACAACCCTTTAACTGGGTAACACGGTACTCCTTGGCAAGATTTTCTGCCTTCTGACAATCCGTAACGACTACCAAGATCTATAAATGACAGTCGGGACCAACGTCTTAATGTGCTTTTCGAGGCACGGAGGATTCTCAGTATGTTAAGATGGCCACCCATCCCCAGACCGACCTGCGTTGCTTAACCTTGAAGATCGACCCGTGTGGATTATTCAGCCACGAGCTCCTTTGTAACTTACTAACAATTTTACATAAAGTTCTAGCTTTTATATTTTATTGCTCTATGTTCTATATAGCCTATTTAGTCCCACTTTCGGGCAGTCCACTGTCTATCACTTAATCTTTATAAAGCCATCGTTTTCCCTCAGTACAATGGCACTTTCATCGAGTTCGTGCCGCGCGGCTCCCGCTCCACGACGTCTGCGTACCTGGAGCGCGCGCGCAGCTGGGACGGCGTGCTGGTGCGCGCGGCTGCGAGGGACTACCTCGCCATCAGGGGCGCGGCCAGGGCGCTGCATGCCTGTCTCAGCCCCACTGCGCATCCCAGAGAGGTTAGTGTGTACAAGAGATGGGTAAGGTGTAGGTCTGTGTCCACAGCGTCATGTTCAGGCCTGGGTTATTGTTTTCAGGCCTGGGTGATTGTATTCAGGCCTGGGTTATTCTGTTCAGGCCTGGGTTATTGTGTTCAAGCCTGGGTTATTGTGTTCAGGCCTGGGTTATTGGACATTTTGATCTCTACTATTCACAGATTGGGATATAGGAAATTCTCAGAACCAATCCAGTCTGGCTTTGTGCTTGATTAACAGTTTCACTGTCCGCACAGCAGACGCAATATTTAAACAATACATGAAGATCACACGTGGTTCATAGGACTGAGCTGATTAATGGCAGTAGCTCCTAATTAAAGGAGACTGACTGTCACCCTACAATCTCAGAGAGTAAAAGCTTAAACACTATTTCCAGGTGACGTACCAAGAAACAGAGAGCCAGGAGAGCGTGTTCAGCTCCCGCGTGCTGTGCCTGCCGCTGCTCACAGTGCTGCTGGCGGCGGACGCCACGCGCGCGCAGTACGTGCTGCTGGGCGGCAACAACGCGCTGCCGGCCCTCACGCACCTGCCCTTCGAGGACGACTCGCTGCACTTACAGGTGAGGCTTGCTGGATAATACTGAGCTCTGGTGTCCGGCTCCTGGGGCCGTACTGTAAACCCACCGAAGGAGACGCCCATTGGGTCGCCACGTGCGGCTTGGGCCTACGGACGGCTCACGATTGTTAGATCGCCGTCTGATAAGGACCAGGCCCAGGTCCATGGCGAAAAGGGATGTCAAAATAATGGACGGAGCCCACTAGGGCCGGGGCTTGCCAGGGTTGCGGAATTGTTCGAAAGCGTAACCGCGGCCCTGGAACGCACGCGTCTGAGTCAGTCTCGTGTTTAGCGGAAGGAAGTGTCAGACCGTCTGACGGAGTCATATGATGATTTCCGATCCATAAGAAAGGTTTAAATAGGAAATGTTAACTCTGTTATAGACTTGTGACCAGTTTTTTTTTTCATTGTGTATCCGACAAAATATAGCAACGTTTGATGCAAAAAGCATTGTTTCGGTCACTGTGGCTTGGTTGAGGCCTATGTCCAAAAGTGCACGTCTGAGGCTGGAATAATTATGAGTTTCCTCAGTAACATTAATTTTAAACTCTACGATTTGCTTTTTCAACTACTAAGTACCTACTTAATCATTAGGATTCCACAGTTTTAAAACATACTAAACTTACATTATTCGTGCTTTGATTTTTCGACTTACTCGAAAGACCAGCTCTGAATGAAATTAAAAAACAGCTACAAATGGAAGACCCTTTGTCTTAATTTCACACAAGAAGTCTTTAAGATATGAGTCCAGTTAGTCCTACCATATCTTTTTAGTGCTCTTGCGTAATGGCGATATTACACGATTCAACCAAATTGATTAACCTTGGTTGAAAGGCGCAGAAGTGATAGATAATGCTGTTTACGCGTATTTTTGAAGTGATTTATTTAAATTAAGAAGTGAACCATTCATACATTGCTCATTCAGATGTCTTTGAATCAGTACGCTTGGGAATTCTCATTCAATTGCGTTGAGCGATGAACGACAAAAGTGAAAATCGGTTGAATATCAATGTGGTGGTGTTGGTTGAATATCAACACATTACACGATTCAATGTGGTTGCTTCATCCAAATTGAAAGGGAAAAGTGAACAGTGTAATATCGCCATTAGGGTCCAATTTGATCAGCAGTGGGAGGCTACATAATTGACGTTCAGATCGCTTGAGGTAAAAACTTTGATTTATATTTTTTGACGTGACAACGTCTTATAATTCGATGGAGCCAGCTGCACGCACGAAAAAACATGACGCATGCGGCGTTACCTCGCTCTGAGGCGTTCCCGTTGTCACGTTCAACTATCGTCAGTAAACCGACTTTACAGACAACCGATTTTTTTAAACAAATGTTTCTATCAATCTCCACAGATGATAGAAGTACAATTCAACAACGACACGACTCGCAACAAGACAACGCACTACCTCCTCACAAAGAACTACACCGTGGCCGCCTCCTTCGACAGCAGCGTCATGTACGCGCTCAGGGGACACGACTGATCTACTGACACGTGAGCGGGACTGACGGTAGGTGGCGCTAGTGGTTTGTGACGTTTACTTGATGGTTATAAACACATTTTTTTTTTTATTTTTTTTTATTTATGGGATGTTTTGTATTCCGTATAAATAAAATAGTTGGGAAAATCATCATCAAAATATATCAAGTCGAGTTGAGTTTGATTTTGTTTGGTCTCTCTAAATTTGTGAATATCCAAAAATATTTGTTTATCTTAAATTTGATGATTAAAATTCTTTGATTAAAACCAATTTTCGTTTGTTCATGTTGATATGTAGGATTACAATAAAATAATAATGAACTAAAATTATTAAATGTTGTAATTTCCTAGAACAGTAGCGCCATCTATGGTCAAACGCTCGTATCAAGAGCACAAAATAACAAAAAATCGATCCTAACTGTAATAATGATTTACTATTAATTTTAACGATTCTCAGTGAACTACGAAACTTTCAATTTTAATTTAATATGTGATTTAATTTAGTTGTAATTTTAAGTGATTTTAATCCAATTAAATTATTAATTTAATAAAGAAATTGACCTGAATTGATTGTGTATGAAGATTACGAATTAAGGGGTCTTTACCTCTTCGCCATACTTATGCGTTTAGCGTCCTAAATGTTATTTGGTCGAATTTTTTAATAATTATTTAAAAACTGGTTTCTGTTTTGTATCCATAATAATACTCCAGGGTTTCGTAATCTGTATAAAAATATTGAATTTTATTAAAAACAAATCTTGCATTTCCCATGACAATACTACTCATGCCTTTAATATTATATTATAATAATATTTTGCTTACGGGACCCTAAATTAAAGTCGACCATAGTTTTAAATAGAATAACAGTCAAAGTGCCTTAAACTCTTGGTTTACATCGCAGTCTTATTGCTCATCGTAACTTTGAATCTGCACTGTTTTAACTACACTCTAGTATAATGCTAGTTACTAGTTGATCTAGGAAAGAAAGAATGAAGTTGTATTTTTGATACAAGTTGAAAATGATCTTTAGCGTAAGTTAAGTTAGATTTTTCACTCAAAACGCAGTATTTTAAATATAAAATGATTATTGTAGCAACCGTCCCAAAATGAGTATTTTTTTGACAAGACATTGAAAGGAAGAAAGGAAATAAGTTTATTAGCGCGTCTTATTTAATTTATTTTTGTATCATTTTTTTTATAAACATTTCAACTTGTGTCAAGTTTGCTGTGAAGTGTTGAAGATGCGTGTTGTCGGACTGACAATAATAAAGACTTGTAATAAAGCTAAAATTATCGATGTATTCAACTATTAGTGTTAACGCGTAATTATCTGTAATTTTAGGATTATTACCATTCGCTTTGTTGCGAAAATTGATCAGTCTCTACAGAATTATAATAACTTCATCACTCTTATACTAAACTGCTTATATAAATGTCCGATAATTAATTGATAATGACAGTAACTGAAAGCATTATTATAATCATCGGTACGATACTGAAACAAACTAATGAAAAATTAATTATTCATTTGCTTGAAATTGTGATGCATTTATCGGATATTACAAAAGAAGAAAAAGTATTTATCGCACAGTACTTACATGGATACTAAAAAGGGTAGTTGAGTTAAAATAATCTAATAAGTCCGTCAGATAGATTTCCAAAAAAATATTGGACACGTATTTTTTCTTTTGTCACGTAAACAAAAAATGAAGACGATACAGTGCGTTGAAAACTCGTGTGACGTCACTAAACAAGAGTGTACTGGTAGTACACTTTTTACTGGAAAGTGACTTTACAAGCCCCCACTATCTTTGATGCGTTTTATTTTCGTAATTTTTCATTGATTTGATAAAAAATACGTACCTATCCATTTTTTTTCGATATTCTTACTGACGGATTTAATAGAATCATATTTTTTTAACCCAGGCAACATCCCTATTATAAACCTAAACTAAAATGCCTTAATGATAGTATTAGTAATATCGGTCTGATAATTATCATTATCGGAATGATATCGCATATATGAATCTTAATAAAAGTCAACAACTTCATTAAAATACCAGTGATACTTAAATCAAACGTGATGAATTTGTTACAATTTTGTAGAAAATGATAATATATAGAGATGCAAGGTTTGTGCTGAACGGTTGTTAATGAAGGTAGCTTAGTACTGTACGACGTACGTACGTACCGCGCACCACACCGCGATTAGATAGAATAAAAAATTATATTATGTCATTTTCACTTATTTATCGGTATTACTGATGCTTTTTGTAAGAATAGAAACTATTTTATCAGTCATCTGCCTAGCCTTTTCCCAAGTATATAAGGGTCGGCTACCAGTCAAACCGGATTCAGCTGAATACCAGTATTTAACGTGGAGCTACTATTATCGGTATGATATTGATATATTCTAGCACCGATAATGATATTATCACTCAAAATATTCCCGTTTAGGGAATGATGAGTGCAAAAAAATTACCAGTGAATAAATAAAAATAAATTATTAATACGGTTTATAAGTGAAAGGGATAACATTTTTACTCACAAATTCTGAGCGCTTTAAAAATAATTTCTTTGAATGTTTTCACTGCCATTTTATGTCTGTTCAATATATCCAAATACGTTTTATTGTGTCGTACAATTCCATCCAACCTAGTTTTAAATTAGCGATTATTTATCGAAAAATATAGGTTTATGCTTCGAATAATTTTGATCTGATTCTTTAGTTTAAATTAGACTGCACCTTTGAATGACTAGAATTGTTAAAATAGTAAATATAATTATTTAATGATAAGTATCTGTATCGCCTGCTTATATTTCGCCGTTTGTTTTAAAGGGGCTTCTCTCATTTGACAGTATTATGATTAATAAAATACTTATGATTGATTATTATTATCTCATTACTTATGAATATATGGCAACTGAACGTTAAATGTGATTACAAAGTCGTGGTGCAGTTTTCCAATTTTATATTTATTTATTATTGTCACAATATTGTATTTTTTAATAATTATTAATAATTTTAATTAACGGTAATGATTGATGTGTCATTCCATTTGATTCTATTTAAATTCCATTTTTTTAATTTTAATTATTAATAAGACTGAATTATATCGAATATTTTTTTAAATCTCAATAAACGTATATTGATTTTCCGAGTTCAGTAGGTAGTGATGTCGCTTCAATGAATTTCAACTGAAATTAAGTAAATATTTCATTAATTGTATTAATTTTAGCGTACATAGATAATTTTAAGCATATTTTTGTTTAGGCTTAGTTTAAACGCGCTCAATTTTTCACGAATAAAATTTAATGGCTTTAATTATGTTTTTGTTTTATTTATCAATAAGTACCCAATGTTCATTTATAGCATATAACTGTATTTTTTGCGTAATTGGTTCAAGGACTGACCGACCGAAGGTTCGGTTTTGGCCTAAAATAGTTTCTCGACCGTAGTTTTGGTTTCGGCCAAAACGTCGCCGTACATTCAGCTTGACCCAAACTGGCGTTTTTGAGCTGACGGATGTGAGTACTTGACGATTCTGATCTCCTAGTACAGTAGCTAGTTAGAAGTGTAGTTTGTGAGTCTTTATCGCTCGTCATTTCAGCCCCGGAAATACTTCATCATGTTACTGGTGGTTTACTGTTAGTAAATCGAAAATAAAATACTGAGGACTCTAGCCAATGCATCATGGTATACAACAAACACCGAAATTCACGAGTACCTAGAGGTCGCCACTGTGGTTGAGGAGATAAAGCTCAGGGAAAACCTCTAACTGGACCGCCTGAGACATCACGCCCGTCACAAGCACGCCTAATCCAAAACCAGAATAGCCAAAACAGAAGATTAACCTTTTGAACGCCATTGTCACGTATACATGATGAGCAAGCGCGTGCTCTGTACGCCAAACGTCACACAAGTGATAAAAAGTGCGGTAAATTTGCGGCTTATGTCGGGGCACGCCGATGCGTTTATGCTCTGGATACTATTCGTAGCTGAAATAAAATATTCTGGTCCGAATTTCTCGTCTCCCTTAGTCTCCGCTAAGCCTGTTATTTACGGATAATTCTTGTCCTAGTACTTGGTGACTTTTTACTGCTCATCTAGCCAGACTCCGGTTTTTCCGATTTCCGGTTAACCAATAAATGTTTATTGTACCAGGGTAAAAAGTAGCATATTTGTTAATTCAGGTTATGAACTAAACTTGTGTCAAATTTGATTCGTTCAGCCCTTTAACGATTGGAACACAAACTTTCACATTGTTAGTAGGACAACTAGGTATTTATTATTATATTTATAATGCATTCCAATAACTTGAATTACCTATTTAATTAATCTTGGGACTTGGATGCCTAAGCAGAACGAAGTATAACATCCGACGACTACACTGCCGTCATAAATAGAAAGGACACAACTGCACAGAGCGACGTAACTGATTTCCGAATTAAGGCAGTTATTCGGGCCTGAAAACGCTACCTCCTCCGCCACCGATCTCTGCATAAAATCTACGCCACAGTAAAAAAATATTTCACGTTGATTGGATGGATAAACAGCTCACTTCACCTAAGTTTTCACGCTGACAATTTTACAGAATAGCACAGTACCTCCTTGCAGTCATTATTGTCAGGTTTGCAGCTTCTGAATTGGCTAAAACCCAGCGTAAATAGTGCTCCACTCAGCAAATGGCGTTGATTTGGAATAAAGTAAAACAAGCAAAATAATCATTAAGTTTTATTCAATACATTTCATCAACATAGACAATTCTTCCTTGATTCTTTACCACGTTGAAACATCCGCCAACAATCAGTTACATACAGTTGAACAAAATATTACAAATTACATAATAGTTAATAATATGGGCTATTTATTACAAGTTGATGATGCCCTGCGGCGATACACCCAGGTGGGGTTATTATTAAAATAAAATCAATTTCTCAATAATATAATAATCGTATTACACAAAAATAAAATATTTAATTAACCATAATAATTGTGCGAATAATCGTAATGACACTCAACACATAATTATACACTATACGATAAACATTCTAAATTAATATAATTTTTTAAACTAATAAAATTCGTTTCTATCGATTAACTACGAACAAATGATTTAAACCATAATTATTGCTCATAATCTCCATTATTGTGAAACCAATGGAAGAACCATTATAATTTGCGAATATTATTATATTTACATACATCCATAATACAGATTGCATTCATCACAAAATACTGGTCTTCTTTGAAGCTGAAAGGTGTAACATCTCGTGGCGATATGTTTTTAAACATTGTATAACAATGATCAGTATGAGATCAGTTAAGAAACCTCTTTAGGTGTTAAAAATACTACAACGGCTATATTATTCAAGAATATTTTTTCCCATCGACTGACAGGGGTTCCCCGGGTAACACAGGACAAGGACAGGAAGAGAATGATGTATTTGCGACGATGCAATCTGTAGGAAGGATGCAACTATAATACAATGATCGTATAGAAACATCACACAATTTATTTTCAAATAAAACTACGCACCAAAATTACAGAAGCACTCTAAATTCATTAAAACATCGGTTTGACTTTAGTCTCATTGCTTCAAATAATAGTGATGCTTATGAGATATATTGACTTTGATATTTTGTCAGTGAAGTTTAAACAGTGCGTTAGCTCAACGTAAGATATCCATTTTTGAAAGAACTTAACTTAAGTTAACTTTTTATTTTCTGAGAGAGTGAAACAAAACACGGGTTTTTTTTCATCCATTAGCATCATTTTCAAGCTGTTAATATTATCCATTCAACTGCTAGAAATAACTTACGTATTGTTAAAATTTCACTGACGATTTGTCGTTTTTGTGAGGATTACAATATCTTTTGACAAAACTATGCATTGTGGTGAATGTGGTGGTCTTTAGGTACACCCAACACAGTAGTTGTTTCAATAATGAGACTAAAATTAAACGGAAAGTGAAATCTATAAGTATATAATGCGCCACTACGATCCGGAGAAAATAAATTTTGATATTTTGGTCCCAATTATTGATTTATTTCCGTTAAGACGCATTATAAACAAACGTGGCGACTAAATATACATTCAAATAAATTATAATTAAATATCTTCTGCTCGAAATAGTCGACTGCTTGTAATATTGTGATATTTTGCGCTGAGTGGTAGAAAATGTTGAGACATTGGTGGAAAAATCATAAAACTACCATTCTGAAATAATAATCAACTGTTTCAAACAGAATTTATAACATTAAGCTGCCAAAACACAACGCAAGTAACTAATATAAAAAAAAACCGGAATGAATTAAATGCATAGATAACTCAGTGCTATAAAATAAAGCTTTAAAATTTCAATGATAGCATACAAAATATTATAGATTTAAGTACAAACAATAATATTATTGAAGAATAAATACTTGATAATCCTACCAATACAAATTCATTCCGTAGCTCAAACTTGTTTTTATTTTACGTACAGTTTAGTTTTGCTCGAAATGTAACAGGTTTTTTCATGATTTTGACACGATACCCATAACAACGAAGGCAGATTTGATAACTCCCTACTGATTTCATTTTAAAAGAAAATGTCGTCGTATCGATACGATTTGGACCCCCAGGGGTCGCGCAACAATTAATGATGTATTTTATGTTATTCAATTATTCTACAATTTGACTTGGATGTACATTCCGAGCAAAAACAATAAGACAGTACGAACATACATTACTATAATACAATATATTATATTAATAATTATTGTAACACTTACATAAAACTGTAACACTAATGTTTGACACTACACACCATTCAGCTACTCGAAGCGGGTATAAAAAATATTCTATGACCTCGGATATACACTAGTTCAATACACCTGACCTCGTGATAAAATCGTCAATTTTTAAGAATTTATCGTCGGTATATATTGTTCTACATCTTGATTTATCGTCGGTATATATTGTTCTACATCTTGATTTATCGTCGGTATATATTGTTCTACATCTTGATTTTGGTATTGATCAGTTTTAGAGCGATAAAGTCTTTATGATTTGTTTAATGTCTTGTGATATTACTGTTGCTTGATTCGAGGCAGCCTCTTAATACAAAATGGCGTTAGATTTAGCAATTTTCGAAGATGTTTTCTATTGCTGAGCAACAAAATAGATGCTGGCTGCCTCGTTTCAAGCAATAGATTTACAAATATTATTGTGATAAGTCTGTTTTCTATCTACTCATAATCAGTGAGCGGAATACTTAGCTACATTTAACTGAGCCTTATCTATCAGATAGTTCCTTTGAAACGGCAGTTTATTTATTATTAAGAGCGTGATGTAGGTAATAAAAAGGGAATTTGCAACGAATAAATAGAACATTGTAAAGAAATCTATAATTTTATTAACTTAAGGAAATAAATGGAAGGAATGTAAAGTGAGCATTTAAGATTACATATAAGAGGAAAAACCCAAAATTTCGCAAGCCATAGATAACATAGAAATACTAGAACTCGAACAAGTACATACATAATACAACTTATCAACAAAAGCAACTGTAGAAAATTTTTCGATAGACTCTGTCAAGATATAATCTTTATTGCATTCAAAATTGTCACCCGTAGACCCAATGCTTTGTAAAATAAACATATTTTTATACAGAACAATTAAAGAATATTCCTGAATTAGCAAAAGGTTTGAAAGGTCAGTGGCGCTCAACCTTTTTGAGCTACATGGAGGTTACACGTTACAGACCGCATTATGAATATTTCTTACGGCATGCAGGCCCCTAAAAATACTTGCCACACATTTATAAAGCAAACCTCCAAGTTATTTTGGCCACACCTTAAGCATAACTGGTTTAGAAAAACCGTTTAAAAAGTGTTTAAGTAGTTTTCAAACGTAAAGACAGATACTTTGCGAAAGAGACAGGTCTCGCATTATTCAGCCGCTAGAGCGAAACAACACAAATAATATCAGGCGATATAGTTTGATATGTACTCCAGTACATGCGTGGGCCTCGCCAAATTCATTATAATATCAAATTCGTATAAAAATTGTTTTCATTTCACTTTTAGAACTAATTTCCGAAACCCACTTCAATAGGTACTTTTGGTTTTGGAGCAATGGTACGTTTCTATTTGCGCAAAAGCGGTATTTTATTTATGATATTTGCTACCACACTGCGCAAATGCGGTAATTTTATTGTCAGATTAAATATTTTGATATTAATCTACGAATAAATTAAAGGAACTCTAGGATAGGCGTTTGTTGAAAAAAGCTTATACACATGCAACATTAATAGGACAATTTAAAAATATTACAAACGACTTTATAGCACGAAAAACGTACACAAGAAGGTCAAAATAATCTCAAAATTGAACGGGACATAATTAATTAAAAAATCTAATGGAATAATAAAAATCAAAACATTTCTCTCTACCATTGCTCCAATTCTTTTAAATCTAGTTCAACCATTCTGGCATAAGTCTGCCAGTAACCAATATCATTGGAGGAACGAGTTCTGGTTCGCGAAGGCGGGCGCCGGCCGCATCAAGTTGTTGTTCTGGCCTGTCGTGGGGCTCACGAAGTTGTTGTTCATGATGTTGTTCTGCATCATGAAGCCTCCCATGGGCATCTGAGGGGTCATCATGGGCAGTTGCTGGGGCACATGCGCCGGACTATTGGGGCTAGACTTTAGCTGGTTGATGGAAGGCGCAGGCCCGGCTTTAGGAGACCTGGGGGCCAGCAAGTTGTCTACATCAATGTTGATGGCCCCGGTGGTGTCCGCCCAGGTCGCCCCGAGCTTGGTTGTCGGCTTAGCGCTGGTTGCTGCCGGTTGCAGTTGCTGGTTGTTTGGCGCGATCGGTTGCAGGAGACCGACGGGTGTTGGTTGAATACCTGTGTGGATTTTTGAGTTGTTTATTGGTGTTTCCTCGGCAGATGTTCTTGATGAAAGTGTTAGGTTGCGAGTACGCGAGAGCGCAATTTCAGTTTTTTATACATATTTAGGTACCTTCCTGTGCCTCATATTTAAACAATTAAACTACACTTTTGCGTTCTCATGTACCGTTATTATGTTTACTTGAAGAATGGCGACTGAGCTATTCATTTAGTCTCGCAAACAGTGAAGCCGAACTTATTCCATTCTTGAAGCAAAACAGAAGTTATGTTCCAATAAAACAACAACATATTGATAAGTAATTATTTTATTGACGGTGGGTATATACATACATGTAGATCATCAGGAATCACTACAGTTCGCTGTAATAGCATCAATATTCAATACTTAAAACTAACACAGTTTAACATAGAATCTTGGCCTGGCCATCTGCCACTTACATCCGAAACGACAATCACTACTTACATAACTAGAACATTTGTTTTTTTAACAATAAACGGATATTTTTAAGTATCTGCCAATCTCTTTTCCATTATTCCGAGGATTTGTCCAGCGAAGACAGCGGCTTCAGACTTGGGTCCACCGAGTCTCATCGTCAAGTCAATGTTATTCAGACAATCTATCAGCCAAGCTCTTAGTTCCATCATGACATCCAAAAATTCATCTCTAAGGATACTTGAGGGTAGAGCAATCACTATTGCCGCTGATAAGGACAAGACAGCGGTCTGTATCTTGGGGTCGGGAGTGTACCGCATGTACAGCACGATCCTCACCACTTCCCAGCAGTACGCGGACACTTTGGGACAGTTCTTCGATGCCAACACCACATTCCCGACCACAGAGAGATATTTTAACAGCAAGATGTTGTCTATATCCTGTTTTAAATTGTGGTGACTTAAAGTCAGCTGTTTGTGACCAAAACCACCAAGTAAAGGGTAGAAGAAATAGTCTGAGACGCTCGCGAACCGATTTTTCTTAGCTTTTGAGAAGGGATGCGACCGCATTGTGTGGAAATATCTAGTTTTATTGATTAACCGTCGCCTTATTATCTCTTCGGCAGATACGTCTCCTTTTTTCTCACAAATCGTCTCAGTCTTCGGCGGTTCGACGTTTTTCTTCTTCGAGTACACATCAGCTATTCGGTTCACAGCCTCCGATAGTACATCTAGCATGAACACTTTAGTGGCGATCGAATACCGTCCCACGTCCGTGTGTATCTCTTTACATATGTGTTCAGCCGCTACTTCGGGTCTTTCACAAACTATTGCCACACATGTATTGAATTTTATTTCGTCGAAGTTATCTATTTGGTATTTAGCGTCGAGGTGTACGAATATGTCTAGTAGCTCTATGGCTACCGTAGCGTCTTCATCCCTCAGTTGTTTTTTTACCAATTGTTCCGCTACCTGTAGACTTCCTTCGAATAATTCTACGTCTGACGCTTCCGCGATCAGTTCTATTAAATCTCGTAAATATTTAGGATGTTTCTTAGCGCTCGCTGGTACGTCATTGCTCAAGTCGTAAGGTACTAAGTCATCATCCGAATCCAAATCCTCTTGCTTGCCATCAAGAGCGTCCAATTTAACAGATATTATAGTTTTTACTATTTCTTTAGTCTGTTCGGGACCTTTGACAGCGCAACTAACTATGGTATTGTGAATTCTAGAATTTTCGTCATCAGCGAATTTGCGAGCGATGGTATCTAAAGTCCTTTTTAAATTCAATGCTCTTGGCACGTAATTGTTTGGACCTCTCCGCCTATGGTCTATAAGACATCGTTCTGATAGATCTTTTAGACTATTGTAAATCTGTACGCAAACGTCGCCCATATCTCCGTAATGAAATTGTAAGACTGACTTTTTATCGGTTTCTAACTCCGACATTATTTTTAGTATGATTTCTACGGTGGCGGTTCCGACGCATCGGAATTCTGGGGACATAACGTCTAAGTGCTTCCCCATACCCCTCAACAGTATATTTTTAAGCTCGCTGGTCTTCCAAACGGATTTACTCCACAGAGACATGGTCACTCGGTACCTAACGGCGAGAATAAGTAACTGAGCTATATAGATATGTTCATTCACGTTGGCAGTATTGGCGAGCCTGACGTCGGCCCACACCGTGGCCATCCTGATGATAAAATCATTCATATTTCCTTCAGAATTCTTCGTATAAGACAAATAATACAACAGGTTTTCCTGTATACTTGTTTCTTTAAAATCTTTAGGTTTTACGTAGAAAGGAATCTTATAGCTTAGTATTTCTTTCCAATCTTTGTTGGTCTCGAAATTATCTCCTATAACATTGTAGATGATTTGTTGATCAGCTTTATAGTGTATGGGGCATCGTTTCAAAAGAATAACGCATATATATTCTATAGCTTGTCGTGATAAGTGTCTTAGTAGTGTTTGTATGAGCCTCCTTTTCACGTATCTATTTGGTTCAGAGGTGTCCGCCCATCCCGACAGTATATCAACGAAGCTAGCTATAACGGGGGACTCCCCGCTCATGTAATAGTTCGTTATGACCTTCGACAGTAAGTGCGACAGGCATTTTATATTATACTGTGTGCCTTGGTAGAAACTGCTGTCGGACATAAAGTCAATTACTCTAACAATGTGAAAGATTAAATAGTAAGAAAAATTCTCGTGAGAAAACCCTTTCGGGGTATCAGTTTCTAGTCGATTGGCAACCCTTTGCGGCAGTGTTGCCAGTAATTGCACATAATTCTCCCACGCATTCTCTATTTTGTACACCTCAGTTGGCTGGTCATTTGGGCGACTACAGTCCACTATCGCAGTGAATATCATATCACTTTTAATGTACGCCATAAGTATTTCTGACAACGCCTTTAAGGTGACAACGTCCCTTTCCGTCTTCAAGAACCCGCATAGAATGGATAATATTTCATGACTAACTTCGAAACTTTCTTCGATGGTGAACAGTCCGATGATTTGAGGTCTGCAGGCGGGCCACTGTGGGAGCAAAATCCTAACTATGGTAGTCAGAAGTTCCGTATACGTATCTAGAAGTTGGGGCGTGAGTAGGACCTCCTCGATCTTGCTAAGTCTCTGCACGGTGATGGGTCCGGGCAGTATCGCTAGAACATCCCGGAGGCAGTTTTCAGTTGATTTCAGGTCTTTTTCAGTCTTAATGGTCTGTCTGTCGTGCAAGCGTTGAATGGCGCGTTTCATGGCTAGCTGACACGCCGGGTTCGATTCGCCTGCAAAGAAAAAAATCCTGAAAGTGTCCAAAAATGTGGGTACATCTTTTTTATTGTCACACATGCACTTTTGTAAAAGAAAACGAAATTAAAAACGCGTGGTATAGTTTCTGTTGTTTTTTTTTATACCGGATTTATGATAGATTCCCTTACATGACAAAAGGTCATGTAATGAACCTTCCAATTGATTTTAATCGAAAATCGTACGCGCTCAATAAAACTGATTTTTCCGAGTAGAATCAATAAAACGATAAATTATTTGGTACGCGGAAAAACACGAGTAAAAACGATTGAAACAATCAGTGACGAATGTTTTAGGGCTGAGTTCAATATGTAATCGGATAACTTTTGTATGAGGAATAAATATGGATTTTCGTCAGGTTTGGTACCTAAATAACATATACAACGTGTAACAGAATAAACACAATACCTGTAAAGGGGTCACTGTACTCATAATTACGAACAACTTTTACTATGGGACCAACACTAAAATCTAAAAAAAAAAAATTACTGCCACATACATTTATGTGCTCATAACTCGACAAAATGTACTGAACAGCTGTTTTTTTTTGGCGATTTCGTGGTTTGTCCCATAGTTAACTTTTTGAACGCCAGAGCATAAACGCACCGTCGTGCCCTCGACGCCAAGCCACAAATTGACCGTACATTTTGTCACATCTTTGTGACGTTTGGCGTACAGGGCACGCGCTTGCTTGTCATGTATACGTGACAATGGCGTTCAAAAGGTTAAAGTTGTTCAAAATTATGAGTACAATGACCCCTTTTCAGGTTTAGCGTTTATTTAGTTATACCTACGTTGTATTATGTCAAACGATAATTTTTATTCTCCAAGTAAAAGTTATCTGACGATTGAAAATCGTAAACTGTCGCCGATTGTTTCTGGCATAATGTAAAAACTAATCAATACAAATGAATCATAGTACACAAAGCAAGGAAATAAAAACACGAATAATTATTTATCTTAGGTATCTACGACACATTCATACATTGAAATTACGATCAAAACAGACGTAAGCAAATAATAAAATAATTTTTATATACCCTACAGTACATTGAAACACATACAAAGTGTAACCAGAACAACGCAGAACCTGAAAAGGGGTTATTGTACTTATTATGAAGGACTTTTACGATACGTCCAATCCAAACACTAGAAAATCAATGTGCTGTTCAGTACATTTTGCCGAGTTATGCAAACAAATAAATGTACAGGACGGTGAATGTTTTTTTCGCGATATCACTGTTGGTTTCATTGTAAAGTAGTTCAATACCCAAGTACAAGTAGTACAATGACCCCTTGCAGGTTTTGTTTAATCTAAAAAATATAAAGATACAAGACATTGATTCTCCTCAAAAATATTAAATTTTTGATAAAAATAATGTCTTGATTCCTTCATCTAAAACTGATATTTTTTTGTTATCTACACAGCTCAGTTTTATATATTTTATATTATTAAAAACGCCATAGGCCACCATTACAAATGTGTTTACAAAATCATAAATCCAAGAGCAAATTAACTCATTGAATGAATATTTCATGGCATCATGGTGAGAAATGTATTGATGATTTTAATAAAGGTGTAACAGATTAAAAAGAGGTCATTGTATTCATAATTATGAACAACTTTTACTACGGGACCAACTATGAAATCGCGATTAATTAAATTCAGGTTTTTCCTTTAATCTGCTTTACCTTGTATTTGTTATGTTGGCGAATAATTTAAGTGGACTGTAGACGGCAAAATATAAAAATCTTGGACATTACGCCTAAAAACATATTGAATAGTCATTAAAACATGAAGTACGAGTTAGAACATTATAAGTGGCGCTGGAGTGTACGAACTGACCTGGAGTGAGCGCGGGCTGCAGCTGTGACGTCAGCGACGACAGCGGCGCCGCCGACAGCTCGCTCAGCAGCTCCAGGTTGGACGACGCTGGCGACGCTGATGTTGCTGGGGGACATATCGACACTTAAAACAACTACCAAAACGCACAACTTTACCTAAATGGTGTTAGCATGGCCAGAGCGGTTGTTGACCTACATTTATTGACATTCGTAATTTCATACAGCAAAAGCTGGCCTATCCACTTTTATCGTGATTCTCATTATTATTTAACTACTGGAAAACGATACATGGTTTATTATTCGGGTTGCTACGTAGACATTTGGGAAAGGGCAATAACTATTTTTGCCATACTAAAAATACTTCATTTAACAAAAATTATTATAGATTACGGTAGATATGAAAACATAAATATCAATGGTCGATCAGTGACAACATTGCCATGCAACACACTGGGTTGATCTGAAATGTCGTTATTTTTTATCCACAGTCAAGGTATTTGGGGCACCTAAGCCCTACAACTTATGCACCGAAAATGTCATACCGCCATATTAATACTTCAGTTATAAGTAGTTATTGTAAAATTATATCGAAATTAATTGGGACCGAATGTCGGAAACATACTCTCGGGATACAACGTAAGTAAAATAAACATATGTGCCATTCCAGAATATAAACAACGTGTATCAGAATAAACGCAATACTTCTTATGGGTTTATTGTACTTTCTCATTATTATAAACAACTCATAGATATAATAAACAAGGAGATATGTATGTAGACGAAAATGTATCGGAACCCTATGTCTTCACATCATCCCCGCCGTACGGCAACTACTACACATGCAATTCAGTAAAAGCAATAGATACGCAGTCGCGCACACGCCCACATTTCTTAAAACAGAACGTACTACACAATCAATTATAAACCTTATCCCTTCAGACATAGCGTGTATTTACCATGCACCGTACAACTTACTCACACAATAACAACGGACGCTTTCGTTGTGCTGTGCAAAAGCAATTTATTTTACATATAGGTACGCTAGTGATTGACTAAATCGGAAAGTTATCGAATGTTACATTTATTAGTACAAAAAAATGTTTTGGGTCTTGAAAATTAAATAAATCATGTCCAGAAAATATTATAATAAAAATAAACAATATGTAGCTAAAATTTTTTATTAAAACTAAAACAGTAAAAATCCGATTACGTTGGTTTAGGCTGTCACAGCGTATTGAAACAGCTGGTTGAACCCTACTACGGCGTTTTCTCACTGACCCGTAAAGTGGAGGTATTTGTGCAGCACTTGACGCTTTGATATTACTGGGGTGGCATTTTTTTGTCAAATAGTGTAATCTTAAAATTCATATATTTTTCCATGACTGCTTTACGCATTTCTCTACTACGCTGTAAAATAATCAAAATAAGTAAAAAACATTATTTCACATCGATGTTCCAACCGGGTTAAAATGGTTGACAAATTAAAACTTAAACTATAATAGCAATATTGCATTCATCTATCGACATTATTGTCGATAGCCTACGTTAGTGGATCTGCACAAGCACATCACTAACTCGTCGCAAGAAGCAGCGGCCGGTCTACGCGATGCATCTGCTTAATAGAGTATCGTTTTATGATTTTTACATTGCTTGTCCAGTCACTTAGCGGCAAACTTAGGTAGTGGTTAAGGAGCAATGTATTTATTGCAAAATAGTACAGTCGAAGGGATTTTTGAAAACAAAAATAACATAGTAATATTTTACGATTTGTTGTTTTTCATGATTTTAAAGACAAATATAGTAAAATACTTATATTTATATATAGTAAGTGATTCTATGATGTATAAAGTTTTGGTTTAGGCTTCGGTTTCTACGAGAAACCACTAAACAACACGGCATTCTTATAATTTGTCTCGATCGATTTGAAAGCGCACTAGTTCGCGAAGACGGCCATTTGCCTATGACATGGTCAGCTGGCCCATGTCGCGCGGACTCCGACACGCCCCCTTGCCACTTCTCCTGTTTTTTATATTTCTATGGAACAACTTGTACTATGGGACCAAACCCGAACGCGAAAGAAAAAATCACAAAAATGTAAAAATGTATCACTTATAATGTGTATTTGATAAGGTACTTCATCATCATCTTCCTGCCCTTATCCCATGTTACTTGAGGTCGGCGCAACACGTTTTTTTCTTCCATTCTGTCCTGTCAGCCGTCACGCTATCACTAACTCCCTTTTCATATCACTCCTAACACAATCCATCCATGTTTTCTTTGGCCTCATCTCCCTGTCCATCCATATCAGGTAATACAAATAATTTTGATAAGATAGTTTCTACCTTTACCTTAATACTAATATGAATTATAACGAAACTTTTAATCAGTTGTTTTAATGAATGTTATCAGTTGTGTTTAGAGTAAGTTATTGCCCTACTGGCCTATATGTAAAATTCTATCATCACTATTTGAAAGGTCCATTTCGAGATTTAAATCAGTTAAATATTATGTAGGTCTGGGAAAAGGCGGGGTTGGCCATAAATAAAATATGTAAACTTATCTAAGTCAAAATCATTAGGCGAACATAATCAATCAGTAATAAATAAATATCTGTGTCAGTTAAAACTCACCTGTTGGCAAACTGCTCGTATTACTAGCGCTCGAACTCAGCAAACTGTTGCCCGTATTCATTAGGTTATTGCCCGAACTCATCAAGTTATTGCCCGAGTTCATTAGGTTGCCCGGGTTCATTAGACTATTGCCCGAGTTCATCAGACTATTGGTCGAGCTCATGATATCATTGGTATTGGTTTCGGTGAAAGCGCTGGTAAAGTCAGCGAACCCTTCGTTATTGTTGGCGGGCGGGCCGAACGCGTTCGTGAAGTCGCCGAACTCGTTCGACACTTTGCGCGGTAAGGGAGGCTCTTCGGCTCTGGAATTGAATGAATGATAAGTGTTAACATTTAGAATAGTACAATATTTCAGGTTGCACGGATTCATCCGGAGATGGGCGAACATCGTGACACACAAGCCGCGTAGGACAGCGGCGAGGCAGAGCCCTGCCAAATTAAATTATAGATAGCGGCAGATATACATATTCTGTGAAAATTTCAACTGTCTCCCTATTCCGATTCACGAGATAAAGCCCGCTGGCTGACAGACAGACGGACGGACAGACAGCGGAGGTTGGGACCCTACAAATGTCGTTAGACGTCCACCATACCTCGGATCGAAGTCATCCAGCACGACGCCGCCGCTGGCCAGGCTGGGCGGAGAGGGCGGCGCCGCACACGTCTTGAACAGGTCGTCCAGCAGCTCCTGCGACTGCTGCCTGGGGGCGGCGCCCGGGGCTCCCGGGGCTCCCGGGGCTCCCGGGGCTCCCGGGGCTCCCGGGGGGGACGACTTGCCGTACGACGCGGCTGCTCCTGGGGGGACGTTATATAGGTTCATAACATTTAATTACAAATCTGATATGATATAAATACGGTATTTCTACATACAAACAACAGAGCAAGAAAGGGATCAGTCAGGAGTCGATAAAGTACGCATCTACACAGATGGCTCAAAAACTCCAAAGGGTTCAGGGGCTGGCGTATACTCCTTAGACCACAACATTAACTTTCACCTACCACTAGGAGAACACAGCTCGATATTTCAATGCGAGTGTGTCGCCCTAACACAAGCCGCAACAGCCGTAAATTGTCTAGGGATACACAACTACGCAATTAGATTCACATCTGACAGCCTGGCTATGCTCAAAGCCCCAGAAAACAAACAAACTAATCTTTGAGGGTCATCTCGCCCCGGAGAGTATTTTGCTGTCTTACAGTATCACCCTCCAGTGGATCAAGGGACACAGTGGACCCTAGGCAATGACGCCGCGGACGAGCTTGCTAAGAGAGGTTCCGAGATGGCAGTGCTAGGCCCGTACCCACTCCGTCCCCTACCTTTCTCGCAGTTTCGTACATAGATTCGCCAGAGATCTACTGTGCTTCATAACAACAAATGGTCACGGGCTACAGACTGCAGGCAGTCAAAAAAAGTCTACATCCCAGACTAAAAAAACGACTACTCAGCCTTAGAAATAACCTCAAAATAATAATAATAGGGACAATTACGGGCCAGTGCCCCCTTAACAAACATCTCTGTAACATAGGCGCCACAGACAGCCCACTCTGCAGGGGCTGCCTTGTCACCCACGTCATCGTGGAATGCGAGGCCGAGGCTACCCAACGTGAACTAATCCTCGGAACGGTGAGGCCTGTGAGGCTCCCAGGAAGCTTCTGTGCTTCTGGGCGGAGCTAGGCTGGCTAACTTAGCCAGGACACCTACGCACAACAGACCGAATGGGAGTCTAAGTGCGGAGAACGGAGTCCCTACTCTGCTCTACTAGCGTATTTCTAGGTCACCGTACTCCATCGTCATCGCTTACCATCAAGTGAGATAGTGATCAAAAGTGACTTCAAAAATACTGCTTTATCCGTCATCATTTCAGCTGAAAAACGAACGCGTTTAGATATAAACCGCCCCGACAACATTGGTCATCAATCTGCTTGACTTTTGCCAACTATATTAGGGTCGGCTTCCAGTCTAAGAGTACCAGTATTTTACATGGCGCGACTATCTATCTGACCTCTACAACACAGTACCTGGATAATACAATACTCCTTGGCAACACTATTGCCAGTTTTCTTAGCTTACCATAGACTACCCGTAGCGACTGACAAAGATCTAAAAATTACAACCTTTTGAACACCAGAGCATAAACGCATCGGCGTGCCTCCGACGCCAAGCCACAAAATCTCCATTCTTTCTGTCACATATTTGTGACATTTGGCGTATAGGGCACGCGCTTGCTTTTCATGTATACGTGACCATGGCGTTCAAAGGTATTTTCCCAGACACAGCGGAGTTTCGGTAATATTAATTAATATGCCGGACGCTTGCCGAAGTCGGTATCCACAAACTGACTGCGGCAAGCGCTGTTTAACCTTGAAGATCGAACCATGCGGCTGTTATTATTTAGCAATTGATATATATTTGAAAGAAAATAAAATAGATAGATATGTTACCCAGATCAATCTTCTTGACAGGCGTGCTAGGCTTCTGCTTGGCGGGGCTCTTGAGGTTGATGCTGAAGGCTTGCGGCTTGCGCTCGGAGCGCTCCGCTCGCTCGGCTCGCTCGGCGGGCTTGGCGTTGCGCTCGGACGGCGCGTCCAGGCGCAAGGCGCGGATGTCGTCGAAGGTGAGCGCGCGGGGAGGGCTTGAGCTTACTACTTCTGAGTCGCGGTATACGTTTTCTCTGCAAAATTAAGAAATTATTGTTGTTACTTTTTGGGTCACTAATTTCTGCAAGCTGTCTGAAATTATCCCAAGGGAACATTCTCCCGGAATCAAAATTGCCATTTGCTATTCCAGACTATAATCTCAAATTTCATACATATCCGTTCAGCTGTTCACCCATCCAAACGGATTTAGGATAGTATAGCCAAGAGAATTAAGTCTTCTCTTCTTCTCGAGATGATGGTTAACAGTTTACGATTGTATTCATGCACTAACAGTAGCTGAAAGGTCATGTTTGCCTTACAAACATGATGTTTCAGCAAAGTACAGATGTATGGGCATTTGGAGTACTCCACTCTTGATTTAAAGAATCCCAGGTTGAAGCGACGAAGTTGATCACGACACCCAGACTCTGGCAGGGAATTTCACTCCTTAGCTGTACGCACAATGAATGTCCATCATGTACCTGTGGCACATCAGGTGTGGCTCATGTTCTGAACAGGGTCACTCACATGGGGATGTCGGATACCATTTATGGGTTCATAAAACTACATTTCGTTGTAGTTGTACATAGCTGGTGTAACTTACTTCTGAGGTTTACGCTCTCGCGGCGGTCCGTGGCTGTAGTCTCCGTCCGAATCCTCTCGTTCGTAGTCGTCTTCATCGTTCCGCTCTTTTGGCTCCTCTGGAAAGTTAATAACAGATTTGAGTACTACATTTTTGAGAACCCAATGTCAGGTTAATGTCGATAAAGAAGAAGAGTGGGCTGTGTCCCAGCGGTATCATAAGTAATGCAGGAGGCGACTGACCCCAGGCGGGCTGCCCGCGGTCGCTGTAGTGTCCCCAGCCGCCGCCGCGCGAGCCCATCACCGCGGCGTCCGACGACATGCCTGCAACAATACAACATGCTGCACTTATACTGCACTACATCTCACAGCCCCGGAGGTACGCTGCTTGGAATGATGGCCGCCATGCCTGGAAGCAAAATGGTCCAAAACAAGACTAAGTTGTGGGACCGGACCCCTGATCTAAGTTATACCTTTTGACGTAAAAGATTGAGGAGACCATATTAATCAGTTTAGTCTCTCCAGAGTCTAGTACTTCCCACAATTTGTTTTTTGATAATATTCATCATCATCATCATCATCCACAGCCCGACTTCGCCCACTGCTGAGCATAGGCTGGTTAGCATAGGTTTTTACTATGTTTTTAATGAGGTGTACAATAAAGTATATAATAATAATAATAGGCCTCTCTTCTCTTGTGCCAATCCCCACGTTCCTGTGCTAGCCTCATCCAGGTTCTACCCGCGATGGCAACAATGTCGTCCGCCCATCTCACCATCGGCCAATCAACACTTCTTCTTCCAGTCCTCGGGTGCCAATTAATAATATTAATTTAGACTAACTTTTGCAAATGGTTCCACCCGCAACAAGGTAAAAAAATATATCATATCCAGGCTAAGGACAAATTTGTTGAGGCGTGACAGATCAACAAACAATCTTTCATAATTTTGTAGTAGAACTAGCTTCTGCCCGCAGCTTCGCTTGCGTTAAAGTAGCCTATATATACGTCCCAATCCAAGGTCCCAATCCCAACTATCTCTGTACCAAAATTCATCAAAACAGGTTCAGCGATTTGGGCATGAAAGAATAACAAAGCAACAAAGAAACTCACTACCCTTTTCACAATAATATTTAGGATTGGGATTGTAGGATTTGCCCATGTGACAGTCGAAAATGGTCCCTCAGCTACATACGATTGGGAAGTATCCTATGTTCTAATGTAGACCTTATCTACCCGTGTTAAGGTCGGCTCGGGCCTGTTAGTTAAGAATTAAATGTGCGTTTGTAACTGACCCTGACCTATATACTTGTCCTTGTTCTTCTTCGCCTTCTTGCGCTCCTCTCGCAGTTTCTCATCGTCCTGGATGAAGTCTATCAGCTCTCGCACTTTGTGCCTTATGTTTATACCCTGAAAATATATTATTGCACATTATTATCTGGCTAAAACAACCATTTATCGATTTCAACTGCCACCCATTTATAGCGCAAATCAAATAATTGATTAAATCAAATCTTTTTGGAAATACTTTCAGTGCGTACAGCTAAGGAGTGGAATTCCCTGCCGGGGCCTGCGTTTCCTGATAGCTACAACCTGGCGGTCTTTATGTCAACAGTGAACAGGCTCTCTCTCTCACATCATCGCTTACCATCAGGTGAGATTGTGAAACGTGACTGTGCGGTCGAGTTATCGGTCTGCACAAATCGCTTTGCACCCATTAATCGATAATTGCGAACTGGACCAATTCCGAACTAGCTAATTGCGAACTGGGCCAATTGATAATTGGACAGTTTGACATTTTGCATACGCCTAAACGGTCCCAGCAGTGACCACATTATAGCCTGATTGACATAATTCGCACCCCCGGTGCGACACTGTTACTTATGCAAAAATTGCAATGAGTTAAATATATAATAACTGTCCTAAAGCACCCCTTTACTTGGTGCGATAACGTTACTTTCGTAGTACACATAGTTTGACGTTGTAGTATAAGCTATTCATCTTTTCTAAATCTTGAAATATCATTATTTTTTGAGATGTCAAAGTTTTAAATGCTTCTCCTGAAAAATTGCTTTTTTGCATAAGTGACAGTGTCGCACCTGGGGTGCGATATGCTTACACTTCACCCAAGCTTACACGGTGGAAGGTTTACAGAATCTCACTACTGATCCTCAATACAAGTAAACGTTTGTTCCTCACCTGATCTTTCCCCACATCATCAACGTATGTGTAGTTCTCCAGTGAGCGGAGGTCGTATATGTGTTCTCTTGCCGAGGTCACTACTCTTTCAGAGCCGTTGCGTACCAAGTAGCTCAGCAGAAGCAGGCACTGGAACACAAATAATGGATTCGTGAGTTCAAGTTGCGTTCAAACATTAAAGCTCATATTCCTGTTTTGTTAGAAGTCCCATACAAATGTGTGATCCTAAAGCAGCAACAAATTACAACTCTTGGAAAATTCTGAATGAATAACCTTAATTCTGAATGAATAACCTTCCATATCAATACTCAATAGTTTTATTGCATTCCACATGTATTCTTAGGTGGTCAAAAATAAAAACATTCGAAGTTACTACTTACAACATCAGCTATCTGACAGTGACAGTCCCGTAAAAATTTGTCCAGCTATTGCAGAGATTAGCGGGAACAAACAGACAAAAAAAAAATGTTTTTTGCTATGGGTATTTATCGCAACTGCATTTAGAAGATAAGTGTTATTTTGGTATTACAAACAAAGACTTCAGTTTTATTTTATGGATGGGAAATCATCAAATGACTCCTTCCGCTCTGAGCGGAGCGGAAGGGAGTATGGGTGTGTACATAAAACTGCGCATCGCAAGAACCTGCGAGCTCGCACGTCGCGTCGCAAGAAATTGATTCACAAATCTTCCCCAAATCTTTGTTTCTTTTGCCTGTATCTCCTAAGCAATAACCAAAGTGCACACTTCTTTTTACGATCCATGTCACGACCTAGTTTTCAAAATACGTCCAGTACGGTTGACGGTTGTCGATGGAATGGTATGGGAATGGTCACCTAGGGAGACAGACGCCTTGCCGCACGAAATCGCATCGCAGCAATTCGTGTCGCAAGTTTAGTGTTGCGAATTCGCATCGCGTCGCATCGCAGTTTTATGTACAAGCCCTATCAGGCTCTTACTGACTAAGGGCGCCCACACAAAACCGCGATGCGATGCGATACGACGCCGCAATCGCAGGAACTTGTACGTGCGAGCTCGCAGATATTCGTGATGCGTTGCGAATTCGCAGTTATGTGTGGGTTTAAACCCATCTGTGTTCCTCCGAATGCCCTTTGCGTTCCAGGGCCGCGGTGACTCTTTCGAACAAATTCCGCAACCAAGATGTATAGCATTCAATATATACTATTGTAGTCGATACAAAGATAACAATACAGTATTGCATCAAACAAAACGCAGTACTATTGTCAATACAAACATTGGACATGATCGAACAGCATACTAATGACTTTTTAAATTAAAAACATTGTAAGGCAAGACTCACGCACGATGACTCCGCGCGATACCCTTAGATAATCGTTTTACCACCTTGGATAACTGGTAGATAATGTGAAATCAATGATAACTCTATTTATCGTGAAGCGTTTATTGTGATGGATGACACTCACTTGTAAAACTTGTCTAAACTAGATGTTGATAACTTCTTGATACTTCTAAGTACAATAGAACCCTGCTGCATGGAGCATTTTTTAACGCGATTCAGGGTCGCTCATGATGTCATGACAGATCGTGATTTAATCAATTTGGGTGGAGGCTAGGTAGATAGATTGGCTATTTAACGTAACTACACATTACTTTTTAATGTCGATGTTTAATTCAATGTTTGTCAAATCCAAAAACAGTCTTCGCACTGGGTCCTGAGGACTTTTTTACTATTGGGTTTTTCGATATGGCTCTGTTGGCACTGGATACACCCATTCGAGATTAACTGTAATGTCGAACGCGACCCACGGGTCAGGGGGCTCCTCTCTAAGCCCGAAGTCCGTCGTTTCGGGCTTAGTTGCGGGCGCGTTCTAGTCCGTATCACCTAACCACTAAGAATTAATGACAACACGTGTTGTCATTCATTCTTAGTTCGGGTTCGGAACTAATCGTAAGTCCGTAGCCCCCCAGTCCATTGATTTTGACTAGGATCTGATTTGATTTTGACTTTGGATCGCGTTCTAGATTTACTGTGTACGGGCGGCCTTAGGACTTTTTTTTAGGGATGGGAAATCATCAAATGACTTCTTCCGCTCTGGTTGGAGTGGAAGGGCGTGTCAGACTCTTACTGCCAAAAACCCATACGTGTTCCTTCTAAAGCCTTTTGTGTTCCAGGGCCGCGGTGACTCTTTAGAACAAATTCCGCAACCCTGAGGCCTTAGGACTTTTTTTTTTTTTTTTTTTTTTATTTTTTTTTTTAAGGATGGGAAATCATCAAAATGACTTCTTCCGCTCTGGGTGGAGCGGAAGGGCGTGTCAGACTCTTACTGACTAAAACCCATCCGTGTTCCTTCTAAAGCCCTTTGCGTTCCAGGGCCGCGGTGACTCTTTCGAACAAATTCCGCAACCCTGGCAGGCTCTGGCCCTAGCGGGCCCCGTCCTCTTTGCTGACATCTCTTTGAGGCGCGCGTGAAACACAACGCGCCATCGACCCGGGCCTGGTGGTGATCGGACAGCGAGCCACCCAACGCTCGCCGTCCGCAGGCCCGAGGCCTTAGGACTTAACGACCGAATTCGGTCGGTAGGCGATCGGTAAGTAGTATGTCGAGACTTCCCGCCCTGGTCTCACCTTGTAAGTCCTGCGCCAATGGCTGCGGTTGTCGTGCAGCATGCGGCGCCACAGCATGGACATGACCTCGGGGAAGTGTTCGTACGTGAACGTGGCCAGGGCCAGCTCTTGCATCTGCTGGCCGGTGGGGCCCCACGCCTCGTCCGAAGTCGCTTCTCGCACCTTGCCTTCGACTTCTGTGTAGTTCATTACTACGTTTGTGCTGTAACAAGAACATGTTTTTGTGTTAATGTACTGAAACACCTGAGGACATTACTATTGCTTAAAGACTTTGTATTCTCATATCGCTGACAATCCTTTGGTTCAGGATCCATTTAAGTAGGTATGGATCTACGTTAACGGTTTAAAAAAATCCGTAAGTACTCACGCAATTCGGAAACCTGTGTCTTGGTCAATCTCAGTTTTTAATGGATAAATCCATAGAATAATGTCTAACCGTCGATATAAAGGGTAAAGAAACTCAGAAAGAAACGTTTAAAACAAATTACAACGTTTATTGGCACCTAATTGCACTGATAGGCAGCTTGCACACATGTGTCATGTTAATATATATGTTGCATTTAACAATGCAAACAAATTGTCTTGCATACTTCTACAGTCAGTTGATTGTCTTGCATAATATTCAGAGTTAGTATAGTTCGCAATCGCAAATATCTTTCATGGTCATATAAATAAAAACATGATAACTTTTATTAGTATCTCGATCAATTCACAGTGGAGTGCGAAAACGGGTAATATTGATTTTGAATAAAATATTCTCCGAAACGAACTTATGTCGAAGAGATATAATGTAGAAAAAATCTTCTATTTTTATGAGGTTTTTTGCTAAGTATTAAGCTTAAAATTAAGCTGAAGTTTGCTTCAAAAACAAATCTATGTCAAGTTAAATGCAAATATATCCAAACATTCAAGACTGTTGACCTCGGTAGTAATTTGTTTACTAAAATTAATTCCATCTTACACATCATTCTACGTGTTTGGAGTTACCAAAAATAAAACTATGACCCACTCTCCGCGGAAGTTTTTTCTCACTCACTGTCAGGCTACTTTTGGTGAAAATTATTTTCATGAGGGCTTAGGTTATGCAGGAAGGCTTCATCTTAAATACGGGTATTCAGCCTACACTACACATTATTGGGAAAAAGGCTAGGCAGGAGATAATTTCAATTTCTTTAAGCCCGCTTTCGCAGACCAGTTTTTTTTTATATTCTTGATGTACGAAGTCTGATTTGACAGCACGATACAACACTGCTTTACTAGTAAATATGAAAGAGACATGAAATAAATCTCTTTCGCACTTAGTGGTAAAGCTCTAAGAAGTCGGAGTCGGAGAAGTCGGTCTAAAGAAGTCGAATTTGACAACTGAGTAGAGAGGGATAGAAGACTATCCCTCTCTACTCAGTTGTCAGATCCGACTTCTTAAATTGTCACGAATATACTGTCAGTTGCTAACTTGGGGCCGTTACCTGTTTGAAACTAACCTTATGTTCGCAACTACCTCTGAGTTAAAAGATTACTCTGGTTTGCGCAAGTGGTTCTTAAAGGCCTATTTCTATGAACTGCACTACCGAGCCTCAGAAAAAGTTCTAGGTGCTGACTGAATCAAACGCTACGATACATACAGGCGTCAGACGTAATAACAATGTCCACGTCATAATAACGCTTACACCTTGAACTTGAATGCTTAACGGCATAATTTATGGTTTATTGTGTGGAGGTACCGAGGTACTCAGCTGTACTAGGCTACCATGAATGACTAGTAATACTGTGCTAAACAACAACAAAGAAACTCCCCTTTCCTAATATCATGTCGGGGTCGGCTTCCAGTCTATCCGGACGTAGCTGAGTACCAGTATTGTTCGTGGAGCGACTCCACAACCCAGAAGCTGGGTTAAAATATACCCCTGCCCAGCCTGGTGACAGATTTTTTGGCTTCGGACTACCGTAGCGACTGAGAAAGATCTAAAAATGATAGTCAGGACCAACGTCCCTAGTTTCAAAAATTTACAACATTATTCCCGAAATTAAAAAAAAATTGCCCTTATTAAAGTTTAAGAAAAGTCTCTACTCGCTATTAATTGAAAAATGTTATTAAGTATAGTATAGAGGATTTTATTAATGAAAAAAATCAATATTTCACGTGCAATAAACATTTGATGTGCTTACTTTTAAAATATTTTAAGACAACTGATCTCTTTTTAAGCGTCTTTATAATTTTAGATTTTATTAAGATATTTATTAAGTTAAAATATTATCTTTCTTGTAAGTACTTAATTTAGTTTTTTTGTTTTATATATAGTTTATAATTTGCTGTTATTTTTTTCAATATTTGTACGCCTTCACGGCAAAACATAGCGCCCTTAAACCTAAGACCTTTATGTAAATACCTATGTTTCTCAAATTCTGATTCTGATTCTGATTCAGGGATCTCGGAGGAGTCGCGGTATGGAATGGATGGTCACCCTAAGCTTTTTTTTGTGAGTGGCTTATCGCAGTTCAACCTATGAGGTTGTCGACTGCTTAACCGGGCTTGCCTTAATATAATATTAAAGCCTCCAGCCAGGGCTTGTAAAAAACTTACAAACTAAGCGACTACACGCTAAAGGCACCCCCTGTGGGGTACGGGCCTCGGCTTAGGGCGTCGCTGGGGAGAGGACAGCTAGGGACGGGCTGGATCGAACTTGAATTATTATTAAGGGGCGAATTTAAGACTAAGGGCTGGCTCGAGCAAGGGTCGGGCGGATTTTGACGGGGACGTCGCGGCGGGCCTCGGCGGCGAGGGCGTTTGCGAAGAGTGCTGGTCTCTTTGCGACTCTCTTGGAGGAGAGTGGTAGAGTCGTCGGGCGTGGTCACCCAAAGCACGGTAAAAATAATTATCTTATAGGGAAAGTGCGCGGCGTTGACTATGCCATCTAGTGTTGCATATTCGAAACTTTAACGTTTAGAATACTTGACGTTGACGCTTGTGCTGCCACCTATAGTTCTTGCACGCAACTTTTATGTGCTATCTAGCGTTGCATATTTGAAACTAATAAGTAAAATATACTTGACAATGACATTTTTGTGCTGCCACCTATGTTCCTGCACGTTCCCTATAATATAACCTAAGCAATAATATACGTAAAGAAGTAAAATTAACTATTTGTAGGTCGTAATCGCTGGAAGTTCTGATCCGAGAACAATATCGCTATAGGCTACTTTAATCCCGGTAAAATGTAGATTCCTGTCGGATGGACCACTGAAGCGAATTAACGGGAAAAACATACCCTCCCGTGGCAGTCGGGGAAAAAGCAAGTCTGAACATAAAACAAATTCTTGAAGCAGTTTTCAACGCCAAATTCAACTGATGTTAGAAAACATTTCTATTCTATTTCATTCATTTTCAATTCTTTCACTATACAACATGTAACAAAATAAACGCAATAAAGTGTAATTAAAATCGACTCCCCAATCCATTTCTGTGCGCTCGATAAAATGTACTGAACAGAACATATTTTTTTCGCGATTTCGGTGTTGGTCACATAGTAAAAGTTGTTCATAATGATGAGTACAATGACACCTTAAGAGGTATTGCATTTATTATGTAACACGTATAACATGTCAGATCAATGATGTTTGTTTGTGATTCATAATAACAAGGAAAAGCTGATAAATTATTTTGAATTTGCCGTTTCTATTGAATACCTTTTTCCTCTTCATGTCTGTGAAATTGTGATGCGGGTATGGGCGACTGGCCCAAATGAAGACCACGCCACAAACAGGTAAAACAAAATATTTAATGTCACCAACTGAAGAGACTGCATAGCAGTGTTTATTTTAAATAAATATTATATTGGGAAAAGTTTTGTTCATTTTATAGTCAGTCTGTAAAAGGTAGGGTTGCCATCCCCGGATTTGTCCTAGTTTGAAGGGCGTCCGGGCGGGGTTTTCATAAGTTGTCCTGATAATACCCGGACACTTTTTGTGTCAAGGGACTTCGATTGATTGAAATTAAAAAGATAAGCAACAAATGAAAATTAAACTCAATTAAAAAAATCATTCGTAATCGTAAGCCGCTTACAAGTTAAATACGGCGCTGCAAAATAGCCGACGCTGCAGTTTATATTGCAAACAAGCAGTAATAGATTATTAAAAAAAAAAAAAAAATTAAATTGACGTTTTTTTCGGTGATGTCCGGGGAAAATATTCAATTAAGTACACCTAAATGTACGAGGTTTTTAAGATTTTGTCCGGTGTCAGCAAATTTTGATGATGGCAGCCCTAGGTAGTCTCTAGAAGTACTGAGGGCCTAGCACGAATGTTTTGACGTATAGTAACGTTACAGTATCGGTAATGTAAGTGAATTTTGAATATTATAAATAAGTACAACCCCATAGTATTTTGGTTTAACTTTATGCAACTTACACAATTGGTATCATACAAAAATACGAATATAAGTAGTATCTAATTCAAATTAATGTTATGGGCTAACCGAGTATTATAATTATAGTAAAATTTACTTTTTTTAATTTTTAACCTCTTACGCAAAAACGACGGTGTGTTATTAAGTTTGACTGTGTCTGTATGTGTGTGTGTCTTTGGCATCGTAGCTCTCGAACGGATGAAGCGATTTTGATTTTGTTTTTTTACGGTACGTTACTATACGTCAAAACATTCGTGATTCGATTTAGAAAATTCTTTCGCCATCTAGTAGAAAGCTATGCAACACCATCGCTGTGAACCATCAGCTACATTTGATCCTGGAATATGGCTTGGGACTGGGAGTGAAGCCGCGGGTGAAACCTAGTAATGTGAAGCTATATAATCTCATTGGCTGTGCCCTGCAGGTAGGCGATAGCAGACGGGGTACAACTTTGCCTACCCTCAAGGGAGCAAGGCGTGAAGCAATTTAACTTTCTCCATTGCTGTCGATACTACAATTTACAACATTGTTATGTAGGTACCGGCACGTCATACTTTCATTATAATATCCTTTACTCGTATTTGGGCGTAAAATGAAATCGAACGTGCCGACGCGCGACGTGCTATCGATAAATGGGACGGTAAATTGCGGTTTTAATAGATGGGATTGTTAAAATCACTGAACGAGGAAATAATTTTGGAAACTAATTGGGTCTTTATCCACTCGTTATTTAAACCTTGTTCGGATGCTCTAAGAAAAATAGAAAAGGACGCAACAATTATGGCTGACTGAGTAACTGACATCAACGCACAGCCGAAACCACTGGGATTAAGATAATGAAATTTTCGATTCTCTGGTCCTGTGTGATAAAGGTTGAATTTCCCAAAATCCTTGCGTAGGGGGTGAAAAGGGGGAAAATCTTTTGTACTAAATCTGCGCAGACGGAGTCGCGGACGAACTACTAGTTTTTTCATGTTTAAATTTTATTGTTGTATGATTTATTTCGCAAAATTCATCGTGAGCTTGAAAGGCTATGGCTAAATAAACGTTCTTTCTTTCTTTGATTTTAAGACTATCATCCATTATGGCCAGCGTAATTTAAAGGTCCTTCCCATCGCCAATTTCCTCATGATACGTCATTGAATAGCCGTCCGCGCAATAACTTCGGAGATCAACAAGTTATTCGCATACGAGGCGTTATGCAATCCACAGTGAAAGGTTACAGCAAGGTTACCTCGTTGCAATCGAGTGAGTGAAGTTTTTGGCTGATTTGTAACCAGAAAGATCTGAATTTTTCTACACCTATTGGCGAAACTTGGTGAAGTCTGTATCCAACTGGAATTATGTATTTGGGTCATTGCTATCTTATCAAAATCCAAGACTAAATCAGCACTAGTCGATTGAAAAATATTATTTTTTTATGCCTGAAACAACAACAAAAAATACCAACCCAAAACGTTTGCTTGCTTCGAATGAAAACGTTTTGTGATACTTTAATTGTGCGAACAGCTAAGGAGTGGAATTCCCTGCCGGACTCTCTGGTTTGATAATAGCTACAACCTGGGGGTCTGTGTGCTCCATCGTCGACCACAATATCGCTCTCGGGATGGTGAGATTGTGGTCGAACAGGCTCGCGTTTTATTATCAATCTACTACTGTCTGTTAGGTACGCTTTCACGCCTAAACCGCTGAACGGATTTAGATGAAACTTGGCAAGCGGGTAGACATGTCCTGGAATAGTATAAATATAGGATACTTTTATCCCGGGAGTATGTTTCCTAAGCTGATATTCAATAAGTCGAAAATATCTTCAAGACAGTCAATGCAGTACCTATATTACATAAAAATATTGATCCAAGCAATGCTTTCCCACTGTATACGACCAACAGTTAATGTGTAGGCAATGTAGGTACCAATTAATTGCTTACTTACACTGTGGGAAGCAATGCACCTGTCACAATAAGTCATTGATAATAACTTATTGATAGTTTAAACTACATATTATGTATATCGTTTACCGGCTAATCAATAAATCTGCGTAGCCTTGTCCTAACTATGTTGGAGCCTGCTTCCATTTCACCGCGAGCAGCTGGGTAACAGTATTTTACGTGGAGTGACTGCCTGTCTGACCTCTACAATCCGGCCACCTGATAACACGTGTCCCTTGGCAAGATCGATGTCAGATTTGCTAGTTTCTGACTATCCGTAACGACTGTCAAATATCTACGAATGACAGCTAGGACCGATGGCTTCGAGCCTATGCACACGGCGTATTTTAAACGCGCGTTAGCAGATTGTCGCATTTGTATCGGTCACCGGAAAATGGCAAACTCCGTAAGATTATAAAATAACTTGAGAGATTATAAACTCTCGATAAATTGTCAACTGAACTGAGTATTCCAAATACATTTTTACGCATCAAAATTTGATAGTATATAATATCTCGAAGTCATTGCGAGAAATTGTGGAACGACATAAAATGGCGATCAATCAGAGCACAAGTTTACAATTTAACCGTTTTCGTGTGATAGTAAACCTGGAAACAAGGCTCTAATTGGTCTGTTCAGATATGAGCTCACACCAACAAAGACCAATGAGGGGCCAAATTCCCAATTTAACTATTACACCAAAACAGATAAATCAGTCCACAATTTCTCGAACCGACACGGAGATATTATGGACTATCAAATTTTGATGCGTAAAAAAGTATTCCAAATGTCCAGTTGACAATTCGAGAGTTTACAATTGCTCAAATTATTTTATAATCTTACGGAGTTTGCTATTTTCCGGTGACATATCGATACAAACGCGCGTGCAACGCGATCCAAACGCGCGCGTTCAAAGCTCGTCTATATCGCATTTATTAAGAAACAGCAGAAACAATACATACGCGCGACTGCAACGCGTCTGTATCGCCGTTTGAGCGCGCTTGTATCGATACAAATGCGCCACTAAATTTTTGTACGTGTGTAAAGGTTTACTGTCTGCGTCTGAATTGCATTTGAAGCGCGTTAGCGTGCGTCGCGGCGCGTTACAAAAACACCGTGTGCAAAGGCCCTTATCGAGGAATCTAGGTTTATTATTATTAATGTAGGGAGATAGAGATGGGACCTCGGAGGTTTTTGGTACAGGCTTCATTTTTGGGTTGAAATAAAATTTGAACACGAGCGAAGCCCAGTCCATACGTTGGGGTAATCTGATTGATTGGTACTCTACAAATAAAGCAATACCATAATTACATTTCAATTTGATTCAAGTGGTTGCGATAGGTTCGATTTCCGCACAGAACAAATATTATTTTTATGTGCTACAGTCATTTGTTCCAACTCAGGCGCCGTCCATGTTTGTGAGATTTGTTTGTTTTCATAGGAAGCGGCTAGAGATGCCTTTACTCATAATATTCGAGCCCGCACAATGTGTGCTGAGCACAAATTTCAGCTGTCATAGGTCGATTATCAATAAATGATGTGTGTGAAGTACCTACCTATGCTTTACGCTGTCACATGAATTTGCTACCGCGCACCGACTCGCGGACTGTTCCGAGCCGCTATTAGGTTTGATTTTACTTACACATGGTGACATGTTTGTATAAAAGTTTTGACGATACCGTCACTAGCAGTGAACGAAACGCGAAGATGAAAGGGACGAAAATCCAAGGCCGGGGGAGGTTTTATTTTCGCCCCTTTCCTCTTCTCGTTTGTGATGTCATTGAGACGCCTTGGTGCCACTGCTAGTGACGGTTTTGTCAAAACTTCTTTAAGTCAAGAATGAGTAGGTTACTTCTAGGCAAGCATGCTCCATCGTCAACACGTCGTCGCTTTCCTTGCGGTCAAAGCGAGCCTATCATAAAAAAAAATTTAAGGGCAGAATTTCCATACCAACAAAGGCAACAAAAAGTCTGTGAGGTCACTGAACCAAATCAAACCTCATCATCTGCCTAGCCTTTTTTCCCAACTATATTGGGGTCCGCTTCCAGTCAAACCGGATTCAGCTGAATACCAGTATTTTACGTGGAACGGCTGCCTACCAAACCTCAACAACCCATTAACCTGGGTAACATGGTAGTCCTTGGGAAGACTGGTCAGATTTACTGGCTTCTGACAATCCGTAACAACTGCCAAAGATCTACTAATGACAGCCGGGACCAACGGCTTAACGTGCTTTCCGAGGCACGGAGGAAACTCGGTAAGTTAAGATGGTCACCCATCCACAGACCAACCTTGGCAAGCGTTGCTCAACCTTGATCGAGCCGTGCGGCTGATATTCTTTAGCCACGAGCTCCGCCACTGAACCAAATCAAACCTAAAACCCAATAAAATACAAGAATGTAAACACTCAACAAATTTTCCTAACATTGTAGAACATTACAAATTAATTAAGAGCTAAAGATAAGGAAACCGAGCCACTATGATTTCCTCAAACAATTATTGTTTGCTTTAAAAACAGTGGGTGACGATTACAAAAAGAAATACTACAATACTAACAACTTGACAATGAGTACATTCCATGTTGTCTTTCATTAACTGAGTTGTGTACAATGTGAAATTGGTCACACATTACTGTATAGAGTACTCAATTATTTTTTACAATGAATGAACCAGCTTATTGTGTCCTTGCAAGAAAATGAGTAAAATAAAAGCTAAACCTTTTGCCCTGCTCTGGGATAGGACCCCCATGGCTCTATGGCTCCATCAACAAAGTTTTCAGACACAATTAAGTGGGCAGCTTGAGGGGCAAACTGCTTGTTAAAACATGGTCCTCTGCAGAGTGGGACCCTGCGGTATACTGGAGACTCAGGGCTGAAATTAATAAACTGAGAAAGCTTTGGGGCAAGCCATTTTAGTTGAGTTGTTATGATGATTGAGCTTTGGTCAAGTAAAGTTAAAAAGATTTATTCCTGCCATTTCCAAGAACCTCATTAAAAACAGTTTAAAAATGGCAATAATGACTAGCAGATCCGTTATCTTTCTTATTATGTAATATATTCATATCTCCCAACATCAGAACAATCTAAACTGCAGTATCATGTTAGACTCGAAACCACCTTATCACGGCTGGAAACTATTCGGTAAACATGTTGAAGTGTGGCCAAAACTGCATTGTGTTTAAGACAATAAGATTAGTGAGAGCAAGACCTTTCCTACACATTTTGGAGAGAAGCCAGGAAGAAAGAAACTGGATTGAAGATAAAATATGTGTATAATGCTCTGCTTGTTTTAAGATGAATGATGGGACATTAATGTTGAATGCTATTTTCAAGATTCTAATTAGATGCAACTAGCAATTGCCCGAGACTTCATACACGCATATACCGTTTTTTCCTGTTCCCTTAGGAATTTCCCGTTCCCGTATATAGCATTCCCCATAAACGTGGCTATCATGTACAAAAATAATTTTCAAAATCGGTTCAGTAGATCCAGAGATTACCCCTTACATAGAAACTTACAAACTACCTCTTTATAATATTAGTATAGATTACCAGAGAAAGTGGAAGGAGGTACAGGTTCATAATATTATTTTATATGGGTTTGATGAAAATACGGTATTGGGTGTCTTTTCCTTCCATTTCTAAGTAACATCTCTTTCCTAGCTTAATATAATCTTTCTCCCAAAACATATTATTACTCAAAACATTGAAAATATGTCAAAATGTTTCTTTATAATAATTATGCACTTTAATTTGACACCCACATCAAATAGTATTTTTGTTGATTGAGTCACAGTTTTTTTTAATTTTCCTTTCAATTGCCTCTGTGTACAGTGATATGGCCACTCATTTCACTGTGTGTGGGTCAATGGACACTAGATTGTGTCAATGGTGAAATTCTTGTTCCAAGGCTAAACAGTTTAGTTGAATTGCTCATGTGTGGGCTTTTATGGTAACTTGTTCAGTTTTACCATAGTGCAGGGCATGTTGTAATGATAATGTACCTAGTATCAAAATGTTAAATGCAAGGAAATAAAGAGTGCTGATTTGATTTATGTGATTAGCAATTTTTTTTAAATTGTTGATAAGCTTGAATTTGACCACTATCTCACCTCATATAAGCAATGATATGGTTAACACAGACTTAACCAGTTGTACCCGATTCATGCTTGAATTACAAGACCCCCAAGTTATAGCTATCAGGAATTACAGACTTTGGCAGGGATTTCTGCTAGTGAATAACAAAATATCTTACTAGAATCTTGTACCAATATGATTGTATACATTCACATTCAATTTGTATTTTAAGTATTATTAAGATTCCATGTAGTGTGCCAATGATTGACCCAGCCTTTAGAGGGAAATAGTATCACTACTTTAGATTAACAGCGAAAACTAGTTACCACCTATTGAACTTTAAAATTAACAAACAATTTCTAATTAGCTATTCCTGGCCGAACATGATAACCAGTGTTGAAAGCTGCTCATTTTAGGGCCTGTTAACTTGTGTCAAATTAGTAATTTTAATAGTGGTATGGTTAATTTAGTCAATTATGTGGGAGGTTTACATGCAAAACTAAAATTTAGGTCCAACTCATTGCATTATTATTGTAATTGTCATTTTATAGTTTCATTTTGCCGCCGAAAAACAAGTAAATCGTGGAACCGGTCGCTAATCTACCACATTAATAAGCCAAACCGCTGATAACGTTAACTTTCAGAACAAACCATACACTCCCTATCTTCATTCAATAATCTAGTAACACAGGTTTGCGAAAGCACACGAGTAAATCGTTCCTCAACTCAGATACATCAAGAACTATGCAAATTTATTATCAAGGTTCGCAAAAAATGCAAAAAAATAAGCACATCAGTGAAACAGATTGCTGTAATTTCCATAAAAATTAACAAAAATGTTCATGAGACTTACACTTTGTCCGCCAACTCTCGCACCTTCCACATACTTATAAAACGGTCCATTTTTGCTGTTTATCAATAAAAACGATATTCAAAACACAAAATCACTGTAATTTAATGTGCGTTAACATAAAAATTAACTAAAAACTCGCTCTGATGATTTGGCTGACATTCTTGCAAAATGGCGAGTAAGCAAATGTTGCCAGGTGGAGATTTAAAAAGGCAGAACAAACATAAGTAAAACGAAACGTTTTTTACGGCCGCATGACATAGACAGTGTCGCCACCCCAAAATACGAAGTTTGTAAAAAGAATAAGCGTAATTGGTTCAGCCGTTCTCCGAGTTTTGCGCTTAGCAACATATTTAGCGATTCATTTTTATTTATATAGATAGGTTTGGTCTCTGTCACCGGAAAATTACAAATACCGTAAGATTGCAATAAATCTTTATTAGATTACAATTTCTCGACATATTTATTATAAAAAATCCTTTTTGAGTGCAATAAATCCCATCAATTAAAATTCAATAGTTCCCAATGTTTACAATTTCACGCGATATTTTACAATTTTACGACATTTCCGATGATATCTACAACTCGAACTAAGTGTAGGTACATATTGTACATAACGATAATATGACCTAATAATGTTGTAGAGTTATTTTTTCAGATCCTAATAAATCATTTTCCTTACGTTTCGAGACAGTCGAAATGTAGCGGGACTTGCGTTAAAAACCATAATCAAACAAATTATTCCTTCATATACCATTTTATTTACATAGCCAATTATTACAATATAAATCTTAATATAAAATTGACATATAACTTTACAATACATTCTAAAGGCCCGTACGAATTGGCATCGGCTCTGAGCGATGAGCACTATCTTAGCGTTTTTGCCAATCGAATTTCACAGTTAACAGCTAATTTTAGTGTTTTATTTTTACAAGTTTTACAACCAACCTTTAACTGCTAAGATTATATTTTAAAATGCCTGTTAACTAGCATAACTATACTAATCTAACTAGAGACTAGTCACTGGCAAAGACTTGTGCGTCTATCCCTTTGGTGCAGCCTCTTAGATAGATAGATTATACTTTATGCACACCAAAATTGTAACACCACTCTTACAAAAGCTAAAAAAACCCTTAATGAAGCGAATTGTTATATTTTATTAAACCATTACTTTCTTTATTCTGCCTCTTAAAAAAAACAAGTGCTGCCACACCAAAAATGATCGTAATTTTTTTTGGAAAGAGGCCATTGCATACAGGTTCAATAAGTTCAATGCTAAGCTGCCGTAACCTAGATCCAACTCATAGACAGTCCGTTTTCCTTCTAATGAGATCACCCCATTAGAAGGTCATACATCATTTCTTGGCCAAGGTGTCACTTTGAGGCTGCGCGCCGTAGTACTGCCACAACTCGATCGCCTTGTTGGCGACGACTTCTTCACATTGTTCTGGTATCTGGGAAAATAAATTAAATAGAAGTTTCTGAGAATGAAAGAAAGGATTGCCAGTTTTATTCCAATCGCAGTAGTAGCCCGGAGTTTGTAAGTTTCTGGTGTAAGACCCCCGTGCCTCGGAAAGCAGCCGTTGATTCTGCGCCTGATCTCTCCCCGGTCGTATCGGATTACCGCCCATCGGATTATGAGAGTTAAGGAATGGAGAGTGCACTTGTATTTGCGCACTAAGTTGTGCACTACAACATCTCCTGCATACTTGGCTAATATATTTTGAGATTGGCCACCGTGACGGTCGGGAGGATTATTATGCCTTTGCATAAATCGATTACCTTTTTTAAGAGCAACAGTAAAAATGAGTGTTACCTCAGATACGCATTTCAGCACTTCGTCAGCATTCTGGGAGCGCAGTATATTTCTGCGTAGCGTTACGATTAGCATAACAGCGGCAAAAGAGAGTATCTTTGGAGCTCCACTGCATATTTTGTCCCATATTCTGAAGAGGAGAGCAAGATATAGAAATTAATAATACTAAGAGGTAAAGTTTGGATGGAGGAGATACTCTTCGAAAATACACAATATCCAGTTATAAAAATAAGAAACTTGGTGAACGCTACCTACTGTGTAGCTGAGTGTCAAGAGTCATCTTTTTATCCCCGAAAAAATCAGTTTAGAAAAAGTTAGATTACTAAAATAAAGATGTGAAGTTCCATAACACTATTGCAATATCCTTACTTGGTAAGAGAGGTGTCGTCCAAAACTCCTGCGAAGCAGCAGTTGAACCATTTTGTGAGTGGCAACACTTCCAATGCACTGATGTCAACCAGATGACTGGAAAAGAAAAATAAAATCGTGTACAAACTACAGGCTTTTTATATTTTCTAATACCATCAGAACAAATAAAAACCTGCCAAGTGGGTGTCGGGCCACGCGCAGTGTAGGGTTCCGTAGTTGCTCGTACAATTTCCGCTTTAGAATGGTGTCTTGCTAGTTTAGGAATTATTATAAGGCTGATATGATTTCATTTTTCCATAATTTCACATGGTTCGTAAATTTATATTTACTACCTTTTTTACGTCACTAACAACTTTATCTAACTAATTTGTAAATTTATTTGGAATTTGTACGAAATTTTCTTTCTCCAAGTACATTTTATAGGTTGGTCGACAATTACTCGTTAACTTGTAAAGCCTACTTAGCTGTGATAGTTTTCCTTTTAAGTTCGTTATAATAACTACCATGCTTCTTTTACGTCTCCAAAAACAACCGTTTATCGGGCAGAAGGGGGGACACTTGACTCTAACAAAAATGAGCACTTTTAAAGCTGAATATTTCGCAAACGGAACCTTGGATGGAAAAATGGTTTTCGCACACCCTCAATATTTTTGCCTACTAATAACGACGGAGTTACAACAGAATCCCTTAAATTCGGTTCCCCCACACTTCTTCCCCATATCACCAACTTGTTCAATAGCATTTTAAAGACCGGAAAAGTGCCAGCAAAGATGTGCCCACCAACCACCTGAACAAAATGCTTTGAACCAAATCGTGGTTAAGGACATGGAATTTAGAAAACCGTTGTTCTTGGCCTTTGTTGACTTCACAAAGGCATTTGACAGCCTCAAACACTCAGCCATATTTTCTTCACTACAAAATCAACAATTAGAACAAACTTACATCAATATCCTCAAAATAATTTATAATAATAGCACAGCAAATGTTAAACTTAATTTTCCCGGTCACTCTGTTAAAATAGATAACGGCGTGAAACAAGGTGACCCGCTCTCTCGCAAACTGTTCACTAACCAAGAACACTACTCTCGAAGAAGTATTTCAGAACCTGGCAAACTCGTGGTCCAGTAAAGTAGTTGGTGGCATCATTCTATTTGCACCGACTGCTGCTGAGTTGCAAAATATGCTCCAAGATCTGAGTACAGCAAGCCTTGAGGTTAGACTAATGATGAATCGGTCAAAGACTAAAGTCGTGACAAAGTCGCACAAAAAGTAGGGTTGAGGTAGATGGGCAAGAAATCCATCCAAACCAGAAAGTTGATAAGTATATTTATATGGGCCAGCTAGTATTCTTCGAAAATAAGCAAGACAAAGCAGTCGACCGACGTGTCCTAAACGCCTGGAAGAGCTACTGGTTCATGGAGTCGCTGATGAAGGGTGATCTACCTCTATCCCTAAAGTCCAAAATCAAGGTTTTCCAAAGGGCGATGGAATACGTAATACCACTATTCGCTACAAAACAGGGATCGCCGATGTGGGCAGTAAAGGCTGAAGTGCGGAGCGAGGAGGCATGGGAAGCGTTCTCCTCCTTTTGCGAAGTGCGGGCCGCTTGAGAGAGAGACAAACCTCACGCCCCGCAACCGCCGCAACAGAAGGAGACGCCCCGCAGGGCGCATCATCGCAGGGCGATTCCCGGCCACCGTATGCTCGCCGGCCTGCGGACGGTGAGCGATGGGTGGCTCGTCGTCCGATCAGAAGCAAGCCCGGGTCGACGGCGCGTTGTGTTCCACGCGCGCCTTAAAGAGATGTCAGCATAGTAGCCTGCCAGGGTTGCGGAATTTGTTCGAAAGAGTAACCGCAGCCTTGGAACGCAAGGGGCACTAGGAGGAACACGGATGGGTTTTAGTCAGTAAGAGTCTGACACTTCCTTCTGCTCCGCCCAGAGCAGAAGGAGTCATTTGATGATTTTCCATCCATAAAAAAAAAAAAAAAATTAAATTCGTAAAAGTCTTAGGACAATGAACCTGAACAACCCCAAAGTCAGTCACGTGACAACCGGTGCATCAATCTATGTCTGATCAGCAACTTGAAGGTGACTTTATTGATGTGACACTTACTTGAACAGATCCCCATCTTCCTTCTCAAGCATGGTGGTGAATGCCTCTTTCAGTTTGGGCAGGTCCCGCTGCATGTTGCGCACCACATCAGTCAGGCTCTTTGCCAGCCAGTACACATCCACTTCATCATCATAGAGCTCCAGAAGAGTGTTCACTATCGGCAGGAATGTGTCTGCGGACTGAGACAAGAAAGTAAAATAAAAAGTATGATATGATATTTTACTGTATGACTATATGTTCCGTCTGACCAAGTAAGCTTGATTTCCTTGTAATCAATAGATAAGGTAGGCAAATATAGTGGTTTAAAAATGTGGACAAAGAAATCAGTGTCTGCCAAAAAATAGGTAATTAAATGCATTACGTAATATTCTTGATTATGAATATTATGTCTTTCAAGAGAAATGTGTATGACATATAGCAAATCCGAAACCGAAACTTTTTTAGACATATTATAATGTAAATTATTTCTTGATGTACATAGCACATTAAAATTTATGTAACACTAGCTTTTGCCCGTGTCTTTGTACACGCATATCCTATTTATCCCGTTCCCGTAAGAATTTCGCGACAAATTATATACCTATAAACCTTCCTCATAAATAACCCCATCCATTGGTGAAAATCGCATGAAAATCCATACCATAGTTTTAAAAATTTATCGTGATTAAAACTAACTCTTGAAAGAAAACTTTGTCAAAAGCCTTTAAGTCTTAATATTTTAATTATGGTGTTCATAAAATTATTATGAATTTTTGACCGCCCGCTTCGCCCGGATATTTATGTTTTTCAAAATATTCTTTCATAAGAACCTTCTCCTGATAGTAAAAAACACAACAAAAAAGAATTAGCGAAATTGGTCCAGCCGTTCTCGAGTTTTGCACTTAGCAACACATTTAGCGATTCATTTTTATTATATAGATTTACTGAGATCTTGTATTGTTCTGTTTGTTAAAAAATTCCTAACTAGTCAACAAAGATAACAAATTAACAAAGAGAATCGATGCACGACAATGACAAACTGAAGGGCTGAAGGTTCAGTCAAATTTTACCCAAAACAGAAACTACATTTTTGGGCCAAAACTGAAATATGGTCTTTATAATCATGAATTCAATAATAATCCAAACAATTTTCTGTTCTAAAGTGAAAAACTCCACAGGTTCATTAGTACTACTCACAGAGAAATTAGTCTCCGGGAACAGCGGAGGCTTCCTCTCTTCATTTTCCAGCAGCCACATCTCCAACAACACTTGACAACGCGGAGCATTGATATCAACAAGCTCATACATCTCTACAGCATACAACAAGTCTTGGTACTGCTCTGTGCGTTGTTCCATTACGTATTGGTGCGAGTCTGGGTAGACAGGCAGGATGTCTGAAATAGGTGGTACTTGTGGTAAAACTTTTAACTTGGAATGAATTGGGGTTAAAGAATTATGCAAGAAGCTTTAAGAAATATAAAAAATAGTATTAAATTTTTTAATGTTTAGCAATGCAGCCCTGTTGACTTCTGACAGGATCATGAGGCAAGGCGATGAGGAGAGCCATTGAACTTTGCACTTTGCTATTGCATTGTTTCTAAGTACATAAATATATTTTATGGACACACCATAAAATATATTTATGTATGCTGTGTGGGTACTTTCAAATAAGAATAGAATCAATAGGAAACTAAATTTTGATACTCCAGCAATATGGTGTTCTGTGGTTATTCCTACCCTCTTATTAAAAGGCGTTAGTATATGTTTGTGATATACCTACTTTGATTAATTTTAGTAGCTACAGAGATTGGTGAGCAAGAATATTTAGTAGTAAATAAATATTGCTATGTTGATTGTTGTTATTATCGAAAGACTGATGTATATTCCTAAGAACAAAGCCTTGGTCGCCCTTTACTACCTTCACTGGTAAATTAGGGTAGTTGTTCCATAAGAAACCAAAACAGCAATGAAAAAGATTACATTTTCTGACTGTCACAGTTCGAACAAATTTCCTCTTATACAAAACTTACCTAGTAACACTTTCCATACCAGATTCCTGTACGCAGCTGGCACTGTGAATCTCAAACAGAACTGCTTTAACTTCACCTTGTCCCAAGGTTTCTCCTTCATCAATATTTCAAGCGATTTCTTTTCCTCGACCCCCCGGCATCCCACTTTTTCGTAGTACGACGAGCGAAAATTCCTTTCGTCAGTCATTTTGTAATTTTACGGCTAGTTCTAACCCAACATACTACATTCGTACTGATTAAATTGTTCGCTGAAATTCACGTTATTTGATCAAGAATCTCGAAATTGAAATCGGAAAATGCCTATTTATTTTGAAACTATTTGACATTAACATAACAATTTGCTTTTTGACATTTTCATTTGACAGCGTCCCGTAGCACTACAGAATAAATGTGAAATACATAACTACAATCCGCCATACGCAGAGTTTTTTGTTTGTAAATAATAATTACTAAAAGATTTTGTTTTCTTATTTGAACAGTATAGTTATTGTATTGGTGAACATGTATTCTAAAAGTATCGTACATAAGTTGACTATACTCACTATAGTAAGAAATCTTAAACTTGCATATAATAGATTAGACTTGACTGTAATTCCATTTTCAAATCGACCAAACAAAATAGTCTGGTTACTATGGTTGTACGTAACAACGCCAAATTTTGTTTGATTTGTGTCAAACAAAGCTAATAAGTATTACTTTATTTTTTAACAAGTAAAACTAAAAATTGCTGGATATAAATGCAGTAGTAGAAAACATTATTTCAGTAGAAAATGGAGGTACCCGATGCTTTAAACGATCCTGAATATGTAGAGAAAAAACGGGGAGAATTGCGTATTTTCTTCCAGGACGCCAAGCTTCCTAAAGAAATGATCGAAAAAGCAATTGAAAATGAGCTCAGACCTCTAACGATGGGTTTAAATAGGCCATACATAGCAGCGTCTCATCCAGGCGAAGTGAAAACTGAGCAAGAAGTAATGGCAGGTCAGCCTTTTACTAAAATAGATGACCATAATAAACCTTTGACTCTAGAAGAAATTAAAGACATGTTGAAGGACAACCCTATCATAGCTGAGAAAGCGCGCCAAATTCAGATTATGACACAAAATGAAGGCCCTAACAAGCAAGTTGCTATACCCCTGAATGAAATAAACATGTTAGGTTACAGTGACATGAGGAAGGAGCTGGAAGCTGCCAAAGGTGACAAAGAGAAAATTAACAAATTAAATTATAAGAACATGCTTTCATTAATGACTTCTGTATCTGACTACAAAGCTAAAAGTGCACGTGAATGCTATGAAAATGCTTCAGAGCGCAGCGAGCGTGCCGGCTCGGATAATGATGAAAAGGAATATGAGGCTATAGAGAAAGTTGTTAGTCAGTACACCACTAAGTCTTATGAAACGAGGTTTCAGGAAACTAAAGATATGTTGGGCAAAATGGCTGATAACTATGATGAGGCAGAATCATCAGCAAATCCCAAACAACAAAGGGTAGAAATAGAGAAAAACCCGATACTTAAAGATTCATCTGCACAACTAATAAAAGGGAAAATAAGGCGTTCAGCATTTGAGGAAGTTAAAGAACAGTATTCCATAAACGAAGCCATGAATATACCTTTAGTAAATAATCCAGTGACTCTTGATCTAAGTGGCAAAAGTAAAAGGAGACCAGATAAACCAAAACATGAAGAAGAGGAAAATACAAACGTAGAAGATGTATTTCATAAAAGTTTTGCAGCGAAACTTAAAGATACTGAGAGGGCCTTACGTGAAGTAAACTCCGTTCTTAATAATGTCGTACCACCATCACCCACATTAAATAAGACCTCAGAAAACAATGATAATAACATATCCAACAATTGTGATGAAAATGAAATTGATATTAAAGAAATACCAACAGAATCTGTTCACCGAAATGAGCTAAAAAAGTTTGACGCAAAGATGGAGCAAACATTAGAAAACACTCTGGAAAATATATTTGAATCGACCAACAACGGAGAACCCGAAAACAATGAAATGGAATTCAAAGAAATGAAAAATCTAGCTCGAAACATCGTTGAAGGTGCTGATAATCTAAGTACTCTTATACGTGAAGATATAACAAACAAACTAAACAGTATGAACGAATTATTGAATGACGTTAATGAGGCACTAGAAAATTCAAGGAAATCTAATATTGTTTATGATAAAATAAAAGAAGAGGGAGAATTACTTAAGCGTGGGATACACATTGCGGAAAAAGTAAAGGAAATTGAGGAAGAAAGAAAAACAACCGATAATACAGAAGAAATTACGGAAGAAGAAAAACCACCCGAAGACCCACAAATGGATAGCATACATGATGCTATTAAAAAATTGAATTCCGAATTAAGACATCACGAAGATAGAATAAATCAAAGCAAGGCGAGATATGAACAGAGGAATGATGAGTGCAAGACATTCATCAAGGAGGTTGATGAAATACTTTTAAAATCCCATGAAATATTGCATCCAAAGAAGAAAAATATGGAAGAAGCTAAAAACAATATACAAGGTCCAAACGAGCGAACTACTGACGAAAAATCTGCCGCTGAAGACAAGTCTGACACCAAAACAGAACAATATGATGAAAATGGAAAGAAGATACGCAAGGAAGTGTGGGATCTTGATTTCTCTTACCAAGATGAAAATAAGAAAAAAACGACCGACTTGCAAAGGAAACAAGAAGAAGAACGGAGCAATAGGATAAACAATCTTCTTTATAATATAAAGGATAAGATGAAAGATAATAAAGATGTTCTGAGATTAGCCAATAATATGCTTAGGAGGGAAGAGAATAAAAAGAAGGCTCTTGCTGATAAGTCTGGAAAGATATGTGAGCTACCACCAGAAGAGACTGATTCAAGAGCTCAAGGAGACCATCTGGAGGTGGCAGAATCTCAGTCAACGGACGACAAAGAAGTACCCTTGTTAACTGATGGAAAATGCGAAGGTAATAGCTCGAAAATGTATTGCCTATTTATTTGTAACGTAGCTAAAGATCTTCCCTGAGTAGACAACTTCAAGATTTCATATTTCTAAAAATTTAGAACTTTAAATAACTTTCAGTATTTCAAACTTACGAAGAAAAGAAAAAGGCTGAAGAAAAGAAGAAGCAAGAAGACGATCAGAAAGAAAGAATAAGGCAGAGGGAGTTTCAGAGGAAGGTGGAGAAGGAACTGGAAGAAATGAACAAAGCCCCGCGGATGACAAAAGAGTTCATCAAAAACCATTGCAGACAACACAAACTGTATAGCACGCCATATCTCAATGACATTCTGTATTTGCATTTCAAGGTAAAAGTTATTTCACAAAAACAGGCACATGAAATAGTGCTTATGAACGTTTGCATCGATGTATTTATTGATCAACGACTTTGTTTCAATTTTCATGGCATGACTAGGTATAGTTATTTTGATGCAACGACTGCAAAGAAATACCAAAAGTAAGTCATAATAACTAAGTAATTTATTATTGAATCGACACAACTTTTGCAGGGATTTTCGAAGATTGAAAATTTAGAAGAATACACGGGTCTAAAATGCATATTTTTGGAGAACAATGGCATTCAGAGAATTGAAGGACTGGACACGTTATCTGAACTGAAGTGCTTGTACCTACATTATAATGTCTTGAGGAAGATTGAGAACTTAGACGGTTGTCCTAAGTTGGACACTTTGAATATTGACCACAATTTTGTCGGAAAGATAGAGAATCTGGATGTGGTTCCCGATTTGCATACGCTTAGCATTGCTCATAACATGCTTAGTGCGGTTGGTTAGTATTTGTTTCTGTATCTTTATAATACTCAAATATAACATTAAACCCTCGAATGGACCTTTCCAAACTTCTATGAACAGAGTCAAGCTTTACATACATAAAAAAAATATCCCCATGGGTATTGTTGTATCTTCTAATGACATAGTATTACAATGTTTCAGATGATCTAGCTCATCTAAGGTTTTGCACAAATCTATCAGTTTTGGATTTATCTTACAATCGCTTGGAGGATCCTCTGATAGTTGATGTTCTGGCTGACATGATTATATTGAAAGGTATGTATTGTAAATGTTGATCCTTCTGATATTTTTCAAACTTCCGCTGTTAACCACAGTACAGGGACGATCAAAAGACATTTCGAGAGACAGATACAGAGAGACTGTCACCTATAGTGTTATTGGTGTTACTGACAGCGACAACGACGTTCCATAGGGGTCACGAGCTTCACACAACTAGACGCAACACATCGAGACGTGCGCATCAAAGGGTCGCGAGCTGTCCATAAAGCTGAACTTTTTCTTAACTTACTCTTAGATACGGGTGTTAACATGACATATTAACACACTTTTCTTCTCCTTCCTCAAGCATTTTACTAACTTCACTAAAATATTTCCCAGTGCTGGTGCTAACCGGTAACCCAGTAATCCGCAACATCCCAGCGTACCGCAAGACCTTGACTCTTCGGTTGAAGGAACTCCTCAACCTGGACAATCGGCCGGTGTTCCCCAGGGATCGCGCCTGTGCTGAAGCTTGGCAACGAGGTGGAGTGCAAGAGGAAATCGCTGAGAGGAGGCGGTAAGCAATACTAAGAGATAGTTACTTGTCCCACGGTAAGTATGGTAAGCGTGTGGAGTCAGGTGTTCCGCAAGAAAATTAATTAGACCTACTCTGAGAAAGATGTGCATGCCTCTATGTAACTGATTTCTTTGCACAAGATCCTCTCGTAAATGGTGTTATAAAATATTGATTTGCTAATGAGTCCTTGGTGTGCCTATGTTAACACGTTCGAGGACGCTACCACTTGAGACTGTGTACCAAAATGACACAGTAAATGTCCATACAAATTATACGACGTATGAGTACGTAGCCTCCCATGAAAATATATTGTTTTAAAGACATCATGACACAACCGTTTTATCACGTTATCGTATAAATACGTTATAACCCATTAAACATCAATTTCACGGAGTAAAATTATTAATTCATAGTAAAATAGTATACTGTCTGGCTAAGGAATACTTAATACATAAATCAAATAAACTAAATACTTACGATGTTTTGTCGCGGCAAATATTACGATACGCCACGAAATGTTTCTCAATCAAAAAATCGCACCCCGCAGTGACGCAGCCGCTAGCCGCACTGAATGTAGTAGCGCGGTAGGCGCGCGCGACGCATTTACACGTTGTGCGTGTGTGAGTACCGTTCCCGCCCACTGTCAACGGCACTTATTTGAAATAGTTTAAAACTTACTCTACGTGACAGTAAAGCTTCGGGTATTTTAAATGTTGTGACACAAGATACATTCAATAGGATTTTAACTTGAACGTTCATCGGAAATGTACGTTCTGTCGTAAAGTAAAAAAAATATTTGGACGTCATTGTACGTTGAGCCATATCAAAATTTCGAACGATGACGTATAATCTCGTTCTGTCCTCGAACGTATAAATAAATAAATAGCATACTGATATTTTGCGACTTCATTGAGAACTGTTTGATTTACTACACTTGACTCTGCGCAGCCGCAGTGGGTTGAAAATTCAATAGTGCAAGTTTTAGAACGCCTTGGAAAGATTGTACACAACTGCGGACTCAAATCAGTTCTTCTTTTACAATGTTTGAAATCACCATTTTAGCTGGATAGCCAAAGACCAAGAGAAAGTGATGCAGAGTGTCCGATACTTGATAAAAATGCGCGACGAGAAGAAAGCAATAAGAGAGGCTAGGGAACAGGAGGCAAGAGAGAAGGAAGGATTACAATCAAAGGTAAATCTATAATTAATATGTGAAGAGAAAAAGTATAGGTACTTTGCGCACTGGAGGAGTATGATTTCGCGTACCTAAAGTTTAATTTGAGAAGGAATGCAATAAGTTAAAAAAAAAGGTTCCGACGAATTGAGAACCTCCTCCTTTTTTCAAAGTCGGTTAAAAATAACGGATTACAGAATTTTGAAGACTACAAATAATACCATGAACAAAACATACATTTATACGGGACATTATATTTCAAAATAATTTTAAAGTTCCTTTACCCCTACTGAAAATAGCCTTGGTTGGTTTTATATAAATAATGCTTAAATTAAATCATGATTAACAGGAAGAAGAAAACGCCGAGGAAGTCAAACAAGATGCTGAAAGTCAACAAAATAAGCCAGAACTGCTAGAGATTGAAGGTCCTTCATCTCTGGAAGAGAAGTATGGACCTGAGGAGGTGAAGGTCAAGGATGGAGTGGCTATAGATATGTTATCAGCTTCAGAAGAAGATGATTCTACAAGCGAAGACAGTAGTGATGAGAGTGATGATAAGGATGATGGTAAATAATTGAAGACCTACACTGTTAAGAAAACTGGAACTAGGGCTCTCAGTCACTACTCACTACACTTAATAAATAATCCCCCCATGCCCAACCCCTTTATCACCTCAATAACTACTAAAATATGTATGAGATAAACTCAAAAACTATTGAACTGATGTTCATACCTTTTTCACCATAGGACGGAGTTATTCAAAGTGTATAATTCGTTTCAGTTTTGGATATTTTAGCTGAAATATGACAATTGTTATTGTAGATGTCGGAATTAATTATGTCGGCTGAGAGCTTACGTATGCACTGCTACCCGTGCAAAGCTGGGGCGGGTTACTAGTATCATATAATCTGAAAGCTGTTATGAATTTATGATAGATAGAGTGTGAACTATGTAACTTCTTTATATGGTTTTTATTTCACCAAAGGATCTGCCCCACTTTCCAGAGAAGAATGTACTAATTCTGACTTATAAAATAGGGTCTTTACGATGCGGAATATACCTGTTATATTTTTCTAATTGAAACCTATCTGGAAGTAAAACCCATGATGATGTCCTCCATGTTTATCCAAAAGTTATCTTCAAGTATCCAATTCATGTTTTCCTTATTTCAACCAGGTCCTGAGACAGGCAATATCGAGTGGTCTCAAATAGATCGCAGCAAACGTTTAGTGCAAGAGATCACGCACGATCCTCCACCACCTCCGCCCGAAGACTATTGGTATGGTTATGGGAACATCAAGCCGAAGAATCAAGAAAAGCCGTTAGTCTGAGAACTTTTTTACTAGTTACTCAATATTGTTTCATATTTCCTTATCACAGATTGGATCTTACCAATCGCACGATATTTAACTCGGTATTGGCTGTTGTCGTCCACCATTTACTAGCTACCCTGCGCACCTCTTTGCTTTATATAACCAGAGAGCTTACCTTTATCTTTTGATTTCCTAAGAAATGAAAGAGTACTTATATGTACGTATCTACTTTACGTTTACAGAGACATAACTACCGAATACCAAGCAATCAACAATCTGTTATTTAATCAGCCATCTCATACAGGAAGGAAGGGAGTAACTAAGATTCTAGAAGGTAAAATTAAAACATACACCTAGGTACTGCCTTTTAATGTAGTTACAAAGTTATTTAAGGTAATTTTGAAATAATTATTAATTAATTACAGACTCCAAAAATCGTAAAGATAAAGCAAAAATAACTGAAATTGACCCAGACGATGAAAAGACTGCGGATTCAGTTGAGAAGAAACCTTTAATTCAAATAATAGATTCATATGAGAAGAAAGACGCAGACAAAAATGAATCTAATGTCAATGAAAATAAAGTAATTATTGAGGATGTGACGAATACTAACACAAAAATAATAGAAAAGGGTAAATCTGAAGATAACACTGAGAAGGGGAAAGATAAAGAAGAAACTCCGCAAGAAAAGAAAGCCATGAAGTATTTCAATAACACAGGAATTGTTATAGAAGGAAATAAAGTAATAGATCATGACAAGAAGACTATAAGTGAAAAATCAAAAGGTACTAAGAAAAGAATTACCATTAAAGAAATTCCTATGGACAAGAAAGCTGTTACAAAAGACTCGCCAAAGAAAACCGAAGATAAGAAGGAGAGTGTTATGCAAACAGATGACAAGAGTAAAGATCAAGGGGTTAGCGCAGGGTCTACCAGCCAGGTACAAGCGGAAAGGAGACCTAGTGGTGGGTTGTTTGTTGCTTTGCAATAAATTATTAATAGATCATTGTTCTTCTTACTGACACACAGCCGTCTCCGCAGTTACTTTTCAAGTTTGCAGAACATTGATCAACATTAGAATACAATTTGATCCTTTTAATCATACCGACTAACGGTGAAGCAAAATATTAAGACGAATCCTGGACCCACAAAATAAAAAATGATTGTAACGACCTTACAATATTACTATTCTAGCACAATCGGAAGGCGACGGCGTCGCCCTCATAAACTACATGCATCGAATGAACAACGAGGACTATGATAATGAGTACTTGGATCTGGAGCCAAGTGCTGAGGATTTGGAGATCTTTGCTGAGCTGGATCGAGAGCAGGTTGAAAGACAAGCCAGGATTGACAGGGGACAACCTGCTGTTGACCCCATGGTTAGTATAGCTCTTGCTAGTATAAAATATCATCTTCTTCTTTCTTTATTTATTTGGAGATGACGCAGTCTCCCTTTCGTTTTTTTACCATATCTGTCTCATCATCTCATTGTTCACTCCCATTTTGGCCATATTCTCCTTCACACAATCTACCTTCGTTTCTTTGGTCTGCCACTTCTCTTATATTCATCCAAATTCCTTCTTACTTCCTCATGTATATGGTAGAAGACCAACTTCTAAATCCATCCTGAATGGTACCTGGTAGTTAACAGTTTTGACATTATCTCAGAAATTGTACGACAAGAAAATGATGGAGGCATACCACAAGGAGCAGGACAGCGTACCAGCGCACCTCGTGAAAGACAAGACTATGTTCACGACGTATAGAAATGACAATGCCTTCGACCGCGCAGCACTGAGCCAGTTGACTGCTGGAGATAAACCTGGTAAGTAATATTTACCTACGAGTTATCCAAGGTAAAATTACACTTAATGCTATGCTAGTATGCAGAAGATGACTGATGAACCGGAAGGAACGAGTTCCGAATGCTGCAGGTCTACACAGGAAACTCAACTTTCAGCATCTGATTTGGAAAGTTCTTTCTCTTTTATAGCTGTTCTTTCCCCTTGAAAATAGTGCCGGCTTTACATGGATAACACAACACCCCTTGGTATTGTTTTATCCATGTGCAGCCAACACACTTACACTGGGTAGAGGAGGTCGCGAGGCAGGCGCTTCATGTAATAAAATTCTAGCATTCAGCTGCAAGGCTGGAAGCCGACCCCAACATAATTGACATTATAGGCTGAGTTGGTGATGATGAGAATGGACGTATACTTACTTGCTTAGTTATGAAGTAAGAAAGATGTCATGAATAGCAAAATAATGTGAATAACGAGCTTCCATTACAGACGAAGCTAAAGTGAAGTTGACGCATGTGCCAGGCGCCGTGTTGTTCCAATATGTGGACAACCAGAGGCCCATTGATGTGCAATACGAGATCGGGGAGGAGGAAGTCGAGTCCGCCCGTAACTAGCATTACTATTATATTCTTTTGTGCTTCCACATTTGAAAATAGTAGGAGTTATAATCATCATTCGGAGCGATTCAGCATTTTTCATAATTTGGAGCTCCAATGCTATTTTTGTTTGATTAGTTTTTCATCATACATCACTTTGATGGACATCTATTGTGTCCGTGTATAATAAACACGTCAAAAGTGTCTAGGGATCAAGTACATTTTTAACTAAAAAAAATGATCATATTATTATTTACCAAATCTAGTCTTCCAGACTGGCTATTACAACAACAACAACTTATCCCTATACTTTGTAAAAATTAAGAAAAATTGCAATATTTGCAAATTTTCGGAAATTAACCTAAGTTAATGTCGTGAATTAAAAGGCAAAAAAGAGGATAATCAATTTTTTAAAGTAAAGATTTAAAAAAATAAGCTGTGTTTTCACCATTGACACGAATCACACGAATCACAGCGATTTGGCATGCTTAGAATCAGTTTATTCAAAATCACTTTGAGGAATGGCCGCCCATGTTCTTTCTAACTAGTCAAAAAGTTGTTGTGGGGTATGTATGGCATCCATACTCGGCAGAGCTGGAGCTTTGGAACATATCCCGTGCGTGCTCAATTGGGTTGAGGTCTGGCGATTCAGCAGGCCACGGCAGAACGTTGATGCGAGCATCGGTAAGAGTGCGTGTTACGACTCTAGCCGTGTGTGGACGTGCATTAGTCGAAACGAATCATCCAACCGGCTTCGCAAAGGGATGATCACGTCTGGAATATCCTCTCCGCATAAATCTGATTATTGAGGTTGCCCCTGATCCAAATGAGATCGGTTCTGCCACCGACGTAAATACCGGCCCAAACCCCGTTATTCCCTCTCCATATGAATTAACTTCCTGACAAAATTTCAAACGTTCGTATCCGGCCTTATACCGAAACGAGATATCTACATCGGAAAAGCAAACACAATGCCAGTCTTGTTTCTCCCAATTTCTGTGTTCGCGAGCCCATTTTAAACGGACCCTGCGATTACGGGGTGGGGTTATAGGTGGAACTCTCAGCGGCCTTCGGGACGGGGACCCACTTCACGTAAACGATTTTGGATGGTTTGGTCGCTTATCTGCAAGTCTGAAGAGCTGTGGAGCCTCGTAGCCAACATCGTGGCGGTCATGGTACGATTCCGTCGAGCAGTATTTTGGATGGACCGGTCCTGTCTGCGAGTGGTGATGCAAGATCGTTCTCCATGTCGCTCGCTGCCCACGGTAAAGGCCGCTTATGATGACGCTTTGTGTAGTGCTAAGAGCGACAGCCACAAAACGTTGCCTGGAACCAGCATGCAGCATTCCGACGGCTCTCATTATCTCTTCTCGTGTTAAATGATGTCGTCTTTGATGCAGGAATTGTAATGGTTTTGTAAAAACGCTATTACACAATTTTGTAGGAATCTTGATTGACAGTTTATTTAAATTTAAAATCAAAATTTAAAGAAAATTCTTTATTCAAATAGTGAAATTCACTAAAAAGAATCAATAACGATAAAAAATAGTTAAATTGCAATTGCGACGATACTCTAAAACGTACTTCATCCCTAGACAATTTTGATGTGTGTAGTTATTTCTACGAAAGGTTAGAAATCACCAGCAATAATCTTACCAAGCAGTCTAAGCGGTGGGGATAACTAGAAACGAGTCCTTATTAACTAAAATGTTATTCAAATTCTAGCATCATCTGGTGAAACTGATTCAATAAATATATCATCAGACACAGGTTCAAGTGATGAAGAATCGAAGGAAGAAGTACCTAAAGTAACTAAGAAGCCAACTAACAGACCAAGCACTGCGTCAAATACTAGACAAAATCCAAGGGGAACTCGTGAAACGACAGCTGTTTCTAAAGATAAAGGCACTGTAAATAACAGTAAAACTGCTACTGAAAATAAGACTGCTGGAAAGACAAAGAGTGTTGATACAAGCGGAGGACAGAAAGCGGATAGGAAGTTCTCTGGTAGACGTCGTGGGAATCACGATGACGACGACGCAGCAGAAGGGGTTTCTGTTGATGAGCAGGAACCAGTTCCAAGTGGGTCTGGTGATATACGTAAGACTGTTATTACAATTTTAATAACCAACTTAATACTTAAGTATAATTTGTTTTCCAAGTTCTTGCAAAACACGACATGTTTGGCTATTTTCAATTTATGGCCAATTAGAAATTTAAATGTAGACAGATGCTTGTGTTAAAGCTGTATTTTGCATGGCTCATATTTCAAAGGAATTACTTGGTTTGAATGATTATAAAGCCACGTTTAAATCCTAAAAGATACAAGTGGTTGTACAAGACAAGCATCGAAGACGGTGCTGCAAGTCGTTTGAAGAGGCTCTACATTGGCTGTGTTCGGGATGGGTAGAGGAAGCCCCATCAGACCAAATATCTGTGCAGCGACCAACCTGAGTCGACAATCGGTTAAGAGATTTCCAATTTGGCCATTGCAGTTAGCGTACAAGGGGAAGATGTTCTGTCGGGGTGCCGAAATGTGGAGGGGTTTGCTTCCACGGCGTATCTCTCTTCTACCGTAGTGTCCTTCGTAGAGGCCGTATAAGTAGCTTTTACGATTCTTTAAACTAGCAGGATTTAAACCAGGTGAATAATAGAGAGGTTCAGGTTTTAAAACTGGTTGAACATTTATTTGTTAGTTGTCTATCGAACCGAAAAGAAGAAGTAAAGGCCGAAAATGCGTCGAGTATTCGGTCTAATGTTTATTTAGATGATTTCATTGTAGATACGAGCTCGCCGTATCCAAATACCAGACCCGTTCTGCCGTCCTCCTACGATACGATGCTAAATATTGATCGCAGAGAAGCCAAGAAATCCATAATAAGCACTATCAATTCGTATAGTGATAATAGGTTCCCTTCACAAGGTACTGTCTCAGATGTAAACAAATATGGTAGTAACTCGATATAGTGAAATGCAAGATTTCGAGAAGAGGCGACGGACATTTCAATTCAATTCTTTATTGCAATCAAATGTGTTTAACAAGATCGAGATTTCGTAAGGCCATGACAAATTGGTTGCCAGATAACCTACAAAAGACCGCCTAGTTGTCACCAGCCCGTCCCTAGCTGTCCTCCCCCCAGCGACGCCCTAAGCCGAGGCACGTACCTCATAGGGGGTGCCTTTGGCGTGTAGTCGCTTAGTAAGTTTTTTATGAGCCCTGGCTGGAGACTTTAATATTATATTAAGGCCACCACAGGCAAGCCCGGTTAAGCAGTCGACAACCTTATAGGTTGAACTGCGAGAAGCCACACAAAAAAAAAAACGAAAGACCCCGGGGAAACCTAGGAAAGAATGAGATTGGCAAGGGAATTATGGCATAAAAGATGAAGGCCTTAGCAGTAACTTAGCCATAGTAACTGTCAATGGTAGTAGTAGCAGTAGATTGGAGGAAAATAGCAGTGCCCTTGTGTCATAAGTACCGAGTTCCTGGTAGACCGAGCTTTGCTCGTTGTTTTTTTGGTAAACGTTTTCTAAAAATGAAACCTAGCTAGATCGATTTATCTAGCTAGATATATTTATTATATATTTAAATATATATAAGAATTGCTGATAGATAATATAATATTATATAGATATGACTGACCATCCAGCCTTAGATGGAGACTGTCACACACAAGGTCATGTATGACAAAAATAACTCAACAAAATCAAGTTTTATCAAATTCGATTTGATATCCTTACTAATGTTATGAATGCCAAAGGAAATCTGTTTGTTATCACGCCAAAATTGCTGTTCACACATAGATGGAACCCTGGAGACGGTTATCGGAGACGTTATTGCAAAAATCTATATTTATGCGATCGCAGCCGCGGGAAAAAGCTAGTATTAAATAATGACCGAATCCAAACGGATCTCTTAACGCTGGCATTCTAAAACCTTCTTAATTTAAGAAAGTGTAGTTAGTCAATTTTAACCCTGTCCTTTTAACATTTTGGACCTGATTCCAGGAGTAAACTCCAACATGGCGGAAAACGCTCGTATAGAACAGGACGTGGCATCCGAGATCCTAGATCGCACGCTACAGTACGAGGAGCGGGAGTTGTACCGCCAGTATGACGTCATGAACAGCCATGCCGGGAACATCGATAACAGGACCAATACCATCATTGAGCACATCTCTGATCAGCTGGAGAATGAGTTTACTGTGAGTCAAGAAACATATAAAAATAAAAAAAAACATAGTCTAATTGAGAACCTCCTCCTGAAGTCGGTTAAAAATAATCAATTGGTACAACACTCGTAACTTAGATTTGATGCATATTACTTAGATTTCCGAAATCTAGTAAATATGTACCAAATCTAAGTTGATGAGTGAATATTCCCATGGTAATTATTATGTTAAAACATGCTTGTCATTGTCGCGGATCATATTTTGATCAAGTTACAACCTAACTCCGAATGGACAGTAGAGTCACTTTATTAATGTAACATTATTATTTTACTGAACTGTAAACGATGACGTTCAAAAGTGCCGTTTAATGGCCTAATTGAAATAAACGTTTTGACTTTGACTTTGACCTAATACTGACCTGCAAATTGCAAAACGCATAAGAAAATTTGAATTTCGCGGGCTACCACTGCGGATCTCCCTTAAAGATTTCGCTATTTATTGGGCTTTTACAGTTTATGGCTTTATGCACTTCTAAATAAACGGGAAGTTGTTGAAAAGATTAAACATCAGTAAAACTGATTCTAAAATCATAACCATTTCTTTTGGCCTTGCCGTAGTCGGGTAAAAATGTTGTTGAAGGCTAAAGAGGAATAAACTGATTCTGAAATTGTTAAGGTTAAACAGTTAAAATTCATGTTTGTAAAAAGGTTATCTCTGGAAGTTGTTATCCGTGAACGAAAAAAAATTGAGTGATGCATAGCCACACAATTATTTTTATCTACCAGATTTTGCGATAATCAGAACCGATGGCTACAGCTTCTTTACCATCTACTCACTTCCTCCTAATTTCCAGCTCCCCGAAGTATCCCGCATCCTCGAAGCCCACATGGATGTCGCCGAACAAAGATGGCGAGCTGGCGAGTTGCTACAGTTCATCCCGGGCAGCCCCAACGAATCCTTCACTGAAGGTAACGACGACAACGAAGCTACCCTCGTCCCGAGCCACAACACGTCTTTATCCTTAGAAGATACTCTTACAGAAGAGAATGTGAACAGAATGGCTGCTATTGTCGAGAATGATTCAGGAATCGGTAATGATACTACGCTCAGTGATACTACTGAGCTCAATAAAAGTGTTGATGAGAATAATAAAACCAATGACGAAAATGCTGGTGATGTCACGCCACGAAATGTAGACATTAATGCTAAAGGTAAGAACACGGTTGGTATGAGTAGCCCTATTGCTTCTGGTTCGGGAGACGCTTCAAACTACAAAGCTTATGAGAAAACAAATGAAGGTCCTACAAGTGATAATGATGGAGAACTTAATGATTCAAGACTATACGAATCTGTACTCGGTGATGAGGTCATCAATGACTTGTCAACTGACGATATATTTGAAGATTGTGTTGATGATATAGAGGTGAACGAGGAAGGTAAAAAAGACGATGAAGCTGGACAATATAATAGAATGGAGCAAAATTATTCGTTAGAAATGAAGTTGGCTTTGGGAATTGAGGATGGAAAGTTGTAGATTTTAGTTCTGTAGATGTTGCAGTACGGGGTCAATTATATTGGTGTCGAATGTTTAGTTTGTATGGCTTAGAATAATTTGGGTTTGTGTGCTGTGTGTTTTGCTGTTTCTCACCTATGGAGTGCACCAAGTGATTGAGCACTTAGATATACAATTGATCTCTTAATTGTGTCGTTTTTATCGTTAAGGTCAATTTACCTTGTACCTTTAGGTTATGATTTATTATTTTCTTTAAGAAATTATGTTTTATTTTGTTCAGTGTTATTTTTATTGGCTATTTCCACTTATAGCATTGTAGTAGATAGTCATTTGTCAAACTTCTCGCCTGCTTTGAAATCGATTGAAGATATCGCTCGAATCACATTTTATTGTGTAAGTAAATTTTCATTCGTTCAGAGCGAGCACGAGGATTGACGTGAGTTAAAACTGTTTGAATGTTCAATAAATTATTAAAAGTTATGTGTATTAGTTTTATTGAAACTAAGACATCAATTTGACCAACGCGGCACCGGTACATCCCACCCATATGCACACAACAAAAGCGAAGGAGTGGAATTACCTTCCGGAGTCGTATTTTTCCTTCCCACCTGGGTGTCGAAGAGTGAATAGGTTCTTTCTAGGCAAGCGTGCCTATCAATATAATAAATAAAATGTATTGATCCTTTTTGTTTAATATAGGTAGATACGATTCTTTGGGCCAAGCGTCTTCGCCTTGGGAGATCAAACATTTATATCATTAAAAAGGGCACCGTGTCGGGGGACCGCTACTATATTAGTATAGTAGCGGTCCCCCGACACGATGCCCATATTTAGGCAAATGTGAATAAAATATAGATAATTCGCTATTTTGTGGTGGCGGCGATCTAGGTCTTGAAATTTATCATAGCATATAATATTCTACTAGTCAAGCCCTTTCATTTGATACCCATATTTAGGGAATTGTGAAAAAAATTGTAATTCGCCATTTTGTGGTGGCGGCCATCTTGAACCGATTTTCATCAAACGTAGCTAAGAACACTCCCGACTAATTCACATTTCAAAAAAAAAAAAAAATCAAAATCGGTTCATCCGTTCGAGAGCTACGATGCCACAGACAGACACACAGACACGTCAAAATTATAACACCCCGTCGTTTTTGCGTCGGGGGTTAAAAAGAAAAACCCATCCTACAGTAGGTACCAACTAAGTTTGATGTTTTTGTGCTATGTCAACACTCTAATAGTGTTGTCTTACAAATGTTTTGATAACCAAATGCGAGAGTGTGAATCAGCGTGATTCAATAAAACAATAAAATAAACAAACTATAGTATATTTCCTTCTTACAAAATACATTATTGCACTTACAATATCGTGTTCTAAACGTTAATATAAAAATAAACTTCTCTTAATTAACAATAAACGTAGTTTTAAAGTTAACTATTTACAAGTAAAACGAAATAAATATTTTTTAAATTTCAACGAATTTTGCGTGTAGCTGATAAACTTTAGAAGCTTGCGACTTTGTTTTTTTTTAAGATTTCTTAGTAAAAATCGTGTAAAAATACTCATGATTATTAAAATTCATAAAATGGCTGACATAAGGCTAGGTAGGTAGTTAATAATAAAGCTTGTTCAAAACAAAAATTTTCTTAAGCCCAAAAATCAACAAATAAAATATAAGAAATTCTAACTGAAAATGTATTTAAATAGTATGGCAACTGTAATGCTATGCAATAAAGAGAGATCGTGTATATTATACAATACAAATGTGCATTCATAAAGGTTATAGAGCAAGAGCCCAAAAGCCGCTAGACGTTACTTATTGTCTGAGTGACAAAATGTGTGGGACACTACTCTAAGTATGAGCGGCCCTGGAACGCAAAGGGCCTCCCTTCCGCTCCGCCCAGAGCGGGAGGAATCATTTTATGATTTCCCATCCAAAAATAAAAAGAATAGAATAGTGTATGTACTTTGAACGTACGCAAATCTGCTAGCTTGGCTAATAAGTAACGTCTGGCGGCTCTGGGATCTTGGACTATTAAGACAATGTTGCAAACATAAGATAACATCACGCCTATAACCCCTAAAGGGTTATGCAGAGGTGTACACTACCATCATAAGAAAAAAGGACGTATCGACACAAAACGAAGTAACCGATTACCGACCTTCAGTTTATTTTCTTATTGTCTGAAATTGGTTACTTCGTTTTGTATACGTCCTTTATTCTAGTACACCCACATTTTGCCAGTTATGTTCATGTCAACAAATCCAGACTTCGGGCTGCTACTGACTAATTCCAGATCGAAAAACTCAATTAAACTTTGCTTTGCTTTGGAATCGACCAAGAAAGCAGTCAAAATAAGACAGATAAATATTGCCAACATATTTGTCATAGAAGAAATTATAACAGAAATGATTTGTTTCAGCGCAATATGAACATAATATTATTGCGCCTGTTTTCCAGAAAAGGTTCAGAGGTGTGCTTATAATACACTTAAGGAAGAAGGGTCACGGTTTATACAAAATTACCCCACGTCCTAAGGAAAAGGGGGTGGGGATTTTTAAAAGGGGGGTTACGTTGGAGACTGCACATATTTTACGTATGGCAAAATCATTAAAAATAAATATACACGTTTTGTTTGTATTACCATGTTCCGAAAAAAAAAGTAAAGTTATCAATCATAGTGACTCTAAAGAGTTTCAAACGCGCTTATCTCTGGATTTAGAAAATTATTTTTATATAAGTATGGTAGCCACATTCATGAGGACAAAAGCCCGGGGAAGAGCCAGTAAAAAAATTAATTGTGAAATATTTTCTATTAACGATACTGATTGTTGTCTCCGAAGTAACCTGTATATATAATTTAATTGTCCGATATTTTTCGTTACTGTAGGTCATGGGGTAATTTTGACCCTTCTTATTTCATCAGTTGGGTACAAATTGCGTCAATTTGTCCTTAACACTATAAGCAACTAATATGTGTGTTAATCAAGCTGGACAACATTTATGAGGTTTCTCTGCAGCCTATTTGATTGCTTCTTATACTTATTGAGCTTGACTTTCGATACAGGGCGACTTTTATTTCACTGGCAAAATTTCGAGAGTCAAAGTACTTCTGAATATAAATAACTATTACTTTGGAATCCTATATTATTTCGACTAACGGCTGGACCGTTTAAGTTGTTCAAACACATAAAAAAATCATCAAAAGCGGTCCTCGGATGGTCTAGATTCAGGACATGGTACTGTTTATCCGGGTGACTTCACCAAGGTGTGTACATAACCGCTCGAGTGCTTTCCACTTAGGGCAGTGCAATTCACGTGCAGGTGGTCCAGTTCACCAGTGAATGCCACCGATGCTGCAATTATGTGACCACCCACTGGGCCCATACAATCTATGAAGCTAACCATCGACTGAAAAGAAGGATAACTTTCGACTCTCATGCGGGTGAAGCCGCTGTATGGATAAATAAATAAGTTTTATTTTAAAAAAGATGCCGTTCAGTACATTCCATTCATATTCGCACAACTCAACAAAATGTAGAAATCAGTAGTTTCTTTTTTAACCGACTTCAAAAAAAGGAAGAGGTTATTGAATGCCAGAGATAAAAAAAAATGAAAATGGGATAAAATTTGCTAATGACTGATCATTAGAAATTTTATCACATAAAAAAAAATTGCCAACGGATTAAAAGTCACCCCGGTGGACAATAAACGAATGCTATTTGCGTCCAGTTACAAACACATCCCAAGCTAATAACATCTATTTGTGAGAACCGACTAACACATACTTAATTGTACTTACAATTAATTTTATAAGCTTTGACTACACAGACATACATACATACTATATACAGTTGTAAAGTTCGCGAGAGATCGGGGGTGTAGCCTAGCCTTACAATCTGTTAGTTATCACAAATATTACTAATTTGGCATTTGATTCTCATGATATGTCGGTTTTGCGAGTAACATCTGTACAAAATAACGTTTGTTTTAAATATCTTATCAAATGGAATATTAAAGAAATCCCGGGACTTATGAGTAAGTATAAATATTTCCATATGTCAATATGGGTACAGCTATGTAGGCCGATGTGAAAGTCGGACAAAGAAAAGTGGACACGGATTGGTAGAAAATGGAGTTTTAATGTCGAAGCCAGCGTAAAGCCGGCTTTTGTGTAAAAATTGTATATGAGTATGATCTCATAATACAAAAAAAAAATCACAATATGTAATCACAAAACTGAAATACATAGAGCAAGGTTTATTTAAGAAATAACTGAATACAAAATGGCTGTCGCACGCCGAGACAACTCGATACCAACTCGACTCTCAAGTAAAGCATTCCAATGTGAATTCTATATCATGTAAGTATAATACAGACCGTTGAACGATATAATACCAGTGCGTTTTGTTACAAAACGTTGATCTACTTCTGGACTTTGTTGCTAATATTTTAGCATTTTAGTCATTTTGACGTTAATATTTGCAATATTTTAAGACCCTAAACATTTTCAAGGTAAATATCACAAGCTACCGTATATCCCACGACACAAAGCTCACATTCCAATACTTCGACTCGAGGTACCATCAAGTCGTTCCAGCATGCGACGACCTAACCTAACACTCCATTTTCTACCAATCCGTGTCCCTAAGAAATAAATACTATTAGTGTGTTTACCCTGTGTTTCATGCAGCATGGTGCTTCAGGTCGAATATCTCCATCAACAGAGGCTCTATGGGGTTGACGTCGAGGTAGACGCCGGTGACTTCCTCAGCCAACTTGCGAAGTTCGAGAATCTTCTGTATGAGCTTGAGGAAGGTGGATTTCGCTTCGCAGCCTGGGTATATGCTTTCGAGGTAGCGGCGGAGTAAGTAGTAGTATGAGTTCTGTAATGAAGGAAATAGTTTTGTTAAGAGATTTTTTTTGTTCGTTTCATCAACGATAAAGAATCAGGATAAGATTTTATGTTATTAATTATACAAAAAATTGCGAGTCTAGAGACAATTGGCATAAAATCTGACACCTGTCTAACCAAGTGGTGTGTTACCAAGTTACTGGGTGGAGGAGGCCGATCCCTGTAAAATACTGGCATTCAGGTGCAACCGGTTAGACTAGAAGCTATAATAATAAGCATGAAGGACTCGTGGGTGCGGTAGATGTTGCCCTTGGCGAGCTTGAGGACGTCTGTGTGTTCAGTACAACTCACCTGCTCCAGCTTGATAACATCCGGATGCACCACCTTCATCCTGTGCGGGGTGAACAGCAGGATAGCAGACATGATGAGGATGACATGCTCGTCGGTCCTCCAGCGCGGCTCGAAGGAGCGGATGAAGGACTCGTGGGTGCGGTAGATGTTGCCCTTGGCGAGCTTGAGGACGTCTGTGTGTTCAGTACAACTCACCTGCTCCAGCTTGATAACATCCGGATGCACCACCTTCATCCTGTGCGGGGTGAACAGCAGGATAGCAGACATGATGAGGATGACATGCTCGTCGGTCCTCCAGCGCGGCTCGAAGGAGCGGATGAAGGACTCGTGGGTGCGGTAGATGTTGCCCTTGGCGAGCTTGAGGACGTCTGTGCGGATGCTGCCGAACTGTTCCTGGCAGTGGGGGATCTGGAATAATAGAGTGTGTGGTTAGACTAGCTACTAGACTCACATTACTGCTAAATTGAATTCCACCTAGCCCGTTCCACAATCGTTCAAAAAACTTACGTCGATGCGCCACCGTAAAATTGTGCACATCCTATCCATACGCAGAAAACGTTTTGGGAATATTTTTATTGTGCGTACACAAGGAGTGGAGTTTTCTGATAGCTACAACCTGGCAATTTTTAAGTCAAGAGTAAATAGGTTTAGGGGGGCGTGGGGTTTGTCTCTCCCTCGCGCGGCCCGCCTCCTCCTTCGCTAGCATCACTGCTTCGCAAGGAGGTGACCGCTTCCCAAGCCTCCTCGCTCCGGACCATGGCTTCAACCAGAGCCGGACGAGGGCACGGCGGTGCTCCGCCCAAGCCGGGCAGGCCTCCACCATGTCCTCCGGGCGATCCTCACAGTGGTGACACCCGGGCGTTTCCAACGTGTCAAAACAGGTACCTCCCGAAACAGCCGTGTCCGGTGAGTACCTGCGTCAGGCGGAAGGTGCGGTGAGGTGTGGAGCCTTTCTAGCCACTCCTGACAGAGGACACTTATCGCCACAATAGTGGCGCGCGTAGCGCTGGGTGGCGACAATCGCTGTCTCCATACCGCCATAGACCTTACCGGAGCTCTAGCCGTCGTATTGCAATTTACCGTGGCATTTTGATTACTCTGGAGATTGAACCCAGAACCATACGCTCAGCAGTCGCCTCCAAGATTACTCGACCATCGACGTAGCTACTCAACAAATGTGGGGATAATGGTAACAATATCTTACCTTCCACTGGTTTCGCTGTCCATCATAGGTCATGGTACTCCTCAGTACCATCATTTCTATACAACCGCCTTTGAGAAGTGCCACCTGAAACAGTCATAAAAGAAATAATTAATGGAACATAATAGTTGAAAAATTGCCGAGAACTATCACGGAGCAGGGAAAAAAATATTCACAATATCGTCGGCCTAATTCGTTATCAGATAAGTCCGTTTCTGCATAATTTACAGGAGGAAGAAAAAACGGAATTATATCACTTTATTGTAGCAATCATCATTCTGAAAATTCCTAGATTTCCTACTGTTCGGAAAGCAGGTTTACGAGCATGGCATTTCTAACGTTTTTAGGTTGATAAAATCGTTAAAGCTTTATCATAAGGTAAGAACTTTATGGCAGACTTAAAAAGTAAAATTGGGCCAATAAATGGACTTAGCTGGTTAACGAATTAGGCCGACGATATGACATCTACAATTTTTTTTTTCCTATTGAAAGTATGTAAATATTTTCAGCTGGTTACGCTAGCGGATCTGAATATACATACAGGTTCAATGGACGAGAGCGTAGCCGGGGCACACCGCTAATTGTATGAGTCCCTCATTGACATAGAGAATAAACTGAACAATCACAAATTTGTCAGTTCTGTAAAAAGAGGCAAAGCCAAGCCAATATAATTTCATATTCTCTATATCTATGTGTGGAACTCATCTACGTCTGCAAGCGTTCGCGTGGTTTAATCAGTTCAATAGGGAATATGCATGAACTTTTTTATTATCTAAACAGTTTATCTAGAAGTATACAAAAATATAAAATATAACAAAAAAAAACAGAATCGGAATTGACCGAAACACAAACGAGATATAACTTTTTTAAACAAATATATCTGTCCCTCTCGCGAAAACGCTGTTTTCTATGGCAGCTGTATAGGCGTCATAGTATTTGACGTCACAGTTTGTATCGGACTTCTCTTTCTAATTGTCAACTTTGAAGCTTAATAACTTCATCACTAACGAAGGTATTTTAAAAATTCTTTCATATTTGTTTACTAGAGATAATAAGTGTTTTATTTTGCAAATGAAAAAAATTGAAAAAAGAATACAACCACGATGGAGCTTTTATGCTATCAAACTTTTGTGTATTTCATACCGAAGTGAAAACAGCCAAAAAAGTAGTAAAGAACGCTTAGTCTATTTTTGTTTATGGCACACCGCTTCAATTAATCTTTGAAAGCTATTCTATTATTTTTTGGAGTGATAACTTCTTATGGGAGGATAAACCGCTTCGCACGCATACGGCAGCGGTAGGCAGGCTCTTCCTCTCTCACTCTAACCCACAGCGCTAGTCGTATTTCGGACAGACGCTTCCCATATTAAATAGTTCAACTTTGATTAGTTTAAGTTATCACTTCTGTCGGCCGTCCCGAGACGCACACGTTTTTTTTATACATAGCGATATTTTTTTTTATCTATACTATATGTAGACTATCTATACTAATATAATAAAGCTGAAGAGTTTGTTTGTTTGCTTATCTCTGAAACTAAGTCGGATTTGAAAAAAATATATTTTTGTATATGATCCACATTCATGAGAAATACTATAATAGGTTGTACGGGAACGGAAAAAAACGGGATATGCGCGTACGAAGTCGCGGGCTTGCTAGTAATATAATGAAGCTGAAGAGTTTCTATGTTTGTTTGAACGCGCTCTGCTGAACATCTGGAATTTCCAGTCGGATATGGAAATATTTTTTGTACATGATAGCCACATTCATAAGGAAGACAACGCTGCAACGGAAGGCTACACGGAAAAAAACGGGATATGCGCGTACGAAGTCGCGGGCTTGCTAGTAATATAATGAAGCTGAAGAGTTTCTATGTTTGTTTGAACGCGCTCTGCTGAACATCTGGAATTTCCAGTCGGATATGGAAATATTTTTTGTACATGATAGCCACATTCATAAGGAAGACAACGCTGCAACGGAAGGCTACACGGAAAAAAACGGGATATGCGCGTACGAAGTCGCGGGCTTGCTAGTAATATAATGAAGCTGAAGAGTTTCTATGTTTGTTTGAACGCGCTCTGCTGAACATCTGGAATTTCCAGTCGGATATGGAAATATTTTTTGTACATGATAGCCACATTCATAAGGAAGACAACGCTGCAACGGAAGGCTACACGGAAAAAAACGGGATATGCGCGTACGAAGTCGCGGGCTTGCTAGTAATATAATGAAGCTGAAGAGTTTCTATGTTTGTTTGAACGCGCTCTGCTGAACATCTGGAATTTCCAGTCGGATATGGAAATATTTTTTGTACATGATAGCCACATTCATAAGGAAGACAACGCTGCAACGGAAGGCTACACGGAAAAAAACGGGATATGCGCGTACGAAGTCGCGGGCTTGCTAGTAATATAATGAAGCTGAAGAGTTTCTATGTTTGTTTGAACGCGCTCTGCTGAACATCTGGAATTTCCAGTCGGATATGGAAATATTTTTTGTACATGATAGCCACATTCATAAGGAAGACAACGCTGCAACGGAAGGCTACACGGAAAAAAACGGGATATGCGCGTACGAAGTCGCGGGCTTGCTAGTAATATAATGAAGCTGAAGAGTTTCTATGTTTGTTTGAACGCGCTCTGCTGAACATCTGGAATTTCCAGTCGGATATGGAAATATTTTTTGTACATGATAGCCACATTCATAAGGAAGACAACGCTGCAACGGAAGGCTACACGGAAAAAAACGGGATATGCGCGTACGAAGTCGCGGGCTTGCTAGTAATATAATGAAGCTGAAGAGTTTCTATGTTTGTTTGAACGCGCTCTGCTGAACATCTGGAATTTCCAGTCGGATATAGAAATATTTTTTGTACATGATAGCCACATTCATAAGGAAGACAACGCTGCAACGGAAGGCTACACGGAAAAAAACGGGATATGCGCGTACGAAGTCGCGGGCTTGCTAGTAATATAATGAAGCTGAAGAGTTTCTATGTTTGTTTGAACGCGCTCTGCTGAACATCTGGAATTTCCAGTCGGATATGGAAATATTTTTTGTACATGATAGCCACATTCATAAGGAAGACAACGCTGCAACGGAAGGCTACACGGAAAAAAACGGGATATGCACGTACGAAGTCGCGGGCAAAAGCTAGTAATATTATGTAGCTAAAGAGTTTGTTTGTTTGAACGCGCTAATCTCTGGAACTACCAGTCGGATTTGGAAAATTCTTTTTGTATAATATATGATAGCCACATTCATGAGGAAATCGCGGGCAAAAGCTAGCAATCGCATAATATCCAACTCACCTGATCTTCTTCACACATATTCTTAAAGGAGTTGATTTTCTTGGCCATCTTGATAAACCGCCTTATTGCTACGGCGGTAAGGTTCACTATCGTTATCAAGCGTGGGTCGTGTTTGCTGCCGCCTTCCTGTAGTATAAAGCAATTGTTTTCAGTTTATCTTGGATTAAAACCCGGGATTATAAAAACATGAACTGGACTTTCGAGTATAGTTACAAATTATTGATTTGAAGAAACAAAAGAAAGAGTTGTGCGAAAACCAAGCTATTTAATTTAATAGTTTTAGTAGGTACGGAACTCGAAAAACATACTTAATAAGATTCTTCAATATACGTAATTTTTTTTTCAAATGTATTCAAAGCGCAATAAGTAATAAGTAATTTCTTAAATCCCGGGATACATTCGTCATGTTTATGATTCCGGGATTTTAGAAGAGTTATTATCAACTTTATGTAACTTACTTCCACGAAGATTAGGTAAATATGGTCTACCTATTCCGATCTCTGTTAATTACACACATGACCTATCTCACACATTTTGGTACTCGGACAAATAACTTATGTCCGGGGCTCTGGGATCTTACTCTAGCAGCCTTCCACCTTGAAGCTTTTTGAATCGAACCCATTCATGTTCTCTCTCAATTAATATTGGCACGTCACGTCAATGGTATTAATCTGGCGCTTTTATTACGCAATTTGCGGTTAACAAAATCATTTTATTTTCAGCACGATTCACTGAAGAATGTGCGAATAAAGTACGTATGTTACCTTGAAGCCGGCCGTGCTGGCGGTGTCTCCCACGAGCTGCGAGATATCATCGTCTATGGGAGCGTTTAGCGCCTTGTTCGCGACTATTAGCTCGTTCAGTTTGGCACGTTCCACCTGAAATTGTGCAGAGAGGTTAAATAATAAGTTTAATATAGTGTTCATGTTCTGAGGAGGATTGAAACACATGTTACTAAGAGAGTTATGAATATAAATGTGGTTCGATGCAGAGTGAGAGAGGGAGGACAAAAACTTTTCTAGATGGATGGATTGTGTGTGGAGTGATAATAACAAAGAAAGGGGAGGCAATGGTAGTTCACGCTATCACTGCCTCCTTGCGGTTGACAGGACAGAATGAAGGAAAAAAATCCGGTGAAGTGCGAGTCGGACTTGCGCACGAAGGGTTCCGTATCATTATCTATAAAAACGGAACAAATCAACAAACGTGATTTTTTTTGCTCGTTTTTGCTCGATACTGATAACGACAACAGGTGCTTGAAATATTTATTTTATTCAGTTTTTTATTTGTTGTTATAGCGGCAACAGAAATATATAATCTGTGAAAATTTCAACTGTCTATCATGGTTCATGAGATACAGCCTGGTGACAGACGGACAGCGGAGTCTTAGTAATAGGGTCCCGTTTTACCATTTGGGTAAGGAACCTTAAAAACGTGACCAAGTAACATGGGATAAGGGCAGGACGAAGATAATAGGGGAGGCTGGCTTATGACAATATAATAACTATTGCTGGTGGTTGGCATAATATTTGCAGTGCTGATTTTAATACTAGAAATAAAGACCAATTAGATCAACCATTTTTTAGATTAGCTAAAGTCCACACTTCTTTCATGGAGTATTGTGTTAAATGTTACAACAAAATACCTTCTGACATATTAGAACTAAATGAAAGAAAATTTAAAACTCATGTTAAAAGTACACTTTGTGAACAAGCATATTACAAATTAGAAGATTACATTCAGGATAAGAATGCTTGGAAACATGCTGGTCCTGCTCCATAGGACAATCAAGGGTGAAGGTCAAACTGGTTGATTAATGTATTAACTTTATAGATATACTGTTTCTTTTTTTGTGTTTTTATGTTTCTGTTGACTCACACACTGTTGTTTAATTAATGGTTCCAATGTTTGTAAATATGTGAGTACAATTTACCTAAATTTCTTTAGGAAATTAATAAGTTTACCTCTGCTGGTGATACTTTGTTCTTTAAGTAGCATACTCTGGGTGCATCGTCCTCACATAATATTAAATTAATTTTTGTATACCAAATTTTGTAAAATCATTTTTGAAAAGAGTAACTATGGAGTTTCTTGTCCGTTCTTCTCCATAAGAATCTACCTTTCCGAATGGACAGTAGAGTCACTTTATTAATGTAACATTATTATTTTACTGAACTGTAAACGATGACGTTCAAAAGTGCCGTTTAATGGCCTGATTGAAATAAACGTTTTGACTTTGACTTTGATAAGTGCTAGGAATAATTAAATCCAATTATTTCAGATAATGATCTCGACAAAAATCCCTATTTATGACAAGTTTAAACGAGGATAACTTTCTAATATTCTACTTTTCGAATCGATGATACAAGGCTGGTACTATGCCAGGTTTCCAGAAGTTATTTAAACCGACCTTAAAGAAGCAAGAGGTTCTGTGTTCGCGTGTGTGTGTTCTTTAACCCCCGATCTAAAAGAGGGGTGTTACAAGTTTTCAAATGGTAGATTTAGTTTTATCTCACCTCATTCAATTCTCTAGAAGATCCACTGCACGGATTGACGGAGGTATACGCTTCAAATTCCAACTTGATCGCTTCGCACAGTATTGACTCCATGGAATTCGGTTCTATCCTGAAAATACGCAATAATACATGGTTATTATCAATTATTGGATTGTTATTATCACCTGTCTTTATATAAGCAAGTGGTATGGTAAAAACACATGATACAGTCAAAGTTTAAAGGCAACAGCTTCCCTATGACGTTGGGGAACAAATAGGAAAATAAAAAAAGGTTTTTCAACCGTACCGTGCGACAGAACCGTATCGCAAAGGCCAGTGACAGTTTAAAAAAAAAATAATCAACAATTTTAAAATACTTAATTATAATTTCAGAAAATAGATGAATTGTCATTCTTCTCCGAAACTACTGAGCCTTCACTTTTGAAAGAATACTCAACACACATTAATATAATAATAATATAATATAATATGTCCTGGGACAACTCACACACGGTCATCCGATCCCAAACTAGGCAGAGCCTGTACTATGGCAACCAGACAACTGATAAACATACTTATATATGTCTAAATACATACATATTATACACAAATTACACCCAGACACAGAACAAATGATCATGCTCATCACACAAAGAAATTGCCTAAACATTACGGGAAAACTTAGTAGGTATATGGTTATTTTATCAGTGAAATAGTTTTTGTTCCAGGGATTAATTGTGACGTTTTAGAAAAAAGGTTTTGTAGAGCGTCAACTCACTCATACCTGACTGTTTTTTCTAAACCCCGATCTTCCTAGTATTATAAAAGCTCAACTTTGTATGGAAGGATGAATGTTTGATACTCAATCACGCCGGAACGGCTGAACGGATCTGGATGAAGTTTGACACAGAGATAGATTCACTCTGGAATAGCGCATAGGCTTTTATTCCGAGAGTCCCTTGGGTTATTTTCCGACATTCATGCGGGAGAAGTAAATGGCAGCCAGTGCGTAATATTTTCGATCAGGTACTGTCCAGCCATTTTAGAGTAAGCATCTCTGCAATGGGTGTTGCTAGCCCGATAAGGTCTCCTGATAAGCTGATAAGGCGATTATTGACGAATACTTTATCTTTATCTTTTTGCACTCACGAGCAAGGCTTAGGGTGCAGACTACTCTGAATGGGCTGCGTCATGTCGGGCGATGCTAAGTCGCAGTGCGTACGTGCTTAAGGATATTTGGAGACAAAGACTTGATAAGTGGAAATTAATTAGTGTGACGCTAGAGGCAGTTTCACTAGAATTTTACATAATGATAGTATTGCGTAACGATGCGTGCTAAACCCACAGTTGTGGATTACCCAGACAGTCACCAAGTGTAAGGCCCATTCAACTTTAGACTACATTGAGACGGGCGGGCGTTTTGGGGGACTGTATTTGCCTAAAGCCTAATTTGAATAGATGACTTTTGATTTTGAAAAAAGAAAATGCCATAGTGGCAAACTAAGGAGAAGATGACGAGACGGGCCAACTCTTACCGAAGGGACTGGTTTGTAGTAGCAAAAAAGATACTTTAGTGGAAAAGGGAGAGTGAGGGATATGCCCAGCAGTGGGCAATATAGACTAGTAAGATTAGATTAGAAGACCATACGGGTGAATTTATTGGCCCCATTAAATAGGCAACATTCGGGCAGCATTAACAATTTACTTATGAAATAAACTGGACAAGTGCGAGTCAGACTCACGCACCGAGGGTTCCGATCGAGTCTTGACTTTTTCCGAGTATACATTAAACGGAACGCAACTATGAAAACTTTCATTACTCTGACAAATGATATTCTATTCTATTCTATTCTAAAAATTTAGCAAGCAAGATTGGAGGATAAAGATAACTTTGCTGTTGAAAAAATGTTCTCCCATACAACAATGTACGTCACGGTCAATTCTTCAACCGAAAATATAAGTTTTTAATTGCAAAAAATGGTTTTTTGTATGATGAAACTACAAATTCCCAATTTTCAGACTTTTTCCTGTATTTATACTGTAAGATCTATCTTCTTGTTCTCAAATTTCATGACTCCTGGTCAACGGGAAGTACCCTATATGTTTTGATTCCCTTGCGAGCGTAAAAACTTGCGCCATAAACGGAGCATAAACGGCCTTATGTTTAGGTTGCGTTGACTTAGAAGTTTGATTTTCACTGCTCTAAGGGGTAGCAGACCTGGGTATTTGATAAATTTAATTTCAGCTTGATTCCTCCCCGCGTTCTTAAGAAAAAGGGTATTGACAGATGGACAGACGGACAACAAAGTAATCCTATAAGGATTTCTGTTTTGCCGTCTGAGGTACGGAACCCTAAAAACACTTAGCCGACTAGGGCATCAATTCCGGACCCCAGCACTCCTTCAAAAAATTAAAATTCATCCTAAATTGATGAATCCATTCATGGTCTATGCGATAAGACCACCTCCAAACTATTATTTTTGATATTTCAAGCAATTCGCTGATTAATAACAATGAATCATGACTTCGTTCATGTTAAATCAGAGAGTCAAACAACACCCCTTAGGTGATAAATAGAAGCGTTTATCACCGACACGATGAGTATTCTCTTACGAACTCGTAATCTAAACAAAGATAATATTGTCAACAAAGTAGTGGGGTACTTGACGATGCTACCGCGTGTTAACTATCATAGTTGTAATCCTAAATGACTCATTTTTACCGATTTATCTAACTACACAACACACACACAACATTACACAACTTTGGGACACGATAAGATGATCGCGAGTCACGATCCTACGAGATTGCGCCGACCCAAAACGCGTTCGCGCGATCCCGGAATATCTGTCCGGAAACCATGGGTAGCAAAATACACTGTATTAAAATTCAGAAACTATGTTTTATTTTAAAAGAGCAAAGAAAAAAACAACTTCACGTGGTTTTTTAGTTGCCGTGGCCTTGTAAATAGCGCCTAAGGGTGCGTTTGTACTAGAGATGCATAGCGAGGAGTATGTTTTTGAGAACCAATACAATAGCTTCATTTTTAAATGATTCTATTGGTTCATCTAAACACATTCCTCGCTATGCATCCTCGCACATCTCTGGTGGAAACGCAGCCTAATGGGCTGAAGAGATTGGATGCAACATGGTAGATCAATTTATAGGAGTAGGTTCCCTTAGGATAAGTTTCGGCTATCACTCGGGCGAACCCACTTGCTGAAGCCAGTAGTTCTAAATGACTAAAATTTAAGTATTTTGAGAGTTCGGTCTTAAAACTGTGATAAATCTGACTGTGAGTCAGTAAAGGCCGCACAGGTGTTCTATCAGGTGTCTGAACGAGGTTCCCATATCGGAGATAACGATATAAATACAAACAACGGCGCTTTTACCACAGCCTATCCTTGAAACACATTATTTGAGGCAATTCGGATCGATATATAAAATATTTCAACGTGCGTAAGAGATTACGCATAAAAGGAATGTTGCGGTGAAAATAGGCTGAGGATAGGAATCTAAAAATACATTGTTTTTCTAAGATAACAAAATAAACAAGTACCAACTTTTTAGTATTTGGTAAGTGTTAGTTGGGTTTTTTATGAGGAAATGGTCGTTTCGTGCCTAAATAACAACAGCCGTATTGGTCGATCTTCAAGGTTAAGCAACTCTTGCCGCGGTCGGTGTTGATAGGTGCCCGTCCAAACATACCGAGACTCCTCCGTGTATCAGAAAGTATGTTAAACTTAGCCTAAAAATCGAGATCTTTGACAGTCATTATGGGTAGTCAGAAACCAGAAAATCTGGCGCCACGCTGTCTTGGAAAGGGTCTGCATGTTATCTAGTAACTGGATTGTAGAGATCAGATAGTTCGCTAAATAGTTGGGAAAAGGCGAGGCAGATTAATCTTTCTATGCAATTAATCTCCAGAAATACTAATTTATTCTGTATAAATCATAATAGGTGCACCATCGTCGAATGTCGTAGGTTAATTTTTATCCCAGAAAAAATGCAAGGTTTTAATAGGATAGGGCACGAAATTGCAGCATTGGCATAAGGGCTAGTTTTTTTATTTGTGATGAGTTTGCTCTTGACTCTAGTCTAGGTCATAGAAGGCAGAGAAAAAGTCGATTTTGACATAAAAGAAGTAGGTAAGTACCAACCTCTCAACATCCTGTAGTATATCCCTGGCCTTGTTGACGTCCGGGTTGTTGCTGGTGGACGGGATCTCCTCACACACATGCTGCGGCTTCATCTCCTTGAACGTCGTCTTGTCACTATTTGTCAATATTGATCTGTCAATTACAACCATTATATTGGGGCTACTATGCGAGGGACTGATGTGGAATGTTTGTGGGTATGTGCGGAATAAAAATGATATGAAACCTAAAGACCCAAAACATAAAATGGAGAAAAAATAATAATTCAATGAATTTGCAATGTTGAACATTTGTTTATTGAAACTAATCTTTAAACTTATTTAACTCGAACATGGAAGCTCATAAAAAAAATATTTAACAAAATCTGAATATATTATGTGAATAATAACTCAATTTCACGTAATAGGCCAGACCAGATGCACCCATTTCTTTGGATGACACAATGAATAAACAATGTTTATACATATATTTGTTATAAAGAACACAAAAGTGTTCTTTATTAAAGTATATAATAATAATAATAGCCTAAAAAGGCTATTATTATTATTATTATATACTTTATTATACACCTCATAACAAACATAGTTAAACGTTTAAAAAACAAGTGTACAGTGGGCAGTCTTATTGCACAGGGCAATCTCTTACAGACAACCTTTGGATGGACTGAACGAAAGTAGTTAGTTAGTTTTATATGGTGTGTCATAGTTGGTTACTTTGAGAAGAAATATCAAAACAAATTCAGAAGCTGAAGTCACTATGAAGGTCCTTAAATTACTTGTATCTGTCAAAACATTTGATCAAACATAGAGTTCTCATTAAAGGGATTTAAAAATAAATCTGTGTGTGCTTTACGCAATCTTGTCTTTTAACTTAACATGCTAAATTATTACAAAAGTTTGTGTTAAAGGTCTTTGACAGGCTAAGAAATTAATCAAGGCCAGCAAACTAGAGATTTTTTCTGCCAAGAATGTAGCATATTGTAAAAATAAAATATTAAATGAGTAATTATTCACAATTCAGCCTTCAACAATATATATTTGAACTTTGACCTATCCTAAGTTTTGCCACAAGACCCTTCACAGATGATTACAACTAATGTTACTAGAATATACACTTGCATAGACAAACATAAACCTATGGTACCTTTATTATTATGAAATAAACTTTTATTTTTTATGGTCAGGCTTAAAACTGGAAAAGAGGGCATTTTTGTCTTTTGGGATATTTACAGGTATGTTTACAGGATGAGTTTTAAATTTTCAGGCTAAACAGACCAAAGAATGCCGCCGGACCATAATTTACTAATTCCATAAAATTTTAAACTCTCTCCTATTTAGTAGGTAATTGAGGAAGTAAATAAGAATTAGAGAAAAATTTCTCAAATTAATGCTACCTAATTATGTTGTTTAGATAAATGCTAGTCTAATCCAATAACAACTAGCTTCCGCCAGCAACATTGTATGTGCATATCCCATTTTTCCCGTTCCCGTAGGAATTTCAGGACAAATGATACACCTAATCCTTCCTCATGAATAACCCCATCCATTGGTAAAAAACACGTTAAAATCGGTGTAGTAGTATTTGAGTTTATCGCAAACAGACAGACCGGCAGACGTGGTGGAGGACCTTGTTTTATATGTAGTGATTACAATGAGGAGAGGGCACAAAATATAATAAGACAATTCAAAAGTAGGTATGCAAAGAAGAGACAGTCAATGGTTTATGGATATCTGTAAAATAATTCTACAAACCTTATACTATTCTGTTGTGGTGCCTCCCCATACATATTACTGTCACCATTGTCATACATGTACGACTCCATCATTCGTTGTTCATAAATTGCTCTATTAATAACTGACTTCTCATCAATTGGGTATATCTTCATAGTGTATGGTTGATCGTTACTTGTGACAGGAGGAGCAGGAGTGTAGTTGTATTGAGGAGATTGCAACGATGTGTCCAGGTCATTTGACAGTGGGGACTGGACCGTGGTGCTACTAGGACTACATGTTGTACTTAGAGTATCATACTGAATCACGGTGTCTGGTAACGGAATGAATCCCGTGTCACCTTCATCGTCTCGTTTGATGGTCTTCGAGCTCGTTACAGCGTCATCAGGATCACGTTGCCGCTTCCTAGCTCTGTTTTCTTCAATCTTCCGTCTCTTTTCCGCTTTGTCCTCTTCCGACATTATGAACTCTTTCACCATGCCTATAGAAAGACATTTTTCTAGTCGACATTTTTGACAAAACCTTCTCGTTACCACAGTGATCACACAGTTGTTCGTGAACGGACACTTGAACTCTTTGCTAGCTAGGGCGTTTCGTCTGAAAAACGCCTTACAACTCTCGCACGAAATCGCGTTAAAGTTGTAACCTAGAGCCTTATCGCCACACACTAAACATATTTTCTGTAAGTTCGAGAGCACTTCTTTCTTCTGAGCACTCGTATCGTCTTTCTTATCACTGCTATTATCCATTTTAACTAATAAAAACAGTCACTGAGGTAAACATTGGAATACAACTTCCCACTAAATTTTTCCACTTGTTCTCATCGCACGCGCGTCTGACATTCACTATCACACGTTATGTGAAAGTGATTATCAGTTATATTAGCTGTTTGCTACGATAACTTTGTATTTTGCTAAAATATTTCCAGATAAATAGCAATACATATCGGATGACTAATGACATAAGTCATCGCGTGAGCGCTTGACAGTTGTGACGTCAGAAATGTCATCTGTGGTAAAAATAAAACTTTTTATGACGATGGTCACACTAGCTATTCAGTCTATTTAGTGCGCATAACGCTATGCTATGCTACGTTTTATGAGTAACCTTTTTAAGATTATGTTGCGTTATTACAAACTTGATTGGATATTACAAATATCTAAATGTCCGTCTGGGGACATGAGCTGTGAATTAATTAAATAGATACTTTAACAAAGTGTAGTCCTTGCCTTGTAGCCCTGGAAAAAGACAGGTAGAAGAAGAGGCTCTTGCCCAATAGTGGGACAACACGAGCCAACAAAATAAGAGTTTCCTGGTTTTTCCCTACTCATCGATCGGCCACATTGACATCACACAGCAATTATTTTTAATCCGGATTTAAGCTGATTTTCATCTGATAGTATCCATACCTACTTAACTACGTCATAATGATCGATGATAATGTCCTTGATAGCTGATTCATTATCATTTTGTAAGTAGCTATAGCTAGTAAAAATTTTGGGGAAATTGTACTTGCTTATCCAATTATTATCTTATAAGAACGTAAATAAAAATGAAAATTATAATTACTGTTCGGTAATTCGGTATTGTTTATCGTACCAACTGAATTGTCATGATTAAAAGAGATTAAAACAGCCATTTGTCGATATGAAAGTCAGCACATCCCGGATCACGGTTTCATTATCGCAGAATTTTTAGTTAGATTAATTTTCTTTTATAATAATATAAGTTTCCAATATAAGTACCGCATTTCGGTCGAACGAGTAGTTCAAATAGGTATCTCAGAAAAAAACTTGTTTAAGATGAAGATTTATTTAGTAAGCTATTCAGCCAGAAACTGCTCGATGGACAGGCCTCTCCGACGATTCGCCACATCGACTGGTTCTCCGCTTCTCTTATCCAGCGTATTTTCAAGAGCTCTGCTATTATGGTCATCGGTCGACCTTGTTGAAATTTCAAAGTTTCGCCTTCCGGTAGATACCTGGTTGCCGATCCAGGACCTATTGGCCATCCGTTCTGCGAGCAATATGCTATGCCAACTGCCACTTGAGTATACCGATTCTTGGCACTATGTTAAATATCTTCGTTCTTTTGTAACTCTGAAATGTGAAATAAATACCAGCCTAATACCCTATTAGGCCACACAACTTGTCTACGTAGCTAGTAGGTATTCAACTCAAATTTCAAAAAAAAGAACCGTTTGTATTGCGTAAGTACCTAAGTCTTCAAATCTATCTACCTAATTACGCGTATCTGTACCGGAAAATGGCAAACGCCGTAAGATTGTAAAATATCACGTGATATTTCAAACTTTTTTTCTAAATAAGAAACTAATTTAAATGTATAGTTTCCAATATATCCGTTATGGGATTACGGGGTCCGGTATGGGATTTATTGTATCTATACATATAAAACATTTTTTGTCATAATATATCGAGAAATTTTAATCTAATCAAGATTTATTACAATCTTGCGGAGTCTGCAATTTTCTAGTGACATAATATCCTTGTAATCTCAAATAATAGGTATCTTTTAGTAGTAATAATAATAAATAGGTAATATAATATTGTCTTTTAGTATCTTTTAGTTATCTTTTTTTAGTAGGTAAATACACTAAAATAGATATTGATAGAGGCAACAAAAAGTTACTCTAAAATAAGGTAAGTACTTATATACGTAGGTAATATCGCGCCTGTATTCGCCGAAGTTAGGCAGAAGTGTATAGTACATCTACTTTTCGCCTTAAGCTTACAATAACAATTTTAATGATATCGATGTATTTGCCCTATCTAAACATAAATTTAAAAAACAAATTATTAAGCGCCTTGCTCAAAATTCCTAAGTATTATGTACCTATTATTTCATTATTTATTTTAAGACTAGACAATTAGATTTTAAGTTAGCGAATAATTGTATTGTTGTTTTGATCTTATTTAGTTTTACCAAAACTGTATCTTATTTAACTTTGTAACATGTGGAAACGTAGTGGATTGTACATTTACATATAGCATACTATGTTTTTTTAGATATAATATACAATGTACGATTGTTTGTTTTCCCAAATAAATTAAAATAAAAAAATAAAATGTACCATGTATGAGCCTACCTATTAAGAGGCGATCAACTAGGCACAAATCCATGCATCGGGGTTACTACTGAGAATTTCCAGATGGAAACATCAAGTAACAATTTGTGCGACCTGAATATCGAACCCAAAAACTCAGGGTCAGGTTTTATAGACCCGTCGGATACCCAATGTGAATGCGGTGCCCCTGTTCAGTGGCCTTAGTGCAAGTTTGTTAACGTTCTCGATCGCGTTAGCGTAAACTTCAATTTGTATTGAAACTGAATAAGCGTCATCTGGTGTCAATAACGGAAAATATTTTTTTCCATTAATAATTTTTATTAAATAAATACTTAACTAACTATATACACCAGAAATAAAAATAAAAACTCCTAACTAAATTAACCATAAAATATGGCGTCAAAAAATTCATCCGCATCGCTGTCGACTGGAAGTGTACCCAAAAGACTGGCGGTATTGCTACGTTGTATGGTAATGCTTATTCTTTGACCAAGGTAAAAGCCAGCCCTTGGGTCACGTGAAGTGTCAACTAAGCGACTTGAGAGATCTTTAAATAAGTTATGTGCACTCGGACCCCAAGACCCGAGAGTTTCAACCCCAAACGGCTCGAAAATATAACTACCAACAAGTTTATTACATTTCCGCCGCTTGAGGTTCTCTGCAGCCGCAGCGACAGCGCCAGCACAGCACGAAGAGCTAGGAAGATGGGATGGCGCAAGAGTATCGACACAAGTAGCGTCCCACACTAATGGCCTACCCATCTTCCATGGAAATGACGACATGCCGTCCGGTCTCTTGCCATCGTCGCGTGCCAGGCCATTTTTCCATACAATTTGACTTAAGTGAACGTTTAATTTATTAAAAAACTCGCACTAAGCCCTAACATAAGATGAGCCACACATTGGAATGCCCCAAGTGCCCACACACCTACATACGCCCATAGGTACCTACTTGGGCGTTGTAATGAATGCCACCTATTGAGCCGAACTGAGTTATCAAACCTATCTGCCTAGCCTTTTACTTTCGGCTTCCGGTCTAACCGGATGCAGCTGAGTACTAGTATTTTACGTGGAGCGACTTCACCACACAGATGGGTAACACGGTACCCGTATACATACGTGCTTTCCGAGGCACGGAGGAGTCTCGGTACCTATGTAGGTATTAATGGTTTGGATCCACAGACCGACCTTGGATATCATCGCTTAAACTTGAAGATCGAACGATTAAAAAAAAAATGGATTTGAAATCATCAAATGCCGCTCTGTGCGGAGCGGAAGGGAGTGTCAGACTCTTACTAACTAAAACCCATCCGTGTTCCTCCAAATGTCCTTTGCGTTCCAGGGCCGAGGTGACTCTTTCGAATAAATTCCACAACCAAGATCGACCCATGCTGCTGCTATGAGTTAGCCACGAGCTACTCAATCTAAGGAGTTAACCATCGACTCGAAAAGCTGGGTCAGCAGCAGTACTGCGCCGGCGACCACAAGACGAAAGTAGTCATCGAAAATACGCACGTAAGAAACGCATTGCGCGAAATTATTCACGAGAAATGAATGCAGTTTCAAACGTGACATAATGTGTATAGTGAAATAAACAAAGGATTGTGTAACATTTGCTATATACGTAAAATGCAGCGTTCAACATTTTTACTTGCTGCGAGAGTCAGCATTTTTGTGTTGCTGACGATAATAGGGATTCAGGCTTTAGATGAATTGTCTATCTCGCCAGATGAGTTTATGGTTTGATGAGGCCGGGGGAATTTTATTTGACTGTGGGGAAATGGGGCAATAGTCTTTTCCAGTACGTAGTGTGCGCTTATCAAACAAACAAGTTTCAACGCTGGACTTACGAACATTTTTAGAAGCATAAACGGACGTTTTCTATAAGAATACGGCAATTGAAACGTACTTTTATAAAAAGTTCGTTGTTTTTAATCTCAATCTATCATAGATCCCTGTAATTTTCTTATATTGGAGATGTGACAGTGACTTAAACTTGATAGTTTAAGCACAAGCCTTCACGAGTCATTCAACAAACTGCCCAGATATTCAAATCACAACTTCTTAAACTTTGCCTACAACACAAATTCTTCCTGAATCGTCGTTGATATAAACTGCATTGGTGGCGCTGAACATTTATTGCTCGTAATCAACGCGATGGGGACCACAGTTCATTTGTTGTTGTTCATCCTGCTAAGGTTCCTGCCTCGGTCCAGTGCTGACACGTATAGCGTAAAGATAAGTGCGGAACAACATGTGAATGTAGTGGATAGCAGGTTCTTGAGCTTCACTATAGATCCTAAGTATCTGTTTTCGAGCAGTGAGAAGTACAGTAGGTGAGTTTTTGCGCTGATCATGCGTTTTACAGGAATATGAACGTGTTTACCTATTAATTTACATTGATTGTTGTTCACTAGTTATTATTGTAACATCCAATAGTCTACTTCTTCTATAGACTCTCACTCTTCTGGCTTTTTGACTGCTTAGTTGCTCTACCCCCCCTTGGGGGTATAATGTCTAGTTTTGGCAAGGGGCCAAAGGGGGCGTTTTTAATGAAGAAATTACTTATGCCGGCCGGGAATGGGTGTCTGGATTTGTGCTTGGTAGATGTCAAAAGGCTCGCCTCGCATGGGAGAGACTGATTGTACTATAGTTACGTCCATCTCTGTAGACCTCTTTCACAAAGTACGGGGTTGAAGTTTTATGTTGTGTTTTGACTATCTGATTTAAGTACCGTGCTGCAACTTTAGAACGTGCTTTAGTAGATAATACTCTTGCTGGGGAGTTTGTTTCGCCACTTCTTCCAAGCTAAACTAGGTACCGGCGAACGTTTTAGGGGATGGTCTTTATATAAACGTTAACATTCAAAAAGTGCTGACACTCAGCTTAATTTGGATAAATGACTTTTGATTTTGAGTATCTGGTATTTTTTAAGTATCACTCTTATCTTTCAGCAAAGAATGCATCTGTATGGCCTCATCCCTCACGCCAGCCTACCTCCGCATAGCAGGCCCATCCACCGCCCACATGACCTTCCACAACACCACTATCTCCATCAATGACGTCGATTTCCCCGACCATAGACAAAACTTCGACATCACGGCCATAGACTCTGATGTCCCAAGAAAACTTCCCATAGACCTTACCAGTTCCCATACGAAGAATTTGGCGGTGTCACATAGACAATGGAAAAAGTTCGTCCACTGGGCTAAGTCTACGGGTTTCGACCTGGTCTTCGCGTTGAACAATGAGGAGAGAACAGTTTCTGGCATGTGGGACCCTAATACTGCGCTGAATATCCTGACGGTGGCTGAGAAGGTCAAGGTTGGAGATATTTTCTGGGAGCTTGGTTATGGTAAGTATTTAAATCTTGTACACTTTTTATAGTAGAAGTGAGAAATCTTAATATTTATACTGGAACAAAACGTGTGACGGAAATGCTGTTCTAGAAGAAGTTATACCTACTTAAAGTGTTTAAAATCCTGTTTATAAAATTGCTCTTATACCTGGAAAAACACATTTTTAAGTGAAACCAGGCGAACTGTTATGGATACAAATTTTTGATTACTTATTTTGTCTTCATGTATGTAATGGACTTGACAGTATTGCCAAGGGGTCTCGTGTTACCCAATTTCTCAGCTGCATCCGATAAGACTGGTGGCTGACCCCAATATAGTTGAGAAAAGGCTAGGCAGATATGAATCGACAAGTATGTAGTGGCCTACATTCATGACGTAGGCGGACTTAATACTTCAGGGCATTCTCTACCAGCATTTTATTTATCTATATCTACCACCAAATCATCTTGTACCTACTATCCATTTCTATCCCCAGAATGCACAAACCAGTCTATAGAAGAGTACCTGAACGACCTGGAGACCTTGCGCGTGATCATCGAGACCTTCCCCCTAGGACGCACGGCGGAGTGGAAGGTGGTGGGCGGTGACGTCACCAAGTGCCTGCACGCTGCCTCCAAGAGCGACTTCAAGGATTACGTGGCGCTGTCCAATGATATGATGGACGCCTTGCTGCTCAATGGGTATGTGCGTTTGCGTTAGAACACTAAACTATAGTTTCTGGGAACAGCCACAGTATTTTTTTTTTAATATTCTTGTTTGCTATATATAGATTATCACATTGAGAAAACACTCAAACTTATGAATGACCCGCATTATAAAATCGACGTCGTCGATACGAATACTCAGAAGTCACAAAATCTGACATCAGTCTAACCGAGGTATCGTGTTATCAAGATCACCCCCCCACCCTCCACAGGTACCGCTCAGGCAGTCGGTTCATGTAAAATATTGGTTCTCAGCTTCATTTAATTTGGAATAAAAGCCGGGAATAATATATGTAGTTGGGGAAGTACTAGGCTCATTGATATCGTGTGACAAGTGACACATACTTAGATACAATTTCTGAAGATTTAAAATCTATTTATGTCAGGAACTCCTCATCACATGAACTGGAACGCATGACAGAACGCGATCGTCTGAAGCTGCTGCGCCTCCTCTCCCAAAGCCAGACCCCCCTGTGGCTGACGGAGACCAATCAGAACCGATACAGCGACTTGGAGCGGGCCGCTGATTGGCTGACCAGTCTCGGGTACTCCGCTAAGAACGGTTTCGCTGTGCATTACCGGGAATTGGAGGAGGAAGAAATGTATGAGCCGACGTTGGTAAGTGGTACCTACATAACAATATACTTCTTTCCATGACATGAAAAATAAGTGTCGTTCTGTGAATACTGACACCTTATGAGAAAATTAAAAAACCGAACTTATCTAAGTATACTAATATTTTAAATACGAACGTGGCTCTATTTCTGCCAAGTCTGTCCATTTGTTCCGTTGTCACGCCTATAAATACAGAACCAATTTTGATGAATTTAAGTATAAAGATGAACCTTGGAAAATTACATGGGATTCTTTTTAATCCGGGAAAAAATAAGTTCATTTATGGTCATTAGCGATTATCACAAGGTCAGAGCTGCGGGCAGTAGCTAGTTTCACATAGGTACTCGTTTTTTAAATTATGTAATTACACAATGTTAATTTTTTTGTATTGTCTTTCGGAATACCTGTACTCCCAGATGCCTAAAAAAATTCATCAATTTAAATAATAAATTAAAATTTCAGAGTTTCTACATGGCCCTCCTATTCAAAAACTTGGTCGGAGAGCGAGTGCTGAACGTGGAAATGGATCCAGAACAAGCGATCCTCTTCGCACACTGTACATCGCTGCGTCACAAGCCAGTACCTGGCGCTGTCACCCTGTTCGGAGCGAACATGGATGATGAACCGGCTCGGTTCTCGCTCAAACTGCCCAAGAGAGAAGAGGGGGGTGATATCATGCAGTTTATACTGGGAAATGATCATAATGGGTAAGGTTTTTTTATTCCTGGTAACTCATACATAATAGAAACATAAATAGAACCTATACAAAACTTATGGTAGTTTATTGAAGTATATATGAACACATATAGGTCGGGCTGGTGTTCACAACTCCATATCAAAGCGCGTATTTTGCATACTTTTTATATGTTACATCAAAAGAAAATTTCATCGATAACCCAAGGCATTGCAGTGATGAACTGTCGCACAAACATGGGATACCCGAAGTGAGGTGTGTCTTAACCTATGTTAGAAACAGCGTCAGTGCCAGCTGCGGAAACTTTCTGCCTACTCTATAAAGCTAATGGTATAATATAATAATAACAGTTCCTTAAATTTTCAATTACAGTAATATCGTAGTGAACGGCCGTCCGATGTACTACGAAGGCGACTTAAAACCTGTAGTGAAACGAGTACGACCATTCAAGATGCTGCTCCTCAACTTGCCAGCTAAGTCCTTCGGCTTCTGGGTCCTCGCCAACACAAAGATAGAAGCCTGCCATAACGTAGATAATAAAAACAAAACGTTCGTTGAAGTAGAGGCAGTTAGCAAAGAAAACGTTAGAGCTAAACGATCAATTAATTATGACTTTGATGACGACACACACATAGCTGAACTTTCATACGATTTTGAGGACACCGATGTCCTACCTGAAAACCATGCTTTGAAGAGCAGAATTATTGATATGAACAAAGATTTTGACAAAATACAGAATGCATTCAAAAGAAACTTGGGTAAGGATAGGTTTAAACGAGAAGATACTGATATTTTTGGAAAAGGAAAATTACGAAGACAAATAAACAAATATAGAGCTGATAGAGGATATCGATTTGAGGATCGTGATTTCGACCCTAGAAGGATTATTGATGATTTGTTAGAAAAGGCAAGACAAAGAGTAAACGATCTGAAAAGTCTTCGACCAAACTTACCAAGATTGAACCTCAACAGAGTAAGCAAGAGACATTCGAAGAACTCCAAACTAAGACCTTTAAGCTCATTGAGAGCAGACAATCAAATGTTTGGAAGAATACCCAGAAAACCAAAACACATCAAAAAGGTTTCAGAAGAGAATGACGACTTCCTGAAGAAAGTTAACAGAAAAAGTAAAACTGACAAAAACATACCTAGAAGAACCTTAGACATACAAGATAAAAATTTGAAAAGAAATCAAGATATTAATAAACTGTCTGCTGAAGCACCAGACAATATAGAAGCAGTAGTAAGAAAGAGAAGAAGTATGAGTAACGATGTAGAAGTAATATCATCTGAGAACGACATAGACCTCAGTGGTAAAGACAAAGTTAAATTGTGGAAGATGTTTAAGAAGCTCAACAAAGAATTTGGGGATCTATCAGAAGAACCTGTTGATGATGGAACTGATTCAACAGAAGGGATTGTGTTGAAGACTGAGTTGTCAGATGATAGTGCAACTATAAGGGTTAAAGACTCCAACCATGGAATGATCAAAACAACAATGAAGAGTATGCTGAATGTTCTAGAAGATTTGAACAGGAATCTGAATAAAGTGTGGAATGCTATCAACTTGTTAGATTAAGGTACCTACAGTGAATAGGTTAGGTTAGATTTATTAAATAGACTTTTATAATTGCCTAAAGTGTGTTTATTTTAATAGTTCTTGGTTGTTTAGAAACAGAAGCAGCGACGGTAAGTCTGGTGGTCGTGGCTTTGGTGGTCGAACCGGCTTAAATACGTTATTTAAGCCGGTTCGACAGAGGCGTTTCATATGCAACATTTAGTTGTTATTAAAAATTCTATGAAGAAGAAGCTACAGGAGCGATCTGGTAGGCAGTCGCTCCACGTAAAATACTGGTATTCAGCTGCATCCGGCTAGTCTAGAAGCCAACCCCAACATAGTTGGTAGGCTAGGCAGAGTGATATGTGATAGAAGAAAAGCCTTATAATGGAGACACCAGTTTACAGAAAATTCTGGTAATATAGAGACAATGAATAATATACTTACCTACACAAAGTGAAGGCATCTCTGCTTTGTCAAGGCCTAAAAAAAAGAAATACAACCGAGGACTTCCTCCTTTCGTACGAATCGGGGCACCTCTAGTGATAAAGAATACGAGCTACGGCGTAGTCAATAGGACAACGGACTCATGGCTGCTACGCTTTCGTAGACTCGTAACAAACTGCTACGCGATGCAACACATCATTTGCTCGATAGTGACTTTCTATTCACGAAAGCGATTGTCGAAATGTGAAAATGTTTGGGATTTATCACGTGACATTTTGGTAGCGCATGACAATCCCATATAATAATACTAGCTTTTGCCCGCGACGTACGCGAATATCCCGTTCCCATATTTGTTCCCGTTCCCGTATAGCCTTCCTCATGAAGAATTTTCCAAATCCGACTGGTAGTTCCAGAGATTAGCGCATTCAAACAAACAAACAAACTCAGCAACTTCAGCGATTGGTTTTTTTTTCAATCGTAATCGCTGTCACAATGTCACTTATGGGAAGTGGCGGATTTTGTAGTAGGAATTGTAATTGGATTGGATGGGTTAGTTAATTTCTCTGTCGAATATTGTCAGGTCGATGAAATAAAACAAATAAATAGTGGTACAATGTAGTTTATTTATTATTTAACAACATGTTAGATAAACCATTTTCACATTTAACTCAACGTACATATGAAAATGGCTACCTCTAAACTTTTATACAATAACTAATAGGGACCTTGTAAATAAATATTAACAATGCCTCGCAACAGTAATGGCGAACGAAGTGTTAGCAAACAAGCGTCCTATGTACTACAGTGATACAGTCGTGAAAGGAAAACTAACCTTATTTATATAAGAAGAGTTTATTACGGCAGTTTGTATACAGCCTGAAGATAGCCACAGCCTGTACGGCCGATTCATCTTTGTTTTAAGCATTATTATTTGTTGTTTTAGCTTTCATTTAGGTGTCTTGAAATCAAAGTTTATTTTTTAATGAGGCAATTGCTGTTTTGGGATAGCCTCAAATTAAGTACCTTTTTAGATGATTTTCTTTCGATATTTGATATTTTTTTGAATCGGCCATGTACAGCTGCCTTACTGCAAAAAAACCTAACTTATTGTTAACAACAAGGTGTCACAGAAGCTCAATCCGTTTTTTTTTTAATTACCTAAAAACATTTTTCAACAATAACCTTTTTCGTTATTCATCCATAATCCCTAAGTTTAAATTTAATTGTGGATAAACTACTAACCTTTTCTTCTTTAAATATAACAAGACAACATACATATGAACCCCGTTCATATATGAGTACTTAATGGTTTCATTGAAATTTTATACATTCTGTAAACTTGCAATTTTAACACTATAATGTCACTAATATTAAAAGCTAACGAACTAGGTGTGTTGGCCAATAACTATAATATATATAAATATATAAACAATAAAACTGGAAGGAGCGTCCCGAGTTCTAGTTTACAACAATATTGGCAGATATTACGAGGCAGAGACGGATTCCTTCCAGTGTAATAACATATGTTTTTAAAACTATTAAGAATCACATCGAAACGACATCGCAGAGAAGGAAACAAATTTTTAGCGCAATATTGTTAGTCTGTGGCACTTTAAAATCAGTTCTTTGTTATTCCTGCGCCGTTGAGTTTGAAAATGAATGTAAACATTAAATTAATACTGGCATTAAGTGTAAAAGCTCTTGAGTGTGTGGTACAGTGTCGTTGTCTCTAATTGTCTATGCTATATTGCAATCACCGACCTCATTTCGTTCTGTTGCCTCTGGTTGTTACGTACAGTTTTTGAAATGTTTGTCGTCGGTAGGGTTATCATTTGAATGGTTAAGTCAGAGTTGGTGTAATAGTTTTAACAAGGATGTTTGTTGTTCGTATAAAATGTTCTCTCTCGTTCGTTTTTGTCTCTTTCCTCTTTCTAATAACGATTTTATGACACTTCTAAGTTCAGATGATAAATCTACCGACTCTTCCCCCGTCTCCGATTACCTGTGTAGTTCATGATGCATTTGTACTGTTTTAGTCTTATCTCGTCTCACTCACAGTTTATACATGTTCAAGTGTGTGTTTGCGTGTTTGTAGAACAAATGCACCATAACATGCCGCCCTCCTTACATTAAACCTAGTGCAACTATCAATAGGCTAGTTTATTTAATAAGTTTAACAAGTTATGTCACAAAATGTTATTTTAGTCTACCATTTCATAACTCCTCTAAGGATTTAAGAACAACAGTGAAATATAAAGACGTTCTACCGTTTGGGTCAAAGTGGTACATTTAGAGGGAAAAGTTTAGAAGGAAGGTTTAGGAAAGCCTTCGTAGGCCAAAAAGTCATACATTTCATACCTAAACGATCTAAATCATACTATGAAAAAATAACTATAAATAGTATATTACCCTGAGTATGAGAGTCATAAGATTTGAAAATATCCAACTGTTTTATCAATTTATCTTCCTCATGGCAAAAAATATAAAAATTGGTCGCGACATCTTGGATTCCTTAAAATTAACACTACGGGTTTTAACGGAAATATTTTTATATTCTTTTCAAAAATTTTGATTTTACAATTATTTTCTTTATGTCTAAACTACACATCTACCTTGTATAAACCTCTTTATAAATTCACTATAATATTATAAAAAAGAAACATACATTGTTGAGTGAAGAGTTAATTACAATATGAAAGACAAGTCGGGCGAAGAGATCGATGTGTTACATTTGTTAGTTTTACAATCATTATAAAATAAACCAGTGTCCGTAGAAACTCATTTAGTTCTATAGAAAACAATTCAACAACCATTTGATATCACCCAAATTCCTTTAGAAATGGCGCAGTTAAGCAACGTTACAACTATGAACTATACACTGAACATCGAAAGCTTAAATATACACATTAATAGAAGCGTCTAAACATTATGTTTAACAAACAGCTTGAAACAAGACTAATTAGGAGAGAACGACACCAACACGCCAAGAGCACACTTTTCAACACTGTCATGCAAGAAAACTTACAACTTAGCGCAAGAAACCATCGAAGTTACATTGTCTCGACGCTATTACACACTTCAAATGCTGCCAGACAAGAATGAAAACACAAATCACACTGACGTTTCGAAACGTCACTGTCATGGTGACAGTTCATTGACAGCACAGAGAATGTAAGTTCCGTTAATTTTAAATTAGTGACAGTAAGTCCGCACTCCCGAATACAGATAGCTCTATACCAAAATAACGTTTTATCTAAACTATCAGCTACTTGAGAGTCAACAACGTAGAACGCAGACTAAACTACGAAAGATTGAAGATATAGACAAAGGTTATAGATTAGTTTTCTAACACACAAGAGGATGTAAGGAAAGATAGATTCGATCGAAATTTGGTCATCCGACAGGTCCAATAGACTTAACAACTATTATTGTATTGAATGTCTACATACAACCATTTAGCTAGATTTGCCATGCACATACGGTAGAACTATGTTTATATAATTATTCCTAGTCTAACCACACATACATTGTGAAAATTTAAATTTTATATTTTATGACTTACATTAGTGATGTGGCCGGACGGGGCCTGAGGAGTGATGCCCATCTTACGATACAGCGGTGCGTGCTCCAAACAAGATAACTATGAAACCAGCTATGAAAATATGTCGAGTGCAGTACAGTGCGAAAAATAGTCGATTCTTATACTTCAGAAAAATAGTAGCATTCTCAATAAACAATCAGAAATTATTACTTTTTATTTACATGTTTGTATATTGAATAGTATATGTGTGAAGAGAAGGTAGGTGTAATTGACAGGATGTCAAACTTAACGTAAGACAAGCAAGCATTACATTAAATGTGTAAGTGAAGTATCTAAAATAATCTTAGTATTTAACACGCGATGCGATTTGTGAAAATCGATACATCGACCAACTGTCAGACAACTCGACTAATTAGTGATGTGCCATTGATTAAACTATGCAGATTGGTGTCAGTGTCCTTAATTTTGTTGTACTTATAAACTGTATAATATTACGAGCTTTAAATTAACAAATTAACCTATAGATACGTATGTTTGTGTAAGTCATAATTATCATAAAACGGACTCAGTGCGCGGGTGAACATTAACATCTGTTACATAACGTCGAACATGTATATGTACCACTTCAACTATCACAATGAGATCTATATATTGGACAAGTCTACTTCAAGAACTTACTTAACTATACCAAAAAGCATCGCGTGTGAAGAAGATACAACTAAAATATATAAAATACATGATGTGCTGATTGAAGAGATTGTAATCCGAATAGGTAACTACTAGAAGGTAGAATGATAGTCTCGTGTCGAACATTGAAAGATTGAAGAAGCTAAGAGCGCGAGCGGTCATCGCATTGCGCGCTTTAGTTTATTTTATTCATATATCACAGCTTTTGACGATAACAAATCTTTTGCATTTGCAGCTTTATAACTATGTGGACAACATTGTTCGAACCATTAGCGCGAAATGCCTTTACCACGCTCTTCTCTTCATCTGCCCCCTCAACCTCCTGCCTGCATGCGTCAACGTCCTCATTTAGTGCATCGGTATCCTACGATCTTTACGCTCCAGTATGTGTCCATCAATACCTAGTTAATAATCTATCGATAACAAATCTTCTCCCATCACTAGTCCACTCCAAGATGGCGTAATCGCTCGAATAATTTGCTCACACCACAATGTGTTATTTAACTTTAATACCTAAGCGTAAAACATCGATAAAACATTAGATACGAACAACGCTCGTCGGCGACGGTAACACAACGCGAATCACTTGTTTATCTACAACATTTTACACATTAAACACTAAATGAACATTGACTCTTATATTAAACATGCAAGAAAGTATTGGACAACGACAGCCGACGCTATAACAATTACCTATTATATTCGATGTGGATATTAAGGCTAGGTCGATTACAGGTATGTACACCTAAACAAAATTACACTGACACATAGATAACACCGCATAAGCACGCATGCAAAAGATTTAGAGGCAAAAGTCGAAGAGCTGAAGCGTACGAGAAACCACGAGATCGGCAGCAACGCTCCCGGACAAGCGTGGAATTTGGATGAAACAAATACCCTGAGGACGAATACATTGTTATTTCAATGTAAGTGCGAAATAGAGAAGAGAAGGCCATGAGTAGTCGAATATCGATTGTCGAGTCTACACGCGTGCTAGATCCTTATAATAATTTTGTTTCCATTTTTAAATAGTTTACACCGTTTCGTTCTAGTTGTATTTATATTATTTCAACTTTACACTTAAATAACAATATATCACAAGCTTCAACATAGAAAACGGATTATTTCACGACTGCTTTTGCCGCTCGGTATAATGACTTTTTGACCGTACGTTCTGAAACGCGCTTCACAGTTGGATCGAGGGCTGCCTTCCAAAATTTTTTATGAATGTATAAAAATATTATTGCTTATTATCAAGCACCAACGCGCCACTAGCCAACTACGTTCCGAAAAAATTTAGAATTCGAATCTCTCCTACAAAATTTTGAGCGCGAGTGATTGATGCGTCCAAACGAAATTATTGTTTTTGGTTGTTTTTTTTTTATTCGCTATTCGGGGGTCGTGCGGTGGGGTGTATACAGGGTCAGGGTGGTGAAACGTCGTCGTAACAATGACCTTAGCTCAGCTACATCATGTATTCAGATAGTGTACAATGTCGAGAGGCGCTCACTGCATCACGCACTTGCTCTCGATCTGCGACTTTAGTTCATTCACTTGCGTTTCGATGGTGTTTTTCAGTTCTGAAATGGGAACAATACAATTTGAGTAATCATTTTTCATATAACTACTAAACTCCAATTTGGTTAACTGCATTATTAACTGGATTGTACACCTTATAATAATAATAAGCACAGGGCAAACAGTTATTAAAAAAGTGTACATTGAGCAAAATACATTTCTCTTCCCTGCTCACAGCTCGGATTTTGGAAGTTGGTGGTCTGAAGCGCCCTTGCCTCGGAAAGCACGTTAAGCCGTTGGTCCTGTCCTGCGCCAGATCTTTCATCGGTCATGAAGAATTACCTTCCCTTCGGACTATGAAAGTGATGAAAGAGCGAGAGCGAGTTGAGTACGGGTGGACTATTACTATTTCATTTATGGTGGTAGAAACTTACTGGTGAACTCGTCCTGGTCTTCAAGCTCCGCTTCGGCCGCCAGTTCCTCAGGAGTTTTCTTCTTCCTCATGAGCGGGTTGTCGGGCTCCATGGGCTGCTGCTCCACCACCTCCTCCTTCTTCGGGATTTTGTACTGGAAGCAGAATGAAGACGGAAATTTAGCTTCCACACATTATTGACACTGCTGTAAGGACTCAGTTGGTTCTGCGTAATGGTGTGACGATCTGTTATTTTTTTTTGAAGTTTTCTTAAACCAAGAAAAAACCACATCATCTTTATAAAAATTGTTTCTACCTATGTCCGTTAAAGACTTTGAAATCGCGGCCAAAAGTATTGTATATGGAGCGACTGCCTAACTTCTTCATAACCCAGTTACTGGGTACGACAGTACCCCTTGGTCAGATTTCCTGCCTTCTGAATACCCGACTACATTTTTACTTCACCTGGGCAAGCTCCCCCACGACCAATATCCAAGGTGGAATCCCAAAATACAAATATAAATTGAACCAAAGTATTCAAAGTTGTCTGTTTGAAATTGCAACCAGGTTGAGTTGGCGTAGTAAAGTTGTGCAAGTTCGATTCGACCCAGTCAAGTGATCTCATCAAGTTTGATCGTGAAGTTTGATTTGAATATTGCAAGGAAGTTGCAGAATTATCCTCCATACTAATTTCTAAACGGCTGAACATGTACACATTCCTGTCACATGGGTAGACCATATCCTGGAATAGGACATACATATGAAATTGCTCGTCTTGCGAGGTAAGTTTTATTAAAGTCGGTTCAATCATGTTCAAGACTTAGGACTTCAAAGTTTGTATGAAATACCTTGAAAAGTTAACGCTCTAAACCAATTATTGAGATTCTATATTTACTGGTTCTCAGTGACAACTTTAATCCCAGTACTACTTAACTGTGGTACTTTAATCTAAACTTAATATTTTTGTAAAAGATAATCTCTGGAAATACTGATGCGATATTCCGAATATTAAAAAATCGAATGTACACTTTTTATAGAAAGTTACTTAAGAATACCGCTGTGGCTGTTGGCTACTTTTTATCCCGGAAAATGTACGAATCCTGTGATATGTGATCCATTTAATTGGGTTATGAGTATTGAAAGTATTTAAAAACTAATACAACATCAGCTTGACACAAGCCTAAGCTACAGGCAGAAGGTTCCGAGTTTTTCCAAAAGCGAATTCCGCCGGTTAAATTCTCGTCGATCGTCCGATCAGTTCAAACGCGTATTATTGCATCCCATCAAACTACCAGTTAATACATTATTCTGTCGTAACAAGCTATGGCGGTTCCTCAGCGGAACCTCCGGGTTGCCAGCCGTAATTTCTCAACGGTACAGCGCGTTCGATTCCTGAACGCTCAGTGTTGCCACACTCACAGAGATTGGCTTCTTTTCTGTAAACTCGCGATTTATTCCCGCAGCGGGGACTTCATAATGCAACCTTTATTTTATTGAGACTTATTGGAACTGTTTTCTTTCGCATTTTTTTCTGTTTGTCGTCAAAGACTTTTTGTTTTTTTGTTGCTTTATTTATCGTTTGTGATTTGTTTTGGTGATGGTGTAGTATCTCAACGGTATTGGATCGCAAAGTGTTTGAAATGAATACTGGGATCTAAGAAGGACGTACCTAAACTAAGTTGAATACGCACTTGAGTGAATCTTTGATAGTTTAGGATACAGATATTGAGAAATAACTTCAAAGTGTTTTGTTGAGGACCTATAAAATGTGTAATGGCCTTCTTGCTGAGGCTCTTCAGAAACCATAACATGACAGCTTCAAACTAAAATTTAAGAGAGGCTTCTATGAAGAAAATTCCAGAGAATTCCACGTATACATATTAAAGTGTTAATTGGTATGAGACGACATTGTATGCCTGTCAACAAGGATTTCGATTGAATGAATGTCGATGCATGATACCAACCTAAGATGTCAATTTTATTTTATTCTGTACTTAAAAAGCGGTAAAATTAAAGTCGCAATACCAATCAATGTCAACAACTTTTCAAAATGTTTGGAAATTAGAGGGGTTCTTGATAGTTTGCGACTGTGATGTGAATGCAAATCATCCTTGAAAATACGAAAACAGCTATTGGAGAAGGAAATTCTCAAAACAGGATCGCACCTTTGTTATTGCGTTTAACCACAATCTCACCTGGTGGAAAGCGATGTGGTCGACGATGGAGCATGCTAGCCAAGAAGGAACATATCCCCGTTTGAAACACCAACAAGACATTCATCATACTCGCGGTACATCCTTACCAAAGTACATCCACTTAATTGTAATCCCACCACTAAAACCCTAAGCCAGTTCAGATCGATGACGCAAAGAGGCTTAGTTATTAAATATTGTAGAAAATTACACCGCCAAGGCTCAGAGCAATCCTCTTGCCTTTAATCTCCAATTGATTACATGCAGCCGAGGCAGCCTCGGGAAGAATTTATTTTAATTTTAAAAGCATTTTTTCTGCTGGCAACCCTCTGGAGATCTCATTAGGGCTGTCTCAGTGGCGGTTGGAGATTGAGCAAGGCTTTGCGGTATTGGTATTAAATTAGATTTTGTTGTGATTTTTTAAAAGCTTCTTTATATTCTGTCATGATGTTTAAATGGCAAGGATGCTGAAATATGTCTTGGATCTATACGCAATCCAAGACTGTACAGTAGAATCCGTTTATAAAGTACGTGGATTTATCCGTTTATTTTGAAGTAATTGTAGTCCCAAGTTTGGTTTTCATATAAAATTCTTTGAAAACAATCTGATATACCTACCTATTTGTACGAAATCATGTCTGGTTACTGTGAGCGACATGTTCCTAACACTTTCAATCTAGTTAGTTTTTTAATGGTTTTATAAATAGATACCTACATACAATTTACAGTGTTTTGACGTGACAACGTCTTATAAATTGGTTTGCCGGGTGACACTTCAAGAAACTGCGTTACGCTCCGCTCACGTTATGCGCTCACAATGAGAGCGAGTGAGAGGCACGCGTCCCTTCCACTCGGGCATGGTTAGCCCGCCTAAGAGCGAGAGAGACAGACATAAAAAGTGAAAGGCACGCGTCCCTTCCACTCGAGCACAGTTAGCCCGCCTAAGAGCGAGAGAGACAGAGCGAGAGAGAGAGAGTGAGAGAGATAGGCATACACACTGGTTCATGTCTTGCGCTTCTTCCAATTCCAATTTCATCCTTCTTCCTACTATACGAATGAATATTCACATTAAAATTATTTTACCACTCAAAGTCGTTGTCACGTAAAACTTTCGCCCGTATACCGACTTTACAGGCAACCAATTTTTTCTCTATTGCATAGAAATGCCTAGCAAAAATTGAACGTTGTTTAGTTACTAATACCATGCTTTGTATGACGTCCACTTTGTATGACGTGTTTGTCACTTCCGTTCGATGTCATTATAAAAGGATTATACTGTTTAGTCGTCGGTTTTAAACTACAATGATTGAGTTTGTGAACAGAATGAGAAATAATTTTTATTTTGTTGGCAACCCTCAGGAGATCTCATTAGGTTCGTCTCAGATATTGAGCAAGGATTTGCTGATATTGATATCAAATTGGATTTTAAATTGTACATTTAAAAGCTTTGTTGTAGCTCTGTCATAATTTTCTGATGGTTATAGATATGGCACTGAAAAGAAAAACAAAACACAAAATGAACACAACACACTGATATGACATACATAGGCCCAGTTTTTAGAACGAGACATACAAATGATATGGTAAGAGCATTTACAATTCAAGGTATTTCATACAAGTCTTAAGAGAAAGATCCTTTTCGAAAAATAGTTTAAAGAGATAGCGAGAATTTCTGTCTGTCTGTGTGTTTCTTTTTCTCTTTCTAAGTCTTTTTCAATATAGTTCTTTATTTACTTTTTAAGAATTGGTTATCTTCCGGTATCAAGTTTCATTAACATTAATTTCCGAGAGTAAGAAATTGCGAGCTGATATGAAATACCTTGAGGAGCAATAGCTCTTAATTTTTTGTAAGAATGAGAAGTTCTGGGACTCAATATAATGATAGTGCATGTGGATGTCAAACACATGGATACAACGAGATACGTAAAAACACTTCCCGTGTACCAACGAAAACATAACATTGAAGTTTATTACAATATTACCACAACGAGCCGTCTATTTTACCTCTGGCAACACCGACATCACTGGGAGCACGAAATATAACATTTTCCTTAATCGTGTAGATGGCACAATTTAAAATAATCACCGGCTTAGCGATGCCCGGGGATTACCCGAGATTTGATAAATTAAAATGAAGCTGAAATATAGTCGGCTTTATTTGCGGTAATATTTTTTTAAATAAATATTTTTGTGGTAATTTAAAAAAAAAATTAAGTTCGCTGTAAGAAAAATGTTTGGACATCATAATTATTAAAATCTATTTGAACAAGGACAATAAACATTGATGTATGAATATTGTGTTACATGAAATAACTTCACAAAAATGAAAAAAAAAATTGAAGTAGAAAATCAAAAATCCTGTGGGAACAAAAAAACACGGACATTACAATGTTACAACACAATGGAACAAACAAATCTTCTGTCTCGCGCTTTTCTTCTGTCTTTTCCTCTTCTCTTCGGTCCTCTTCTGGCGCAGTGTTAGCCTCAAAGAAGTCAACCTGACTCGATTAGGGAGTCGCGCGTTAATACGGACTCCCTACTAGAGTCAATTTAACATCCAAGAGCTGTGTCTTCGTTATGCTTTGGGCTTCTGTCTTCTGCTTTTCACTTCTTCATGCTAGTTCTGCTCATCTATAAAAAGTCCACGGGAGGGGCACAGCCGGTCTATTCTGTCAACCTCTCATCTTGTAAACATAGGTGGAGTGAGCATAAAGTGAACTGACATTCCATTTTGTTTGTGTGGATTGACAGCCCACTTCACCTGAGCACACGATGTGACGTTTACAGAATCTGCACTGCAGAAATAATACAAATATGGAATGCATGGTAATAATATGAACGCACGGCGCAACACTAATTCAAATGTCAATCTAAAAACTGTCGGAAATACTTCTACAAGTACGGTATTTCAATGTGTACGTTATTTCATAATTATATCGATTGAAATAATTGTGAGATGAACTAATGCTAAACTGAGTGTTCATGACAAATTGAAAATTAATGTCTGAATAATATAGATTTGATTGATAAAGTAAATGTTACTTAGTTTTCAATGGAACATAAGAAAAGTATAATTATATATATCGGAAACTGATTTTTAGTAGAATCGAAATCTTATAATATCGAAAAAATTTTAATTTACGAACATACTGTATGTTCGTAAATTAAAATATTTTTTCGATACATTCTTGAAAATTTTTCATAATTACATCGTCCTCCAACATGTTAATTAATTAATTATTCAAAATAATAACAACCCCAACAACAGGTTTACGTTATTAATTGTCCGAAAAGCTCGTTAAAGTTTTGTATATCCAATAGTTTCGAACACCAATCACCGAATTATTAACTCTTTCATCTCTGCCTCACAACATACTCAATTAATGTCTTATTTTTTTTTCATTAATTGCGTATTATAATCAAGACATAAAAAGTACCAATGATAGTAGTGTCTACTTTCTAGAGAATAATTGAAAGTCCGACAGTTTTTGTAATCTAAATCGTCACCACAAACAAATTAATTGTTTCGGTTCGCTATAAAAACGATCGTGATAGTTTGTCATCATCAATACTGTAAGCTTTTTCACCCTACATTTGTCACCTATAAAAATACCTATAGGGGAACCATAGAACATGTAAAAAACCAGCACAAGGAAGCATCAACAGACCAGAGTGCACCTCAAAAATCTAACGCCCCAGCCCATTAATAAATTATAACAAGCTCGACACTAAATAACGTTGGGGTATAGTGATAAAAGTTTCGAATATCGGCGTCCTGTCGCCGCTATCATTAGCCGTTGTGACGCTTCCAATTTGCCTCAGATTGCCGCGTTGGGGCACACTAAACGTGTTACGAAACTCATCTGGACAGAAATTGAGCGGCCACCGGTGGATGTACTTGGGGATGTAGGGGTACATCCCCAAGCTAAGGCTTTTTATTCAATAGTTTCAGCGTAGGATGGGTTATGTTGGGGGTAGTGCTGTCGGTTTTGAAGGGTTGAAATTTGATGCAAGAGGGCAGGTTTAAGTATATATCTACTAAGGTTTTTAATTTAATATTTTTTCTACGTGAGTGTGTTGCTAACGTCGTTTGATACACGTGGCATTTATATTGCTCTCTCGGATACGCCATAAAAAATATTAGTACATTTTGAAATGGGCTAACATTTCAAAATGTACTAATATATTTTTATGTGGTTGTAATTAAAATATTGTTTAAAAAGAAATTTCCAGGAACGCATGAATAAAAATAGGAGCTCTAAAACATCTGGAACATTTACTGAATGAATTAAAAATGTGTAAAACCGATAAAATAGCTTTATATTTAATCGACCGTCTATACTTGTTTATTGTTTCAGAGCTATCCATGTGTGGAACATAAAACACACACGGACACACATATACGTTTAAAGAGAGTTAGTACATATATTTATGTTTGTGTGTGTAGTGTATACAGGTTGTGGGTGAGTGCGTGCAATGCGGAAAATTGCTAAAAGGCTTTCACACTTCGTCGCCCATATTATAATTTACTGGTTTCCGTGGTATTGTCCTTGTTATTTTGATATAGAGGTTAAGTATTGCGTACTCTTTGTACTACTGTATATTTTAGGTCTTTAGATATTTTCACAACTTCGATTATATTAAGATTGGTATCTTGTTGTAGTTTTCCAATCATTTTTTCCCAGCTAAACACTAGGAAGTAGTAAATTACGGACATTTTATCGAACTGTCTTTTGTTATTGCTGTTCTTCAAAAAGTGGTGACACTTAGTCCAATATGAAAAAAAAAAATTGTATTTGAGTCGCCTTTGTTTTCAGGAAATTTAACTTCTCCACACTGCTGGTAGACTCATTTTTTCTCTATTCCTCCCTTATTCAACCATATCAGTATTTCTTTTAAAAATCATTAATAAGGAAACATTTTTATGAATATGAATCCTGTATGTGCGATATTAATCTCCCCCACGTTGTATAAATGCATCAACATACATACACATGAAACACAACCCTTTGTGTTGCATGACGCATAATTGCTACAAGACCTTCCAATACACAACACAACTATACATACATACACATACACAATTACGTCATCATTGTTTGTGTAGAAGCGCAATAAGAGGTTGCACACACTTATATGTATATGAAATGTATGTATGTGAGTGTGTGCAAATACGCAGAGATGGTTTCTTTGTGAGCGTATGTCGTGCGAAATCGCTATAAGATCTTTAACGCACACTTTTATGCATGTATGTATGTGTGTTTGGTGGAAAATTGCTATGGGAAACTTTATGGGGCGCAAGGCTTCGGAAAATGACGTGTAAAACGCTCGCTAGTTCACTTTGCATAAACAGGGATTTCTACGCCTTTTTATGGGAAAATGAGTCTCGGAGACGTATCCTGTGTACTTATTTTGAAGTTAGCGGCGTTTATTAAAGTAGTTTGATACGACTGTTAGACGTATATCGGGTTGATAGCGTTTGTTAGATAGGAGTTCATGTAGATAGTGGTAATGCAGTGTATTGATCGTTTATTGTTATTATAGTATGTAGGCTATTATTATTGTTGTGTGCTTGTAGCAGTAGTAGATAGTGTATAACCTATCTATAAATAGATTTTATCAATGGACTACCAGTTTTTATCGTTTCGACTTTTAGCTTGCTCAGTCGTTATGGTGCCGAGACATTGCAATGACAAACGCCCACGGGAAACAAGATGTTTTTCAACGCATTTCCTCGAAAAAAAAAAATTAATAAAAATAAAAATCATTGTCAAACAGCCTACAAATACTGTGTTAAATCGCCAGGCGAGAAAAAATATTTACGATTTAACGCAGTATATGAAAAAAGAAAAAGAAGAAGGCGTAAAAGATGTAGATAAAGTTTATTTAAGAGTCATAGCCAACATTAAAACGTGGAAATGCCGCAGTGCGCGTTCGCGTTCGAGCGACTTATTTTTGTTCCTGATCCTTTATCTAGTATTATCATTGATCGAAGGTAATAGGGAAATTTTATTCGTACATTGGTATACCTATAAAAAAAATGACAATACCTAACAGTTTTCTTCGCGAGTGTACATGCGCTAAAGTTCGCAGAGCCTATGTTCAGACTCGCCAAGATACGTCGGCCGTATTGTACTTTAAACAATATAAACACTATTTCTCTATAGAAACCTACATAGTATATTGTCAACATAAAAACCCACTTAAAACGTACCAACGAAACAAAACCAACATCTAATCATATTTGCTGTCGCTACGGACGTCGTGTGGCGAGGCTAATGTATCGGAAGTATTGCCAACGCGTCCACTGCTTCACTTAGCGATACTTTGTTTTGAACGTACGAGTACCTCTTCGGGTTTCATCGTCTCCTGGTACTTGATGTGGTTAGGAATTAATTGTTGTATTTGTTGCTGCCAGTAGATTTGTTATTATGTTAATTCAGGAGAAGAAGTGCCCTATGTGTTGTTAATTCAGTACCAGACTTCATATTCTCCTGGTATTTTGATATGTTTATGAAAGATTTATACTAGTTGCTGCCCAGGTTCAGTCCTCATGTTGATGTGTTTATTAATATAGTACCCACATGGTTTGCCGGTAGTGTTTTTTTTTAATATAAGTAAAAAAAAATACAAGAATGTTTATTTTAAAAATGTTTGTTTGTTGGTATATTGTCCAAGGAGAGAGCATTATGCGAGTGAAAACTGTAGGACCAATATTCACCTATTCAGATCATGGAAGATGAGACGAGCCCTTTGCAATCAACTGGGCACAAATCGTGTCTCGGCTGCTTCACTGAGAGATTCCTATATGAAAAATTTCAATCACACTTTGTTCGACCTGGGAATCCAGGAGCTCATGATTATTAGTTCCTCTTGCAATCAATAGATACACGACAGTCAATGAGGTAGTAGTCACCGCGGCCCTGGAACGCAAAGGGCTTTAGAAGGAACACGGATGGGTTTTAGTCAATACGAGTCTGACACGCCCTTCCGCTCCACCCAGAGCGGAAGAAGTTATTTGAAGATTTCTCATCCTTAAAAAAAAAGTAAATGTGGTAGTCCAGTTTATAATTTAATAACGTACTTTTAAAATCAACCATTACCGACCTACTCGACTAGCTTTAATACCTACAGCTTTAAAAGATCCCAAGTCCCATTAAACCTTAACAAATAAAATTCAAATCTACCAGCGCCATGTTAATAGGCAATTTAAAGCTAATTGATCGGAAAGCGGATTATCGCCAGCTGTGACAGAATAAGGTCTATAATCGCTCGTCCGGAGAATTACAACTAAAAGCCCGGCCTTAGGGCCTTGTGACCTAGTAAATTTTATGATTCCATAACTAGTATGGTCGTTGTAGGGCATGGGTGGCCCTTTGCTGGATATGGGCTCCTATTACTTTTGCATAATCCGCTAAGTAGAATGGTTTAAGTTACAGAAGTTGAATGGGAGCAAGGACTCCTGAGTTTAGGGATGTTGGATACATTTTCAGACTACCTAAGTACGTATTCAACTTTAAAGTGTTGTATTTTTTATGGTTTGGTCGTTTTGAGCCCCACTATCGTAACTAATATGATAAATATGAAAGTGATTTTGTTTTTTTGTTACGTTGTCACGCCTAAAACGCCTAACCGATTATGATGAATTTTAGTACATAAATAGATGGAACCCTGAACTCGATTAGAGGCTACTTTAACGCAAGCGAAGCCGCAGGAAGAAGCTAGTCAATAACTAATAATCCATGGAGTAAGGTACCTATCAAAACGTGACAAGAAAATAAACCTGTATCGTTGTAGTAATTTCAACTATGAAATCAACATTTTCATTAATAATTCGAACAGTGATGCTGTCAATAATTCACTAAAACTGTTCAATAATTCCGAATAATACATAATTTACGATACGTCTATCATAATAGAAATGATTAGGCTGTCTAGTGCCAGCCCGTTGCCTATTTATTATATATAGCCATTTAATAAATAATTTATGTAATGCTGGCAACACTCACACGCACTGTGTTGCCAGTCACGCGATTACAATTAACGCTTTTGTCGATTTGTTCGTAACAGCCTTACTTGTAGTACATTGAGGTTAATGAACCATTAAATAAACTTTGTTTAAGGAATGCCATGCCACCTGCCACGTTATCTCTTAACCACCCTTGCTTGCCTGGTAGGGTATACCTAAGGCATTAAGTCTGCCTTTATACCCTCGTGGGCTACGAAGAAATAAATAAACAATGGCCACACGTACAAATTAGTCAAAAAATATGTCAAATTCGGTACTTTCACTGTTTTGTCATGTGCCAAATAAGTCACATAAGTACAGTACAGTTGACAATGCACATTTACGAGTTTTGGCGTCAAAACTTTATTTAACAATGCCTAGGATTTAATTTGTTTTATTTAAAATTTTCGTTTTATTTGTAATTTACGTTTGTCACCAAACAAATGAACTAAATGGTTTTTTTAATGCTTTTTATTAATAGGGGTTTTAAAAAAAATTAAAATGTTATCTCTATTATTGAATACTGAACTGAACTACGGGAACTGGCATACTGAACTTATGGTGTGTTGCGGTTTATGCCCTTTTCGATAAAAATGACTGTAGTTAGAAGGTACCAGGGTCTCAGTATAGCTACTTTGTCATTAAAAAGTGGACGAGGAACTTTCAGTTAACCAAATGTGTTGGTCTTCAGTTTAGTTCCAGACAGTTCTGAAAACACCCTAACGACTGTCAAAGATCTAACAGCCAGGATCAAAAACTTAACATGCTTTCCTAAGCATGGGGTCTCGAAATGTTGCTCAACCTTAAACATCGAACATGGACCGTGTAGCAATAAAAAAAAGAAACAAAAAGTTTCTACCAATAAAACACGGGTCTATTAATCAGATCGCGGGTACCAGGCTCTCATAATCCGCTCAGAGCTACACTTAATTAAGGAGCCGTCATCAAAGTCGGTCCGTCACGTTCGCGCGAACATTTGCGGAAAGTTGCGACAACTCGGGTAAAAGTTCTCTCACTGCAAGTTTTAATTGTAGGGTCAGGGTTCAGGCCCGTTGGGGGCGCTGTGTAATGTTCGTAGTTAAAGGGAATTTGGTGGAATAAGTGCTTTTATTAAACGTCGATGGGGAGTAAGTATCGAGGGTTTTTTTAAGGGTAAGATTTAATTAGGAAGAGTTCTTTTTTTGTTAATTGTATCGGCTGTTTAAAGAAATTATGCTTTTAATAATGCTGGTTTAGAAAGAACGTGTTCTGTATAAAACCGATAGCTGAAGAAGTAAAAATAGTATGCCTTGTTAGATTTGAACTAACTTTAAAAATCATCACTTTACTTCGTCGTAGGCTACTGAAAATGCATTTTCCAATTGCACCTTCTAAGTACCTAGTACCAACAACGTTTTAAAAACTATTTTTTTTGGTTATTAAGTAACTATTTTTGTGAGAGATTTTAGAATTATGTTTTTTGATGTGTAACATTAAACCTCTCGCTTTCCTACAATTTGTTTGTAACAAGAAGCCAAGGAAGCACGCGCTATTTGATTTGACCAATGAGCGCGCCCTATTCTATTTGACCAATGAGTGCGCGCAGTGGCCGAGTTAACTGTCAGTTGGTACTTTTAATGTAAGCGTTGCTTTTTACCAAGGTGAGACATCAGATGTTACACATCCTATGCGACTACTGTAAGACTCGCACGTTTTTTTTTCTTTTCCTACTGATCAAACAATGCACTTGCTAAGTTATCTCTTCACCACCCTTGGTTCCCTGATAGACAATGCCTAGGACATTAAGTCCGCCTTTGTATGTACCTTTATGCATAAAAGTGCCAATGTTTAGAAAGTGACCAAACCATGAGGGACCAAGAAACCATAAAATACCTAAGACCAAGAAACCATGAGGGAGGGAGGAGGGAGGTTTTTAGTCCTGGAGTCCATAGACAAAACATCAAAGGTATCAGCACTCCAAGGGGCAGTATCTTCCACCGAGTAATAGGGGAGGAAACGGAACTCTTATTAATAAGATCAAGAACGAAGTTGACTGAGTAATTCGTCAGATGGAGACACTGCTCATTGTGTCAATTGATGGACGCCAAAATGCTATTAGAAATATTATTTTAACGTGATTTGTGTTATTTAAATAGACGTAGATTTTTTTAAAGTTAAGGAATTGGCGTATCTTGATATCAGAAAGTGGATATAATAAAGTTTAGGCTTCATTTGAAGGGAAAGGAATGAACGTCATTTTTATTGTGAAAGTAAAGTTTATGATGTATTTTTTCTTTTTCATTCTGGTATTTAGTGTATCCCACTGAGTGCAGATTTTTATCAGGGATTTTCTTTCGGATCTAATATGCGGTATTGGATCTGCACTTTAAGAGATTACCTTATAAATAAAAACAAACAATTTCTTCATAATATTAGTTAAGATAAGTTTGCATACCACTTAGAGATAAATAGGATTTGGACACCTATGGTCGCTATACACGACCTAGAAGAGTACGACCTTTCCAAAGCAATTGGGTAATTTCACCAAAATACAAAAGAAAACAGGCAGTTTCCACAAAAAATCCGCCACGACAGTTTTTCCTCTAAAATTCGGTATTCAACCGGCATCAACACTATTTGTTTAGACATTTGCGAGGTCGTTCAGAAATGAAATGTATCGCGTTACAACCCTTTGCCTAAAGATCGGGTTTCTGAACGTAACCTTCATTTGAATCTATGTTTCCCTCTATTTGGTAGCGCATTTTATAAAATTTCTTCTTTAAATCTGATTTCTCAATGAATATTTGAAGAAATATAATGATTCTTCACTACAAAGGTTGTTAAAGACGTTGGAATTCTTTTGCTTATCTATATAAATAATTTTAAATTGGCAAGGGTTAATCATGATTAGCAATAACTTGGCAGTAGAAGTATAGTGTCTGATTCATTCAAAAGTACAATATATTTTGGTGCCTCTAAACAACTCTCGCCTCTAACCAATAATATATAATGTAAATAACTTTAGTTATGTTAGGACACCTTAGGAAAAACTGGGCAAAAGCATCATCTGCCTGGCCTTTTCCCAACTATATTGGGGTCGGCTTCCAGTGAAACCGGATTCAGCTGAAAACTTGTGCAATAACATGTTAGCTATCAAATCAACCAACCCTAATCTATGTTAGTTAAAGTCCAGTATACAATTATTTCTTGCTCACCTATTTGCTCAAAACAAAGATAATCTCGTCTCTCGTCAAACTACTTTGGTACAAACTAGTGAAGTCCATTCTAGCATACAGTATCCACAAGTTCCTAGCATAACAGCAAGCGATTCCCAAACCCGCTGCCGCTCCTACCTGTGACCCTAAAGGCACCCAACTCGAAATTACCGAGGCTCCTTTGACGTAGCCATTTAGGGTACAAATTTTATTAGTGCGGGGAAGCGTCGGCACACTTCGGCGGAGCGGCGTAATGGCCGACTAATAGTCCTCCCATCACTCGCCGCCTAATGTAAGTGTTACAGTTTTAAAGTGGCGCCAATTATGACTGGCTGGAGTATAGATTTTAAGAGTAAAGTGATCGTGTTTTGTTATGGTAGTGAGCGGAAGGACATACTTCGTACTTGAAAGCGTTCAAATTCACGTCACAGTATCATCTCACCGACTAAACATATTAAAATCTTGACAAAACGTAGAAAATTAGTATGAAATTAAGTGTTTTTGACAGTTCGCGAATACGGTGTGCATGAAAAACCTCCTTAAAATTCAAGCATTGCCCCTCAGATGTGGAGATATGGATATAGTAGATAAAGTACACCTCTGTTTAAACCTTTGATTAACAGATAAACATAGGCATGATTTCAACTATATGTAAATTTTATTCCATAAATACTTAACTAACTATATACACTAGAAATAAACATATAAAACTCCTAACTAAATTAACCCTAAAATATGGCGTCAAAAAATTCATCCGCATCGCTGTCGCTAACTATGTGTTAAGATGTTATTGGTCAGTTCTATTACATTTTAAGTCGTCTCATCGTATTTTGGAATGAGAGAACTCTTTCCATATTTTAATACACCTTAGTAGTTGATCATAATATATATTATTGTTTTATACATAATATATTTATTTACATATTATTATATACATATTACGTATGTGTACAAAGGGGTTTACTGAGATGGCGACTAATAGAGAAGTTTGCCAGAAGTAGACTTGTTGCGCCGACCACAAATAAATTGAGGTAAGGTCAAGAGAATGATGCTACATGATGAAGAAGGTTATCAGTTGCTTATGTTCAAATTCTTAATATCAAAAATGCCTTGATCTTTAAAGATATGTCAAATAAGGGATACAATCAGCCTCATGTGCATATGCGTGTCTAATTTGGTCTCTATCTATGAAGTTCCATGCGTAAAATGAACCCGTATACAATTTACATATCGCGTATCTAATTTTTTCAGAGACAAAGATAAAACGTTTGAGCTTTGTGTCTGCAAGTGTGTCCGTTTTGGTCTGGATATATTTATGTATCTATAGTACTAGTATTTAATTCTCAGGCAAAAATCTTTGACTTGACGCTATCACCAAATGTTTAGATAGAGAGAGTCAGAACACTACTCGATTATTGACAAAATGACAATTCAATTCAGATAAAATCTCATAAAAATCGTCGTCAGCAACCCAATCATTCGCCTAGCCAATGTAGTCCTAATTCGCGTCACTTTTCTCGCGGCAACTTCTGGACTTTTTACGCGGCAAAATTGCTGGTAATTTGGCGCGAAAGCAGCACAATGGCGGCTCACAAATTACGGGGTAAAGTGGCACTTCATCTTTACGCCGGTTACCAAAGTTAGGGAAACGGGGGGTAAGAGGGAGAACTAGGGCGTTTAGTGGTACTTATTTTTATGGAAAAATGTGGTGAATATTGTAGTGCATGTAATGAGGTTAAGTGGGGGGCCGTGTGTGCACTTTTGGTTTTAGTGTGGGGTAAGATGGAGTTAAATTGGAGCTGAAGAAGATGAAATTGGTCTCGGCCGTTTGCAGAGACGATGGTGTTTCTGTGAACCTACTCAGCTATTTTATGAGATTTTATATTGAAATAGTAAGATAAGATTTGTTTCTAATGAATTTAAGATATTAGACTTTTTTTAATCTAGACTTTCGTTTTACTATTGTTCTATGTCTTGCTTATATGCTCCTGTTAGGTACGAAAATTACAAAACTTAGTTACTGCTTATTAATGTAATGCCTTTTCACACACAAAGTTGGTTTCTCTGAATCCCTTTACTGGAGCACTTAGTACAATTTAACAAAATACCTATACTATTTCCTACCGCTGCTACTCCTGAGAGCCAGAATCAACAGTGGCAACCATCGGACAAATGCCGAGTTAATGAAGTTCGACGGGTTCCGAAGAAACGATTCAACTGTCTTGGATCCCGGAACAAAATTATACAGAAAAGAACAGCGGAGGGGCAAGAAGAACATTCTTTTGTTGGATTATTACAAAACTAATCAGTTATACTCTTGAAATGTTTACATGTCTGCTATCTAGACAACACATTCAAATATTATCCTACATAACAAAATACACTGCACAGATATTGTATTTGTGTAAGCCTCAAGGTGCACCAATTATGCAAATGGCGACGCCAGGTGGCACCACGGGCGGAGCTTGAGATTCCATTTGTGCAATTGAATCTATGTTTCTGTCCAATTGAAATTAGTGAGACTTTGTATGTGTTCTTGACTCAAGGTAGGTAGGTAGGGGGATCTAAGTAAATTTGAGTTAAATTTCATATGGTGCCTGAGAGCGAGATTCTCCGTATCAAAACGTCCAGAAAGCAAAGTGAACCATTTGAGAAAAGTCGTTTTTGAAACGGAGACATACTGCAGTTAGGAATTCGTGTTGTGTGTCCCTAGTGAGATATAATAATAAGTAGTTCTATGTTTATTTAAATACGAATATGAAAATTCCTTGGCTGAAAGAAGATCATTTAGGCGTCAAATAATTTGTACCTAAACATGAAAGTTAAATACTAGAATTTCATAATGTTCTTTGGAAACTTTTCTGACTTCTAACTATACGTAACGACTGTCAGAGATCTCCAAACGACAGCCGGGAGGTACGGCTTTACTTGCTTCCCTAAACACGGACTCGTCCTTATATGTAATGGATGGTCACCCATCAACGGACTGACTTCAGCAAACGTCACTTAACCTAGAAGTAGCCCGTGAGGCTGTTATTATTTAGCTATGAGCTCCTCCTCAACATCATCTGCCTAGTCTTTTCCCAATTATATTGGGGTCGGCTTCCAGTAAAACCGGATTCAGCTGAATACCAGTATTTTACGTGGAGCGGCTACCTACCAGACCTCCACAACCCATTAACTCCACGAGCTCCTCATGTGCTTGCATAATAACTAGTAAACAGTTCACTGAAACTGTAAAACAGCAAAGCATCCCAGATAAGCTTTTCCGCAAGGAACCATTATTTATTTACTTATATTTCATAACATACCATCATAATATACAGCGGCTAACTTTAAGCACAAACTCTCTCTATGCTGAAAGCTTAGGATTTATTCAAAAGTGCTGAAACGCTAAAAGCTTCCAAATTTCGTTTTAAGGAAGCGCTCAACGTGTTTGTGGTTATTTTATTTATTTTGTGCATGGTAAATATTTTATTATAAGTAATATGGTGAAGTGAATGGTTTAGTTTTCAGTTTTATTTTATGTTAAGTAACTGCAGAACCAAATAATGGTTTCGGTAATCTGTGAGCGAGCTATATTTATATATTAAAAGTTCATGCAACACAGAAGTACAAAGGTGGACTTAATACCTTAGGCATTCTATACTAATCAACAAAGGATGATTGTCAAAAAAGTAATTATAACATGGCAGGTACATAATGTAATTAAAATTGTGTATTAGGTTTTAGTTAATATATGGACGTGTCAGCAAGCCCAAATTGTGCTTTTCAATCTCTTGTTTAAAGTTTGAGATATTTGTATTGAAACACACTGGAACATAGATGCATCGCAGTGTCGATAGAGAAATTCCTCGCTCTTAAGCTCTCGAATTCAAAGAACGCGGCAGTATTTGTACTATATAGTATATTTGTAATTACAGATGTTAGAATAAGTTCGAATAAGCGCATTTATCACATTAGGAAAAACCTGTGATGATAGATGTAAGATGAAAATATAAATAAATACTTATATTGGTTAGATTTATTTACTTAAACTTTATATACTGTAGTTCATAGGCTCAACAAGGCAATCTCAACCAGTTAACTTTTGTGCTAAATATACTACACTGTGGTTGGGTTACAACAAAGAATTATTTTTTATTTACGTATGCAAAAGTCGTTTTAGTTTTATTCATTACATATGTTTATATTTAATTTACTCGCTGCACCAACTATTCTGAACCATAAACCAATTTTCTTACTTCCTCCACAACAGATGAATTTAAACGTCTTTTTCTACTACGGAAATTGGATTTCCCTTAAAAAGAGGAAATAACACAACATTCTCAAGTTAAGCCTTATACATCATGTTGTTGTTTGTAAACCGTAGCTACAGGGTGTTTGCTCAAGGCCGGACCAATCGCGGCCCCTTCATATAATCTCGTACGCAAACATGGTGTGCGCAGATTGTATTGTTTAGTATTAATAATGTTTTGCACACACCCTGTAGAAGAATGTTTGGTTTTTAGATGCTTTTTTTGTATATTAAAATTGGCGTTATTGAACAATGTCGACCAAATGACATTTTATGAGCGATGGTGGTTGTAAATGTAATATGTACTTTGTAAGTTTTATTACCTATATAACTTAGAAATAACCTATTCACTTTTGACTAAAAAAGAGTACAAGATCCTTTTAAACTCGTAAATTAGGAAAAATACTGTCATTACTAAATACAACTGTTTTGTTTTCAATGTCCTTATTTCGTCTGTTAAACAACCGTTTATTTAAATAATTTACCAAAACTCTGAAGCATAAAATGGATGAATATAGTTAATTAGTTTAACGTCCACACGACATTTTTATCTCTTCTTCCACCCGGATGAAAAGTGATAAGCCCCAAATAAAAACTGCCAAGACAGTGATCATTAAGTTGAAGAGTTCCGTACCAAAAGTCATTTCATTTTTATCTCATTGGGTTGAAGAGTCAAGAAGAAGTGAAACTTTTTCATTATTGAAAGGCTCACGTTCGACCACCTGATGGTAAGCGATGACGTGGTCGCCGATGGAGCACGCTTGCCTAGACTAATACCCCCAGGTTATGGCTATTAGGAAACACAGACTCGGCAGGGAATTTACTCCTTAACTGCACGCATAATCAAAGTATTCCCAAAACGTATTGTGCGTATGGGTATCCCAGCATGTTAATGTACTGCAATAAAATAATGTAGGTAGATATTCCAAGAACTAAAATAATAAGGTTAAACTGAAAACTGTCACGTATTTCATGCGAACACTTCGAAAAATGCGAGCAATCCATAATATTCTATATTAAATTCCTCTCCGATATCACCCCTATTATGTTCCCCAAAGCCTTAATAGAGCGCCGAACGGAATCTTCAATTACAATCCTCACACTGGGGTACCACGGAACCCCATAAAAATGTCGTGGTCCGCATACCGCGGACCGTGCGGATTATTAGAATTTTTTAATTAAGAATAGGTGAACCCCACCCGAGGTTCTTTTGTTTCGAAAATGAAGACGCGATTTTATTTCGCCCGCGATTTATGTCAGTATTAGGTCAATTTAAATGTTATAAAGGCGGTCTTAAAGAGATTTTTTAATTAGCCGGATAGCTTGGCGGGGTTTTCTGCGTTTTTAGGGTTGGAGATGATATTTTCATTGTTAAATTATCCTTGACATGCTTTAGACTTTTTACCATTTATTTTTGGATCTTTTGAGAGTTGAATGAGGGAGTCTGGATTTTGTTTTGTTGGAAATCTGTCTTAGTTTATCATAATTTCCTGTACTTATGTAGTAGTATGATTTAATCAGACTTATAGTCGAGTCTGAGTCCGTAAAAAACCTCAAAACAGCTTCAAACTTTGAACAGTTAAATGTGTATTTGGACACGCCTTAATAACGTACTATCAAATACAGACTTCATGTCAAAATATATCCACACTGATTACCAAACCAATTACGAAAAAATATTCATATACAAAAATAAAACACTCAATTTTTCCGACCACTCAATTACCGAAAAACAGAAATATAAAGGTGATCCCATACTCGCGGCTGGAGCGTCCTCGAGCGCGTCGAACAAATTATCTGACATGTGTGGAAGGGCTCCGAGGGCTCTTGACATACTTGCGCGCGTCTGCATTAATTGTTGACTCGTTTGTGTGGCGGCAGGCTAGGTGTTGTGGACAGGTTTGTGTTATGTTAGGTTTGGGAAAAAACTTGAACTTGAATTAGGTAATAGTGATAAAATATCATGCTCAATAAATACTTAAATGTTAGTATGTTTTGGAAGAATTCTAACTAACTCTCTAACTTCTTGCGAAATTACTTTTAAAATGGTCTCTTGTTCACCTTCCTGCTATCCAAATGACTTTCGAGAGCTTTCAAGTTATGTTCTCCTAGTTCATCTGATTTTCCTGTGGTTTTCTGCTAAACTACTTCTTTTAAATCACTTATCTTCTTGTTAACCTATCTTGTGTCAACTGAAGTTAGCCTTTCTGTCTTTAACATTATCTTTTTCATCCTAAACTCGTCAATTTCTTTTACACTATCTATCATCTCTTATCCTTTATCTAATTCGTGATTTCTTTCTCGGTTTTTTATGTAGTTCCTAGCAACTCATTTTGCATTACCACCTTCCAGGAGCCTTTATAATCTATATTATCACAATATTGTTAACTTTTAATTAAGGGAAGGAGCGAGACAACTCCAACACAAGTATTATTAATTACTTACTCGGGCTGTTTCATTCATATTTGTAAATCTAACCGTTTGAGACAAATAATCAATTTTATGTATTTTTTATTTATCTTACATTATCTTGCGATGCGTTTCTTTGCACCCCACATCTACTTACAGATGGCTATGTTCACCTAATACTTGTAGATGATCTACTGTCTCCTTATTTTGCCCTTGACTTTCTGGCTTATGTCACCCCGCTGAGTTTTGTGTTCTCCTGGTACTTATATATCATGTTCTCTGTAGTATTCCTTACCTTGTCCCTGATCTCCTGGCGCATCTTCTGGCACTCCTCCGAGGAGCTTCTCCTTGCCCCGCTCCTCCATTAACATATGGTTATGTTCTCCTGGTACTTGTACATCATCTACTGTCTTTCCTTACCTTGTCCCTGATCTCCTGGCGCATCTTCTCGCGTTCTTCCTCCATCTTGCGGTGCTTCTCCTTGCGCCGCTCTTCGGCCTCGCGGATGGCTTCTTGTCGTTCGCGTTCTGCTTCCTCTTCCTTTTCCTTGTCGTCGCTGTCATCTCCATCACCACCGACTGCCCCTGTAACAACGAGATATGCAAGGTTAGTCACTTGTCTTGGAAGAATACATGACTATGTGAGAATTACAAAAAATCCAAAATTATTTTGAAAAGTCAGCAGTTCTTTAATATTTATTTTAGCAGTAACTGTTTCAGTCTCATGAACCAACATGTAAAACCATATGTGATTGGATAATTTTGCGTGATTGTTTTACAATTAGGTACGCCTGCTTTGTGGTCAATCAACCCGTGCGTGAATTATAAGATTACCTTTTCTAGAGCTGTCCTTCCAAAATGTATTCAATAATCAAAATATTAAAAATATCTTCACTAAATTAGTTGACAAAAAGCTAAACAAAATAAGGAGCTGAAGTCGCGGTAGGTTTCTCCAAACTCCAGAACATTTCAAGTTTTATTATTTAATTTAGCTCTTCAACACAATTTTGCGAAACAGTAAAATAAAACAAGGAACTCAGGTTCCCGTTAATGTTTAAATTATCTGAGCCTTTGTAACTACACTCTTGATTAAGTACACGAGCTTACTTTTAGAACCTTTTGTTCTTAACAAAAACCTTATCAAGTCATCTTGGAGTAGAACTGCTAAAACAAGGGTAGTACCCGTAGTACAAATATTACTGTTGTCTGGAAAGGTAAGTAAATACTAACATGCTCGTTACATAAAATGTAAGGCTTAAATTGTATGAAACCTTTGTGAACATTATAGTAAAACTAAAATATAGATTAATCAGAATCAGAATCAGAATGCTCTATTTGTAAACATAGGTCAAATTACAACACAGTGTGAGATGTTATAGATAGGTACATAGATCTTCTATGTTTTGCCCAGAGGCGTACAAATTAATTTAATTATGGTTAATTAACAAATGAAGAATAAAGGAGATGGAACATCCATTTACTGCAAGTAGTCCATATTGCTGAAGAGGGCTGATGAAATGCTAATAAATTAAAGAGAAGAATGAGACAAAATTTTAACTATTGCATAGTTCGTGATGACTGCATTGTTATTTAAAGAACCAGTAGTTACATATTAATTTAAAAATTAAAATTTCATTTAATAAAAAAACTTTCTATATTTTCAGTAAACTACCGCCGCAGCTCATATTATGTGAAAATAAAAACACACACCCTAATCCTATTTCCCCATGTACCCATATCTATATTCTATGAAACTACGTAAGAAAAACTAATTTAAAATCAATTCCGCTCATCAGAAGAACTCATTGAAATTAGAAAACACATTTGCACCGCTCCGAGCCGCTCATGGTCTGTCTGAACCGCCTCAAACCAGTTTCATCCGGTCGAGTGGTCGATCTAACAGGGCTGCTATTCAAAAATCCATTTCGCGTCAATCTGAACAATTCGCACGTCGAACGCACGCGTTGGCGCGAACGCTCCGCATACAATTTTCTATTCCGTTGAAAAAAAATGGCGGCCATTTTTTTTGTATTGTCTGTGGTCCGTGTTTAGAATATTGTGATGTATGTTGGACTGTGCGGAGTGTTTATTGGATTGTTTGATTTGCATGTGCTGGAAGAAAAAACTATTGTGAAAAAATATTGGAATGGAAAACTTTGATGCGTTATTTAATTTTGAGCTGATTAGATCTTGGGTGCGATTCGCGGGACGGGCATTGTGATAATGTTATTGAGATTTCCCATCTCGAATTTGTCAGTACAGTCTGAAGTCATGATTTGAGTCCGGTTGATGGCAATGGGCTCGTTCCCCATCTCATAAAACCCTTTGTGAAAAGCAGGTGTGTTATCATGTTACTAATCCATAAACAAAATCCAACATACAAAGTAATGCCAAATGAAGTGTATCTAGATGAAAACCTGTGCGCAAAAATGTTTGTATCATTTCTTAACGTCTGCCAATATATAAATGTAACTTGAAATGGGTTTTTCATAAGCTCCTTACAAGACATTCTTGTAAGCTTAGACCTGTCTCTCGTTTTGCAGATAAAACTAGTTTTGCTCAAGTTCCACAATATGATATTTAAATTCACAAGTACAGACTTCAAACGAGAGACATTTTTTTTACAAAGTTTTTGATAGGATTTAAAAAGCAAATCCGAATATTGTTGAATATTAAAGTAGGAACAAGTGGAGGAAAATGACCTATCATGAGGACCATAAAATCCTCATTGCTGGAATGAGGATTTTATGGTGCTCAGCAGTCAAATATAAAGATAAATAAATTAACTAAAGTTAGTTCTAAAATCCAGACCATTTCGATACGGTGCCCCTTACCGCACCCCTTACATCTGCCTATTCCCACTTCATTAACCCCTGTAGTATCCCTTACATGCCACCACCTACAGTACCATCTCATCTCATAAACCGCACACGCACGCTAAACATTCCGACCGCCAAAAGAGTTCCACTCATTTCCATACGGAACCCGAACAATGTCCCAGCATTCAATACCCAGCATAAACGAATTCCGATAGCGAAGGCGTCTCAACAATTCAATTTGCTCTTGCCTCCCCAATAAATGATCCCCATTAAGAAAAAGGCGGTCGTACATGGTGCTATAACGGTGCTATAGAACCTTTAATTGATCGCATCGTGTCTCTGACAGAATAATGAGTTCGATTCAACAAATTCAAATTCAATAATTTTCGAGTGGGACCGTGGAGCCTCTCCTTCGGGTTTCCTCGCCGCTTTTTAAATTAAATATCCGTCTAACTTTTACTTTACGTTTTCTGAATATTAATAGGTTATTTTTAGATTTAAATAATAATGAATTTGTTGTTTGTGTTGCGTTGCGTTATGAATAATTTTTTGCCCAATGGTTTTATATGAATAAGGTGAATGGATTGTATTGGTTTTCTTGCGTGTTCGTTTGGTCGGAAAATGTGTGGTAAAATGATTTTTTCAAGCGGAAAATTGCTGGAATGTACTAAATGTTCATGAATATCAAGTGTGAATGGTATTTATTCAGTAAATTGGTTGAAAATTACTCTTTAAAAAACTAGCAGACATAAGACAAACATTTTCATAGATTGTTTTCCATCTGTAAAGCAATTATAGAACAATTTGTATGAAAATACGTAATCGTATTTTCGCGTAACCTCTTTCGGCGGAGTTAAAGTTTGTTTTCACATAATCCATCCTTCTTTTCTTCGATCTCCCTCTCCCTCTCCATCCATTCATATTTATATTTAAAACTCTTGTTGTAAGTATTTACACTAGATCATCTTATAATCTAACTAGCTTCTGTCAGCGGCTTCGTCCGCGTGATTGTCGGAAATGGTCCTGAGGGAACATACTCTCGAGATAAAAAGTAGCCTATGTGTTATTCCAGACAATAATTTATCTTTGTGCCAAAATTTAGCCAAACCCATTCAGCCATTCTTGTGTGATTGAGTGACAAACAACCAACCATTTAAACTTTCGCGGTTATAATAATACTAGCTTTTGCCTAGTACTTTGTACGCGCAAATCGCCTTTTTCATGAATTTTATGGCTATCATATACAAAAAGAAATTTCCAAATCCGATTAGTTCCAGAGATAAGCGCGGTCAAACAAACTCTTCACCTTTATTAAATTCGTTTAGATAAAGAATTACCAAATGAATAGTCTCAAACACAATTTCGCCCATTACAGTAATTTTACGAAACAACATATAAGAAAACACTCGCTCACCACAGCACATGAATTTAAAACAAGATAATTACATAACTAGCGATTGGAGCTGTAAGGCTTCCCTTATAATTGAATTGGTACCCGTCAGCAGTCGAGCTCGGCGGTGTTCGAGCTAGACCAAACTGAGGCCAGACCTAGCCGTGCTAGGTTGTTAGTTAGTACTCAATTGATTTCTGTATTATCGTGTTTTGAGGAAGTTGATTTGAGTTTAAGTTCGGGTTTGGTTGTGTTTTCTACTTAGGATATGATATATGTATATATTTTTTTAACTTTTGATAGGAACGCGTTTAACCACTATCTCACTTGATGATAAGCGATGATGTGGTCGACGATGGAGCACGCTTGCCTGTAACCTATTCATTCTTGACTTAAATACTCTCAGGTTTTAGCTATCATCATAACATAGGTAGACTCTGGCGGGGAATTCCACTCCTTAGCTTTACCCACAATTAATGTGTTTAAACTCTTGACTTAAAGACTCCCAGGGTGTAGCTATCAGGAAACAGACTCTGGCGGGGAATTCCACTCCTTAGCTGTTAATTTTATTTTAATTAGGCATTTACCTCTATGCAATGAAACCATCAAAGAGGTCATCAAATAGCATGGAATCACCTAGAGACGCCATAGTCAGATTGACACTCACTTGTCAGTCAGTATTGTCATCACACTTACCCATCCAAAAAATCACTAGATCAATCCAACAAGATGGCCTATCGGTCACTTAGCAAAGCAAATATCGCCATAAACCGAGTATCTATAACGAGGTCATTATAGTAATGGCCCAGGCGCTTCGTAAACAAACTCGTAAAGTTAATTGGAACGGAACGCGACGATGCTGTTATTATCGCCATATTTCGGACGGGGGGTGAGATTCATGGGGGGCGAAAAGTGCAGGTTAAGTGCAGTTGGGTACAGGTTTTATGATGTGTGATTGGGGAGGGGAGAACAGTTGGGGTGTTTGTATTTATGTGTCGATTGTTAATACTTATTCTTAGTGTTTATTGCACATAAAACATAGAAACGAACGTGACGTACAAAGACAAACTAAATCTATACTAACACTTATCAGATGTGTCTAGACAAAATCAATGAAGTCTTTTTTCAGCATGGGGCGACAGAAAATAGATATATTGTTTCCATAGACGAAAAGTTGAAGATCTAGAGTTTATTAGACATGGTTTGTAAAATAAACCATAAATACCATACCACAAATGAAGATATGATCTATAATAGCTCAGTGAGGGTTAAGATAAATCATAAAGGACGTTCACCTGTGCCTATCTATTCTCCTATATTGGTGTGATGTTAAGTTAGTTAAGTTTTTTGAAAATAAGTCTCCAAATAAAATTTGTTATGGTACAATAAAGAGTATTTCTATTATATTCTATTATATACTGGTAGCGTATTGTGATAACTTCCTATTGATATTTTATTGCATTCGACATTTGCTTGACTTGCTTCAAGAAATATTAAAGAAGACTACAAAGAGAAGTCCACACAATTGATACCATTTCAAAGCCAGCACTATACAGTCCAACAAAATTGAATTGTTCAAGAAACCTATTGGAAATGGTGTGAAGTAAGTTGTAAAGGACCTTCATAAGGTCAGACGGTACTCGTTGAGAAAACCGAGAAGTAATATTTTCAATAATAAAAAAAGGTCTAGCCGCTAAACCCTTCGACCATCCTTTTACTTATAAAAACTAAATTAAATAAGGCTAGCTTAACTGCTGTTAAAAAATGCTTGAAGATTGTTCCGAGAAATTGGCTCTTAATAACATCTAAAACTTAAGAGACAGTTAAAAAATTGATGATAAACAAATGAACAAACACATTTCAAAAAGTGGACTTTCAAACATGTGTTCTTTATTCATTTGTTTTTCTTTATTCATTGTAATCGAATCATTCTGTCTCCCAACTATGTTGAGCTATAGTAGTCATATTAATTTATTTGTGAGATATTCTTATCTTAAAGTAGAATCTCACAAATATTCGCCAGTGGAGCTAAGGCTTAAGATATAAATAATATGGTGCCACGTAAAAGGTATACTTTTATGGCAACTTAATATTTATAGCTCCTAAGGGATGCAGAATGAAATATAGCTTCCTTTTGCTACGAATTTATGTAACAATGAAGATTATTATGCTTGTAGGTACTCATTTGAAATAACATTGTAAAGATACCTGTCAGTTATTGTCCCACTGCGGGGAAAATGTTTCCTATGCGCATTGATCACCATCTTGCTCTACTTGTGTAGATAATTTTACCAAATACGTTTCTCTATCTAAGCTTGATATGAAAACTTTTCGAGAAAAAACTTTAAATACATATAAACATAGCCTAAACCACTTTTGAAGGAAATTTTTCCCCACTATTGGTTGTGTTTGACACACGAATTACACACAAAATATGTAAATCATATAGTGGGGAAAAGATTAGCGAGTAACCTTCGGCCCGATTGGCCAAAAAATATGAATTCTTCATCAAACAAAACATTATTACAGTCAGGATAAAAATGTGTTGCGTACAGCCGTTGGAAAAATGATATACATTAACATGACCATGTAACCCATTACAAAGATACAAGACTCATTAAAACAACCCCGAGATAACCCCCATTAAATCCGTCTCTTTCAGATGTAAATAAAAAGAGCGGGACAAACATGCATCCTTTTTGTTCATAAAGAAGTATGTGACGTGTGTTATGTAGGAGATAATACATGATATGAGGGCCTAATGTAATACCTTTCCTTTGCCTATGGGACGACCCAAAATTGATACGATAGGGTGTTGTATAGTGTTGAGCGGAGCGAAGAGCGATAAGCGACTTTCCTTCGCTACAAGAAAAGATTTAGCGATAAATAATAACTGCTTTGTAACGGCTAACTGTTTTTGGATTTTTGTTTCAGAGAATTTTAAAACGAGCTTTCGTTCGTTTGTTTTGTAAGGATTTATGTAACATGAATCATGAATTAGTTTAGTAAAAAGTGTTGATAGATTCAACCATACTAATTATTTAAATTCTGAAGCATCCATCATTTGGTGCGCATAAAATAATGAATTATTTATCCCCTAATTCACGGGTGAAAGCAAAAAAAAATAAGTGAGAAATTGTAGATATAATTTTCAAAGAAAATTGCAATTTACAGTTTTCGTGTTCTGCTCATCCAAAACTAATCCTATAACCATATCATACGACACCAAACATCTTTGAAAGAAACTATCCCCTTTTTATCTCACCCCCATTCAAACAAAAATCCAATCCAATTTTCCGCTCCCGTCACTCAGTCCGCTACCTAAGGTGGCTAAACTCGAAGGGACTGAAAGTAATCACGGCGAGTTTTTCAGGAATCCTTATCGCTCACCTAAGCTTTTAGGGAAGGTTTTATTTTATTATGATAACGTGTATTACGTGTTTCTTGGTCGAGCTTTTTTTGAAAGCCTTTTTAATGTGTTTTTTTCGGTTATTTTAAGGTGATTTTGTTATCTATCTGTGTTGTTGATGATCGGCAATTTGGAAGTATTGTTTTTTTGTTATTTGATGTTTGTATTTGTGTTCAGGGTAAACATTAATCCCTATGTTTTTGAAAAGATGTATACCAACTGTAAATAGTTTAATTCTCTTAAGACATATTTATATCTTTTATTTGCCGATTGAAATATATTGGTAACTATTTGGTTTTAGGACTTTTGAAAACAAGAAATAGCAATTGTATTTAAATCAAAATAATGGCCTAATATCTATACAACAACTTGAATACAACCTAAACACAACAATCAGCGACAATGACTAAACCCACTGACAATGATAAACATATAAGTACATGTCGGGACGAATCACCAGGCCGATGACAAGTCCCGCAATGATTCGTCCCTCCTGACTGTAAACACAAGCTTATAGCTAGGCAGCCGTGGTAGTGGTGCTGGTAGTGGCGACAGGCGGCGCCGGGCGGCTATTATTAGCTCGATCGATACCCGCCGGCTCCGGCCGAGTTTGTTGAACTAAATCCACTGAACACTACAACTACTGCGGTTAAAACAAAAGTGATGCTTTGTGAGGGTGCAAGGTTTCTAGTGTTGCTTTTTGAGGTGAATTTAAAGTTGAGCAGATTAGGTAGTCAACTGCACACGTATGTTTCTTTGATTAATATGTACCTTATAGAAACTGGCGCAGAGACGACTAGTAAACAAACACATCACTATGAATCTATGAATTTGAAAACAACTTATCTTTAAAACGTCTGAGTTTGTTTCTTTGTTTGTTCTCAGAGCAGTCAACCTATGTGAGGATTGTGTTTTTTCAATCAATGCTCTTCAGGGAATATTGAAGATTTCGTGTATTTTTCAATTACTTCCCCAGTATTAAAAAAAAAGTTGAATCATTACTTCAAAGTGACATCCCCTTCAAATAAAATTATGGGTGTCCTCATTTCCAAAGGTACCATTATACCATTATAAACGATCATTTCTTCGTATTTGAGTAAGCCACATTCAATAGACTTCAAAATCACAATACACAAAGAACAGAAGAAAGTCACCGTCATTTCAGAAGTCGCAGTTAAGTAGTACAAAGAGCGCTCGTTATCATAATTGTGGGCAACTTAACTCCCCAAGTTATACTTAAGTCAAAGTTAAGTTACTGTTAAGTAAAAGTCACAGAGTAAGAGATGCCGCGGCTGATAGAGGCGGCGTTGTCAACAATTGACATAGAGATCATGCAATCGATCTGTCGGCTTATCCTTTTAGAACCCCAACTAGAGGCTCGGGTCTAGGACTCGTGTGTTGGGGACGGCTTTCAATCTTACCAAATGCAACTGAGTACATTGGTACTCGAGCAGTGGCTTAAGCTACTGCTTAACTTGCTTTTCGAGCCACGGAGGAATGTCACCATCGGATATTATTATTTTGCCACGGTCTAGAGGCTAGTATTGAGGAGCTCGTGGCTAAAGATTAACAACCAGGTCAATTTTCAAGGTTAAGCAACGCTTGCCAAGGTCGGTCTGTAGATAGGTGGCTGTTGGTACCGGGTGTCATTTGTAGATCTTTGGCAGTTGTTACGGGTAGCTAGAAGCCAGAAAATCTGACACCAGTCTTGACAAGAAGGATGGGTTGAGGAGGTCTGGCAGGCAGCCACTTCACGTGAAATACTGGTACTCAGCTCCGTCTGGTTAGACTGGAAGCCACCCCTGACATAGCTTGGAAAGGCAGATTGATTGCCGTTTGTTGACCCTGACTGTGTATCGATTCTGTGCTCTATAGCCCAACTTAATTTCAAACCTTTAATAACTTCAAGTTGCGTCACTTTCCAACTTGTCTTAAATTATTCACTTTGATTTGAGGCTTTCAAAGTTGAAGGCTTTATTTTGTACACGAGTATGTTCGATATTGTTGGCGTAGTCGCGTAGCGGCGCAGTGCTACGGCGTAGTAGCGTAGCGATACGGCGTTGTAATGTATTGCGTCGTATTGTTGTTTTAGCCTTGACATTTGGTTAGATTTTATGCTACGGGCAATCGATTGTGTTATTTTTGTTACCTGTTTCAGATACGCGTACAAACAAAAACCATGTTTCGCTTTCTAGGTTTTATAGAAAACAAGTTTCTGTCAGCAGAAGTTCGAGAAAATATTTTACCACGGGGGAGTTATACCGGGATAAAACAAGATACCCTCATTCGGGCAATGGTCTAACTACACAATCGTATAAAAGTACATATTTGGACACCTGCATTTTGTGAGGTCCAAGCTTTGTGATGCCTTCATTAAAAACAAAATTGACTTAGAACACATGAAAGAGTCTAAAATATAAAAACAGTATTGTTATTATGTTTCAGGAATTGTTAATAAATATTCAGATTTACTATCAAGTTGTTTAATTTATTCAAACTTCTACAAAACACCTTTTAATGGGTGTCACAAACTTTTTAGCGGTAGTGTATATCCCCATGCAAATGCGTTCATACAAAGAGACGTGATTGATTGACACACATCCGAACATACAGCGTTTAAAGTTTATAATGTTAAACAAGCATGCATTATTTAACAGTTGTACCAATAATGATCCTTGAAATAGAACAAAAATCGATTTTCTTCAAATAGAAAAGCTACTTTAACACACCGATAGACAGACAAGTTCAGTAACCCACCCAGTTATGCAATGACGTGGTCTTCGACCTGTGTTTACTGCTTACTGCTAGTACTAGGAAAATTATTTTTTTTATTTTTCATGTTCATGGGAAACGTCGCGATTGTTGGAGCATGGTAAAGTGGTGTTATTTCTCTAAAGCAGTTTTTATGCATATTCAAGTATACCAATGTTGTGGGATTCCGTATGATTTGTGGATGACCCCTGGGAATACTAATCTATGTCTGTTATTATGTTAGCTTTTTCCGTGCTTATTATATATTTAATACTAAGCCTAAGCTATTTTTTGTTTGAACCATTCCATTTTAAAAACAAATTTTAAATTTTTGAGGCTACATATTTTTTACGTCATTTAAGCTTGTGCGCTCTTATGACTTGTAATAAGACCAAAAGTTATTCTTTGTCTGTGCACAATAACCATTACTTAAATGTAGATAGCCAATTCTGTTTACTAAACGAAGAATAAAACGTAATTGCTTCACAAAAAACTCCGTTTACCTACTGAGAACACTGACTTCACAAACCGGACATATCTAACAGATAACTCGCCAATTAAACGCAAAAGGAATTCTGAACTTTCAGACCTCTCAGAACGTTTTCAGAATAAGTCAAAAGTTTTGCGGTTAATTAAAAAAAAACGCCGTCAGAAAAGTTTCAGAAGAACAATGTGAAGTATGGAATCTTCCTCGAATTGCTTTTTTGAGGAAATTAATCTAATTTTTGAGGAAAGTTTTGTACTTTGAATAGTTTAATTACTTCGTGCTTTGTTGTGGCGTTTATGGCGAAAATTATTTCAGGAGAGAACAGATAAGAAGCCCGTGTCCAGAAGGTGTGTAATGTAAATGGTATCAAAAGAATTACTGATGTGATAAAATACTTGCAACCTTCATCAAACAGAAGTGTACACTTTAGTTGTTTCTTCTTTGAAGTCAGCTTGTCCTTATTTTTTAGTAATATTATTTTATATTTGAAACCAATTAATAGCCCGATTTATAGTGTAGTCTTTTTAACCCAAAGGTTCATAATTAGAGAATGTTTAGTTGCATTAAGCCCAATACTTTACACTACTCCTGTACATTAAGTTTTAATCATAAAAAAAAAAAAATATCGGAAGCATAAAATTATGTAAACGTATTAATCGCTAGACCTCGTGACACAACTATTATAGAAGTTTCACTACTACTTCTAAATTACAAAAATAGACTTCAATAAATCATTGACAAACCTACATCTTCATCTATATATAAAACCTTTGCAGTAGTCTATTCTGAACTGACCCGCCAACACAAACACCGTATACCAACCGTTAGATAGCAATATTAATACATCGCGATACAATCAGTGCTGCCAACATAAATAATGCGCTCGTTTGAACAAGCTATTATTTTCAGCGTGGCAACACTGTAACCTACTTCTCAGAATAGATATCGCGGAATAAAAATATGGACATCGACTGTTGTTTTGAAATTGGGGATTTGGTGCAATTTATTGGAATTTTTGCAGGGTTTATAGTTTAAACGGTTTTTGTTCTCTTTTCAGATTGTATAAAAATGCAATTTCAATACGAGGAAATATGTTGAACTATAATTACGCATAAATATTTGTCTTATTTGAAGTTTGATTGTATTGAGGATCAATTAAGTGTGTTTTGGAGTCAGATATGATGATAATACCAGTCACTTGATTAAACACTATAAATGTCTCTTTTTACACAAATATGGCATAATTTTTCATTGCGCGTTGACAAAATTCAAACTGAATTTCTTAGCGGAATATTCTCCAGATATTTCCTTCAGCCTAGATATTTTATATAAGTACCAAAGCTTTTTCTAACATTTTAAAAACCCTAATTAAGTTACGAAACAATAAACCTAAACAGAAACATAACTTAGCAACACTGATTAATTTCGTAGCCATAGTGCTACGGCGTAGCACTGTCGTAGCAATCTCGTAGCAGTGTCGTAGCCAGGCAAGTTTCGTAGACATCTGCCGTAGACATCAATACGGAATCGTGTTTGTTATTGTTAATGCAGTTTGAGGGATGTTTCCCTTTGAGTTACATAACTTAGTAACTATGTTATGGGTAAGTCTGGGAGGATTTCTCATATTATCGTTACATATGCTAAAGCTTGGAATAAATAATTCATGGTTTATCCATAAATATATAATTTAAGCTGCATATGTAATAAGTATAAAATTGTCATTTTCACATAGTATGTATTTCTATTGCCACATGAAAAGATCCCTTTCGTGTGTGAGTTCGACTCGCACTTGGCCGGTTTGTATACCCCGGAAAGATAGACAGAGTTTACAAGTGTTTTCAAAGACCAAAGAAAAGATTATTAGACAGAAATGTGGAAGAGGACCATGTTGCAGCGATCCAAATAAATTGTATACGGGCAAAAATATTTTTTTGTCACTCACCAAAACACCCCGATGCGTAAAATGAAGTACTACTTAATACTAAACATTTATACGATTCCACATAATGATTACATTTAACAAGAACTCGCAATTATAACTCGGTCACTAGAAACGGTTTACAACTGAATTAATGGAACAGATACCAAGTTACTGGAAATCGCGTGTTTGAAGTAATGAGCACTAACTGCGGCTATAGATAGACAAATATAGTTGGGAGTATCGTAAGGCTATTTCAGGCGAATCGTTAAATGATACTGATTTTAATCTTTTTCTATTGTTTCAGCTTGATTTATATAGAAGTTATGTAAAAAATCGTGAAACCGTAAATTATTTGATGTCTATCAATTGATTGGAATTAACTGCTTTGATAGCTTTCAGTTAAAAATAAATTTTTGGGGCACGAGTTCAAGAGCACTAGTGGAAAATTTCAAGGCACTATTTCATAGTATCGATGGCTTAAAACATTTAATTAATTAATTTGACACAAGTCTTGCCAAGGAGTACGGTGTGACCTAGATGATGGGCTGTGGAGGTCTGGTAGGCAGCCGCTCCACGTAAAATACTGGTATTCAGCTGAATCCGGTTTGACTGGAAGCCGACCTCAATATAGTTGGGAAAAGGCTAGGCAGATGATGATGATGGCTTAAAACATTTCCTAGCTATAATAACGTGATTGACAAAGCATAGCTCTTCTATTAAATCATCTGTCAAATCCCAACTATATTGGGGTCGCTTTCAAGTCTAACAGGATGCGGCTGAGTACCAGTATTTAACAGGGATCGACTGCCTATCTGACCTCCACAATTTCAGTAACTTGGTATCACGATGGCTAGTGGTAAAATTGGAGATCATACTTTCAGGCTTCTCATTACCCACAACGACTTTTTAAGATCTATAGAATGACAGCTAAGCCCAGCGGATTAACAAGCTTTCCGAGGCACAGTGAGGTCTCGGAAAGCAATATAATCAATGCAATAATTGTGGATATTACTATAGAGATTTCGTTACAAGTAAGTCTCACTTTTTTGGTTATTAAATAAATAAATTGACATTTCATTGACCTCTGCCCACCAAAAACCTCTCAAAACTTTTCTTGTTCTGCCACAAACTAAACTAACATTCTTTATAACTCCCCGAAAATGAGAAACCTGTACAAGAGCATGTTCCCCACACGTATCTACATTGTTGGGTTCAACTTACAACTAACCGTATAATAAAAAGACTTGCTCGTCGCGAAAACTTTTAATTAAGTAAAAAGCCGTGTGTGGCTGTAGATGTGGCGCGACTGGATGAGATAGCAGACGAATTCAAAAGTAAACTTATTTATTTAAAAAAGTACTGGTAAACAGCAACGATATTCTCTTACTTAATAATAAAAAATCATTGACTGACAATAAACACCCTATACCTTGCTGAATCTAGAATCATGAAATTTTGAAAAAGAGTTGAAGAACGCAAGATTATTTGGCAAAGATTCTTTATTTTTAACATTGGGAAATCCTATTGGACAAACTGCTTTTATAAAATTGTTATAGTATTTAACAATCTTACTTGGAAAGTTTTAAGTAATATTATTTGACGACTTTTAATACAGGTTTTTTTAAATCTTCATAGTTTATGATGCAATATCTTTGTCCTGGTCAAAACAAATACAAGTAAAAAGTGTGAAGACTAAAATAAATTCTGAACTTGAATTATGTTTTTTTTCGGCTTGCAACTGTGTTTAGCGTTTTTTTCTGAATAAATATCTGCGTCTGAAAAAAATATCTGAGAATAAGGTTCAAGATCTGTTTAGTGAGAAAATAACTACAATCACACAAAAATATTTAAATTTTTATACCAATACAAGTCTCAATAAACTATGCAACAAAATCCACTCCATATTTTTCTCCACACGTAACAATCCGACCACATCTAGTGCAACAAATACCACATAGTGTACACTATATCCTTGTCAGTATAAATTAAAAAAACGAGCACACTAGCGCCCTCTGCGTTCGCCCAGATTAATGAACCGTGTTTTGTCTTCTTGGGGGCGAACTGACGGGGGCGAAACTATTCCGAGGTTACAGTGTTGTGTCGAGTGTTTTGGACGCGCTAGTAAAGATTTTCAGTAAATTATTATTTTATATTGGTAGTGTAATGAAAACACTTTTACGAGTAAGAAAGTTCTTTTTTTTTTGGTTTTTAACTGACTTATTCCACGGAAATATCGTGGCCATCTTGCAGTCCCATCGGATGCAACTGAGAACCAGTACGGTACATGCAACGACTGTAATTCTGACTTACAAGAAACAGTACCCAGATTACACGATGCTCTCTGGCAAGACTGGTGTCAGATTTCTTGGCCCGTAACGACCCATAACGGCTGTCATAGATCTACAGATGACAGCCGTGACAACAGCATGGTTGATGGCAATAGCTTCGCCATAACATGGAGTTTAACATAATTGAAAATGATAGTGATCTGTCCACCATGTCTTTTCATTTCGGAAAAACTGGAGTAATGTTTTAGTGTAATGTATGAGCAAATGACAGTCGAACCTTCTGCCTAGCATAACGTATTGAACTTGAGAACTAACAAGATAATTATAATATTAGCATGTTGGTACTTACATGTAATCTTTGACATTAATGATGGCTTATTAAGATATTAATTAAGATAAAGACAGCCCATTTAGATAATATATTGATGTTATCTACATTGATTATGTAATGATCTCGTCTTAGAAACTAGTTATACTAATTTACAGAAATTTTTAACCGACTTCAAAAAAAGGAGGAGGTTCTCAATTCGATTGTGTTATGTTTGTTACCTCATAAATCCGTCATTTATAAACCGATTTGAAAAAATCTTTTTTCTTGTGAAAGGTTCCAATTGGTACCATAGAAATTGTATCAAAATCGGTTCAGTAGTTTGGTTTTTAAAAATAGATGGAAAAAATAGAAAACATATCATCCAAGTAAACGAAATTGCGTGTTATGTTTTTTCTTTCCTGTGACTTTCCAGTGGTGTTGTTATGTGTGGGGTACCACTAAAAAGTGGAAATAAAAATATTTTTTACAATAAAAAAATACAACTGACTTCTAAATAAAAAAAAAACATTACAAGATATAAAATAACTTCAATTTAGGAAGTCGGTGTTTTTGGTTGTTTCTTCGTATTTTAACACCTTCATCTGTCTAGTATATTGGGATAGTTTCCTACATGACTCGTTCCCACATGATTCTTATCAGTCTCTTACATGATTGACACGACCCTGTTACTGGGCGACATGATACTACTCCTGGCAAGACTAGTTGTCAAATTTTCAGGTTTCTGACTACATACAAGTAAGACTTAATATAAGCAACTTGTATTTATCTTGTTTTTTGCGATCGTTTGGTTTTTCATTTGGGTTTTATTAAGGGCATTCATGTTTGTTTTATTATGATTATGAGTGTTTAAATGTATGTATTTAGTCAAGTTATTTAGGTTAGTCACGCTATGTATTTTTTTTTTGTGTTAAGATTATTGTAAGTTTTCAGTAATGCGAGAGGGGGTGTGAGCGCTCCTTTTGCCTCACCGTTATTTTGTTAGAATCTCTGTTTTGTTCATAATATTATGTCTGTAGTGTTTGCACTTAAAGTTTCTTTATTTCTTTCTTTCTCCTGAATCTGCACAAGTCTAGACCATCTAATCTAATCCTAAGAGATAATATACCAACAACTAAAGGTTGGAACGGTGATACAGAGGTCGGGAGTTCAATCTCGTAGCACAGGTGACGTGAAAGAATATTTATACGCAGAAAATTGAAACGACATAGACAAGACACTAGAATTGTACTAAAAAGGATACAGCTTATTTGATTACCTGATATTTACTACAATAATATGAACCAAAAAACATTCCTCTTATTTATTAGTTAGTTGGTTAGCATGTTTAATGCGATTCGGCTTAATTTTCTTTCGGCTTAGTTATAAAGTTGCGATTATATAGGAACTTAAATGCTCAGGCTATTTTGGTATAATGTGTATTAATGGTACTGAGATACTAAATCTCTCTGCTTGAGTTAGGAAACTATGTAGATTATATTTTATGAATGAAATAGAATATAATGAGAATCTTGCCTAATGGAACCTGAAACCGTATGTACCTAATATAATTTTTATTTTGTGTGTCATTGTTTTTTTACTAATGTTAGGCTTGCTTTTAACTACAATCTCACCTGATGGAAGGCAATGAAATAGTCGGCGATGTGATGATGTGATGTGGTGATGTTAAACAAATGCTTCTTCTATCTATAATAATTCCCAAAGCAATATTGAAATACTATTCGGGTGCACTATCTTAAAAGAAAAGCGGAACAGTTATCATGTCGCTTTCCGTCCGTCTATCACAGAGGTTTTTGTGAATCAGTCAATTAGATTACATCACTCCTATAGAATTACTCTACTACCTCCAGGAAATAATAGCTGAAACAACCACTCGTATAAACCCGTATTACCCTAGCATGTTAACTACGATCAGCCTAGTTTTCTTCGCCTGATGCCCGAGCTAGCCGGCGTTGAGCTGCACGCGATTCTGACTGCTACATGTAAATTGTTGCGGAAGCCGCGGGAGCAAGTTGTACACTAATTGTAGTTTCTTATTTTGTTTAGTTTATTTTTTAAATATTTCCTCTTTATAATATTAGTTTAAATTATTCCAAGTTATTTACACCTGTTTTTATAAATACTTAACTAACTATATACACTAAAAAATAAAAATAAAAACTCCTAACTAAATTAACCCTAAAATATGAAAATCGTCAAAAAATTCATCCGCATCGCTGTCGACTGGAAATGTACCCAAAAGACTGGCGGCATTGCCACGTTGTAGGGCAATGCTTATTCTTTGACCAAGGTAAAAGCCAGCCCTTGGGTCACGCGAAGTGTCAACTAAGCGTCTTGAGAGATCTTTAAACAAGTTATGGGCGCTCGGACCCCAAGACCCGAGAGTTTCAATCCCAAACGGCTCGAAAATATAACTACTTTAGTTTATTAAAACTAGAAAGATTTGAGCGGCTGTCGCAACATCTTTATGTAACTGGAGACTATGAAGGGGCTGACTATACAGACCGCTTGAGAACCAAAAAAGTATTTTTTTTTACAACTATTAAAAATCTGCAGTAATGAATATACCTACATGACGTTCATGAAATACTTATTTGGAAGAACTTACTATAATATGTAACTGTACTAAAATATTGGTAATAATAAAATCGGTGGATTAGTCGATTTATCATAGATCCTAAAACGCTGACAACTCCGTCATTTAAAAAAAAAATACATTTTTCTTTTAAACCGATTGTTGTACTTGTTTGTAAGTATGACAATGTATTTCATACTACAGAAGAGTACCTATCATATACTAACTAGACGTACTTCACAATATTTCCTAATAGGAAAGTACCCAATTGTGTCGATCCTGTCCTACCCGGGGTTCTTATCTAGATATGCAGTCGTCGTAGGCGCATGCTGCCTTTACACCACTAAGGTAGTAAATAATCAAGTTATTGCTATTCCAGCTTAACATCGCCAAAACACAGTAAAATATTGTAATTGTATTTTAATTTTTAACACAGTACCAATTACAAAAAAAATCCGGCAACAGCGATAAACTAACGTACTGAACCAATAAATCTGTTGCACAAGCACAACTGACATCCCGAATATTGTCGTTCATTTAGTTCATTCCGTTCGTTCGTTCATTCCGTTCGTTCGTTAATTTCGTTCAGCTCGCGATCTCCTGTAAATCAAACCACGATGATTTAAACAGAATTCGTGGCCGATCGTGACCCAAATATTGATTTTCGCTGTACAACGACCCGTTAAAAAAAATGAAAGGCTGACGTTTATTGTATGTAGTCGGCAACCTACTATAAAAATAAGGTTTTATTCCATTCCTTTTTGTTTTTCCAATATTAATTGAATCTGGACTCTATAGTTGTTTATTTAAGTTTGATTTTGGTTTGTAGGTTGTATTTAAAGGCTTTATGCCTAGCAAACACGCGAAATAGAAGGTAAATTGGTGGATGTCAATATTTTTTGTATCGAAGGATGGTTTCTTTAGACGTAAGGCTCCGAATTTATGTGAAAATTCACGACGGGTTATTGACTTTATGACTGGCTGGGTATACCAAGGTTCTGAAACTATTCAAGGCTCATTATTCTACCATCGATATTTTTTTAGTTTTACAATACCTCCAACGAAAACCTGAATGTACTGTTTGAAACAGTTACTTCTCTTCTGCTTTTTAGAAGAAACTATTTCATTTCTCTATGGCAGATATTAGCAGCCAAAACGGGCCTTGACTCTGAACAATTTTATAAATTTTAATTAATTAGACAATTGTATATGTGTAACATGCAGGCAGGCTGGTATAAAATGCCTTATTTCATTGTTTTTAGTTCACTTATCTACCAATTAAATACCTACAGTTTCAATAAATAAATAAATAACGGACAGTCCTACAAGTTTCTAGATAATATTGCCACTCAACCCAGTAACATATGCATAGAAGTCCACTTTAATCTCACATACTCATCTAGAACCATAGTCTGCAATAACGATAAATCTAAAGATTCATCTCGTATGTGCGCTTACCGGTGTAATTACAACTAGAATAACATTTAACATAACTATTGTAGGTACTCGTGTGTAGAGACAGACGGCTGCTTTACAATATTCTACATTACACTTCTGAGACCAGAGCTAGAATAACTTGATTTTATGTATGTTCCTTCTGTGTATAAGAAGTGGTATTTAGCTCGCAGTGGCGGTATAATAATAATTATGAATAGCATTTAGAGAAACCCGTTTGGCGAACTAAAATGGTTTAATTTAGGTACTCTTAACTGAAGCAATTGAAAGTCATGAGAGGTGGCAGTATACTTCAGGTCAAGAGATCAGGATGAGTTACAAGAAACAAGAGTGGTCTAGCTTGACTGATTCAACAAGGGTCCATTGTCATGTGAAATATGAACAAGGTAGTAAAGCCAGGCCGATAAGTTATGAAAGAAAACTAGTTTATTTGGCTTTTGGCTTTTTATGGAAAATAGTATTTATTATAGACAAAATGTTTGTGATCATCTAAAGAGCCTCTCATTTGGGAGGGTAATCTTTAGACCCCAAACTGACACTAGATCCTTGAAAACTTCCTATTAAGTAAACCGGAAAGTACCTATAGCTTTAAACTTGCTTTCGCTCGCGTTAAAGTAGCTTATATAACCTTCTTCAAGGTCATAGGAGTGATAGATAGCTATCAATGTGCCAGAATCCATCAAAATCGGTCCGGCGATATACTCAATACTCAATATATATTTGCATTCCACAATGTTAGTTTATTGTTAATTTTAGATTATTGTGGACCCTGTCGGGCACAGCAAGTTAGGATAGAGGAAGAGGGCTATCCTTATTGGTATAATTATTATTCGAAAAAAAATAAAATATAAATATTTTTCTACTACTCAGTTCGACTTTGGTTTTATTTATTATTTTTGGTATTCATTTTTATTTTGTATATTCAATTTTATTTTTTCATTTTATTTATCATTAAAATATAGGTGTGAAAGTGTAACAAAAAAACTCACTTTCGCATTTATAATATATCATAAGGATGATAGAGATATATATATTTTCTATATAGGAGTCTATTACGAGTGTTTTACATCCCTAACTTGCACTACAACTACTCAAACCAACATTTCATTCACAGAGATTCAATTAACAGTGTCAAAGCAATCACAGAGGCACTAAAGCGTCACTTTAACGCTGGAGTAACATTGCCAGTAACACTGGCAACTGCGCCCCGTTTGAGGAAGATTGCCAGACGCACTGGCAGGCTGTAAACTAATTTAATTGGACTTGGAGATTGGACTAGTTGGATATGTTTTTATTGCATGGGAGATATCTAGTTGGTACTTGCATTTCGACTGGCCTGTTGGTCGAGTGGTTAGTGACCCTGACTGCTTAACCGGAGGTCGTGGGTTCGATTCCTACCCAGGACAAATCTTTGTGTGATGAGCATGATCATTTGTTCTGTGTCTGGGTGTAATTTGTGTATAATATGTATGTATTTAGAAATATATAAGTATGTTTATCAGTGGTCTGGTTGCCATAGTACAGGCTCTGCCTAGTTTGGGATCGGATGACCGTGTGTGAGTTGTCCCAGGATATATTATATTATTTGATAATAAATTATTCAAGTGAAGCTACCGAAAATACTGGCCCGGACCAACTAAGGACAGAGTTGTGTGAGGCCTTTGACCAGTATTGAGACAAAATAGGCTTAATAGATACATATGTAGATAAAAAATTAATCCTACACAAATAGTATGTATCGTAGTTTGCCCAGTATATTACTTGTGGTGAAAAACTTATTGAAATATTAACAAAACAACTCTACCAAGTAATTACTTGGCTAAGTTTTTAGGGTTCCGTACCCAAAGAGTAACAACGGAACACTATTACTAAGCTCCACTGTCCGTCTGTCCGTCCGTCCGTCCGTACGTCCATCCATCCGTACGTCCGTCTGTCAGCGGGCTGTATCTAATGAACCATAATATGTAGACAGTTGGAATTTTCACAGAGTGTGTATTTCTTGCCACCATAACAAACAATACAAGGGAAAAAGTTTTTTTTCGGCTTAAGGTACGGAACCCTCGTGAGCAAGTTATATGTAGTATAGTTTAAAAAAAAAATATTATTCCAGCTTTTAATAAAATTGTTTGTTCCAAGTTCAGTGAACTGTTACTAATTGGTTTAATTGATAACACACGATGGAGGCAATATAATTCGAGCTAAATTTATTGAAGCGATGTCTATAACTAAACTGACGATGTGTTATTTCTTTGACAATTTTAATTGACAGAATTGCAATAGGATTTTTATTCGTTAAGGCCATGTACTACTATTATGCCTGATGTTTAAATAAATAATAAAACAGAATTGGCATTGATTTTAAGTAACACTAACTTGAATAGAGTAAAATATGTATAATTCTATAAGTATAAATTAACGAATGAGTGTATATGTATAGACTCACCGACCCCACAGTCAAACCATTACTACGGTTTTGTGGGGCTTAGTTTATAAGTTAATTAAGCGATATGTGAAACTTATAAATAATAATAATAATGGTTGCTTCATTTAAGCCGACAAAATATATGACTTAAATAAAAACCAACAATATTTTTTTACTTCAACATAAACGTATAAAAACCATGATCTAATCCTCATAATTCAAAAAAACACAGCTTTTAATCCAAGAAAATAATCCAGTATTATTATGAGGCACTCGTACATTATCCCGACATAATCCCGTCGCCCATCTAAAAGCATAACGATGTATGTTTGGTCAGCACACCATTCGTTTAGAGTGTATCTCTGGCTTTGTCTGTCCGTATAAGAGTGAAAGAGATGGAGGCCCGGTAATGGCCAGTACTTTCAAGCGGGTATTTTTTACGCTGTCGTTAAAAAGTTCGCCCTTCTAAGATTTGTGGATGAATGTGTGTCTGAGAGAAGATAGGCTTGTATGTTCTTTAGCGAGGAAAGTTTGGAGTTTTAGAGAAAGTTAAGGCTTAGGAATATTAGAGTTTCTTATGTTTGTGAATAGTCTGGTGGTTTTGCGGATACAAGTTGGAAAAAATTTGAAAAGTTGAATCTAGCGACACGAGAAAAAGATGCTCATTGAGTTTTTGATTGTTAAGTCGTTTGCCCGGTAGGATATTCAAAAAAACCTCTCTTGTTATATGAGGAATGCTAAATTTCTTGCTTTTTGACTGTGCCGTTTAGGACATGCGTTGCCTATAAATGAATTTTAAGTTTTTTATTAACTAGGAGATTAAACCGTTTAATGTACGCGTACGAACTAGCTTAAACTTCAAATAAGAAAAAAAAATCAACCAAGTTTAACTAAACCAACTAAAATTACAAACCGTCTCAAGATAATAATTCCCCAAAGAAACCCTCATTTAATATACAAGACACGTCCAACTTACACAAAATATGAAGCCTCCCGGAGTAACCTGGCTCGGTGCCAGCCGCCCTGGCATCAACTGGCATAAACTGGCAATACTGGCGAGCTCATTAGATTAGCCTCTGAGCGGTAATTCGGTTACCGACCAGGAGGCTTTGTCGGCTGGGAGGTAGTGAGGGTGATCAAAAGGAGAAGATATTATGATTTTAGATAAGATTACTTGGAGAGCAATTTAGGAGATCTAACAGGTTTAACTAAAAAAGCGTTTTATTTCAGAAAAGGAAAAACTGATTCCCGTGTCCCTGTGCACTTCAAGAGGATGCTCATGTCTTCTCTTTATAAGAAGAGAAATTTTCCGTGCAGTTGGTCTATTGTAGGCAGTTTTTTTAGTGGTCTTGAGACCTAGTATCTTATTTTAGAACAAATCTCTTTACGAGAAGTATTAGTAAATTGATGAAAGATAAGTAAAGTACTTCTGTCCACCCCTCTCTGGTATTACAAGCGTAAAGATTATCTATGTGTAAGCCACATATCCAACACACCCAGACAAACTGTAGTACTAAAAATTCAGAACGACATAAAATGTTCTGACATAAAATACACATATCGTCCGAATGTAAAAGTTGTATTTATTGAATATCGTATTATGTAATCCATGAATACATACAGTTTTATATAGAACAATAAAACGGTGACCCTAACAGTACAAGAGTCATAATTTTTATGTTACACTAGCCTTTGCCCGCTGGCGCTTATCCCGTCTTTCCCCGTTCCCGTAGGAGTTTTGGGAAATCCTCTCTTAGTACTCGCCTATATTCCCAAAGGACATATATGCCAAATTACAGCTTTATACGACCAGTAGCCTTGAGTTGGGATTAAAAATCAATCGCAGCAAGACGAAAATGATGGTTGTGGACCGCGCTAACTGTAACTCGCCCGAAGTGACACAAATTGCGAATTGTAAAGTGGCGGATGCATCGATGAAGTAAAAAGACGCATGGCTGTCACCGGAACCACAATTAACAAGATGAAGAAGATATGGAGGAATCGAAACCTCACTAAGGCCGCTACGACGCGGCGGAGACGTGAACGCTGGGAGAGATAGAAAGAAAAAAGATCGACTCTCAGGACATGTGGTGCTTGAGAATGATACTCGGAGTATCGTGGACCCAAAAGAGTTAGGCTGGGGTGCACTTCCAGAACACTAATTTCGTTAGTTATTTTTAAGTCCCATGTGTCGCCTATTGCCTATAACCAGACTAAAATTCAGACTTTGGACTGCAACGGAGGCCATATAGAAACACCCAATAAAACTTTACACGACCCCAGAATCGATTCAAAAACTCATGTTCAGTAGTTAGTGCTTGCAACCACTGGACCAACGAGCTGGTCAAGACAATTTTTGGCTATAATACTGCGGCGTAGACCTACGAAATACGTATGGCTACGAATATTATGTGGCGTTCGTAGCAAGTGCTACGAATGTAATATAGCGTTCGTAGCAAGTGCTACGAATGTAATATAGCGTTCGTAGCAAGTGCTACGTGACGCAAAAGTTTTTTTTTTCATAAAACCTTGTTGAACTGTCGTAATCGTTTTTATGCAGAAATGTTTGATGATGTTCGAGTTTTGTTTGAAAAGTTCATTTACATTTTAGAATTGAAGTTTTTATGTTTCTTTCATTGTGAATGTAATTAGTTAAGTTGGTCTGCTTGTACTGTGGTTTAACTTTTCTTTTAACCACGTCTTCAATTAAATAATGGTTATTAAAAAGTATTCTCGCAGATTTGTTACTAATACGTAAAACGAAGTTTTCGGTGTCGGGTCAAATGTAACGAAGTAAAAAACATAATTGCTATTTCCAGCTTTCCGCTTAAATATTAAACATTCTCATACAAATTCTCAGAAACTCATTTCTGAAACAAAACGTTTTACCTCAAAAGAAAAGCTCACACTATTAAGTTAAAATAATACCGACATTATTTTAAACTATCATACAAACATTTTCGCGAACTGAAAGAGAATTTTCCTTTCAACTTGGTTGCTGAAACTGCTTGTAAATAGCACGTACGAGTATGTACTGAAGTTTGTATTGGAATAAATTTCAATGAAAACCTCATGGACTGAACTGAACTCGACTGAACTAGTCGCGCTCAACCAACTGAACTAACTCCGGTAATTATTGGAGTTGTGCTGATTTATACTATAACTGATTTAGTTGATATTTAAAGTTTAGGAGTGGGTTTAATGCTTTTGTTGTGATTTCTCTTTGGAAAAGACTGGCGATTATTTTTAACCGACTTTTTAGAAAAGATGAAGATCTCAATTTATCTGTGACTAGTTTTTATTGTAATTTCATGTGGCTCAGATAAGTAGTCGTTTCACGTTAAGGTAATATTGGTGTTTAGTTGCATCTGATTGGACCGGAAGTGGCCTCTAACTTACTTGGGGAAACGTTAGGCAGTTATTAAGGATTTGTATTACTTTTCAGTCGTCTTATCAGATTTTTCCATATCATGGTAAAAGCATAAATTGGGAGATACGTTTATCGAGCGTCAATTCAAATTTCCCTGTATTATCTCCATAAAATAGAGTAGTTTCAAAATCCCCGACTTACTAAACCACGCCAAAAAGACTTCCACTTTACCAACAGTATACAAAACTATCCCTGGAAACTAAACAAGCTCATACCAAACACAGCATCCCCTCATACTTCGCGCTCTCACTAAACTATTTAACTCAACATTCCCTAACTTGGCTAAATTATTTATATAAAGTCTGTCTGATCCGCCAGGGTGCGCGGCTTCCACTGTCAACCTATTTCGGTTCTGGCTGGGCCAACCCCGCCAACCCAGTTGGCACGCTGCCAGTGGCCTTGAAAGAAGTCGGTCAACGCGTATGGCTGAGCTTCAAGCTCGCCCAGGACTGTTTGTAGTGTCAGCAGGGTACTATGGCTTCTCAAGAAACGAAAATTGATGTCGTTTTGTTTGGAGAAAAAAAGATTTGGGTGACGGGAGGTAGGTGGAAAACTGCCAAGATTTTTTTCTTTAAGTGTGTAAGGATGATTGAAAGTGAGGTTTTTTTCTAAATGTCTCCTAACTCAAGATAATTGTGAGTTAGAATATCTTCTAAAATAAAGAAAAGAGGTTTTCCCGATGAAAAGTTATTCATGGTTTGCAGAATCATAATTATTATGAAACCAGTAACTAGAATCCTTATTGATTAATAAAAAGTACTGCAGTGGGCTATGTATTTCCATTGGTTGAAATGCTGATTCTAGTTGTTTAATAAATGTGAGTTGAGCCATTGGATGCAGAAGGATTTCCTTCTATTATAGTTTCCTTATTATAAAGTAGGTACAAAGATTTGCCTACGAAAAGAAAACTGTAGCGTAGTTTTCGAGGAAAACTCTCGAAAAATACGTACGGAAAATAAGTCGGCTCGGTTTTGTATGTTTAGAGGTTATTTTATAAAAAGAAGGCAATGTACGTGCGCCGAATACTTGAGGGAACATGTAAAAACCCGCATTTTATACGTAACCGTAGGCGGAAAAACGGAAAAAGGTTAGTCGCTGAAAAAAGGGTTGAAATGAAAATATGCATATCCGGAAAATTCAAAAAACAAAAAAAACATATAGGAAGGTTTATTTGGAGTGCGGTAACTTGAAACAAAGCAAAGGAAAAACAAATTAAAGAACAAATTCTACGAAGAACGACATCTGGAACTAAGGAATCAAAATAAAAGCGTTTAAAAGTGCATAAAACTTACCGATGAAGTTCATCTTGCTGCTTCTATCACACTTTCCGTACCAAAAATATAATATATATATATCCTACAATCTAATAACAAGTCGCCATAAAGTCCGTATATAAAAAATACTTTTTAATTTGTAATATTGAGCACCAAATTTTGCCTACATTAGAAAATACATGATACGTATCGTTATAAGAAGAAGAAAGAGAAGTACGTAAGAAGCTATGACATGTTTGAACGGAGAGAACGTCTGTCCGACGCGAGCGGCGGCAAGCCAATGCTGGCCGGAGAGCGCGGCGAGGGTATATAAGCGCTGTGCGGACTGAAGCCTCCCCCCCCCCCCACCGCACCCGCTCACTCACTCACACAGCCGCGCCACTTAAGAGGGCGCACAAGGGAAATCGTTCCGCCATTGTCGTCGTAATGGAAATGGTAAAATTGATTCCCGTCAAATTGTACTTTTAATAATGATCGTAATTATCTTTATTGAGGGTTTTTTTCCTAGAATTCTGAGCGAAAGCCTCATCCCTCCGGGAAAAGATAGTACCAATTTAAGAAATCAAAGCTTATCCCTGGCGAAGGGAAAAAAATGTTACGTATTTTTTAACATGAAATAATCGTTAAAATCTAAAATTCTATTGGCAATACGGCGGGATGACGATAAATAAAATGTAAGTGAGAAAAATTGGATGCGTATTTCACTCCCCTTAACGCACACATGGGTGGGGGTGGCTGTGCGGATTGCGCATGTGTGGGGGTGTAAGAACAAAGGGAGCGCGTTGGGGGTGTGGCCTGGTGTGTGTGTGCGTGCGTTAAATCTTTTATAGGTCGATGCATTAAGTAATTTAGTATTATACCTTGCATTTGACAGAGGCCGGTTGAGATACGGTCCGCGGCGGGCCGGCGGGCGGCGGCACGGCTCGCTTCCGTATTTTTAACCGTTTCCGTGTCGGGAACGTTTACTTAGGACTTTGTTCTATTGTTGGAACTCTTTGTGAAGATATAGGGCGGTTTCTAATGACAGTCGTCCAGCTATGAAACGCATTTTCTTGGTAATCCATTATAGTTTATTTAACAGGCTTAAATCCTTTCAGTTTATTCCTGGCTATTGTGTTTTTATAATAGTTGAATGAATGTTTACAATTTGTAATAGTGACTTACTAGCGCTAAGTGCTGGCAAAATACATAGATTTTACCTTTTAAAAGTCTCTAACTGGAGATGAAAATCTTGTTCTTTTTCAGTAGGCACTCGGAAAGCTACGCTTTAATATTAGCAAAGAAATAAATAGCAAGGAAATAAATAAGTTTCATTTTAAAACTGCAGGAATGTTATTTGCGTAACACATTACTCTAGATAAGTAAAAAAGATGCTTAAACAGAAATCCAAAAGCAAACATGTTAAAATCCGATCACTTTCCGAAATCAAAATTGATGTACACACACACTAGTGGTACTCAGGCGGACTTAATGCATCAGTTTCATCACCAGTTAACGTTGAGTTATCTGATGAAGAAGGTGTACAACAAATAATATTTAAAATAGAGAAATTAGTCCGACCATCCAATCCACGAGGCTGTGTACTTTAGGGGGTGCTAAAGAAATAGACATTCGACATAACTACAATGCATAAATATGTACGTCTAGGTACATATATACGTCTAGGGTTGTGTATAGGGTTCTGGGGATTGCCCCACTAAAAACTCTAAAACCCCATTAAAACTTCCAACCATCCAAAAGTTAATTCGTCGAGCATCCACATCCACAATATTGACATTCACGAGATTCCTCCAGCGGCTAGGAGACCTCATAATCCATGATTAAGATTCAGCTCCGACTCCAGACTACCCGCGTTTGCACTCATTTGAATATTATATTAAACGGTGACATAAACAGGATATTATATTATAAATAGTTTCTCCATTTATTATCATTATGTCATGTTGTGTGGGGAAGGGAATTTTGATTCGTTTTTGAGTTTTAATTTAAGTGTGAGTACTTGGAAAATAAAGGCACGTTTACACAGACGACTCTAAAACAAGCCGTTTATGTAAAGATCGTTTTATAGGATATATTAGGCAAACAAACTGCCATTGCATTGGTGAAAATGATTGTCGAAAAGTCCAAAATGCTTATAAGTGAATGCGCTTCTGGAATTCAATTTAATTTTGGGGGTTTTTAATAATCGTTCTGGCTCAAAGAATGTCACTTTATCTAGAGCGCCAAGGGTTATTTAGATTGTGGTAGATTTTATAGGAAGCTAGCTTATTGTCATACAATTATTGCCGATTTAATATTCTGAACGTACATCTAGAAGTAGGAAATGCAAAAGACAAAAAAATCTATGCTCTTCATTACTGTAAAAAACATAAGTAAAAAAACGTTATATATAAGTTAAAAGACTCTATAAAGGTGGAAATCGTCAATCTTAAAGTACTTGTTCTTCCCAAAGAAAAGTTACAAGAACAAATGATTGTCGGCAAAGGAAACAGATTTCACGGTACACCACCCTTGTAACCAACAATTGTACTCTTTCAAAGAGGAAAAAGGCTTTTAAAAAAGTAAAAATACGATCATCATCATAAAAAAATCATATAAACTTTTTTAATCCCAATCGTTCAGAAGTAAAAGCCTGAAAGGGGGCAATATTCAAGAATTATGCTTCACTCAAGCCCACCCAATAAGTCCCGCCAAAGAAAGTATGCATTACCGTAAAAATAAAAGTCGAAACCTCTTACCGGGGTTGTACGCGCAAATTGTCCTCGCCGCAAAGCTGACGGAACTATGCCTGTCTCCTTCGCACTTATAGAAAGTCGTATAGGCTGAAGTGAGTAAGTGATTTTTGACAAAGGAAAAGATTCTGGGCGCGTGATTGTAATACTGAATATGACTAGTTTTTAGAGAAATCGTGGCTTTTTATAGTGATTTATATAGTGGGAAGAAGGAAGAAGACATTACTGGAATACTTACATTAAGAAGTTAATTGACTTGACTAAAATTAAATGGTCTTACTTTGCGATGATGATTTTCTGAGTATTTGTAAACGTGATGATTACCTGTAAACAAAGAAAGTTTCCCATTACTACAACATTCAAATGGCAGATTCTTTAAGATATTATTTTTATGCTAGTTACACAGAAACTTATACTAGAAATCTTAAACTAACCTCTTATTCCTTTTTTTTTAATCTTTCAAGTTCTGAAATTTACAATTTCTTCCTTTCTTTCCCTAAAACAATTATTGTAAATACTAAACTAAAACCTAAATATAAAACGATCAACAAAAGTAAACTTATTCATTTAAAAACAAAAGAGATACAACTATATAGCTATTAAGACAGCTATATCGCTACGGCGTAGCTATATTGCTACGCCGTAGCAGCCGCTACGAAAAGCGTAGCGCCCGAACAAAAGAATAATGCAATGCACTTGGTTGCCTTTGCATTGAAGAATTCAGTTTGTTCTATTGAATTATTTTCTTTTTTTGAAGTTTCATAAGATAACTTAAAACGGTAACTCCAACTTGAGGTATAAAGGTTTTTGTTTAAGAGGTTTTTAAAAAAGTTATGTCGTAACTATTTTTGTTTGTAAGCAAATAGTGAGAACTTTTCAATATTTTCAAGCAACTTAATTCTTTAGATTTAATGGTTCTGGAGTATTTTGAAAAAATATACTTCTTAGTAACTAGTGTAACTAAGAAGTATATTTTTTCAAAATACTGTGATAAAGAAATGCAAATTGGCGCACGACACAATAAATGTTTTCGAAATAAGAGCATAGTTTGAGATAAAATATGTATGTAATGCAATAAATATAATATCATCATCATGCTGTCAATTTATTCGGTTCTTCTTCTTAATATTACATTTGAATTTAATACTAAAATGTTTGTATTCATTACTAATCATAGTGTCTGTGGTTAAACATAATACTTTTACACGTCTATCTTTTTTGGTCATTTTTAAACTAGATGAAGCCGATGTTTTGTGTTTGTGTGATGTGCATAGTGCATACCCGTAGTATGCAACTGTATTGCACAGGTAAAAATCAATCCATTTTCTGGCTATTTACTCTCACTGGATCTAGCCTTGATGCCTAGCAGTTCTCTACAATATGGCTGGCTGATTAGTGCCAAAAACTTACCTCAGAATTAGTTGCTTTAGAAAGGAAATACAGTAGAAGTGATCGCTGTAGCTAAAAATGACATACAAGTAAAAAATAAGAATGTTTTGTTGAGTTTGAGTTTTTTATTAAAATAAAAATAAATAAAATTCATTTATTACAGTCGAAAGATAAATAAAAACTTTAAGATAGCAAATTACGAATTGATTTGTGCAAGCGAACCTTAGTGTTTATAGTTAGCTATTTATGATAGAAAATATCATAAAAATCCATGATGTCCAGGTTTTCAAAAAATACCATCCAAAATGATTCTAACCAATTGCAATTACCATTTACACTACATATTATATAGAATCATACCAGCAAGCGGTACATACTCGGCACTCAAGCGGCACACTATCGGTACACTAGCGATAAGTTAGCGGTATACCGGTGGGTCAGCGGTACGTACGCAGCGATAAACCGGGGCCCACTCGCGTCTGATTTCATTTACAATTCATTTGATATACTTAGCGCGGATCGCTGATGGACGCGCTAGGGCTGCCCGCGTCAGCTCTCTCGTGGGGAATGGGGAACAAAATGGAAAGGTATTTGTTTATATGGATGAGGCAGGAGTTTTGCATTTCATTTCGTGTTAGACTTTAGTTCGTGGTGATTGAATTCTCTTATTTTAGAGTGTAGTTGTAACATAAATAAGTTTTTCTGTACTTGAATAACACGACACCTTCTAGTAGTTGAACCAGAGAATTTTCTAGATTAAATGTTTAATTTTAAACAGGGTTGTAGGCTATATAATCTTTCTGAGTTGCTTATAATTTTATTAAAGTTAGGAGCAATGATTAATATTGTTGCAATCAAAGTGGAAGATACAAATGGAGATGACATGCTTTGGTTGTACATAATTGTTAACTACATCAATCATAAATGAGGGAAACAACTGAATTAAAGTGTCAGATTTATTTTCCAAATAATGAATGAAAAAGTCATTTAATAAATGCAACATAAAATGCTAATATAGCTGAAAATAGCTATTCAGTCATTTTAATTGAATTCTCATATGTATTTCCAATAAAACTACCTAAAAACTCACGCACAGTTAAAATCTTCATCTCACAGCCCTACCATCGTTTAGGTATAAAGTTACGTCTGAACGCAAGTGGTCCGGGAGTAAATACGTTTTCTTATTCCTCTCTACCCCTGCCTTCACCTCCCGCACCCCTCCTTACCCCTGCCTACCCCTCGGCTCTTCGCTGACCGTCGAGAGCGTGTACACACTGGAAACGGTTTTCCAGTAAGTGTTAATGGTTTGTTTGGATTTGTAATTAGGAGCTTTTCAGTGTATCGAGGGATGTGGGGGAAAATGATAGCGGATTGACTGGGGGGAAAGTGAGTTGAGGTATTGTATTAAGTTCAAGCCAGGTTGTGTAAATTAGTGTTGGTTAGCATAACGTTGAACACGAAAATGGAAAAAAAGTTGTGATTTTTTTTAAATATAGTGTATTCGATATAAGTTTACAAAAGTTTTCAATAGTACAGTTGGTATAAGAAAACATGAAAAACCTAAAATTTTATTTCACAATGTACTTAATATGTATTTTTCATTTTCTACTACACTTCAATAATAAATCAATTCTGTCAACTTTTGCAAAAAGGTCAAGTCATGATTAGTCAAGTTTCTGGTATGCTTGCAGATGATTTTTTTTCAGCAAACCTTAGATTGCATTGAGTTTCCAGTCCAAAAAAACATTCCAAAAGATGCGACTCAGAAAACTCAGCCTTTAACTCTCTCAAAGCCGAGCAAAGGTCTCTTCAAAAACAAAGAAGACACGAGCATTCAAAAATATCTTCAATTTTAATCACTCAACCAATCAGTGCAAAAGTTCAATGCATTTAACTTCAACAAAAAGAAAACCCCAAGAATTTCCTCCCTGCCCACCCACATAAAGACAATCGAAGTCAATTCTCCTTTTCAAACAAAATGAGAGTTAATTGCGCGTGTCTTGTAACGGCTAACTAAGTGAGGGCAGCTATTAGCTTACGTTCAATCCGCGTGTCAATCCAGACTGTCAGTCCCGACTGCCAAGTCGGATTGTAGGAGGATGCGGCTTTAAGTAGTGGCTTAAGTGATGGGTGGGAGTGGTATGTGGTGTTTGAAAAAAAGGGAAATAATTTTGTTGCAGTTCGATTGTGTTTGGACAATTATTGTTTTTAAACTTATTTGAACCATTCTACCCTAATATGCAGAGATAGATAGAGTTCTTCATTATATTTTGTACTATGTTTTTTCATTCACTGATAGACTGCAATTTTTGGGTCTCGACGAATTTATTACGCGGATTATTTTTCTCAAAAAAATCGTTTTAGTCATATTTCGGTGAATGAAAGCTACAAACCTATCTGTCCCAGGTCATTACTGTTGTAGCAGAAAACACACTCCAAGTCCCCTATTCCTCAGACATTAGTCGCTATTAACGCTCTCCTGAACTCAAACACAGATCTTGATATGTTTGCGAATGAATGGAAGATGAAATTGTCAGAATGTTTGAATTTTTGTGAAAAGATTGCATGACTGTGTTAAATAAATTATATGTTTAAATATAGTAATTGGCTTCGACCGTTCTATTTAAAATACAAAAACATTTTTGAAAAATCATGCCCAAAAAGGTTTAATAGAATATGAAAGTTTGAATGAAAGTTCATCTTTTCTGCTGATTGGAAATCCCATCAGACATGCGGTTTGCAGACAAATACGTTTATACCTTGCACCTTGCCCCACACGCTTTGTTTAAAGAAAGCTTCTCACTTATTGACACAGACGGTGATTCAAACGTGCTAAGCTATTGTCTTGTTTACATTTTTAATAAAACTTTTTTATAGAAACACGTCGCGTCAATCCATTCACATTGAACTCGTCCAGAAAGTTATTTCTTGCTGCTAAAAGGACTTTTGATTTTTCAGTTTTTTTTTTGGATACTTTTTTTGTACAAGGCCATTTTAGCCCAGAGGCATCCCTGTTCTCTTGCACTTTTCACTGTGTAGAGCTGCCATTTTCATAATATAAATTGAATCACTCTAAAACCAATGAATAGGGGAACTTACGCTTCCGATTATTTTCTTGAAAAAAAAAAAAAAAATTACCGTCTGTTACACTACCAAAAAATTTTGGACGCGTATTTTTCATTTTGTCACGTAAATAAAAATGAAGACGAAACAGTGTGTTAAAACGCGTGACGTTTGGTACACTTTTATCAAGAAGTGATTGATGACATTTTTTTTTTTTATCCATGATACATCTTTAAGCTAATGTAAAGCTCAAACATAAGTAGCTCATCTAAAACATTACGGTTTTCAGTTAAAATTACACAGAAATAAGTTAGGGAACTCCCAAAACAGTTTCGTTACAGTTTTAGGAGTAAAACGTCGACGTCCTTTGGCCAGAGACAAAGCTTTGTTCTGCTCCTGCGACTGACAGCTTTCCACAGACAAATGTGAGTTCAAGCCACTTCCAGTAGTTCCGTGCTACAGACGATGTGCGTTTTTAGTTAATCTTTAAAGAATTTTAAGCTGAAATTAGGAGGTTGAACTGATTTTCATGTAACTCTTTTTACACAGTGGTGGTCAGAGATAAATCATAAATAATATTTATTTTGTAAGTAGGTTAAACATAACACATCAGTATTTTTTTGTCGTTTTAAGCTCGCTGCGGCCGGTAGACTATCAAGACGATATATGTACACGGATTACGGAACGTTGCAGTTGTGACAACCCATTTGTTTTTTTTTACGTCGTGCCAAATTTTTAGCGAGGTTGTTTCTAGCTAAATATTTCTTAAAAATTTGTTATAACATTATTACTTACTGCAATGTCAAGAAAAGTTATTTAATAATGTAAAGTAAAGTATATGAAATTCTCAGCTTGAAAAACACCAAAACCGAAGAGGAAAATCAATTCCCAAAGCTCCTAAACACTATCATTACACATTTAGTTCCCAATCGAATAACAAATTGAAATCGATCAGCTTCGCAAGAACAGGAAATAAGCTAAAACAGCGGACATTCGATAATCGACTATTATTATTTATTGAGAGGCGGATATTATCGGATATTGGCGGATATGGCGGATATCGGAGCCGCCTCTACTGACGTAGTTAGGAGTTAGACGCGGGTTAAGATTAAATTCTTGGAGTGTATTGTGAGAATTTATTGATCTTTTATTGGAACGCTTTTGCGGAGGGTGTTAATGGAGTAAAATTTTTAATTAATTACATTGGTGCTAATATTTTTTTAATATCGCAGCGTATGATGAGAAGGAGCCTCTTTGCGTCGCATAGGTCATTTTATATGTTAGTTGTATTTAATAGTGTTTTTGTTTGTCTTGCACAAGTCCCAAATAACCAGCATTTTTTAGACTCTTTTTTTTTGTCCGATGACCTAGTGAAGGCCGCGGGAATCTGCTGAATAATAAAAGCATAGGGTCAGTCGATGTGTTGATGCTTGGAGGTGGCCTCCCAGAAGTGGAAGTATTTTGGCGAAATAAAAATATTATATACAGCCCAGTTTTATTTCCTTTTCTTCAAATAAACGGGTGAATAAACGGGTATTCCGTTTATTCACCCCAAAAGACACGCACAAAATTAAATAGTAAAACCTTTAAATGAACTACCCCAAAACAAACGCCCTACTATTTCATTTCACCACCTCCCATTAACGAAATCACTCCATATCTTCCAGCCCCGGCTTTTTCACCGGCAAATGAATGGAGTCCGAATTATTAGCATACATCGACGGCTTGACGGATGCCGTGTCCGAACCGGACCGTGACGGATCCGGCCCGCGCCGGCTGATGTATACCCGGAATATTTTACGAACAGGTTTTTTCCGTCGGATGTTTCTTCGGTGTAATATTTTAACGCAAATACGAACTGTTTGTATTTTGTTTTATTTTTTTATTTGCTGTTGTGAGTGTGTTTAGTTTTATAAACTAAGAATCTGATTTTTAAATGGTTTTATATTCTATATATTACTCTTAAGGGTATCTACATCGACATTTTCAACTTTCCTTTCGCAGATATTGCTAGAAGAAGTTTCTTTAGGAGTACGCATCTTCTTCTTCTTATCTATTTATTATAGTGTGTACGTAAATAGTTAAATAAAAATACAAGGTAAATTATTTAATATTTTATCAACTACCTCAAACTAGCTCTCAGTTCATACCGACAATTCCAAAAAATAAAATAGCAGTTACAACAATATCATCATCCCCATTTACTAAAATAAGCAAGCCGGCGCTCAGAATGCTAAAGTCTGCATCTGTTTACATATCATTAGTTAAATTTGTTAAAGGGTGCAGTAGTAAACCTGACAAAGCGTTTTACAAGATGAAAATGTTTGAAGAGAATTCACAGTCTAAGTAACAGAACCATTCGGATGACAACAGGCCTTAACAAAAACTCCTCTTCTAAAATAAACCTCATAAATAATTATCTGGCACTCGAAGCAGTGCACAATTAATTAAAGCAAGACTGACCAACGAGCCTGCAAACGATGCCAGAATGACTTGCAGACTATCGCAAGTACTTGTGCAATGACTTGCCACACAAAAGTACAGTCACCCACACGCACTTGTCAAAAATTTCACATTGACAGCGGTTTTGTGACACAAATGTTAGTTTTGAAGTTGGTTCATGATACTTGCTTGATGACGTTCACTTCGTACTGGGTAATTACTTGCTTATCCAGTGATTACTTGGGGTGGAGCGAAGTGGGGTTGTTGTTTTAATTAAAGTCTAGGGTCGAGGATTACATAATGATAAACTGAACTTCGTACTGCATCTGATATCTGTTCCACCATGACGGCAAGAAACGTGGACCAAGACATAACGAAAATAGTGAACTAGCGGCCTGCCCCGACTTTGTACGGGTGCAAATTATAAATACAATCCTTGCTCGTTTATCGCTCTTTCTATCAGTGAAAACCGTATCACATTCAAATAATTACATACAACGTTCAACCTCCCCCCACTTGAACTTGAATTTCCGAAAAAACCTTTCCTAGCGGATGCTTGGATTATAAAAATACATCCCTGTTTTCCAAATTTCAGCTTGCTAAACTTAGTAGTTTTGGCTGTGCTTTGATAGTGAGCCATGACAAACGATTCTAATAATACAAAAAACTTTAACCCAATATTTGCATCCTCTACTTTTAAACCAAAACAATATCTATTCAATTCAAAATAACGCAATCAACAATCAATTCGACCAATCACCGTCGATTGTCCGCCCCACAATAGGCTCTCGCTCCCATTGATCATACTGGGGCAGGGCCACCCCCAGCAACGTTGTTCGATTAATAAAGGGTTACCCTTAAGAAAATGCCGCTCATTCACAAGATTGATCTGCACATACGTCTTAATGACTTGCCCTTAATTATGAGTTATATTATGAGAGGAGTGTGCTTGTAAGGTAAATATTTGTTTTTGTTATTATTGCTGAGGAGACTGGAGTATTGTTTGTTTTGTCAAAATCTAACAGTAACTTTGGTTAAAGTTTATTAGAGACAAAAAAAAGAATTTGAAAGAAAGATAAAAAGTATATCTTTATTATTTTTAACATAAATACATATTTAATACATATTAATACACACAAATTTGCCTGATTTTCATTTTGATGGGTTTGAGGTCCTATAAAATAATAACAATATACATTGTTGTATTTTGAATTTCAGATTTTTAACCTGTCATTGACGATTGCAATTTTTTTTTTAATAAAACGATGGAAACCAACTCTAGGAATTTCTCCTGTATTTTGGGTGCGTTTATAAACATACAAAGTCACATACACAAACAGCCAGACCCTGAACAACTATCTGTAGAAAATACAAATATTTGTTCCGTGCGGGAATCGAACCCGCCGCGACACGCAGCGCAGCAGCCAATGGCTCAACCACTGCGCCAACCGTGTCATTCAATTATAATAATGTTTTGCTTAACTAATTTCAATCACACTTATATCTTTATTGATTAATTTCAAAATTGAAATTCATCTTTGATCCGCAATATACTGAATTAATAAATAATTGATTCAAACCACCAACCAAATAATCGATTTTGTTTAGAATTCAACTCACCGAGTAAAATGCAAGCTGCATACAAACTGTGGGTTAATTGGACGAATCAATCGAGTCAGTCAATCAAATGGTATTGAACAATCAATTACTTGGACCAGCGGGAATGCATTGACAAATATGTGGACATTTTAGATTATAACAATTAGCCAATAAGAATAATCTTTCCATAGCTAGGACTCCTCTCTGTCTCTAGGTCCTCTAGGAAATGGATCGTATCAAAAGTAAAGAAGATAATCGTTTTCGGGAGCGCTTATGGGAATGTCTCATCATCTGCTTAGTCCAGTCAAACCGGATTCAGCTGAATACCAATATTGAATGTATATACAATTTAATTAATCAACATAAAAAAACTAGACAATGCATCATTTTAATAGTATTGTTTTACGGGGAAATTGCGAAAAACCATGAAAACGAGGTACTTATACCTCATCAATTTTGTTTGAGTAATATCAAATAAGGTTAACTAAAACGGCAGTTGTATTACTAAATAAGGGCCTCGGAAAAAAATATCAAAATTATTTATGATTGAATAGCATTCCATTCATATTGGCTTTAGTAACAATATTAATATAAGTTATTATTATAAATTGGTTTTTTTTTATGTTTGCCCCACACTTGGAATTTCTCCTTTATCGTGGGTGTGTTTACAAACATACAAACTCACATGCACAAACAGCCAGACCCAGAAAAACTATCTATAGACTACACAAATATTCCATGCGGAAATCGGACGCAGCGCGGCAGCCAATCGTCAACCACTGCGCCAATCGTGTCGTCGATTGATCCTAAGATTTACATTTTAAATATAAATGAAAAGACCACTGCAGCCTTACATTTCTGTTCGTTTTTATTTATGTTGTTCTATGTATGGTATGGATTGACTGAAGCCAAGCTTCACTGAAAAAATCATTCAAATGGTTAGAAATGCAGGGGTGAATAAAAACAAAACTTTGATTGGAATTTTCAAGTTATTTAAATATTGTTTGCAGCAATGAAGAACTCCAATTTATTATCAATTATTTTATTTTTAAATGGACGCTTTGTGAGAAACTATTAATATGGTATTTATGTGAAAATCCTAATAAAAGTTACGTTTTTATTCATTCCTTCATTTCTATCCACCCCGTTTTACGGTACAAAAAGTACCACACAGTCAAACAAGAATAAAACTATCGGCAACAATTACAAAGAGTACCAATAACCCTAAACACTTGACTACAATTATTTCACTAGCACTACACAGCGAGCCAAGGGTTAAGTCCATACATATTAATTGCCCCGACATCAGCCGAGTGTCTCATACATATGGAGGCCACGAGAAATGAGAGAACGCTTTCTGAAAATATTCTATAGGTCGTGTTATAGGGGGTGTATAAGGGGGGAGGGGGCATTAATTCGGGTTAGGAGGCTTTTGTTTCTTGGATTTGTGAGTTAAGTGTCTCGTCTTTCTTGTGGTGAATTGATGTCAAAATGGTTCTATACGAATAACATTATTATATTATATTAAGTTCAGTGTGTACTTGAGGACGTACTATGGGTTACAAAATGGAAATATATTTTATTGTAATAATGAAGAAAAAAAAGTTGTTTAAGTTTAGTTTTGAGCCCATATTCTTTCCTGTCCCATCCTCTTCTTTCCATTCCTATTATTGTTAAAATTGACGTCATAAATAGAAGTGAAACTAAGCATTGACATAGTAATGTCAATGCTTAGTTTCACTTCTTTGTTACATCTTGAATATTTTGTCATGATTCACTTTCATCCCATTATTATTTATCGATTCATTATAAACTAAATTGTACATCACATAATAAGCACAACAAAAAACAATAAATTAAAAATACCAATAGTGCAATGAGCAGTTTTATCGCCCAGGGCAATCTCTTTAGTCCTAAATAGGGTTCATGGAAGTAAAATGGAATAAAACCCTTATTATATTTATATAAAAATATGATAGAGTTCTGGAGGAATCAACAGGTGTCCTTTCGGCCGCAGCATAAAGAGCTGCATTTTACATTTTCCGTTTTTCTTGTGTAGGAAGCTTAACATATTGGATCAAATACTGGCACAAGATAACTTCGCTGCGATTCCATACGCAATTACACACAGAAAAACTTGATAAAAAAATTATATTATATAAAAACAAATCATGTTCCAATATTAAGCCAGAAAAAACTTTTTAACCCAGAAAAAATACAACCACATGAAATTATTTCATGTGGTTGTATATTTTTTCTGGGTCAAAAAGTAGCCTATGGCAATCGTTTGGTGTCTATCATGAATTCTTTGTTATATTTGTTTTAATTGCTCACACTGTAGACTTCTTAAAGGTTTTCCTGTAATCTATAGGTAAAGAACTATTGTCTGCATTTTTTTTTTCAATATATTATGCACAGTTTTGGAGATAAAGGTGGAATGATTAATTTTTCATCGAATTTTTTGCACTTGGCCAGTTTTTTATAAATTTATCATCATTCAATTAATTTTGACATACCTACCATATAATTTGTGTTTACCTCTCGTATGATTAATTCGCATGCAACCATGTTTGTGTGCTTCTTGGCATAACATAGCGACTTATGAACTTTGATTTAAGAACTGTATTCACTACCTATGTTACACAAATAAAAATGATAATTGATTATTGTACCAAATTTCAGCAGAATCGGTCCAGTAGATACGGAGAAAATTGGCTGTGACAGACAGACACCCGAGTGATCCTATAAAGGTTCCGTTTCTTACGGGTATTCGGAACCCTTAAAATTGAAATTATCAAAGACTACATAACACCCACTCAAAGCCCAACTATTCTAAAGTAACCTTCCAAAGAGAACGAACTAAAAAAACCCGGCACAGAGACTTGGCGGCCATATTTCAGACGCCATTATCCGCCTCTTCGCGCTCATTTCTACTCGCACCTACACTCAGCTGTTATTAGGAAAATTCTAACTTATTGCTGTACTAGCCGTGCTCTCAAGATGTCTTGGCGTGTGGCCCAAGATAAAAGCGTACGCGAGTTGAGAAAATTGCTATACTGTCGTGGACTTTGGTGTTTTTCTCCTAATTTAGATTTTTCTTGTGGAATGTTTCCTAACATATTTAATTCATAGTTTACTAGGAAGTGATTACTAATTAGCTAGTTACTAATGTTATTTTGTAATACATCTGCATTTCAATTGAATATTTCACAACTTGAGAAACAGTGTATTGAAAAAGATGCGTTGCATAAGAGTGACTTATTGTAGCTTAGAATATTTTGATATATTTATGTCTAACTCTACTACTATCTTACTGCTAGGTTTTAGTTCACCGTAATAATTCACTTTGAAGGTATGATTGGTTCCTACAAAAACTTAAAGAACTCTTTGATAAGTAATAAACGTAAATCAACCCCTTTTGTCGTAGCTTCCCAATCGCCTCGCTAACTGTCATGACTCACATCACACAATCGTAGTGCTAAGCGTAATGCATCGTGAAAGGGTCGCGCGTGACTGTCGCTGCGGATCCGATGCGAAGCGGATCTCTTGTAAAAATGATCGCTATTATTGCTCACAGCTATCATTTTTACAAGTGCATTGTGGGAAGCTGACTTGAATATCTGTGAGTATCTTTTAAAGTTCATGATTGTAAGGTTGCAGAAGTTTTTTTTATTACTATTGATAGGCACGCGTTTGACCACAATCTCACCTGATGGTAAGCGATGATGTGGTCGACGATGGAGCACGCTTGCCCAGAAGTAACCTGTTCATTCTTGACTTAAGGATCCCAAGGTTGTAGCTATCAGGAAACACAGACACTGGCAGGGAATTTTGATTTTGATTTTGAATTCCACTCCTTATTATGACCACAATCTCACCTGATGGAAAGTGACGAAGGAGCACGCTTGCCTGGAAGCAAACTTTTCACTCTTGACTTAAACACCTCTAGGTTGTAGCTATCAGAAAACACAGACTCCGGCAGGGAATTGCACTCCTTAGCTGCACGCACAATGAAATTATTCCCAAAACGTATGGGTAAGATGTCTTCCATGTACCGCTGGCGCATCGCCGTACATCTTGTAGTCATTTGGGGCTGGTGATTCAATAGCCAGATGATTATTGAAAATTCAGTCCCTTGTTAAAACGGTTCCTTACGACAATTCAATCCCAAAACCCTAGTCTTCATCCTAGGACTCATAAATCAAAACCGAACACAGTCATACCAAAACTAAAATAGGCCTACCCAACAGAATCTTATCGTCAACCCTCCGCAGCTGATGTCATCTCTCAGTCATGTTCTGATTAATCGTGCGGTAATTAATCAGAGGCGCCGAGGGTAGTGTGCGGCCACTCTTATGAACATGTGACTGGGAAATAGATGGCGGCTGGGGAAAGGTGGAAAAAATGATAGAGATTTATTGGGGTTAGTTTCTTGAAGGTAGTAAGTGGTTTGATTCGTAGTTGCCCTGTTGGCATCTAGGGACATTATTAACCATAGATTATGTTAGAGATTGTATCGTCATTTGGAAATATCTACTTGGTACATGATGGACATTGTAGATTTTGTTTTTACATCAAAGTCACAGTCGATTCATTTATTCCAATTAGACCATTCAAAGGCACTTTTGAACGGCAACATTTTAGAGGTACAGTTTAAAAATAATAATAAAGTGACCCTAGTTGTCCATTTGCAAAAGTAGATTCTTATGGAGGAGAATGGACAAGAGACTCAATAATTAGTCTTTTTAAATAAAAGCTTTACAATATTTTATACATGAGTCCATAAAATATATGTTAGGACGATGCCCAGAATAACATTATATAGTACTAGTAAGTACAACGTAATACCAGTAGAGGAACATTAATAAATTTGCTGGTTAAGATCATGATAAAGAAGTTCGTACGTAAATGCCTAACGTCTTGTATTGAGCTCCTGTGCTGAGGCATCTCATGCGAAATCATTGTCCGCATGAAATGCCTCGTAAGTACATGACTTATTAATTACTATTCATCTATAAATTATGTAACTAACCCTAGTGCATAAGTTATAGTATATAAGGTGTTTACTAACAAAAATGGTTCCAATGTTGTTCCTCAATAAAATTATATTATTATTATTTATTGAATTATGATTGAAGAATAAATTATATGTTCGTTTGACATATTTCCAATATAAAATAAGTTTCAAGCCTTGGTTATTGGCGGCAGTATATGCGGAACAGGTTGGATATCGCGATGCTGTCTCCACTCTGGCTGAAAGGAGTACAAATTGAATACGCAAAGACAGCTTAAAACCTGGGTATGATTATGTATGTACTTATCGTGGACTAACCATATCGCTGAAATAAGTTGTAAGTTCTACTACACATTTCATTCTCTGAAATGCTTCCAGAGCTTTTTGCCCTTGAACACCAAAATATCCCTTGCCCAAACTCTCATTCAGTCATAGAGAGGAGCTTTTAATCTAATTAAACTAGAGCGTTTGCAAAATATCTGTATTCGTTTTGTGTTAACCTTAAAAAATATGATCATGTTTCAGGATATAGCAACGTACTCAAGTGGCTCCCTATTCAAGTTCGCGGGACTCTTGGATACCTTCATTATGCCTTCCTACCTGCGGGAACGTTTCTCCCACTCCCGTCCTTCTGATGCGCCTTGCAGGTCGCATCTTAGATATCTCCTTGAGTCCCCTCTCCACTCTACCGACTTATCCTACTCAATACTCAATACTTTTATTGCATTCCACGTGTAGGTTAGGTGGTAAATTAACAATCAGTTAATATGGACCCTGTCGGGCACAGCGAGATAAGTATATAGCTTAGGAGAGAGGAAGCATTTTATGATATGTAAAATGACTTAGGAAACACTTAATATAGTTATCTATTGAGAGATGTAAATAGAATTAACAAATCAAACAAAATTTAAAGACTTGAATCCTACTAGTCCTTTATTGCGCACGCGGTACGATTTTGGAAGTCGTTACTGCTTGACATTAGGGATTGCCAAGCTCTTGCAGTTTTTAAAAGAAGTGTGAAAGAACACTATCTTTCCTTTCCGTCATAGTTGCATATAAGTATGTATTATTATTTAGTATGTTATATTTAAAATGTATTGTTCTAATTTTATTTTCTTATAACTTTAACACACGATGTCTACATCTTAGACTCTCTCGCAGGTATGTTGGAAGAGATTTTTATGAAATAAGCATCACCTTTGTACCTATTTTTCTGTTACCTTTTTCTTTTTTTAATGTGTACATAAATACGTAAATAAAAACTGTAAAATCGCCATTTTATTTCTTGGTTAGAAGTTGTTTGACTACTGATTATTTAGTTCTAAGTCGAATATTAAAAGAAAATTGTATTTTAACTGTAAGTACTAGATACTATTTTTCTCCGAATGTTTTTTCTTTTTAATTTAATATTGTTTCAAGATATCAAATTATGTAAACGACTCATGACCGGTTTCTGAGGCACTTTATCGGTCAATTGTCTGTCCGTCAACGCTATTTGTCGTAACGCCATTGGTTGGTTAGTGGTTAACGAACATAATAAAAATAAACGACCGATAAATTACCTCAGAAACCGGGTATTAGTGCATTTAATATGATTATTACTTCAAGATGTCTGGGCTTTTCAATAATGACTGATGATTTCAATTAGCGACTTTTTGTGTGATGCAGACAGTCTAGTTGTTCTTTGACGGGGTCGATTAAAATTTTATTGAAAATAATTTAACATAAGTAAACCTTTAGAAATATACCTGTAATTTGCTTTGTTTTTATTTTTCATTTAAAATACGTTGCCCCACGTTAGGAATTCATTCTGTATCGTGGGTGCGTTTACAAAAATAAACTCACATACACAAAAAGCCAGACCAGACCTATGAATCCCAATCTTTTCAATTTTACAATTTCATGTAAAGATACAATACAAAATAAAAGTATTTGATTTGATTTGAAACCTCATTCTTTTCAATTCCAACTTGTATTCAAGTTAAGACGCTCACTACTATGTCGGTACAAAATGTTTATTATAACTAAATCAAGAAGGACTCGGGAAGTGACGCTTTGCAACGTTTTGATTAACCCTAATAAATTTGCCAGCAGTATTGTGCTGCGTTCAATTGGGTTAGTGCGGAGGCAAGTGGCAAGTGCACCTGAATGGGGCTTGTTAAAGAGATTTGTGTCTCCGCTTCCTTGGTCTGGTTTAAGACGAAAATGGAATGGATCTTTGTAAAGTTACTTAGTTACCTTCAAGTTTTGTTGCCATTAAATAATGTATCATGCAGGAAAGCTAGTATTACCTATTTCTAGTTTATTTGTATATTCTTTATTTATTTTTACGTGTGTGTTTTAAACTAAACTAAAACACACTTAACTATTTATGTAAGTGATATAGACTTTAAAGTCGCCAGTGTGTGAGGTATTACACGAGAAATATAATTAAAGTGCCTCTAATAAATATCTACGACTTCGATTGTAACAGGAAAAACTATACAATTTCTGTCGTTGTATAAATTACATTATTTCATATCCAACCCGGAACTGACATGTTTTCTTTTCCATAGAGTTATACATAATAATTGAGGTGCCGTAATGGATAAATAATGGGTAAATGACCGGTAATTACACTATTGTAATATTTTATACTAATCGCTCGGAAAGTGGTAAAATATAAAATAATAAAGTTGTTATCAGATGGATATGGTATTCGATTAATATTGTATTGTTTTCCTAAGGTTCAATTACAAATTGTTGATAATTCCAGTTAAACTGTCTTCATTAAATATTATAAAAAAATAAAACTGAAATTAGTGATCAGGATCACAGCTTGTACTTTTAATGGAAGTGAAAAAAAGTTTACTACCTATAATCTTACTCATATCTTTTTTCTGTGGCTTATGAATGAAAAACTGACTTATCTAGCTGACTACTCAGTATCTAATATACACCTGTATTATTTTTACCACCTTTGAAATGAATTATAATAGAAAAAGAAAACTTTAAAACAAATCCCCACTATCCTCCAGTAACCACTCGCCCGCTTAAACGCAGCACAATACAAGAAGGCAGCAAAATAATGAAATTAGCGGAACCGTACTCGCCTTAAGAACAGTGATTTACGTAATCAAAGAGCGTCTAAACGGATTACCGGAGAGAAGATGTCTTTTATTTAGGAGCTTAACTTTACAGAGAGATGGGCTTTTGATTTCTGTATTGTGTTTGATACAATTGGTGTATGGGAAGGAATTGGAAGCTCTGAATTTTATTGATACTTGAACTAGCTTCTTAGAAATTTATATATTTCAGACTCTTAGGACATACCTAAAATATCCTTGAGATCATGTCTTAATTCAGGACATGGTGACAAGAAGTTTAATTTAAATTCGTTCAGTCGTTGAAATATCCACAATTTCACATTAAATTACTAATAGGGTAAGTCGGAAGTAGAATGACTAACTAGAAATTGGAAATAAACATCAACAATAAAATTTTAAACTTGTGTTTTAAGCTGGGTACTGACCGGTGTTACAGTCCGTAATGAAACATTCGCCGCGAGCAAGTTATGTTACGCCGTGTCCTAAAATCCTTGTAAAACAAAACACATAAGCATCATGTTCGTGCTCGTTTACACGTACTGACTGACATGAATGCTCACTTTGTAACATTTTAGAATACGGCCTGTAACACCGGTCAGTACACACCTTAACATTTGCAGTGAGCACGTAAAGGTACTTATTGATCCTTTAAAAGACTTAGAGATTTTAGATCTCTAATTCCTATATGCAGATGCTCCATGGCTTTGGCTTATTGGAATAATTTATCGATTAATAAAATAAACTTACAGAAGTTTTAATCAATTCTAAATAGATGAATAGAGTTAATTAGAATATTGTTTATTGTATTACAAAATAGATACAGTAGTTTTTAATGTTCTATTTTCCATTACACATCTGTTACTAGAACAAACACCCACCAGAACCTTAAAACAATATCAAATAAATAATTAAACAATACAGGAGCCCCCCAGTACACTCACCCACAAAAATGGAATCTGCCAACTTGCCAAGAGAGAGAGAGCTCCAATTATGCGAGCTTGGCACTTGGCGCGTCAAACGCACTCGCGGCTCAAAGTACGCCAAACGGAAATTGCCCGCGCCATCTTGCTCGCCGGCCGGAAACCCGCCAAATTATCGGGCTATGGGCTATGTACTCGAGGACCCTTAAGTTATGGATATTTAGTGATTTTTTTTGGTGGAACTGCGCTTTGTGGTAATTGTCTGTTCTTGGGCGTTCTGAGGTGGAACTTTTTCCAGGGGTTTGGTAAATTTTGGTGTGAGGTTCTATCATATAAATGAACAGCCACTCGTCCATTAAAAGGTTCATTAGAAAACCAGCATCAGACAGCATCAGTCTGTCTGACAGATCGCTGAAATGGACCTTTTTAGTGCAGCCGTGAGACACACTTGGTTCTTAGCATACCAACATTTATTTTTTTATTTCTATGTACCGTGCGTGTTTCATGTAAGTGCTAAATAAATAGTATTCTTTCTTTTCCTTTCTTTCTTTATTAGTATTTACTTTTACAGAGCCTTTATTTCCTGTACCATTTTGTACAACCACCAGTAGCGTAATATACGATATATTAAAGCTGAAGAGTTTGTTTGTTTGAACGCTGTTTGTATATGATAGCCACATTCATGAGGAATGCTTTATGCTATACGGGAACGGGACATTCCTAGAGTACCATATCCCTTACTAGCAAACTTAATTTTATCCCTGCTGTAATTGTTTTGTTGTACCTATTAGAATTGAAAACAAAGAAAGAATAATATATATTACTATATTAATGTTTTATTGGGTTTGGCATTGACCTCACATAATATAATCAATTGATTGTCTGTATGCAAAATACTGTAAAACTTATATTTGAAAAAAAAAAAAAGTGAATATGGAGCTCTCTTCCGTTCTTCTCCATAAGAATCTACTTTTTGCGAATGGATAACTATATCTAGTCACCATAATATTTTAATTTCAAACTGTAAATTTGACGTTCAAAAGTGATATTAAATGGTCTAGTTGAAATAAATGACAGAGCGTTGCAGATGGCTACACACTGGTCTGTCAAAATTAGAATAGTAGTAAAAAACACTTAAGCGAAGCAAACACTTTTGGTTGTTATTTACAGAAACTGAGAAACTTTACTTCACACGCCTTGCATAAAGATAAAGAATAGATAGAAGTGATTTCTGGTACAAAAGAAAACCGTATTTATAACCGAAGTCAAGTGCTTTTATTATCTTGTCTGCCCGTGTCGCATTTTACTTGGGGTCTGCGCAGTGTGTCTTTTTCGACCGATTGTGATTTTTATAATGTTATCTTTGATCATTCATTGTAGTGATACATTGAAAGATGTGAGTATAAACAAAGAGACTAAATCATCAAATAAAATCTTATAACAATTACCAAAAACCCAATAAAAAACTACCTTTCCCAAGTTTTCCTTAAAGATTTTTCACCAAAATGTTGACAATCTTCCCATTAAAGCCAAGGCAAGCATTTAACTTTTCAGGACGCAGCGTCAACAGGGTCCACATTATTGCGGCACATAAATACACAGGGGTGTCACGACACATTGGCGCGCCACAACACATTGGCGCGCGGCGACGCGGCGCTATCGCTCGCGACAGCCCTGCGCGCTCCGCTGACCAACGTAATTGTTTTAGGGTTCTGTCTTTTTTTATTATTGCGGATATGCTCCTTGATTTGATTTTGTTCGGGGACTTGAAAGAGGTCTTAAGTAATCTGATCTATTATGACTCCGTTGTGAAAATGTTATGCGTCTTGTATAGCTCCGTCAATTATAATGATTTTAAGATATGACGTCTTACTGGACTTTAATATTCCCAATACTCAATCATGTTTGTGTTTAGTTTTATTTATATAGAGCGGTTCTCACGATGATGATGTGAACGGATGAGGGAAATCTCGTGAAGAAACTTTCGAGTATGCATTTGGGTGGCTATGAGAGTAGAGGAAGATCAAAGAAACGATGATATGACTACTGAGATAACAAAGAATAGAAATAGGTTCAAGAACACATGCAGTTACCTCAACAATTTGGATGAAGGCAAACGATGATTTAGTCAATGCCAAAAATTATCCCAAGGGAACACATGCTTCCGGGATAAAAAAGTAGTCTACCTGTGTGCCAAGTTTCATCCGAATACTTTAGCGGTTAAAGTGTGAAGAGGTAAAAAATGAACAGTCAGAGTGACTTTCGTTTGCATTTATAATTATTCGGAAGGACAAAAATAAATGAATGCAATTAAGTTCTAGCAAGACGTTGTATATGTCACCGGAAAATTGCAAACGCCGTAAGATTGTAAAATATCGCATGTAATTGTAAACTTTTTTTTCTTAATAAGATACGGATATACTAGTATTAGAAGCTATTTAATTTAGAGTCTACAATTTTTCTGTGAAATACATTTTGTAAGTGCTATTTATTGCATGTAGTGAGATAATATCAACGTTGCAGATGCCAGATACGATAGAATCTTAATTCTGATAATTAATAAACTTTCCTTACCTAAGGATCAGTTGAAGAGTGATTGGTCATACGCCGCGAAGGTTTTGGTTACGATTCTCACAGCAAATAGTTGGACTTCCCTATTCATGACTGAAGAATGTTCGTTTAACTTTACCTACACCTCTGCCCAACCTGTCGAAGAATGAAGTCGCGATGTTATGTACCTATGTTATTTTGTGTTTTCACAAATCTAGCTGGTAGTGTGGATTTATTTATTTAGCTTTAATTACTCGGTAAGAGCAAACACGTCCAGAGAGTCATAATCATATTAAAAATGATGAGATTTGCCTCTTAATGTAAGTAACAAACAAAGAAAAAACATGCGGGACAGTCTTTTGGGACTGCCGATAGAAGTGAAAATTCAGTAACTTGTGAATTGTATCGACGAGCTATTCGAATATTATTTTTGAATTTGGAAAGCGTTCGGTGACGATGACACGAGTTCCATGATGTTTGTTCACCGAAAAAGTGCTAAACGCGCCTAAAGAAGTTTTCCCTTCAAAAAGTCTAGCGTGTTACGTTAAGAAAAGATTAAGGCCATGACTCACAGTGACAAGTAACTTGTTAAATTAAACCTAGCTTACTTATTAACTCCTTCACTATACAGTCACAAGTTAGTTGACAGAAGATTTATCTAACGGCCGTTCGACCATTAAGTTTAACTTTTCACCGCAACTACTTGTATTTAACGACTTGTGAAAGATATATAGCCTGCCATTGGCTACGTATATATTTACTTGGTGCCTTAATGATATTTAAACCCGAAATCTTTGGTTAACTAGTTTATTTTTTCATTGGTAGTGTCGCGTTTGACCACAGTCTCACCTGATGGGAAGCTGATGGAGCACGCTTGCCTAGAGGTAACCTATTCACTCTGGGCTTAAAGACCTCCAGGTTGTAGCCTTCAGGGAACATAAACTACGGCAGTGTAATCCATTCCTTAGCTGTACGCACAATCATAGTATTCCCAAAGCGTTTTGTGCGTATCGTTGGGATTTGCACCATTTACCCAGTATTTTGGCTACGGCGTAGCGATTGCTACGGCGTAGCTGTTTTCTGCTACGGCGTAGCAATAGCAATCGTATGAACTAAAGCATCGTTATTGCTTTAGTTTATAGTAGTAATAGGAATTGTTGTAACAAGCTTGTTGTCATTATTTATGTTGGTACGATATTTTGTGTTCGATTTAGTGGTTCTCCATTTTTTTTTCTAACTCTGAACGAGTTCAAATTCACATGACAAGAGATAAATTAAATCCACATTACCTACTTAAGTTTACAAGTTGGTTTATGTAGGTATTGCGGCCAAAAAAAAAATTGACACCAAACAAAACAGGACTAGTCCAAAAATTGCCTAAAGTAACACCAACGAATTCCCTCGACTACATAAAAAAACACATACAAACTACTATTCAATCGACGAACAATTGACTTACAAATCCATTTACAGTCGCGATATCCGCATATCCGCCCATAGCCGCTTAGTATCCGACCTACAGTTGCTGAGCATCTGACCCTATCCGCCTAGTATCCGACTTTATCCGCCTAGTATCCGACCTCACGGAGCGCAAACCGTGAGTTACACCCATGGATCTGCAATAATCCGTGTTTATGACCTAAGGATTGTCCACGTATAAATTTTTATATCGTCGCGGATCAGAAAAGAATATATCTTTGCGGATACTGTGACATGTTTTTATGTATTAAATTTCAATTCTACGGCCTTTTATTTCGGGGATTTTGATGATTTTTGAAGATGTATGGGTCACACAGTGGTTTTGTGTGAAGACTGTATTGAAAGATTCAACTAAAAAAGTTTGAGGTGATTTCAAACAAATATTCCAAGATTTTTAGGCATGTTGTCAAACAAAAAAGCTACTGTAAGTGTAAAATGAAATAAGGATGCTTTTTTAAAGTTTAATGAATAAGAATGTTAATTCTCAATTTATTATGTGTCTAGAGATACATACAGCGAGTCCCAATTCAGGGTTAAAGTTAAAGAGGTCCCAAAACTTATATCGTATGAGTTCTTTACTTAGTTAAATATTCTTATTATTGGTAAGTAAGCCAAATTTTACAAAGAATTCGGAGGCATTTCTTTAACTTCACTAGCTAGAGGATCATAATGGATTAACTAAATGAAATCAAGAGATAATTAATTGAAGTAAAGATTTTTTTCTTCAAAATTTTTGTATTACTTTTTCGAGAAATTTAATTGAGATGTAAACTTTAATCCGTCAAATTGACTCGTAGTATTATGCTTAAACAAAAAATGCTATGATTTGATCTGCTGCTGGCAGCGATCAAAATTCTATGTGGTTAAAATACACCAAATAGAACAAATACCTACATGATCTTTTGGTAATATATCGCACTTCAAACCACAAATTAAAAAGAGTTTGCGTTAAATTAAATCACAGACTTCGCGACCGACTAAATACTCAATATTCTTTTGTTTTATAGTATTCATATTTTTAAGGTACATATTTTTAAGGAAAAATGACATTACCGAGATATCACTAATGAGCAAAAAAGAAGATATCTTTCTTTTTACACCTTCACTATATCTTTGTCATTTGCAAAAGAAAAGAAATAAATATCAAGTGATAATAATAAGTGAGTCTATGTCGGGATCAAATACGCGCTATTGTAGCGCGGTATGACTTTATAGCAGAATTCACGGGCAGATAGTTGGGACGGGAGCGCGTTTTTTAATTGTTTGTTTCTAAGAGGCTATCTCAGAAAGCTCTTTCACTGGTAGAAATGTATATTATGCCGAGTATCATTGCCTACTTTTATCCCTGAAAAATGAACGGTTCCTGTTGGATTAGCTAAGAGTCCCAATCGCTACTCTGCTAGCTTTGTTCAATGGAGTTACCATTGAACAAAGCAATCTATTTTCTACAAAATAATCTATTTTTTTTTCTCACAGGTTTTATACATTTTTTTACTCTTTATTTTTCCAACAAAGGATACAGTTACAACAGAAGACACATTGATAAAGGTGGTTCATTTAGATGTACTCCTTCATTTATAGGAGGCCAAACTAAACACGTATACCTAGATTTAAATAAATATAATTTATAATAGAATAAAATAATTCCATTAAATTTCAGTAAATTTATACTAATAATAAAGCTGAAGAGTTTGTTTGTTTGTTTGAACGCGCTAAACTCTGGAAATATGAGTCGGATTTGGAAAATTCTTTTTGTATATGGTAGCCACGTTCATGAGGAAGGCAAAAGCTAGTTATTCCAATAAACTTGCAGATCTTCGCAGAAGAGTTTCCAGTCTAATCGGATGCAGCTGATTGCCAGTATTTTACATGGAGCGGCCACCTGTCTACGAGCTTATCAGTTGATGAAAAATGCTTAAGGCATGGCCCGCATACCATCACACTACAAAATATATATCTTCTCCAAAAAACCACCCGTGTCTGCCTCAAATTCCTCCTCCCGTATGCTTACGACGCGAGAGCGAGTCGCGCCGGTTGTCATGGCAACGACACGTCTAGCCACGCCCCCTCGTTATGGATAGTGATGGGCTGACGTCGATCTTTAAGATATCGATGACAAATATTTCGCGATATTGCACTATTCAAATAAACGTTACAGTATATTTAAGCTTTTGTTTCGTGAGCATGTTTTCCGTATCGAGATAAGCAGAAAATTTTATTGGTTGATTGAAGTTAGTAATGCGTCGAGAAATTCCTTGTTCAAGAGGTTTTTAGTAATTAGTTTATAAGTCGAAAATAATGAATACTGAAACCAAAATAACTTTTAATGGACGAAGAGATTGACATTGGCTCAGAGAAATGAATTAAATAGATAGATATTAAAAGAAACTACAATAACGGTATTTTTGGTTTAACCAAACCAAAACCACCAATACCAAAAAACCAAACCAAAAATATTAATTTATATCTGAAAATCCCTTCCTTAACACACATACTCGTAAATACGACAACTCCATGAACACCACAAAGCAACACTCAACAACTTTCATTCATTCATCATTCTTTCCCAAACATGACATATCATCATGACCAATCCACGAAACCAGCTCACTTCACCCTCACCTTTGAACCATCGAATATTATCGGCGAGCAATCCATTACATGATTACATATAAAAAGGGGTTTATTACAACGCACTTTATAGCTCATAACGTGCCGAGGAATGTGTCGTGTCGTGACGGATCGGAACGGATCGGTACGGATCGGAACGGCGACGAATACCGGATGAGCACGCCGTAAGAATATCAACTGGGGTCGGGTTAAAGGGTAGCTGAGATGCGTTCTTTCCTATTTTTCATCACGGGACATTATAATTGTGTTCTATTCTATTTACAGATACATTACAAAGTATATACGAGCTAATAAGAAAAGATAAAATGACATATATACATTTGGGATGGAACTCATTGGGCATCGAAAAATTCATCCACATCGTTGTCAACTATGTAGAAACGTGGCCAAACACTGGCAGCATTGAGACGTTAAATAGCAATGCTGATTCTTCGATCGAAAAAAAGTTCTGTTTTACTATTTCATATTGTGTTGCACCTGTACCTACTTGTTACTGACTGGCAGTTATTAATGTTATTTTTTATCTTACATGATAAAGAATAACGTCAGAATATGTAATATGATGATAATGATCGCGGCTCATTCAGCCCGGGGGGCGTGGTAAACTAACATCTGCACAGCTCGTTCCACCAAGGTTATGCCATGAACTGTGACTATTAACAAGGTCACAATATATGGAAGTATGTAAGTATGATGTTATTTATTTAATATTTAAGGCACACTAATAGAACATATTAACAATTATAGTAAAAACAAGAATAGCAAAGATCTTCAATTCTGTGTAAACACATCACTTATGTTATACATAACATTCTTAATGGACGATTTACAATTTTCATTTTCCATTTCCCATTTTTCTCGTTCCCATAAGAATTTCGGGATGAATACACCTAAACCTTCCTCATGAATAACCCCATCCATTGAAGAAAACCGCATGAAAATCCGTTCAGTAGTTTTTGAGTTTATCGCGAGCAGACAGACAGACGCGGTGGGGGACTTTGTTTTTCAAAAGTAATAATAACAAGGACCTATGTATTTTGATGTCCTGTATATCAAATTAATTAATTTACCTTTGCTGGTTATACTTTGTGTCTATTAGTAGCACATGGTGTTTTTCTAGGTACAACTTCCTTCCTTGAAAAGAGTTTGTTATAGTTTCATTTAAATAACTAAGCTATTTTTGTGACAATTCATAGGACTTCATAAAGCTAAAAATTATGATCAATTAAATATTAAAGCAGAGCAAATAAATGACACTACAATCAATCCAGAATTATTAGAATGAAATTGAAATACCAACATCGTGACACCACTACACTTACTAACTAATAACACAACGCTCAAATGTGATTAGCAACTAACGAGAGGGCGCACATTAGAGCCTATGAATACCTATGAGTTTAAATTGAAATGCGGCGTTCACGCAGCCGCCGTACGGACCTATGTAAATGAGGCTTAATAATCTTCTATATACAACGTGAAACAGAATAAACGCAATATCTGAAAAGGGTTTATTGTACTCATCATTATGAACAACTTTTATTACCGGACAAAACGCGTAATCGTGAAAAAAAACAGCTGCTCAGTACATTTTGTCGAGTTATGCGCACATAAATGTATGCGGCAGAAGAATGATGATGTATATGACTCGTTTTCAGGTATTGCGTTTATTCTGTTACACGTTGTATATTAAGGGAAAAATGACTGGGTGACGTATACTCGAAACTACTGGAACTTGAAAATGAAATTTTGCACAAGATTGGTTTTTCAAAATTTCAATATTTATGGCGATGAAAACGGGGAAAATTGTTGATTGTAGTAAATTTGCGCAGCCGAAGTGCTATCGCTCATAGAGGATCGCGTGTGTTAGTAAAATGTTGTGTGGTTAATAATTGTATGGTTGTTAGTACCGGAAGGAATGTTTCATTACTTTGTTATTCGAAAGGGGTAATTAATATTTTTTTTTGTTAATGTTGTTTACGTAGTTTAATGTGTTATTGTTTACTTTGTTATTTACAAATGTTAATTTGTTTGTACCTTATCACTCATTTTAAAATGTTTCTTTAATTTAAATGTCTGGTTGTGATTGGGTTTTTTTGTATACCTATGGTGTATGTAATAATAAGCGTTAATACGTAGCTTAAGTTGAACTGTCTAGTATATAAGCTGCTTTATGTCGAAACAGTTATTTTGCAAGCTGTTTTTTAATTGTAATGCGCATTTATTATAGCAGATATTAAATTAATTCCAACTAAGGTGGTTGTATCCTTTGCCTGAGAATCCCCAACTTTATATACCCTTGCCTAACCCTTCACAGAATATAAACGGGTTTTTAATTATCCTTTAAACAACTTCCTTTAACTTGTTAGTAATACAAAAATTATATTTCTTTTACTTACAAAAACAGTCTACATAACAAAAACCTTGCTCCTAACACGACATGTACCACTTATAAAACCAACAGAGTCACCTCGAATTCTTCACCAATTTATAAAATATTCCATCGCAATATCGCTATCGATAATCCGGTCACGTCTCTACGCGTCACTGGCATTCCTGGCATAGTGAAGTGCCACGCTCGATATTTGCCGCTCGCATATTAAGATGGCATTCTTGGCGGTGCCGGGAGACAATGCTGGGCTATATGAGATATCGATCGTTTGATGTGCTTTTCAGTTAAATGGGAGGAATGGAGTTTATTGAATGTAGTGTTGGGATAATGGGTTGGTCGTTGTGTTGGGCTATGTGCGATTGTTAGGTCAAATGGAAGATCTATTCATCTGAATGTTTTGCTTTTTTTCATATATTACGAGTAGATATCACTTAAAACTGTTTTGTAAAATATTTGTTAAATCTTTTAATTTACACGAACTTAATATGGATAATTATTGCGAATAACTTTTGTGATCCAAATAAATAAATACATTCATTAACTGATGAATAAATTAGTAATTATGTTCTCCAAGAGGTTTTATTAGCGTTTTTTGTATTTCTATGTTTTTGATTAGCTACGTTTTTTAAAGATTGGAAACGTGTCGTGGCATTTGCTAAGTAGGTAAACTAATCGAGGAAAAACTTCAAAGTAACTTAATTAATAACAATTCCGTGAATTTCATTAGATTTCATAAAGAAATGGAAATCCACGACTCGATTTTGCGTAAAAGTCTTAAACTAAGTAGGTACTTATCTTTTAAGAAAAATGTTCGTCACGTTTTCTCGAAGATTTTCATAATCATGAACATTACCTGTGAAAGAAGAAAAAAGTTATTAGTGACATACCCAATATTTTTAAATAAAAAAACGTTGCCCGACACTAGGAATTTATCCTGTATCGTGGGTGCGTTTACAAACATACAGAGTCACATACACAACCCAGACCCGGAACTATTAGACCATAAATATATTTGTTCCGTGTGGGAATCGAACCCGCGACACGTAGCGCAGTAGTCAACCACTGCGCCAACCCGCGCCGTCAATAAAATATAATGATAGAAAAAAAAACTGGAGTTGTCATCGTACATTAATATTTTTTGTGTCTACTATGAGGTAGATAAAACAGGAGTACAATTAAATGTAATACATACTGTCTTACTAGTTAAACAAAATACTTATTATACTACAAGCAACATTATCCACGTATTACTAATATTATGATTTTAATGCTACGTGAGAACAAAAAAACATGAAAACAAAATACATGAGTGAATGGAGTGGACGATTAAATTCAGTGGTTGATGAATTGAATGAAGGAATGAATGATTGCTTTCTTTTGACGTACGAGAAAGAAAACGAGTAGAAAAAAAAGTAACACTACATAATAATTTCGACACATTGCGTCGAGGTTTTCCAGCATTCCGGTCACATCACAATTCCTTACTTTACTTCATCTCAAATGTAGTAAACAGTAGTAAAAAAGTATCGACAACTTCATGTTACATCACTATAATCTGTATCGAGACAAACGGCCGCCACTGCACTAGACTGACAAGCTGCGGCGGCTTAATTACAGCAGTCAGTCAGACTGAATGACGTCATGTGGGGAGATCGGTCAGATTGGAGGGCAGCACGCCTGTGATCAGCAGTGGAGGGATAGCGAGCGATGATGCCTTTAGACAATTATTTAGTTCAAGTGAATCGGCAGAGATGGCGTTGGTTATGCACCACTGTTGATTCTGGATCTCAGTAGCGTGAAGAGGATATCCTTGGCTCCAGGTCTCTGGCAGACAAGGTAGCCTTTGGAAGCGTCTGACGAAAACTAAAAGAATTTGAAATAGGAACGTAAAAATATGTTTTGTTTTTATCTGTGACTCCGGTACTAACGTTCTTTGAAGGCAGACGCCTAATATATTTTAAAGTTCAAATCTCAAATATAGTGTTATTTGATAATAATAACATAAGTAGCACTAGCGTGAGTCGCTGGTGCTACAGTAGCTAGAACTTGTGATAAAATTGGTGCAATTTCTCGAGTTGCATGTGGTGAGTCTATTGTCTTTAAGCTGAAAGAACACTGGGCTGCTACTAAGAAAGTTCTGATGGAAAAACACAGTACAGCACTTCTTGCTCGACCTCGGCATCGAACCAACGACCAGCAACACTACTCGTCAGAAGCGTTCAGCAATAATACGAACGACTGCTGAGTCAATGCGACACTGAATACAGGAATTTAAATTACTAGAATGATCACAACCACCTTATTAGGTGTTTATAACTCAATTTTTGAAGTGTAACTTTCTTAGGCGCGTTGACCACTTTTTGGGTGAAAAAAATCACTGAACTCGCGTCATCATCACCGAACGCTTTCCATGAGCTATATGTTTACATTGTATATAGATATGTGTACTTTTTGGGTGAACAAAAATCATGAAACTCGCGTCATCGTCACCGAACGCTTTAGCTTTCGCTTAGTTTTCATTTAAAAGACTGCCCCGTTCCTGTCAAAAATGTGAATTTGAGACTTTTTGACAGATTGCGACTGAGATTCTATGCGAATGCGCACGTTGCTTAAAAAGAAGTAGAATTGGCTCTCTAAAACACGGTTTTCTCTGCAGTGGTAGCATAAGCAATATATGTCGGGTGTTCAATTTCCAAGTGGAACTACATAGTAAGTGGTCCTTATTGAAGTTTCGGTGTTTTCGAACGCATTATTTTTATTTGAATAGTAAATATTTTTGAATAAATCTACCATACCTATTTTCAACAATTTTTTTTTATTATTTGATACGGGTTTGCTCTTGACTCTAGTCTAGGTCATAGATGACAGAGACAAAGTCGACGATGGAGCGAGCTTACCCAGAAGAAGCCTGTTCACTCTAATTTTGAAGAGATTAGGGTTGTATGCGGTTACGGGTTGTATACCTACTATGTTGAGGTAAATACCTCACCGGATGCAGATGAGTATATAACACCTTCACATCGCAGTGACCGACTGATTGGGTAACACGAAACCCCAAGGTAAGACACTTCGGGGTATCGAGTTACCCAGTCAGTGTTTATTATCAATTTATTTGATTGCACCGTCTGGATAGGTCCACTCAAATCTGTGTGATTCTTTCCTAAAAACATCACTTCAGACCTATATGATTCACATTTTATGATTTGAGCAACATGGATTAGGATTAGCAATATGGACGTTAAAAGAGACCTTTGAGTTAATTTCAGTGTTTCTTAGTAGTCAGCTAGGAAACACGGGCCTCATCTGGTTTAAACTGACCAAACATTTGAAGTCGGCTAAACAAAACTCATAAATCTTGATTTTTAGTTAGCTCCCGCTAACTCATAAATCTTGATTTTTAGTTAGCGGGAGCTAACTAAAAATCAAGATATATGAGTTATTCACACCATTCAGATTCAGATTCAAATTCATTTGTTTGCGAAAACATGTGTACATAATATCTATACATGGTATTATTATTGGTGTTTTAAGGTATTTTATTGGCTCAACATGTTTGACCATGGCTGGTGTACAAATAAGGTCGAACATAATAAAATTACAAAACAAAATCACAAAGAAAAACACTAAAAATAAATCAACAATTAACATAAAAAATATTAAATTATAAATAGGTCAATAGTTATTTTTTTATCTCAATACCTACCGACCAATGAAACAGATGGCGTGTGAAAGTGTTTTTTTAATCTGTTTTACAATTTCAAATACTCGTATCATACCGAACGTAAAATATTTTTATTTTTCGTTTCGATGGTAAAGACAATTTTTGGTCCCAATATTTGGCCACTTTAATGTCATTGGAATATCAAGGACGATCTGAATTATCAAGTATGGGATAATAGATACTATGGCACTATGGTGGCATAGTATGATATTCGCAGCAGTTTCCCGGCGCGTGTCATAGAAGCCGTCTCGGAGGGAATGCGGTCCAAGCGACCCGCTGGTACAGGAAGCTGGGGTATTTCTATTGGAGATAGCTTTACAATGAACACGGTTATTATTTTTTATTACCTTTTACAATTTGATTATGTGAAAGAATATGGGAAACTGAAACTATATCTGAGTACTCAATAATTTGAAAGCTAAACAGATATAGTCTTTATAACCCAAAGGTTGACTGGTAGAGAATGCCTTGATGCATTAAGTCCGCCCATGTACCACTATTGTACATAAAGTTTAAATAAATAAATAAATAAATATGTATTTGTATAGGTTTGGTAGAAATTTTATCAAAATCAGGTTCTACTGACGCATGGGGATTTGAGATAATACCTCGGAGTCAATTAACGACGTAACAGAACCAGAAATATCGACTTATATGCACTTTGAAGTGTTTTTTATTTGGAAGTCGGATTGAATTTTTGTAGTTAGCAAGCTACATTAGTTACTCCTAAAATAAAATATTAATAAAGAAATCTTTAGTTTGAAAATGGGTGGTAACTTAATTGGTCTGAGATTGGTAATGCAATGTTAATAACATCCAATGATTTGCCCTCCTTGAATATTTCAGACAGATTGATTATGATTCTTGAACTTTATGATTGTTTGACAGAACTAAATATGTCGCACCTAGATCTAAAGAGAGCTAACTCAAAAATTGAGATTTTTTAGTTATTCACACCATCGAATTTCTTATCTCAATACCTACCGACCAATAAAACAAATTTTAAAATATCTCCAGTACTCGACGCTAGATGGCTAAATTCACCAACACGTGTTCAGCTCAAAATAATTAAAAAAATAGGGAAATAAGTACAATAATTTTATTTGTTTATTAAAATCTCCCAACACAATCCTGACAGGTGTATACCCAATGCGATAGCGCGGTCCCAAAATCAACATATTTACGACTTGAAACTATAAAAAGATATGAAAAAACTAATAGTACTTATAATAAAAAATTCGAAATATTTTAATAAACTTCTATACTAAGCTCCTCACACACAATATTTAAAATATAAAATGAAACATATAGCCTACCCTAATCTACACTATAACATAAAATAATCCAATTTTCAGCCCAAAAAATGAGTGAAATACAAGATTCCTTCAATTTCTTTCTTCTAGCTGCATAAATAGCATAAATACATTTATAGAAAAATACTTCTGCAGTAAACAGGGAAATCACTTATTCGCCGTTATAGTTAATACGACCTAACGAACCACAAACCAATGACTGAGATATCAATCCTTATAATCTCTAATCCAACAATATAAAGGTAAAAGGGTGATCGATATTAATATTCCTGCTGTTGATCCCATCCCAGGTTCATTACGATATTTTCGCCTTCCCATTGACCATCGATCAGTTAATTAGATTTAATGGTAAACACATTACATTCACATTACACAGCCATTCTAATTTAGACACCTCTGTATTTTATGTACTAATATCATTTCGATATTTTTGCAGCATATAAGTCCAAAGATCTGTTCTCATTTTAAGACAAAACGAGCATTGATTACTGTGTGTGGGTAGGTACTCGTGTGTATCAAATTAATATTATAAAGAGTTACAATTGTTTGTTAGTAAATGAAGTTAGTAAAGACTCGATGCCTATCGAAAATTCTTGCGCTAATAGATCGCTACACTATCGTTGAGGATCCTAAGGCTACTGTCTCTCTTTTATTCTAATATCTTATTAAATGCACGGTGTCTAGAGATTAACTACAGTTTTGTATAATTTTTTGTGTCTATGTTTTTGAGTGTAGGTATGGCACTCGTGGGCTGCAGCTGAAAATCAGCGTCAGGTGGTTTACCTTGTGTTGCCATCTGGCATTATGCTGAGCTGAGGCCCTTTGGCATTGTTGGTTTTCATTATTTATTTTGTTTAATTTTAAGGTGTTTCTGTTTTTTATAATGCCAATAAACAAAATTTTCTTTCTTTTTTCTTTTTTTACAGTAGCGAAATAGTGGAAATAATAGCATTTACTGTTTTACCATTCTTCCATCCCACAACCAGCCTTTATCAAACCTGTGAGGTATTGACGGTGAGGCAGCTTTTGATACTACAAACAGTCCTCAGAATGCATAGTTCCTTAAAGTATAACCCCTTAGAATTTCTACAGAAGCGCAGAAAATATACAGTTAGTGTGTCTAGAGCGTGCCGCACTAAAGGAGATGCCAAGCCGCCATAGTGATTCAGGCCCTGAGTGCCCACAAGTAACATCAAATGCATTGGGACTTCTATAAACAAAAGGACAAATAAATAAAGTACAATATGTGTAAATGTCAAATCAATGTTTTGCAACAAATCTTTATTTTTTCCCGGATTTTAAATTGGCAACCTAGCAAATGTCTGTTTATTTCGTTGTATCGTTTCAATATTTATTATTTATTAAAAATTGATAATGACTTGTATCGCGTCGTGAATAGAAGAGTTAATTACGTAAAATTTTTTTTTTTTTTTACTAAATTAAATTTCTTGGGCATCGCAAGGCCTAAAATCGGCATTCCCCTTTGCTCAGAGATTCTTCCCTCTTCTTGGCGCCCATCTTTACAACAAGATTAATCTAATCCTCAACACCTATCCCCTTACCAAACACAAATGCTTGCATTTATTTGAAAAACTGCGCTCTCGCCGTTATCAGAATACCATTCATGTTACCTCTCATAAAATTGAAGTTTTCAGCAAAGGCTAGGTATGGCCCCAAAAATATATAATAGAATACCAGCAGCTATTAGAAATAAAGAGTGTCTGAGATCCTTTAAGAGGTCTCTGTTTAAATTTCTATTAGATAGATGTTACTACTCCATCACTGAGTTTACTACTGAGGAAGACTACAGAAGATGGGGTTTCTTGTCCGTTCTTCTCCATAAGAATCTACCTTTCCGAATGGACAGTAGAGTCACTTTATTAATGTAACATTATTATTTTACTGAACTGTAAACGATGACGTTCAAAAGTGCCGTTTAATGACCTAATAGAAATAAACGTTTTGACTTTGACTTTGGCTTTGATAAACAGAGGTATGTCAATCCCGACTTGCTAATTAAGCATTTTTTATTTTATTTATTGATTAAGCATGAATGTGTTTATTTGTCTAAGATTGTAATGACCTGTTTACCGTTGCTTGTTTATGTCAATTTTGTACGCCATATATTGGCAAAATATAGCGCATATATATTAGACTATGTACCATCTGTAACCATACCTATGTTTAACAAAATAAATTCTTGATTGATTGATTGAACTGTTACAAATTGGCTCATTGACCTAGACTATGCTACTACCGAAAAGTTACTTACTACTTGTCCAGAAATAACTAATTTATTACGTTACACAATATACACTGCACGACACTTCACAACACTCCTACATCTTACACAACACAACACTTATCATATCTTTCAAAATCGTTAAGCTGTAAAATAAATATATATTTTTTTACATTACTTAATTATGGTCTAACTTTTTCAGTACTGATGTATCTCAGTTATTCCTTATCTAAGTAAGAATCCGTTATGTTAATTGAAAGAGCACTGATTTCCAAGAAACAGGTTTTTACCTAGTTTGCAAATCAGGAGTTCATTTAGGTTAGAAGCCTCTTATATGTTATGTTTTTAGTGTTGAAACAGTAGTAGGCTAAGTTCTGATTTTGTTCAATAAACGTACCTATTATTATTTAACTCACAGCCAGCCGTTATTCCTACCTACTCAACATTAGTTCCATCATCGTCAGTCAACGGTGACCAAGAAATCACTGTTGGTTGTATCAATGTCGAACACTTCATAAGTAGCATCGCAATTACAATTAAACATGGGCAAACAAAGAGGATATACTGTGAGCATGGTATTTTAATATCATGATGGACTTTCATAGTAAGTTTTATGCCTTTGCCTGCGAACCAAACCAGTAAATAATGTTTATTGCTAGCAGCATGTGCCAGCCAGCCCAGCCTTAAATCTTTTGTTAATCTTAATTCTTTTGTTTAAATTGAATCTTTTCAAGTCGGCGATTTTGAACCTTTCCGTTATTTTACAACTTTGACTTTCACAGAAACGTCTTTTGCGAGTAAAAGCTTATCTCTTAGAAACAATTGTTTGGTTCTAGTTAATGTTTTTGAGGATTAAGGGTGTTAAATAGATAGTTCAAGTTGTAAAGAATTTTTTTTTCCGAGTATTTTGTTGTTGGTAAAATCTGCTAGGGAGTTAGTTCCAGCACCAGTAATAACGTGGCAAGCAATTTTTAAGATATTTATAACTCACAGATAAAATACAGAAATTAATATTTCACTTATAACAACATTTTTTTAAACTAAGGTAAATAAAAGGAGAGAGGCCTATGCTCAACAGTGAGCGAAGTCAGGCTGTGGATGATGATGATGATGAAGGTTTACAATCTCTGTACGTACTTCGATATTCGGACTTTACAATACTGGTAAAGTAGGGCTGAAATATGTACTTAGTATTATAATAAAATCATTATAACATCTTGTGTTCAAAATAATTCAGTTTGTGGGTACTCTCAACTATGAAGTTACGCCACTACGCGAATCTATCTTGCTAGAAGTAAAAAAGCGTGCGTTACTACGGTAACGCACGCTAGTCACAAAGCAGATAAATAACACAGTAGTACTACTTTTGTTTACAGTTATCAGTTTTTATACATAGTTTAATTTCCTAAATTCTGGCTTTTGGAAGTAAAATAATGGACGCACTATAAATTAAACAACACACAAGTCAACTGATTCGATTGGCTATTTAAAATACATTTAACCAATCATATTACAAAATAATATTGCGATAATGATCGCAATGTGACAAATTATAATTTGTCGTTTGAGAGAGGGAGTAATTTCGTGGATTTAAGATTCAACAAAAAATAATTATATCATAAAATAAATATAGGAGGTCTGCAATATACAGGGTGAAACTTTTTTGAAAACATACATTTTACGAAACTGTTGAAAACGAAAGACAAAGAAAAAATAAAAATTTATAATAACTAATCAGGTAAGGAATGCACTGCAAAATATTGACATAAGTACATAAATCTATTCTCACGGTTTACCCTAATTACAAGAATTACTAATCACTCATAAGCTCATTACGTTGAAAGATATTTTTACTCGGTATGTCGATTTCACAAATCACTCTCGTTACCTAAGCCAAGTCAATAACAAAAAATAAAGCAATAAACTACTTTAAAATCCACTTTCCGAGTAGCGCGTTATTTTTCCGAAAACATGGCGGAGACTCCCGAGCATGGACGAACATACCCGAGGTGAGACTCATTAGGGGGTGCGTAAGCGCATAAAACCAGTGCCAAATTTCAAATCGATCTCAGTTACCCGGTGGTCGATATCGGGGACTGTGGCCAAATATTTTAGAAGAAAAAGTGTTTTTTTGCTTTCGAGATTTTTATTATATTTAAGTTGGTTATTTTGATTTCCGAGTTTGACATTTATGCAGTGTATAAACTAAGATTTTTAGTGTTCTGTGTTTGTTTCGTTAATAATGGAGAAATCTGAAATTTACTTTTACGAGGATGTGGTGTTTCAGATGGTAAGTAGCGTACTTCTATCAAATATTTAAATTTTCAACAATAAATTAGGAAAGTAATACATAAGTGTTCATAAATGAAAGTTCTATTAATTATTTAAATTTTTAAATCACTTTTTTTCGCGACCCCACTCGCATTAAAGTCTCTAGTGTCCAATCTAATTTCTGTACCAAAACTCATCAGAATTGATTCGGCCATTTAGACGTTTCCACGTCATCAAAAAAAATTAAGCATAAAATAGAATAGGCATAAAAGCTTATAAGGATAATTGTCAATTGTTTGTATGTATGTCTTCACATGCAAACAAATTATTTTTGCGTTATAAAAACAGACCCAATTTGCCGCCCTCCCGCCTTAAATTACACTCTACTAGTCCATATTCAATGTCAATAAAAATGTATAATAAATTACCTATAGACATAAAACAACAAAATAGAATCAGTATATTTTTTAATAAATTAAAACAATTCTTTGTTAAAAAAAGTTATTTATTATACAGTAGGTAGACGAATCCCTAAGGATTAATCCAATAATACATAAAATGATTAAAAACAGTTACTTAGTAATTAAAATAACAATATTGAATAGGTACATATTTAAATTTAAATAATGGATTTTATCTAAGCGAAATACTAATAAGCAATATTAAATATATCTTTAAATCTAAATAATAAATTCTTCATAAACCCCATATATCAATTACATAAATAATTAAATAGTTAACATGTATTAATAGTAATTCAAATTTATGTAATGGGATATAAAATAATTCAAAATAAAGTAAATTTTCCAATTTACTAAATTGGAAAATTAATATTAAAGCGCTCTCTACTTATTTAAAAATTTGCTGTGCCCGACAGGGTCCATAATTGTTTCCGATTATTTTCAATTCACCACCTGTATGTATACAGTCTGGATTGCAAAAAAGATATATTAGAGATTTAAGATTAGGATAGTGAGATTTATCTTTTTATTTCTTTTTGTTGTTCATTATTCTTATTCAATTATTTTTGTTTTCTTACATTTCGGTTATATATTACTAAACACAAACATCACAACAACTTAGCTGATTAAAGTCACGTAACTATAAACATTTAGTGGGTTCTTGGACAAGTTAGAGATCTGTTAAATTTGTGATACGAGTTTGAAAATTAATTGTAACCACCACCATTTTGTTTGAGGAATAAATATGGCGATTTGACAACCTTTGCATAGAAAAAATCCAAATGTTCATGTTTAATTTCCAGAAAATATTTTATAAATCCGGCCCTAAATAAACTACTCTTACGTCTGTTACCATCATTACTTTAAATAAATTTGATTTTATCAACAAACACTTACCTACAGTTATCTAAACTTATACATTAATGTGTTTCACTCCATACGTCAAATAACTTCTATCCACCTGTATAAACTTTTTTTTAATCAGACCATTTTTGTTTCCAACAGGAGTTGAACTTGCAATCAGTTCGGCGGGACCTGGTCGGTCTGCTGGAAGAGTACAAGTTTCCTGATTGCTTAAATTGCAACCGTGTCAAATGTGAGTGTTCAAAGGAGGCCTCACCCAAAAGCGCTATTGTGTCCGTAGTCAGCAGCGACAGCGCTTACCCCAACTCCAACGAAATCTACAATGCTGCTCCACCAGCAGACACGCTCCCAACTCCACGCTGGCCCGAGAACAAAACCAGCAATAAACCTACAAAAGCAGATGCGGAGAAAGCCTCGCAAACCGCACTCAACAACTGGGTAAGGGCTTCTATACCCGACGTCCAATCAACTTCGGGGGTTAGGTTCCCCGTACCGGCTAAATTGCTGGATAGTATCAATTATTCATGGCCCCCGTTCCCGAAGTCGATATGGAGTGACGAAACGCTGAAGGAGACGATTGCGAGGGAGCGCATCCTTGCTAACGAAGCGGAGGGAGATGGCAATAGTTCTGTCGAGGATTTCTTCAAGTGCTTTGGGAGGAATGAAGCAATTCCTTAGCCCGCATTCACATGTTGATGCTGAAAGTGGATTACGGACTTTTGATAGAAACAACGCAATGTACTTGCCTTTGTTTCTATCAAAAGTGGCCTTTTAGTGGGTACGTAATGTATCGTTAAAGTGTTGCGAATTATAGTTTTAAGGTGTAATGGTGATTGGGAAATTTAACTTTGTCCATGATTGTGTACTTCTTTTTATCGTTTTGCAATGTATTTAAGTTAGATTGATAGATTTATTTTACCTAACTCGTGAGTCCTGAAAACGATTTGAAAATAAAATGAAACAACTGTTCAAAATCTTACACGAATTAATCAGTCAAAAATCAAATGTGTAAAAAAAAATTATAATGTTTAATGAAACAAGATGGCTAACTAATGATCGATTTTTGGTGTAATAACATTTTTTATTTCATTTTCTGCCCACTTTTAAAATAACAGTTCAATTTAGATCTAAAATATTGTCATGATGTTCTAAAATATTTATTAGAATTATATCATTCATTTGAAATAATTGTGTGAGGATGGTACTATAAGGTGTTTTCAACATGTCGGTGTGAACTAGCCTTGAGTTAGCTTTAACGTGATAGTTCCTGAGTCCCTGTCTAGATGGCGGTGCTATTAATTTTAGAATGTTTAATTCATTGGTCAAAAGTACAAAAAAAAAACAAAACGAGTGTAAAATGTATAGAATCTTCTATATTTTAAAAAATATTCTTGTTATAAAATTGTAAACTTAGTTATTACTGTCATTTTTTTTTTACTAGAATTATATCATTCATTTGAAATAATTGTGTGAGGATGGTACTATAAGGTGTTTTTAACATGTCGATGTGAACTAGCCTTAAGTTAGCTTTAACGTGATAGTTTCTGAGTCCCTGCCTAGATGGCGGTGCTATTAATTTTAAAATGTTTAATTCATTGGTCAAAAAGTACAAAAAAAAACAAAACGCGTGTAAAATGTATAGAATCATCTATATTATAAAAAAAATATTCTAGTTATAAAATGTAAACTTAATTATTACTGACATTTTTTTATAAATTTAATCATGTTGGTAAGAAACAATGAAAACAAAATGTAACATGATTGTAACATTTTGTTTTCATATGTTTCTCTTTTGGATTTTACTTACTGATGTAAGTAAAATCCAAAAAACACAAAAAATATAATTTTACTTTTGTAATATGTTAAAAGCAAAAAAAAATATAAAAATGTAAACTTACTCATAATGTAAGTATAAGTTAAAAAAAATGTTTTAGCAGTAACTTCGATTTTTTATACATCTGAAGATATCTTCAATATTGTGTCCATAAGATAATTTGTAATGGTCGACTTTTTTAAATTAGGTTATTTTAATTTGTGTAACTTTCAAATGAATTGCATGAGTGTGAGCCAAAATATACTGGCCAATAAAGTTACAGATTAAAGAGAATAATCAAATAACAATTTTTTTTTTCATTACCCGAGCACCCAAACATACATCCCAAACTCAAGTTAATTCAATACTGACACCGAGTATTATTACCCCTAAATCTGGTACTTCACTAGGCTTATTTATATACACACTGAAATTTTAATGATTGTTTTCCTGCGGCAGAACTATTAGCCATAAGTAGTGCTATCAAAACTTATTTTTTATTTATTTTTCAAATAAGTAATGAATAAAAGTATTCATAAACTCGAAAGCGTGAGAAGCAATAGTAACTCACTGGACGTGACGTAGGTTCAACTGGCAGAGCGGCGCGATGAAAAGCGATTCATATAATTATGTTCAGAGCAAAATAAGCTCGCACACGTAGTATTTTTTTTTGTTTATCACAATTGTTATGCTGCCATTTCCTGATTTTAATTTTATTATTTTTCATAAATCGATTATATTACCAAGACAAACTTATTTCGCTGCGGGAAAACAACTATTAAAAATTCAGCTTGTATATTCACCTATGTGTTTTCGCCTGATTTGTTCGATAAAATTATAAATCTTATGATTTCCGAAATACGTTTAGTTTTATACTGCTCAAATGACGACAATTACATCAAGTGAAGTGGCAGCATTGGATAACCAGTTCTAGCTATCAATAACAAGAATTTGTTATATTTAACTTCTTGTAAATCGCGCTGGAAATACTCACAAATTAACCTTAGTACTCGCAATTGATATTTTTTATAATCGTCATTAATAAAGGGTACATTATTATCAAGACCCGGATAACACCTACATATGATGCATATTTCCATAAAATATCCAAAATTAGTGGGTACTTTCCAAACTCAGACAGAGTTCATTCAGAAACCGGTATGAAATCATTTTAGACAGAGCTAGCGGTTTCACGCGGCTGCCACGTCCCACATTGACAATTACATTAATTACTTATTGTAATAAATTAATCGTTTCACTTATTACAATCATAGTTAACTAATCACGGCTTTCGAAGTGAGGTGATTCGAGCAAACAGGTATGTTAATCATGTTTTTGAATTTAAGGTTGAAAAAGTTTGGGATTTTTTTGTTCATAACTGTGTGTGTGCAGTAAAGTTTATTGTTGGTGTAAAAGTGGAGACTTCTGTTCTTCGACGAAAATTAGTGGTGAGATTGTGTAGCTAAATATGTAGATGAGGAGATAAATATACTCCTGTCTTAATGTAGGTACTGGCGACCCGCCTCGGTTTCGCGCGAGTTGCATTTATGTGTAAGATCCCGATGGGCATTAATTTTTCCGACATCTTTAACAATCTGCGTCATATTTCATCAGCCAATTTACCCAAAGCATTAGTTAATTTTCTACCTAAACTTTCCTATTGAATCAATACGTCCATTGGTAAAAATTGTATGAAAATCCGTGCATTCGTTTTTGAGTTTATTGCGTTCAGGCGCGGCGAGAGACTATGTTTATTTGTATAAATAGAGGTAACCCAAACTTATATAGGTACAGAAGTAAAATTGAGTATCTGTAAGTACTTAATTCAATAGCAAAAAATCTTATACTTATAGAAGGTATTCACTATAACAGTGACGGAAGCAAAACCGCGAGGAATAGGTGTTATTAACTTATTATACGAAGCAAGAAACAATAATAACCGAGGTCTAGGCAGGTATTTGTTTTTCAAATCGATGGAGATAATTAGTCATAGTCATCCTCGCGATAAAAAAACCACGCGTGGGTATTTAACAGCTGCTATGTTACACGAATAGTGCTGTATCATTCCAAATCATTCACTTGTTCATCCTTACTTATTTATTTATTTTGCTTATATACTTTCACGCCAAGACTATTGAACCGATTTAAATGAAATTTGGTACCTACACAGATAGTCTAGAGCCTGAGAAAGGACATAGGCTACTTTTTAATACGACAAGAGACAAATTATAAGAACTATTGCGATGTAACATTTACGGAGTCATTACAAAATGTGAAACTGAAGTTAACGCGAAACACCGCGCCGTACACATTGAGCGCTGTGCAGCCGCGCGGGGAGGGGGAGGGGAGGGCGGAGCGTATGTACTTATATACTTAAATAATTTAATAAGCTCTTTGCAGTAAAAACTGCAAAGTATTTAGATATACGTATGTGTCTTATTTGTAAAATAATTAGAATAAATAATTAAAAATCCTACCCAAAGACACTATTCCACGCGGATGAAGTCGAGGACACAGCTAGTACTTTCTAATGAGAGGACTTAAGTAGGAAAAGAAGACAGAAATACGGTATGTTTACTTGGCACGGATAGAATACACAGATACATACAATGTAGGAATAATAATAACGAGACTTACTAACAGTGCGTGATCCAGTTGGGTGACATTGTGTCTGCGATAAGGATTGTCAAACTTCCAAAATATTAGGAACTAGCGGATATCACGCGGTTTCACCCGCGTAGTTCCCACATCTAACGGACGAATTGTGGTGAAATTTGCTACTCATAATATAAACTTCAGAGACCCAAACACGGACGATTAACGTAAACAAATAAATTTTGAGTATGGGGTCAATTTAGAAGGAAAAAATTAAAGATGAAGTTTTTCACACTGTGCCATGCAATATATAGACCAAAATTCATTTTAGCTCTTTGGGTATGCTTGTTTTTATATACATGTATATATATGGGTATATTAAACACTAGCGGACGTCACGCGGTTGCACCCGCGTAGTTCCCGTTCCCGTGGGAGTACGGGGAAAAATATAGCATATTACTCGCTGAAAATGTAGCTATCCATTGCTGAAAGAATTTTTCAAATCGGTCCAGTAGTTTTTAAGTTTATTCGTTGCATACAAAAATACAAATCTTTCCTCTTTATAATTATTAGTACAGATGAGCATTGAGCACGAGATATTTCGGTAGCCCTATGTCAATCTCATACATTGACAATCGTTATCTCTGGATCCAATTTTACTTTATCTTAGTGCCTTAGGTCGTGTAAAAATACTTATTAATAATAATAATAATTAACTTCAGAACAAAATACATATAAAATTATTAGTAAGACTTAAAAACTATGTTAGTGCCTCAAACACAGACAGGGGTTAGTTATTAGACAGGTTCAATTAATAAAATAAGGATTATGAATTTGAATAAGTTAATAATAAGATTTGCAAAGGTGCTTGCAGACTTATTAAATTTGATATTTTGATTAGTAAATTAGTTTGTCTATCTGATTATTATTTGAATGTAATAATAAATTGCGATCTTAACAGTTCAAAGATTATTTAAATAATTTGCAGTTAATACTGTTGTCGAAGTTTTTTTTTCATTGTTTTATTGCTAAGGATTGATTGAATGTTTCAAAACAGACAGGTAAAAAGGTTATTGATACAAGACAATAATATAATTATACCAATTGAAAATGGTTATTCATATGGGGAAATGAATACATAAACTCCATTTGCTTTTAAAATCCTTAAACCAGTTTTTTAATCAAAACTTACTGCTGTTCTCGTTCAAATTACAAAGTCATTCAAGTAATAGTTTTGCAATAATTTTAACCTGCGTCAGTTTAATATAACGGACGGATGCGACAAATTTGTCAAAACTGACATAAACGATTCAATTTCGCAACGGAGTGCCATTTCTATTAATATTCAAGCAAGGTTTGCATTCGCATCTTAGTCGCAATCTGTCGAATGTATGTGGTGTTGAACGTAGGAAATTAACCTAGAAAACTGTCAGATTGTCGCTTGTCACCTGTCTCCGGTGGGTTTTATAAAATAGGCTCCTGGAGGTCTTCCAGTCTACAGAGAATGGTTTATCTACTTACCTAGGTAAACGTCATCGTCGACGCTTACGATCAGAGGGACTAATCTTATCATTTTCAAATAAGGTACCCGTTCGCATCTCATACGAAGTATGTCAAAAATGTATGGAAATTAACGTTTTTTTTTGACAAATAGCGAATGAGATGCGAATCCGATCGTTGCTTAAAAATATTAGAATTAACCCTCAGGAGAGATATTGTCAAACAAGACTATAAGAAAATTGTCATTTCTTCGATAGGTCACCGTACCTATTTAGTTATACATACTACCGCTTGATATGTTATTATCTGGAATTATTCAGACATTAGTTATCTATCAAAGGAACGATTTATGCAAAAATGAATTCTTTAAAGATAAATATGAAATAAAATCAGCTGCTCCGTGTTCGGTAAATATTGTTAAGATTATGTAAACAAAAACTGTTCTCAGAACCTTTTTTTATGAGTTAAAAGAAAACTGCTTGTATAGGGGCTCCTTATGGATTAGGAATTACAACAAAAACATTTTAAAACAATGGTACATTCCTTTCGTCACGATCCCAATAAACTTAATCTTTACTAAGAACAGTCGAAATCCTTCCAATTGTTAGTTTTCTAGAGCATTACAAAGGGGTCATACTTTAGCAAAGTTATAAACGAAATTTATGGTTCGGCCTTTAATTTCGCAAACTTACTTGCTACACGATTTTCAACTTTAGCACTCAGCAATAAAGAATGTAAGTGCTCGAAAAAAAACCGTCGGTTTTATGATAGTACCTGAAATATTTTCAGAATGGGTACAATAGATCATACCGATAATTTTTATTGTTAAACTTTCATTTTGTTTATTTGCTTACAAAATGTAATTGTATTTTGTTTGAAACAAATCATTTTTATTGTGGACCGTTTGCTGTTTTATTTTGTAAGATCTTAATAGTTTCGTAAAAGAAAAATAAACCTTTTGATGTTCGTCACTGAATAGCCCATCGGACTGTATTTTATTTGAGTAGTGCCGTCAATGTTTGTGTGGTCGGCTAATAGTTATTTGCAATCACATAATTGTTTTTTGTTATATCGTTTTTCCCGTTCCCGTATAGCCTATTTATATATATTCCTCATAAATGTGGCTATCGCTTACCAAAAGAATTTTAGAAAAACGACTGGTAGTTCCAGAGATTAGCGCGTTCACACAAACAAACAAACTTTTCAGCTTTATTTAATTGTATCTCCTATGGACTCACCAGTTATGAAAAAAAAAAACTTACCTAGACAAAATACGATTTTTTTTTAAACGCTAATTATTTAGGTACGTTTTAAACGTTATTTTTGAAACTTGCAGTACCAAATTATGTAAAAAATAAATACCGAGATAATTACACAGGGTTAAAATACTACCTGTTCTAGCCCGCGCTAAGTATCTGTTCCTCATAGAACATTTTGATAACAGTGGTATTCAAATTCCAGTAAATTATGACGTGAATACACGACAAAACAAATCAAAATCATTACAAGTGCCACGCAAAAATAACTAACGGCAGGCGTCCCTACCGCTTCTTTCATAATACCCAATTTACTAAATCAAATACCTGTAGACATTAGATACTCAATGAATAGTAAAAACATAAAGCGCAAGCTGAAATAACATTACATGAACTCGATTAAAACTTAACAGTTAATAGCGCGTTGATCAAATCTCAGGCCATGGCATGCTAGGACAGACCCCAGAGGTACACTTGGGTGCTTTGTTTAAGTGAATGAAGAAAAAAAACAAATTTTTTTTTTTGCATTTTGTTTATTATTTAAAAACAAAAACGTTTTTTCCTTTCTTTTCTTTCCCGTATAGCCTTCTTCATGAATGTGGCTATCATTTACAAAAATATGTTTTCAAATCCGACTGGAAGTTCCAAAGTTTAGCGCGTTTAAACAAACAAAGAAACTCTACAGCTTTGTTATATTAGTTTAGTTAGAAACTACAGATTAGTCTTATTGGGCTTTGATTTTGAAATAGGTACCTATGTAACCTTTGACCAATTTGAGCGTGGTTTCTTGCTAACTTATTCTTGTAACTAGTCAATTAAATACGTTACGTATTTGATTGACTAGTTATAAGAAAAAGTTATTGGGTCTCTAAATAAATCTTTCAGGGTCGTTCTGCAAAACCCGGAGAGACCCTTGTCGTATTCTAATTAAGATAATCCTGTGAAAATTCTGGCCTACCCTACATATCAAGAATATTTGATACGATAAGTAGGTTCATAAAAATGAAGTTTATTTTAAACTTTTGTAATTGGCACTTGCCTGCCTGGACTTTTGAGTTAGGCCTTTGTCCGTAGACTTTTGGCTAACACACCTATTCATTATGACCATAACAATGCTACTGTTATTTCAAAACCCCTGCCACAAACACCCACTACGATGTAACTAACACCATGTATCAACATTTTACAGCACGATGATGGGCCACTTCTCCCTGATGCCAAACGACAACAGCATCCACTCGCTGCTGGAGCCACCTTCTCCAGCATACACCGCCATCACCATCCGGAGAGCCTTCGTCGTGTGGCTGCACAGCGGCCAGCAGAACGACTTCCGACAAGTCTGCAACTACTTCCACCGCCTCGAGGCTCTGGTAAGCTCAACATCGTAGCAGCTCAACGTTATAGCAGATCATCGTCACAGGAGACATATCAGAGACAGAGCTCACCTTCAAGACATACATAGATATGTACCTAGTAGAGGGGTGCCAAAAAACTGGCCAAGTGCGAGTCGTACTCGCATGCAAAGGGTTCCGAACGAATTTAATTTTTGTAACATGTTATTTGAGTACTATATATATATCTTATAGGTTTTCTAATCTATAGGTAAAACACTATTATCTGTTTTTTTTTTTAATTTTAGGACCTGTAGTTTCGGAGAAAAGAGAGGGAACGATCGTTTTCGTCCAATTTGTGGAATAACTTTAAAACCATTTACTTTAAAATTCTGAAAACAATATAGTCAAAACCCTCACAATAAGCCCTTTAATTTGATATATCACATGATATAGTATGAGAACCCCGAGTGATCCTATAAAGGTTCCGTTTATTACGTTATAAATTCGGAACCCTAAAAATAGCTCAATTTTAATAGAAAACTGAATAATGTGGTAAAGGGAGCCGCAGATATTTGCCCTGCAGTGGAACAATGTAGACCACATAGCTTATGCATAACAACGGATACAGAAAAAAGTTACGGAGAGGACAATCGATGTTTAGAAGTTGGTGTCTAAACGTGTCTGAGAAATAGTCCAGCTTTTTAATACTTGAATATATAGTAGTTATTCTTATTAGAAACTAACCATTTTGTTTTTAAAAATTCAAGGAAGCGACGTTAACCGTCGAGCAGCGCGCGACGAGCCGCATACACGAGTTCAACCTCCACACAAACTATCCACCGACGTCGAACTTCCTCATTGAGTACTTCCCCAGGCTGTACCAACAGAACAGGAACAACAAAGTGAACATCAAGGAAGTACAGGCGGTCGCCCTAGAGGACTGTGTTTTCAACCTCGAAGGTTACCACGACATGAAGATACGAAGAGGTGCGACAACCAAAGATATCATCATAGCCAGCCAAATGATCAGGTTCTATTGCAAATCACATTCGAAATCCTTAAGAGTTTTGCTCGCAGAATTTCAAGATTTTGCCAAAAAAACTAAAACTACAAACTCTGTCGATAACATCACAATGTATATCAAGAAGAAATACTTGAAAGATGAATTAGTGACTTGGATTAACATGCCGAAAAGTTTTAGCTTTCTCGACTCGGATGACGACAAAGATTCTGGTGTGGACAATAAAGATTTGGAAGAAACTGGAGGTCCTACTTTAACTATAAATCTCACCATGAACGCTAATAAGAATGCCAACCAAATAAAAATATTGATAAACGAGTCTAGGAGGAAGGAACTGTTCAGCATGATACCTAATTGTAAAGATGTAAATGCAAAGTTGACAGAAAAACAAAAAGAAAAACCTGCGAATGGGTTTTACGATTTTGTTCATAAAATGTAGTTGTGTTACTCTAAGAAGACATAGATGGCGCTGATGCCAATATCGCATACTCAATGCAATTTATAAACTTTTTTAATTTTCTATGAATTTACTATGGTATATTTTGTAATCATTTAATTAGGAAATAAGAATCTTACTGTATAAGTGTATTTTGATATCTACCTTTTTGTTTACTTGTGACTTCGCAAGATGTTTTCTTTTGTGATACGGACATTGAATTGATTATTCCAACAATTATTTACTCGTGTTTTATTTCAAGTTTCTTTAAGAAAAAAGATTTATTTAAATATATATTTACAAATGTTTTAATGAATACTTTACTAACTATATTGTACACTATAAATAAAAATAAAAACTAACTAAATTAACCCTAAAATATGGCGTCAAAAAATTCACCCGCATCGCTGTCGGCTGGAAGTGAACCCAAAAGACTGGCGGCATTCTCACGCTGTATGGCAATGCTTATTCTTTGACCAAGGCAATAGATAGCCCTTGGGTCGAAAATTTAAGAAAAATACATACTCCCAAATCGTATTATGATACGTTCTTACTCTTTGTAGTATAGTAGTGTCATTCTAGCCGTGGTGGACTTATGGCCGTCAGTCAATGAGGCCCCTAGTTTAACAAGTTGATGTAATTTTACAAGCTTTTTATTCAGTTCACATTTATACGTATTAGTGTATAACCCAAGCAGCACACATAGCTGTATAGTCGCTGGACAACAGACATTTTGAAAATTCGAGGCTGTTATGCTTGCTGTACAAGGGCTGTATATCCGGCTACACAGCTCTTATAACTCTAAATTTGGCCCCAAATTAACCAGCCTTGAGGATTATAGTAGCTTGTTAACAGCTGTCCAGTCGCATTATAAGAGCTGTACACGGGCTGTACAATGGCTTATACAGCTGTCAATAGGCCACTATCCATTTCCTTAAGTTCTCTTAAACAGCCAAGAGCTGGTTTGTAGCTTAGTAACGCCTATTGTTAATTCCACAAAGAAATAGCAACAAAAACGATGTTTACAGTGCAAGTTGTGTTACGTCATGGCGGTCTAACTATAATCTGTGGACAAATACAATAATTTCTAATTGATTCACGTTAATTTATATCTCTATTGGTAAATTGTACTGCGGGTGCCACTTTACTGTTAATTTATGTAGGTGAAATTATTAAATATTAGGTACACGCGCCAAATAATATAGTTTTACTAAAACTATTATACAAAATAAATATGGTTTACGAATCATTCATGGATGTTTACTCATTCTTTTCCATTTAATAAGCATTAATGTCTATTTGCAACAATTAAATCATGTGTTTTTACTTTAATAGCTCTCAAATATCATGAAAATTTAACAGATATAAGTGGTTTTTTCATGTGTTGTTGTTATTTACTTTAAAATGGCGTTAATTTGTTATCCAGCAATTATTCTAACTAAATTCCCTTGTAGGTACCTCTCTTGTCTGCACAAGAACCATATTTAAGTCTATTAATCAGCTGAACGCACTATCTGTACAATGGTGTTCAATTATTCCAACGACTTCTAATAGTCAAAGTCAAATTCAAAGTCAAAGTCAAAACGTTTATTTCAATTAGGCCATTAAACGGCACTTTTGAACGTCATCGTTTACAGTTCAGTAATAATAATAGAATTACATTAATAAAGTGACTCTACTGTCCATTCGGAAAGGTAGATTCTTATGGAGAAGAACGGACAAGAAACTCCATAGTTACTCTTTTCAAAAATGATTTTACAAAATTTGGTATACAAAAATTAATTTAATATTATGTGAGGACGATGCACCCAGAGTATGCTACTTATAAGAACAAAGTATCACCAGCAGAGGTAAACTTATTCATTTTCTAAAGAAATTTAGGTAAATGGTTCTCACATATTTACAAACATTGGAACCATTAATTAAACAGTGTGTGAGTCAACAGAAAAATAGAAACACAAAAAAAGGAACAGTATATCTATAAAGTTAATACATAAATCAACCAGTTGGATTTTGTCTACACCCTTGATTGTCCTATGGAGCAGCAATAACATAATAGCACTACTAACATTTTTACTCTTCAATAATTCTAGAGGCTGTACAATAGAAGCTAATATTTACACGATAAGCGTAGTAAGGCAGTTAAAGTGGAGGAAGGTTACACTAATTTACAGCTCATGCAGTCTTAAAAATGCATTATAATAGAATTAGTGTACACCATGAAAAAGCAAATCGTCAAATTTGATTCTCTAATACAGCTCACAGCTTAGAAGAGGTGTGACTTTATCGCATGATGCAGCCGTTCACAAGGTTTTCAGCTAGAAGCATTTACGTAGCCTAAGGCTGGACGATAGTTCTTTCAAGTTCTACTAGAATGCATTTTGTTGTGGTCAGCTGTGCTGTTTAACAGTGTAGAGATCACCCCTCATAGGCACACCATTTATGCCCGGAGGCATAATTAGTTTGGTTTACTTGTTAATGCTTGAGTTTGTCTATTTCTGATGGCTTAATGGAGTGTGCTAGCTGCCAAGTGTCAATTAATTTCATTTAATTTGATTTACAGTTTGAATATTTTATTTTCTGTGTCATGTATTGTAAAATACTTTGCATACTATTGTATAAATTCAAGTTTTTGAAAGCTTAACAGACAGATGTGTTGCTGGGGAGTTTGTTGCGCCACTTGTTCTTCCCAGCTACAACACTAGGAAGTGGTGACGGGCGGGCGTTTTGGGGGACTGTCTTTATGTAGAACTTTGACGTTCAAAAAGTGCTGGCACTCAGCCTAATTTGAATAAATGACTTTTTGAATTTTGAATAGAGTCTCAAGAGTCGTCTAATCCGTTAGTACAGCTACATAACAGGCTTTAATTGTAATATAGCTTGTTTCTGGATGTAATTTCCGCCAATGTGCTGCCTGGGAAGTTTGTTTAGTTAAAATCTTGCAAGTGAAATTTAAATTCGACTTATAAACATAAACGTTCTTCTCAGTTAAACGTAGGTACGTTATTATCACACTATCACATCACATCACACTATATAATCATCACATCACACTATCACACTAATTTATAAAGGCGAAAGTTTGTGAGTGTGTATGTTTGTTACTTTTTCACGCGCAAACGGCTGGACGGATCTTGATGAAATTTGGCACAGAGGTAGATTATGGTCTGGAATAACACATAGGATACTTTTCATCCCGGGAGTATGTTCCCTTGGGATAATTTTCGACATTCACGCTGGCGATGCCGCGGGTGGCAGCTAGTTTTAACGAATATTTAATTTTATGGTCTTCCTTTTATTTTAGACTAGCAAACGTCACGCGGTTTCACCTGCGTAGTACAGGAATAAAATATAGCTTACATTTTATATTTTTCAAATCGGTCGAGTAGTTTTAAAGTTTTTTTGTTACATATAAAAATACAAATCAATCCTCTTTATAATATTAGTATAGATTAGTATTGATAATATGTGACTAAGATGAAATAAATGTATACGATTGAGCCTTTCCATCGGTGCAGTATAATTACAGGTTTTTTTAGACAGGCGATTATTTAAAATTCTTTGAATGCAGTGTCTTTTATTTTCTAAATAAGAATGCCGTCTTCATTTTGTAGATTTTTACTTTTGACTGTAATAAAATTCAAGAGTGTGGATTTTATTATATTTTTATATTATTTTCTTTGTCTCAACAGTAGTTATCTCAATTCACCAACTGGCAACACCTACCACTAATCTCTGGCCAACCACCAAACACACATTTATTATCTCTGGCAAGCAGTCTAGCGGCGACCTCGAAGCGGCGCGCGCGCACGCTCTTTTAACAAACGTCAGAATTATAATCTGTTTCAAAATGGACGACGCAATGTCAACACCAGTGAACACGATAAGCAGAGAGAACTTAACGATATTAATAGCCAATAATATGTTGAATAATTCAATTGAATTCATTTCGGACTGTGAAACGGTAAGTTTATTTTAAAATGTCTTATTATATGTGGTGTTTTGTTGTGTCTACAAATTTTGAATAACGGCCTTGTCTGTCAAAGTTTTGTTATTGAATTTTAAGTTGATAAGTATAGTGAAGTTTTTTTTGCGTTATTTATCCGTCGGTTTTGGTTTAAGATTAATTAGGTCAATGCGATAAAATAAGTTCCGTATTCGGCTTCCGTATTAATAATTAACAGATTTGTTATTACCTACATATTTCATTCTGAAGAATTTGCATTTAGTTCAATTTGTCTAGCCAGCGGCTTCGTCCGCGGTCCAATATATCGTAAAATATTCTACGTCAACGTATTTAATACCGGGATTATATCTTCTATCTGTGTTCTTTCTTCCAAATCTCGTCAGGCCTTTGCGAAACTGTGATTGATTTTTAGGGTTCCGTACCCAAAGGGTCAAACGGGACCCTATTACTAAGACCCTTCTGTCTGTCCGTCTGTCACCAGGCTGTATCTCATTAACCGTGATAGTTAGACAGTTGAAATTTTCACAGATGATGTATTTCTGTTGCCGCTATAACTGAAGTACTAAAAAAAACAGAATAAAATAAATATTTAAGGGAGCTCCCATACAACAAACGTGATTTTTTTGCTCGTTTTTACTTAATATTGATAACGGCAACAGATATACGCTTGAAATATTCACAGAATATTTAGTTATAAATTTAATTTAAATATAAATACCCATACAACGAACGTGATTTTATGCCGTTTTTATAGATAATGGTACGGAACCCTTCGTGCGCGAGTCCGACTCGCACTTGGCCGGTTTTTTCAAACATCTAAGCATAAAGACTGACACATTTATAATACATATGTTGACTGACACATTTATAAGACATAATTCCCATTTTTCTTACATACGGTAAAAAATTGTTATGAAAAAAATGTTGATATAACAAAATTAGACTCTGTGGTCAATTCACTTTCCTACACTACGAATCAGTTAAACTTATTTCTACTAAATTAACCAATACTGTCTAGTTTTGTACATTGTTGCCAACATGGCTAAAAATAAATCTACCTGAGAGTTTTTACACGAGGGATCAGGTAGCTACCATAACGGGAAGCGGTCACTTCGACACAGTATTACTGGAACTCCGATAACTTTAGAATGATACCTGTTCATTGTACCTGTACCATTGGGGGTGGGATATGTATTGTTGTTAAAACACTTCAGATATGTAGCTGCTTTTTGTTCCTTGAAATTTATTTATGCCATAACATTTCCCATGATTTTTAATTCAAAGTTTTTTTAATTTTAAGTTTTTGTATAGCTTTCTATATGTAACAAGTTGTCTTGTGACAATTGTTCAAGAAATCACAGCAGTTTTATAATGCTTGACAATTTATATTAATATAATATTCTTTCCAAAATCGCGGCATGAGATCGGCAACAACCATTTTTGTTTGTTCGTTCAAGCAATCAATTTAAATTTTGGAAGGCATTTGTTTAAAAAAAACTCAGGTTTTTCCAATTACCTACTCTGTCATTATTTTTTGTATTTTTTTATGGAACAATGCATTCACATGAGGTAGCAAGGGTTTTTTAGGAGGGCAATGTATTGAAAGAATTACCTAATATTATTTGTACTGCAATATAGATAGCCAAACTATCCACCCCATAAAGGATAAACCCATTCAAATAAACAACAAAAAAGGACCCCAAACATCGCATAAACTCCCAATAAACAGGACCCAGAACATTTATCACGATCTAGAACTAACAACACGAATTGTAACGAAAAACTATCTGCTTCCAGATGGAGACTGATTCACCAATAAGAAAGCCGAGCGGACAGCCAATCAGCAAAAAGCTCTTTCATTCACCGATGGCCGACAGCCCTAACGAAGCCGCATTCACTTGGACCAGCACCGAACGGAACAGAAAAGCGAAAAAGCGAAAACAAACACTCATCCCCGATAACAGTGAGAGAATCAAAAGAGCGTATGTCAAAGAGTGCGAACAAGACGGATATAGCCCCGAAGTACGAGGAGGAATGAGAAAACGAGTTTTAATCAGCCTTTTTCATAATAAGGAATACTGCATGGATTTTGGCAGTTGAATTTGAAATTAGAACGCTATTCATTGCTTATTTCTCTTTATCGATATTAGATCTATATTACAAGTGGCCAGCAATGTATGTATGAAGGTTGGAAAATTTGTGGGGTAAACCAATATTTTGATAAGGGTCACAGTAATTAATGAAATACCCTAAAGCCATATTTGGCTGTCCGATGTTAATATTATGTTACATAGTTTAAGTTGGCTTATAAATTGAATGCCACACATACAATTTCGCTCATTTTAAGACTGCTGAATTGACTGAAAATGTTATGTTAAAAAGATTCTTAAGAGTATCTGTTTATAATTCAAAAGTATACAGAAAAAAAAAATGTTACTAAAACTGCCAATTATTGTTATTATAATAAAAAAACACAGGCGAACTGAGAACCTCCTCCTTATTGGAAGTCGGTTAAAAAAATTGCATTTACTTATATATAACTAATTTTTTAATTAATTCTATCAGTACTATTTTATTGTGTTCTTCTATATAACTAATTGAAATTAATTTTAAATCCAGTTCAGGTATTATTATTCCCTTCAAATCTTTAGTCAGTCAATTAACTTTGAATTTGTTTAAAAATTATTCATAATAAAACATGTCATTAAGGATTCAAAATAAGGCTGTACCAGTGTTTAGAAAACGTGCTATTAGTTATAAGAATTCTTGTTACAGGTAAGCATAAGATTATATTATTATATAGAATTTTACTTTTATATTAATGAAATATTATGTGCCATATCATCACCTTACTCAGTGTAATATCGAATTTATTAGTTCAATAAAATATTGTGAATTACTTCTGTTTTTTTATTGTCAGCACTTAACTATCATCTTACATTGTCAATCGAGAATCAACTCATTCAAACCATTGCTTAAGATCGCAATCTGTCAAAAATAATGAAAATTAAAGCTTTTTTGCAGCCAACATGCAAAATCGTTGTTTAAAAATTAGTATAATTAGCACTCATATTAGTTAAGTTTGTATCAATACAATTCAACTAGAATTGTCAATTTTGTAAAGGGAAAATTCCGAAGAATAAAAAAAGTTGAAAATTAAGCTAAATTTTTGTACTTACAAGTTTCGCGAAAATCTAAATTTGCCCATATCTTTTTATCTTGATGACTTAGGACACCTAATAGGGACTATATACCTCAGTATCTGGTATAAATTTCAACTTGCTAGGTCCACCTGTTCCTGAGAAAATCGGTGGTGACACATGGACAGACAGACGGATAAGAGAGTGACCTTATAAGGGTTCCTTACCCGGAACCCTAAAAACAACGATAACTTTATATTTTTGCTAGTATTCAGTTTTACTAAAGCACTTCTGTTACGTTAAGTAAGTTAATTGGGTTATGAAGGTAAAATAGGCAGTCTATGATATACATATGCATGCTTGGTATCCAGCAGTTTCTGACTAGGCTGGAAGCCGACTCCAACATAGTTGGTGCCTCGACAAATGACGCTGGTGTCAATCAGTTAAAAACACTCTGTATTTAATCATACCCAGTTTGCAAGAAAAATATTAACACCACAAGCAGGCATAACAAGTCAAAATAAGAATGACAACCAACGTCAAAGAAGAGGAGCGGTTATAAAGCAGTCCCTAACTCTTTGTGAATCCCTTGGGGCCCGGGGAAACGACATCGTTTGTAAACGGGGGAACGATACCCCCATAGCTGCATTGGTAGCAATATAGGTGATTGTTGATAGGCCTAGTTAAAGTAAAAGATATGGTTTGGAGGCTGGCTGATTCCCTTTGATTGTTTGCCATCCATCAAACAACCGCGCTGGGCCCACGTGGTGGTTTTACAGCCTCCTGCTTTTCGCAGAGAGGCTTGTGTCCCAGCAGTGGCATTTAGAACAGTATAGGCTGTTTTTTGTTGCATGTGATTTGTTAGTTTAAATTGTCCTATGCCATCAATCGGGAAGAAATTTAGAATCACGGCTGCTCCTTAGGAATAAATCTAGTATTCGTCGTTACCTACGTCAAGAGTGAATAGGTAACTTCTAGGCGAGCGTGCTTCATCGTCGAGCACATCCCTCGGTACCCTATTAATAATAAAACATGGGAGATCCTCATTCACCTGGGTCTCGAACCTACGGAACCACAAGGAACAAGGAACGTCGCAGTCATCACAAGCAATAACACTTTATTCTACCACGTTAATAACACAGAACAAAACGTTATCTTCGAATTTTCTCGAACTAAGCGAGAAAAACTACAGCGATATCAAAACGGCCCGGAATCGGATCACTACAGGACAAGTTTTCTATTGGCTAAATAATGTCTTCGGCACGGCCCTTGTTACGACTTGCGCCTGTCTCGCACCATTCTACACGATACTCTTAAAGTTTTCTTAATGATTTTGAATGATGGATGGAGATTTTAAATGGGCTTGGATTGTGGGGTGGAAGGTTGTTAATGTTGTTAATTTTCTTTTGGGGATGGTAGATAAAATTCGTTGCATGGTGAATTTAGATATGAAATGGGTGGTTTACGTTAAGGCGATTTATCGCTTTTAAACATACAGGTTTAGAAATTTTGTTTTGCCTAGTCATCAAAAGCATTACTGTCAAGTATGATGAGGTCTTTGGTTCGGTTCCCGGGTTAGGCAAAGTGTTATTAGATGTTACCATCAGGAAATTCCTAATTCGCTGTTCGGAATCTGAAATTGTATCCGGTCAAGAGAAATAGGTACATCCCCTATGTTATGGGACTTAAACATAACCGGAGAAATATGGTTGCACTGTAGGTCATCATTTTTAGGTCTGATTTGCTTCAAAAGTTTTTGTTCTCACTATCATATTGTATGCATCCAAAGAGTGCCATAAATATCACAAGATTGCAGTTTATTGATAGACTACAATGTTCTTCAAATAGCATGCTATAAAATGGATACTAAATCCATCCGAGGTTGAATTTGACGATATTTAGATTTTATCGTTGAACACAGTCTCTGTCTTGAGCTACCAATTATTGGACGCCACTGATATTCACAAGGGGTTGGATTTGAATAAAATCATCTTTTGACATCATTGGCAACCATAAAAAATAGTGATTAAGGAAATGTACTGCATACAGAAAAAATAAACTGCAGTTTTACACTGTAAAGGGGGCAAATTCTTCTTCCTCTTTGTCCTCACCGTATCCTGTTATACGGGGTCGACTTTCGTGATCTATATTGAGAAGATTCGAACACGTTTTTTTTTAAGTATCCTTGTCATTTCTTGTACGTTTCACCAAAGAGATTCACGTCTTGGAAGCTTCATTCTTCTGAATAGGTAAACTGGTCGACTTTTTGACACCTTATAAGGGCACGTTTACAAACCTATAGATTAGTTCAAATTAATTATTTTAGTTCGAATAGCCTTTGGGAAGGAGCTTCTTACTAGATGTAGTATTGCCCGAGGCGACTGCCCGATGGTTGGCGTCGGGGGGTTGTAAACGTTCAAATCGCGCGGAAAATTTTGATAGCACGATGTTAGATTTGTGTGACGTCAGAGCAATTTTTGTAATTCGTACGTGGCAGTCTAGCGCCACTACAATTATAGTCCTCAGGTTATTACATATAATCACAGTGGTACATACCTTTGACAGCACTGAGTTTGTTGCCGACCATCTGCTTCGCCACGAACGCCGCCATCTTTGCTGCTTACTGCGCTACGCTTTCGACTGAAACAATACAAACGACAATGTTAATAACTTGAAATCTGTTTGTAGATATTCGTAGTCTGTTGTTAGTGATCGTGAGAGGGTGGTCCTTGGACTTCAAATTCAGGACCAGGCGAAATGGTAAGGTTTTCCAATAAGAAATTTTCAGTTGCAGGTTGAAGTCTGGTTTTGCCCGGTTTTTTGGAAATTGGATTTCATGGTACTTATGGGTCATACATGAAGTGTTTGCAACTCTTTTAGGGAAACATTTATCCACACATGTGTAGGTACATTGGTGAGATTGTGGTAAAAAAAAATGCAAAAAAAATAAAAACAAATAAAAGCGCGCCTATCATTGATATTAAAAAAGTCAAGTTTCATGATCGTTTTTTAACGAGATAAACAAGGAATCCAAGTCAAATAATTTATTTCCATTATACTTACCATTACAGGTACTGTTTAATGTTAAAATGTAATAGAAGAAGCGATAGATTCTAGCTATCACAAGTTTCTCACAAGAAAAGGTAAAGGAAGATAGTAAGTACCTGAAGTAAATTATCAGTCCTGACTTTAATTTATTTCATACGAACGAACCAGAAATCTTAATTAACGCTTTAAAGCTCATAATTCTTTATTATCGCATAAAAAGCTGCGTTTTATCCGGAATCGGTTGATGAAATAGCAATCAATCGCGAGCTGGATTACGTTTTAAGCGCTGAAAGGGATTTATTATTGGGATACAATTAAACAAAGATATAGGAGTACGCTTTATATTTTATGGCTGTTCCAATTTCAGCGGATTGAAGCTCTGAAACATCTGCGTGAATCAATCGATGTATTAAGTTCAGCTGCGTTTTCCAAGGTCAGTCGGTGGATGGAAAGCCACTCTTTTTATTAAGAGCTGTTTTAGCAGTAGACGCATGACCTTCTGATTGCAGCAAGAATGATTGCTGAGAGTGAGGTCTTGGATTCGATTTCGAGTTTGGTTAATGTGTTATAAGGTATTGAGTTTAATGTGTACCTAATGATTAAGCCCAATAACCGGGTGACTTGATTTGTTTAATAAAATATGTAATGGGTATCTACCATTATTCATTAATACAATTTTAATGGGATTATCTGTTTTGTGACTGAGTGATTATGATAAATAATTAATTTCAATGGAATAAGTTACTTTATTTTATTTTTGCACGCCGAAATTAAAGGCAGAATAAGAATAATTTAGTACATTTTACCAACCTTCTGTACTTTATTTATGCAAATATATGATTTTGATTTTTTATTTTGATTTTAAACTTAGCTCCCCTGCTCACGCCCGAATCTCCAGAAAGGCTTGATTCTATTCTGACTAATATTATAAAGAAATAGCGTTGTTTGGGTCATAGTTCTGTTTGAATGATGTAATCTCTAGGAGGAGTGCTTTCAGTATATTAAAATGTTCTCTGTGAGGAGTGCTAATGCGATTATGAATACTACTACGTAGGTACTTACATTTTGCACTGCATTTATAGATGTGACGTGTAAAAAATGCAATTAATTTTCCTGAGGAATAGATGACGGGAAAGGGATGGAAACCGTGGGAATAAATAAGTAAGTTATATTATAATATACGAAAAGTAAAAAAGCCATCACTTCCTGAACCCATTTCTTTGGGGAACTGTCACCGTAAAAAAGAAACAACAGAATATTTCATAAGTAATGTTTTGTCGTATTTCAGATGAAAGAAAAGTTTTAACGTCGATTGTAAATCTTATCGCTGGGATGCGAATCGCGAACATACTTTGAAATTGTTCCCACTTTTATGTAGCCTCTTATTTATGTTGAAAATTATATTTGTTTAAGTTTTCTGGTTCCGAAAGAGAAATGGTTCACGATGAAATGTGTAGTGCAGAACTGGGTGGATAAGTGTACCTAATTCTTGGCGCCCTACTTAGGGTAGGTATAAAAATCATTATTATTTTGGCATGGGAGGGAGACGGAGATATGCAAGGCGCATAGCAATACCCCTTTTTGAACAACGGTATCATGTTGCATAGTTGGGCTCCGGTACTACATACATATATATTCCTCAGAAAGGTCATGTGCGCAGTACTCACAAGCGGCGTGCGTGTCTATGACCAACGCAAAACTGAGCAAATGAAGACAGTTCGTAAAGATAATAACAGATGGCGCTCTATAGTTTCTATCTAGAATACCCCTATGGAGACGCGATGTGTGTATTTGTACAAATGATGGATAAATAGGTAGTTATTTTGTGCAGTGTGTGTACTAGACAATGTGTCAATAGGCAATGCGAAAGATTGACTCCAGTGACAAAATGTATCTTGTGTATATCAGGCACTCTTTAATAGGTAAAATTTAAGATCAAAGTTTCATTGTATAAAAGTCCGGCTGAAAGCAAAGGTAACAAGGTAAGGTCTACAAGAATCTTTTGTCATTTTACCAGACTGAGAAATCAGAGGCGTAGTGAATTTTTGCCCGACTGCCCCAGAACGAGGATAATATTTTGTCCGACTGCTTCAGGAAGGAAGGTAATATTTTGCCCGACTGCCCCAGGAGGGTTATATTTTGCCCAACTGCCCCAGAAGGAGGGTAATATTATTTTGCCCGACTGCCCCAGAAGGAGGGTAATATTTTGCCCGACTGCCCCAGAAAGAGGGTCATATTTTTTGCCCGACTGCCCCAGAAGGAAGTTAATATTTTTTGCCCGACTGCCCCAGAAGGAGGGTAATTTTTTTCAAATCATTCTGCGTAGCCTTTCCTTTCCTTCAGCTTGCAGACACCCGATGTAGCAGTAAAAGCATTTCACATGGAGCGGCTGTATATTTAACCTCTACAACCCAGTAACTGGGTAACACGATACCTCTTGGCAAGATACAAAACAATGTCAGACATCTTAACTTCTGACTACCCCTAACGGCATGGAAGAATCTCGGTATGTAAAGGTGGTCAGGGTCACCCATCCACAAACCAGCTTCGTTACTCCTATTATCAATCAATAACGTCCAATTCTACATCCCTTTTTATTCCACTATCCATTACTATGAAATAAGAGCCAGATATTACAGAGCTCTTGAAGTGGCGCTATTCAGCAGTAAATCAGCTTTATAGCCTAACTTTATGATCGCGATCGCCAACGGAATCACAATGGAAGGTACTTAGTTCATTAGTGCGGCTCTTTTCTCTAATTGCTACAGGAAAATAGATGTTTTTTTTGCGTTTATTATTGGAAGGTAGTTTTAGTAATACTACAAATTAAAATAATACTAAAAATGTTTGGTCTAAATTCTATTTCAACAGCCCCATGAAATCTAAGCAATACAATCCTCCTTTGCGCGTACCTACTTTTTTGCTTCAATTAATTACAGGCAGAATTCGTACATGAAGGCAGAAATTTATGAATAGAAATGAATAGATCCATTCCTAACTAGTGTGTCGTCAGCCAGGAAGTGCTTAAGCCGAAATTTTTCAGGAATTCATTTTAATATTATAATGGTTGTTAAACAGTGCGAGCAACCTTGTAGTTATTTTTTTCTGTATTTTACAGAGGAGACCTGTAATTGGCTTTCAGAATAAAACTGTCCATGTTCTGTTTTTTTAGCTGTAAGTCTGCCATGTTATTTAAATAAACAAATAGTTACTGCTGACATCTACGCAGTAGGTAGGTAAGTAACTACGTGATTTGTAGATCTTTGACAGTAATTGCCCGTAAAGAACGGAACGTGTCATATATAAGTAATAATACATATATATATATATCCTGGGACAACTCACACACGGTCATCCGATCCCAAACTAGGCAGAGCCTGTACTATGGCAACCAGACAACTGATAAACATAATTATATATTTCTAAATACATACATACAAAGATTTGTCCTGAGTGGGAATCGAACCCACGACCTCCGGTTAAGCAGTCAGGGTCACTAACCACTCGACCAACAGGCAATTGCCCGTAAAGAACGGAACGTGTCATATGTAAGTACGTTTGGGCTTATGACTGGGTAGTCACAATCCCAAACCTATGACAATCAGTCTTCCTAAAGAGCATTGTGCTCCAGTTACTGGATTTTGGACTTGTGGAGGTCAGATCAGATCGTTGTCGCTCTGTAAATTACTGTTTTTCAGCTGCATCCGGTTAGACCGGAAACTGACGCCAATATAGTTAACAAGCATATTACAAATTAGACGATAACATTCAGGATAAGAATGCTTGGAAACATGCTGGTCCTGCTCCATAGGACAATCAAGAGTGTAGAGTAGGTAAATCAAACTGGTTGGCATAATTATAATTATTATTTATTGTAAAACTTTTATTTGAAAAGAGTAACTATGGAGTTTCCTGTACGTTCTTCTCCATAAGAATCTACCTTTGTGAGTGGACAGTAGAGAGTCACTTTATTTTTATACATATTCTTTTAACTGTAACGTTGAAGTTAAAAAGTGCCTTTTAATGGCCCAATTAGAATAAACATTTTGACTTTGACTTTGAATAAATACTATCTATTTCCACCATCGTTTTTTTAACCCTTTAACCCAAATATGGCAGAGCTTAAAGGAGGATACAATTGTAGCTGACGAGGCTATGCAGAATGAGGTCAGCTTCTTCTCCAACAAAAACAAAAACTAGGTCTTTCAACTTTCTTCAAACTACTAGATTTAAAAGAAATAAACAGCACACTTTAAACTATTCTGTGTAGTATTATCGGAACAAAGTTTCAGTCATTAGTGCAGTTGTCAAGTGCAGTGGCGACAGTGGCGCCACGCGGCCGAGGTCGGAACCAAATGAATATATTAAACCTAATTTTAATTTAAGATGCTTTCTGAGTCTCTGCTTTCTGAATGTGATATTTAATAATATTGTGGGCATTTAAAAGAGTTTAAACCTGTGTATTCATAACATTACATTGAACACCTGTATTTACCGAGGGGGGGGGGGGAGGGGGGTGTCAGGCAGATGTTTAGGACTTTACCTATCACTATAGGTCAGCGTTGAAATGTAGATGAATGTATTATCAGGTATATATAATATATGTCGCAGTCAAATACCTTAATCAGCCGTTTAATTGGTTGCCTAGCCTTTTCATTTATCTGGACCAATTTTCAAGTGACATCTTTGTTTCAATATCGTTTAATGACTTGTCCATTTCACTTGTGTCGCTGATTAAACGGCGCAGTCCAATGAAAAGGCTAGGCTTTTAATGAAACGGCTATTAAGCTAGCGGGCTGCGACATATACACTCAAATTCACCACTGCAGACTTATCTAATAATTTATGAATCATTAAGAATTTTGTGTAAGTACTTCAATTGAGAAGTAAAATTGCTTACCGCTAGTTTTAAGAAATTTAATTTTAATTAGATATCTATTAAAATGTTTTACTAAAGAAACATTTTGGACCACAAGAGAATCATGCTTTCGACAGAGATACCTATTTATTTTAATTAATACCTTCCCAACAAGTAAATAGGTACGTACCTTGTCCCAGGGGAAGGTTAGCTGGATTTTGCCCAAAAAACGTACAAGACTTTAAAATTAATTAGGTTGGTAGGTACTTACTTACTCTTTTAAGCCGATTAGAATTTAAATAAAGTCTTTAAAATTTTCCACAATATCGTTATAATACTGTAAGAATACTTCAAAGTAATAATATTGGGCCTGTTTCACGACCTACGAACAGCCACTAATCACCGAATAAATTAAAAAAATGAAACAAAATTTGTATCTTGGTAGATACAAATTTTGTTTAATTTTTTGAATTTATTTAGTAATTAATGGGAACTTAATTGTATGTGATGAAACAGGCCAAATAAAAAGAAAACTATCGATTGAATTAAAATAAAGTTTATGATAGCGCCATCTATTGTTGACAACGTAAACTAAGATGGAAGACAAGGATGTCCGTAGTTCGCAGTACTTGCCACATTGGCGCTGCCATCACCCTAAGACGCCGCTTGTCGTCATAGCAACCTACGTGGATATACGATACAATTGAGGTGGCAATTTCTAGGAGAAAATTAAAGTTTTATTAGCGTATATTTGTATTATAATGTGTTTGTGGGCACAGGATAAGTAAATAAAAATTATGTGTTATTGTAACCAAAGTCGAAGGAATAGCTAGGTTGGTAAGTACCTATAACCAAACAATTTCTTTAAATTTATCTTTAAAAGACAAATGAAAGACAACACGAAAAACCACATTAATTAAATGGGCAACTAATGCCCATTTAGGTAGTTTTGTTTGGAAAAGATTCGGAATGAAACGCCGGCCGTAAATATAAAATGTTATTTAGTTATTAGAAATTAAATCCAAAGATCCGGCAAGTCGTCATACTTTCTGCCTACTTATCGCATTACTATTGTCATACTTTAGGTATTTGCAGAAAACCTGGGACTTACAAACACACTGAACACAACAGAATGAATCGTGGGTAGTCTTTGTTTCAATCTACCCTCTAAAACCTGGAAATATAAATTTTATATTCGTACTGTAACAGAAAGGAATTTGCATGCATTCACATAAAGAAGACTGTAACTTAACAATGTGTTGGAAGTTACCGCTACCTCCTCGTCAAAGTTGCCGCTATTGTTACTTCTACATACAAAGTTGGGAGGTAACTGCTGCGGAACAATACGTTCTTTCATAGTTTATGAATAGTTCCCAGTCGGTATGATTTCCTAGCCGGTACCTAATGTTGGATATGTAGGGCAGCCTCTTGCCTAACCCTTCGGGGAATATAGGCCCAATGTTTGGTTTTGACCTAAATGTCAACAAAAAATCTGTGTGGGTGTGTGACTATACAAAGAAAAATTGATTGTTATTCATAAAAAGTCATCATTATCATTTCAGCCAAAAGACGCCCGTTGCTGGACATAGGCCTCGCCCAAGTATCGCCACATCACTGGTCCTGTGTGCCTTGCTCCAACGGCCTCCACCAGGCATGCGACTCCATCTTGTGGGAGGCCTTCCAACGCTTCATCTTTTGTCAAGCGGGCATTCCAAAACCTTTCGATCTCATCGACTATTTCTGTTGAGTTGCTGCGTGCCAGAGGCTACTTTGTATCCCAAAAAAAGCAGTTCCTGTGACAAAGCCACGCATACGAAGCCGCAAGATAATGCTAGTTGTCAACGTGGCGCGGGTGCGAAAGTGAATAATTTAAGGAGGTATGTCAAGAGAATGGGCCACCGTTTTGTTAATCAGGTAAATACTCGTATGTACGTGTTTGCTAAGAGGAGGTAATTGTATTAGTATTCCCCTCACAATCCTTCCGGTAACAGTATTTTTGAAGGAGGCTATGTTAACCGATAAATGTAGGATTGCTAGCTAGTTTTAACCGACTTCCAAAAAAAGGAGGAAGTTCTCAATTCGGTTGTAATCTCATTGATTTAACTAAATTCACGAATCTTTTTCATTTAAAACTGTGATATTTTGACATGATGCCATTTTTCCCGCAGGTGAAAACAAAGCCGTAGATATTAAAGTCAAAGCATTAATTATCCAAAAATCAGTAGGTATCTACTCTACCTACCGTCTAGTCATTTCGAGTATTTTGAATTAGTGCTAGGCTTGCGTTTGTCCACTATCTCGCCGGATTTGAAGATAATCGTGCTTTATAAAGCGATAATACCTATTCGCATACATCTTCTCAGATAGAAAGACGACCACAGGATACACAGTCAACACAAAAAGTTAGTCGGATGTAATAATGATGCTATCAGCTTTTTTTTTTGTGAGTGGCGTCTCGCAGTCCAACCTATGAGGTTGTCGACTGCTTAAGCGGGCTTGCTGTAGTGACCTTAATATAATATTAAAACCTCATGCCAGGGCTTATAAAAAACTTACAAACTAAGCGACTACTACACCCCCTGTGGGGTACGGGCCTCGGCTTAGGGCGTCGCTCGGGGGAGGACAGCTAGGGACGGGCTGATGAGAACTAGATGCTATCTGCCTGCCCGATTTCACCGATGCCATTTAGCCATGGTTGCGAGTTCAGATTTGCTGCTCTCATGTGGCTTGCATATCCAACTTTGGCCTATAAACTCCTAGCATACAGCGAGCTTGTCAGAACACCATTGACGACATGATAAGTGATAGCTGTTGGTGGTCCAGCTCTCAGAAGCAATGATAATATGTATGCCAGCGATAACGCTATTACCATTCATTTTACTTCAATTAAAACTTTAAAAGAAAAATCAGTAAAAAAGCCAATTCTATCTACTCAGCCCGTGACATCACGACTATGAGCCCTAAAGAATCACTTAAAACGTTCTGTCCTGGTCGTTAAAATGTCGTTAAGAGACGTTCGACACTTTTTGCTGCCGATGTCCTGGTTCCGATGCGGAATGGACGCGGGACGGGTGCGGAATGGACGCGGGCTTGATGCGGAACACGTTCAAAGTTTTATGTTGAGCTGTACTCTTTATGTGGGCATTATTTTACCTTTTAATGGTGGTGATGGTGTATGCGGAGGCAATATTTAATGTGGATGCATCAGCAGATTATTGAGAGTCAAAGATAACTATGGTCCGTAATCGCAAGATCGGAGCCCTGACACAGCTAGACAGGGTCGCGGCAGACCGAGGAGAAGATAAACATAGCGGCCGAGCTGTCAGATACAAAAACATGGTAATGCCCTCTTTGCTTATGGAATTACATTCAACTAGTCCCTACGTAATGTCAATAAAAAATATTTACTAAATGACCAGATGCAATAAAAAATTAAACTAGCGATACAACTTCTACAAATAAGCGTAAACTAAAACAATTATTCATTTAAATATCATACTACACAGTAAACGACAATATATTTCTCCTGGCCATGGTGGCCTATTTCAACCGAGACTAGCCATCGGCGCGGGACATATGTATTATAACCGAACGAACGAATGAACGAATACATACATACATGACCAACAAAATATATTTCACAAAAACAGACACCATACATTGAAAGTTGCTTAGATTTCACACTCATGCGTGCAACGTAATTGATCTCTAAATAAATGTTATATTTATAATTAAGTTCATTAATATTAAAGACATAATTTTAAAAAATTAATTGATTATGTTCAAATACTAATTTTATACTTTTTGCTGTGCCCTACAGGGTCCGTAATTAATATAAGATGGCGGGACGCCTTTGATTGCTTCTTCGTGAATTGGCGCGAAGAAGCTGTGCAAAGCGAGGCCTAAAACTGACAGTTTAGGCTGACAAAGAAGAAAAAATGGGCCACAGTTCTGTTTTGTAATCTTCTTAAATCGGCACTAATCTACAAAGTTTTTTGTAAGCTCTAGGTTTCCTGTATTCTATAGGTTTAGAATCTTAAACAGAATATTACTACTTTTACTGCAATGCAGAGAAAAACCAGTTTTCAGTTGGATGGATAATTAGGTAGCTGACGGCGCAGCGTCACAGGAAATTGGCAAATAATTCAAAAATAAAACAGTAACATTCCACTATAGATTTTAATAAACATTATTAAATGGAAAGCCAGTCTACACGGAACAGTTTAATTGCTTTTTGAACATCAACAATAAGAAAAGATAGAAAAACTAGAAGTTAGTAGGAACAAGGCAGTATCATACAAATATGTAGTTTTAGTTGTTATAGTGGAATCGAAAATTTTAAAGAAAAGCGGTTATTCAACAATTGTTAACACAATACATTTGCAGTAAACTAGCTTCTGCACGCTTTGCCTGCTTGAATGTCGGAAATTATCCCAAAGGATCATACTCCCGGGATATAACCTATAATTGAGAGACTATCCATCTCTGTTCCAAATTTCATCCAGATACGTTCAGCCGTGATTGAGTTACAAACAGTCATGCATCCAAACTTATATTATTTATAAGTTTTAGTCGCCAGGTGATCGAAATTTGTACATATTTTTTTTTTAATTTAATGTTTTTTTTTATATAAGTGTTCTGTACTTTCTCTGCATATAAACTTTAACTGTGCCAAATCTCATACTCCTCTACTCACACAAATTTTTGTGAAAAGTTGTCCAAAGTTTTTACTTCAGGTATTAAAATATATGTAGATAGTAGTAAGATTCATCAAATCAAATTCTTTATGTACTAAAATGTAGGTATAAATTACAATAAGGTGGAATGTAACAATTGAGCCATACATTCTGCCCAAGTGGGCATGCAAAATTTAAACTAAACACTAAATAAAATTAAAATGGTCAAATTCTATACCTAGGTACATTTATAAATACGAATGAATCACCAATTAATCTGTCAACAATAATTCTTCTTCCATAACGACCAGTTCTGTTCAACATCGTCCGTGATAGCCAAGCTACAGTTTCAGCAATTACTTGCAGCCATTAAAACCCATCGTTAAGGCAAGAATTTAATATCTACTGCGCTCAGCACTCGAACAAACAGCTGGTATGTTTGTGCCTGCTTTGAGTTTAATTCAGGTTTTTATGAAGTTATTTTGTTGGTGCAGTATGTGTTTAGCTTTTAAAACATCTATAAATTACATTGTGCTCTATATTGTGCAACAATTAAACTTATTTATTTATTTATTTAAACTTTATGTACAATAGTGGTACATGGGCGGACTTAAGGACTAACCACACTTATTCAGCGCTGTTCAGCTTTTGTCCATAGAAAACAATTATTTTGTATGAGATGCGTACGCATCCGTTCAGCTTTACGGATGCGTACGCATCTCATACAAAATCGTTGTTTTCTATGGACAAAAGCTGAACAGCGCTGAATAAGTGTGGTTAGTCCCTTAATGCATCAAGGCATTCTCTACCAGTCAACCTTTGGGTTATAAAGACTATACTGTGAACTTAAATATTTTTCAAAAATAATCTAAAGAAGTGGCTGTAAAACAACGTGTTGTATACATTAAGCGAATTCTTAAACTATAAGCTATGTCGAAATCTCTAGACGATCATAGGTCCTACAATAGGTAGCTCGCTAGTGAGATATTTTACTTGAAAGATTCTCTTTTTTATATTTTTTCTTTTGTTTTTGCCATGCATCATCTCAGAAAAAACTGAAGTGTATTAAAGTTTTATAATTTTCTTTTATTTTTGTCTTGCATGATCTGAGATAAAAATTTAGTGTAATTATAGTTTTAAAAATGATCTTTGTACTTGATTTTTAGTAGATAGTTGTTATCTTAATTTTAAGTTTTCTTTTTTTACATGCTCTAAATGAGTAAGCAAAATAAGTGGAACGATTTTAACTTAAGAGCTTTATGTACCACATTTTACGCAAAAATAAATACTCTATTCCATTCTATATCCAATTCAAATTTCATTATAAGGCTCAGTTTTTAGAAATAAGATTAAATCTTAGTTACTGTGGGACACTGAAACTGGGGGCAAATCTTAGAAATAAGCATATAGTGAGGCATTGTTTAATGCATGCCCCATACCTTGGTAACTTTTTAAGTTTTGCAAAATGATTTGTTGTATGGAATTAAAAAGCAAATATCACACAGATGGCGCCACTAACGATGGTTAACATGTACAATCAAGCACCAAGGCTAGCTTGCACGAATCAGAGTTATCTTTTAACTCCGAGTTAAACCTTATACCGACCAGTTAACCTTCCGGCCTAAACCTAGTAACAATTTTGCAATATATCGCCGGTTCCTCAAAATGTGAGTTCTGCCCTCGTTTGGCGGTACCTTCACGCTTCGCTGCACATTGCGACGCACTGCAGCTCCGGGGGTAGGTAGGTAGGTAGGTAGGTAGGATTGCGAGTGACCGCAGCCTTGGATGCGTCATTAATTAGCGATTTACGCTTGTACGCATTTAACGCGAGAAAAGCTGTGTAATTAAGCAACGCGGAATACTGTTTTATTTTACAACCTGTAGGAAATGTTAGGCGGCTGTTTTTATCATTATCAGACAATATTATTCACAATTTTGGGATTCAGGTTACCTCTCGTTCTCGATCGGAAGTAGGTAGGTTTAAAAATTCAAGCATGTGCTGATATGTTTTTGCCGTAGTGCAGCAACCCAAAAGGAAGGGCCTACTGAGTCTTCATTCAAGATGGACAGTGTGACTTCTATAGACAATTATTATGATAGATATCCTGATACTTACAAAACTTAATCTTTCAAGAACTTCCGCGGTACATCAGAAGTGATTCTAATGCCTAGTTAGTCAAAGTGACTTCAAAAAATATTAGGTATGATCGTGGATTTACGCAAACTAACGTCGAAATCCAAGCCTTATTATTCAGATATTTTAGGCATTGATTTGGAAAAACGGCAGAAGTTTAAAATTTTCTGATAATTGAAATGAACAAATTAGCCGGTGAGTAAGGCGTAGCATCGGTAACAGAGCTAACATGCTCGAACATCGTGAGTCGTGAAAGAAAGAAAAGAAAGAAAGAAAAAGTATTTAATTACCCACATACATAATTTTAATAAAGCTTTCTTAATATTTCCTTACTAATCTCATTTCTATCTAATCTAGTATTTATACTGTTACTAGTTGCCGCCCGAGGCTCCGCCCGCTTGATTGTCGAAAATTATCCCAAGAGAACATATTTCCGGGATAAAAAGTATCATATGTGTTATTCCAGACTATAATCTACCACTGTGCAATTTTTCATCAAAATCCATTCAGTACTTTTTGCGTGAAAGAGTAACAAACATCCATCCATCCATACAAACTTTCGCGTTTATAATATTAGTAGGATACCAGCTAACATAGCTCTCTCTGTTCCCAAAACCAATAACACCCCGATACACATAGCTACACGAAACACAAACGTATCTAACGTACGATCAGTATGCGGGAAATCGAAGTTTCTATCTACCGCAGCCTGGCAGCTATTTTTTATCCCTCCCCTGTTATTCCGCCACTAGTTTTTAAGCGGATGACACTCGTGCAATATGGATAGTGGCCTTTTAGCGTTCTGGACTGGAATTGATAAAATGGTTATGAAAATATTGTGGCGGTTTTATTTTGAAAGCTTCGAGTATTTAACATAGAATGTTTAATGAGTTTTGTGGTCTATGACTGAAAGGATATGGCGTTGCTGGTTTGATGTTTTTTAAACCTTGATTTTGATCAGAAAATCTGCCTGATAAATGAGGAGGTCGTAGCTAAATAATAATAGCCGCATGGGTCGTCCTTCAAGGTTAAGCAACTCTTGCGGCGGTCAGTACGTAGATAGGTACGTAGATAGGATACGTAGTCCGTGATTTTGATTGTGTTTCGATAAGCATGTTAAGCCGTTGGTCCCGCTGTCATTTGTATCTTCAAATGAGCCGTACGATGACGTGACGACTGTCAAAGAGATCTTTGACAGTCGTTACCGTTATGTTAGTCAAAAGTCAAGAAATCTGACATCTGTCATGCCAAGGGGTATCTTGCTTCCCAGTTACTGGACTGTTGTGGTCAGAATGGTTGCATGTGAAATACTGGTAGTTTACTACTCGGCTACATCCGGTTAGTCAAAACATAGTTGACAAAAGGCGAGAGACATTATGTACTGATGACATCCGGGACCAACGTCTTAACGTGCTTTTCGAGGCACGGAAGAGCTTCAGTATGTAATGAATGGTCACCCATCCACAGACCTACCTCGGCAAGCGTCTTTTTAACCTGGAAGATTGAACCGTGCAGCTGTTATTACTTAACCACGAGCTTGAGGTTAACTGCTCAAGCATACAGTTTGTTTTATTTTAATCCTTTAAGTTATTCTACCAACATATCCTATTTTAAATGGGATACCGAATCTCCACAGACATTACTCACAAAAAATACCAACCAACAAAAAGTGAATTAATGTTACAAGCGAGCATGTTGTCCGTGGCAGCAGTTGTGCGGGCGTCGGGTTTGTTCGCCGCTCTCCATACGTTTCGTGTATTTTCCGAACGTTTCGGAAACTGGGTCGGCGCGTGTCAATTATTTGGGTTGACGCTGTACATTTTTTATCTTACTTAATTTTGTTTGAATTTGGAGGTTATCAGATTGATATATATTTAGTAGGTATTTTATGTATATTTCATAGCAAATCTTTATTCTAACTAATACATAATAAATGCGAAAGTCAGTTTGTTTGTTACGCCTTCATGCCTAAAGTGCTAAACCGATTTTGATGTATCATGGTACAGAGTAAAATTTTAAGTAGCATGTAACCGTCTCCAACGACCGTCTAAGTACATTAATGCGACCAAGCCGCGGGCGATAGCTAGTATTTCTGTAATCTGCAAACCTTTATGTAAGTTAATCTGTCGTTTTTCCTTACCTATTTCTAAACCTCCAAACTCTATTCGTATTTTGATTCTTAAACATCATAACAGAAACTACACATTTTCTACACCGCTTGGAGCTACAAACACTTCCACATAAAAATACCACGTTCACCACCTGTTCCGGAAACCATCAAAATCCTAACGAAATTCGCCCAAAACGGGTCAAAATAAAATCAAAAACATTCCGAATTTCGCCTCTAGCGCCAATAAAAGTAATGTACCATCAAATTTACTTTGTAAGGTCCCTGTAACAAAGGGTCACCATATTTGCATTTATATAGGAACCCTGTGACATCGGCGAACGTAAAAATGTTGATACCTTACTGGCAGGGACCCCTAAATGTATGTAAACGGCCACTGTTGTACGAGTTCTTTGGAACATTGGCACTATTGTGATATTGGGCTGTTGTTGTGGTACTACTGGGGGTTGGCGTCGTTTCATTTAGGAGGAATGAGCATTAATCACTGTGATGTTGGCATTGTTTTGTTGGTTTTAGGCCTGGTCGGTTCCTTCCGAGGAGGTTATTGTTGACGTAAATTCCATGTCTGTTCTTGGGTCTTGCCCAATAGATACTATGTTTCCTAGTTATTGGGTTGTGGAGTTCAAATAGACAGTCGCTCCACGTAAAATACTGGTACTCAGCTGAACCCAGTGTGGTTGGGGAAAGGCTCGGCAGATGGTGGTGGTGGACGGTTATACACAATAGAAGACGTTAACATCTTAAAAAAGTATTTGTGTTTTGGAAACATTTCCTGCCAAAGAGAAGCAAACAAGAACTTTAAAGAGCTCTACGGCACCGATACAACTCTGGTTCTCAAGGTGCTCTTAGTCTTGAACTACATACCTGGTATCTATAGATAATTAAAATTGTGTGCTATTTTAAAATCCTTCTATTGTACTCATATTATAAAATAAAATAATGTGAATTATAACTAGGCTTCGCTGGACGCAAAGGGCATTTAAAGTCGGGTGACAATTCTAGCACGTTTTGCGATAGCTGAGCTTTTTAAAATTTCCTTGTATGAGTCTGCAAATAACGCGAACTCAGTTTTATGAGTACCTACAGAAGGTCCGCAGAGTATGTAACGTTGATCAAACTGGTTTACAGGAATGAACATTTCCTGAAGGAGTGTTATTGAAGTTCGGGGATTGGAAACTTTATAGGCTCTTCGTGAGCCCAATTCTTAGAATGACTTTGGTCCAGTTTCCTTAGCTTAGATTGTTCCCACGAATTCTGTCACCTATTCCACAGCAACCCTGTGTTTTTTTGAAGTAAAAAGCAGTCTATAGAACTAAGCGGTACTGTAGCGTTCTATCATTCACAGAAAATTTGTATCGAACCACGACTTACTGAAGTAAAAAATAAGGCGTAACAATTGGCTATATTATTGCTACCAGCGATATTTAACCGACATCTTTTGAACAGATAATCAACTTCAAATTCTTAATTCCGCAAATTGGGGTAAGAGAAATTGATGAAGCTCATTGACACGCTTCGTTTCTATGAAATGTGGTGAGAGTACCATCTCTGACAGTGGCCACCGAGGTCGCTCTCTGCTCTATGGGAATATAGCTCTTTGCAAGATTGAAACGCCCAGGATCAAGTTAGAAACATAGTGTTTGAGAAGCCATTAACTTGGTCCAACAGAGTTAGGCCTTGGTCTAAAAGCTAACAGATCTTGTAGAATACATCATGCTCTATCCAAAATGTGTTGTTATCTTAACTACTAGCTTTTGCTAAGCCTCCGGCTTCACCCGCGTAAAAGTAAAACACTATACCAAGGGAACATACTTCCGGGATAAAAAAAGTATATTGTGTCGTATTTCAGGTAATATTCTACCAGTGTGCCAAGTTTTACCTAATTCTGTTCAGTCGTTAGGCAGAGAAAGTTACCTTGGCTTTTAAACTATTGTTATATCTATGTGAAGCTATATTTTAACTTATATACCTAAGCAGAATTAATCTATTATGATCTGACTGTTAGGACATAAGCTTCTCTTCTGAAACAGGGACTGGGCTCAAATTTCCCACGCGAACCCAGTTCCATTGGGTATATGTCACAGTTTTTTGAATTTTTGTTTCGAGGACATATCTACTTCCCCACGTTTTTGATGAAATAATTACATACTACATAATAGTACTTGCCTGGATTTGAACCCATGACTTACAAATCGTAAGTTGTCCTTCACCACTGGGATATTATCGCTCTCCATTTTACTCCGCCAATATTCAATTAAATTCAACTCGATTCTATCCGAATACCCGGAAAAAGTTAACTAAAATCCGTTACTAGGATTTTCAGTAATCCGTTTTCCAATTAAGGCTTGAAACCCCAAAAAAAAAATTAGATTTTTCCTGTGCCACAGATAGGAACTGCGTATTTCCCAACTTCAGCACAAATAAATAATGGTTGCCACGAAATAAGGGGAAGCCGAACGTTTCAGGACGGCTGCAATTTAAGCGAATGTCTGAAAAGTGACATCGTCGAGATTTGCAACGTCGGCATTTCCTGGAAATTGCATTGCGGCGAAAAAGTGAGGCAATAAGATTTTGTATTAAAACGAGCAGATTTAAAATTAAGATGGTTATAACACTGGCTGTTGACTGTTATTTGTGTTTCTCAACGTATATACTTTCAAGCAGTTTTGAAGAATATCTGAGTAGTGTGACAATGTAGTTGTTCTCTTTATCCTTTATTGTACATCAAGCTACCCGAAACTGACAAATCTTCCCAACCAACCTTGAACCTAATTCTTCGGCGATAAAGTTGAAAATCTATTAAAGAAATTTGACAAATTGGAGTAGCTTGATGTGCTGTCTGTACACAAAACATGTCATTAACTGTCATTTAATACATGAATACAAACTTTATTATTTTCATACATACTGTCAAAGTTTCCCGAAATTTGCGTTTTCAGCGACCTGACTCTGTTAAACAATATTCATTACGTTGATACTATTAAAATGAATAGTTCTTTAGACTACTAAAATAGTCTGAAGGAAGTATTATTTTCGATCTAACTCACAAACTATATTGCCAGTAAGTTATATAATCAGTTACTCAGCCAGCTGGTTCAACTCCAGATTGTTCTGAATGTAACAACTTTGCCATTAAGTGTTCCCTCAATTATCTATTTAAATAAATTTAAATCCAATTAATTATTAATCAGAACTCGTAACTCTGTAATTTGCAAAGCTTCGCAAGTAGTACTCTGGTGCTTTTCTAATTTCTTTGACTTTTAAAGTATCTAAATGTCAATTAGATTTAAGAGTTAAACTTTTACGGGATTTGAATTTATATAGAACTAGCTGCGCCCCGCGGTTTTAGTATATAATCTGTAAAGTAGATTATGGTGTCAATCCAGGGTGTCAGCTTTTTGCTGCAAAGTTTTATCAAAATTGGTCCAGCCGTTTGCGCGTGAAGAAGTAACAAACATACACACACACACTCACAAACTTTTGCCTTTATTATATTAGTGATTTTAATTTAATAAATAAACATTTATTTCAGAATTACTTCCATATTTGCTAGTAACAATGTAAACTTATAAACTAAAGTTAGTAACATTTATTCTAAGCTGCGTGAGACGCCGATTCTGGGGAATGTCTACTTGACTGCATGCAGTCGTATCCACCGCCCGAAGATCGGAGAGTCCGACCTATCAGCCAAAGTTCTAAAATGGTGTTCGGTTGGTTAATTGTGTTTTTGTGCGTGGTTTCAATTTTTCTAATATCAAGAATTGATACATTCTTAAAGAAAATTAGATAGTATTTGAATTGTTCCATTTCAAAAACTTGCCAGTAAAGGAGTGCTTCAATTTTTTTCCTGTTGATTTATTATTTACCTGCACAACAAAAGAAATTGCAATAAGTAAAATGTCAACAGTAGGTGTGTATGGTGTAATAATGTCGTGGTTATATGTAAGAAACAATTTTTTTAATACCAAATTAATATTATGTTTCTCCAAAGATAAAGATCGCAAATCAATTTTACAAACAATGAAAATAGATTAAAGTTTTAAGAAAATTCCTTAACACATTCTAAATTATCTCCTCTCTAAAACCTGAAAGTCGTCTTAATACAACAAAATCCAGGACAATATTAAGGAAAACTCTACAAAGTACCAAAGTACGTAGAGACTACGTCTGAGAGACGTAGAGTCTACGTTTATTACGTGACTCTATCAACGACGATGTCGCTCTACTAACAAATTGTTTGCACGTACTCAAACACTTTGAATTTGAACGAGTATCATCACGGCTTCGTCCCTAAGGGGTTGATTGTCATCCCGGCTCATGTTTCATCCTCGGATGGGAAGTGGTTTAGAGGCGAAATTGGGTGCACGATTTTCAGGTAGGTAGTTAACAGCTAGGATATCAGAATTTCCTGAAGGTTGTCAGGAAAAACGGTGATTTAATTCTTGAAAACAGTATCCAATCTGGACTTACACATTTGAAGGAAAACTACTTTGAACTAAAAGGGCTAAAGTAACCACAATGTGGGTCCCAGAAAATGCCCGACGACATCGCGGGAGACCCAGGCGAAGATGGCGGGACTTGCCGCCTATCGGCAGGATTGGTCCACACTTGCCCAAAGCCCCGGCTTTGGGCAAGTGTGGACCATTTTTTTCTTCCATCCCTCCCGAGGAATGGAAGAAAGAAAGGGAGGCCTTTGCCCTGCAGTGGGACACAATTGGCTAAAATAAATACTTTGATCCAACAGAATTGAAAAGTAGAATCACAAAAGTAGAATGGTCGAAATGCAGGATGTAAATTTTCTTCGTTGGGAAGCAAAATTAATTAAACCTTGTGTCTATTGACATTTGAATGTGATCTTCCTTCGAAGTCTGCGAATAGCTTAGTTTCCGGAAAATATAATATGAAGAACTAATTCGAACCTACTATAGTTTCCAAAACGTAGTAAAAAGAAAAGAAAACTCAGATGCGGAACTTGTGAGTAGGTTTGACCGTATATTCATGAAAGTGAAAGTAGGCTACATAATCTCGTAACTACCCCCAAATTCGTAATTACCTCACAGAATAAAATACACCAACTTTCCTTCGAATAAAACGAACAAAATGTATAGAAAACTTCGCGTGTTGAACTTTCTCCGATTATTTCCACATCACCACCCCTTCTGCTTACTCCCATTAATTTAGTATAGGAAAGAGCGAGATAGACAGATTTCGTCACGGAAAATCAGAGATTGATTGTTTTCTTCCACCTGGCATGTGGATTGATGTCTTTTGAATATTTACGCTGTTGCTTAAGCGTTTTTCTCGTCACTTTCAGGAGTGACTTTAGTCTTATTCTTTCTGCAATAAGGTGTGTTTCAGGTTGTTGTTTTCAGTGATCATTTTTCATTGTTTATCGCGCCTCCTGATACGGTTTTCTGATGCTGAATAAATTCGGTAAACGACTTAGCTCGGCTCTCATTGTCGAGTTTCCCGGAATGTTGATTCCGTGGTTAGAATTAAGTGCGGAACATAAATGTTACATGAATTTGTGTAAATTTTTCCGGTGAATAAGTAAAGCTTTGTGTACGCGTGAAAAATACTGAAATGAGAATTGAATTAAGTTGTCTCGAAGGTTGAGAGCTTGAGATTTAAATAAATTAAACTGTACCTAGGTTTCTTTATTAATTCTAGGCTGAAAAGTTACTCTTTTTAACTTACTTAAGATATAATAAAAGTATCATAGAAACTTACGAACTGGTATATCCATTGGTGATATCCATTCCTATGGATATTAACATTATTATTATTAAGTATGGATTTATATGGATTTTTGTTCCTATTAAAAATTATATATACGAAAGTAACTGTTTGTCTATTTGTTATCACTTCACATCTTAACGGCGGGTCGGATTTGGATGAAAGTTAGCGAATGGATCGTGACCCGGATTAGAACGTAGGATGCTTTATATCACAAAATTGTGTTCCCTTAGGGTGGGTTTGAATATAACGCGGATGAAGCAGTTGGCAGAAGCCAGTAATCTATATTTTCTTCAAAATAAGTACCAACATAATGTTCTCAAAGTTCCCTCAACTTTTTGAATGATCCACACGCACGCATATTCAGTATCAAAATGTCAATCTTTGAACTGGAAAACTTCACAAAATGAAACATTCTAAAACGTAATTAGTAACATGTAGGCAAGTAATTTAAGTTTATTTTCAACTCATATAATGTCTATACATTCCCCTGAAAGTTCTATTCAAAACAATCGTAATGGAAGTTCAAGTTATTTACGATACGTACTTACAACTTATTTACACTGGCAATGTTTGTAAATTCAAATCCCAGAACGACAAGTGACGTCATAAACGAATAAAGACATAAAGGCAATGTTTATGGCAACACTGACCATTAAGTGTTGACTGACTCGTGAGGCTTGTAAACTCATTTTCGTTTAGGTACCTACGTGTCGAGAAATATTTTGCATTTGTGATATTTTCTTTGCTGTGAGCTTTTTGTTAAGTTTTGAAGACGCAAGATCGTTGCGTTTGGTATAAAACCATTGATTCATAAATATAGATAAAAGTGTATAAATGGTGTGTGAGGAAAATGATCAATTAATATATTCTAAAATTTTAAACAGGATAAGCAGTCTTTTGGGCTCACTTCCAGTCGATATCGATGCGGACGAATGTCAGCAAATACCTAAAATCTGAAAATGACTTCAGGACAGATAAGATAAAAGCTCAATCCTTTAAACTGAAAATGGCTTACTCAGATCTGCCAAAGTTGAATTAGTTCCTTAAAGTTAAAAACAAAAAACTTTCCACTGTTAAGTCAACTGTACTAACTTTCTACACATTGAATCAAAATGACTATCCCTGATATTCACAAATCTTAGAAAACTCAAATATCTTACCCGTAGCGCTATCTAGTCGAAGAAACCAGAACTAATAGTTCAAAGGGGCGTAAAATAGGCGACATCTATTGTCGCTGACAACCAACAGTCGTTGCTGTTATCGGCAAAAGATGTCACTACTGAGCCGTGTTTTGAAGCGGGGAGGATGCCTTTCTTTCTTTACTTTTTTATGACTTGTTTTAGTCAATAATATTTTATCTTACTAATTTAAATGAGTAAAGAAAACACCTAGCCTAGATATTAAAAATCTAAAAAGCAACAATGCCTTACATAATTAAGTTTTTCTTATTAAATTAAAATCGTTTCCAGCTATTCTTCTATCGTATACCTACCTACATTTTCTTATCTCCGTCAACTTGTTAGTACACTTTGTTAAGCAGCGACAAACTGTCAAGAGTAAAATAAGGTAACAAAAAAGGGGTTTTTATTAGCAAAATGTTCTACAAAATACGGTAGAAAAGGGACAATTATTTTTCTCTGAGAAACTGGTGTTGTTTCTCGTCCGCTGTCCCCTGGGACTTGTTGTGACGTCATTAGTTTTTGTAAGAGGTAGCCTGGTTCCCTTTGTCTTTATTTTGTGTCTAAGATATGGATCTTGATTGTAGTTAAGAGTTAATTAGTTCTTGATTGTCTAGTGGTTACTGCAGAGCAACGGGCCATGACATTGGAGGTTTTTTAGGAGGCCTTGTGCCTCCCACTGATGAGTGCCAGGCCTCCTTCCTTATGTGTTATGCTTTCCTGGTATTCATCGGGAAATGTAAAGTGCTATCGTTTTTTCTCTTTGTGGTATGGGGTGTTGTCACTATTCTTAATTAAAATAAAAAAAATAATCATCAAAATCAATTCATAATTGTTTTTTTTTTGTATATTTGTTATGCGATCATTCTGTGATCGCATAACATATATAGAAAAAAACACACAGTCGAATTGAGAACCTCCTTTTGGAAGTCGGTTGAAAAGAATACTATGTTTACTAAAAGTTTGGGCAAATAACGGTCTGGGTTCATAGGACTTGTTGAATTGTTGTAATTAACGAGTTCACTTTATCCAGTACCTCAATGTCACCTTTATTGGGGTTTTTCACAATTGTCAGCAAGAATGTGTACATGTGTTGGTTTGTGTCCGGTTGTTCGATATACTGCCCCTACAACATGGGACTTGGACATTACTGCCATGTTGTGCTAGTGGTCACAAGCATGCAACTGCTAATCATGAGGACCTGGGTTCCATCCGTGACTCGAACAAAGTGTTTTTTCATATGGAATTTCTCAGTAGAAGCTTGGACTGGATTTCTGCACGGTTGATGATTATTTTGCTATTCGTGCGGGGAATATGTAGGTATTGTTACGCGCCAGAATTAATGTCGGGTACATTAAGTTACTACTAGCGCCATCTAGTATCGAGTAGCAGAACTAGTAGAGTCAAGTACCTTCTAGACATTTCTTTGCCAGAACATTCTACACTTCTCGGTATCTAGTCAGTCGGCAGCGGTAGTTACGAGTACTTTCCAGATGTTTCGAGAATGGAAGTTTCTAGAATAAACTGACCCATAAAAGGAGCGCGTGTTCCGCGACCGAGTCAGTATTGGATTAGCGATACAAGCGAATACTTCGAAAGCGAACTTCAAGTGCGAATAAAGTGATCAGTGGTGAAGTTGTGTGTTATAATTAGTGAGTTTAAAGTTGTAATTAGTGTTTTTAAATTAAAGTGTCATTTTGGTTATTTAATCGGCTGTTTTTATTGTCACGAACCTCAAGCTCGTAACAATTGGTGTCAGAAGAGTGGATATTTAAACCATGCCGATTCTACCAAAGGACGACACGGAGGGTATCCGTACCCGGAGTCAACGTCAGCAGGAGACGGACCAGAGGCGTTTTGGAGGTACAACGCCGCAGACGTCGGAGGGCCAGCTGCCGATTATGGAGGCCGGTTCGTCCAAAGCAGCTCCAGCATCTGCAGCACCAGACTTTGCTGCTCTGATGATGATGCTGCAGGAACAGGCCCGCCGTCAGGAGGAGCAGGCCCGCCGGTTGGAAGAACAGCTGCAGCGTGACAAAGAGGAACAGGCTCGCCGGCAGGAGGAACAGGCTCGCCGGCAGGAGGAACAGGCTCGCCGGCAGGAGGACCAGGCCCGTCGGTTGGAAGAACAGCTGCAGCGTGACAAGGAGGAGCAGATGCGCCGCCAAGAAGAACAGACGTTCCTCATGAAGGATCTGCACGCCACTTTCGGTAAAGAAATCTCAAGTTGAGTCCAAAGAAGTGTTCACTTTTCAAACGTCAAGTCAGCTTTTTGGGATATGTTGTGTCGGAAGAAGGCATCCGCACGGATCCAGAGAAAATCGCCGCTGTTAAAGATTGGCCAATTCCAAAAGACAAGACGCAGGTCAGAGCATTTTTGGGTTTGTGCTCCTATTATCGGCGATTCGTCAAGAACTTTGCGGACATAGCCAAGCCCCTCCACAAACTAACCGAGGAGAAGCGACATTTCTGCTGGGATGAAAGTTGCGACGTCGCATTCCAGGAGCTAAAGAAACGTCTGTGCAGAACACCTATTTTGGGGTATCCTGACGCGAACAAGGAATTTATAGTTGACACAGACGCTAGTGATATCGGACTTGGCGGTGTGTTATCTCAACGGAATGGCGATCAAGAGGTTGTGATAGCCTACTTCAGCAAGTCATTGTCGAAACCAGAAAGGAACTATTGTGTCACGAGACGGGAATTGCTAGCTGTGGTAAAGTCATTGCAGCATTTTAGCAAATATCTGCTGGGACGGAAATTCCATTTACGTACAGACCATGCTGCACTCAAATGGCTATTGCAGTTCAAAAATCCAGAAGGACAAGTTGCGAGATGGATTGAACTACTGCAGGAATACGACTTTGTGATTGAACATCGCAGCGGAAGATCTCATGGCAACGCCGACGCATTGTCAAGAAGACCTTGCCCTGAAGACTGCAAGCATTGTACTAGGCAAGAGGGTAAAGAAGTCGTACCTGTGAGGATGCTCAAGACAGACCTCAGCAGCGAGTGGAAGGAAAGCCTACAATGTGCACAGCAGGAAGATTCGGACATCAAGCCGATTCTGGAGTAGATGAAGGCCAGTGCTCCTAAGCCCACGTGGAGTGACGTCTCAGCGATGAGTTCGATCACAAAAAGTTATTGGGCCCAATGGGACAGCTTAGTGATTCAGGATGGAGTCCTGTGCCGTAAATGGGAAAATGCTCGGGGAGACAGCTGTCATTTGCAAATGGTTGTCCCTAAAGCAAAAGTACCGAATGTCCTACAGCTGTACCATAATGGTTCTTCAGGAGGCCATATGGGAGTAAAACGGACTCTACTGAAAATAAGAGAACGGTTTTACTGGGTCCACTGTCGTGACGATGTCGAGGACTGGTGTCGCAAATGTACAAGTTGTGCGGCTGTAAAAGGACCTCAGACTCGCAGTAGAGGTGCATTAAAATTGTACAACGTCGGTGCACCATGGGAAAGGATAGCCCTAGATGTTGCGGGACCTTTTCCGGAAAGTGAAAGTGGTAACAAGTATTTCATGGTTGTAATGGATTACTTCACTAAGTGGCCGGAAGTCTTCGCCATTCCAAATCAAGAAGCCTCAACAGTTGCAGATAAACTAGTTCATGAAGTCTTCTGTCGTTTTGGAGTACCCTTGGAGATTCACAGCGATCAAGGAAGGAATTTTGAGTCCCAAATATTCCAGGAAACTTGTCGAGTTATGGGTACTCATAAAACGAGAACAACTTCTTACCACCCACAATCGGATGGAATGGTGGAACGATTTAATCAGACATTGGAGAGATACCTGGCAAAAGTCGTGGAAAACCGGCAACGCGATTGGGACAAGCATATACAACCGTTTTTGCTGTCATACCGAAGTGCTGTTCACGAAAGTACATCGGTGACACCAGCCTTCGCCAACTTCGGAAGAGAATTGCGGCTGCCTGCAGATCTGATCACCGGAATACCACCTCATGCCCCACGCAATATAACCGATTATGCGAATGACTTGCGGAACAAAATGAATGACATTCATGAGCACGTCAGACAATCGGGCCAGCAAATGTCTGAAAAGATGAAAACCCGTTATGACCGTAAAATGAACAATAAAGGGTTCGACGAAGGTTCACTAGTGTGGTTGCACAATCCAGTTCGCAGTAAAGGGAAATCTCCTAAGCTTCAAGCTAAATGGGACGGGCCGTACCGGATTGTGACAAAAATTAACGACGTGACCTACCGTATACAGAAAGGTACAAGAAGTGCTCCTAAGATCGTCCATGTGGATCGACTGGCGCGTTATTATGGGATCGATAATGCTCGGGACGAGCATGTCTTAGGAGGGGGCAGTGTTACGCGCCAGAATTAATGTCGGGTACATTAAGTTACTACTAGCGCCATCTAGTATCGAGTAGCAGAACTAGTAGAGTCAAGTACCTTCTAGACATTTCTTTGCCAGAACATTCTACACTTCTCGGTATCTAGTCAGTCGGCAGCGGTAGTTACGAGTACTTTCCAGATGTTTCGAGAATGGAAGTTTCTAGAATAAACTGACCCATAAAAGGAGCGCGTATTCCGCGACCGAGTCAGTATTGGATTAGCGATACAAGCGAATACTTCGAAAGCGAACTTCAAGTGCGAATAAAGTGATTAGTGGTGAAGTTGTGTGTTATAATTAGTGAGTTTAAAGTTGTAATTAGTGTTTTTAAATTAAAGTGTCATTTTGGTTATTTAATCGGCTGTTTTTATTGTCACGAACCTCAAGCTCGTAACAGTATGTAGGTTTAGTTTACAAAAAAAGTTAAATAAACTTTGCTTGACCATGTGAGTGTGGTCTAAATAGCGTAGGTACTGTACAACACTTCAACTAACCGCTTCTATAATAATTTGTCGTAATGGCTTCATTTGCATATTATACATATGTAGTTGCAGCTGCAAGCCATAACCTCGGTATTGCAGGTCGCTTGTTATTCTTAATGCATGTTGGCTATTGTAGTAGTACAAACTGTATGTTATTGCGTAAAGCAACTATTATAGTCCTAGATTGTATTTAGAAAGAATATTTAGGTATATTTAATTTAAAACGTAAGAAACTTGGTACGCTTGAGTAGTTGGAAATTGAAGAAGTTCGGTGTAAAAGAGTCACCGCAGCCCGCCGCTCCACCCAGAGCTAAAGAAGTCATTTGATGATTTATAAGGAATGTGACATTTAACGACACAGGCGTACCTACCTACTGTGCCACATTGTACTCGTATTAACTTACTTCTGCCTATCCTTTTGGGTAATACGAGCTTGACGACCATGTACTCCACTATTCGAAGAGACTCGGAACTACCTGAGTAACAATTGAAGATGTAGTTTTTCCTCATGTGGAAATAAAAAGTCTGAACAGGAAAAATATGAAACAAGAAGTTACGGCCGATCGGTTTGATAAAATGATTGGGACAGAATATAATATCGTTTCTCATATATTCAGCAACTTATTTATTGAAGCTTAACTATCTATTTTAGTTGGCGAAGTTTTGTCATGAATTATTTATTGTCTAGTTTGGTAAAATCCTCTGTCATTTTGTTTTTAATCGAATTACTCGTGCGGACAAGCAAAAAAGGACCTAAAAACAACGTATTACGGATAAGATTAGATTCCACAGCTTTGTAATGTAATGTAACTCAAGGCTTTTCTACCCTGAAGCGCATTTTCTTATTTCAGGAAACATTTCAAATTACACCTTATTCTAGGAAAAAGAAATTTGTAGGTGCGACAGCGGAAAGCTTTATTTTCTGACAATAATTCTTTTATTGTCGTTGAATTCTAATTTTTTCAAGATGTCGTGAAGAGATAAATAATTAACCATTATTTGTAACCACAGCTGTTAGATATTACCAAAAAGCCATTGCACACGCGACTGAGTGACTATGGTGAGTATTTAAAATAATTTATTTCAAAGCTTGGACAGTAAATTGCACCTAAACATTACTTAAAAACCTTTTCTTGTACAGTCAATATAGTACCTCTCAAACCGATTTTGTTTTGTTTGAGATGAGTTTGCTTTTGACCGTAGTATATAGGTCATAGATGACAGAGACAAAGTCGACGATGGAGCGAGCTTACCCAGAAGAAGCCTGTTCACTCTAATTTTGAAGAGATTTGATAGAACAAATTAATACTGCTTGTTGATTAATTTAATCTCATAATTTTTAATGCGCTCATATAATGGTTATTTTGTCTTATAAATAAGAGGGGGTTAACTAAAAGTCGTAATTGAAGACGGCATATATACGGACCTTAAGGTGCTTAAAAGAAGTCGGTGGTGATTTAATTATTTAACCAAAAAGCTTAAGTTATCAAGTAACTAGAATACAATAACTAGATACTCTTTCTAAAACGCAATCAAATAAAGGTTATTCTACAAACTAAACTAAATGTAAAATCATATATAAATGTACAAAATGATCACTAAAACACATACGATAGACCACAACGAACATTTAACCTTTTGCGTGTCTTAAGTTACACAGTTCGACATAAGAAAAAATGCTCCAAATGTCTTAAGTCGGACAGTTACACTTAAGGGCTTAGTCAGGATTGGACGATAAAAATCTGTGGTAGACACGCAAAAGGTTAATTCGATGAGCGCTGCAAATGTAATCATATTCTCATATATGTTCGGACGCGTTTCGCTGAGGTTACGTATGAGCGCGATATAGTTGGCGCGCGGGTAGTTGCACGTTTTCTGTATGTATTGGGGGTAGTGGGGAACTTATGTAATTTGGGTTATTAGATCTTGGTAAGCAGGATTAGTTTGGAGTGTGGATAAGTGAGCTTTTAATTAAGTTTGAAAAATCATAATGACTAGGATTAAAATGACCCAAAAATTGGTCAAAACCATGATTTTGAGTTGTTTTAGAAATAGCAGCAACGAGAAAAGAAGCAGCTCAAAGAAAGAATAGATTTCTGAAAAAGATGTTGACAGGAAGAATGAACACGACACAGTTGTAACTGACTCAATCCACCACTTTTCCCAATAATGTTGGCGTCAGCGTCCAGGCTGCTGGATGCAACTGAATACCAGTACTTTATATGTAACGATTGCCCATCAACCCAGTAACTGGGTAACACGGTACCCCTTGGCAAAATTGGTGTCAAATTTTCTGGTTTCTGGCAATTCGTAACGATCTTCAGATATCTACAATTGATATTTGGGACCGACGACGGCTTAACGTGCATTCCGAGTAACAGAGGATTTCCGGTATTTAAAAAAATATTGTTGTATGACCATTTGCTAATCATAATTTCGTTAAGTCTCTGTTTAAGCCTTCAATTTTAATATATTTCCACCGAAACCTTCCTCTACTGACAATTTAAGCACAATTCCATGTAATTTCAGCAGCTGTACTCTCGTGAGAATAGCAAATGGCTGCGATGGAGCCGGAGCATCAATTATTCCATTTTGAGTCCGGTCCGGATCGGATCCGTTCAATTTGTTAACGGTTACGGATTTGTGAGCGGTATTCATTGATCTTAGTTCCGGACGGATTTAGTATTGTACGGAGATAGCCTGGTTCAGGACTGGGTTCTATTAGTTTTAGTGCATTTGATATTAGGTGCAGAATTTTAAAGTGTTCATTCCCGTTTCATTGTTTCAGGATAGTCGCCGTCCTACTTGTACGAGTAAACTGAAGACACGCTTCTTGTTTTAAATTTACCCACGGGAATATACTCCCGATAAAAAGTGTTATTTTATATTCTAACTAGCTTTTTCCGGCGATTTCTTACGCACATATCCCGCTTTTTTTGCGTTCCCGTAAGAATTTTGGGAAATCCTCTCTTAGTGCTCCCCTACGGAGTGTAGGGAAGCTACATGCCAAATTTCAGCGTTCTACGACCAGTAGTTTCGGCTGTGCACTCACGCAGTCAAAACGGAAGAATTTTTAAATAGATATTGTAAGGTAAGGTAAGGTATGTTCTAGCCGTGTGCCAAGTTTCATCTCAATCTATTCAGCCACTAAGCCATGAAGAGGTATCAAACGAACAAACACATAGATTTATTTTCGCATTTTAAAATGGTAAACATAGATGGAATGAAGATTTAAATACGTTTTATTTATTTCGTTCACATAGCCACTATTATATATACAACTTCATTAACTAAGTATATACTTCACAGGTGTCAACACAAAAGTATCGGAGTCAGGTTTTAAATGCCATTATTTTTAGAAACTAAAAATAATACGCATAGTGTTTTGGTTTTTTTATTTCCATTGCTAACTCTGAAAACAATACTCAACTAACAAGCTGTCCCAAATATTCTCGTTTTTCAGTGGAACCTTATTTGTTATTATATTTTCCATGAAAAAGTTTCACTTTTTTCCGACGATTTTTTATTAAACTCGTACATTTTTGTAAAACTCGTACATTTTTGCTTTGTGAGTGATTTTGACTGGGGCTACTTGTGCCTCTGACATTCTTTCTTTTTTGCTATTTTGCGCTTTGATATGAATAATTACTGTTGTTGTATGCCTACGTACTTGGTTTTTTATATCTTTGTCATACTTTTTTACTTTCAATTATCACCAATTGCGATATCACCGGCCAATTTAATTAAAACATTGACTTTATCTGAATTGAACGTGTCATCATTACTATTTTGTCCATTATATGATCATTGAAAATGTTGTAGATACCAGAACGCACAAAAAGTTTTGGGAGTGGAATTCCCTGCCACAGTCTGTATTACCTGATAACTACAACCATGGTCTATTTGTCAACATTAAATAGGTTTCTTCTAAGAAAGTGTGCTCCATCATCGATCGATCACCTCATCAGTTTTCTTCAGGTGAAATAAGCACTATTTCTTGAGTTCTTGAGTTACAGCCCGCTAACAGAAAGACGGACGGACGGACGGAAAGTGGAGGCTTAGTAATAGGGTTTCGTTGGTTACCCTTTGGGTATGGAACCCTAAAAACTATCACCCAGCGAACTTGAGCAGACGATAAGTACTGTCAATTACTTTTCGGCGGTAAGGTAAAAAGGCTTCTTCTACGAAAATCTGCCTTTCTTCTACGACAAAAAGACGCTAATGTTAATGTCGAATTACTATAATTGATTAACGATTGTCTGTTCGTTCACCAAGACTGTTACATCTACATTCCGACAATAGTTTAAAGACTTTTAACATCCACCAGACGGTCCTGCCCCACGAGATTAATCCGCCACCCACAAGTCACCCGAGATTACTAGCCGGCGTCATTACGTCACGTCAATTTGTCACCCAGCGTCGCGCTGTCGCGAGGCAACGTATTGTTATGCGGCGACACTGCATGTCAGCTGGACACGCATTGTTAGTGGCGCCATCTGCCGGCGGACGAGGAATGCTAATGTGTTGGTGAGTAATTATTGTGGACGTTTGAATGATGTAGTAGTGGGTGGTTCCGCCGTGGTTGTTCCACTTTAATGATTTATTTATTATTAAGCATTTATTTATTAAAAGTGTATCACTAGTGAAAGCACTGTACAAAGGCGGACTAAATGACTTAGGTAGGTGCAGAGACAATATGGCAGGTGCAAGTTAAAGGTAAAAGGTAGAATATTTATCAATACATTATTTATCACCCAGCAACCACGTTACACGCTCATTTAATGTAGTGCCCCTAAGTTTCCTAATTCAATCTCCAGCACCTGTTAACTAGATATTACAAGGCGATTACGCAAAGGCCTCCGACAAGTCCTAACTAAGATTATGCTAATTCTAGCTCGATTGGCCGCTATGCGCCCGATCGGCCGCAAACTCCGTCCGATTGGCCGCCGACTCCGGTAAACTGGCCGCCGCCCGGCACGCCACTGAGACTGCACTTGTAAGCCAACTAATTAACATACGAAGAACGTTCGATTTTGGAATAGAGATGGCTGTTACGAGTATTAACGAGTTTTTGGTCGTGTTTGTGTTGAATGCACTAAAACACAGTTTTGCTTTTAGCTTTCAGCTGAAAATTATGTTTTGTTTGTAATTGCAAACGTTTTCGAATTAATCGGGAGCTTTATTTATTGAGAATTTAATTTGAACTAATATTTTATGATGTAACATTGTTTGTAGAAAGTATTCTCTGGATTTGATTTGGAATGATGTTTTTTGCTCTTGCAAGCAAAGCAAAACTAATAAACGAAAGTTATAAAAAACACATAGAAAAAAGCGCATTTTTGGTACGTCAAAAGTTGTCGTCTATTCCTGGTAAATTCGTAATGTCTGCATCTTTTTCTTGTCATAAAATGCAGACACAAAGTACAAAAATCACTAGATATTCGATCTCCTATCTATCTCCATGACCTTTTTCAAAAACACCTAAATTGTACCTATCTAAGTTAAAGAACACAATAGAACGAGAACAATAATCTCTTACACTAATCTACTGCAAAATCTTCAGTAACTTGTCTAATAAACGTGGCACAACTAGTTCTAATACATAACCCACAGTAACTACAAACTGGAGCAATAAATAAACAACATGCTCTGTGATGTAACGTAATCTCAAGCCGGTGCATAGCTTATGTAATGCATTGTAGATTTTGTTTGTGCGCAAACTGGAGCGGTTGAACAGTATGATACATGCTCATGAGTATTCATGGCAAGGATAATATGAAACGTAAGAAAGAAAAAAAGAATAAGTAGGGTATAGAGCCGTACATATAAATACCTAATCTATGAACGAAAACACCAACAACATTTGTGAGACCGTTCGGGCCAAAAACACTTTTTAAACTGCGACTAAACTCGATAAAATATCGACGAATATTTCTAGTAATGGCAAAGAATTTGTCTAAATTAAATATTTATTCTTCCTGTATCTGCTGTTTATTTTAAATGTATTTTTGAGCCAGCAACTGTATCTGATACCTGTTGACCTTTTGATCGTTTGACGCATTGACGACCATTTTATTTCATATCAAATAGTGTATCATTCGAGAATCACTGAAAACTATGATCCAAACAATAATTAATTGTAGTAATAAATAAAAGAGGGAGGTAAATTGTTTATTACTGATGCGAAAATTCGTTCTTTGATAGGAGGGATGCGACACTATTGTTGAATTCCAAACGCATCTTCCTCTTTCGCGAATGTGACGTATATCTTCTCAACTTAAATAACTTTTGTAATTTTGGTTATTTTATTTTTTGGTACTTATGCGTCATGCTTGTCGCAAATTAACTCTTTTTCTTTCCTTCTTTCTGTCCTCCTGTACTATAGGCGACGGGAGTGAAGTCGCGGACAAAAGCTAGTCAGTATGTTTATTTTAAAGATAGGCTTTTGACCGCAATCTCACCTGATGGAAACCGATGATGTGGTCGATGATGGAGCACGTTTGCCCACAAATAACCTCAAATCAATATTTAATCAGCACTATCCGTCGTACCTACAACTATATAGTTCCACCACGTAAATTCATTAATTAGTATTTATCGGAATAAACTTAATTATGATAGTGAAGTTTTACCGTATGTTCTATTTCGCTAATGAGAGTACGTAATCTGTTCTAAATTGTAGTGAAACATGTGCTGCGAGTAGCTACTGCAAATTGGATGTTTGAAATTCAATGGTTCGGAGTTCTGGCTTTAACATTACATCAAGCCTGCATTTCCCGGAAGGGGTAAGTTAAGTTGTTTATAGGTTAATTTACGAGTTATTTCATTAGTATGTGTTGTTTCGTTGAATCTGCCTAGCTTTTCCCAACTATATTGAGGTCGGCTTAGGGATTAATAGGAATGTTGCCTGGGTTAAAAAAATATGATTCTATATAATCCATCAGTTAGATTATTGAAAATGTTGAATACGTACCTATATTTTATTTTATCAAATCAATAAAAAATTACATCAAAGATAAAGAGATGTTTTTTGTTTACGTGAAAAAAGAAAAAAACGTGTCCAATTATTTTTGGAAATCTATCTGACGGATTAATTAGGTTTTAGTCAAGTACCCTATTCTCATACATAGATATATGGGTGAAGTGGCTAGTATCACGATAGCTTGCAGTACATCAGTGGCACAACGAATTGTAAGATATTCTCTGGTAACAGTTCTGATACCCGCATGAATACTATTGGTTCTACACTGGGTGTTAATGTTACCTGAACAGTAGGAAAGATAGATATAATATACTTTATCTAAAAACCCAACTATGATGCAAAAAAATCACCAGCTTATTTTTAGAAAACGTGCCAAGACCCCATAAAGCGGCACCTACCTCCTGCATGCAAAGTTAACGTTACAATTCCATCGATGTGCAGAAAAAAACGTTTCCCGTCGCCCAAATCCCTGACGTCGTTAACTGTACCCAGCGTGCTTCCTTTCTCGATGTTCACGAACATTCGCGATGTGCTCGCACATTTGCATATATCTGGGGTCGAGGACACGACATTGTGTTTTATGTCGAATACAGAATAAAACGTTTTTATTTTAGAACGTAAACTTTGGAATCTATATATGTACTAGCGGTCCCGACAGACGTTGTACTGTCCGAACGTTTGCTTTGCGTATGACGAAAAATTATCGAAATCGATTTCTGCGCCACCTACCGGATCCAATTGTGAATCTAAACCATTCTCGAATCCCCTTGAACACACACAAACAATTTAATCAACATCGGCCCAGCCGTTTATGAGGAGTTCAGTGACATACACACGTACCCAAGAAATATGTATATTAAGATTTGTATACTAACTCTGTCTATCTATCAGTCTGTCTGTTCGGTTAGACCATGTCCTGTAATATAAGATACTATTTATTAGCGGGTATATTTCTTCGGAATAATTTTTGACTTTTACGCAGGCCGAGCTGGTGGCAGAAGCTAATTGAGTATAGATATCTTTTGTACATGAAAAGATCCGCAGGAGAAGCTAAGTGACCGAGAAGACAGCCCGAAGAATTGCCAAAAATATGTTTTATTATTGGGCAGGGCACATTGCTCGCAAAACGAATGGTCGATGGGGCTGAAAGGTTCTAGAGTCACGACGCGACGACTCAGTGTTGGAAGGCCCACAAAGCGGACCAATGACCTGGTGAAGGCGGAAATCCGCTAGATGCGAAACGCACTGGACCTAGACTAGTGGTTTTTTCTTAAAAAACATTGGAATAAACTGTCATAACCTAACTAATAGCAAAACTGTGTTCTGAAAATTACTTTAATGGAAAGTACAGCACATTAAAAACTCACAGAGAGCTTAAATATTGTTAACATTGACGCTGAAAATATTTATCTTACATTTCAGGATTACACTGTGAATGTTATCACAATTTTCCTGACGTTATCCAATTGATACATTAATAAAAGTGACAATCGCAAATTCTTTAATCACCCGCCTCGTTGAGCATTGTCCGATGAAATTCAAAATACGATACATTTATCATTCGACAATAAGCCCCTATCATCGAGAAACTTTAAAACGATATTACGTATAACACTTCGATAAAATATAACAACACAACACACACTCACAAAAACACACATCCACTCTTATCTTTCAAACATCAAAGGTCAAATTCGCTTGCCTTTTGTTTGCATAACCGCAAAATATTAATTGGGGTTAGTAAAATGGAATTTCAGAGCCAAATTCATCCGGATCGGAGCGCATATAGCCGGTTTTGGTCGGTTAAATCCGGTTCGATGTGTCGGATAAGCCGTACACACGGAGGCTATAAATTTTGGGATAGCTGCGAATATGTGGTATGTTTACATGGGATGCTAGTAATCCTCATGTGGATGGGAAACATGGACACTCCGTAAGCTGATTATGGTCTTGCTTCTTGATAGATATACAACATATATACAACATATATAATATTGATGAAATGAACTACTATGGAACCAACGCCGACATCGCAAAAACAAAATCGACTGCCCACACAGAGAAGCTGTTTATTTAACAATTTCACTTTTGATCACATAGTAAGAATGTTTCATAATGATGTAATGATGAGTGACATTACCCCTTTTCAAGTTGTGCGTTTACTCTGTTAAAAGACGTCTAGAATACTCTTTAATGTGTACACCTTTTCAAACACAAAAATCACAATTGTGTGTGATTGTGTGTTTTGGCTAAATTATTTAAAACTTGTGGTCGCCCAGTGGTCGAAATACGACCATATTTTTTATTAACTAAAGAAAGATATTTTTTTTTTCCGACTAATATTGAGGAATCTGTGCAACTCTGTCATTGGTCTCGTTCAAATCTTGGATGGTGCAGGTGGTTGTGCATGACACGACGGGCAATTAAGGAAGTGACGCATGTCCTGTGAAGAGCCTCCGCACTGGCACTGCGTTTGTTTATTTAATGTATTTTTTAAGCATCTTTATAAAAAAAATATTAGCTTTCTACAAAAACCTATCCATATAAAATTAACAACCAATAAACACAATCATAAACACCCCAATACTCGAAACTATTTCAACCATAAAATGGAACTGAAATATAAAACAATACACTAAACAATATACTTGGACAATAAATACAACACACGGGCTCACACCGTAAGTGTACGGTTTTACGCAATTTTACGCGATTTACGGTAGAACGCAGCAATTTTACAGCGACCGGTTTACTGTGCGCGTAAAACACGCAGATGTGGCGCGTAAAACACGCGACGATCGCGTTATGATGTTTAAATTTCGAATTTATTATTATTGTCTTTTTTTGTTTTTGTTGCTGAGTTGTTGTTTTAATATTTGATGGGTGACGGATAAAATTTGTTATGAGGAGTTAGTATTGGCCCCACGTAAACATTAGGAAGCGTGGTCCAACATGGATGGCTGCATTTTAACCCTTATACGATCACTTTGTTGTCCGTCCGTACGTCTGTACGTCTGTCAAGACCCTTTTTTTCAGGAACGCGTGGAGGAATCAAACTGAAATTAATATCATAAACTTACAACTACTTAGGTCTACTAGCCGTTGGAGCAGTGAAAAAATCATCAAACTTCAAGTCAACGCAATTCGATAAGGTCGTTTATGCTGTTTATGGCGTATGCTTTGACATTCACAAAATAATCAAAACATATAGAATACTTCCCGTTGACCTGGAGTCATGATATACAGTACAAGTAAAGAGAAAAGTGTGAAAATTGTAAATTTAGTGGTATTCCCATATTATTATAAAAAAGACTTTAATTTTGTGTCACGATTCTACTTGAAATTTTGTGGTTGCATTTTTTTTCTCTAATAGAAATGGGCATTTGGGCCTAATGCCCACAGAATACAGTAGCCATCGACATCTCCACTATTACCTAAATTAATGAATTAGGGAAAAATATAAACCCTTGGTACGGTAACATATACATTTATATGCCTTTCAAGGTGATTCCTATAAATTAATGTTATGACCCAACTAGCTTTTGTCCGCGTCTTTGCTTGCGTAGATATAAATTTTCACAAAAAAAGTAGTGAAAACCGTCTCCAGGAACCCTACTCTACCTCTGTACCAAAATTCATGAAAACCTTTTCATCAAACATTATCCCGTCTAAGTTAATAAGATAGATTCCGCACACCTAACTACCTATCTACGAGGACCCGTATCTTAAACTGACAACACATCTCTTTTCACGGATCCAACTTTAAAACCAGCGAACAAAGAACGCTTACGTAGGCGCTTACAAATTGCCAGCAATGAATCCCGGGACCGTTCGCCTTTTCAGAACATTTTAGCTGCCCGCCTGAATGGAACGGTTTTAGCAGAACCGCTTCCCGCGGCATTTTAGCTGCCCAGATATCTGTTTGCGTCTCAATTCGGATTTTGACGTTTTTCTTTAGAATTTATCCGTGATTCGATAGTGTGGAAATGAGCTAGATTGATCGTGTAAAAGTTGAATCTATTTGAGTTTCTTTGGTAAAGTTTTCTTTGTGGCGAAAGGAAAGTGTCTGCAGGAGATGAACATAATGTATTCCGCCATTACGTCGTACCGATCATATTTTTATGTGGGTTTTGATTTTAACGCTGTTTGTCAAAATTTTTGTACTTGTAATTTTCTTTGTGGATCATTATTTTGCATCTAGCATTATCCTAGACCTACCTACCTGATAATGAATAGTAATATAAAGTGTTCGCTGGGCGGGAAGTCTCGAGATATTTAACGATCGCCTACCGACCGAATTCCGGTGTATACGACAAAAACAAAAGCAGAGAGAATTTATGTGCACTAGAGTTTAGCGCTACATATGGGAATTTCAAGCACTGTATGTAAGAAAATAACTCGCTGACAAAAATACATATTTTAAAACAAAGAAAAGGAGAGTTTTAATCATGGTAATATTAAAAAGCTTGAATTTGCATTTCGCTGCTCACCGTATATATGTATATAAATAACAGCGTATATCTGTTACTACTGATAAAATAATCTGTTTCTACTTTATCTAAAGGGTATTGTGGGGGCAACCGCTGTCGAAACGTAGCGTAGAAAGGGCTCTTACGAGTGGACCGATGACATAGCGAAGATCGCGCCAATCTGGATGCAAGAAGCACAGAGCCGGACCATGGGGAGTGGGAATGCCTTTGACCAGCAGGAGACGGCTCTTTCACTGAAATGATGATGATATACATTCCAGATTAGCAAGCGTGATATTTTTTGACCAACAAAAAATCAAAACAGAATACGATCCTTCATAACAACTAACTTTGCCCTTGACAATAAACAAAACGACGTCATCCAGTTTACTCGCCACCCCTAATTCTATTTTAGTCGGTCTGAGTTTCAATCAGCGCAGATTGGAGCGACGCGATTGGTCACTATTGGTTACTGTCCAACGTGATTGGACGCGATTCAATCGTCGGGGAATTGGATTGGTTGAGCAGGGCGTTGGTTAACTTCGTCGCGTCTTGAGAGTGTTTTAGATAGCTTGTTAATTTTGACGTGGTGTGTTTATATATTTAGGGTATAGAAGACTCCCCATGCAGAAAGTAACACAAATAACACAAACCAGTTTGGAATAATTTTATTCATCATTATAATCAACTTTAACCATGAATCCAATCGAATTTACAAAAAAAAAAACAACTGTCCTTTACATTTATTTATATTTGGTCACCTCGACAAAATGTACTGAACAGCAGATGTCATTGTAGTATTTTGTGTCCCTAATGTTATTTTGATCAAATTTCTGATTGGTACACTAGCCATAAAATTGTAAGCAGTTGCAGATAAAAACTACGAAAACAAGGACTAAAGAATATTACTGCAGAATGAAGTTTTAAGTATTTTGCTGGTTGCGAAAACTATAATCTCGCACTTTCCAAAGATGACACTATTGAATTGGTCACACACAGTAAATTCAGTGCTTAAGTGACTTCAGCTTCGTAGACTGTCTAAAAGTACTAAACGAGAAACATTTATAGTTCCAGCATTGTGTGCAGTTGATTCTTAACGTCAGACTTAACACTAATAGCCCGTTAGTTTCCTCGCTACACTAATTTACCCCAATTCCCTTAAACACAACTGCATTGCGACTAAACAGTCCCAACAAAACAACGCTACTGTAAAACATTTAAAATCCCTTGTTGCGAACATTGTTTAAAAGTAGTCTAACCGTCTAGCCCCTTACTACAGGACGGATAACAGGGACTTTGGGGCTAAACAAATCGCGTGCGGTCGCAAACTCCTGCAAAAAGTTTCGATTTGCCCCGCGTCGATCCGGAAAGTTTCCGCGGAATTTTTAAGGATTCCTTGAAAACATTCGGAGTATTTCCGAGGTATTTACCTGGTATTTTTTAAGTAGGATTACTTGTTTTGTTTGAAGTGTTTCAGGTGTTATAATCCGTTAGGGTTGTTTTTAGAAAAGGGATGATTGTTCGACCGTTGGACGTTTAGGGAAAGTGGGAGTTAAATGAGGTTTTTTTTTTGTTAATTTTTATGGCTTCCGCTTAGTTGACGTTGTTGATTTTAATTAGGAGTGCCATAATAAATATTGTGGTGTCTTGATTTTCTAATGCTATTTTTTATATTTATGTCTCCTCGAAACTTGAATGAAGTAGAGTTAGTCAATGTTATTGTTTTAAAATGAAGGCTCTTTATACAACTGTGATTGACAAATAAACATATTTTCTTTCTTTCTTTAGTTGTAAATTAATGATTACTTAATTGAATCGATTGATTTCAAACCGGTCGGCGCGGCGACGCTTGAGGGAGGCTTATATCTGCTTCCCAATCTGGGGGACCCGAGCACCGCCTGTAGGCGGTTGTACGTGGGGATCGTGCGATCGATGGCCCTTTATGGGGCCCCGATCTGGGCGGCTGACCTGACGACCAGCACCATCACTGTTCTGCGGAGGCCGCAGAAGGTGATGGCCGTCAGAGTCATCAGGGGATATCGCACGATCTCCTACGAGGCGGCTTGCGCACTGGCCGGATCTCCACCGTGGGACCTGGAGGCGAAAGTGCTCGCGTCACTGCATAGGTGGCGCGAGGGCGCGCGGGCGCGCGGCGAAAGACTGACGCAGCAACACTTGGAGCTGCGTCGGTCGCAGCTGCGCGAGGTCCTGGTAGCGGAATGGCGGGACAGGCTTTCGAGCCCTTCCGCCGGCCTCATCACCATCGAGGCCATCCGGCCAGTGCTCGACCTTTGGCTCGGGAGAAGGCACGGCTCCCTGTCGTTTCGTGCGACGCAGGTCCTCTCGGGGCATGGCTGCTTTGGGAGGTTCTTGTGTCGCATAGGCAGGGAGCCGGACGCTCGATGCCACCACTGCGTCGACTGTCGGGAGGACACGGCGCGGCATACGCTGGCAGAGTGTGCCACTTGGGAGGAGCCGCGCCGTGCCCTCATCAATGTTGTAGGCGGTGACCTCTCGCTGCCGGCCGTAGTTCATGCTATGGTCGGCTGTGAAGAGTCCTGGGACGCGGTGGTCTCCTTCTGCGAGACAGTTATCGCGCAGAAGGAGGCTGCGGAAAGGGAGAGGGAGATCACAACCGCTCTCCCTGCCCGCAGCAGGCGCATCGGGCGTCGGAGGAGGGCATACGCTGCCCTCTTCCGGCCCCCCTAACTGGGTCCAGGGGCGGCGGACTTGGGGATGTCCGTCGCCCCCCACTCATCCGGACCCGAGGTGGCGGCGCGTGGTGTTCCCGTGCGCCCCTCTTTGACGTAGCGAGGGGAGTCAAACACCTCACTCCCCTCGCCGACGCGAGGTGGCCCGCAGTGGCGGGCCGGCACCAGCCGGGGATTGCGGATGTCGCATACGTTCCCGCGATCCCCGGCGTAGGTGGAAGATGGAACACCGGGGTGGTTTTAGTCAGTAAGAGTCTGACAGACCCCTCCACCCGCCCCAGGGTGGAGGATTTCCATGAGGATTTCCCCCCGAGATCAAAAAAAAAAAAAAAAAAAGGCTTATATCTAATAGTTGACATCTTTGGGCTGAAATGCTGATGAAAAAGAAATGATTTCATGATTGCCGGGGGTAATATGATTTAATGAAGGCTCGTACCGAACCTTATAAAATTGGGTAATCTTTAATTATAAGTATAACTTAAAATTCGTTACACTGTGACTAACATCTAGCTGTAAGTTATCATCAGACCAACCATTGGTATTTTAAACCGGACTGACAATGACTCCTCCGGCAACGGTTATCCAATGGACACGGGTTGCTATTTTTCCAACCTAATTTACAATATTTTGACACACGTTTACTTTATTTATGAAGAACATAATGTGTTAAAATTACTATAAATTAATTAAGAGGACAGGGAAACATAGGAGGAGGACAGCAGAAGGCTTTTAACGAACAATATAGAAGTGGATCGTAATATGGTACATGAATATGTAATGATGATTGTTATGTACCTTACTGAACGAGTATGTTGTATCTGGCTCCATGTCGTCCCTCCTAACGTTGTAAAGTTATACCGCTATGTTACCAATAGAATTAACAATACAAAATACGAAGAATATTGTTAAATAGCTAGGGTAAAACCAGGATAGTTGCCCCAGAGGTATAGTTGCCTCGATTTTAATTACTCTAGCTTCGCGGATGAATCACATGTTATTTTATTTATCAATCGAGAGACTTTACAACGACAACTAAGTAGACCGTGTTGCATGTGTCTGTGCGATTGCATGGGAAGGCAAGGTGCGATCAAAATTTTTGCGCGATAAAAATCTTCTTTCTCGGCGGGGCACCTATCCTAAACGTAATTTACATGGATTAGGCAACTAACCCCCATATGGGATAGATGTCACAAAATTTAGAGGTCGACAAAAATCGCCAATATTCTGGAAATATCAAAAATAATGTTCTTTACTTTCACAAATTTGAAGATAATAAACCAAAGTACCTACCCGTTTTATGAATAAAGTGACAACTAACTAAACGACTAACTAAACATATAATAATTATAATTTTTTCTAAAAAGTGTGGCAACTATCCGGCTTTTACCCTATGTCAATGTGGCGTAGACTCCTAAATCACACTAAAGGCGAAAGTTTGTGTTTTGACATTCAAGCGGAGTATCTGATAAACCGCGGGTAACACCGCGGGGCGCAGCTAGTAATATTATAAATGCGAAATTCAGTTTGTTTGTTACGCTTACACGCCTATATCGCTGAACCGATTTTGTTGAATTTGTTACAGGGATAGATGGAACCCTTGAAACGGTTATAGGCGTATACTTTAATGCGAGCGAAACCGCGAAAAAAAGAAAGCCAATAAGCATTACATTATTGACTATTCGGTAAATACGATGATAGAAATATATAATACTATTTTACCATCGTCGTACTTAGACAAGCAAGCAATAATTCTGTCAAGCATAAAATATGGCTTGACTCAAAACCTAATTTCCTTTCGAATCTAACATATCCGTACTAGTTTCAATAACACAGGTGTTCTGGAAACGACATGCCATTACTCTCCATTATTCTTCCGAGAAATTGTAGGAACTTGAATAATAGAACATTATTCTAGTGCAGAAACTGTTTCATTCGGAATCCCTCCATATTTCAATCTAAACTGTAGAACTATCGAATTCTTTTAGACGAGGCATATGTGAGCTTCATTCGGCTCCACTCGGCTTCCCTCGGCTTAGCCGCGTGGTTGGCCGCGCTGGCCCACGGCCTCACACTATGGCCACGCGTGGGCTAAGCTGGATTCACTATCGTAGCTTTGCAGACGGCGGTTTGGATTACGAAGAATTTAGAAGCGTGAAAGGAAAGGGGAGGGTGTTTTATTTCAGTTTTTTATTGCAAGGAATAAATTGCTGTGAGATTGTTTAAATTCGTGGCGTATTGTAAACGTGTTTTGAAATAAAGTTGAATTGAAATGAAGCTGATTATATGTAGTTGAGGTTAAAATTCAAAAGCTGGGTCTAACGCGCTTTTATATAGGTACAAACCCCATTGTAATTAAATTGATCAAGCCTCTATTTAGTGAAATAATTAAAAAATACCAACAAATTTGACACGAGCTTAAAAAATACTGGGCTGATTTTTTAATACTCAGATAACTTTTATTCGAGGAATAAAAATGGACGTTTGACAGTCTTTGTACGGGAGTTATGTCAAACGGCTATATCTATTCTTTAGTTAAAAGTTATCTTACTATTGAAATCAGGCCTAAACAAACGAAATACGTAGAAAACCCGAGAAAGAAAGAAACAAATGAAAGTTTCTAAAGCAATCCCACCGCCTTTTCCTAGAAATCCTCTATCCCAGCCTACTTTAAACTAAACTATTGACAGTTTGAAGGGTTCAAATCGCAGGTACACGCTGTAAAACTCCCAAGAGCCCAGTAAACAGAGGTCAACCGCTAATTAGCACGCCTCATAAACAATCGGGAGCACTTGGACCCGACAACTTTAGGGTCCAACTCGACCCTTGTGTCGAGGGTCGAAAATTTTCAAAGTTAGGAAGAATTTTTATTGCTTTTTCAGGGTCAATGTCGGTTTTAATTAGCAGTTGATTTTCAGTAGAAGGGTATAGAAATAGCTGTTTTGTTTCGCCTGTGAAAATTTAGACGAATATACTGGTTTCAGATATTCCAGCAATCCAATTTAGGAGTTCCCGGTATCCGAAAATAAAAGTGTCAGTTTTTTGGTTTCTGAATACTCGTAAAAATTGAGTTTCCACGAATATTTATGGTTTTATGTGCTTCCCGAATCTAGAATTGTGATGGTTTAAAATCTTATACATGGTGCCATTTTAGTCGTCTCATGACGGCAGCCCACTAGATCTATCCAATGACTGCTATAATATTTGAATTATTAAAAAAAACACTATTATTGATCATCATGACGCATTTGAAACATCCTGTAGCGAGCGCAGTCTGAACCTTGTGCTTCGAGGATGGTGCAGAATGGAACGGCGACATTGTTTTGATACGTAAACATTATTGACATGGTGTTTCATAATTCTTTAATTTATTGTAGGTACCTATTATTTTAATGATTATTTAGAAAAATAATCATGCCTAGAGGTAGTTCATATCGGGTACATTAAGTGGGTCGCCTTTGTAAGATGACTAAAATAGCACCGTGTATATTTGATTATTAGTTACAACAAATAGTGAAAAGTTGATAGTTTTCTTTAAAACGTGTTTTTCGATCGATTGTTAGCTTGTCCAATGGTCAAATAAATAAATTTAAATTAAAAACTACACACACATGGAGGGAAGCCTATCTGACCTCCGAAACTCAGTAACCGAGTGGCCATGCCGCACCTCTTAAACCTATGTCCATAATTCATAATTTCTCTTGTTTCAAAAGGTACCATAAATTTATATACATAAAGTATAGGTATACATTATGTATATAGGTACTATCATCAAAGTAACTTGCCACCCCAAACAGTCCCGTCCTAGTCCCGGGACAAATTTGCAAGTACTTAATACACCACCGACAGTTTATAAACATAAAATAATAATTGCTCCGCGCACCGGGATTAGACGCCGGGATTCTGTTACATAATCCTGGAGTCCGGGATGTAGTGTTGTTGTTGTGTGGCAAGTAATTAATTTTCAATCTACATGCTAATCTGTGAAGTTTTATAATATAACGGATGTGGTTGGAGCAGGTGTTGTGATTACATTCTGATACATTGATATAATATAGAAACTAGCCACGTCTAAGTGGAAAAGTATGTTATGTCTATTCCAGCACATGGTCTACCTGGGTTCCATCCGAATCTGTACAGCCATTAATACGTTTAGAGCTAACATATAAACAAAAACTCAATTTCGCATTTCTATTATTAGTTCCGATTATACTTATTATAGTTTACATAGTTAAACTGTCTCGATAGTTTAGTTGACACAAGTGCTACTGCTGAGTATGGTTCGATGAGGTTCATCATTATGAGGAGATCATGGGATAAAACAAAGTGTGATTGGGATTTCCCACCTGTAATTTTTCACTAGTAGCCCGTAGGTACTCTAGATTTGTACTCGGTAGATGGCAACAGGATCGTCCCTATTCCATAGGTCTTAAAATAACCGGCGAAATGTACATGTACTAATAGGTAGGTAGGAATAACTCAAGCATAAAACTAAATGAAATGACACAATCTTCACTTCAATGGAGGAACTTGAATATACCATTTAAATCAGACCAATTTTAGTGGTTGGGAAATCATCATGACTTCTTCCGTTTGGGTGGAGCGCAAAGGGAGTGTCAGTCTCTTACTGACTAAAACTCATCCATGTTCTTTCAAATGCTCTTTGCCTTTAAGGGCCGCGGTAACTCTTTCGAAAAATTACGGAACCCTGGTCTTAGCAGACTCTGGATTTGGTTAACACTTTAACATAAGTAATGTATGCCACGTACACTTCACTTAAATAATTACATCAGGTTGGTAGGTACTGATCAATCTCATAAAAATAACAAAATAAAGTAAGCCAGGACGAGCATCAATGTGTCCGGAATTTATGATCGGTTTTAGCACCGCCATTTTATGTGCCCTGTTACAAGCTTGTCAGGAATAGTTCATCGGATCGACGCGAGTCTTTTCTTGTAGGGAGGTCGAATTTTACGAGTTCGGCTGTTAAGGGCTTTGTGTGAGTTCACTGGAGGGTAGGCAGATGTGATAAGTGTGTTGCCTTTTAAATAAGGAGTGTAAATTGGATAAATTGTGATGTTTTTAGGGTTCCGAACGTACGTAAAAAACGGAAACCTTATAGGACCAGCCGGTTGTCTGGCTGACTGTCTGTCTGTCTATCCGTCTGTCACAGCCAATTTTCTCCAAATCTACTGGACAGATTCTGTTGAAATTTGGTACACATATGAACTTTTGTGACCCAAACATGGACACGTTACGCAAATAAATACATTTTGAGCATGACGGTCACTTTTGGGGGAAAAACTTTAAAACTTAAAAAAAGACTTTCAAACTGTACCGTGCGATATATCAATGACCCTTTCATTTGATATATCGCACGTTTTTTCGTCTTGTGAGGGTATTAATTAGAAGGTGAAAAATTACCTTTTGAAAAAAATGCAGAGAAAAAAAGAAGAAAGAAAATCAGTTTATCCTGCCGGAAAAAACGCACAGAAACATATATACAAATAAAAAACTTATCAACTACAATTATAACAAAAATAAATAAAAAAACAAAAACGCATCACTATCAGCCCATGTCAGGAATAGCTGTTTACCTGTAGATTACCGGAAAACCTATAAGAAGTGTATAGTTTTAAAGTAACACGGTACAAAATTTAGACTTTGCACGCGAGTCCGACTCGCACTTGGCCAGTTTTTTATGTCATAGAACGGAAAATAAGCAAGTAGACCAACTGATAGTTAGTATCCAGTTCCCAAACTGATGTGCTGCGGCAGCAAGATGTATGCTGGGGAGTTTGTAGCGCCACTTCTTCCTCCGCCAAAACACTAGGTAGTGGTGATGGGTTTGTGTTTTAGGGAACTGGCTTTATACAAAACTGATATTCAAAAAGTGCTGGTTCTCAGCATTATTCGAATAGGTGACTTTTGAAGTTTAAATTTGGATCACAATCAATTTGCAATACTAAGAACACCATAGGTACATTACTTACCCTCTCTAAAGAGGTCTCTGTCTACTTGTGCCCAGCTGTGGGGCGCACTGTTTGCTCAAATGTGTTTTTTCATTCAGTTTCCTTTTATGTATGTATGTACCTACATTGAGTGTATTTTTGTGTGTCAAATAAACACATTTATTTTTCTTTTGTTTGGTGTCGCAACTCGTCTCACAATTTGTAGGTACAATCGTGTAGGTGGAAATAATCGTATAAAACAAGTTGTGTGTGTCGGTTACGTTACGGATCTTCAATTCGTTCAACGTTTCCATTGTGCGTACAGCTAAGAAGTGGAATTCCCTGTCGGATTCTGTACTTACTATAACTTGACTTTTTAAGTCTGGAGTGAGTGGATTACTTCTAGGCAAGCGTGTTCTATCGTCGACCATATCACTGCTTACCATCATGTGACGCAGTGGCAAATTGCAAACAAATAGGTAGCTGAGCACACTATATTTCGCTGCATCTGCTTCCAGCTGTATTTGATTTCAACTTAAATGGAAATAGCCCTGATTCTGGCCGTTAACGGCCATTGAGAACCACTAATGAGTCTCCAATGATCGCTATAATAAATTACCCGGGTCAAGAGGAATTAGGTCGCGAGTCGATGATTTTAGCGGTTAAGAGATCGCTGTGACCTTTTGTGGCGGAAGAATAACATTTATCATTGTCCTTGTATTCTGGATAGAAGTCGGCAGAGGTGAGCCCTGCAGTGGGACATAACCGACTTATAATAATAATATCCAGCAAGGGTTCCAATTTAATCCGCACACTGCTAAAATGGCCTCAGCACCTTCAAACAAAAAGAAAAAAATATCCGACTACCCGCCAAATAAAAACTCAAAAAATCTCTTTCTAACCGGCGAGCAATTTCTTACCCTAACAAAGGAAGGTGCCTTATTGTGATGACGTCACGCTAATGAAGAGGTCCCGGCACTTTTTGGTACTTTTTGTGCCATTCTGATATCTTTGTAGAAGTTAATGAAGAGATGCTGATTGGGATGTGGTTTCTTTTGACGCTTAGAACGACTTTGTTTTTAAGGTCATTTTTGAGATGACAAGAATTCATTTTAACAAGTTTGGTCAGTGGTTTTACAATAATGTATTTATTATTTAACTCAACTGAGACAGTAAGTAGGTTATGTTTTTGAAAATTACTGCACAGGAGTCACACTACGAAGTGCCAACGTCTCTATTCCGTTGTGAGAAAGGGATAGCGCTATTCGTCCTGTATAGCTTTGTATCTCTCTCAGTTTACCATGGAAACATTTAATTTCTCTGTCTTGATATAAATTAGTTAGCAAAAAAATGCATTTTGTATTATCATTTTTCTACAATATCCCTGAAACGTGGCTTTACCTAGAGACAGCAAAAAAATCAAATCGAAAAAAGTATTATTTCTTAAAACTAACAGCATAATAACAGAGGATCGTCCTACAAAACAAAGAGCGCCAACGAATTCAACGCTATCTGGAACTCATTTTGTTTTTCTCTCTCTTTACTCGTTTTTTAAAACGCTCATTTAGAAAGGAAAGCGAACTGAAACACACAGATAGTTAAGTAAAGCTGCTTACGAAATAGTTTTAAGTGTAAACGTCCATTTAGAAACGTTTACAGCTAGTGCTGGGTATTTAGATTAAAAGGAAAAAGTAAAAAAACTAGAAATTACTGTGTAGGCAGTATAACGCTGTTTTTTTATGTTTAAAAGAAAAGTGGAATGGAGCCACTGTGCTTGTTCGGGAAATATAGAAACGGACTTGATGTCGGGTGTTTAATATTACATATATGGTAGCTTTTGCCCGCGTCTTCTGTCTCTATAAGGACCATTTAGGCTAGAGTAATAAACAAACAAACTCACTATCGCATTAATACTATTATAGTAGCAGTTACGAAGGAGGAAGTTAGGATTGATTGCCTTTCTCAAATTCTTTATTTCATAAGTTCCTCATGTAAACTTTATAAATTATATAATACCTTGACGACTTTTTGCTTATTTTTCTGACTTTTTTTTCATCGTTTTTAATTTAGACGGCTTTTTATAAAACTTGTATTCTTATATTCTGTACTAATCGCTCTTAAAGAAAACTGTTTTTGGGACATAAATTAATACACAGATGTAACCCATTGGTTTGTCCACTTTTTCTTTTTTTTAGTTTTTTTTAAAGTACTTAGAAAAATAAAACCGTTCGTAGACATACACACATTTAACTGAAAAATAATATTCTTTCACAAAAAACGTCGCAGCAAAGCCTCCACCCCTTCTCATAAAGATTCAATGATTCCGTATTATTTACTACATAACGCTATGTACATAAATATCGAAGAACCAGTGGCCCGTGAAAACCTACTCGACTGGAAACTGAAAAGATGTTTTTCAGTAAAATGCCTCATTTTATTCGACCACTTATTATTTACCTACAACTGTTGGAGGCGGCGAGTGAGGGATATTCTATGCACACGATAAACTATACGAGACTTATAAAACTTTACATTTGCATTTTTAGAGCTTTTACTTCTCATTGTGTTTCATACGAAATTTCAGTTATTATGGAAAAGGAAATAACCGATTTTATCATTAAAATCTAGGTCTAAAAAGATAGATACGAACTTTTCCTAAAAAGACTTTAGAGAGAAAGAGACAGTGATTTTTCACTTTGTATCTTTTTGTATTTGTGTTTTTCACGATGTGTGTTTTGATGAACACATATTTAAATCGCACACACATACTCACATCCACACCTATATTGCCGTAATAGAACGCAATTATTGAGAAAATTAATAAATCTTCTGCAAACCACCATTAATAACCGCCAAACGATTTTACTTTCAAACCACTACCTTACCTTACATAAGTTTCCTCTATAATTGAATACTTTATATCAGCAGCGCGCATTATTACAGAATATTAATTTCCGCGCTCTCCGAGTAATGATGCAGCGCATCCCGGTTGCGGAGCATTCATGTTAATACAAGAACAACTTCAAGCGGAACGCTGAAATGAATTAAAAGCGACCGCAGAGCTGCAGGTAGTGGGACAGAAGGTTAGGCTGGTGACGTCATAGATGAGGAAGCAGATGTTATTCTTTGTTGAGGGATTTCTTTGTAGAGTTACGAGTAGCTGATTACGAGACATTGGCAGTAATTAATAATGTTTCGTGTTCCATGGATTTATCCAATGGGCCATGCCATAGAACTTAAAAATTGATTTTCATAAAATATCATTTAGTCTTGTGTTGTTTTTTTGTTCGCAGCTGTCTGTGTATAGTGGAACAGTATGGGTTAAGAAAAAAAACAGTCCATATTTGTGGAACTTGTTCACCGAAAACGATAGCTCAATTAGTTTATTTTATCAATAACGTAACTAGAACAAAAACAAACTTGTAATAAAATATCACACCGTGTATATGTTACCGGAAAATGGCAAACTCCGAAAGATTTGAAATTACTTAAGAGGTTGTAAACTCTCGATAAATTGACAACTGAAATTTTTGAATGCTTTTTTACGCATCAACATTTGATAGAAAAAAATAAATCAACAAACAAAAACAAAAATTGACTGACACAAAATACTGACCGAAAATGGCGACCAATCAGAGCATAAGTCTACAATTTATCCATTTGTGTGATCGTAAACCTGGAAACAAGGCTCTCATTGGTTTTATTCTCAGTCTCATTGGTCAACAAAGACCAATTTATGTCAGTACACAATTTCTCATACCAGCACAGAGATATTATAGAATACAAGATTTGATTCGTATGATTGTAGAACAAATGTTCATTTGACAATTCATCGACAGTTTACAATCTCTCAAGATATTTTGTAATCTTACGTAGTTTGCAATTATCCCATGATATATATGTACTTAGGTGAAGTAAATATGAAAATTAATATTTTCATTGTGCTAAGAAGTGAAATTCATTAAATTTAACTTTTTTCTACACTGAAAATTAATACTCCGCCAACAACCACCGCCAATAGTTGTACCATTTAATATAATTGCCTCAGCACATAATGTTAAACTTGTACCAAGTTTACCTTCTGTTAATCTCCCTGCCCGCTGCCACAACCTACGTCACAACCCTCGCTATATAAAAACGAGTCGGCGACGACGCAGAAAATTGGACGCCATCTTAAATTATTACTTAAGTGACGTCACGGGGATTAAATGTATCCTTCATGGGTTAGGGGTGGAGATATTCGTTATTATAGGGGAAAAGCAATGAAGTGCATTTTTGAGGAAATTTAGGGAATGAATTGTTTTTTGTGAACGTTCTTAAGTAGTTGACTTTAAATAGAATTTGATTTTGAAAAATTAATAGAATATTTTTCTAGGACTGGTTCGAGGTGGCTCAAAAAGGATACTTGGAAGAGTTTGGAGGATTTTTTTTTCCAGAATAGAACAAATACTTTTTATTATGTTTACTATTATAAGTTACAGCAAAGATAAAAATAAAATAATTTAATGTAAACCGTGAAAAACATACCTTATGTAAGTAATTCATCACAAACGGATATAAATTGTGACTAAAAGCCTCATAAAACCTAGTACCACAAGTAGAAACAAGCTCAAACCGTTTGCGAACTCTCATAAAAAAGTTCTGTCGCTCGTAGCACTGATTTAACGTTATGTGCTACGCCACATGTTGGTGCTACGATATTTCGTAGCCAGTGCTACGGCGTAGCACCGCTTAACTATGTGTTTTTGGGTGGAATACTATAAAGAATATATACATTTTCTAGATTATAAGTTTTAGTTGTTATCATTTCAGTTGCATCTAGCATCTTTTTACTTTTCATACAAAAATAAGAAGAATCCTGGATGGTCCAGTAGCAGCAAGCACTATGAAGTCTTGGAGTTAAAAATTATATTATATTAGGTTTTTCCATCTGAGATTTTTTTTAAGCCAGGGGACTGGAATAGTGTCCCGTTGATGGTAACAGGAACTTTTCTTGTTAAATGAGACATAAACATAACTGGCGGAATGTGGGTGAATTACGACACCTCTGCCATCCATTGTGGAAAACAGGCTTGATGTTGTAATAGAAAAATGAAGATATTGGATTGGTGGCGAAACGAAGTTGAAAGAAATCATTATAAAATAGATTTTACAAAAATTAGCCTACATCCGTCGCCAGCGTTCTATCTATCTCTGTCTCAAAATTCATCAAAATCGGTTCAGCGATTTGGGCGTGTAAGCGTAACAAACACTTTCTTAATTAAAATATTGGTTCGGATTAAACCAAAGCAACTTATTACAGAAACTGGATTCTGAATTCAAAGAAACGCTTGTACTTTGGACGACCTACAAACCATCAGGTTAAATATCGTTAAATCCGAAAAATCGAGTTTCCAGTCCAATATACCCAGTTACCGATCTCAAATTCTAGCTACGATCATTCGTGGAACTATTACTACGGAAGTTCTAGGAGTATGTTACGTTGGATTATCGCCCGGACAAAAGGAATTTTAATATCATCTTGTTCTCATAAAATAAATGGTTTATACAGACCATGGAATCAAAGAGCTTGTTCTTATTAAAAATAACGTTTTTTTTAATTTTCTAATTTGTTCCCCAAAAGTGACCCTTAGCCATAATTTATTTACTCACGTTATGAAATTGTGTGACCCAAATACGTACCATTTGGGTCACACAACTTCATATTTTCAACGTAATTGGTTCAGAATATAAATATAAAGGTTCCGTTTTTCAATGCAGACGCCGAAACCCTACAAAAATAAAACAAGGTTATTAAGACTTTTCATAATAAAAGTGTAACATAGCCCTTTCACTTATAAACAACTTAATAAATACAGCAATTAAAATAACACGGTTCCACAAGAGCAACAAAAGTACTAAAACAATAGTGGATTAGACTAGATTGTTACCTAATTTAAGTTTACCGGAGTTTATTTATTACGCGAACAAAAGAGGCTAGGGGCTGTTTAAAACTACAGTTTAAGTTTTTTTACAACTATTATAAGTATGGACCTATAGGTTTTAATAACTATTATAGCAATACTTTTTATTACTACTTTCTGGTCTATCCATGTTCCAAGTTTCATCCAAATCCTATCAAAACAAACAAACAAATAGACAAAATAACTTTCACGCTTATAATATTAGTATGGATTTGGCACATAACGCGATAAATACTTTTCTTACACACTTTCATGTTTTAGGGGTGGGTTTTGTTGCCAATATATTTTTTTTTATTTGATATGAGTTTGCTCTTGACTCTAGTCTAGGTCATAGATGACAGAGGCAGAGTCGACGATGGACCGAGCTTAATTATCCATTACTCACTATCACGTTTTAATGAGTCCTGGCCCAAGACGGTTAGTATTGCCACTGCTTGACGCAAAAAAAGCAGATCATCTACACAAAGTAACCTAGTTCAATCTTTTGCATCAGACTTTAATGTTCACAGTGAGAGGGAGGCCAAGGAAAATGTGGATTGATTTTGTGTTGAGACAGTTGTCAGAACAATGAAGGGAGAAATCGTGTGGCTCCGACCCCAAGTAGCAAGTAATAGCTTTACATGGGGTCAGCTTATCCCATGGGATTAGAGCAGGAAGACGATGATATAATGTTCCCACTGCTAGGACATAGGCCTAGGGAGGAGGCGTTATCCACGAAACGGGTACATCGCGGCTTGGTAAGATGTCAAATGACTTAAAATTTTGGGTTCTAGGGCAATATAGTTTACTTCCAAATTTTTCTTTCTTCTCGATCGTTAATTTAGCCTGCACCACTGAGCCTTCATTGTCCATAATATATAAAACCTTATTTAAGGACACTTTTAAACCTTCATTCGAACCTTCAAAACTGCCCTGAAACTCATTAGAACTATGTCAACTATAAATCAACTGAACCGTTTTCCGTATAATCAGGGCGTGATCTTCCCCTCCCCCCACCCCTACATGTAACGATAGTCACTACCTCATCGGTACGTAATTAAAATTAATGGATATTGCCTTCAAACAACCTTCGGGAGAATTTTTCCCTATTCCTTCTCGTCAACAGAATTTTCGGCCATTTTTAACGCTTGCTGTCTAATGACTTTTTTGGGTGGTAATTTTAGGTTTTTAATTATTTTAATGCCAATTTTTATCTTTGAACTTTCGTATTTGTACAATTAATCTTAAAGTTAAAGTAACTTGTAACTCACCGATATATTTTTGAATGGACGGCGACGTTCCTACATGTCAGGTAGACAGACAAACGTATATATTAGGAAAATTTGTCAAAAATAGCCCATTGTACCATTATTCTGAAAACCAGAACAAAAGAACGATGGAATTTAAGGTAAAATCAACAAATTACTGTGGATCGAGTATTTATTTACCAGTAATCATCAAGGTCGGGGTGTAAGTATATTACTGTGATTTGATAACCAGCAATGAGTTTCTTAATTTAGTAACTGCAAAATTAAATTTTGTTACAGTTGAGTTTGTGCTAACTTATTGTAACACAAACTGAACTGAAAAAAATCTTAATATTATTGTTACAAATTGTCAACGCGCGTTATTTAACCATGATTCGTCGACTGGGTTTTCACCAGCCAATTGCGTCACTCGTATTGTATTTAAGTTGTGAAGGGACGATATATTTTGAAAATGAATATAATTTTGATAGAAATGCGGTGGTTAATATCAGAAAATATTTTGTTTTAAAGTAAAATGCTCTTAGTTTGGCTGCACTCAACGACAGGAACTGCCGGAGTACCGACTATCAGCTGTTTACTGTTTTGAGTGCTTCTTAACATTCACTTGCAGCTTAGCGTCTCGCAAAATATCGCTGACGTTATGCTATCGAGCTAAAAATAAGTTTTAGGTGAGTCAGCAGTTTTTTGTGCAGTTTTTAGTGGTAAGAGTCTTATGTAAAAAGAATAGCTTTCTGACCGAATTGGCTTGGTATTCATCGTTATAATTGCAAGCATACTGAAATTATGCCTTTGCGAATGGACACGAGAGTTACTTAATTATCTTTTTTTATAACAATTAAAAATAATGATTAAATATATAAATTTTGATGGTTAAAAGTGTCTCAAATGTTCTATGTCTCTTGATTTCCAAAACGATGAGATGATAGGCTAACTTAAATATTAGTAAAGCTTACTATCTACGATAATCTTAAGGTTTTATATTAGGACTAAATAGAGAATCATACAACAAGAAGAACATTTTGGTTGGTTGAAATGTGCGAATTCGTTTTTATTTCAAGAAACTCGCATTCAATCAAACAAAAAAGACAATGCTTATTAATTCTTAACAGCCAATGAACGCTGGAAATAAATGAGGTCAAAGCCTTAATTCAAAGATGAGAATAAATAGAAAAGTTAGCTAAGTAACACAAACTTGCGGCAAGGGATTATCTAAATGGCAGTTCGCAAAGACTCGGCATGGTGTGCATGAAAACTTTTTGGTAAAGAAACTTTTCTTACATGGGACCGGTTTTCCTCTTACGAGGTTCGTTGGACGTTTTGTCCGAAAGAAAGTTTAATTTGAACCCAAACACTGAAGTATTAATGTTTCTATTTATTTAAAAAGTTTTGGGGAATAATGGAAAATCTGTTATAGAAAAGATGTTTTCTCTTCGTGATTATATGGGGCTGGAAGAAAACCAAAGAAAATATAGGTTCTACATAGGTTGAATATACCGAAATAATATGTCTTAAAATTACCAAATACAAGCAATGTTAGCAAAGAAATGTCAAAATTTAGGTAGGCAGTTATTCATCCAAAAACAGAACCTAAGTATTTAGGCACAAAACACAAACCTAAGAATAGGCAAAAGCAATACCAGCTATAAAGAAAGAAATATAGAGACATTCCGTTCAAACAGAATAAATGCCGCAGTCGTTCGAGCGAATTATCAAAACACATTACGGCTATAATACCTATTTTATTCTGAAAATGTCTGCTGAAAATGATGTACTGTGCCATTTACCGCCGAGCCGAGTAAATGAGGCTTACGTGTGTAAACTGGGATTATTTTTAATGTATTCACGTTCAGTTTGAAGGTTCATTACGTTCACTAAAACCTCTTTGTAGAAAACGTTTTCATTTAGGAAGATTTAGTGGGAGTAAATCGAGGGTAAATGGTTTTTGATAATAGCGCCATCTATTGGTTGGTGGTGGTAACTTAATAACACTTTCTATCATTAGGTGGCGTTAGTAATTTGTTATAAACCTGAATCGCAATATCAACATTTTCATAAAATTAAACACCGCTTTTTCATGCAATAGATAACGATAAAGAAATGCATTCCAAATCGCGTATTCCCATTTAAATTCACAAAGCACAGAATTTTATACATTTTAGATGCCATTTGTTCTAAACAGTCACATTCCAAAGCGTGGAAATGCGCTGCTTTTTTTAACTACACTGGAACTAGGTAACAGCATTTGACTCGTATTCGGGTTAAGAGCTAAAAACAGAGGCGGTGGCAAACAAACATTTTATAAAACGGACGCAATTTAATGCGATATAAACTGATGTGGCAGATTTTCATTTCGGTTGGCACGGAGGCCGCCGAGGCCGGTTTATTTGGTTAGAAAAAATATTTTCATGTATACTAATAATAAAGCTGAAGAGTTTGTGTGTTTATTTGAACCTGCTTATGTCTGGAACTACAAGTCGGATTTGGAAAATCCTTTTTGAGTGTGATAGCTACATTTATGAGGAAGGCTATACGGAACGGGAAATTCTTACAGGACTGAAAAAAACGGGATATGCGCGTACGAAGTCGCGAGCAAAAGCTAGTCACTTCTAATATAACCAATACAAATAAAGTTGAAATAAGTTCCTAATTTGTCTGTGATTTTGGCGGCACCATTACATTACTAAACAAATCATTGTTATAGTGATAAGTGAGAAAGACAAGCCTTTCAGTTTTTTTAATGGACTTCAGGCCAGACTTAGATAGGCTTTATTGTTCATGCAAAAAGAACTTGAGGAGCTAGAAACTATTATGATAAAATATTGAACACAGGGGCAATTCTCGCAAACATCACGCCCCAAGCGCCGCAACAGAAGAAGACGCCCCGAGCGTCGGGAGTCGCAGGGCGATTCCCGGCTACCGTAGGCGCGGGCCTGCGGACGGCGAGCGTTGGGAGGCTCGCCGTCCGATCAGAACCAGGCCCGGGTCGACGGCGCGTTGTGTTCCACGCGCGCCTCAAAGAGATGTTAGCATAGTAGACGGGGCCCGCTAAGGCCAGAGCCTGCCAAGGTTGCGGAATTTGTTCGAAAAAGTCACCACGAGCCTAGAATGCAGAGGGCTTTAGGAGGAACACGGATGGGTTTTAGTCAGTAAGAGTCTGACACTCCCTTCCGCTCCGCCCAGACGGAACGAGTCATTTGATGATTTCCCATCCTTAAAAAAAAGGGGAAATTCTCGTATTTTTAGAAGCGCTACGCAGTCTTCAACCGTCACTAACAATCTTAATTTCCCCACATTTTACATTTTTTTGACATAAACTGTCGCCAAGATGAAACGATTTCGATCTTTTTAAGAACAGGAATTGTCCTTTTTGGGGTTCCGTAGTCAACAAGGAACCCTTGTAGTTTCGCCATATCCGTATATCTGTCCGTCTGACTGCCCGCGGTATAATTTGGTATGATATTCATATTAATCACGCTGACAATGTGGTAAAAACAAATGTTTAAAAAAAATAGGGTACGTAAAGTGGCGATGAGTTTTTTTTATCATCTATCTCATGATATAGGCTGTCGTTGGATAGATAAATTAAAAATATTGAGGGTGTGCTAAAACCATTTTCCCATCCGAGGATCCCTTTGCGAAATATTAAGATTTAAAGTGCTAATTTTTGTTAGAATCTAGTGTCCCCCTCTCTGCCAGCAAAACTATTGGTTTTGGAGACTCGACAAAATTCATGGTAGTAGCCTATATTATAATATGCGAATGACCGCTTCCTAGGCTTAACGAGTTAATGAGTAATAGTACTTATGAAATGGAACTGGGTAAGTAATAAAATTCTACTTATTTCATAGAAAATGACTTAAACCAAGTGCATTTGTAAATTTTAAATCTATTAATAGTTAAGTAGGCACATTTTTACTATTCTCGCATGGTTTAGGAGACGGATAACTACGGAACCTTACACGGTGTGGTCTGACACGCACTTGGCCGGTTCTTCTAGCACTAAATTTCATTTTAAATTCTTCCTTCTCTGCCAAATGCACGAAACCCTGATTGAATTTAAATCGTAGTTTAATGCAGTGCCGAAGTAGCATAATATCTATTGATCGTGTTAATATTTGGCGGGTCGCCAGGGCATGCGGTTCGCCCGTTCGCGGGTCGTCGGTTCGACTCAGGCCTATTTGTAAGTTATGGTGACCCCGGACTGATATGAATCAGGTTTAGTGGGTCATAAGTATTTATAGCCTACAGGTGTTGGCAGTTACTTTTCGTTGGGCAAGTTAGGCAAATGTATTTTTGTCAGTAAATGTAATTTGTGTTTTAGGGCTCTTGTTGTAAGCATACTTTCCTGTAGGAAGAATAATAAAATTATAGTCTTCTATTTGCTTTTTCTTGTTAACTCAAACTGTTATAGAGGCCAAAGAAGTAGGTACTTATACTACTCCTGTAGTTAACATTTTATCAGTAGTTTTAAGGGGTTTCTAGATTCTAGAACATGCTAGTCAGTTATCTACATCTAGAATCTAGATGTTCAAGAGATAATGTGTTTTGTAGGGGTCATTAAAATAATTGAGGTCACTGTGTTTAAGGAACATGTAAAAACATATCCATACAAATATTGCACATAGTAGTCGGTATAATATAAACTGTACCGTTCTAGTGTTTCACAGAACAAATTATAAATCCGATAATTTAACGATCATGAACTTAAAATTCAAATACAGGCAGCGAAGTTAATTCGTATTTTATCTCGATTCAATTAATTCAAATCGATATAATATTGTGAATAATAATCAGACGCGGTTGTTTGATTTGTCTATTAAAGATTATATGCAAATTTCTGTCATAGAATATTGAATTTATTAATTTTGGCTGGAATTCATAATCGGGAAACGTTGGGACGCGTAGAATTTTCCTATATACCTATCTGCGATGGAATGTTCAATAACGAGATATTTTTGAACAATAAGGAAACATACATACTATGATCGTAACATATAAAACTGAATAGAATAGAATATTTTTTTGCAAATATGGGTTATATTTTACATCACATTATTTTATAAAACACGAACTTACATTTTAAAACCGATCTGGTTTTTATAAATTATTATCATTACAATTATCATTCTGTAGACTAATTTTAAAATGAATACCTTCTCATTCAAATGTCATCATACTATATCAGTATTATCAACACACGCAAGAAGGAGAATTTACAGAGACAGAGCAATTTCCTTTTTTCCCATTCTCTTTCTGTCAAAACTCTAAAAAATCTATTTCGAAAAGCTCATCAGTATACCTATCAAGTTTTATTAAAATCGGAACATTAATTGCTAAGAACAAGGCTGAGAAAACTCTCGTATCTACAATGATACGAATTGTTCTCTCACAACTCAAACACGAGAATATTGATGGTTACTTATATGACAGAAAGTAATATCCGAGGCTCACGTCTAGCTCCAGCGCTGCACGTACTAAATTGCCGACAAACAAACTTGCTAACAACATTTTGATTGCTAATCTTGTCTACCTTTGTTCACTCGCAGGGAACACACACATTCACCATATCAAATGTACACTCGCATATTACCTGCTCTATCCTAAGTAGTAAATAAATTATCAGTTAACCACTGGAAATTCGTCATTCATATATAGGTTTTTTGTGTTCATATAGCGATAGTCTCATAGAAGACAGCTTTAATAGGAAAGGTTTTGTGTGATTAGGTGAAAAGTATTGGTTCCAAATTTAACAGAATCGGTCCAGTAAATTCGGAAATAAAATTATGTGACATACGGACAAACAGACTGCCAGTTAGCAAGCCAGCCAGAAAGACAGACACACGAGAGATCCAAAAAAGGTTCCGTTTTTCCAATTGGACTTTCGGAACCTTAAAAACTATGGGTCAGTGTAATAAAATTGAAACACATGCCAAATTTGCCCCACAACTCCTGAACCACAAACTTACAAGTCTCACACATCAATACCTCACTACCAAGCCGATGATGGGGGGAGCGTGTTACCGACAGCCCCCTCCCTTCCGGTGAAGATTAATTGCCCCCCCTCGCACCCCCCCTCCGTGGACCGGTCAGCGGCTAATAGCTGTCGGATATCACTGATTGTTTTGCCGATTGCCGATCGTGTTTGTAGTCCAATGCTGAAGTTTTAAGCTGTTTTAGTTTCTGAAATTTTATTGGTCCTGGAGAAAATAGAAATGAGAAAAAGGTGTCGCATATAGTAAGTTAATGGTTTTGTAATGCAAGTAGGAAATTATGCCACGGGACCGATACCGCCCGGAAAAAATACCCTATGTCCTAATCCAGGACATGGTCTACCCACCTACGCGGTGAGCTGTCAATCCATATAATCAAAATGGAATGACAGCTCACTTTGTGATCACGTGACATCTTGATTATATGGATTGACAGCTCACCACTTGATCACTTCACCCAAGCCTTCACTTCGACATGTTTACAGAATCGACCGGGTTGGTAAGCGGCCTAATCGGAGTTGTAATGCTTTTGCGTTCTGGAGAAAGGGGGGCTACTCTCTAAGCCCGAAGTCCGTAGTTTCGAGCTTAGTTGCTTAGTTTAGTTGTATTCTAGTAGTAATGAATGACAACACGATTTGACAGGAACTGAAAAATCGTGTTGTCATTCATTCTTAGTTCGGATTCGGAACTAATCGTAAATCCGTAGGTGATACGGAGTAGAATATGCCCGCCACTAAGCCCGAAACAACGGACTTCGAGTTAAGAGAGTAGCTCCCCAGAGTTGGAATGTCTCGCGTCTACATAATACCTCCGGTTCTATTATTGTACCTTAACAGGACATTTTAAAACCACCTACACAGTAGTGGAAGCCAAGTCTACCAGCCAAACATCACGTAGCCCGGGTCTATCAATACGTCCTCCTGCTGAAGCCCGGTCTACACTAATAGAACAAAAGCAATAGCACCAGACGGACATCTGTCGTCTGCGCGAATTGAATCGCGCGACTCATTAATCACTGGATGACACGCCCAGGTACTGGACTGGAATCTTGAGGTAGGTTTGTATTTCGATTCAATACAGATTAAGGTATGAAATTCATTGAAAATTAGTTATGTATGAGATGTAAAGAGGCTTTCAAGGGACAATTTTCAAAGGCAAAAATAACTTGTTTGCCAAAAAGTTATTTTTGCCTTTGAAAATTGTCCCTTGAAATACAACCGACTTCCAATTTAAAGAAAATTCTAGAAAGTATAAAATAAATAATTTCGGAAGTCGTTGTTAAAAAACGAAGAAACATAAAAAAACACTTAACAACATCACTGGAAAGTCAATGGAAAGCAAAATATGCAAATCCGTTTATTAGGATGACAATTTTTTTCCAGCTATGTTGATTTAAAAACCAAACTACTGAACCGATTTTTATGAAATTTCTATGGGATCAATCGGAAAGTATATCCTTTCACACAGTAAAAGATTTTTTCAATGAGAACCTCCTTTTTTTGAAGTTAAAAAGTCGGCAAAATATTTTAATATTACTCACCATTTCAGTAGATTTTCGGCATTGCTTAGGAAACCAACACTTACAGTTTTGAAACGATTTGCTGATCAAGACGAAAGTTTGATCATCGTAGCTAAATCTAGTTAAATCAGCGTCAGGCAAATATTAATTGTCTGGCATTTTGATGAACTGGAACTTTTGGCGCAGCCGCGAGGACAAAAATGTCATTGTTTATGTCAATATATTGTATCTATATCTGTGTGTGCCAAATACACATGTTTTTTTTCTACTTCATGGTTTTACTACCAAGAGCCTTGTAGATAAAGCCCTTATTTGATTGGCATTAGTGAATTTACAGACCTGAGAGATGCAATTTATCACCGCATATTGTCACATTTAAAACCTGTCCTTCTTAGGTCAGGTTTTAAATGTGTGTTGTTTAAATGTGTATTGCTATCAGGTGAAACATTTTTTTTTTAAATTTTATTTATTTATTTAACTGCCTTAAAACTAACATTACAGGTCTTAACCTAATGCGATAGCTAAGTCACACACTCAAATTTAAAATTAAACCACAAAATACTAATATAATACCTATTAAGTTAGTTTTTCGCTATTTTTGCGAATTCACCACAGGGACATGGGAATAAATCAATTTCGATTTTCTGAATATAATTGATGGTGCGAATTAATGATATGCTGGTCTATCAATCATGAACACAGGTGAGTCATTGTAGTCACTCTAAACTTTTACGAGAAAAACATGAAGGAACTTAAATAGGATGACATCACCAACACCAACTGTTCATCACCTAAGTAGCCATAATTCAGCGCAATATTATATAACACGAGGAAAATTACTCTTAAACGAAAATTCTCATCGAAAGGACACAGGCCGCTAGTATTCTTGTCAACAAGTCTTGTCCTCGTGTCAGGAAGACACGTGTATCATGTTCCGGGTCACCGCTGGGGTGCCACTATCGAGAACACGTTGATCGTGTCTTCCGCGACACGTCTCGCGTTGTCAGAATGTTGTCAAACAGCCAGGGGTTTGTTAGTTGTGTCTTTCGAAGCTATTTTTTATTGAAAAAATATTAAATGGGGTCCATTGTGTTGTTTTTTTTATCTTTAATGGAAAAGGAAAGTGATTATAGATGATCCCTCTTGAAAGAAACGTGATGTAATTAAAAAATAATCAAGTCAATGATGATATGACGCAAAAGATTTTCAATTAGTTTTTATTCCTCGATTTCTGGGTTTGATTACCACGAGAACGGTTTCAGAGGAGTCAAGAAGAGTTGGGCTGAGTACCAGTATTGTACAAGGAGAGAGCTGTTTGAGCTCTAAAACCTACTAACTGGGTAAAACTGTTCGTAATCACGCACCCACGGAATGATATAGGCAAGCGCTGCTTAGTTTCGAAGTTCAGCATAAAAGCTTTAAGTTGCAAAAACGGACTTGAGTCTTACCGAACCAACAACGAAAAAAAAATCCAAAATGAACATGCATTTAAAGTATACACTTAAAACAAAACGTCTCAGCTCCATTAGTGTTTCTGACAGCCACCGCTTTCTCTTAAAACCACATTTTAAAAACCTGTCGATTGTGAAAGAGTTAAATGCAATAGCTTTCACGAACTGTCACGGGCTCTCTGTGAAAACTCAGAGCTTTTGAGTGAGAGCAGTACATTCACTTTACAAGTGTACTCGAGTACAATGTTGTACTTCATGTATTTGGAGGAAAGTTTAAGTGGTACAACTTTTAGTGGGAGGGTTAATGTTAGAATTGTAAAGTTGTGTTTTATTACTGGGAGAGACTGGAGGAGGCGTAAGTTATTATTTATCGATTTTTAAAATTTGTTCTATTTAAAATAAAAACTAGAAAATTTAAACCTTATCACAGGAATACTGCGGTATCATGTAATGGGATAATTTTCGATAAGTGAGATCACTTATCGAAAATTATCCCAAGGAAAGATACTCATGGGATGAAAAGTATGCTAATGTCACATTCCATGACAAGGGCTACCCGAGTTCCAAGTGTTATCGAAATCCGTTCAGCCGTTAAGATGTGAAAAGCGAGAGTTACTTTAATATGAATTATTGACACACAGCCCATGAATCCAATTTATTGCAGTTATTTTGCCACCAGGCAAGTAACAACAAGCAAAAATGCATTTTCAATTCATTCTGTTTTACTCACACAACCGTTGTGAAAGTTACTGAAAAATAAAACCTCTCCCAGTATCGCACACCTTTCACCCCGAGGCCACAAAAAAAAAACAAACTTTTTAAAACAACCGAACATTATTTAACGAAAACTCGCTTTTTTCTCCCAAAAGCAATATTTTACGGTAAGACATAAACACATTTCATCCAGTGTCTCGCTTTCTCTCGTTGTTTCGACTAGGTACAGGAGAGGGATAACAAATCACTTGGGGGCGCGATTTACGCTTTACCGGTGATAGTTCGTGTTTATTGTGGGGTGAGCAGAGCTCAAGGTGCAGGTGCATTTGTGGGAGAGGTTGAATGTGTTGCTTGTAATAAGAACAAAGTGTTGTTTTAGAGATTATAATGCTTTAGCTTTGGGTACAGTAGAGAGAAGAAGATATTTTGTTTAGAGGTCGGCAGCTTTGTATTATTGGTTGAAGAACCATGGCTGCGGAGTATGTGTGTGTGTGGAAAATATGGGTTTGCTCTTGACTCTAGTCTGGGTCATAGATGACAGAGACAAAATCGTCAATGGTGCGAGCTTACCCAAGAAGGAAACACAGACGTAGGCAGAGAGTTCCACTCCTTTGCTGTGCGCATTATTATATATTCCTCATTTGTCCTGTCTGACTGACTAGCTATCAAAATCAAAAGCCATTTATTCAAAATAGGCTGAGTGCCAGCACTTTATGAACGTAAAAGTTCTACATAAAGACAGTCCCCTAAAATGCCCGCCCGTCACCACTTCCTAGTGTTGTAGCTGGGAAGAAGGAGTGGCGCAACAAACTCCGCAGCAACACATCTGTCTGTTAAGTTTTAAAAACTTGAATTAATACAGTAGTACTTATGCAAAGTAAGTTTACAAAACATGACACAGAAAATAAAATACCTATCTAATATATAAATCAAATTTTAAATGAAATTAATTGACACTATGTTAGCTCGCACCAGTGTTGCCAACCCTACGGTTTTAACAGTAGAGTTACTGTTTTCATCATGAAATCCCTGTTTTCAGTTTAAGTACCAATTTCTACTGTTTTTCCACGCATTTTATTATATATACTGGAGATTTCGTCTAAAACGATAAAATCTCCAGTTACACTATCTAGCTTCATGATACGCTTGTATGTATCCGAATTATTTTTAATCTATGTCGAACAAAACAATTTATGAGCCATAACATGTCAATGTCAAATCGGAATACTGTCAATGTTTAACTTTTAGCAACAAAAAGTTTTAAAATATTGCCATAAAAGAAAATAAAGAAGTTTTCAACTTGCGTCGCGCGCTTTTTCTAGGGGATTATGAAATGGCGCTGGGGATTCCCATTCATCGCGCAACGTCTTTGGCACTTGATAAAACAGGATATCTCAGTCATTTCTCATTGTTGCGGCCGAACAGTGTGATATTTTATTTTATTTTACGGGGAAAAAACATATCAATAATGAGCAATTGTGATTTCGATTCTGATAAAACTCCTCCTCGAAAGAAAAGTGCCATTCTGTTTTCTAACGTTTTTTTAAGTCTTATCTGCTGCTTTTTGCCTGGGTAAGATTGACAACACTGGATAGCACACTCCATTAAGCCATCAAAAACAGACAAACTCAAGCAAGTAAATCAAACTAATTAAGCCTCCAGGTATAAATGGTGTGCCCGCTTACACGTACAATCTAACACCATGACCAGCCACTACAAGCACAGTTCATTAGCATAACGCAAATATCAGCCATTACCCCCCTCGCCATGTTTCATGGAAGGAGGTATTTATATATATATATATATAACCTGTCGTAAGCTAACTTACAGAGCATGAACTTGATAAATATGACATTGTCTTGCGTTCAAAACAGCGACCAACTAATCTTATCGTCTAAATAGTCATTAACAGAATAATATATTTGACTGGCCTGTTGGTCTAGTGGTTAGTGACCCTGACTGCTAAACCGGAGGTTGTGGGTTCGATTCCCACCCAGGACGAATCTTTGTGTGATGAGCATGATCATTTGTTCTGTGTCTGGGTGTAATTTGTGTATAATATGTATGTATTTAGAAATATATAAGTATGTTTATCAGTTGTCTGGTTGCCATAGCACAGGCTCTGCCTAGTTTGGGATCGGATGACCGTGTGTGAGTTGTCCCAAGATGTTATTATTATTATATTATTATAATATGCCTTCGAACAAAGGTTACAGTTAACTTTAGCTTTAAATGAATTAAAAAGCAGGTCAAGAAAAGAAAGAAGTTTATTGTAAAACCGGATACCAAGTCCCACAAATGAGTCGTGGACTTTACGAAGTCGGTGGGAAGGAGCATGTAGCTTGTGCTTGTTTCTGGTGTTGAAGTTGTGTATGTCACTCATTTTATTGTATAAATGTATGTTTTGCCTAATATATAAAATGTTTGCAAAAATAAATTGAGTTGCTACCGTGAGAATTTCAATCTCTTTAAAAAGTTCCCTTTATGAAATTCTTGACCCAAGCTGATATATTGCTCGCACAGCACGTTTTTGTAAGACAAATATATTTTGTATATCAGCAGCTTTTCCCCACAATCGAATACCGTAGGACAAAACGCTATGGAAATAACTAAAATAAACTAACCGGGCTTTGTCAACGTCAGTATATTGTCTAACTTTTCTGACAGCGTAAGCGGCAGAGCTAAACCTTCCCGATAAGCTTATACATATTAGTAATGCCCAAAAATACTGACGAGTCCACAGTTTCGAGCAGCTCGTGCCACTTAAGATGATATTGAATTTGGGTCTTACATTTCTAACATTTGGTAAAGTTAACTTTATACATTTCATTTTCTTGGCATTTAGATTATTTGTCATACGCCAATCCGTAACTATTGAGAGAGCGTCATTTACGTTATTGAAATTTTGTTTATTCCTATATACTTTAAAGATGAGAAGAGAAGAGAATAGGTATCATCCGCATAAAATACTATGTCACAGATACCCTTTAAGAAAAATGGTAAATCGTTTATGTACACACCAGAAACAAGAATGGACCCAGTATTGAGCCTTGAGGCACACCAAATTGAACTGGTAGCCCGGAAGACTTCACACCATTAATTTCAAGATATTAGAACCTATTATATAAATATGAATCAATAATGTGAAGAGCTTCGCTTTGGAGACCGTAATGACGCAATAAAAGGCTTTGGAGAGATCACAGAAAACTCATATTGAAAGAAAGAAGAAGAAGAAAGAAAAAGAGTTTATTTAATTTTGCGAGTTCTCCCATGCGTTAAATATGTGTTTTAGGAGAGCCCCGCATCTGTAGTCGAACGTCGTTTTGTAAAGCCATACTGTTCATTATGGAATGGTCTATAATTAAAATGTTTTAACAACTGCTTGAGAATTCACTTTTCAAAATTTTCTGAATGCAGGTAAGATGGACATAGCCTTGTCATTTTTATTACCTGATTTAAATAAAGGTATGACTTTACTACTCTTCATACGATCAGGAAAAGTTCCTAAATCCATGCATTTATTAAACGTAACGGCAAGATAGGGCGCTACTATTTCTATTATATTACTCAAAAGTTTAATGGAAATGCCCCAGTAATCACCTGTGTTTTTTAGATTTAAGTGTATTAAGAACGTTAACTACATCACGTGGTGTTACGTGCTCAAAACTAAATAAGTGATTACACTTGGGCACACTACTATGCAAAACAACTATAATCTCTAACTGATTTTCTCGTTTAACAGATTTGCCTGTTTCATTGTTAATGATCAGCGCACAACCAAAACTACTCAGTCTAGAAAGCAGAACTTTAAAATATACTCGGATGTTCATTTTAATAGGTCATCCCCTGAGAAAGGAATTTTGGGAATTTCAACTTTAAGGAGGAGTCAAAAATTTTTGACTATTTATTCTTCGAAACCAACATCTATGCGAGCGAAGTCTCGGGCATCATCTAGTAGTTAATAAAAGCTCTCAGGGATATTTCTGGTTTGGTGGTCATGGGTGACGATAATGACAATTTATGGAAGCAGTAGCTCACTAATTAATTGCCTAGCTATCAAGATTTCTAGGCTTGTTATGAAAATAATGTACTTAGTTAATAGTATATTTGCTTTGTATGTATATATAAACTCAAGCCCTTTGAGACTAATTGCTTAACCACTTGAAGCTTTCAATAGTTATAGTACTCTCAATTAATAACATAGACACAATTTAATGAATTTCAAACCAGACAGCACAAGTATATAAATGTATTTTCACATCTGATTCAATAAGTCAGGATTAAAATAGATGGGTACAAACCGAATCCTGAAGTATTTAATTACACAATATAAAACAAAGTACAAAATTAGCTCAACAATTTCGGCAACAAAGGCTCAAACGTAAAAGAATATTTACCTTGAACACAACTTTTAAAACTACATCAAAGAGTTTTGTTCGTTCAGGAAAAAATACTGTTTCATTGTAAAGGGATTGTTAATTAAATAACTTGCTAATTACTCCTTTCATCACTTAAAAGGCACTTAGCGTTTTGAGTATAATAATATTTCAGCTGCGCTTCAGCTTCAGCACGTACTTAGAAGAGCATATTTTGAATGTATATTATGTGTAATCTAACTAACTTTTTAGAAGGTATTACAGAAATAAGAATAAACCTAGAAAGGGGTTATTGCACTTATATATTTTAAACAACTTTTAGCATGGGACATAACCTGATCATTAAAAAAAAATCAACCACCCCAAACATTTATGTTTGTAACTCGACAAACTGTACTGAACAGCTTATTTTTTTCGTTCATATTTCTTTTCAGTTTTTTATCTGTTACACCCTGTTTAATCTAAGTGACTGTTGTTAGTTTGTATAAATCAAACACAAACAAAGAATCGTTCATTTCGCCGTTAAAAGACGTTTATTTCGCCAGAAATGACGCACAAAAACAAAACAAAAATTTCCAGAAGAGACGCTAAATCGTGTCTGCCCAGGTTTCGCATGACGCCATGTGACAGGCAAGGTTAGAATTGTCACAAGCCATCAGTGGATAAAATCGGTTTCACTCACTTTCAAGAGTCTCTAGAAAAGTGACAATTGTCGAAAAGTCAAAATATAATCTAACGCTCTTAGATTGATTTGTACCTAAGAAAACATTGATAATGTCATTTGAAGCAGTGAACAGCCGCCGACGCGTTATGTGCTCTGTTAATATCGAAGTCTTAATCGTTTATTTTCTCCTTACTCTGGCTAGGTTCCAAGGACATTAAATAAATTATCAATTTATTTTCTACTTGTTTTATTATGTTTAAAAATGCTTCGTTTCTCAGGAAAAGTAGAGAGTAAAAAGAAAATAACCACTAGTTAAGATTTAGCTGACTATCAGATTTTTTTAACAGTGAATGAATATTTATTCTTGTTATAGTTTGTCCCGAGGCAACAGAATCGTTGCTGCTACTTATCTCCCACGTTCATAAATCTGGCTGGTGGTAGCGGTTCAACTTATTTTTGAAGTTAAAACTTCTTTAGCGGCGTTGGGCACTTTTTGGGATGGATAAAAATATTAAACTCGCGTCAGGACACGTGACCTGATCGAAAATTCGTAAGACGGAGTGAGAGTAGTTGATTTTTCTGAGAGATAAACTTTTTAATGTAAAATAATTGTAATGGTTCTGAAGTGTTAATTTTTTTATGTAATATAAATTGTCATGATTGTGTACGATAGCGCAATAAATGAATATTGTATTTTACCACATAAATGATAGTACTTTTATACTGATAATTAAAGCAATTCGTGCGAAATTATTTCCTAACCAAGTTTTCACTTCTGCCGGCACTCCCGGAGTACAAACCGTTGTTTTTTTTAATGTTCACACCTCTCTTGTCTCATACAAGTCCTATGAACATCACTACCTATTTATTGGTAAACGTTCCCCATAATAAACTAGTTGCTAATGACAGTCTAATTTAAATATTTTAAACTAAAAACATATTTAGAATAGTTCATCCCAAACTACTCCCGACAGCTTACTTGTTAAATACTCGTAGAATAGCAGTCATCTGATTGCTACATTAGAATAATCGTAATTACAATCAAGCAACCATTCCCACCAAACCACAGACTATTTTTAACCCAACCACTTATCGCCCCCTAACGATGGGAATTCCAGTCTCGGTTACGTAGCCCCCACGAGCCCCCACGGGGGTCGTAACAGACGAATAAAGCTGTAAATCACGGGAATGAGTGGCCATGTCTGTTTCTACCCTTATTTGTGAGGTGTAACTGTGGTGTGAACATTCGGGTAAGTCTGTGTTTCCGAACGCATACAACCCTAATCTCTTCAAAATTAGAGTGAACAAGCTTCTTCTGGGTAAGCTCGCTCCATCGTCGACTTTGTCTCTGTCTTCTATGACCTAGACTAGAGTCAAGAGCAAACCCATATTAAATAAAAAAAAAGTGTTGTGATTATCACTGTATCTATTACGAGACTACTCTAAGGACTCGTGGTTGACAACAACGCTTCTGCGAGTGAGGGTCTAGGTTCTAGTTCAAGTTTTGTAAAAGTTATAAAGTATAGTTCGATATGAGACTACTGTTTATATTGAACTATAGGAGTACAGAGTACTTACGAAAAGAATTTGGGTGTTAACTGCTTGAATCTCCACATACCTGAAAATAAGAACATCTATTAATATAATTTGAAGAGTATGCAAAAATGAACATAATTTTCAAACTGTGACCGTCAAAAGATAAAAATTGAATGAACTACCTTTATTTCCTGAAGTAAAAACAACCTTCAGCTAATTTACATAGCTTAAGTAATACTATTTCTCTCCAAATCCGCAAATACCAAATTATTAATAGGTAAAAGGGTAAAATGAAGTACGGTAGCATATAAATGCCTTTCAAACGACTTTCTTTCCACAATCTATACAACTTTGAAACAATAGCACAATACATTACCGACATAGGTCATGGTTACTAATACTCTAACACACACCAAGAAAAAGAAAACCATTATATGTATTATCAGAAACCCGTTAAAAGGGTGATTTATCAACATAAAGCTATGCTGCGCTATACTGCGCTATGCTGTGCAGTGCTATATTAATCTACATAATTCGCGACGGTGTTGACTTTTTAAAGTATTTTTAATATAACAACGAATGATATAATTTTCATTTGTTATAATCATCTATTGTTGTAACATCTTATGATATACCTTTCTAAGATATATTTTCATTTCATATAAGCTTCAGTGGATATAATATACACTTAAAATAATGATTAAAAGTTATAATGTTCATATTCTATAAGATTTGTTTGATCTAATGATCATTTAATATAATTTTATCAAATGTAAATTCGGCTTCAATTACGGATCTAACCAAGGAAAGTCTACAAAGCCCCGCTGCCGCCGGAGCTCCTATTTCTGTCGGCAGGGTTTAAAGGAACCTAACATGAATGGGATAACAGAAGCTATGTTCGCTCGCTTTGCAACCACTTTGTTCATCTTGCTTGTAGGTACAAGTCAGATTTGACACCTAATACAGCTCACAGTTCTCAAGAAAAATCACCACATAAAAGTTAGCTTCAATGTATAGCGCAGCAGAACTAGTGCTTAGTCACCCTGACCACAGGTCAAGCTCAATACCACGCACACAGTCTCAACCCCTTGTCACACACACTTGTATGCTCAAGTGTGTGTGTGTGTGTGTGAATAACAAATCCAGGGAACTCATTAGGATGCCCCTATTGTGCTGAGACTGATTGCCGGACACTTTGTATCCCGGCGGTCTGTGAGTGGGAGCTTCTTTGTAAACGTATTGGTTTTATTTAAATAAAATGGTCATGTATTTGTTACAGTATTTTTATAAGAAGTGACTTTGGTGCTGCATTATAAAAGGTATTTTAAATGTTTTGATTACTCTCTCTACTGAATATTGGTTGATCACTTTAGAAGTTATACATGAATCTTACCCTTGCTTGACAGACCAGAAAAAAATATACAGTACGAGCCATATTTATAAAAAACACAGTCTAATTTCACATTAAAATTTTCTATACTAATAGATAATTTGAATTAAAAATCTGTTAATTAATAAATAATCTGTAAAAAAAGTATAAATAAAAGAAATAAATCACGTGGTCAAAAAGTTTTTATAGATATGGCCCTGGATTTAATATGAATTCAAATTCCAATATTACATTGAGCTAACAAACTGGCATAATGTGGGTGTAGTACAGGTACACTTCTGAGTAACCCTTCAGGAATTACAGGCGTAATGTGTTGCATTCAGCCAAATGTGCTTGACTGACTACTGGATATCCGTATTCACTTATCTAGTAGTTCCTACTCAGTTGAATTTTCGTTGAGGTGTAAACCCAACTGGCCATTTGCTCGTCCAAAGATTTAGTTAAACAAATGATTGTGGTCTTAACGAATAGTTTATTATTCGCAGATTTTATCTTTAAATTATCGCACAAAAGTACACACAAACAGCAACAAGATTAAATTAAAATAACTGTCATTTCACCTTTGCCTCCTGGCACTCCGAGTTTGTAATTTGCAAATGCATTTAATTCAGCAAAACAACTGTAACTAAACTCGACACTTCAGACAATCTCTACAAAAACTTTCATACAATTTTAAATACACAAAAGCAAAGGCTTGGACTTTAATCCAAACATTTGAGAAATTCTTTTGTGTTCACTAAAATTCGTTACGTTTCTTTGAGCGTTGAGCTGAGCTCAAAGGGTCGCAGCTCAAAGGCCGTTGAGCTGTGAGTCACGTTTGACGTGTATTGTGATGTGTCGCTTGTGACACAAAACCTCCAGTGACATGTTAGTGACGGGTTTTGTTTGGGAGTCAAAGGAACGGTGATTGGACTTGAATGGGATGGATTGACCATTTTAGTTAAGATTGGAATGCTTTTTTCGTCTAACGCCTAATGGATATGCCTTGACTATCTTTGAAACACCATTTCAATGAGAAAAAATTGCCATAACCTAAAATAACTACATAAAATTTTCATTTGAAATAAAATTACCAATCATATTTGCATTAAACGAGAAGTGCATCAAAATAGCAATAAACCGCAAAGCGAACTCGTAAAAATTTGTAATGGCATCAAATCATTGTGAAGTAGTAAAATTTTCTATAAAAACATGATAAAAATAGAATACACACATAAAATAAAGGTGAAGAAAGAAAAAGAAATCCCCGGAGTTCGAGTCGGATTCGCGGTCGTGTTCCCAACGAACCATGTTATTTTATTTATTTACTTAATCATAGGAGAACCAACAGCTATTATAGATGGATAACAATTGTAAATGAGATATAGAGCCAATTACAAGTTCTCATGGGGGAGTGGTGGGGGGGGGTAAGCTTGAAACCACCGACTTCTTACATATGGTTTCCTGTAACCTATAACTAAACAACCATCTGTATATTTTCGACATTTTAGACTCAGTCGTTTCGGAGATAAGTAAGAGCGAAATGGTAAATTTTCATCTATCTCCTTAAATAACTAAAAATTTAAATATTTTAAAATGTGGAAAAAAAAGCTATTGAGAACCTTACAATAAACCCTTTGTCAACTTTTTTACTTAAGCAGCCTTTGCTATAACATCAACAATAACATTTGTCTACAACAATTAATAATAAATTAATTATACAGGAGTCCCGTTTTGCCGATTAAACCAAGTCTCGTAGCTCCGGCCACAAAGTCCGTAGCAGATTGAATACTACATCCTATTCCTACCATCAATTTAAACCGACATAATATAGATACTACATCCTATTCGCAATTTAATCCTACCATGCTTATTCTTTGACCAAGGTAAAAGCCAGCCCTTGGGTCACGTGACGTGTCAACTAAGCGCCTTGAGAGATCTTTAAATAAGTTATGTGCACTCGGACCCCAAGACCCGAGAGTTTCAACCCCAAACGGCTCGAAAATATAACTACCAACAAGTTTATTATATTTCCGCCGCTTGAGGTTCTCTGCAGCCGCAGCAGCAGCGCCAGCACAGCACGAAGAGCTAGGAAGATGGGATGGCGCAAGAGTATCGACACAAGTAGCGTCCCACACTAATGGCCTACCCATCTTCCATGGAAATAACGACATGCCGTCCGGTCTCTTGCCATCGTCGCGTGCCAGGCCATTGGGTACACTTCCAGTCGACAGCGATGCGGATGAATTTTTTGACGCCATATTTTAGGGTTTATTTAGTTAGGAGATTTTATTTTTATTTCTAGTGTATATAGTTAGTTAAGTATTTATGGAATAAAAGTTTTGTATTACTGCTTCAAAAGTGGCTTATTTGGAACTTTTTTGTAGTTTTGGAAAACAAGCTTTCCCACTTTTCAACTTTCTTCTATTTTGTTGCTGACAAGCCAATAATAAAAATACTAATCATCCTACCATCAATTTAAACCGACATAATATAGTATAACACTAGTCTAAGGCTTACAAGACCGCTTGCAGGCTCAAAGCCAACGCCGAATCACTTGAGACCTGCCATTCAAACCGATCTGTTTGCTTTGAGATCCAACTTAACATTGCAATGAGAACAAAAACGTCTATACTGTTGATATAATGCAAGTACGATGTAAGTAAAGCTGATTACTACTAACGTTTCTATGTTAGTAGAATTTTGTGCAAAGATATTTCGTAGCACTGCTACGAGATTTCGTAGCGGCGTAGCGTATGTGCTACGAGTGCCGTAGCAAAGAAGATTCTATTGATAGGCACGCGTTTGGCCACTATCTCACCCGATGGTAAGCGATGATGTGGTCGAAGATACACAACACGCTTGCCTAGAAGCAACCTATTCATTCTTGACTTAAAGACTCCCAAGTTGTAGCTATCAGGAAACACAGACTGGCGGGGCATTCCACTCCTTAGCTGTAAGCACAGTGAATGTGTTCCCAAAACGTTTTGTAGTTTTCAAAACTTTGGTCTTCAGGGCTGCTTCTGGCCTTCAACGTTAAGTAACACTTGCCGAGTTGCGCCCGTGGATGGGCGTGATGGATTCCATAAATACTTAACTAACTATATACACTAGAAATAAAAATAAAATCTCCTAACTAAATAAACCCTAAAATATGGCGTCAACAAATTTATGCCCTTATACATATATGTAATTTAAGTTATTAACATCTGTTTCTAAAGTATTTGAAATTTTAACAAAATGTATCGACGTTAGCTTCCCGTTCTCACCGAAATATTTAAGTCAAGCGAAACAGTATCTTAATATTTTTAAAAGCTTTTCTTTATTAATAAAAATGATTTTTCAAGCCTAACTTGACGATTTATTTTCCCGGAACTTCATAAAAATATTTTTAATTTACTCACAACGCTTGTTTGGAGCATGTTTTTCCTTAATGATGTTTGTTGAGGTTTTTTTGGCAATGTTTGGTAAATGTTGGGAAAATAACGGTACTGGCAATTATTTTCCTGGAATTGTAAAGAAGGTTCATGTTACCTTATTTACATTACCTTATTTTTATATTAGGTACTGAGAATTCGCAGCTATTGTTAACGTATCTGTATATCTACTTTTATTGTTAAGAGAGAGTGCTAATTTTTAACATTGTGTGGATGACAATCTCCGGAAAAAACGTTCACCTCTTAATAGTTCCATTATTCCAAATAGACAGATGCTATATACTTTGTCTTCATGAGCAAAGCCGGATCGGGTTGCTAGTTAAAAATAAAATAAAACAGTTTCCAAAACCCACCCTAATGAAGTGCTCAAACCCCAAGTAAAATCATCAAAACATCCCCAAACTACAATCACCAGAAACAATTGAAAATTAAAACAAAATTTAAAACCGCAGGCTAAATCATTCCGTTCACATACGAGATAGAGACAATGGTAGTTAATTATCACGAGGTGTTACATAAAATATTGTGTAGGGCCACGCCGCATGTGGGTAATTTTACACGGATTGTAAAAAAACCTCACAATGAAAGGATCTTTTCTCCCTCCGTGCCCTTTTTTAATTTCCCCCATTTGTAAAGGAGGATCTTGTGCTGTCCTAAAGGCACCGCAATTAGGCATGTGCGGTTGGAGGTAATTAAAAATGTCTGTAGGATGTAATTATGTACTTATTAGCGGGTCTGCTGTCTTATTTTGAGGTTGGGAAGAGATAGGCGAAAGCTGATAATGATTAACAGAATATTAAATAAACGGATTTTTATTTCTTATTTCTTTATTTGCGGCTGCATTGCCTCGGCGCATTTCTCGTGATTTCCACTATTGATTCTTAGTTTGAGCAGTTGTAGTGAGCAGTTGGTTATAATGTGGCGGGTTAAACCAACAAAAAATAACTAATGACTTATGGATGGGTTTAACTCGGAATCTCTCAATATTTCAAGAAGCTGTCTTTTATTGACACAAATCTTTAAGACGGACAGACAGGCTGTATCTATTGATAGTCACTCGATGTCAAGTGACTTTCAATAGATACAGCCTGTCTACGTTTATATAGACGTTGTAAAACTTAATAATACTTCATTACCCCTTAATATGATGAACTAATAATATCAACAACACAGTTGCTAACCGTACCGAACAAAATTAAATCTAGCTTTAATAACTTTGTAAATTGTCTCTTCAACATTAATAACGTATATGAAAGTACAACATTATTAATTTCAAACTCTACTTTATGAGATATTGTGTCTTCACCGAAGTAAACCATATTATTATTAACATTATTATAACCTACAAAATAATATTGCTGCAGACAATTTAGAAGCCATTATTTTCGAATTAGATTCCTCGTCCCGCACCACAATTCGAAAAACATAGATAAAATATTGCAGCACTAAGTATACATTGCCGGCTGTCTATACTATATCAGTCGAATGAATCGTGCAAACAACGCAATGTAACGTGAAACGATCGGAACAAACGGCGCGCGGCTGTAATGAGATCGGAAGGGATTTATTGGGCGGTACGGGGGTAATGTATGACTTTGATAAGGTTAAATGTGTATTAAATAAAGGTCGGGCTATATATTTGTTTATTCGCTCAAAATTGTGCGATCGTTTCTGAGAGAGTTACTTATATATCTTTTGTAGGCTCTGAGTAATGGTTGTCTGACGTCATTGTTTCTTTTCCCAAGTTTTTCGCTATGGGATTGATGATTTGAAGACATTTCAATGGGGAAGGTGACGATTATGTGATTTATGCTGAAATATGGATGTCTAGTGAACTCAATGTATAAGGGATTGGTCTTTGTGATTAAACTTTGGGGAGGCCTAGATCCAGCTGAGAATGACTTTCAGCTGAAACGATGATAATGAAAAATACATACTGATTTATGACTAATGATCTTCTAGGCCTTCTTAGATTCTTATTGGAACCAAAACAGCCGTAAAAACAGTCAAAGGACGACATGACATAATCGCTTATTTATTTTTAACGATCCCTATAGAAACCTGGAAATAATTTTATTCAATGGCGAGTTCACACAAAATGCTAAATAAACAACCCAACAGCAATATCGTTGACTGAATTTTAATGGCGCAAGCGATGTCAAAGAAATAGAAAGCAGTCTTCATAAAAGCGGAGCTCAAAGAGTATACATTAGAATTAGTCCCAAGACACTTGGAAAAAGGCAAGACGTCAGGCTTTGCGCAGCAAATATCCTCATTTCTGAACAGAATGTTAAAAGGAAGGCGAACCATGGAAAGCTTCACGACACACAATTCAATCCGTCTGTCTGACCTCACCTCTCAACCTTATTGAATCAGCCACGCCAACTTCACTCAAACCTACACCCAAACACTATCACAATAAGATCTGATTTCCCCAACATCCCCTCGAAATGATACTTTATGCAATTTTGAATCGTAATACCACTTCACAAGATTTCCTGTCGTATTTCCGACTTGAGCATATTTTTCCCATTTTTTTTTGCTGTATGCTTATTTGATCTTTTACTGATATCGAGTATTGAAAGCTTTGCAATTTCGCATGTTTTCGATTTTAAGGGAAAACAATTTCAATTGTGTATCTGTAGATTGAGAGTTGTTGAGAGAAAATAAACAGAAAAGGCCGCTGGTGCTTAAGACATTGAGGGTTTAAAATGAACTGGCGAACTTTTAGATACATTCTTACTTTATTTGAATTGCTTGAAACAGCTTGCCATTGACTAAGGGTTTCATCAAGTATTCATATTCAGTATATGTAGATGATGTCCCTCATTTGCAGATTATATTTGGAGTAACTGTTATATGATCATTGGGATGTTTAATGAAACATAACTCTCCGCAGTAAACCTTTAAAATAATTGGCGCCCGTTCTCAAAAATCTACTCTTAAAATATTTCAGTCTTACCTTACCTTTGTCTGATGAAAGTACAGTGAGGAAAGTGTCAGAAGCAAAGTTTTAAGTATGAACGCACGAGTAGATGGCTATAAAAGGAGGGAAAGCCCAAAGAAGCAATCGATGAACTGTGTCAAAGATGATGTGGCTTGAAAAAGACTGACTGCTAAGATGACGTTCAATAGAGAAGAATGGAAGACGTTATGCCCACAACAAATAAATCGAGATAAAAAAAGTCAGATAAATTGAGATGGCGGAACGAGCTCGACTTCTGCCGATAGGACTGGCCCATACTAGCCAAGATCAGTTTATGGGATAGGGAGACCTTGCTCAGCAGTGCGACAAAATAGAATAGATAGATTAAAAAGCATAAGGTCATAGAAAACGACGATTGTGATTAAGATAATACGGTCGATTTAAGTGGATAGCCAATTCGTTCAGAAATCTGTGTCCCAGAGTGTATATCGAAGCCACCAATCCAACCAAACAAAATCCTTGTAAACAGATCAGATCCTTACTTAATTAAATATACAGTTTGCGCTGATTACTCAGAAACTGTCCAAGTCCATACATCCAATTACACCGAACTCATGTTCTAAACTATCATTGTCATATGTCGTATACTGTCGTTTAACTCTCAGGTCCCGAAGCTGTAATTAATCCTGCCAACTGACTCCAAATCCCACCTTTAAGTTTGAAGTAATTTGTTACCCAGCCGTTTTGAGAGGATCTCAGGAGCTCTGAAAGGGTTCGAGTTGATGTTTCGGTAAATTTGGTAGGATTATATGGGCGCATATCACAACATTAAAATTTGGAAACGATTTTCGAGTTTAAAGTCTGATAAACTGTTAGAGATAGGAGGAGGGTGCTGAATTTCAGTAAGTGAACACAGCGTAATAATCATCATAACTTTCCGTCTGGCTCATCCTATGCCCAAAGAGTAAGTATTGCTATTGAACGTCGCAAAGTTGCCAGTCTTCTTGGAACGTTTCCAGATGATAGCGATGAGGAGGAATGCTTTGACGCCTAAGTGTATGTATTTTGATATTTTATATATAAACTTAATTGGTTACTTATTGTTAAAATTTAAATAGTATTTAAAATGGTAATAAAGACATTCTACCTGATTATGTTAAACCCCTTTTTTTTTCTTTTTTTTTTAAGGATGGGAAATCATCAAATGACTTCTTCCACTCTGGGTGGAGCGGAAGGGCGTGTCAGACTCTTACTGACTAAAACCCATCCGTGTTCCTTCTAAAGCCCTTTGCTTTCCAGGTCCGCGGTGACTCTTTCGAACAAATTCCGCAACCCTGGCAGGATGTTAAACCCCTGCGTTTCAATGATAACTACAGCATTACACAGCTAAAGTCAGCTACTTTAGTCCCCAATCAAGGACAAATACTTGCTAGTTGGCGCTCCACCAAGTGCACTCTCTGGTGTAACATTTATTTGAATAAAACAGGAATATATGGAATGCTACCATCGCACACATTTATGGCTTTGTTAGTAAAAAATACTTAGACAATATTCTACAAAGGGGTGCGGTATGTAGCAGTGGTGCCTACCCATTATAGAAAGAGTAGAATAGAGAAGAATTATCTTAATTGTGCATCGTAATAGTTACAATACTGTACAAAAATATTAACATGATATCTACGACACAACCTTTGGATGGATTGAAAGAAATAAAAACGGAGTAGTCTACGCTTGGCACAAACGCAGACGCAAATTCATACTTTGGGTTACTGTCAACAATATGCTATGGAAAAAAAAACAATGTAACCTTGCCTTATTAACCGTATGGTTTTTTTTTCAGGTTAGGAAATCATCAAATGACTCCGCTTGAGTGAAATGACTTCCGCTCCACCCAGAGCGGAAGAGCGTGTAAGACTCTTACTGACCTAAACCCATCCATGTTCCTCCTAAAGCCCTTTGCGTTCCAGGGCTGCGGTGACTATTTTAAACAAATTCCGTAATCCTGGCAGGCTCTGGCCCTGACATCTCTTTGAGGCGCCCGTGGAACCATATGCTTAGCAGTCGAATTAAAAAAACTAGACGAACGAAAACTAAAAATAAAACTCAGTGAAACTGCATCACAACACAAAGTACGTAATTGTTTACAAAGTTAAACTTGTTTTCAACTTCAAGACAAATATTGTTGTAAACTTTAAAAACTTTTCACAATTAGAGTTGGCGTTTCGTTTATATTACACTTTTATTGTCGGACCAAGTTTCTGTCGGTCATTTGGGAGTGATATTAAATGTAGAATGTACTTGCAAGTTATAAGAGCTTTTCTTTTGAGTTCAACTTTATTTCTGGTTTATTATTGTTCTTATAGTAAACCAAAAATGAATGTACATATTTTGTAGTTCCTTCGTTTAAAAAAAAAACGGCTTAGTGCAAGTATATTCGCAGAGGAAATGTTTATTTATTTATTTATTTTATTTTATTTTATTTCTTAAGAAAACTTACAGCTAGGATACAGATAGTTGACAGTTAGTGAAAGAAGGCCAATTAAAAGTTTTCACTGACAATGTTAGTGTAGCACAAGAAACAGTAGACAGGCAAGAGAAAGTAAGAACTAGTAAGCACCCAAATTATAGAATGAAAAACGAAAATGTTGTTCGTATCATAAAAGAAAAAAAATAACGTTTTTGGTATTATTTTAATAGCGGTAATAGAAAATTTCAACTGCCTACATATTACAGTTCATGAGAAACAGCCCGCTGACATACGGATGGACGGATAGTGGAAGCTTAGTTATATGGTTTCGTAGCTTAATACCCTTCGGCGTCGAAACCATGAAGTATGCCATACTTTCACCTTGTAAACACAGTTTATCAATGAAATCTGCCCTAAACAGCCCTGAGTGCCAATTCTACTCATTCTTAAGCAACGTTCGCATTCGCAAAATGTATGGACATTGAGGTTTTTTGATTCACGACTCAGTTTCATAATGATAAATTCAAACTAAACTAAAAACTGTCAATATACAAGACACAACACACAAAATGCTACCTACAGTCGAATAATATTCAAACGTAGGTACACTGAGTCGTAGACGAGAAGTACCTCGGGAGACTTCATCCCTGCTCCGTTGGGGACCGGCAGTAATCGGCCGGGTAATAACCACGTTTCAACTAGGTCAGCTCGACCGGGAAACTTCGTAGACGACGAGTTTTTGGGCATACTCCTTTACTTTTTTTTTCAAAATATTTTTTGTTGGTGCGACGAATTTTTAGCTTTGCGGTACGCGGCGCGCGGCGGTGGGGTTTAATTAAAATTATTTGAGACTAGTTCTTGCCAGTGGCTTTGGTCGCACGAAAGTCGGAAATTATTCCAAGAGAGCATACTCCTGGGATAAACAGTACCTATGCTTTGTTTGCGTAGTTGCATCCAAATCCATTCATCAAGAAAGACATAAATAGGTAACAGACAGACAGGGTAACTTTTGCAATTATAATATTAATATGGTAAAATGGAAATATGGAGTTTTTGTAGTTCTTTTTCGTCTGTGACTTGCCGTCAAATGAACATGACAAGCAAATTGACTAGTATGTAAATAATAATAATATGTATATAATTTATTTCAGGTAACTAAGACCCATAACATAAATACCTTACAGACTATCATACATATTTATAAAAACCACAAAAATATGAAAATACTATTTTACACGAATTGACGGCGTCGTGTTGCGCTGGATGGTGTTACGTAGCCTTCCGCGGAATCGCCAATATACGACACCCTTCGGCCAAAACTCTTCCTTGAGGAAGGTCTCAATATGATAAACTCTCACTAAACCAATCAACACAGTACGAAAAATTGTCGAAGAGAAACTGGTGCCTAATATGATAAATAATTGAAAAGCCTAGACTGTACAAATAAACAAAATACTGAGCAAAACCAATAAAACAATTATTAAGTTGATCAGGAACAAAAGCACATAATTGAAAGAGTTCTAAGTACTCAGCAGAAGCTCGTACACTGTAATTGCAGAACATAGTCTGGCAGACAGCGCAAGAACAAAAGTGAAAATGTAGCAAAACACAGATAAAGGAAGCGTTTCAAATGCAAACCTCATGTTTAAAATAAAACCTTAGGAGTCCGCAAACACTGCGAGGAAACAATGTTAACAGACGAAAAACATGCGCCATTCTATTTGCGACCGTCTCAGGGAATCCAATAATAACACACATTACAACGCGATACCAACCTTATAACCCCACTTTGAAGCTTAAACTCGTAAAGCAACATATCTTCTTTTAAAACCTATGTATTCTAAACTGAGAACACGCGTCTTTCACTGAAAGTTTATATCTAATTTTACACAGTTTAGAACTGTATCTCTGTCTTTTTAAAGTCTATTTTTGCATGTAGGTATTTGCGCGTGAATCAATATAGCAAGGCAGTTTGCAAACTCGGCACAATTCAAACTGCAAAATATTTCATAAGGTCGTAAAGTTGGTACATGTTTTATGGATACGGCACTATATTTATGTGTTGGCACTGCTGTAAAGTTTACGTCAATGGGGGTACGTCATGCGTTTTATCTCGTCAGCGCTTTTGGGTGTAATTTTATGTTCCTAAATGGACTGTAAAGTGTATTGCGAATGGCGGAAAAGAACCAAAATATGATAGAATTACCAACACGGATATTTGAAGCACATTTTTACTGCTGAAACTTTATTAAACTTTTATTTATAAGTACGAAACTTTAGATTGTTTTGCGTTGCTTAATTATAATATACGTTTAGATTTTTTCTTGTTAAAGTGACGAACTTTTAATCATGATTTATTCTTCAAGTTTGACATAATTAATGATCTCAAAGAAGCCAAAAAATACCTAACTTTATCTAACACAAAAACAAGATGGCAACTTTAGCACTCTAAACAAAGCACGATATTTTTAATTTGATTATCTTAATGAAATTACGAAAGATACAGTCCAATCTACAAAAAGCACCAGCATCCCGAGAAATAGAAACGACCATCAATTTAAAGTAAGTAATGTCTTGGGATGGGTCGCAGCTGAAAAAAGTCATCCCTCACTGAAACTCGCTCATTATCCATTACCCGGGAGGCATAAAACTGGGGGATTAGGAGTAAGCCTCCAGTTTAATACTGATAGAAATGTTCATTAAGTCCTTATTGTTACACTGAAAAGGAATCGTGACTTCGTTTTGTGGACGATTTTATTGTAGGCTCATGAAATGTGTCTGTAACTAAAGAATATATATCGAATATATTATGTATCGAATTATATTTTTATAGTTATTATTATTATTTAAACGAATTTATTCTCTGTAATTGTGAATAATATAGACCTTGTATGGTCTGCAGTAAAGATTTATTATTATTACGTCATTTATTTAATTTTCTTTACATATAAATTTACATTTTAAATATTTATTTTTATAAAAACAGTTGTAACAAAAAAAACATTATTATTAGAAGATGTAAGTTAATGACACCTACGAGCCTGCTTCCTGAATATTCTAATTCACTTAGACTGAAAATACTTAGATGACTGTAATATGACTGACTTCAAATGAAGTTACGTCGTTTTACATCCGCAGTAAATATGTTTAGTTTATGTAGTAATGCCAATTGAATGGTTTCGGCCATTGTCTTAGATCTGCTTTAAGTTTGTTTACTTACTAACCCTCTTCTGGATTAAGAATTTGAGGTTCAGTATTTGTTAAACTGCATTTTAGCCTGATTAATCTGGTCAATGCTGAACTGCCTTAAGACCAAATCAACGCAATATTTTATATTGCGTCTTAAGGCAGTTCTTAACAAAAGATTTGAGACATCAAATCCTATAAAAGCGTCATAAATTATGTCTTCAAATAAAGTACGTCTAATCTTCACACATAGTTATCTGTGTAAAGTATGTGAGTACATGAGACTTTTACAAAGATTGCGCGGTACACGCCAAAGTTTCAACAAGTCCCGCAAGATGGCGCCAATCTTTCACAAAGTTTAGTGCTTAACAGTACCTCAAAAAACGTATTATAATATATGAAGGCGCGTTCCAGCGATTTATGATGCTAAACTTACAACATTATTTCTCATGTAGAGTACTATATTTATGGGTGCTTATAACGGTCCAAATGATAATTTGGTCTAAATAGCATTAGAAGTTGAGTCTTTTTTATGCATCTGTGCATCTTAAATGCAGCAACCCAGTAACTGGGTAACACGATACTCCGTAGCAAGACTGGTGCCAGATTTCAAGGCTTCTGCCTACTCGTAACAACTGTCAGAGATCTGCAAACAATAGCCAAGACTAACAGCTTAACTTGCTTCCGAGGCACGAATGAATATTGGAATGTTAAGATGGCCACCCATCCACAAACCGACCTCGGCAAGCGTTGCTTAACCTTAAGATCAAACCGTGCGGCTGTTATTATTTAGCCACGAGCTCCTCGCAATAAAGCAAATTTTATCTCAATACATCATTTCACATAATACAAATACTTCATACAAGGCTCGGATAAATTCGCGACGTCCCCGCAAGGGGTCGTGGCAGGCGGGCATAGGCTCATACAAGGCCAATATCAGCAATACTAATAAAGACCCTGTCAATAATACAGTTAGTGCCGGGGGGCAGACAAACACTCGATATTGACCAATGGCAGCGCAGCGCTAATAACCAATGAGCTTGCTGCTAAGCGCAGTTATGACCTGATTCTACTTTAATAAAATAAAATTGACTTTGTTTTTGTGTGCGTTGTCTTGTGGAACGATGTGTGATTTAATTGTAAAAATACGTATAATTGAAAACCTATTCTAGCATGAAAAAAAGCTTTCAAATTAACTCTCTAGTAAACGAAATGATAAACATGTTTAGAAAATAAAATCTTGCCAAACATATTAACTAATATTATAAAAACGAAAGTTACTTTGCTTGGTTGTTACGCTTTCACGCCTAAAACGCCTAACCGACTTTGATGAATTTGGGTGCTGAGACAGATGGAAACCTGTAAAAGGATATCGGTTACTTTTACGTGAGCAAAACCGCGGGCGGCAGCTAGCATCTTATGAGGTAAAGGGTAATTTCCATAAATCGGTTACTTCATCATCTTCAATCTCACCCTTGCTTACCATCAGGTAAACCAAACCAAAAAAATCAATGAAACACAACTTAAAATAATCACACAAAAAACAACCCTTTTATCCTCAAAGCAACATCGAAGCGAAACTTTTAAAACAGGTTCATATCTAAACCAGTCGGGGATGAAACACCCCGGGGTAGAACGGATAAGGGGCTAAAGGGAGTTGAAGGGAATGACAAAATTCATGATTTACGCCGATATCGTAATCGGGAGCCGCCGGAAGGCATTGGAAGCTGCGAATTATGCTTCGGATCCGGATCTGAACGATTACGATATATGTTTTTCGGGAACCGATATCAGATACGTTATGCTTTCCGAGCTTGAAGCAGGTATTGTGGGGCAAAAAGGATTATCGTTCAGCTGAGTTATGGTTTGGAGATTGAATAAGGTGGTAAGACGATAGTGGTTTTGTATGAACATTTTATATTTTTTGTGTGAAATAGATGAAATATATACAGGAAAGAAAAACATAGGCATTTCCTTTCGGTTATTATGGTGAAAATTAAGCAAACTACAAAACCAAAGCAGGCACAGCTTTTTCTACTAACTTAATTTTGCCAATTTTCCATTATGCTTTTCACTTTGGCATTGTTTTCTATTATTATCATCATCATTATTTCAGCTTTAGGTTGGATATCGGACTCCCTCAAAAGTCGCCCACACTTTTACACACGACCCTGCGCGTCTCGAATCCAGGGGATTCCTGCGGATGCCTTCACCAGATCATCGGTTACCCGTGTGGGGGGCCTTCCAACGCTTCGTCTTCCAAGAAGCCAATTTAATTCCAACGAGTATTTAACTCGTTGGAATTAAATTGGCTTCTTGACATAGGTAACCCCATCTCTAACAACAAACATTTTCAATGCTAACTGTGCACAAGCTTTAACTCAGCTCCCTGTCCCAACAAATCTTCACAAAAAGGCTCGAAAAGCACTCCCATCGCTCCACCATTAAGTTGGGACGCTACTTGACAGCATCCAACTACTTACTCTCACGAATCCAGTATCTACGTGATTCTATCATGCGTTACAGTGTTTTTCACTCTTATTCGTAAAACATATTTTTTTATTCCAGATAAGACTTATTGTTATGTTGTAGAAACGTTGTAGAAACAAAAGATCTGCCTAGCCTTTACCCAATTATATTGTATTGGATTGTAGAAACAAAGTCGACAAGAGAAAATATTTTTGCTTCCGCATTTAAATGGAGAAGGACACCTTGAAATCATCTGATCTAATCTAAATTAGCCCGTTGTGTCTCACAGCTGGACACAGACCTCCATCTCCCTTTTTAACAATTACTTCATGAATATGATATGAAGATGGTCAAAGAAAAAATGGGATTATTTACACACAAGTGCATAACATTAACACGCTGAGGAGGCACGATGATACTCTTTAAGTTAGGTGTCGAACGTTTACATAGAAGACGACTATTTTACCAAATTATACTTTGACGTGGGTTCATCCTTTAATATCAGCTATTGTGTACCGAAGCTAACAAGTCAAAAACTTATCCAAACAAAAATAAAAGCAAGAAAACAAAAGAATCATAACCAGAAAACTAAATAATTAATTCAATTCAGTTACTCGGTTAAGAAAAACAGCGGACAATACCCGAAGCACGGATGTAGGTCAACCGCTCATAATACTTAATACAATGATAGCCTTACCTAATATAAACCACAACAGAGAAATAGCTGCAGAAGGCCAACTCCATACAACGAGTGAACACGCACGCACACATAGACACGCTTCACGAACAGCGAGTGCAAGCGCACTCGCGACCGGCATTTGTTTGAGGTCGCCGTATGTACGCGTCTATGTGTGCGCACGCCTGTTTACGCTTGGGGAATAGAGTGGACCTTTCGCAATATTCTGTGCATTGTGACTTAAATTGCAAAAAGGGATTGAGATGAGAGTAAAACGCTGAGTTTATTACATCACTCAAGACTTCTCTGTCGAATTCTGGGCTCTTTCGTAAAGTGCTACTACAAATGGGCTCGGTTTATCTTTAATTTATAATGAATTAAGTGCTAAGTATAACCCTGTTTAACCCTGGCAAGAAAACTTTAACTTACTATGATATACAGTTTTAAAGCACTACGTCGCAAGACGAGACTAAAATATATAATTGCTTATGACCAGACATATTGGGGCAAATGCTGACGTGAATTTGATTGGTTATGAAATATTCTATAGCTAAAGTGAGTACACCCCGTAAGTTAACCTTGTGAGCCACTAATGCAACGTACAAATAAACAGTACGACAATGTTCACAAATGCAAAAGATAAATATACAAACAATACAACCTACAAACCTCCAAAAAGGCATACCACTTCAAGAGCTGCTTACCAAACAAAAGCATCACGATTCACACTAAGACCATAAACCTTCAAATTAAATTACATCATCTCGCCGAAGCTCCGTAGCTGAGGAATTCACACAAAGGAAGGCTTTCACGCGAAACTTTCACAGACCATTGGCACAAAGAAGATGAATACAGAAGGTTGACCGAATATAACAGAAAATCGAACGCTCCCAAAGACGCATCAAAGGTATGTGATTAACGGGAAAAGTTTCAAGACTTGATGCAATTAGTAGTATTTTACGAAATCATAAAACAGCTACTAGGTATAATATTAGTTATTTATGATACTAGTGCGGTAAATTGGTTTTTACGAGTAGACGAATGTAAGCCCGAGACGAAGTCGAGGGCTTACCATAGTCACGAGTTTGTATAAACCAATTTGCGAGAAAACAGTACAATAGGTAATGAATGAAACAAACTTTTTGTTTTAAATATGCGCGAATTTGCAAATGGCGCAACGTGCGCGTGGTGAAAGTTAGAACTACATCTTTCGTCTTTCTTTTGTTTTTGCCATGCATAATTTCAGAGAAAAACAGACTGAAGTGTATTATAGTGTAAAAAACTCAGAAAAATAAAATGTGTAATTATAGTTTTAAAATTATATCTGTACTTAGTTTTTAGTAGTTGTTATCTTATTATTTTTGCGTGCTGAAAATTAATAAGCAAAATATGATTTTAACTTAAGAGCATTATGTACCACATTTTCTCTTTAGTATTATAGTGAGAAAAACATATTGAGCAAAAGCTTTTCCAACGAGGTTCGATCATTCAGCTTATTTATTCTAGTAATTTGAAACTCCTTGGTAGAATTTTCATATGTAAGAAAAACAGTAAAGGATGTGCACGGCGCTATACAACGAAGATTGCGGTAAAATAGGTACTTAGATAAGAGTACCTATTTTACCGCACGTTTCATTGTATGGTGTGTAATTTTTAACTTTCGGACGCTGTCTACAGGCTTCGTAAATGCGTTTTTTGAGCAAATGTGTTGAAAAATATATTACCTAACTTACCTCTGGCCATGGTTTACTTGTACTTGAACCCTCAAGTACAAGTAACCTAATACACATATATTACTATATATAATAACTGTAATACTTAAAACTAAATACAGATAAAACGAGACCATTTGTTGTAGCACTTTACGAGAGAGCCTCAAATTCGACAGAGAAGTCTTGAGTGATGTAGTAAACTCAACGTTTTACTCTCATTTAAAGACTATCTTGCTATGTAACTGACATCACACAGAATACTACAAAAGGTACAATCAACGAGCGAAAACAGGCGCACGCACACATAGACGGGTACGTGCGACGATCTCAAACAAATGACGGCCGCGAGTGCGCTCGCACTTGCTGTACGTGAAGCGTCTCTATGCGTCCGTGTTTACTCTTTGTATGGAGTCGACCTTCTTTCCTCGTCTATTTTATGCCATTGAGAAGTAAACCCTTTTATTTGGCCGATGAATAAAATAAATTGTTCGGATTCCATCACACACGTCTGCGAGACGTGGTCGTAATTGAAAAATAAGAGCTTTTGTTAGAAAACTATTGTGGGGTTTGGGTTTGGGCCTTTCTAATAGTGGTGGCTAATTTGGTTTTACCTTTTTTGGACAGAAAAGGCTGAAATTCTATAGCTATTCTTAGAATATATTTTAAGCATTTGAACATATGTGCCAAGTACATTTTTGCTTCGTTTAAGAAATGGATGATTAATAAATTGCCAGAAATTGATGACGAGTGCCGAATTATACTCAAACACAAGAAAAACAAACTCATGTTTTTAATTATTGACAAGTGTAATTTATTTGTAAACTACATTCAAGCAATTATGAAAGTTCGTTTTCACTGTCTTCCCAAACTGTGACTTGAAGCTTTATCGACCATTTCAAAAGTAATGAAGTCAACGCATTTCTAAATTGAAGGTAAAATAATGGCAATATATTATTCTCAAAGTTTTCTAAGTTACCACTAATAGTACACCGAAGGTAAGTCAGCAAGAATCCAAAGTGGACCACACAATAACTCCAACTAATGAAGTCCTAAGTATCACAAGTTAAGTTGTCTGTGAGCCACAACGAATTTAATCAGGAGAAATAATAGGGGGCGGAAGAAATTAAAGGCCTTCCCCTTTGAATTTATTAGAACAATTAGATGAAAGTGGCTTAATCACGCCTACCAGCCTGGGAACACACTCCACGCTGAAACTCTGAAAATTGAATGAAACCCAAAAACCATTATGTATATTTTGTTCCTAAATTATAAGCGAATTTTTATTCTATTTCTCTAAGGTATCCGATAGCAGCCCTCCAGCAAATTCTTTATTAAAAGATATTGTAATTTGATGCTATCGAAAAACGTATTCAATTAGGAGTTTGATCAACAGAATTTAATATATTAACATTTTTGTTAACGTTTTTTAACTTTGACCCAGTTGTGATATCGGGTGTTATCGTGATTTAATCATCTGCCACTGAGGTGCCTCGACCGCACGAAATTTTCATTTTGAAGCGGCGTTTTATAACATTTTAAGGATCCCAAAACGATAATGAATACCCACTAACGCTTCTCGGTATTGTTCAAACTCAAGCCTTCAATCAATTTATTTTGAAGTGAAACACACAGAGAAGAGGTATTTCAATTAAACTAAAATCTGTTTCGAAATCCCGCAGCAAAAGTTAGAACGCTACACCGATACAGTAAAATCAATGGATTCGCGCCGCAACTTATATCAAATCGATGTTACTCCCGATCAGACAAAAGACAAAAGTTAGACGTTTCTAACAAACAAAGTGGGGCAAAATCGCTTGTGCAAGTGGAAGTCTGAATACTTTCCAGATTCAATACTGCTGACAACACGACGCTCGCGGTCGTAGAACGAGGGTACAATGCTTAGCGTACCTAGATGATATCATAGTCTTTACAAAACTTGACACTCCCATGTTACCAAATGAATGGGAAAGATTTATCTCGACGCTGATTGAAATGGATCTCGGAATATGAAGAGTTATGAATTTTCAGTTGTTAAAATTCTTTCCAACTTTGTTAAAGTTGGAAAGAATTTTTACATGTGTGGTAATATTACAGAAATTAACTGTTAGAAAGTACTGTTAAAACTTTGATAATTTATGTATTCATGATGAAAACAAGTGAAACACAGGCTATTAGAATAATTCTCAGAAACAAAATTTATTTATGTAATTAAATGCTTAATTACGACAGGAACAACAACACTCAAAACTTTTGCCTCAAAACGACTAGTACTTAGAATCTTTAGGACTTTATCAATTTCATACTTACTTCATCTGATCAAAGAACAAAGGTTTCTTTGTTAAACAACACTTGAAACCGCTAGACACACCAACTTTACCTATAATACCTACAAACAAACTCGAGTAAGAGTGGCAATTCGTGGCCAGCCAAAGTTACACCTGTTTTGTTATGTAAATTCAACACTTATAAAGGGCACTATTATTTGCGGCACTGAAGGCTATAAGGGCTGGTATCGCGTATTCCATAACACAAAGATAATGGAGCGTACTAATGTGTAAAACGTTATTTATACAATTCAAACATTGTTAGTAGTTAGAGCTTAATGTAATCCGACTCACGTTCTGAATACGTTATGTTAATGTATTTCGGACCTTTCCTACTCAAAAATTCAGGAGGTTTTATAAATATTTAAAATACGTGTAATTCTGTAGAAATTGTTTTGTAAACATCAAGAAAGGTTTCGTAAGCCGTTTTTGTTTTTAGATTGGCTAGACAATGTGTTTGTAAGTAAATTAGAGGGCTCGTTTAAAACTTTTCAATGTTACAAGTAATTTCTTTTATGTTTATAAACGTTTAAATAGAAGAGGGTTGCAGGGAGGGAGAACAATACCATTTTATTTGTTCTGTTTGCTTTCTAGGGTGCATTACGAGCATAATGTATGTACATTTGTAATAGATTAGCTGTCCCGGCCGGCTTAACGTGGCAAGTAAATTGAAATATGGCACTGTAATTTTCTGCCAGACTTGGAATGAAAATAGCTAGCATTGTGTTTTGGAACAATAACATTGATATAGAGATAGAAATACCGGATAAATATTATATTCGGTTATATTATTCTCACCAAGTATGATATTTTAATGCAAACAAACAATTGCAATACCAGGCGCTATTTTATGTAAATAACAACAAAATATATCACAAAAATAAATTGCCTTCATAAAGAATGATTTCTAAAACATGTCTAGACGACTTTGAGGTAAGAAAAATATTGTGTGATACATCTAAGTTAGATAAATGTGATGCAAATCCCAGCTCAGTCTTAGACTAGGTTAAAGGTACAAACGCCGGTTGATTTAGACGATTTATATGTTCCACCGGCGGCGATATATAAAATATGGCCCTAGAAGAATATTCAGATGAAATATTTAATGGATTACATAGATCTTTTATTTCTAGAATTGTATTCCGATTGAGATAAATGGACTAGCGAAAGAAGCTTAAGGTCGAACACTTATGTATATGTAAATGTAGGAATGGATACCTACTTACATTTGGCTTATCGTACTAATATTATACATGAGAAAGTTTGTTAGGATTGATGAATGCTTGTTACAAAAATTACTGAACGGATTTGGACACAACGTCTCGGTTTATAACCTGGAATAACATTGAAATACTAATTTTATAATCCCAGGAGGGGTAAGGGGTTAAGGGTATTTGTAGTAAGAGTGACGATGTTCGTACTCCCGACTGAGTTTTGGTCATGGTGGCCAATCTTAAAGGAGATTAGCCCAGTACGCAGGACACACAAATGTGGGCCTAGTGCGTTTGGTGGATGTCACATGTATCCTTTCTATCTGCAAAATATTGGTTTCCTCACAATATTTTACTGAAGTTAATGTAATAATAATGTCAAGTCTAAGTATCTAAGTATACCGAGAGGGGTTTATAGAATGTAATACCCTCTTTCAGTGCCTTGTGTTGCTATATTAGACTTGAACAACATTCAAAAGAACTTAATACTACCAATAAAATAAATTTGAGCAATGTCAAAGTCAATTCAGCTTATCTTTTCCAATATCAGTTAAGTAGACTTCTCTCAACTCATTTCATATTAAATTATCGAGACATTTGAAGCCCTTAGAAGACATGCTTCGTATAATAACTTCGATATTGATCGACTCAGAACTAGTACTTGAATGCTTCCAATAAGGACCTTAGACCACTTTGTGTACTTAATCGACTTTAAGTTAGATTGCTAACTGCTGTACTTGGAGACTTCGCTCATACCGCCGGAGTTTGTGTTTCCTGATAGCTATAACCGGGAGTCTTTTATTAAGAGTGAATAAGTTACTTCTAGGCAAGCGTGCTCCATCATCAACCACTTCATCGCTTTACAACAGGTAAGATTGTGGTGCAAAGTGAGCCTATCAATATAATTTAAAAAATATTTATAATCTTTAGTAATTGACGAAAGGCGCCTTCGAGGCTGGCCTAAAGACATGTCGCAAAATAACAAGATGTATACTGTGAGGGATGGTTCGAGGTCACGCCTATAGAAACTTGGGAAGACCCAGCAGTGGGACCGTAATGATTTTCTGAAAGGTAATATTTGTACAATATCCGATGAAAGTATGGCACGATTGAGATGTTTTGACATTAAATTTTGCTTAACCGTTTTGCCATTCGCCATCTAAGATATAGTGGTCAAATTAAGTTACTGGTCCATATGATGTGATGTGGCGACGGTCACAGAATGAATTTCTGTGACCGTCGCCGTCAAATCTGACTGCCTTTTCCCAACTATTTTAGGATCGGTATTCACAGTCTGACCGGATGCAACTGGGTTCCAGTATAATATTACATGCAGCAACTATCTGTCTAACCTCCTCAACCCACTCTAAGAGAATTTCGATATTTGACAGGATCTCAAATTCCAAGGACATTGTTCCGAAAATGGAAATTTCTCGAATGCTGTGTATGTTCATAGTTTAGGATTGTGGTTTATAGACAAGAATCTCGATAGATCTGAGTGTGAGAAGTTTCGCTCGTAGTTTGTTTCTAGATAAACAATGTTTGGGACAGTTTATGAAGAGGATTAAGAAGGAGGAGGAACAAAATTTAAACTGAATATAATGACGCTATAGTATAAATATGTAGATACATTTGTTTGTTTTTACGAGAAGTTTTCTAAGTAAACTCTGGAAGTAGTGACCCGATTACAAAAATACTTCACTGGAAGAGAAGCTGCGAGAAAAATAATGTGTTTTATAATTTGGCAAACTATTCGGCATCGATAAATAATGTCATGTGAATTTGATCTTTATTTAATAAAGCTATAATTAGAAACAAGTCCCCAAGTACATGTGCCTCGGCTCAAGTTGTTAAACATAACGATGTTATAAGAAGTTTCTGTATCAATATACCAAAACATAAACAAGCAAAGAGCTTTTATTCAGATTGATTTACATTTCAATGTAATAACAGAGATAGACACAAACTTAACTCAAAGTGACTCGGTGAAAGCGTTGAGACTAAATTAATTCAGGGAAAGTTCCTTGATTAGTCTATGACGAAAATAGTAAAGTTGCGAGCGCGAACTAAATTCAATTTCGAAATCTGAAGTTGAATTTCAACTGAAATATTGGAACCAGATTAACGGAAATAAACTTTCCGACTTCCGAGCCATCAAATGCAAGGGTTTAAAATCTGAATTCTAGATTAAATTTCATATTTTCGTACATGCAACCGGATTATTGAAACAATATTTTTTTGTGGAAAGAATTTGTGAGTTTAAAATTGATGGTAATAAAAATTATGGGAAGTAATCCATATTGTTTTTATGAAAAATGTTTTATTAAAAATTCGAAGAGAGTGTGTCCCAGCTTTGTCAGAAATAATTTAAATAATGCCAAAATTCTTATTGTGAAGGAAGTTTCGTTCAAAAGTGTGACTTTTCGTCTTTATTTTAGCTCACAGTTGCAACGGATCACCTAATAACCGTACTTAGAATATAGGCTTTAGAGTTTAAAAATGATAATGTACTGTTTATCAGTCAGTACCTAAAGATCATTCTATGTATGTACGCACAATGAACCAGCTACATCCTATGACGTCGCCTCACACTATCACAACAAGCCACAGAGTAGCGACACCCGCTGAACTAAAGCTGCATGAATGCCGGTGGGACAATGCTATCGGAATTGATTTCTCGCGTCACTGCGCGCGTAATCAGCCGACAGCTGACAGTTTGACGTTTGACAGCTGACGTGTTAAAGTATGTCAATGTGCGTCATTCAGGAGTGAATGGAAAATGTGGCGAGATTTCTGTTTCATTGGAATATCAAATCTATCAATGGATATGTCGGTCTCGGTGAATGCTTTTAGCGATGTGTTAGGTTTTCAATTTTTTATTCGACTAGTCTAAGCGTGGGATCTTTGTTTTGATGTTCAGGTTGGGCACAAAGTTATAGGGCTTGCTTCCAAGAATTTCTCAGCAGTTTGGAGTACCGGAGTTTGAATTTTGATCCGGTCAGTGACAGTAGGCCAGCAAATATATCAATCTGCCTGGCTTTTCCTAACCATGCTGGGGTCGGGTTTCAGTCCATCCGGATGCATTTGCATACCAGTACTATTTTACATGAAGCGGCTACTTGTCTGAACTCCACAGCCCAGTAACTGGTCAAACAATTATCTAGTATGACAGTGGCTTTTGACTACCTGTAACGACTGTCAAATATCTACAAATGACAGTCGGGACTAACGGCTTAACGTGACGCGGTCTCAAATATATGGGATGAAACAATCATTTTATCATTCGGAAAATACAGCCATGACGATGTATTATCTATTTCCACTTCGACGTTCAGTTACTTACTTCACTTTAAGAGCTTTCCAATCAATCGTTTCTGTACCTTCATTTTCCTCATTCGCTTCATACAAGACGCCTGGCACAATAGGTTTGCTTTTATCCTCAATTTGTGTCAATACATGTTCTCTTGGAATAAGTTGATGTTAACTGTCCATCGTTGAGTCTTTAACAATGGGATCGATAGGTACGCACAATGAATAGATGGGGAAGTGATGTTATAATATTTAGTATTTTGGTTGGTCATCAGTTTGTGATATAAGAAAAGAGTCAAGGTTCTAAGAAAATAAGCAGACAATTTTATAAATGAAACTTGGTTTTTTCCCGTGGTGTCGCTCCCGTGGTTATCATGCCTCAGCTGCTGCTACCGTGTAGTTTTGCGGACTAAAAGTATGGCTCTAACACCCAGCGATAGTGTAGCTTGTTATCACTGCAAGAATTATCGTAATCATATCAGCTCTTTCAGAGATTACCTTTTACAAAAACACACCCAAATAAACAACTTTACCTCTTTATAATTTTTGGTGATCAATAATGTTCAAAATACTAAAAGGCATAAATAAATTAAACTCCTATACATTTTGTAGGTACATTTTCATTATTAACGTTCACTAGTTATCAATAATTAAAATGAAGTTTACTGTCGTACCAATTCAAATCATATTTAATTACAAATTTCCAACACAACACAAACTATTTCAGTGCTATTCACACTAACCTAACATAATTTGCAGAAGTAGTTGCAAACACTTAGTTTTCGGTAGATAGAATAGAATGGTTTCCACTCCGCTATTGGTATCTGATCCAACTGGTATCGGTTCCATATAATGTAGGTATCTGGTATGTGATCTAACAGGTATCTGTTCTATAAATGTGGGTTCTGGTATCTGATTCAACTGGTCACTGCTATCTGTTCCATATTGTAACACTAGCGGACTCACGCTAGTGCTGCTTACTGACGTTATTATGAATTAAAACTATATTTGAGATTTAAACTTTATCATACATTTTGCATCAGCCTTCAACGAGCGCTGGCACCGGAGTCCCATATAAAAACAAAACATATTTTCATATTCTTAATTCAAATTCTCTTTTACTTTTTGCCAGACGCTTCCAAAGGGCTACCTTGTCTGTCAGAGACCTGAAGCCAAGGAGGTCCTTCTGACAATATATATTGTGCTTATTCGTCGGAGTTATTGACATGTTCTCAACTAGCACTTCTCCCGTTACTTCGTCTGCGCAGATTTTGTACAAACAATTATTCCCTTTTTCACGGGAAATGGTTATATTTCTAAAAATCTTCTTAGCGCTTGCTTCCATTATAAAAGGAAGAGGGCAACATTTCATGTTCTAAGTCCCAGTAGTTTCTGTGTGTTGATATGTCAGTCAGTCAGTTTCCCTTTCATATAAATAGAAGATAAATTATGGTTTCCACCTACTGGTATCATTAACTGTGCTTCTTGGTCGGAGTTATTGACATATTTTAAATTAATAGTGTACTGCATGATGTTATTGAAATGCGATTATAGTAGAGAGGTGAAATTTCATAGAGAATCTGTGTGGAGTGGACTTCAGAGCCTGTGTGTGAATTTGTAAAATTCATTACATATTTGTACCAGAATAATAAAACCACATGAACAATATTAAAACCACGTCCCAAAAAGCTATCCACCGTCCGCTCAATAATTCATATTTATCACTACTTCTGTCGCCATCTTCAATTTGGGCGCTATCTCCGAGATATCTTGCCGTTAATTTCTGGTGGGTCACGTTTGTCCCCCACCCCTCTCACCCGATATATAGCTGGGACGTGCTATCCCCCCCTTGTTAAATGGACTGCAGAGTTTGAAAACAAACCGTTCGTTGTCTTCGAGATAATTCCGAGTAATTCTGTTCCATTGTTTTGTTGATTGTCTTTTGTTTCTGATGCTGTTAATGTTTCTGCAATTTTGTTGAGAATTTTAATGCATATTTTGTTAATAGAAGATGATGGTACTTAGTTTTGGTTGAAAAGGGAACTATGGACGTCCACCGAGGGTTTCAATAAAGTAAAAACTTTTGAAGTTAAAAAAAAAATTACAATAAACTTACTGTGATTTAATAATAATAATAATAAATCATTATCATCATATAATGAGTTGGTACTTACATTTACAAAAAGAATCGTTTTAAATTTAGATTTTACCCTATAGTACTGAACCTATTATTTGAAATGTTAGAGAGTTCAGTACCGGTATTTTATAACTAACTATTCGAATCGCAGCGTTCCCTCATAAGCTTGCAGCTAGATGTACGATCGCACTGACAAAGAATGAGATATCGGTACCACATGTACCGATATCTGACCATATATGACAGATGAACATGAAGAAAGGAGAAAAGAGTCAGAACGCTGTAAGCAACCACAACACTCAAAAATAGTTGATTATTCTATTCCTCGAGCTAATAAAGTGATCTATATTGGCTTTTCAGAGCCTACAAAAAGAAGAAAGAGTCAATTGTTTTCGTGAAAATCTATAGCGGATGCCTGTTTTACCTTTACAAATAAAAACAAAGCCAATATTTTACGATACAATCCTACTTGATAAGCCCCATTACATTTTTACCCCCATTAAAAACAAAACCATTGTGAACTTCCCACTCCAAATAAGCGGGTTATCAACCCTTTCAGCTGAAAACGACTGAAACATTCTGTAATTCAGTTATTGATGAGTCGCCATGTTCCGACAAGCGAGATAATAAGCAGCCACTTAGCGGTGCTTAGATAACTTTGAAGAACTTCACTGGAAGTAGAATAAGGCAGATGCTGGAATGAGATAATTTTATTGTGAGATGTTTATGTGCTGGCGTTTTGGAGAAGTTTTTGGATAAAATGTTTTGTTTTATTGTGATTGTTAGTGATGTTAAATATTAAAACCGTTTCAGACTAACTTAATTATACAAATAACTAACAATATGATTCGATTAAGAATCTTAATTAAAAAATTTGAGCCCATAACTTTTTTGCTAGCATTGTCTCAAGTTTAATATGTTGCGGTCGGCTTTGTGCTTAACCGCATACAGCTGAGTACCAGTATTGAAGATGGGGCGGCGCCCGTCCAACCTCCACAGCCCAGTCACTTGGCAAGATTGCTATCAGATTTTCTCCACATATGTAATATTATGTTTGGAATAAACAATTTTTCTGTCTTTTCAAATTTATATTCATAGTTTTAAATAAGGTAGAAGCATTTTTTTATTTTAAGTTATGTAAATGTGAAGACCATGGACCATTAAGTTAATAGATAGTGTGTCATGCTCACTCCAATGTCTCGCTGATGGTGGCGCGTGTATCAGATCATTCAGTTCCCTTCAAAATGGTTGAGCTGAATGTTGCTGATGCACGCGTCATGTTCGTGAACGGGCGCTGTCGGTGGAGACTGGCAGCCAGTGGCAACTAAGGGATGACTCTTAGTTGCCACTGGCTTATTTTAATATTTGATATAGAAACAACAAGGTTAATGTAACCCGGATATTTGTCCGTGGAGTTTCTGGCACGTTCTTCTCCATAGAGATCTACGCTTTGCAACGTGCTTCATGTTTTTGACCGACTGACTTTGACCATTCAAAAGTACCTGTTAATGGTTCATTTGAAATAAATGCTTTGACTTTGACTTGACATACGTTGTACGGGGTCTACCCGGAGCGGGGACAGCTGTGTGGGTCAGCGTTAGCCACATCCAATGCTAAAAACAAAATCCAATATTCATCAAAAAACGAAACAGATTACGTTTATTCCTTCACAAAAAAAAATACAGACAATGTCCCCAAATTATCCTACCCCCAGTCCAGTCCCTATCATTTGTTAGCCATAATAAAAACTGTCCTGCGTACGTGGTCTGGTTCTCAACGAGGTCTGTACACGACGCGGGATGCGCGGTGAGACCCCGACTGAATTTAAGACCGGTTTTAAAGAGAGAGTCTGATTATAATTCTTTGCTACGTCTTCTGTGTTTTTGAAAGGTTGCTGTTGTTTTTTTGTATAAGAATGTTGGTGGGTTGTGTGGATGTGGAATGCGAAAGTGAGTTTGTTCGTTTATTGATGAATTTTCATACAGAGATAGATGGGATGAGGACCCAGGAAATGGTTTTAAGCAACTTTTTTTGCTCAAATAAATCTTGAACGCGAACGGAGCCGTAAACAAAAGCTAATATAGTAGACGGCGACATGGGCAGACATCATCGCTGGCAGAACCTGGCTGAGCATGGCACTGCACCGTGGGGATTCTTCGACTTAAGAAAGCTACAGTATCTCCAAGTGCCAGAATTATACTTATTTTTGTATCGAAAAAAAAAAAACATGGTTCCTGTGGGATATTAGCCCGCCACACTACTCCCAGTTACTGCAACTCCTGAAAATCCTATGGCCATTCCCGGGAGCAAAGCCGCGGAGAAAATATAGATTAATCTACCCGTGCTTAATGCTTAATGAAGTTCAAAATATGACTCCTTGTTGGACAACAAACATATCCTTTCTGGCAACAATATGCTTTTTTTTTAAGGATGGGAAATCATCAAATGACTTCTTCCGCACTGGGTGGCGCGGAGGGGCGTGCCAGACTAGGAGAGTTATATGGATGCTATAGCCTGTAGTCACGAGGATGTCGCTTTGCGTCCCAGGGCCGCGGTGACTCTTTCGAACAAATTCCGCAACACGACACCCTAATGAAAGAGAATGCCGTGAGGAAGTTGTCAAAACTGATTCCCAAAAGTAATATTTATGTCGCTAAACCCACAAACTACGTTCCCAATTAAAAAGCAAAATAGAATCTTCGTAACCAAAGCTGATCAAACGGACCACCTCATTAATTATCAGTTCAAAAATCAACACTTGCTTTAATGAAAATCACAGAGCGGACTCGAAATTACAAAGTTACGTTGAGATAAAACGGTCGCGTTTTCTATGGGGGCTGGTCCCTGTCGCTGCCAGAATTACTGGCGACCACGGGGCTTGGCGAGTGTAGGGCAGGGGAAGTCAGGGGAAGCAGTGTTGCCACGAATATTCGCCAACTATTCGGTATTCGGCCTAATAACGGTTTGTAATATTCGGCCGAATACCAAATACCATATCATGATAAAAACGCATAATATTTATTACTAGCGAAAAATATTTAAAAAAAACAAACATATTTTTAAAATATTAAAATAAAACCGGTATTTCGGCTGAGAGACTAGCCGAATATTCGGTTTTCGGCAAAATCACTATTCGTAGCATCCCTCAGGGGAAGTCAGCGGAGGGAGTGGGTAGCCCACAGTCGAGCTAATTATCATTCTTTGTGCGAGTGACAGTCGGCGAAACGCCCTGTTCTCGGAAGTTGGTGACAGAAAGCGGCGGCCGGCGGAAATATTGTTTTCTGCCTTGTAATTAAATTGTGTATCTATTTGAGGTTTACTTATATTACATTCCAATTTGGTGAACGTGATTTTTTGGGGTGTGTTTTTGAGATTAAGGAAAATTGTAAAGGAAACTGTCTTTTTGATGTGCCGCGTTATGATTGTTTTTCCTTGTCGGTGTCTTTTTTATTTCACATAAATACAAAAACTTATTTTTAAACAAGACATAAAGTAAGACGAGATGTAGAGCCTGTACTTTCTTCACAAAAAGCTGTAATCTAGGCCCACTTTTATCACAGATCACTAAACATAAACATATCTCATACATAATTCTGTGTCCATCGTCTTCAGACGATAGAAATAAGTTCAAGAATGATTTGAATTTATTTAGTACTGAATGACAGTAGTAGTTAGTGGCGCAAGTCTATCTAAATATATAAGTATTGGTATAGTTTAATTATAGATATTGGAGTTTCTTGTCTGTTATTCTCTATAAGATCTACCTTTGTAATTGGACACTAGAGTCACTTTTCTTTTTGTATATATTCTTTTAAATGTTGAAGTTCAAAAGTGCCTTATAATGACTTTAACAAAATTGCCATTCTAAGACTTACCTCTGCACCAAATTTGCCCGAAACTGGACTAAGAATTTACTAGCACAATACACCCCAACTATGTGTGTTCGTACCAGAGGTACCAGGAGCGCATAGCACCTAGAGAGTTCCTAACTACATCCCTAGCGCCAACTATTCGCTTAAGAGCTAACTTTGCGCTGCACATGACATTCCAGAGTTTAATTCAATATTAGGTGTCTCGGTATGGAACGTGATTTAAGTGGCTGCGAAATATGGAGTAGGTACACTGTATCATTCATAGAGGGCGCTGTGAGTCGTTTGGTGTGGTTAAACTTGAGAATAGAGTGATGGATGGTGAAGGTAATTAATATTAAAATGCTACTTTGTGGTTTATTAAATTTTTAATATCAAGCATTACATTTTCAATTTTTCACAACAGTCAACTAGTGGTTAGTATTATTCTTTTTCATATTCAAACGTAAATTTATCAAAAACATTGGTAAAATATAAATATAAGAAAGGTTTCTGATATCGTTGACTGTCGAAGCTTTTAAAGAGCAATTTCGTTTTCTATACTCATAAAATGATCAATAAATCCACTGGAGCACGGATATTTTGACGTCATAAAAATATCATCATCATTTCAATTGAAAGAAGTCCACCAGTGAACACTGAGCTCCCGCAAACGTCGCCACATTCACAGATATTGTAATCACGACTATGAAAACTTTACGTTTGATAGACTGATAAACTGGGAGGGGCAATTCGGAGCGTTTGCATTCGCATCGCAGTCGCAAAATGTCAAAAACACCTATAATTTCCCTACATTTGGACAAGTTTTTGACTTATTTTTAATTAATATAAGTATTATTAGTATATTATGTAGTATTATTTATTAGTATTATAAATTTATAATTATTATAAATGTATTATTATTATTATTATTGATTTTCTCTGAGATGATATTGTGGTTTCAATTTGAACGGTTCTTAATTTATTACGACAATGTATTTTTCACAACATACATTGCTTCACTAACGTGTCAAAATAAACAGTTTTCCCTGCATGAGGTATAATAATAACACAATATCTCATCGTAGTACAAACGCCGGCAGTCTAGACACTTAAATTACTTTCTAACGTTCTTCACGAAGAACGTGAGAATTTTTGAAAGTAGAAAAAAGTCATTTGTTTTCATGGATATTAGGTACGTAGTACCTAAGTTACAGGTTTTGTTCTTGTTGAATTTAATATTATGTACCTATCGATATTTTTTTTTTCCGTAGTTGAAGTTTTATGAAAAGTTTAGAGGCAGTTTACTTTGTTTTGGGGTATGTATGTACTATCACAACTTCACTACATTAAATCAACCGCATCTGTATGTCTGTCTGAGCGCGATAAACTCATAAACTTCCGAACGGATTTTTATATAGTTGTCATTAATGGCAAGAGTGATTCATGGGAAAGGTTTAAGTGTATTATTCAAATTGTGTAAATTGGCTGAAATATGGCGATGATTGTTGAAGATGTCGAAAAAAACAGGCTGACTGGGAGCTTATTATACGTAGGTATGAGCTCTGCTACCCATGCGAAGCCGATGGATTTTTAAAGTAGTAAAATTATCACTGATTTCTTAAGTTACAGTAAAAAGTGTAATATTGTTTTGTTTTTAGGAGTGAATTTCAGGAAAAATACTCTCATTGATAGAGAGCTACACTCCTAATTCACTTTTCATCCCGGGAAAAGTACGGTTTCTGCAGGACAGACTACTAAAATCATATTAAAAACAAAAACAGAAGTATATGGAAAGACAAACAAATTATTCTTGAAAAACATGAATTATTTCTTTGTCAACACTTCACATGATTTTTTTCGTCGGCACTTAAATAATTATGAATGTTAACAAAATTAACAACGACACAAACAGAAAATTAACTTAGCATCGTAGTATCTTTGTACATAAACTTTTATTTAAGAATACGCTTCAGTAGCAAAGCGACCTAAGTCAACATTTTACGATTTCGAGTTTGTTTGAAAATGAGTCTAATTAAGTTTATTTACAGTTGAGTTTTGTTATTTATGTTTTGAGAGTTGAGTCGTTATGTTATTGAGGAAGGTATTAATTATACGGATCGCCCTACAAAGGGAGGAAAACATTGATTAATTAAAGTAATGGACAGTAAAGTGTTTATTTTCTTTTTTTATTGCTTATTAAAGCAGCTATGTAGGTTTTCTCTGGAAATTATGCTTAAAATCCTTTTATTACACCGTAAATTAAAAAACTTTTTCTTTCTTCTATTTTTATCACTATTCGAAAAAACTATATAGGCACTAGATATAAATCAAAGACACGATGTATGCGAAAACACACTTTAAAAAAGCTGTTCAGTACGTTTTTGCTCGAATTACTGGATAAAATGTAGACTATAGCAACCTTTTAAGTTTGATTTTGCATGATGATAAAAAAAATCGAGTCTTAAAGCTTTCTTTCGCGCTCAAAATTACTAAAAAAGTATTTCTATATTACCTTATTATTTAACCTTATTACCAAATATAGTTATCTACATATCTACAACCAGTTACAAAGGAGGTTATGAAAAAGCAGTCCATATCAGCTGTATGTCATCCCGCAGTAATGTGGGTCAAGCGAAGGGAAGCGGGGCTATTAGGCACCCGTCCACAAGACGAGGGGAAGCGGGGCTATTACGTACCCATCTACGTAAGACGAAGGACGACCTGTCACTGTGTGCTAGTGAATATGAAAGAGAAAGAGAAATGTAAATTGTATGGTAGAAATCTAAAATAGTATTGATATACTATTTTAGATTTCTACCATACAATTTACATTTCTCTTTCTAGACGGTTTTACCTCATTTCTTTTCCGTAACATTGATATGTTACGGAAAAGAAATGAGGTAAAACCGTCTATTTCAATTTGGAACATGTCTGTTAACGTCAACTGGCACCATGTAAAATGTATCTAGTTGGGCATTGGAAAATGATCTCTGTTAATGGCAAATCTGTAAATTTAAATAAATATAATGTCTATCGACAGTCGATATAAGAAGGCTAGGGTTCAATTTTTATTCTTTAATAAAATAATTATATAGCTACCAACTTTTACCAGCGGATAATTCTTGGCAAGGGTGGTGCTAAAATCTCTAGCTTCTGACTACCTGTAATGACTGTCAAATGACAGACGGGACTAACAGCGTAACGTGCTTTCCATGACAAAGAGGAGTCTCGGTATGGAGTGTCACCTATTCTAGGGCCAACCTTGGCAAGCGTTGCTCAACCTGGAAGGTAGCGTCGTCGCTACGAGCACTGATGCCCAAATTATTCTAAAACGTCTTTATAAGCTCAGCCGTTTTTTAACCTCCTACACAAGCACAAATTCGTTTCAAATCTATCTCGTTTTTTATCCCGTATCATCAAACAATATAAAATAAAAAGTATTGACTCAGCGTTTCCTGATCCGTCCTTCATTGCTGGCACTCAAAGGAATATAAAATGTTTGCGCGATAAAACAAACGAATATTCTGTCGAAAGGAGGAATTTTGTGGTCTTATGATGATGAAGATGGACGGAAAGAGATCACTAAGACTTGGTTAAAGTATAAAATAGTGAGGTTTTAAATATTAGTTAATTTGCACGTTGTTTGTTCAACAGTGTTTTACCTCTTTTTGGTGTGTCGATAATATCTTCACGAATATCTATTTCTGATTTGGGAAGCCTCCTGTTAGAGCCTCCTTGGCGTGGATGGGAGGAAGTTTCCTTCAAAATTACTTCAAATATGGGTCTTTGTTTTTTCTAAGATTGTGTTCTAACTGATAGTTTTTGCCAATGGTATGAAAGAAAAACAATAATTGCCATTTCTTCTCATTTTCAACCTCTATATGGCAATACCCTAACCCTTTTACGATCACTCGGTTGTCTGTCTGTCCGTCTGTCATAGCCGATTTTCTCTAAATCTACTGGACCGATTCAGTTGAAATTTGGTATACATAATATAATCATCTGTGGCTTAAATATGTAACTGTGAATTAATAAATTATGAAAATGAGGTCACTTTTTGGGGGGCAAATTAGAAAACTTAAAAGAGTATTTTTCCAAATGTATTGTATGACATATCAAATCAAAAGGCGTATTGTGAGTGTTTCGAATATGTATATTATATCAATTTCAAAACATATAGTTATGAAGTAATTTCTTAATATCCCCATATCTCCGATACTACTGAGTCTAAAATTTTGAAAAAAATACGGAATATAGCTTTGCTTAAAGATTACAGGAAAACCTGTAAGATGTTTATGGTTTGAAAGTAACATGTTACAAAAATTAGATTCGATCCTTTGCACGTGAGTCCGATTCGCACTTGACCAGTTTTTATTTCCCCTATCCAGACTTAGAGCAACTCTAACTATGATCGAACAACCCTCAAACAAGCACAATACAACGCAGTCGCGTACAGGCGCCCTCGCTAGTCTCATATGAAACGCCTGCAAATTACAGCGAGTGGAAAATTGCAGTAGTTCAACTGTAGTGTGCGGAACTCAAATAAAAACTGCGGAGCGATGCCTTTGTGTGGCGGCGCAAGTTGAGAGAGGGCACGTCTATAACTGTGTATATATTGTGTAGTACGAGTATGTGTATTTAACATGCATTATACAAGAAGTTTCAAGTTTGTGGCTAAATAAAAACAGTGGCACAGATCATTTTGCAAGGTTAAGCAAGGCGGTTGGTCAGTGAAGACAGATACCGAGATTCCTCCGTACCGCGGATACCAACAGATTTACGTGCTTTCTGAGGTACCTACGGGGGAGTCCCGGTACCTATGTACCTAATAGATGACCACCCAGCCGTGAGCCATCCTCAGGCAACGTTACTTAACTTCGAAGATCGACCCGTGCGAATCTAATTATTTAGCCACGAGCTTCTACTTTTGATTTTAGTTTTCTAAAGAAATAAAGTATTTCATTTTGCATTGTGGCCACTATCAAAAAGCAAGAGATAATAGACATTTTGATGGAAAATAAGTGCCTACCTAGAGAAGTTTTCACAGCGTTAAAACGCCAGAAAACTATACTTTTATGATTTTATTACGTACTTATAATCCCGTTAAAAATATCTTCTAGTTTTCCGATAGATTGAGCAAGTGTGTCGCTCGTTAAAGTGAGAATCCTGTTGTTTATCGACTTTACTATAGTGACAAACACATTGCTTTACGGCGCTATAAAAAATAAACATTGAACATTGGTCTGCTCATAAATATTGAAAATGTTTGTTCGGTCAATGTTTAAGTAGTAGCGTTATGTCTAGACATTGTTTTTATCGGTATTTTGCTGGACAAAGAATAATGGTGAAACTCGTAAAAAGAATATTTGAATATGACAAGTTGGCTTTAGCTAAAATATTAGAAATTTTTTCACTTTTACTATGATTTTAATTGAATTACTACTGCCCCGTACACTTTAGTGGTTGCAAGCACTATTGGTGGACTCTTGATCCTAGGTAAGAATCATGGACTAGAAAAAAAAAAAAATTGGTGAGTCCATAGGACACCAGCATAATTCTTCAAGAAACATCAAGAATAGAATATAAAACATTTATTCGATACAGACACAACACAACAGCACACTTCTTTCATTGACGCCCATTCACATAAATTATAACATTTCAATGAATGAATATAATGTATTTGAATTTCTTTCTTTAAGAAACTTGCGCTGTTCGACAATCTGTCATCGGAAGAGGCTGTTGAGGCTTTCTACAGTATGTTGAGTGACATAATTAGCCAGCTAGTCCCCCTTGCAAGGACCAGATCGCTTGACTTCCCAATCTGGTTTACGCCACAATTAATCAAAATTTTTAAAAAGAAGCAACGTCTTTGGACAAAGTGGAAAAAATACAGCAACGTCAAAGACTACAATAACTTCTCAGAATGTAGGTCTATCTTCAAACACATGTGTAAAACCTGTTACTCCAGTTATATTAAATCGGTTGAAGACAGTCTCTCTAGTAACATAAAACATTTTTGGTCCTATATTTCTAACCGCAAAAGTAAGTCAGGTATCCCATCTATGATGCAGTACCAGAATGTCAAGGCAAGTGATCCTAATGTTGTCTGCAACATGTTTTCGGATTTTTTCTTGTCCGTATTTGAGCCTGTGTCACCAACGCTCAACACGTGGGTTCCACCGCAGCAGTGCGCAGAGAATAGTAGCTTAATAAGTAATTTACATATCGATAAGTCAAAAATACTCAGCGAGTTAAAACGGTTGGACCCCTCTAAGGGGGCAGGACCCGACGGTCTCCCGGCGGCCTTTTTTAAGGCTACGGCTGATAATATTTGTGAGCCAATCTATATTCTTTTTAATAGATGTCTGCTGGAAGGTGTATTCCCGGTAGTGTGGAAGCGAGCTAACATTACCCCAGTGCATAAGGGTGGCTCGAGGCATGATGTCGAGCAGTATAGACCCATCTCAATCCTGCCGACCTTGTCAAAGCTTTTTGAGAGACTTGTTCACAACGAGATTTACCCTCTTCTACATAACATTATAATTTCTGAACAACATGGGTTTGTTAAGCGCCGATCTACGACATCTAACCTGTTAATATTTGCTAATTACCTTTTTGAACATGTTGATAGGCGGTTGCAAATAGATGCAGTCTACACTGACTTCAAAAAAGCTTTTGACAGGGTCGACCATGAGATTCTCTTGAGTAAAATAGCTTATAATGGAATACGCGGAAATTTGTTGCGTTGGTTTGTGTCGTACCTCGAAAACCGGTCACAAAGGGTAGTGGTCAATGGTCATCGGTCTGTCTCTGTTAATGTTACTTCCGGAGTTCCACAGGGCTCTATTCTGGGACCGCTATTATTTATTATATATATCAACGATATTAAGAAATGTTTTAAAAATTCCAAATTTTTGATGTACGCTGATGACTTGAAAGCTTTTCATGTAATACGTACAATGAACGACTGCCAGTCATTTCAGGAGGACCTAGATAGACTAACAGCTTACTGTATTGAGAATAAATTGCATCTTAGCATCCCCAAGTGTAACTATATACACTTTACTAAAAATAATTATATCATCAATTTCAATTTCAACCTTAACTGTATCCCCTTAAATAATATTTCTATAGTGAAGGATCTAGGTATCCTCTTTGATAGCAAACTGTCCTTGAACCAGCATATCGAAGCCATTGTCAATAGTGCTTTTAAAATGTATGGATTTGTGATGAGGTCGTCAACAGAATTTAAGCGTACCTCAACATATCTCTATCTGTATAAGTCGCTCATTCGCTCTCAGTTAGAATATGCGGTCCCTATTTGGAACCCCTTCTATCAAAAGTGCGTAGTTGGAATAGAAAGGGTCCAGCGCAAGTACCTCCGTGCTATGTACTACAGATGTTATGGGACTAAGACTTATCTGTCATATTTCCAACTTCTTGATAAGTACAAGCTTATCAGCTTAGAGAACCGGCGCAAATACCTGGAGGCCAACGTACTTCATGATATTGTTCACAATAATTTTGATGCCATTGATCTAACGAGTAAGCTGTGTTATTCTGTCCCCCGAACAGTTCATGTGCGTCAGGTACGTACACGCACTTTGTTCGCGCTTACTACCTGTCGTACGAACTCTGGCTTACGCTGCCCTATTCATAGAATGTTGGAATCCTATAATTCAAATTTCATTGATATCGACATATTTGCATGCTCGAAAAATAAATTTAAATCTAATGTTATAAATTCTTTATCTCAATTGTAATCTGATAATTACTTATTTATTGATAATTTAATTTAAGTGAATGAAATTGTATTTGATTTGGTTTGATTTAGTAGTAGCTTTATAGTGTTATTTATTTATTTCAAAATATTTGTTAATTTTGGTAATGCTCGTCTAGTGGCAATCACTGTTATTTAAGCATGTTTTATCTGAGGATAATGCAGTGGACTGCAACATTACCACCTAATTCTGTTAATCTTGTGTATTATATATATGTTGTAGTTGTTTATTATCCCTTAATAAATAAAATTAAAATTAAAACTTCACACTTAAAAATCACAGTGTGGCCTTGATAAGAAATTTAAAACATTAGCACCATTCACAACTTGGACCAACAGCCTCAACCTGAAAAAACCCCTACCTATCTACGGTATTTTTTTTCACTGAAAAACGAGATTTTAATCGTCCGTGCCGGATACGGAAGCCGGCAGGAATCCAGTAGGAATCCGGTCCGACTCCAACTATGTTCATTAAGGAGAAAGAATGTATCGACCGACGTTTTTTATCCGACGATGAAGAATGTGGGAATTAAAAGGCTGAAGAGCTCTGAATATTCAGTACGGATTCCGGTGCGGAAATTGAGTATATTTTGTTTTTGGGGAATTTTAGCGAAGAAGAGAGAATTTTAGTTGAAGATGCATTAGAGTGGCTTGCCCCGATTATTTTTTTGGGAGGTAAGTCTTGCGAGTAACATACATAGAATGTACCTTGTATATACTCATAATTTAGAGGAGGTATGCTTTTTTTTTTTTAAGGATGTGAAATCATCAAGTGACTTCTTGTGCTCTGGGTGGAGTGGAAGGGCGTGTTAGACTCTTACTGACAACACATCCAAATTCCTTCTAAAGTCCTTTGCGTTCCAGGGCCGCGGTGACTCTTTCGAACAAATTCCGCAACCCTGGCAGGCTCGGAATGAATGAATATCTAAAGATGAATGGATATCCTTGGTTTACAATGGCAAGAAAGGTTAAAATGCTTTCTTAGCGTATAACCTCTTCATCTAATAAGTATAACCACTGTACCAAAAACGCAAAAAAGAATAAAAATCGGTACGTAGATATTTTTTACGACCTTATTACTTTTTTAAATACCGCAGACACAGCTGTGACCTTTCGGAAAGTCCCCCAGTCAGCGCCTTTTACTATTCTAGGAACCTATGTAAGCGATTTAGATGAATGTTGAAATTACCGCTGATCCGAAGGATGAAGAAAAAAAATTGCCTTTAATACGTTTTAATACTGAAAGTCAGTTCGTTATCTCCTACTGTTTTGTTAAAGATAAATCGTATGTGAAAGTTAAAACAGGTGGAAAATTGAGTTATCTTTTAACTCAAAGTATCTTTTGTTTTGATAAACATATTAATTAAACACACACAAAAACACACATTTTTTATTATTTATTCACTACTTACATTATTTATTGACAAATGTGAAACAGTAGCACACAATGTTTTAGGTTATAAATGAATGAAATTGTCAGCTGAGTGCTATCTTCTGAGATAAAGGCCTCGCCTAGTTCAGAAGATGGAGTCAATACCTTAAGTAAACCTCTTTTACCAGCAGTGATGCTGCTGGATTATTACTATAGAGGTGTAATGTATATGATATTAGTATACCTACCGAGTATTAAGTAATCTTACTCGTAATCCTTGTTGCTATGCTGGTGAGAAACAAACTATTAAAATTTTATTTTTATTTATTTATTTATAAAGTTACGAGTAGTTGCTAAAACGAGGTGAAATAACAAATATACTATACCTAATGACCCCGGGTAGCATGATACATTATGCTTTTTTTTTTTTAAGGATGGGAAATCATCAAATGACTCTTATTGACTAAAACCCATCCGTGTTACTTCTAAAGCCCTTTGCGTTCCAGGGCCGCGGTGACTCTTTCGAACAAATTCCGCAACCCTGGCAGTTGGTACATTATGCTTGTATTGTGCTTATTGGAAGCTGTAAGTGCCACATTTTATCAAATGAAGTATATTTCTGAAATATTCTTTTCATAACGATGTTTCGATTTTCAAAAGATTTCACTGACTGTTACAAAAAAACTGGTTTTATGCGATACGAAATCACAACATCTCAACAGTTTCTATTTTCAACAACGTTTTTTACTTAACAATAATATTCTCCTTCACTTCTGTTGGTGAGTTTAAGACTAAGTAAGACACTTAGCTTTGCTATCAGCATTCCAGTTCAGCTACTAGACCAAGCTCGTACCTTGTGAGCGCATACTTATGACGTCATCTCCTTTGTCCGCTACCGACTGGCGCAGTTATGTGAGACGGTAACTTGCAGGGTTAGATATACTCGTATTATGCAGGTATTGAGGAAGGAGGTACTTGTTCGATAGGTTTTATGTTTAGTGAAGAGGTTTAAAGATTTAAGTTGTGGAGATAAATCCGTGAAATGGTATTGGTTTTGTAAGTGGTTGTCGAGCTTGCTCAATGATTGCAAGGTGCATTCCTTTTTCAAGAGTCTCGACTGGAAGTTTTGATTCTATTGTTGTACGTTTAATTATTTTGTTAATGAAAAGCAAACTGATTTTATAGAACACTACGACTTTTCATTACCCGTCTATCTCGGGTCTTTCTTGGGATTACGAGATAATCAGTAGACAATCCAGAAATATCGGATTAGAATAGTGACCGGGATCAAAACCTCTAGTCCGAGCTAACGGGAGCTATGACTCGTTCCCTATACCCGTGAGCTACATTTTTTTATGTTTTTGCTTTAATACCTAAACATTTAAAATATTGTACAAGTTTCAAAAATAAACAAAGAGGAAAATTCTAAACGGTATTAAGTAATTTAGAAAATAGATCCATTACATGAAATTGCTTGTAAAAACTTAAATACCATGTTTAATTTAGTTAATAACTAGGAGTAAATTAATTATCTGAGTATTATTCACACCACTGACAAAATACAGTTATTTGATAAAAAAATGGCAATAAAAGTTATGTTTAAAATAAGAAATTACAATGGCCTACACTTTTTAAAATAAATAGCCTTAGTAAACATATTTCAGTACAGTTAATTTACATAAATGGATAATAATTTCTCACGCCAATTAAACTCAAAAAAATAATAATATGTACATTTTAATATTTGCGTTATGAACTCGCTTATTTAAATACCGAGCTCAAACAAAGCGCGTTTGTTTTTCGTTAATAACTCTGTATTAATTACAATAACTTTAGTTTACATCACACTAGTTAAGCTCGTACTTAAGTACCTGAGACTTCGGCTCACCTCTAAACTGCCTCCAAATTACTTTTCAATTGTTTTCGTTATATTCGTGTGGGTGTTTACCTGTAACAAATGAAAAGTACACATTAATTTGTATAGAATAACATCACGCGTGTGTTCCACGAGGGGGACAGCAGAGGTGTTGCTGTAGTTTCCACTTTTGCTAGTTGTTTTTAGGTCCATTGTAAAAAGGGACGAGCCTTTTGCTTTTAAATACAGGTTTAAAGATGGAAAAAACTGATAGAAATTCTTTATTGCTTAGACATGATTTTAGTGCTACTATGCAAAAAAGTAGGACATAGCAGGCTGATTGCTGCGGGAGGGCCCTAGTGACTTGTTATACAGGTTTTTATAGAGACCTACTCCAAGCACCAGTCTCTCACAACGTTAATTCCATGTTCGTGCTTCACTGTAGCTCTAGCATTAAGTTACTCGTGTAGAGAAAATAAATGATGTATTATTATTATTATTAATGCCTTTGGGTAGAATGTAGCACACTAACAAAAATAACATGTGGTAGTAATGATACCTAAAATTCATTAATGAAATAGTTTAATTTAATTTTGAATAATAATTTTATCCGAACCGAGAATCGAACACGGTACCTCACCATTAGCAGTACCTAGTGCTTGCTACCACTAGAACAAAACCAATTCAGTGCTGCTTAATTTACATAAAACACAATTATAATAACAATTGGACTAGTATGTGACCAAAATATTTTAGCAATGTAAAAATAAATAAATTGCACTGGGCAGCTCTCTGGCTACGCCGTAGCCATGTTACTACGCGCTATGAAATACTGTGCTACGGCGTAGCAACTATTCTTTATTCGTAGTCCAACCGTTAGGTTTAAGTATTACGTACTAGCGTTTTTTTAAGCGGCTTTTCCTGTGTCTTAAATTATCCACAGAGATTTACTATCGGTATAAAAAGTATCCAGCTCTAAAAACAGGTTTTTTGAACAAAAAATAAGAATCGCCCATACTCAAAGTAGCTCTCATTGTCAATAACTTTTCAGTTAGTGACGTCAGTAGGAATAGCTTTGCAGTCACAAACAAGTCATTAAAAGTGTTGAGCTGTGCGAGGTTATATCCTTTCACAAGTGGGCAGGTGGTTTTCAACATCACACCAGTATTACCTTGAAGAAAAAGAAAGGTATTTTGTTTACGTCCACTTTCAGCCAGTATGTTATGACTTCCGTAGTCATTCCCTTTAACGAGTATAAATTCAGATTTGTTGCTACCAATAATCTATTTGCTATTTTCTACCTGCCACCACTAGGCCAACCGTGCAGAAAACTGCACTTAAGCGATTTTTTAAAAGATTTTCACTTACGTACAAACGAGAGTGACCTAAAAACTTAAAAGTCATACTAATTACTGGCTAATTAACAATCTTCACACGAACTGTTTCAAAAGAACTGGGTTAACAAGTAACCCTCTAACTACTACGTCACCTAAACGGGTGACAAACGTCAAAGGTGTACGTTTGAACCTCGAGTAACGAGTTATAACTGTTAGTAAAGCTGCCCCCAAGTAACGCGTTATAACTAGTTATAACGGTATGAAGCGGTGCATAACGGTGCATAGTTTCTAAAGTGCTTTACAGTACCTGAGTTATGTGTCGGAGCTATGTAATTAAAAGGTAAGTTTAAGTTAGACGTGAGTTAGTGCTGTGACCTGTTTTAGAAGTGTTCAGTTGAATGAAGTATTTTTATTGAGTTACACGTTAAGGTTGACAAGTCAGTGTCTACGGTGTCACCACGAAGACGGAGTAGCTAATGTCTTTCCCTGACATACCTTGGCCGTGAGACAGGTTTTATTAAGTTTTTATTTTTTAAAGTTAATAATTTTTCTTTAATTTTTGTGCTTTTCTGTCGGAATAAACGGGTTTTCTTCCTTTCTTCGACAGCTTGATAGGACGGAATGGTACAAGAAAACGTGTTGTGACATGGGACAAGTATATATAAAGATTGTTTGTTGCTAGAAATCTCATTACTTTTACTAAACTAGAAAGACAAATGCTGATGGTGACGATCACGAATTAAATAGAAAAAAAAGAAAAAGTAAAAATAAGTTGATAACAATTATAAGTTTTTTGGCTTTGCTTTACTTGAGTTACACCCAGAATTATGAAGATACAAAAGAAATAAATAATATGAAAGTACCGTTATCGAGTTTAAAAACAGACTGTGCATTATTTGTTTCCAAATTTGTAATGTTTTCCTCATTTATATCTTCTGTAACCATATTTTCTGATGTACATAATAAAGAGTATAATATTCTATTCTATTCTATTCTTTGACCCCACCAACTACACAACACGTACAAGTACATATCAAAGAACTTTACCTCCCGATCTATATTTACGAATCCTCTCCATATCTTCGCGAACTTACTACCCTCATTATAATCCCGCGATCTGTATTCTACCCTCCTTTTAACAATAAAACTGCTAACAAACGCTCACACACAACGAGCAGACAGATACCCTTTAACATGGAGAAATATTACTTGAAATCATACTCAAATATGTACAAGTGTGAGTAGGATTTGCTCGCTAAGGATGCCATGTTTTGAAAATTCTATGGAGTTCGCTTTCAATTATTTTCTAATATTATTGTTGCAATAACAATCATGATCTTATTACGATCTCGTTTGTGTATTTAGTTTCAATCACGGGTACTTACTTGAAGGGATTTTTTTTGTCTTACTTAAGAAAAATCGAAAAAAATACCAATAAATTATGAATTATAATAAACACGCAGAGTTCGTCACCCAAAACTTTCTTTTTAAGCTTCCGTTCTTCAAAAGGTAAAAAAAGAAATCCTTATAAGATCACTCTCTTGTCCGTCTGTCCATCTGTCAGTTCGTGTGTCACCACCAATTTTCTCAGGAACGGGTGGACCTAGCAAGTTGAAATTTATGGTAGATACTGAAGTCTATACCTTTTAGGTATATAAAAATCAAAGTCCTGAGTCAACACGATAAAAAGATATGGGCAAATTCAGATTTTCGCGAAAAATTTTAAGTACTTACCAAAATTTATCTTAATTTTCAACTTTTTTTATTTTTTTCATATAAATACACAAAAGAGAGCAACAAGGCTGCTACAACTCTCTCGGGTGTATCACTTGCTTTAGTATAGATTGCTGCCTATGTATAGAGTTGGATAAATGGAGACCGTTATTTACGTGACATGGAAGTTGTATTTATTGGATACGGATAAGATTGTTATTAAAGTTTTTGTTGTTTCCCTAATATAAAATACTAGTCGATTTACGTCTACTTTCTTTAGTTTGTTACGCTTTACCGCCTATATCACTGAACCGATTTTTATGAATTTTGGTAAAGAGATGGATGGAATCCTGGAGACGGTTTCAGGCAAATTTTTGCGAAAACAATACAGAGGCAAACGAAGCCACAGGTAAAAACTAGTTATATTAAAATGTTATAGAAGCTTCACGGCAGTCATTCTTAATAGGTACATACAGCCTGTATTTCCAAAAACTTTAAGCAGAGGTTTACTCAGAGGTCACACACAATTTGCCGATTATATTTTAAGTGCCATGTTATAGTGCTATATAATTTAAAATTCCTAACGATGACCCAATACCATCAGAAAACAATTTCCCTTGAAAGAAAACAAGCATAATGAAGCACCACCCGCCGGCCGATCGTTAAGTTAATTGCAAATAATTACAGGCGCCATATTGACTGTCCATAATTCATGAGCGACGAGACTGTTCTACCTCGTTGTAGCTAGATACATGTTACTGATAAGCTTGATACTCATTTGTTTTACTTTTGAAGGCGTGGGCCAATTTTATTCTTCATATTTTTAAGCAACGTTCTCATTCGAATCTCAGTCGAAATCTGTCAAAATGCAGGGAAATTATGTGTTGGTGTGACGGTTTTCGACTGCGATGCGAATGTGAAGTCTTCTTAGAAATACAAGAATTGCATCTCTGACCATAAGTTTCATAAAAAATGATCCCGAATTAAGAACCGGTTAAAAAGATAATAGAGTGTCTCTAAGTTCGACAAAACGAGTATGAAATTCGGTCGTTTATTTTTCCAAACAACCGAACTTAATACTCATTTTTTTTTAAATAATCAGTGAGCCAATTCTACAAATTTTTTAGGAAGCGGTTTTGACATTGATTTTTTTTTCACTGATATTGTGACTTCAATTTAGACGGCTTTTAAATATAAGAATTGGCCTTTTGTATAACAAAAAATCAAGAAAAATTAAAGTGAATTATTATCTTCTTCTCTCATATGTTGATATTGTACCATCTGTATACAAATAAATAGCAAGTTTAAACAATGAATCTCTTTAGTGGTTGCTACGAGTGAAATACGATGACTGTTAGCATTTCTGGAATCTAGTAACAGTGAAAGTGTAACCGCAAACTCGCTCCATAGCACATACATACAACAAACGAGCATTATGCTGAGCCCAACGACTCCGCAGCTATGTGTCCGCACATTCCGCGCTAACCAAACGCTCTGTTACATCCGAATACTTGCGCATTACTCGTGTGCACACTGTTACTTATGATAACGTATGTTACCTAAGAATATATACCAAACACCTCGGAACATTTTCAAGCTTTCTCAAAATTCACACAGTTTAAAAAGACACAAAGTCAATGTTTGACACATTTGAGAAAAGTGAGATTAATGTTTATCTTATACAAAATATAACTTTACGTCGAGTTCGTCAATAAGTTATTGTTTTTTTTTTTTTTTTCTTATTATGGTGCCAATGATCCGTCCTGGAATAGCTTGTGCTACGTTAATTACTCAACTTCGGGCATATTCGACTACCTATTATGCTCTTCCACCTATTATGGCTCGTTATATTTATTTATTACTAGCTGCAACCCACGTGAATGTCGAAAATTATCCCAAGGGAACATACTCCCGGGATATAAAAGTTCATATATGTATATTAAGATAAAGATTCTAAGTGTTATTCCAGACTATAATCTAGTTATCTGTAAAATTTCATCGTGATCCGTTCAGTCGTTCTGACGTGATTGAGTAACAAACATCCACACATCCATACTTGAGGCATTTTCTACTATCAAACTTTTCCTCTTTACCCTTTTCCAGCGAATAATGTCAGCTTTATCATACAAAAACAGTCAGCCGTCAACTGTACGCTACAGGCTACTCAGCGCTAGCCTATCCGACAGGTGTAAAGAGTGACTTTTTAAGGAACAAATCTACACACATATCACGCGACCATCACCTCATCCTCCAGTCATGTCAAAAAAAAAGTTTCGTGGAATTCGCAGGTAATCAGTCCCCCACATCAATCACGTCATGACCGGTGCCCAATCAACGACGTCACGGTGACCTTTATACGTACTGGAGACGTTTTAGTTAAACCGTCATCATTGAGTATATGTCTTCTAAACCATTCCTATAGCATACTAGAAGCACAGACGGTCAGTAATTAGAAGCCGAGTCGGAATAACTCGATGAGCGCCGACAACCACCGCAAATAAATTGGGCCCGAGCCGATAGTGACGACGAAAACCAATGCCGACCCACAGCGTGGTGCAAGTCACAGGAAAAAGCGAGTTTAATACACTCATGCTAGTATTTTAAATGCGAAAGTAGCTCTCTGTCTGTCTATTTTTTTACCGCTTCTCGTCCAAGTTATTGAAAACAGACTTTCTGCGGACAAATTGACTATACCATGCTAAACAATCAAAATATTTTCCACTTCCGCTTCTTCCGCTTCTTCGGCTTCATCGGCGTTTAAGCCGAAAATTTTCTCAAGGAAATTGTTACTCTAGGGATGAAAATAATTCTATGACCTAAGGTAATTCACGATCCAGGGCATAGCACATCTACCCGTGCAATAAGTTTTATCCAAATCCGTTCGGCCGTCAAGACGATGAAAAGGTAACAAATAGACAATTAAACGGTCAGACAGACATATAGAGTTATTTTCGCATTTATAATTAATTAATCTAAATATGGAACTTGTATGGATGAAAATCATAAGCGTAATCATCTCGTCTCACCAGGTGCCTAGCTCTACGGTTTTATAATACAAATATCTCTAATGTAGGCGTTTGTAGCCTTTGTGGTCGAGAGAATTTTTGAAAGGCAGCGAGCCATTCAAAAATCGCGTCCTCCCTTCACAAGGACCCCTCAAACCACATCACACGGCAGCACCACTCAGACAAGCAATTATTGGATAATCGAATGCCGCCATCGACTGCCGGCCAAATGGTGTACAGCCTGGAACACAGCTGCGCCTGCGACACACATGGACACCGGGTCTTGTGGGGTGTCAACTTGTGTGGGAGACTGTATGCTGATTTTATGTAAATTGATTTAGTAGGGTCTAGTCAAATTATAAAGAAGAAGGGGTGGACATTTCCAAAGTGATTTAAATCCTTAAATACTTTCTTGTATCGTTTATAAAGGTAGTATAGGATAGATCTTGTTGAGAACACTATTTGTTTTTTTAGTTTACTTTGAATAGCTAAAATCGCTTTATGATAATGAAATATCCTCTTGATAGGAAAAATACTTTTTTGAAAAAATATTAAATGACTGTTGACTTAGACCTACCAAAACAGAGACACCGGTAGAAAGGTTGGGCTATTTATTCCAGCGCGACTTAAGATAGACGTTCCCGCCGATTTGCTTTAAAAAAAAATATATCATATTGATTTATGGGTGAGTCCAAAAGGGCTTGGTGTCAATTTCATGCCCATTTATAAATCAATTCATGGCTACATAAAACAAAAAGTGAAAACCTTTTTTAAAATAACTTTAAAGGCATCACAAAAGGGCAACACAAGAATATTCCTTTCAAAAAGTGTTGTCCCATATACCTACACACGCGTATTAGAGGGTGACAAATCGGAAAGGTTGTAAGGTAAAAATAAATGGGTCTCGTTAGCCATGGGTTGGCAATTTGTCTTTTATACGCTTTGCAAACTTTCCGAAGTAATATCCTAAATGATGGGTGGGGGACACCCGGAGCATATGTTGATACGTATATTTTATGCTTATGTATGTGTTATGAGGGAGAAATCTTTTGGGGAGGGTGTTAAGTATGTTTTATGAAGAAATTGGTGCGTAAAAGCGATGGATTGAAAGATTTTCTGACTGAGGTATGATCAAACATCATAGAACCGGTCGATGTAGCCACGCCTGTGGGAGGCCTACTCAGCAGGGGATGGATTTTGGTTGAAATAGTGATGATGATAACATAAATTATGAAACTAGTGGCTATAGACGCTGCTAAGCTTAGTTCCTTGTTTGTTTACAATTCAAGCAAAGCTCGTGTTTCAAATCTATCAATAAGGATTGTGTGCCTAGTGTTATATTACTAAATAAAATAAATACGGCCCGCCCTTGTATCAACCTAATTTTAAGTAGGTTTCAACAGCACCGTATTTAGCAGCCTACTAGATAAGCTTTTTTATATAAATAAAATTCCCTATATCACCTCAAACTAACCTCTAGATTGACGTCATTACTCACCAACCGACTGACCAGCCAAGAATGATGTTCATATAATTGTGATCTATAAATCATACCATCGCGTATCGTGGTCAGTAATCTGTTAGAAAGATTCGTGCTAGCCTCACATAAATATTCTCTGTCTGCCATTTACACCGTGTCTGGACAAGAAAACTAGTTGTTGATGATGGCTGGGCTTGGTTTCATTAAGTATTTGATGTATTTGAATGTAGCAAACGTCTCTATACTTCTAGAGACGGCTTTTGAACATACCTAGTGTTTATTTTGGCGAACTAACGCTACCGGTACATGGTGGACATACCACCTACGGGCACAAAACGTTTTAGGAACACATTCATTGTGCGTACAGCTAAGGAGTGGGATTCCCTACCAGAGTCTGTGTTTCCTGATAGCTACAACCTGGTAGACTTTAAGTCAATAGTGAATAGGTACTTAAAGGCAAGCGTGCTCCATCTTCGACCACATCATTGCTTACCATCAGGTGAGATAGTGGTCAAACGCGTGCCTAACAATAGTAAAAAACAACTCTAAAAGAAAAACATGTCAGGAGTAAAAATTCACTCATCTGAGAAGTGTCTCTTCAAGCTAAAAGCCTTAAACGGATATAAAATATCAGACAAAACAGTGGCTTATTGTTGTGTACAACAGATTGCCGTGGAGCAGAATTAAACAAAAAAAAGGACTAAAAAGTCAGGAGGAACGAGTTCGACTCCAAAAAACAGAGTAGTGTGGAAAAAGGAAACGGAGGTCTCGTCTAGCAGTGGGACAACAAAGATAGATAGATAGATAGGGAGATAGAAAGATAGATAGGTAGATAGATAGATAGATAGATGGTCTTGACCTGCGTAGCTGTCCAGAACCACTCGATACCATGCCGAAACGAATGTTGTTATGCTGAAAGTCATTTATTTGGTAATTAGGTCAAACGGAAAACATGTTTTATTTCGACCACAATTACAATGTAATCGAATGAATGTGAAAAGTTATGTAGTTGTGTGAGGTCTTGGGTTTGATTCCCAGTTTTGAGAAAACATAATTAATTGTTGTTTTTTATCTGGTATTTCTTACTAGCATCTCTGTTAATGGCGACAGGTTCACGTGTTATTAAGTAGATTGAAATTTTTTTTTTGTTTGGCATAGCGCGAGGCACAGGCCTCGGGCTTCGCCTCATCCTTTGGGGACTACAGTGGTGTGATGTTACGCAAAACTACGTATACGTGCTGTGGGGAGTGGGCTTAATACTCATAAAAATAACTTTATTTATCATCAATATACCCCACAAACTACTTCTGAAACGATAAAACAAAACAATCGTCGATCTCCTCGGAGGTAAGTCCTCCCTCTTTCCCCTCGACAACTCTTACTTTTATTTACTGCGTTCAACGGACAGACGCGCCAACTTGACGCGATATATTTCCTCCGGAGACCGTATTTTGTCTCGGTTTACGAAGAGCTCAATTTATCTGCTGGATATTTCTTTTAGGAATCTTGCTGCAAGGGTCTGTGGGAAGTCGCAAGTTGTATGTGAAGAGTGGCCGTTGTTTTTACCCGACTGCAATGACGACAAAAGGAAGGTAATGTTTTTACGTCTATTCTAACCACATCGATTATACATTAATAATATAATAGATAGTACTGAGCCGTACTGACGGTACTATATTATAAACAAAATGGAACTTATCGAATCTTTCCAAGGCCGTAAACACTATTTTGGGGAAAGCGACTTTTTGATGCATTTTAACTCAGTTAAAATTGCGTTACGATTACAAATAATGGCTTTTATTAGACATCACTTTCTGCAGAATCTTTTGTTGTTTGCTCATAGCCAAAAGTATAATATTTGGAGTTACGATCTTGGTAGCGGGAAGGGTCGATATTGAGTATTACTAACGTGAACTGCTGGCAACCATAGGCTTAACGAGGTAGCATTTTGCATAATTTCCTAACTTGCATAACCCGAACAATTTTTGTATTCGTTTTTTTGTATGGTCAGCGTCATGCTTTTCGCTCTTTTTCTTTCTTTCATAACAAATAAAAGTCAAAATCGATTCACAAATTGGTACCTAACCTGAGATAACTACAGATTTTAAAACGCCGTTCATTTTACCATCAAACACTTTAATGGACCAACAACAAACGACTGCCTTGCTCAGATACTGGGTAACTCATTAACTGGCTTCTGACTACCCGTAACGAGTGTCAAAGATCTACAAATGACAGCCGGTACGAAATACTTCATATTCTTTCCGAGGCACGGAGGAATGAGTATGCCACACACTACTATCATAATAGGCACGCGATATCACTAACATAATGATTAATAACATTAATCCCCAATCTACATACATAACAATCTCCAAACAAACTTCGTGACACATAATCTGAAGTAATAAATCAATAGCGAGCGCAAGGCGTCGTACTCGTATCACAAGATCCGAGCTGCCACAGGGGAACTAATTACCGAACAGAGACGCGTCGCGATTGCCAGCTGATCAAGTGAGCGAGTACTCTGTGGCGCGTTCCGTGGTCACAGGAGTGTATTGAAATTTGGGTGGAAATTTCGGTATCTCTAATAGATGTGAAGTCTATTGTAAAGTGTTAGTGCTGTATTTAATAAGTAATTCTTGTAATTTTAGTAGAGTTAATCTGTTTAAGGGAGAGGCCACACGGTGCGGTGCGGTACGTACTATTTTAGTGCATGAGCCTTACACGTAATACGCGGCGTCGCAACGGTACCGTTGTAGAGTACGGTTGCGATTTTGTAAGTACGACCTACATGACACATGACATGACATGACCTACAGAATGTCTACATCTGCGGTCGGAGTGTTGCCGCTCCGGTGCATACACCCTCCCCCCTCGTCTTGGTCCGTTGTGCCGGAGCCGCACCGCATCGTGTGGCCTCTCCTGAGCTTACGGCTGAAATGAAGCTATGCTGAATAAAACTGAATTATTTAAATCAATCTGCCTCGCCTTTTTCCAACTATGTTGGCGTTGCTTCTCTCAGTAACTGGGTAACACGATACCCCCCCCCCCCCCCGAAAGATTGGTGACAGACTCTCTGGTTTCTGACCACCCGTGCTACACTAATTATTTAGCCACGAGCTCAAAAGACACAAGTATGACGGATTTATGGTTAATTAAACAACCCTCTGTCTATAAACTTAATAATTCAGGTAACGTAATAACTCTTTATTCAGCCCTACACTTGCTCCATATTTGTCTCAGGGTAACTTATTCGCATACAAGGACGGAGCTCGATTGCCAGCTAATAAAATGAGCGCACACTCGGCTTGACACTCTGTTGTTGTAAAGGCATTGGAAAATTTTACACATACGTACATCATACGTGGGAGCTCATAGTTAAGTAATAACAGTCGCTCGAGATGATCTTTAACGTTAAGCAATGCTTGTCAATGACGGTCCGCGGATCGGCTCCAGGCTGTATCTCATGAACCGTGATAGTTAGACAGTTGAAATTTTCACAGATGATGAAATTCTGTTGCCGCTTTAGCAACTAATACTAAAAAACAGAATAAAATAAATATTTAAGCCGGAGGGGCTTAAATATTTATTTTATTCTGTTTTTTTGCCGTTTTTATAGATAATGGTACGGAACCCTTCGTGCGCGAGTCCGACTCGCCGGCCTTCCGGCCGGTCCGCTTGGCCGGTTTTTTTACATAACTAACTATAAATATTGTTATAAATCACAAAAGATACAATACATATTTTTCAGTATTTAATATCTGAAGACGCTACATCCGTCAATCTTTTATGTTTTCGACTTACAATATCATGTCTTCTACGAGGTATGAGTTTTATATTCATTTTCGTGAAAGGGTAACTTGGAAGTGATCCCTCTATTTAGGACACATAAGTGGGCCATATTTACATATCAATATGTCGGTACACAATGTAACCTTAGCTTTATGTGCTACATTTTTGTAATGTTACTTACTTGCGTGGTTGTACTGGATACAGTCCTGTCAAATATGATGATATCCAACCTATCTTGGGCCACTCAACTGAAAACCAACATTTCCTAAACGTGACCAGCCCATGATTCCGTTGTGACAGAGTGACGGCGCTATACAGGGAAAATAGCACAATCTCGTTTTTACAACGTAATCATGACACGTCATAGTAGGGAGCTTTAACAAGCGGCAATATTGTGCCTTACAGCAGGATTGATGTTACTAAACTTTGTGAAGATTATGACGTCAATCTCATATATTTTTGATTTTTCCATATTTTCAATTTTTGTTTTCATGCTTTGTCTACTCTGCTTAAGTATGTACCTAAATCAAAGTGAAATATATATACATAAGTTACAAGCCCCGTGAATTCGTCCGCGCATATCCCGTTCTTTCCCGTTCCCGTAGGAATTTCGGAAAATCCTCTCTTAGTGCCCTACACTCCCCAAGGAAAGTTCCTTCAAAATTTCACGTTTCTACGAGCAGTAGTCTCGGCTGTCCGATGTCAGTCAGTAACGGAAGAATTTCATATATTAGGATTTGAATCTTGAAATACACCATTGGTATACATACATTACTAAACAAGTCATTAACATTTCAGTCCTCCTGTAGATACGTCTACAAGTATCACACGCTACTGTTCCCCGGCACTGGGTACTGGTGCCTACAGCTGAAACCTTTGCTACTTTATTTAAAAAGCCTCTTTTGTGCGCTCCTGTACCTTAACATTTATGAGGCAATTACGATTTACGTGAGGGCTAAACACTAGCTTATGTTTCAATCTAAACCTAGAAAATTGTAGTGAGTTGAAGACTATAAAGTAGACAACTAATTTAGGACATCCACGGCATGGGATGGTCTTCTTATCACAAATTGTGCCAGTGCGATTGACAAATCGTTTTTTTTTTTTACTACCTACTGTCGTCAATTATTTAACTCTTATAGAGGTTTCGCACTGCATCCGAATCGAAACGAGGGAATGACGTAGATACACCAAAGATGGCCCCTGAATGGCTTGGATTTGGATCAGAGGTCGGATTAGTGCGTAAGCAGTATCCGAACTCATTCCGAGTTTTTTTGACTCTAGATCCGTATAATTACGAATTCTAATCGGATGCAGTGCGAAAAGCAATATCCGAATTCCGTCCCACTTTTTAAATCCGTATTATTACGGATTTGGATCGGATGCAGTACGTAACCGCTCTAAGAAATGTCTAATCCCTTGTTTTTATCTAGAATTATTCACGTGACCAATTCCAACCATATCAAATTTAACTTTTGACAATCGTCATCACCTTCGTCAGCCCTTAGGACATCCTAAGAGGCCCTTAACAAAATAAAGTGAAAAATTAATATTTCTGCAATTGACCCCGTGTTATTTCGATAGTGCATGTCAAATCAATTCATTTATGGCTTTTGACAATTATTATCGCTCATAACTGCTGTCTAGAACGCAAGAGCTATCCTCTAGAAGGTGCACCCATTTACATCAATTAAATATAATTTACATCAAAATGATTATTGTAATGCAAACAAACCAAATATTTAACAAAACTCGTACTAAAAATAATCCGAAAATGTGCGTCAAAACTATATTATGTTTTAACCCCTAATGCATGACAAAAAAGTAGTCCAATGTACGCAATAACTCTTTTCATATTAAATATTTTTGTACATCAATTTAACCAGAGCGTACAAACTTAATACTCACACACTTACCTATGTAACAAAATTATGTCGTGGCAATATCATAGAATTGATCACTTCAGGGTACCCACTCCGACACGGATTCCTTTACACCCTGCAGTCAGAAATAGGAGCCCCGCGTAGTGAGGCTCCGTCGCGTTGCCCAAGTTAGGTTTAGTTTTCATTTCATTAAAAAAGTTCGGCTTTTTAATTAATAGCAATGTGTTACGAACTCAAATTGTTGCTAAAATAATAATATTTTGAGGTAACTATGTATTTGTTGCACAATCAGTATTTTTTATTAGGAATGGTAGGTATTCTTTATACCAAACAAAGATTTTTTGATTTACAATTCAATACTAGCCTTTAAATTAACCGGATTTTAAAACTTTTCCTTAATAGTTTCATCAAATTACATCCCCAATCCTGTTTCAAATCTCCGCTCATACATCACGGGTTCCAGGGACACATGCGTTCGAAGTGACACTGATTGTTCCGAACGCCTGATGGGCTAAGTTTGAACGCGGCCTGTATCGGATGCTGTGCGTTCAGACGAGATAAGGGTATATATTGTTTGAGTTTGATGTTAATTATGTGTATATTACTAGGTGCCTTTTATAAGTGGCATATCTAATGTTTAATGTTTTGTAACATGACCTTATTCGTGACCTTATTACGGTATTATATACGAATAAAGTTAATGCAATTGGAAGAAATCTATATCAGTACTAATATAAAAAAGCTGAAGAGTTTGTTTGAACGCTCTAATCTCTAGTATTACCAGTCCGATTCGTAAGATTAATTTTGCATATGATACCCACATTCATCAGGAAGGCATATATACGGGAACGGGAAACCGGAAACGAGAAACGGAAAAAAAGGATATGCTCGTACGAAGTCGCGGGCAAAAGCCGGTCAATAATAATTGTAGAGGTATAACGATTATTTTCGCTACATATTTGAGCACAGTTTGTTTGCAAAATAAATAAACATGAAAGCGTAGTAAACTGTGTCGTGACTCGTCTTAATAGTTTTGTCATGGAGGAATACAATGATTCTTTATATTCTAAATATCAGTCTATTAGGATAACAAACATAAATAAAACGAAATACCCATCTTATTTTCTTCTCGAGACATTATTTGACCTTGACCTGATACTGTTTACGTTACAACGGAGCCCGACCTTGAGATAAGAACAAACACATTACCCGACATCTTCCTCACAGAGTCGGGTAATATTTATAGCACATTTACTTGTATGACGAGGGCGGGATTATGTTTTTATACTTGAGTTATAGGCGTAATGAAGTAGGCGATTTTCTTTTGATTTTGGGTTGAGAACAAATTTACCGTGTTTAATTTTTTAATAGCTTCATAAGGAACAGCCTAACTATTTCGTTCAAAAATTCAAATCGCTGCTGGACTTCTACCTAAAGGGTTGAGCTTAGATTGACCAAGATAGACCAAAATATAACGACATTAATGGCCTGTCCTGCAGTGTGACACTAGGAGAAATCACCTCTGTTTGAACGACATATATTATGGGATTTTTGACGTGACCTATAATGCACTGCGGCAAACAGTTCAAAAGCATAAAATATTATGAAAATGGAAGGAAATCGCAGAATTGGTTCACTCGCGCTGCTGGCCTGTGAACTTGCCACTCAGAGTGCACTCCGATAAAATATTAGGATGAGAACAGCGTGGCGAGCGGAGCGATTTTCGTAATACTTTCATTTATTTTTGAGACTTCATGCACATAACTAAAAAGATGTGTTTAATGCTCTAGATATTTTCAATCAGTTAACCCTGAGAGATAATATGGCAGGTCCATGTGTATGTGTGTGTATGTTATCTCTGCTGGTATTGCTTTGTTGTACCTATAGTATATAAGTGTGTGCTGTATATTAGTGTAATGTTGGATGCATTGTGCTCACATAATATAATCAATTGATCAATGTACCTATGTATACAAAATATTGTAAAACTTATATTTGAAAAGAGTAACTATGGAGTTTCTTGTCCGTTCTTCTCCATAAGAATCTACTTTTTGCGAATGTACAACTAGAGTCACTTATATTTTAATTTTAAACTGTAAATTTGACGTTCAAAAGTGCCTTTTAATGGTCTAGTTAAATAAATGAATTGACTTTGACTTTGACTTTGACATGGTTTAATCAGTTGGAAGGAATCAATACCTTCAAAGAAAAAAACAAAAAAAGTTGGGTGCCAGGTTGATTAAAATCATTTAAGAATCTTGATAGAGAACCATGTCGTGGATCAAGTGATTTTCCATTTGTTCAACCCAAGAAATTCAAAGCAGTACAGCCAGCCCCAGAAAATCTGATCTTCTTATCATGAGCTATAGATACCATTTCGGCCCAGTAAGTGGGCACGTTGATACCCAGCAGACGAAAACCCAACCAATCATCCGTAATACAATTCTCAGTAAAATGATAGAAGTAGAACTTAGGACACAACTATACTAATGTACGCTCTGAACTAACACTGTAGCACGGGATTACTAACACCGTTCCATAACACAAATACAAGTAGTATTTGTGTTGTGCGTAATCCATTATAATTCCGGCGCGGTACACGCGGAGCAGCTAAAGTGCTCATCAGTTTGTGACAATCTGAGACGGGGCTGTTGTACTTAGTACATAAAGCGGGCATTTTTGAGAGTCGTGTTTACTGTTTACATACATATCATTTATTTGTTCAAAGATTCTTGTCTACTTATCTGGTTTTGATGAAGAAAATAAAGTAAAAGCCTTCTATTAATTAGGAACAATTTGATAGTAAGTATTGTCACGTCTCTGACTGTTATTATTGTGTAATTTATAAATTATCTTAATCGGTATTATTATTATATATAATATTTATAAGTTTATTATTTTAGCATTTATATGTATTTTATTAGTGTTATATATATTATCTGTATATTCTTTCCGAAACGTTATTATTCAATTTTAAATCTTATTTTTATTTATTGTACACCTGCCTTATAGTACAGTATAGTCTTTATAACCCAAAGGTTGACTGGTAGAGAATGCCTTGATGCATTAAGTCATCCCATGTACCACTATTGTACATAAAGTTTAAATGAATAAATAAATATTATTTACCCAAAATTATCCATTTTTCATAACTGGGTAATTGTGGGTGGTACCTACTATAATTACAGCTCTGCCTTACCCTTCAGCCTTAGCCTTCAATACAGGCATGATGTTATGTTAGGGAATATCCATTTTTTTATGTCTGATTTCTGTAATTGTTATTTATCAAGAAAAAATACACGATAATGGCGATCATGCTATTTTGCTGAGTACATTTTGGTAATGCTGGTACTTCGCCATAAAACACTAGTATTATAAGTCCATGTAACATGGATTATATTTATGTTTTCACGAATTATTACAAGACGTTAATTCTCGTTACCTAACATATTTTTGCAAAAACCACTCGGAAATCTCCAAATATCTACGAATTTTTAAAATATGGCGGGCGGATCGAACTTACGATCCGCCCGCCATCATATCCGCTACCTCACCGCGACTTATCGCTGAAGCGGACGGTCGCGCCACTCGTTTGTACGGGAAGCTCATTTACTAACTTTTTGACTTCCACTGCTCATATCTATACTATATGTTATACCTACTGCGTTTTATAGAAAGCAGTTGGAAACTAGAACATTATGCTGTGCGGGTCATGCTGGATTGTTGGTTAGATACAAAGCATTTGTTACATTATCTTACAACGACACTCAGAAATTCATAATCTTTGAGAAGATCTAGCTATTATTACATTTTATTTTTTTGGTAATATTGGCTCACGTTTACCACTATCTCACCCGTTGTAAAGCGATGATGTCCCCGACAATGCAACACACTTGCCTAGAAGTTACCTGCACACTCTTGAGTTGAGTTATACCTATCAGGAAACACAGACTCCAGAAGGGCAGGGCAGCAAGGAATTCCACTTCTTAGCTGTACGCGCAATGAATGTATTCCCAAAACATTTTGTGAGTATGGGTGGGAGGGATGACCATCGTGTAACGGTAGCTCATCGCCATACTAGGGTCAAGAAGGCGACTACTGAAGGAAAAAACACCACATCCCAGTTACTGGATAACACTATACCAACATAATATGGAACAAGGTCTGATTTTTTTTTGACGTGACAACGTCTAATAAATCGATGAACGCCGGCTGCACGCACGAAAAAGGTTGACTAATTGTAACGTTACGCTCATTGTAACGTTACAATAATTTTATCAATATTTTGTTATGACGTTGTCACTTTAAACTATCGTGCATAAACCGACTTTACAGGCAACTAATTTTTTTTTTATAATAATCCCGACACCTAAAAATCCGCACCAGCAAGTTTTATTTATTTACCCAATTTTAGCATAAATCAAAACCTTCCTAAATAATGAGTATCGTTAAAATTAATACCAGGCTCTGGTCCCTAAACAAGGTTCATTAATCGAGTCTAGACCAAATCTGAGGCTAATGAGGTGCTCCGTCAAATTGATTGGACTTCTTAACTTACATCATTTAGCGTTAATTGACTAGCTTTACGACTGATTGATTCGATCGATTGATTGATAAAGTAAAGTTTGTATACAGATTTGAATGAATGAGCTTGATTTTAGTTTGGTTTGGATTGAAAGGCCAATTTTCGTACATCATTCAAATTCAAGTCGCACTCCCATCTCAGCCAAAGTCAATGTCAGAAACTTCTCAAAATGTAGGAAAATTAGAGGTGTATTTTTGCTCCATAAAAGTATAAGAATTGTCCCTCGGTTAAAAAGTATTAAGATTTAGCGCAAAAAATACATCTGTTAATGTTCCAAATCTGTCTTCTGAAAATAAAATAAATAGTCTTAATGTAGGACACGTAATGTAAGAGACGTTACACAGAAACTACCATTTTCCATTGGGAGTTTGCAAAGGCAGAGAAAAACGTAGGTACTCTCCCAAATATTTTTTTTGCAATGTTTCAGATTTGATCGAAGATTGAAGAGGAAACTGAGAAACGAGAAATAAAACAGTTATTGCAGTGAGAGAACGCAAAGGGTATTAGGAGGAACACGGATGGGTTTTAGTCAGTAAGAGTCTGACACTCCCTTCCACTCCACCCAGACGAAACGAGTCATTTAGAAAGAAAGAAAGAAAGAAAAATGTTTATTTGGGACTCGCACAAGACTAACAAACTAGTAAAATAAAATTAAAAACTAAACAGTATAAAAAAAATAATTATCTGCGCGAGGCCAAAATGGTCCCTATCTCAGCTTATGCTGCGATATCTAAAAAATAAATAACATTTGATGATATACCATCCTTAAAAAAACTTACCTTTGTTACCTTTCTTCTAAATTCACTAGATATGTACTAAAAATCAATCCGGGAGAGGGATCCACCTTCTCCGTTATATTTATACCTACTGATTAAGCTATATTTTCCCATGAATTCAATTTCTGAATTTATTCCTACAGATATTTTTTATTCTTGCGTTTGACTACAATCTCACCTGATGGGAAGGGACACTTACCCAACGTGCATTAACACCATCACCTTAAGTAATAAGACTACTGACAAACGCCAATATCTTCTAGTTGAACAACAGAACAAGTCTTGTCTATGTCGCAGGTACCCGTCAGGTCGTCGCCGCGACGCCGCGGCGCCGCCTGTTTACCCGCTTATTGAACTGAGACAACATTACTATGTGCTACAGAAGTATCACTCATAATAACATCCTTATGTTTGTATTAAACATATAGCGTCTTATAGAAAACGGGCGATATTTCTCCTTATCTTGCTGGATGGATTGGCAATCGTAGCTATAATGTTAACAATATCGCCAAGTTTACGTGTCAGTGGGCAGGTATATTATTCAGTTCAGTTACAGAACAGATAATCGACGTAGTCAAAGGTTTTGGAGTGGTGACCGCGTACCGGAAGACACGCTGGTGAAGGCGAGGTTGCGACAAACCTATGAATTGCGGTAAACTTACGTCCAGCAGTGGACGTCTTTCGGCGGAAATGATGATGATGATATTAAACAATAACACTGACTTCACGTTAGTCAACTCCCAGTTTACAAATTCTTTCAGCAGAAACAATCTAACCACAGCTTGTCTATCATATTTGCCGCTGTTTCCTTAGCTTTTATTATCTCTTGCACCAGAAATCTTACGTGTATGAGATGGAAAATAAAGTTAAATAAATTCATGTGACTACAATTTCTTCTTGTTTAGAACTTTTATTTTTGAGTAAAATACCTTTGAGAACCGCTATGATGAACAAACATATTCATATTTGCAAAACTAAACAATGAAAAGCTGAAATACCTGTCACAAACGGTGCATTATAACAAATAAAAATATGAACAAACCTTCGTGAAAACACACACACGAAATAAAATAACGTTGATCCTTATTAGATCCTCCATATTGATACCACCCCAAAACAATACCAAAATAATCTGCCAACCCTACAATACCCCCATAGAGAAACAAAGCCGCAAAATTTGAATACATAAAAGCATTTAAAACATCCACCATAAGACGTAACGATGCCATACAAACGTCGCGTACTTACCATATGTATGTGTGTGTGTGTGCGCAATTAAAACAAAAGGGAATCTATAGAATCGTGGCACACAAGACATGAGTCGGTGAAGAAGGCTTACATAATGAAATGACAGCAAACAAATAATGATTAAACTAAGAAACTACGAATAGAAAAAGAATTAGATCATATCATTATCAAATATAGTAATTGCATCTGTACTGTATTTATTCAATTTATTTTAATCATAAGCTTTATCACAATCTTAGCCCAATTAATGGAAATCAATCTGAAAGGTTGGAAACTTGTTCTCACTGACTACATAAACGCTGTTTAGCAATCTCTTATTAATTTAATCTTAAAATAAGAAAAGAAAAAAGAGAACGTGTTCATAAACATCTAAAAATTCACCCGGACAAGCAAATACCCAAAAGACAAACAACATTGTCACGTTCAATGGCTATACTGATTCTGTGGCCAAAAAAAGCCAATAAGTCACGTGAAGTATCGATCACCAGCTAGACGGTATTTGGAAAAAACTACCTGGTAAGTTATCACTAATGTTTCAACTCTTTATATTAATAGTATGCTCAAATTTATCCAAATAAGCTCCTTTTGCTCTATTATTTGATAAAAACCTCGTATCTCAGAAATCCAGTCAATCAATATTTACCTTACCGTCTTACACAGATCACTGTACAATATAGTCATCGCTCCGAGCAGCCTCCGATACGACAGACAAGGTAAATATTAAACTGACCAGCCATAGTTTACTCAGGGCAGCAATATTACAAATGGCTTTGATGGTACACACCAGAAGGTACCTACTATTTGCAAAGCTGCCTGACAAACGTGTATACTGCAAATACAATTTACTTGACAATAGGGTATTTTCCTCGAAACATCGTTCATCAGTATCCAAAAAATATTGGACACGTAAAAATTTCGCGAGATGTTACGACTTAGCACACTATAACCAACAAGTAACGTCACCAGCCCCCACTCCTAAACTTTAATGCGCTTTATCTTCGTATTTTTTTATTGACAAAGATTTTCAAAAGGCAAAAATACGTGCCCAATATTTTTTTTCAACCGATGGATCAAATAGAATTATTATCTTTCTATCCAGGAAACAGTCTACCTGTATTTATAACAGTTGAATTTTGCTATTAAATCACAGTAACAATTTCACAAATGTAAGTTCTATTTCACACTCGGTTCAAGTAAGCCCACTGTGTTCCTCTAAACTGTGGCTCCAAGGGTGGTATTAACATAAAACACACGCCACATTTGCATAAAGTTTGCGTCGAACTGACGCGACGAACATTACATACATATCTATGTATAAAGACGTCGTTTGAGTTGAGTTTGAATTGCTGCGATTTTCCTAGTGTTACGTGCGAGCCTATGTACGAGTGTGTACATACATATATTATGGGTGGGTTAGTAAGTGTGTGTTTGGTTTGTAATTTATGTCTTATGTGTTTGTGTGTCCACCAGTTTCTTACTCGATAACTTTTTATGAAACGACATATTTAGGGTTCCGAACCGTCTGTGTGGAAAACGGAACCCTTATGGGATTGCTCGTGTGTCTGTTTGTCACAGCTCATATGCTCCGATTCAGTTGTTAATTTGGTGCACATTATGAGCCAAATAAGAAAGTGAATCAGTACACTTTGAATAAAGAAAATATTTTATATATTTAGAATATTATGCCCTGTGACATCAAATGAAAAGGTTATTGTAAGGGTCACAATTTTTTTTTCACTAATTTATAACAAATCATTTCAAAGTTATTTAAGAAAACATATGAAAATTGGCCATCCTCCCTCATATTATACAGAAAAACCTCTGCCAACTTTTTCATTTGGTAGTAAATTAGTAAGACAGCATGTGGTCGAGGATGAGCAATGTTTGGCTAGTAGTAACGTATACATTCAATTCAATCTTCATTACGATTGATTTCGACCCCAGAGCGCATATTTACAACAGCGTAGTACATGTCTACGGCGGCGGCGTTGTCATTAGGTTTTCTTTGATCTTAATGAAATTGCGCATCGTTAACAGGGTATGGCGACGCAAAATGTTCACCGAACAACTTATTCAAGCGACGTGTTTATCAAGGAAATTAACCCTTTTATTTAAGTTAGTAATGGTTGATTCTAAATTGGGTGATATTACAGTTTTATTACCGAGCGGCTCCTGTTTGACCACAATCTCACCTGATCATAAGCGATGATGTGGTAAGATGGAGCAAGCTTGCATAAAAATAAGTAGAATTGGAAGTGTATTCATCTAATTCAATCTTCATTGTTCAGACCTTTCTAATTCGTAGCACTCTGCTACGATCGCGTAGCATAAGTCTACGGCGTAGCACATGTCTACGGCGTAGCCATTACGTTTTCTTTGATATTAATGAAATTACGCATCAGCGGATATAGTGACGCATGATGTTCATCGAACAACTTCAATCGACGTGTTTATCATAACTGTTGTATTTTTACCAGTGCAGCAGTGGTTGATACTTAAAATACACGTATTGTTCAGTCATGCTAATGATTTTTGATACACATCTCTTTGCTTGTAACTTGCTCTCGTAGATTACACGACAGGGACCGTCCATTTTTCAAGGAAAAAAGTAGCGTATGAAACTCAGAAGAAGAACTTTGGTAATTGGTCCATACAATACTTCTAAAAGTAATATCTATATTTACAAAATTATTATGATCAAACCATTTTACCTCTTCATAATATTATATAAGAGTGCCAATTCTCATTGAGTGCCCATCTCAGTCAAAATCTGTCAAAAATGTAAAGAAATTGAGGCTTTTTCTACCTAACAGCTAATTTAATCAATTGAACCCGTCATTTCGAAAAGGGCACGAGTCACACTTTTTTCAAATATCACTTTTGGCGCCATTCCATTAATTGGATGGTTTCCATAAGTCTTGTGATAAGAGCGCATCGTTTAAAATCGCAAACCAACTTAAATAGCAATAGATAGTTAAAGATTGTACGAAAATGGTACGACAGTAAGACATTTTATATTCAATGGACTACTGCCCTTTTAGAAATGACGGGTTCAATAATCACAATATGCAAGTTTAGACAGTTGCTATACAAGACAACTTTTTTCCCAACAAACTTCTTAATTACAATTAAATTCTAAGAAATAGAGCTCTTCTATCTTCCTTATAGAGACACTTACATACAAATCTGTCTCAGGACCTCCCTAATTATATGAACGTGGCAAGTTAGCTATATGTACCACGCTTGACTAAATCAAATGAGGGTGGCATATTATGTCGTTGCGGATTTACGAATGTTACACGCGTTTCATACAATATATGTAATTATATATGTAGAGGATATACTTGTCTTGTCTTCCTTTACAATAATTGTGTTACAGTTAGTTGCCTCGTTGATGTCAGTATGGGACCTTGTCATTTCAATCCAAGTCCTTGTTTAAAGTTGTTAGCGCGGGTGATTAGTTAAAACTAATTTATTTTGGTTTAAAACCATGTTACGTAAATATAAATAAAACCATGTTGATTTGCGTAACGAAATAAATTTCCAAAAATCATTCATTGTTGTGCACCAATCTTTCTCTGACAGGGTTGATTGTCTGTGCTTTATTTTAACTTTTACGACGTCATTCATTCATACATCAATATATATATATATATATATATATTTATATATATATATATATAATTCTACCGTTACTGAGTGATTGAGTGGCTGACAGGCAACGCTCAGCCGAAGCTACTGGTCGTATAAAGCTGAAATTTGGTATGTAGGTTTCTCGGGGAGTGTAGAGGAGTACTAAGAGGATTTCCAGAAATTTCTACGGGAACGAAAAAACAACGGGATATGCGTGTACGAAGTCGCGGGTAAAAGCTAGTTGAATATAAAATCTTGATAATACAGTAAGAGTAGATAAAACTTGCTGTTAACATTTATTTTTAAAATACTATGATCTACATGGTTTGTAAACAAAACAATTGTACTGATCAATACAATAGTATGAAATTCCCAAAATGAAACGATAATTTACGTTTTGTATACAGCAACAACACGGCACAACATGGTCATGTCCAAACCACACCAAAACACACGGAGCCCCATAAATACACAATTCATACTCAACTGTCGTTAATATGCACACCGCCTAACTTGCCATTAAACCTCCAACACTGTGCCAGTGTATACCAGCTTAACTTGTACTTACAAGTGGGGGGTGTCGGGGTAAGAGGTAAGAGAGGTGGAGGAGGGGTAAAAGCTCTGAATTAACAGCACACAACTTGAAAGCTTCGCTATAAAAGTTCAGCAATAACAGTTCTGTTTTACTGTTTGACTGTTCATCTGTACAGGTATTAATGTTATGAAAAAGTGAGTTAATGTGGTAGCTGTTTTAATTGATTTTTTGTAACTATCTTTAGGCCGTGGCGTTAATATGCAAAGTGAGGTCACTGTTCAACTGCATAGAAACAAAAGAAAAATAAAATTTGTATTTTTTTAGCATTTTATCGATTAACTCAAAAATGAGTTACAATATTAAACATTAAGAAAAACGAGCTCGATAACATTAACAACCAATCCAAAAAACTCTTAGCTGGAACAGCTAAAGTTATTCGGCAGGACTTTTCATGTCTCTTTTATTTTTTTAAAGGTCCACACTAGGATTTCGTCCTGTACCTTGGGTGCGTTTACAATCATATAATCTCACATATATATACACAAACGGCCAGACCCGGAACAACAATCTGTAGGCCATACAAATATTTGTTCCGTGCGGGAATCGAACCCGCGACAGGCAGCGCTGCAGTCAATCGCTCAAGCACTGCGCTGCGCCATACGTGTCGTCTCTGCATCAAAGGTTGACTCTAAACTTTTGTGTGCGTGAAGTTTTAAATAAATAAATAAAGTCATTTAAACGCCCCAAGGCACAGAAAACCGCTCCTACGAAACGAACCAAAAGATATGTAATTATAATAAAACGTCCCCAAAAGAACCTCAACATTATAAAATTATCTCTAATCTCCCATATCGCTATTCACGCATCTTCGCAAATTCAAGAACAATTTGACAAAGGACGACGTTAGGCCAGTCGTAACAATATCCAATCTTTTTACGTTTGATCTTTTAATACGACGGAGAAAAAAAGGATCAGCGTTTTCTTAATTTTATCAATCTTCAAAAGATTTAGAAATGAAGAATAAAAAGGAGGTTGCAAGAAAATGTGTCACTCTTAGTTCTACAGTATGTTACGAAAACCCTGCGGTTCCTTAAAGGAGTGTATATGTTTACTTATAAGCTTACCATTAATGAAGTAACAATTGAATAGAAAACAATTCTTTGTCTAAATATTGTACACCATTAGTTTGCTTTGAAATTCGAAACATTGCAAAAAAAATAGTTTAACATCTGTATTTCATAACCTAGCGCAGTAGTGTGTGTGCGGCGGTGACACAGCCGGCGGTGCAGAGGTAACGGTGCGGAGGTTAATATTGTTTAGGCTGTTACAGAAGTGCATTATGATATTTATAGGTGTTGTTGTGTGTCTGATATACAGTACTACCGACTCTTAAGAATGATGAGCACACACTTCTGAAACACCCTGTACAGTGCGTCAGGTTTAAGAAGTGAGTGTCCGATTGGTTGAAGAACCCGCGTTATGTTGTCAAGTTACAAAGGACGAAGTTTTGTTTAATTCAAGAGAAGACTTCGGTATTTTTGTTTTTATGTGACAATAAACAGCTACAATATTCGTATCCGTAAGATTACCGGCAGTAAATGCCGCTGGATAAACCAATATATAATACAATCATTACGTTTGTTAAAAATTCAAGATACATCTAATAAAAATTAACAAAACAACCAAAAACATGCATTCAATTATATTATACATTTTTTTTTTTTTTTTTTTTTTTTTTTCCTTAGCCTATTGTGTCCCACTGCTGGGCAAAGGCCTCCCCAATATCCTTCCAGACATATTATACATTAAATAGAAAAAATAAAATAAATAAATTATTTGTTGGCTTGTCTGATTTTGTTTGTTAAACGTTTCGTTCTAGTTGTGTCATTGTAGAAAAGTACAAAGTGGAGTGATGGTTCTGATTGGCGTACATTTTAGCATTGATTACTCGTATTTTTTAGCGAAAGAGTGGAATGCCCTGCCGGAGTCTGTGTTTCCTGGTAGCTACAACCTGGGGGTTTTAAAGTCATGAGTGAATAGGTTACTTCTAGGTAAGCGTGCTCCATCGTCGACCACGACATCGCTTACCATCAGGTGAGATAGTGGTCAAACGCGAGCCTATAATAATCCTTACTGATATTATAAATGCAAAAGTGAGTTTGTTTATTTACTTTCACGCCTAAATCGCGGAACAGATGTTGATGAATTTTGATACAGAGATAGATGGTGGAGACAATTTTAGGCTACTTTAACGCGAGTAAAGCCGCTATCCTGTTGAATTAAAAACTGCATTAAAAAAGTAAAATGCTACCTCATTAGTGGAACCAGTATCAAGAGATTTACGTACCTGCATAATTACGAGTATATTTTCTAGCTAACTAACTTTAGTAGTGAAACTTTATCCAATTACCAAATGTAGCTAGCTTTGCTATTCCTGGTCCAAGATCGGATAAGAAATGTTTCCAATTAGTCCAATTAAGTAGAAACCTATATTTTTGCATCGTACCTTAAATCCAGTAGTATACTGGATTTAAGGTACGATGCAAAAATATGCATTACTATGGATTTTACAAGCAAAGGAGCTAATTTTACCTACACACATATTTTGCTGGTTTTGAGTCAAAAATGAATAGGTGACTTCTAGGCAACCGTGTTCTATCGTCTATCACATCATCGCTTAACATCAGGTAAGGAAGTGGTCAAACAGCAGTGCGATTCTATAAACATCTCACTGCTTAGGTGAAGTGAAAATGAAGTGAGTTGTCACTCCATACAAACAAGATGGAATGACAATTTACTTCATGCTCACTCCAACTCAGTTAACACGGTGATATGATGAGAGAATAGACCGACAGTGTAGTATCATTGTGGACAGAATTGGCTAGTAAAACTTTGACAGTGTAGTTAACATCTTTTAAACGTCAACAGCGTCGTTAGATTGCACTGGCTGATGGTGCTGGATCATTTGGCACTCTTCAAAGTGGTTGAGCCGAATGGCGCTAGCGCAGGCATATTGTTGAGCGAGCGCCGTCAGCTAGGACCAGTCATGTCTCAGCTGCCACGGCTTATTTCAATCATTTGTTCCTTGAATTGTTGCTTTTTTAGAGTCTTTCTACATCGTTCTCACATTTATGTGTGTTTGTATAATTTTCACACGAATGATGTAACCATATCATTGTAAAAAACATTGATTTAAAAGAGTGTCCGTGGAGTTTCTTGCACGTTCTTCTCTACGCTTTGGAACGTGTAATTAGCTTCATCTCTTTGGACAGACCGACCTTGACTATTCAGAAGTAATGGTTTAATTGAAATAAATGCTTTGAGTTTTGAGTTTTTTTTTGAGAATTGCTGCGTGACTACGAAACCACGCATGATGGTAATTTTGCCAGACGTGCCACTCTCCTCAGCGAATGCAAACAAATATCAGACAGAAGCAGTAGACGAGAACCAGATTTCCTCATAAAGAAAGTAAGTTAGTCATGAAATCAGGCAGACTGATAACTTAGTCCCTGCCTCAACTTGGATTACCGAAGTTGTCAAGTGACTGCCTAACAACAAACATGGAGACTTTCACACTGCTTTTGTTTTTGTCCTAGTTTACTTGTATCGGGGACTTTGTCGAGCAAAACAAAGAGTAAATTAGATTAGCTTCTCGAATCTTATTAAAGGCATGTGTGACTTGAATTTTGTCGTACCTTACTTATAAAGGAGTTTGAGTTCTTTTTAGAGTTCGTACCCACCAACACCCTATTACCAAGCCTCCGTTATTCGTCCGTCTGTCTGTCAGCGGGCTATATGTCATGAAAGCATGAAACGTAATAGGTAGTCATTTTCACAGATAGTGTATTTCTATTTCCACTATAACAACAAAAAAATACGAGTGACAGAAAAACTTGTCGATAAATCCCAGATTTCATCGAAAAACATGTTTCATTAATAAATGTAACATGAAATTAAATTAATTTATATTAAAATGAAGTAGAAACAGTTCATTGCTTTCGATATAAAATTAATATTTAATTTTGAACAATGTTTTATACAGAACAGTATTTACCAGACCGCAAAGTTCCAATAAATATTAATAAACACAAAATAATGTTATTTAAATTTCGTTTCATATTGTGGTTAATTGAGGGTTATCTTCGCATTTTGTGTTCACTTGAGTGAGGTTTTAAATTAATTTAAAATTGTACTTTACACTGGAACAAACTATTTCACCTTTAACGATACGCCTTGAAAATGATAGGTCAATCTAGAATCAGACAAATTTAGTTTGGAAGTGAACAACAATTGTGAAAGAGCGTGCTGCTCAAATGTGCAGGCTAACAGGTAAAGCTCAAAGAATACCATTAATCTTTGTTACCCAGGTTTTTGGTTACTTTATATTACAAGGCCACCCAAAGTAAAGGCTTCAACACACTACTTCCACTTCTAAGGCTACTAAGGACCAGCTTCCCCACCACTACATGACAACGCCAAACAGATTTTGTTGCGACAGAGAGACGGTGTCACACAGGACAAACAGCCCTTCCATAGCAGCACCATGGTGGCATTGAAGCGTCATAGTAGGAGGTCAGTCCTTATCGTAACCTCGCAAAAGAGCCGCGTAATTCTATGAAAGAAACCCTCATCCAAGAGTCGTTGTCTTCCAGCTGATACCTACAACGCCAAGTGCAAAGTCAAGTACCTCTTTTTCAATAACTCAGAACCTCCGTCATACAACGTGAAGTTGTTGCCAAGTCCTTCATCATACCGATTCCCGATACCATCGTCCCATAGTTATGTCCGTATTTATCAAAACACTACCCCTCGTCACGCGGTGTCACCCTTTGGCAAAGTTTCACACACACAGGGTACTGTTTGTGTGTGTTAGGTGTGTGTGCGACAGGAAGCTCCGTAACCGTTACCAAATCCGGTATAAAAGTTTCGGATAATTTTGGAGAGGGGCAGAGTCTAAATGAGACACATTATGACAGTTATCTGCCCGGCCGAGCCGACGCACTGGCCGCGCTCGTCACTTCATATATCCGTAACCGAAACTAACGCATTGTTCAAAATAATTTGATATCCGTAAACGATATAATAATATTGTTTCTGTATTCGTATCCGTATCCAGATCCGCAATTTAATATCCATTACATCCCTAGTGTGCGACACAGCCGGAACACCACTCCCAATCGATCGCTGCTATAAATAGGGGCAGCCCTGACTCGCCTCGTTAATATTTTAAGTAAGGGTTGACACAGCGGGCTGACGGTTTTATTAGTGAAGAAAATGCAATAAGCCCCGCATTTTAATTTTAATTAATTATCTTACTAAGCGTATCAGCAAATAACACTTTAAAAAGGCAGCTGAAATATTATGGTCAAAGTACAGCCTGATTCCGTAACTTAGCTGAAAGGTATCAAAACACTTGCGATTTGCGAATTTAAGAAAAACTTAGTGATACAATAATTGAATTACAGAGATATTAAGCATGGGTTTTATATCGGCTTCCATTAATAACATAGTGAGGCTAATACATAGGTATAATAAATTTATTATCATGATTAAGTGCGCACACAAATCTATTTTCCCCCGACTGCCCACAAAGTTATAATGGCGTGATACCAACGCTTGCAAAATGCCTTATCTTGTTTTAATTTCCAGTACACCGACAAAAATAGCCTATCTCAACCAACAGCAAAAATATCCTCCCTGTCCCACTTTCTCTAAACAATCGATCGCCACTATTTTCGAAGTGGCAACCCTGCTGCTGCGTCGTTAATATTTCAGCACAGGGCTGACACAAGACCGAAATAGACAACCGGAGAAAATTTTAAAATCTATTTACTTGCTTTGACAAACGGGACGTGTGTGTTTTATTTGGGATTTCGATTTAAAGTGGTTGGTAGGATGTACCTACCGTTCATCTGACAGACAGGTTAATGTCAAAGGGTGATAAAGGTATAGATTCAATTTAATTCTGTTTTGCGAATGTTTCTGCTAGATTTAAGTTGGGATTTAAATTAAATTTGTTTGAATGTTAGTTTTCTCTTGACTTTGGAGTTTTTGTTTAGTTACTAGACTTTACATTTAAATTTGATGACTTAGAATATAAAGACCCTGATGTGTACACAACGTTTGATTCTGACGGTAGCTGCCTAATGCCTAGTCCTGTGGCCATTTTCACTAACGTTAGGTGACATGTATGTAAATGGACGCCTAAAAAAACGCGATATTGCATTTTCAACCCTGACCACGCTTTGAAAATATGGGAAGTGCTTGCTTTCAACTATTTCTAGTTTTATGTTAACTGAAACACTCTATTCTTTTTATCATTTTTGGAGGATACCGTATAGGCTTTTCACGCTTTTAAATAAAAGCTTTAGTACGCCAACTACCACTTGTTTTACTTTTCATGCGACTCGGTATTCGGAGTACCCAAACGTATAAATGGAAACACAGACTCTGGCAGGGAATCCCACTCCTTAGTTGTTCGCACCGGAAGTATTCCCAAAACGTTTGGTGCGGATGGGTAGGTTTTGTTTTAAATTATATTTATTTTGTAAGTAGGTTAAACATAACACTTTTACACGTCAATATTTTTGGGTAATTTTAAACTACATGAGGCCGGTGTTCCCTAGCTGACTACCCTGAGAAGAAACACCGAAACAAACTCAGAGGTCAAAGTCTCTTTTAAAGTCCATACAATTGTATTGGTCAAACATATGAGAACCATGTAGGTTATTGTCTGAAGTGGTCTTTTGAAGAAAGTACCACACAGATTTGAGTGGACCTGTCCTGACAGTGCAAGCATTTGTCACTTATCGTGTAGCTCAAACTTAAAACTTTAAGGAGTAAATTTTAAAATACCAACGACCTTTTGCCAGCTGTAGAACAAAATAAGTGAACATAAAGCAACTGTAACTTTTGCTCTCAGATGTCTATTTCATTCCAGTAATATCACTTCGTATTTAATTGAAACTAAAAGAGTCAATTACTCTGGAGACTCAATTGAATTGAAATACTGCGTTTGAAACCTATACAGTTGTAAATTGAATAGCAAAACCCTTTCACAGTGAATAATATGAAACTAAAGGTAAATTGAAATGGTCCTTTTATTACTGAAGGCTCCAATATAGTGATGGTTTCAAATTGAAGAAAAACGGTGGGAAATGATACCAGTTTTGGGTACAAATTTATCTTTTTACCCGACTATCCCAGAAAGAGGGTAATGTTTTTCGAGAGTATTGTATGTATTCTATGTATGTATTGATCAAATGTATTTTTGTTTGTCTATTTCTTTTTCACGCACTGTGGCCCAAGCGACTGGATAGGTTTTAATAAATATAGTCTCATTAGCTTTGTTAAATGCCGAAGTGACATAAGCTATATGAATTTTGAAGAAGAAACAAGATACCAGCTGGGTATGTAGAGTCGTATTTTTTGACATAGTCATGTGGGGTATCAAAACAAAGGACTTAGCAGACGATTCCATAAACCCGCAATTTATAACCGTCTCTGGTGACAGCAAAATGGTACGTAATGTTTTATAGTGTAAGAAGCAGACTTGGCGATGCTCGCTCGTCCCATCTCTGTTTGAGAAGAAACCTTAACCTTGAATAAAGTAAGAAATACATTTTTCTGTATAATTTAGCTATGTGGTTTTTGTTAAAGTCATCCTGCCTTGATTCGTTTCGTGATAATCTAATAATGGGCGAACAAAAATAAACCTTTGAGCATATTTCGTCACAAAAGAAACTCGAGATCCTTTGTATTATTTCGTCTAACTGACAAATTACCCGTAACAGGAAATGTCAAACGGTAATTTGGTGTCTTTTAACCTTTGCAGAGCCAGGGACCCACCCACAATAAGATTTTCTGGCAGACGTCATATTGACAATGAAATGCTCATAATATGGCTGCCACTCAACCTACATAACTTTTTCACAACTATTTTACTAAATACCAGTTGTTGAGCGACTGTCTGAAAATAATGTAAATGTTTGCATGCCGAATGGTAAAATATGGCTGAACTTTGACATACCATAGCAACTATTGTATAACCCATATTTGCAAAATAAAAATTCTATTCTATTCTATTCTACCCCTTGGTAAGTCGTGATCTTCGGGCTTCTGACTGTCTGACCTGTAAGACTGTCAAACATGTATGAAGGCAGCTGGGACCAACGGCTTCTAATGAGGTTTACGAGACACCGAGGTGTCTATGTAACAACGAGTATATCGTTGTTACATAGATATCGCTAAACCTGAAAAGGGGTTATTGTACTCATCATTAGAAATAACTTTTACTACGCAAATCAATCAGGAATTGCTAAAGAATAAAATCAGCAATTTCACTGTTGGGCCTTTACGGGTGTTTCATTATTTCTGTTAAACCTTGTTTAATGAACGGTCACCAGCCGCGAAACGACCTCAGAAAGGTTTGCCTTACAAACCTTGTTCGTCCCGTGCTGTAGTTCATATTCGCCATCGACCTTAATTCTAACCCTGATGGAACTGCAACAACAGCCATATCTTACAATCACCTCTACTTAATATCTTCTATCTCCAATAATAATCAGTGCGAACCGGCAAAGTTGCGCGATCCCAATTTATAATAATGCCGAGTTACAACAGCACTAAATCAATTAGGCTGCAGCAGCAAGTTTTGATTAAATTACTGCTGATATTATCTAAGGATACAACCCTAATCTCTTCAAAATTAGAGTGAACAGGCTTCTTCTGGGTAGGCTCGCTCCATCGTCGACTTTGTCTCTGTCATCTATGACCTAGACTAGAGTCAAGAGCAAACCCATATTAAATAAAAAAAAAAAAAAAAAAAAAAAAGGGGCAATTGAAACCGAAACCAATGCCACCGGCCAGTTGCGGCGGTGGACCAAGTTATGAGCGGGAGCGGGAGTGGAATAAGAATAACGAACTATAGATTATTTTACTGCAATCCAATCAAATGAATACCTAAACTTATAATAGCAAGTGAATTTAAAATAGTTGTAAATAGATCGATAGAAAGAATTTTGTATTTATACTCAACTTTAGAGAACCGTATGTTCAATTCGTGGTTGTTTGAAATGTCATGCATCGTGCTCATTTTAAAACCATGCTTTAATATGAACTCTTAATTTTTAATATTTTTGCACCGTGTCTTTACTGTTGATTGTTGAGGAGTTGCTTCGTCTGAACCTTAGATTGACTGTGAAAAATATTGTCAGTGGAACTAAACCAAGCGATAAATGGGTCAACTCTGTGGGATAAAACGATAAAAAAGACATATGAGATATGTATCTATACTTATATTATAAATAGGAAAGTTTTGTATTTTTGTATGTTATGTATGAACTTAAAAACTGCTGGATCGATTTGAAAAATTCTTTCAGCAATGGATATCTACATTATCAGCGAGTAACATAGGCTATATTTTATCCGTGTACTCCCACGGGAACGGGAACTACGCGGGTACAACCGCGTGACGTCCGCTAGTAGAGTAATAAAAAAGTAAGTGATTTGATATGTAATAAACATATAATAACTCTATGTTTGTGTAATAAAGCTGTGTTTCCAGAATACAGTTTATTGGTTACGTCAAATGCTTTTGACTTGCACCACGTTATCTGCAAAACCTCGCTTGGCCCAGTTTGCGGCTAAAGTGGCAACTTTGAGATATTACTCAAGATCAGCTCGCTGAAATACTAAGTGACCAGACTTTTAGTAACAGACTCTTTAAAACTTTATTTTCTTCATGAAATTTATGCAAATATTTAAATTGAATGAAATTTTAAACTGCGTGGGCGGTCTTCAGGGTTAAGCAACGCTTTCCAAGTTGTTTGGTGGATGGGTGACCATCTATTATATACCGAAACTCCTCCGTGCCTTGGAAAGCAGGCTAAAGTGGTGTTTGGGAAAAGGCTTCGCATAATAATCTACCTTCATTTAAAATTATTTGAGATTTGTTGACATAAGTCAAGTCTCCCCCTAATTTGACAGATCTCTAAATGCCAAGGAGAAAATTTAAAAATTGAAAATCAGACTCCAAGATATTCCTTAGGGGATTACGATTGGAGATTATACTGTCCCAGTTACGATTTCGTAGCGAAGTGCTACGCCGTAGCAATCACGTAGACCATTCGTAGGCGTTATTTCTCAATAGTATGCTGTTTATCAAGTATTTCTTGAAATTATTATTCCCATGACTTAATTGTGAACTTGAATTAAAACGTTTTCAGATGCTACGAGCAAGTGATGAGAAGTCCCGTAGAGCACATGACCAAACAAATCCTGAGCTATCCGCACTACTGGGCCGAAAAAACGACGAAGATCCTTAACCAGGATGTCCGTCATGAAAAATGACCAGAATACAGAAAACTTAGATGTCTCGACGACCCAGCACAGACACGACTGGCGAAGTACAACGAGGAGAGCAGTCACCATGATATGGGATAGAGTTAGTCAAAGAGAAACAAATATCTTTATAAGCACACAGATAAAACGTAACCCTCCTTCAAAATATTAAATCAAGAGAACTCAGAAATATGACACATAGCTTTAATACAACTTGCGACACTAAGCAGTTTGCTTTGCTTAGAACCGTGTTGATCCTCATATTGCTAAGCACGGACTTAACTCGGCGCGACGCGTTCTGAGCCAAGCGTTGAGTTAATCTGTCTCACCTGCTTTATGCTATGTGATCCTGGTACTTCATAGCGGAATCTTCAACGTTAATATGGTGATATAGAGGAGCTATGGAAATAAATTATTTTGGAAGCTCTTTTCGGATTTTAGAGAGGGAAGTAGGTTTCTTGAATAGTGTGGATGCAAATGATGTCAAACAGGATAAAATTGCCGAATAGATATTGACTTCATGTTTTATGCTATGCGATCGTGGTACTTCATAGCGGAATCTTCAACGTTAAAAGTAGAAGTAGTATGATTAACAGGCGGTCTGTTCTGTAAACAACACACCGTGAAAATTTAAGTGGAGTGAGTTCAAACTGAATTGTCATTTTATCTTGATTTGACGAATTGACAGCTGCGACTTAACTTGCTGTACAGCGTTCTGGCTCAAGCGTTGGGATAATCTGTCTCACCTGCTTTATTCTATGCGATCCTGGTATTTTTTTAGTCGAAGCTTCAACATTAATATGGCTACATGTAAGAGCTTTGGTGATTATTTGTTTTTGAAGTTCTTTTGGGATTTTGCTAACACAGGGGCTCTCTCTGTTCCTATTATGTACTCTCCTAGAACAATGGGACGGCTCCGGCACGACCAGGGAGAGATCAGGTGCAGGTTCAATAGAATTACATGCTTTCCGAGATACGAGGTATCTTGACTTTGATTTTAAAACTCCGAACTGCTACTGAGACATTCCAGAAACTAAAAATTCAGTAAATAAACTAGACCTGAATATACCAACTGAACATTTCAATCTCGCCCCACGTTGGTGTCACTGGTTCTGTATTCCATTAAACGCAGGCTAGACAGTAAACAATTAATAAAGATAAACATTAATTGGATTTTGTGAGTCAATTGATGGGGCGGCTTAGCTGTCCATTGACGGCTATGTACGGGGTAATTGATGACTCTCGTTTTGTGAGCGAACAAAAACATTAATGCATTGTGAAAATAGAATTGTTAGGTCATTTGTTTTTCACAGAAGAAAAATATGTTTACAAAATTGAGTTTGTGTGTCTAAACGAGATATCAAGAAAACTTTAAAAACTGAAATTCAAAACGTCGAATACATTTCTACGCACGGTCATTTATTGAGATAAGAAGTGTAGCTTATTTTGAAGAGCTTATGCTGTTATATTTGAATGCTATCGGGTGGTTACCACTTATTTCTCTACTCAGGTCATGTTGTCCGCACTATTACAAACAAAAATAAAAAAAAAATCGACCCACCCTATTATCCAAATTCTATCCACTATGGAAAGAAGAAAGAAAGAAAGAAGAAGAAAGAAACAGAGTTTATTTACGACAATCATGACGCATACCAAAAAATTAAAATTGACTAAATTACAAAATTTCTGCAAGTTGGGAAGATATGCGTCATGTCAAGAAGGCAACATGTCGTCTGCCCATCTCGCCGCATAGGTAACAAAGTTTACCCATTTTTTTTCAGGACCTAATAAAATCTTGAACAACAAAACAAGCCTAAAATGTTGAACAAACACGCTCTCATAGACGTCACTTCGTCGCAGTCGTAAGGAGGCGCACAAATGACGCCGTGTTGACAAGCGCCATCAGAAAGTCATTACACACGGAGTGTTACGTGCGAGTTTATTTCAGTTTACTTCCGCACCCTACGAGTACCTTTGTATGTGTGGAGAAGTTACTTCAAGCATGAAGGTACCTTTTGTATAAGTTAAGACACGTTTGTTAAGTTTGTATTATCAATGTTATATACCAACATTGATAATACACACTTAACAAACGTATATTGATGACGTCACATGCACGGTCATTTTAATGTATATAATTATCTGTTTCTGCATGAAAGTCTTTCTGTTCTTGAAAATACCTATGCGCAAGTAACGTATGATTTTTTAATGAAATATACAAATCATATTTCTAAAGTAGTACAAAAACATGCAGGCCAGTTTGTAAATAAGCTATTCAGTTAAAATCTCGCCGCGAAAACTTAGGTGACGTGAGCTGTCAATCCATCCAATCAAGGTGGAATGACGATTCACTACAGCTCACTCCGCCTAAGTTTTCACGGTAAGGTTTTTATTTAGAATAGATCAGCTGATTAGAAGCTACATTATATTTCATAATTATGCCTCAGCAGCACAGGAAGGCATTTCTAACATGAAACGATAACTTGTAATAGTACCAAGCTTGTACTTGTACAAATATCTCATATTTTCCAGCAGCAGTAATCAAACAAATTAATATTACATATTTTCCGTTAAAACTCATAACATTTTAGCGCTTGCTATAATATTTGTGGTTAATATTAATAAGTAGTCGTAAATTGCATTTCACGGTAATTTCCCAAAGGCTCGCACTCGATAGACAATAGTACACGACGGGAGGAGGGGGGGGGGGGCTCCCTGTCTCACCCGCCTTTCATATTACTGGTGGAGCACGGTAAGGTTGCCAAATGTAGCCGTAAATTTGCGCACATTAATACGTCGTTGGCCCGGACTTCAGGAGACTGGTAGTTTTCTAAAATTTGCAACTACTTGTTTAACAAAATATTTTAGAAGTACAACAATATTTTTTATTCAGAAAAAAGAGCTCAAAGCGACTGCTTATTTCAATAGAAATTTCTTCCAGCAGACTTCCATTTATTGGTATTTACACTAATAAAAGGAGCTTCTGCTAGGAGTTATCTTTTGAGTTAGGTGAGAAGATGCATATTGTATTATAAATGGTTTTTCCTGCCTCTTGTGGTACCTTAAAAATGACAAATAGAATTATTGACCGTGTTTGTTCTGGAGTGGGACAGAACAGTCGGAAAATAAATACAACCATAAAACTAACATCATAGGGAGAAAAGAATCTCGAAATGTCTCATTACAAAATAACTGTATGATTCCAATTTCCTAAACTGTCAAACTCGAGTTCTACAACCTGTAAGAGAATAAACGCCTACCCGTCAACCAACCACCAGCGCCGAAATTGCGAAAAAAAGAACAGTTGTTCAGTACATTTTGTCGCACATAAATATATGGGGAAGTCGATATTTTTTTCGCGATTTCCGTGTTGGTTCAGTTCAGTTGTTCATAACGATGAGTACAGTGACCCTTTTTCAGATATTGCGTTAATTCTGGTATACGTTGTATTTACAAAATTAAGCACTGATAGCGACAGCCCTATAAGGCACAGTACACAAGCGATACCGATGGCCGCTCAACCGCCACTACTTGTGCTATAATAGCGTTCGTTTGTATTGTCACGGGTTTGTTTCACGATATGATATGAGTGCGTAATGTGCCGAGATTAGATCGCATCCGCGCTTGGGTGCGCAGCCTTAGACGCAGCGTGACTTTGGGTTTTGTGTGATAATTATTCATTATGGCCCTTTCGTTGCTTTGTTGCCAAAATATAAACACGCAACTACATTAGAAGGATACATTTTATTATTGCCTATTCATCATAGTAGGTCGGTGACATCTATGAACCGGTATTATTGAACTACCATAAATGGCTCTGTATCTATCAAATTTTCAAATAATTACTTCTGTAAGGGCCGGTGTTTCAATAGTCACATAACCTTTACCGGGGCAATCAAAATGGTTGTTTGTCAGCTTTTTTACAAATAATATGTCAAACATAAAATATATATACAGATAAATATAATTTTTGGTTCACCCTTGTTTGATAGAACAACGTTTGATATAATATTACTAAATCGAACAACGTTTAAGAAAATCATCACTTTGTATAATATCGTTTGACAGAATTTTCAGTTCATCGAATATTTATTTGCTATAACAACATTAATTTGCGCTAATGATCAGGTCAAATGAATAATTCTTCGAAATGACTTTATTGCAACTAAAATTCGATTTAGTAATATTATATCAAACGTTGTTCTATCAAACAAGGGTGAACCATAATTTTTCAGTTCTAAATTTTGTAACTACTGAAAAACCAGCCCTAAGTAAGTTTTAACAAACCCTTTTACACATATTTTTAGAACCAATGAGATGACTGTCATTACCTTAATAAACCGCCCTAGGCCGCATGTTCACATACGTTTTACGTTAACTAGTAGTACCCTGACGCTAGGTTTCAACTAAACAATACGTTAAGTGCAAATTTTAGTCGTAACTTTTATCTCATGCATACCAGTCTGATTTATCTCGTAAAACACCATACCTGTAACAAAAACAAATTTTAAAATTAACAAGTTTTTACATTAAAATATTAAAACTCTCTGAACGGAGCTGTAGTGAATAAACAAATAAATAATGTTAATTAAGTAAAGTCCATTAACGGCTGACTACACACTGCGCCGCCGCTCATTGGTTCACGCCAAAAACTTTCATTGTAAAACGATATTATACGAGATACGAGATATACAGTCAAGATTTGCACTTTTGTATTTGTGTGTGAAAAATATGAAATTTCACTGAGTTAACATTAATTTAGATTTTTTATTATTTCAAGGCGGGGAATAATGGATTGATGTGGTTACATACACATAAATTCAAGCCTTTTGTTCATTGGAGACAAACACATTCATAGTGCGTACAGCTAAGGAGTAGAATTCCGTGCCAGAGTCTGTGTTTTCTGATAACTATAACCTGGGGAACTTTAAGTCAAAACTGGTTACTTCTAAGCAAGCGTGCTCCATTGTCGACATCATCATTGCTTCGCTTCTAACAGGTATGACTGTGGTCAAATAAAACAGCAAAGTAGAAAAAATATATACTATAGAAATGAAATGACTTAAATAAACATTGAAGCTCCCTGCTTCAATGTTTTGTCTCGATTCAAAGTTCACCGTCGAAGAAAAACATAAAGCAAAAATAAACAAAATAAAATTGTACCGCTAAAGTTAATCTCGGTAAGAGCCAAGTCGTGCCCGCACAGTGTGCCGTTATTAATTATTTCGCACCAAAAACTCCGCGTTCATATCGATTGGCGCTGAGCGGATTATACAACAATGAATTCGTACTACGGAAATAGTCAGTTGTACTAGTAAATGGCAATAAGCCAGACCCTTTTACATGGGACTTAAATATTACTGGCAAAGTGTGGGTGTACTATTACATCTCTGATTAACATTTCAAGCTTCATTAACATGCGAGATCTTATGGGCGTTGAATCTAGTGGAACTCCAAGCACGACAATAAGCAACAACCGGCACACAGTCACACAGGTGGAACAAATCGGTAATTATATATAAATGAAACGCTAAAATTAGTATATTTTGCCCTATGCCGGTCTGTCCTAACGTACTGCTTGCCCGTCTGGGGTGGTGCCACTCAAAATGTTTTTATCCGCCTTGAGAGAGCCCAGAGAGCTGTCCTTAAGGTAATGCTCTCTCTTCCCCGTAGGTATCCCACTGTGCAGCTCTATTCCGATTGCAAGGTACTCACTGTCAGGCAACTTTATGTACTCCTGTCGACTCTACGCAAACACTCTGCTCGCCCTCCAAAGGAGCCTACTGGTAGGCTTAAGCATAACGTTTTTCCTCGCGAACGCCATAGAACTGCCTTTGCCAAACGCCAATTCTACGTTAATAGCATTAATATGTACAACGTCCTAAATAAAAAGTTAAAAATTTATTCGTGTCCTAAATATAAATGCAAAAACTTACTTAGAGATTATCTACAAACACTGAGTGATGATGACACTGAAGATCTTTTGCTGGGTAACTTACAGTGATAAGGTATTATACATATAAATATTAGTCTAAATCTAACCAAATATGGATATTTTACTGGTTTCACCCTATTCTTTCTCACTTCACACACACACGCACACACACACACACACACACACGCACACACACGCTCGGATACTTACTCACCTCACCACACAGTTAAACGTTTTTCATTTCGTGTTTTCTTTATATAGATCATATTCTGTTTTCTTTTAGACCATTTGTTGATTTTTGTAACGTCCTGATTTATTATATTATGGCTTTGTCTAGTTTGTTTCGGAGAATCACTGACTCCTAAGACACAGGCACATACACCTAGTTTAGGAGTCAGGAAGTTAAAATGATTGTGACCTAGTTATAAGCCTTATGTGCACTTAGTTTTTAGTTCTTGTACTGTTATGGCTTTTGGTTAAATAAAGAAAGAATTAAAAATTAAACAACAAAGTACATCATTGTCACTGGCAAAGTCGCGGGAAACCTGCCTAGAGGAAGAAGTATACGCTGGTCAGACCAAATGCGAATATAGTTGAAGATAAAAACCTCAGAGACTGCATGTCGCGCAAGCTCATGTGCGTAGGAGCAACTGGAGGAACATAATAAAACTGAAAGATTTACGGAAACCCACAGCATTGGGGAACAGACGCAAGGAGGTGCGTGCACAAGGTAAGAGAACTTAATGTCATTAGCAGTTGCTACCAGCTGACCACGGTGATGCAGAGACAAAACAAATATAGATCGATAATATATAATAAAATTGATGGTTTTAAGAGAAAGATACACAAAAAAAAATCCTCAAAAAGTTCTCTAAAACTTATTATAAGATTAGTCCAAATATATGCTAAGCAAACTTTATAAGTGATGTATCTGTTTTACTTTATGCTCATTCTATTATGAAGTATTTTGAAGTGCTATCCATCAATCTATGTTGAAGTTGTTAGGTTAAATATTATGCCAATATATCTTTACAAGATTGTAAGTAAAGAGAGCGAGAGTTTAGTGAGCGGGCAACATGGAAAGTAGCATGTGTTTTTTACACTGGTAAAAATTGGAATAAAGTACCTGCATACTTTATTTTATTCAATAATACTGTAACTTTATTGATTCAAGTAACCTGAATCACAATATAGAGAATTGAAGAAACGTTTAGTTCTAAAAAGTGGCTTAAATTACTGAGATCCTGCCTCCTAAACTAGGTGAAACCTGTGACTTAGGCGAGCTTGTGAACATTCTTTTTCTGTGTGTTTTTCATTAGGAAGATTGTATGTCTGGCCACAAAACATTAACAATGAAAGTAAAATGACACTAAAAATTGTTGGAACAATCAAATTAGCACGAGTATAAAGTATTCAATCAACAACAAATTGTAAAACACACTTTAGACGTCCGAGGCGTCTTTCCGCTGGTCTATGTGTATTTGAATCAAAGAAAGAAAAATGTTTATTTGGGACTCGCACAAGACAAACAAACCAGTAAAATAAAATTAATAACTTAACAGTATAGTAAAATAATTATCTGTGCGAGGCCAAAATGGTCCCTTTCTCAGCTTATGCTGCGATATCTAAAAAATAAACAACTTCAATCAAATAATTTAGATGGACTGAACGAAACTACTCGATAACTCCTATTACTGGTAGTAACAAACTAAATATTCTGTTTTAAACTGTCTGAAGCAGCAATTAATACTTTACTGACAGTATAAATAACCCTTACTTGACCTTTCACAACTTTTAAACAGCAAAAGAGTCTAGCCAGTTATAAGACTTGATATTTTGAACAATACACAATCACTTTGAATTGGTAGAAAATTTGTTTTTTCGTGTTCGAGCGCAAAACTTGTTAAGGTTTTAAAATAGAAAGAGTGTGCCAAAAACTAGCGAGCGTTGGTAGCCAGTGGGACGCCCTAGGGATCCAATTAGCTTTGACTACCCGTAGATAAAACCGACAGTAATTTTAGCAATACGTTAAGAAATAATTCAATATTCCTTGCCGATATTTTAGTATTTTTTTTTTGTCAAGAATTTGGTCACTGGATTAATCGAATTTAAGAAATATTTGGGACATTTTAGGGATAGCTAGCGGATATTGTTTACCTTTTAAACCCCTTAAATACCTGTGAATGGTTCGTCGAAAAGGAACAAATATAATGGCGGTAAAGTATCTAAGAGACGGTGTATCTTATCATATTATCGCAATACAATCTTAATTATGAAATCTTAACATTTATAAAAAAAAACCTTTATCTTAGAACATTATTTTATCGTATTCTTGCTTCGTGTATCTTTCTTCTAACGGCTTCACTCCTGTGACCTACCCTCCAACGAGTATTTGTCCAGGATAGAAGACGATAGTGTACCTTTCCATTAGTGAAAAAAACGTAATCTGTTCATTTCTTCCAGAACTTTCCATTCGAAAGAGTTTTACTTCTTTACTTAATATTTCATATTCCAATGCTTCGTTACTATTCCCGGTGTAAAATTCTTGATTGATAGACTCTGGGGGATGACGCTTTGAATATTCATGATTCGTTTTAATCTTAGAGCGAAGTCAATTTTGAAGTTTGATTGATTTTGTATCTTCGACGTTTTTGTAATAAGTAAAGAGTATCTTTTGTTTAGTTTTCTTAGAGTTAATAAGATTTTCTGCTGATAACTTGAGGGGATAGGAACATCACTTTAAATTACAAATCTCATATCGTGAGTAAGCTGAAAAAAAATTCTTTAGAAAAGTAAAAGCGCTATATTTTCAAATTATTTTCTGTTCTTTGTCGGTCACTGTATTTAAATTATGTAACCGTATTTGGCTTCGCCACAGTCGGGTAAAAAGGGCGATTAATACTATCCAATGTGACTTCGTTTGTTACTAACTGTTATAGCTTTATATTAAATAGCTTTTGCCTTCGACTTCGTACGCGCATATCCCGTTCCCGTATATACCCTCTAGCGTTCCTCATTAATGTGACTATCATAAACAAAAAGATTTTTTCAAGTCCGACTGGTAGTTCCAGAGATTAGCGATTTCCAGAGATTCAAACAAATAAACTCTTCAGCTTTATTGTATTGGTATAGTTAACAATAACATTTTTCAAACATATCTATTTTTTTGTTTTATTTTACAGTTAAGATATAATAAAAAAACTAAAAAACATTTTAAGTTATGACCATTTTTATAACCTTCCCACGAACACGATAATTATAATTTGAAACATCACTTTCTGAACTTAGCTAGTTGCTTTTAATCAAAAGTTTTTCTACAAAAAAAACCGTTCCAATCCATTTATACATTTTTTGCCCTTAAAACAGGTTAACAAGCACAATATAATCCTACGCTAATAAGTTATTACAATACTAGTACAAGCCCGTCCCTAATGACGCCGCTCTAAATTGCTCCTGATGGCGGGTGATCCGCGAGGGATTACGTGGAGGGTCTTGCTGAAGGAACTTTACTTAATAACCTATCTATGGAAGAATTGATATTGTAATTGGTGGGTTGGTTAGTACCTAGATAGGCCCCATTCTAAGTACGCTGGAAAGGGCTCAAGGCTTTATATTTAAGAGGTCGTGGTAAAAGGATCGGGCTGTGATAATTTGCTATTTTGAGGCAATTAAAAAAAGAACTAAGCTGCGGTAAACGCGTTTGATATGTTACTACCCTTTTTGTCTTAAGCAGCTATGGCTCTTCCAATAAAGCTTCCATGATCATTCAGGTACCTGTCAGCGATAAGACCGCCATTGCACATCACACATTCTTACCCCGACTTCGCCAACTGCTGAGTATAGGTCACACGTTCCTGCCGTATACAGATATATTTTACCCATGGTGGCAACAACATCGTCGGCCCGTCTTACCGCCGGCCGACCAACAATTTTATTTCCAGACCGTTATTGTAGCAGGCTTTACGCTGTTACGTCATAAGATAATAAGGGTTCTGTTTTGTTTATGAAAAACATACTTTTTCTTATATGCAGTGAAATATGGTAGAATGGTGGAGGAATAGAGGTAGTGGTTCCGGTTTCAAAATGGTTATTCATAGTTCAATTTTGAAAATTCAACTAGTATTTTCAAGCGTCACTTCAGAATTCAGTTTCGAGGCTAACATCATAAATTCCGTTTTGCTCGAACTAATAGCGTTTCATTCCGAACGCACTCCATCAATGTGTGGACAGTTTCAAATGCATTTCGATCCACCTACGCACACTGGGGACGACAATGTTCGATAAAAATTGCTGGTCTAGTATTTTTTAATAAATGTCAAAACTAGTGAGAAAATAAGTTGGAAGTTGGATTAAGTGCAGATTATACTTGGTATCTATTATTTTGTTTTATTCTGTTTTGCACAAAGAAAGCCTGAATACGACAAATTCCCTGAAGATCCCACCTTAATAACATGGATTAAAGTCGGTCTGAATGGAAAACCTCAAAAAATAAAAGAAGCAAATAATAAACAGCTGTGAATACAGACCGACAGCTCCGACACAAATCAAACAAAAACAAAACAATCTAATTTGTCAACGTCTTCCTAATATCAAAGCCTGTGGTGACTCACAACTGGGACACAGGACTGTGATCCGCCACTCAGCCTCCGTTTTTTTTAGTTGTATGACATGCCATTTTTTTCATGATATTTTATTCACTGTTCCAGTGTTAGCAATTATACTTTAAAGTAAGTTTTTTACACGTTGTCTATATTCATTATTATTTTGCGAGTTTTAATACTTTTATTTTAATGCTCAGCATACACACTCACTTATAAATCCCAGCTTAAACACAAGCAAGTGGTGACGGGCGGGGGGGGGGGAGGTTCTGTCAACACATCTACTTTTGACGTTCTAATTTATTAGTGTTGTGAAGTATTGATTCTCAGCCTTGTTTGAATAAATATACCTCTTGATTCATCTGTCCATGCCGGATGCTTCCCTTATCATTACTGAGTTGGCAACTCAACTCCTTAACAACCTGAGTCCCGGGTGCCACACAGGGAGCGATAAATCGCGCGTAACGACGTCTCATGGCCGGCCCCCGGGACGCCGGGGCGCGGGGATGTTTCAATATCCCACTCAAACATAATACTCCAGTAATACGATACACAGAGTATTAGGGAATTAGCTTCGATAGTCGTAATTGGGGATTAGTGTTTGAGCTCTAATTGGTGGTGCATTTTTCCCGATTTATAAGTAGTACTTACCCAGAATATAATACGTACCTAGATGGTACTCTGCGTTAGTGAGACGAACTTTGGGTGAAAGTATTTCTCTATCGGATCACTACGATTTTCAGATATCTCCTATACATAATTAAAACACCAGCTCTTTATAATATTACTTTAAATAAACTGCAGCAACCATTGCTGTAGAAAACCGAGAGTAAGAGCTAAAGTTTCAAATATGATATTTCAAGAGTTTGGCTGAACTCTTGGAATATTTTATTTTGCGAGAGATTTACACTTTATACAAAATTTTAATACCTTTATTCAAGTGAAGCTAGTGCATCCTTTATCATCTAAATTCTTTAAAATTCACTACCTACAAAAATAAATTACCACAAAATTCTTTACAATACCACTACACCTTTTAGTCTCCAGTCACCATGAAAAATACATCTTCAATCGAAAATCTCGATTCAATAACTGTAAAATAAAATTCCACCACCCAGCTCTCGTACGATTGAATGAAAATTAAAAAAAAAATGATAAGAGAGCACACAGTAATATAAAAAGTGTTGCATGGCGACAAGCGCGACGAGTGCGACAAGTCGATGAAGTGAATTACTTCCAGGCGGGCGCGCGCGGTGCTCAGTTCTATCACGCCTCATTAGCTCCGTCACATTCACCGCGTCGAGCACGCTGTGCATGTGCGCGCGTGTGTGTGTGTGACTATGAGGATGGGTAAGTGAATAAAGCTTTAGTAAAACTGAAGTCGAAATACGAAATCGTGAGCCGTATTCCTATATTGACTACAGTTGGCTGATTGTGTGGGTACAGCATCGTCGACAACATCATGGTTCTCCAGCGGGTGGGACGAGGTTGTGGTCGAACACGAGCCAATCACTAATAAAATATCAACGTATATAGAGGTGTTGAAATTGGTGATACCTATAATTAAAACAACAGACGAGTTTGGTTGCCCTGCGTCATATTCGCCTCAGCTTTAAGGGTCATTAAAAACAATATTGCGCAAGATGATATTTTGTTTACGAGTACATTTTTCGTTCAGAAACTGTGTTCTGAATGAACATTAATATGTTTAAAATAACACCGCGACAATCCATGTGGCCATGTGACTGTTCATGTAGCATCAACATTGTCTACCGAAATACAAAATATGTTTCTAAAACAAGGTAGCAACAAGGGCGAGAATACTGTTCATATCTATCTATCTATCTATCTATTGGGGTATGGTTTCCGCACTTAGTCCTGATGTTGGACCATTGTGCGTGGGCCATGGCGGCCGTCATTCCAACCAGCCGACCTCCCTCCAGAAGCAGATCAGTCCTCCTAAAGAGTTCAGGGTGTCTGTGAGTGAATTTGGTGTTCCTATCGTTTGTCTACGTATATCGGCGACGCCTGTGCACTCAAGGAGCACGTGCGACACCGTTTCCTCCTCCTCCATGCATGCTCTGCACAGAGGACTGTCTGTTATACCTAGTGTGTGGAAATGCTTATTCAGTGAGCAGTGTCCGGTGATGGTCCCCGCCACCATTCGCAGGCTGCTCCTATCCAGTCGCAGAAGGCGCTTGGTGAGTTTATTGTTTAGGAGTCGTATAGCCTCCTTGGACTGCCTGCAGCCTGGTGCCGAGGTCCACCAGCGTTCTGCTTGTGTGTGGGTATGTTCTCGTAGCCACGTGCGTAGCTGGGTGAAAGGGAGTGGCACTATGGGTTCGGGTCCAACAGCCATCGTACCAGACCCCCTCCTGGCCAGTTCATCGGCCGCGTCATTTCCTAGTGATCCGCTGTGACCTTTTATCCACTGCAGCGTTATGGTGTTGCGGTTTGTCACCGTGACGCGTTCTAGTGCATTGTGGCATTCTTGTATTTGTTTCGAGGTGGTGTAGTTTCTATTTAGGGATTGGAGAACTGAGGCGCTGTCGGAGAGTATACGAATATGAGTGTCCGTGACTCCCCTGGCTTCTATGGCATGGATCGCTAGGATAATGCCCATGCATTCCGCCTGGTAAACGGTGTTGAGCTCTCCTAGTGGTCTGGATATTTTAATGTTGAGGTCGCTGGAGTAAACTCCAACTCCGGTTCCGGTACTTGTCTTTGATCCATCAGTGTAGATTCTCAGCTCTTTAGGACCTGAGTGGTCATCCAATTCTTGTGTTAGCACTATGTTATAGTGCTTTTGGAAATGGTGCATCTTTTGAGCTTTGTCATTGGGTGATGACATCATGGGTTGTCGTTTTACGGCATCTTCCATGATGCGTGTATGTTTGATTCTAGAGTCTTTACCTAAAGTGCCAGCTGTGCTGAGCCTGAAGGCCGCTAGGGCCGCTTCCTCCTGCACTATAAGGTGCAGTGGTGGCAGTCCCAGCATAGCCTGCAGGGCCGCAGTGGGTGCCGTTCTCATACTGCCAGTGATTGCCACACAGGCAAGCCGTTGCAGCTTCTCAAGGTCTTTCTGTGCTGTGCTCAAGTCGGTCCTGGGCCACCAGACTAAGGCACCATACGTGATTATCGGTCTGATAACTGTGGTGTATAACCAGTGGGTTGTATTGGGGCTAATACCCCAGTTCCTACCTAGCATGCGTTTGCATTGCCACATGCATATACTGGCTTTTGTGGTGGTGTGTTCAGTGTGCTTCGCCCAATTCAACTGCTTGTCCAGATATATACCCAGGTATTTGGTTTCAGTCGAAAGGCTGAGGGTGGTTCCGAAGAACCGTGGTAATTCTAGTGTTGGTAACTTCCTCTTCTTGGTGAAGAGGACTAGTTCGGTTTTGGCAGGGTTCACTGCTAGCTGATATTCTTTGCACCAGTCCTCTACTATTTTCAAGGCTTGGCGCTTGAGGTTGCATATCTCGTTTTCGTGTTTTCCGTTTATTATTATGGTTATGTCATCTGCGTAGCCAACGGTAAAGTATCCTTTATCATTGAGTCTTTTAACTAGATTATCTGCGACGAGGTTCCATAGTAACGGTGAAAGGACCCCCCCTTGGGGGCAGCCCTTCGCCACAATGGCCCTTGTTGTGTTATTTATTGTGACTTGTACAGCTCTTTGCTTGAGCATGTTTGTGATCCAGCCACTCAGTGTCGTGTCCACACCGTGCTTTACGAGGGCTTTGCTAATACTCTGAAACATGGTTTTGTCAAAGGCGCCCTCGATATCAATGAAGACAGCCAGTGAGGAGCATTTATGGTTTATAGCGCTTTCGATCTTTGAGACCACGCTGTGCAGCGCAGAATCTGTTGATTTCCCCGCGGAGTAGGCGTGTTGTTGTCTGTGGAGTGGGTATTGACGTAGGGGTCCATCCCGAATATATCTGTCACAGAGCCTCTCCAGGGTTTTCAGTAAAAAGGATGTCAGGCTTATTGGTCTGTATGCTTTGGGTTGTGTGTAGTCTGTTTTTCCCGGTTTGGGAATGAAAATGACTTTCACTTCGCGCCATGCTAGGGGTACGTATCTGTGTGCTATACAGGCTTGGTAGATTGCTAGCAGCCATGGTGTTATGATGCTCTCCCCCCATTGTAGCAGGGCTGGGAAGATGCCATCTAGTCCTGCGGATTTATATGGTTGGAAGGTCTTTATAGCCCATGCTATTCGATCTTCTGTTACTACATTCCGGGCTGTAGACCAGTCTTGGTCAGCAGGGGTTCGTCCTGATTCGCCTGCCCACACTCTGTCCTCAAGAAGATTACAGTCTGGGAAGTGCGTTTCCAGAAGAACTCTGCTGGTTTCTTGGTCTGTTTGTGTGTATGAGTTATCTGGTTTCTTTAGTGCGCCGAGGGTGCGGTCCTGTTCAGTTGATAGGATTTTCCTTACTCGGGCGGCTTCGTTGTTTGATTCTATGGATTCACAGAATTTCCGCCAAGCTGTTTTCCTGGCGATTCTGATTTGTTTCTTAAATGTGTGTTGGGTTTTTTTGTACGTTTCCCAGTCTACAGGGAGTCTAGTGTTCTTTGCTCTATTGAACTGTTTGCGAAGTGTACTTCTGAGTTTTTTAAGTTCTGTGTTCCACCAGGGGTTACCCTTACCCTTGGTGTGTGATGCTGTTAGTTTACAGCACGTGTGATATGCTTCGGTTATGTAATCGGTTAGTTTTGTTACCGTGTTTTCTAGTTCTGTGGGGTCTGTGATTGGAGCTTGGTGCAGCTGGTGCCCATTTAGCAGAGAAGCTAGGAGGCGTTTAAATTGAGGTATATTTGTTCGGCGCGGATTTCGCTTGGGTGCGGGCTTTTTTGTGTTGGCTACTAGTGTGAAACGAATTCTCCTGTGGTCAGAGCAAGAGGGTTCGTCGGACACGCGCCAATTAGAGATGATTTTTGTCGCATTATCTGTGGCCAGCGTTAGGTCTATGATCGTTTGTCCTCTAGCAGTGACCCAAGTGGGTTCAGAGCCGTGGTTTATGATGTTAAGGTTAGTCGAGAAAAGATATGTGGATAGTGCCTCACCTCTGGTGTTCGATACTTCACTGCCCCAGAGTGGGTGATGAGCGTTTGAGTCGGTGCAGATGATGAGGTCCAGGTTGGCGTTCTCGCAGTGTTGGACCAAATCAGTCATCTCTTTAGGTGGGCAGTTCTCGTCGTCGCCTGGCATGTACGCCGAGGCTAGTACAAGGTCCGGGATATTATTGTCGGTTTGAAGCCTGATCACTGTCAGGTCTCTGGAACAGAATTGAGTTAGTGGCGTAATAGGTACGTCTTTAGGTGTGAATATGCAGGTTCGTGGTTTGTTGGTGTTACTTGTATTGAGTGTTAGTTTACCTCCGATGTTTCCAAGGCCGCATATTCTATCATTTCTGATCCACGGCTCTTGTATCAGGGCAATTGTTCGTGGTTGCACCTCCAGCGCCCTGCGCAGGCTAGCGGTGGCAGTTTGGCTATGCTGGAGATTTGCCTGTATAATCTGGATGGTGTTAGGTGTGGGCGACGTCGACGGTGGTGGTGGGTTAGGAGGAGACGGATCCATCGGACAGTCTGTCTCCCTCCTCCATTCCGGGCCAGTTGTCTCGAGTCGGCGAGGATGCGAGCAACTGCGATGTCCACCCTGGTGATGTAGGTGGCGCAGAGTCTACCTCTGCATCAGCCATCGCTGCTCTCGCCATCTCCTCCTCTAGTCTGGTCATGTCTTGGTCGTTTGTCTGGGTCGGTTCTGTGGTCTCAGTCACAGTCTCGGTGTCAGTCCTGACGTCAGCGGGCTGGGCCTTGGGGTAGAAGCGGACGTATATGGACCCAAGAAGGTACGATATGCGTCGCTCCCGCCCCAACACCTTTTCGGCTTCATCGGTCGGGATTCCCAGGGTAAAATATGTCCCGTGGTTATCCCCACCGACAGAAGTTGCCCTGTACAGTGACCACCTCCCGATGTCGTACCAAGTATTCTGACGAATCAGAATGCTCTGGAGCCGCGCTATATCCCCATTGTACCTGGGAACGAAGAGCGCAGCTCTGACACGGGTAGGCACGTCGGTCTGTCGCATGACGGTCAGAGTCAGGTCAGTGTCTGGGAGTCTTATTCTGGGCACATTCAGGGTAAGCCAGGTCAGGGAGTTGTCGTCCTCGCACCACATCTGCACGGTGCCGTCCGCTACCCGAGGGTAGCCGCGGAAGGCCGGGAGTGGTTTAGTCGGGTCGGTTTCCATAACCAGTCTTTCCAGTTCAGTCCGAATATGTGTCGCCTCGGTGTGTGTCAGGTCTCTGGAGGGGGGGGAGAAGCAGATCGCTACGGAGAGTCGCGCCGGAATGTCCTTCGTGGCTCGCGCGTAGGTTCTCTGCTCCCCTTGAGCAGCTTGGGTCCTCACACGTTTCGGGTTTCCCTGAAGCGTGCTCGGCGAAGCCGTGTCATCCGGACGTTCCCTCTTCGCCGCACCCGAGCCACTAGGTTCAGGTTGTGGTTTGAAGGAGGTGCCCGGAAGATTTCTGGGCTCCAGGTTATCCCCGCGCGGGGCTCGAAGCCGCTTCCCCCTCGCCCTTCTCGGTGGTCTTTCGGTGTCGCGTCTCTGTCGGTCTGGGTTCTGGCCTACAGCTCCGGTGGGTTCCAACGCTTCCGGAGATTTTTCGCGCTGGGTTTCCCCTTCGCGGACTCGTCCCCGGTCGCGCGTTTCCGCGTGCGGCCGTTTTTCGCGCTGGGTTAAACCCTCGCGGACTCGCGGCTGGTCGCGTACTTTCTCTGGGGCGACCATCTGGTCGCCGTATTTCCTCTCCCCAGCTAAGGTTTTTTCGCGCTGATGCATGCGTACTTTGCCCGCTGGGGTCGGGATGGAACCACCTGAACCGGCAGCCTTACCCGTCACTTTCTGGTCATTGTCAGGGTTTTTTCTAAAGCTGTTCCGGACGATGCTCTGTTGCCAGGCGCTCGTGGAAAGCTTGGTCAGGGTAGTTAGTGGCGCTTGAGTAGCAGCCGAGTCTGTGTTTGTTGGCGCGAGTACCGCAGCCGGTTTCGGTGTGTTTGGCGCGTGTACCGCAGCCGAGTCTGTGCATATATTTGGTGCTGTAGTAGCAGCCTGACGCGCTGAAGGCGCGTCCTCTAACGGCAGAAGTTTGCCCCCTCCCAGAATACGATGGGGGCTGACCGACGAGTCGGCATGGGATTCCCCGGCTTGGCCGGGACCCACCTGGGTAGTTACTTTTACTGTCTGCTTCATGGTTAGTGTTGTGGTTGTTGGGCTTTTTTGGTTTGCGAGGTTGCCCTTCCTCCGGACCGATGGGAGTAGAGGAAGAAAGGAAGGAGTGCGAATTTGGAGTAGGTAAGTCAAGGGATAATGGGGTACTAGGTTAACCCTTGGCCTGGGATTTGGCTTTCGGGAAACTTCTCCTGTCCGGGGTCTCGTTTGAGACACTCCAGCTGGGAGATCGACTCCCAGTAGCCAGGTGGCGGTCCCCCAGCCGGAGCTGGGCTATCCGCAACCCGCCCACCCGCTCGGTTGCATGAGAAGAAGTGCCTGGCGGTCCGAAATCGTCTCGCCGCGTGGGTACGTGTACCCCTGCGTCAGGACGACTCAGCCGGCCCCGATATATACTGTTCATATTATTCAAGATTATTTTAAAAGCTCTTCTCTAGTAAATTATTTGTTGTAATTGTGAATTACAACAAATAATCACATTAGCTGCCGCCCGCAGAGAACATACTCCCGGGATAAGAAGTATTTTGTGTGTTATTCCAGACTATAATCGACCTCTGTGCCAAAATTGATCAAGATCCGTTTAGCCGTTCTGACGTGATTGAGTAACAAACCCATCCAGCCAAACTTTCGTATTTATAATATAAGTAAAGAGTATAGATTTATAAACATATTTATAGGTACCTAAGGTGAGTCTAAATATTTCAAAAAGTTAAAAATGTATTTCTCTCCGACTGTATTTTTCTGACTATTGACTGTACAGTGTGTGTTCTTTCATGTTACACGTGTTCTCATTTGTGTTCGGTTCTGACATTGATATTCTAATTTATACAATAATTGTGGGGTGTGTGTGTGGATGATTAATTGTCGCGACAAATAATGAGTTTGTGTGGGCGTGGCGAAACAATTATTTATGTATATTGGCTTTTGTTGAATATTAAACGGTAGCATTACGTGTCGCTACTCAATGGGTACCTACAATTTATTGAAGCACTAGCTGCCGCCCGCGTGAATATCGAAAATTATTCCAAGGGACAATACTCCCGGGATAAAAAGTGTATAATGATATTCCAGACTATAATCTACTTCTGTTCATTAAGATCTGTTCAGCCATTCTGACGTGATTGAGTAGAGAACCAGGTAATATTTTTATACTATTAAATTAAAATTAAATAACTTTTTGTAATAAATCACTGACTGCTTTTGACTTTTAGCTACGTTTTTTTAGTAAAAGAATTAGAGTTCCACACAAAATATAGAAAATCCGTTGATCTTGTCATTTGTGTTGTGTTACGAGTTTAACGCGGACGAAGTCGCGTACAACAGCTAGTTTTAAGAAAATACGTTTAAACAACTAAAATTTAGTAAATTTTCGTAATCTTGGAAAATCTAACACTTCACCAAATTGATCCTTAACCTTTCCAAACCGGATAATAAAACCTTCAATTTTGGGAAAAAAATTCAAAACTCTTCGTCTCGTCGTTAAATAAACATATTATTATCGCAGCTTGAAGGCGGAGGAAATAAAATTTTATGCTCTGAGATATAAGCCTCAAATATTCAGCGCGCTCTAAATTAGGCTCTGTGAAGCCGGGCTTTATTCATGCACTCGTTTCAGCGAACGTTTCCTTTTCAGGGTTTCGTCAGCGAATCGTGAAAACGGAACTTTTGTACTGTACCTATTTTTTTTATTTACTTGAAAATGTTCTGTTCGTATGTGGTGTTTCGATGATCATTACAAAACAGTTTAATAATACTCGTAGTATGAGCAGCTAGTGCAGTGGTATAAAACGATACATACCTAACTAAGTCGTAGCGGTCAAGTAAAACGTAGCATATACGCCGTAGCAAGCGTAGCGTAGTCTACGTCATAACAGATAAAACATAGCCCTTGCTACGCTGTAGTTGGTTCAGCAGACAAGACGTAGCAAGCAGCTATACCTGTAACAAATCATCATCGTCCTGCTTTTTTCCCATGTTACTATTGGTCGGCGCAATACTTTTTTTTCTTCCATTCTTTTTTTTTCATATCACTACTCACACAATCCATCCATTTGTTCTTTGGCCTCCCTCTCCCTCTCCATCCATTCACATTTATATTAATGACTCTATTAGTAACATTCATTTTATCCGGGATCCGCTTCACATGACCATACCAAGACAAGCGGTTCCCATTCAACTTTTCCGTCACTGGCGCCACTTCTAAACTACCTCTAATGTACTCGTTCCTCACTTTATCTATTCTCGTTACTCCACACATCCATCTCAACATTCTCATCTCCGCTACATGCAATCTTTTTTCAGCTTTACTCATTCTTTTCACAGCCTAACATTCTGATTCAGACAGTACGACAGGTCTTATCATGGACTTATATATTTTCCCCTTTAACTTGAGCAGCATCCGTGGGTCGCAAGTTGTCCCAGTGACCTGTCGCCATTTCATTCATCTAAGAAAGAATAAAGATTTTATTTGTGCCAAGCATGAGGCATATAAAAAATAAACAAAATTAGAAAAGTTAAGCAAGTAACAATACGCCTGTAGCAAATAGCTACGCCGTCGCAGACAAAACAAAGCAAATAGCTACACCGTAGAAGATAAAACGTAGCAGACACCTACACCGTAGCAGACAAAACGTACCAGGCACCTACGCCGTAGCAGACACCTACGCCGTAGCAGACACCTACGTCGTAGCAGATAAAACGTAGCAGACACCTACGCCGTAGCAGGCACCTATGCCGTAGCAGCCAAGACGCCGTAGCAAACATGCAGAAAAAATAAAACCATCATTACTTAAGCCCCAACTTGTACAAACTCACAAGTCGTATCATGAAATCTGTAAAGTGGTCAAAGGCTCTGAAAATATGAAAGTTGTGGATACTTTCATTGGGACGTATGAGTCGATATCGGATCATTATAAGTTTGTCGTGAATGGACTCGCAGCTGAACGAGGAAACTTTGTCGTCGTGACCTTTCACGTAAACTCCAAGATACGCTTACGTTGAATATTCAGATATTCTATTTAAAATGTTAGGAGAATTTAGTAGAGGATGTTAAATTCTTACTTACGTATATCACGCATTTTAAATAAGTTTTTGGCTACTATTTAAAGCATCATGTATGTTGGACGCCTGTCGAACGTACATAGTTTGTTTCTACAGCGAGACTGGTCAATGATACAACGCTGTTGCACCGTTTGATAGAAAACTGTTTATCCGGAATTCTTATTGTTTAATAGTGTCAATGTTCAAAATAAAAATTGATCCTATAAATAACCATAGTTATAGAATGTGAATAAAACAACAATTATTTTGTAATTCATGTCACTTAAGTTAAGTTACATTAATTGCAAAGTAATTGTTGTTGTGAACGTCATTGACAATAAACACTGACGTTAATACAAAGTTATCGTCTTGTAGTCGTCATGAAATAAGAAAGGTCAAAAATAAAGTAACCTCATAATTTATTTCGAGAGTGGCCAGTTTCCATAATTTTCTTTTATCCGTTTACTTAACAGTACTCACATAAACGCAATAACAACTAAGAATATTGTATCGCTATAACAAATCCTTTTCGACGAAATTTTCATTTAAACGTTACTATCTAGATAACGTTCTGCATTTTTCTTTCCTGTCAGAGTTTTGCTTAAGCACATTTAAAATGAAATCATTATAATATTTTCAAGTAAATGTGCAGTATTTTAGAAAAAAATCTCTCGGTTAAATCATAGTTAAACATTAAATCATGATTTATTGTTGACATTCATAAATTAATATTTCGCAACCGTGCATACTAATAACTAAAATTCGAAAGTGACTCTGTATGTTTTTGGTCTGTTTGTTACTTCTACCCGTCCTAATAACTGAGTGCACATGGATGGACCACGTCCTGGGACCAATACGACGGACGATACTTTTTATCCTGGAAGTAAGTTTCTTTGAGGTCATTTTCAACATTCACGCGGGCAGAAGCTAGTATTGAATATGTAATATACTGAACATTAACTACTATTCCTTTTAGAAGTGATTCATGCTCTCATTTCATCATCATTAAAACCAATAATTACTAACTTATATTCTTATATATCCCTAGTATCCAAGTAGCAGCTCATACGCCAAATGTCAGCAAATCTCTCAAAATAGAAGTCTAAAATAAACTTCAATGGAGGATACACATAATACAGTAAGTGGTTGAGCGAGCTACGTTTTAACGCACAAAGAATTTGACCTTTTAAAATTAATTTTGTATTAGCCTTTGTACGGTCAACCTCAGATAATTTGAACTGAAAAAACCGACCTTATTGCTACGAAACAAAGTCGTCGTCAATGTGACCATGGACATACAGTTGACGGTACTTATTGTGTGGTAAGGGCTAAGCTCGGTGGCGGGGAAAAGGTTGTGTGTGTTCATGTATTATTGTTTCGCTTGCCTGGTCCGTCTATTCACGATTCTCAATGAGATGTTGTATGCCATTTTGCTGTGACAAAGGCGAGAATAGGCTCTTGAACTTACATGCTAAATAGTAATCATGTAAATAAGTGGTTTTTAAATAGACGATTTTCAAGTTAGCCAAAGCCTTTTTCTTTTTAACTGATTTCATAAGAAGAAAAATCTAAGTTAACTAATTAATTTCATAGAGCGTTTACTCCTCGATGTTTCATACAAACTTATTTCCAAAACAAAGCCTTCAAGGCTTTGTTCTTGAAAATAAATGATCCCATTTATTTAAACCTTGGTACACATACGCGCGAGGCCTAGGTCTAAAGTTGGTTACGACTATTTTCGAAAAACTATTAACGAAAATTACTCTCTCCGTCTAGAGACTTATTTTTCACTATCTATTGAAAACATAAAATGAATCTCTCTTTCCCCCTAAACTTTTTTTCGAAAATATTCTCAACCAACTGACATCAAGAAGGCGGAGTCAAAATTTTCCTTTAAGCGTAAAATCCGAAAACACGCTTGTCATTTTTAGTTGTTCTTCGTCATGATTACTATGAATTCTCTTAATCGGTATGATTATTATATATCATATTTATTAGTTTATTATTTTAGCATAATTATATATGTATTTTATTAGTATTATATATATTATCTGTATATTCTTTCCGAATTGTTAAAATTCAATTTTGAATCTTATTTTTATTTATTGTACACCTACCACAGTATAGTCTTTATAACCCAAAGGTTGACTGGTAGAGAATGCCTTGATGCATTAAGTCCGCCCATGTACCACTATTGTACATAAAGTTTAAATAAATAAATAAATAAACCAACTGTATTTCAAGTTTCGGACGAATTTTTGATGTGATCTTTTAATCTGATATCAATCAATTAATTCAATCGATCAATTCTCTTATTAATCTAATCAATCAACTCAAGTCTGACTTTTTAAGTAAGCTAGAAAATGCCAAATCATGGACAAAATAACTAGTCACGACTAACGTAACCCATCTTAAGTTCCTTTTTCAACCGTCCTGTCCTTGGCTGTGGGCCAAAAACGGCCTTGAAGAAAATCATTTAAGTAAATGTGTTGAACCTTCTCGTACTCTCATTACTCGAATTTCCCTCCAACTCGAGGGGAGGAAGTTGGCGATCTCTGGGGGGACGAGAATTTATGGAGCGCCGGTGACCGTCTCTCTGAATGCGTTTTTAAATTAGGGCTTAAAATCGAGGTCGCGTGCTTGGAGACGATTTTAATGTACATGTTTGGATGTAACAGCCAACTAGCTTGATCAGCCGTTTTATTAAAACCCTAGCCTTGTCATTGAACGATATTGAACCAAAGATGTCACTTAGGTTGCTGAAACATTGGCGCAGTTCAATGAAAAGGCTAGGCCGCCAATAAAACGGCTGATTAAGCTAGTTGGATGCGTCATGGATGCCGTCTTATTTGTTGGTATGGAACAATTTTCCTTTTTTTTGCATAGGAAGGAAGATGTCTATCCTTATCCTCACTAATATATAAATGCGAAAGTAAGTTTTCTTGTTTGTTACCTTTTCTCATCTCGGCTGAACGGATTTGGGTGAAACTTGCCACACGGATATACCATGTCCTGGATTAGAACAAAGGATTTTTATCGCGAGAGTATGTTTCCTTAGGATCATTTCCGTCTTGCACGCGAGCGGTTCCGCGGGCGGCAACTAGTTAATTAAATAACAAAAAAATACTGTGTCTTAAAGTTTTTCCTGTCTAATGAAGAATGTGAAAGTAATCTTAATGAAAATAGAAGAAGTATCTGAATAATTCTGAACTATTACAGTGTAAAATAGTTACCCTAATACTTTTCAATTACTTTTATTTCAGCCACTTTCTAAAAAGATAAGACAGAGAAAAGGGGGTCAAACAACGATTAAAACTTCGTCTAATAAACCCCACGGCCTGTATTAAGTATATCTGTTCGAAAAACCGGTCAAAATATTCAAATTCGCGCCCCGAGAGTCCTAAACATCCACCATTGTCTCAACATTCTTCTTAACTTTTCCAATTACCCAACTGTGCCCGTAAAAAGTACAGTTCGATTGTTTGCAATCACTTCTTTAAGCTGAATAGGACAGTAATAAATTAAAATTTTCTCGCCCAGTGGGCCGACTGCGGAAACTTGGTCAAAGTCATGACTCAACTCAGAACTATAAAACAAAAAATTTGTCGAGTTTCGGATTTATATTTTTACCGCACTGTGTACTTGATGTGTGAGTGAACTGGACAAAATAGGTTGTTTTTTTTTTCGTTAATTTTTATCTCAAGCAAAAACTGGCTAATAAATGCAAATGACTAGGTTTCATGCACTTTAAATAATTTGTTTGCGATTTGTCTATAACCGTTTTAATTTAAATTAATATGATAAACGCAAAAAGTAACTCTGACTGTTTATTTGTTAATTCTTCACGCTTTCACGGCTGAACGGATTTGGGTAAAACTTGGCACATAACTACATGGCTACCCATGCCCTGGAATAGTCCTTCTTATCCCAGGACCATTATCTTTTCGGATAATTTTCAGTCCACGCTGCAAGCAGAAGCTAGCTCCGAATAAAGTGTAGCAATGAAATGGAACTGTAGAATATTATAAGTCTCGGATTTACTGCACAACATACCTATCCCATAGGTACGTTAATATGATAAAAGAGGATTAGCTCATAATCCTCTTTTTCGGCTTCCCGATCTCGGATAATAAGTCTTTGTAGGTAGGTACCTCCGAGTCGTTGGAAGGAATTTAAATAAGAATATTAGTCAAAGAAATCCAAAGATGGGATAATTAGTGAGATCCCAAGTGGGTCGTATATTGTAGTCTCTCGGGTGAGAATTGATCAATTGCGTTAATTAGAATTATGTAGGTAGAGAAGGTGTCAGGAGAGGTGAAGGTAGTGGATGAAATATTATTGCTTTGCGTTTATGTTATTTTAGGCTTATTTATCTCTGTTCAAAGTTGAGTACTATTGATTTCATAATGACTGAGTTAGAAGAGTGATTGTTTGCAAAAATTCAACCTGCAACGAGTAGACCGTTGCTCGTTAAATTTTAGCAAAGATTTCGCTTCTTTGATTTACCCACATTCCTTTCTGCAATAAAAACAGTAGGTACCCACTCGTCTGCCAGGGTTGCGGAATTTGTTCGAAAGAGTCACCGCGGCCCTGGAACGCAAAGGGCTTTAGAAGGAACACGGATGGGTTTTAGTCAGTAAGAGCCTGACACGCCCTTCCCAAAAAAGCCCACTCGTACCACAGAGGTATGCCATTTAAACTGAGAAACTCTAGGAAACAGAAAGCAAACGCACTACCTATCGAATGATGCCGGATTTCTTCTCATTAGCGTTTTGGATAAAAGGCTCACAGAGCTTTTTTGTGTTGGTAAATAAATAAATTTAGTTTCTGCTCGCCAATTTAATCGAATATCGGCTATACATATACGTTTTTCAAAAAGGAAAGAAAGAGATTTTGAATACCTGCATTTGTATGTGAAATTATTCATTTCTTTTTTGGAGGCGTATTTTTGCAATCATGTCTTCGATTTGAAAATTATCCATTGAAAAATGACCCTTATACAACGCAGCTATTCGTAAACCCTCACTATCTACTACAAAACCCATTCTATCCACCATTTCAGGTACACCTTACGCCTCTAAGGGATAAGGGTACACTTCCTGCGTTGTGGTCGAATTTAAAAGTCAAATGCTTCGATAAAATCCTAAGATAATGAGAATTTATGTTCCAACAGGATAGGGATCAAAGTTGCACGGCGAACGGAATTAATTGCTTATTCAAGATCCGGATAAAGAGGGCCACGGTTTTTGGTATTGGAAAAAAAGCTTTCAAAATAAGTTGGTAAGGAAGAGTTTTGCTAGATAGGAAGACGGTTTTTTCTGTCCTAATATGGAAAGAGGTCTCATCACTGCAAAAACTTTACCTTGAGAGGTTTAAAAAAAAAATAGGTATCTATAAGAAAAGCTATGAAGTGGACTCGATGAATCGTTAGGTTAAGTAACTTTTGTCTTCTTGCTATCCCAAGGATGGGTGGATGTTTCACGCTAAACTGCTGAATGAATTTATTTAGCACACATGCGTAATATAGTCTATATTTCGGGAATATTTTCCCTCCGGATAATTTCCGGGTGGACACGCTGGCAGGAGCTAGATTATTATAATTTTTCCTTCAAATATTAAACTTCTATCTTATTACCAACAATGTCGCGCAACATTTTACTTAACGAAGGTCCCAAAAGACGTATTCATTTAAATAAAGTGTTCATTTGTTTGAATAAATTATTATTATCCTGATGACATTTAACAGAGGATACCGCAGCGCAGATGTTTAAGTATGCTTCTAGACTAATCAGGATTAAGTAACTTAGACAGTCTTATTTATAAAAATCTGTAAACTGCTTAACACCTGCTTTACAATTCTTATTTAAAATTTTCTATTGAGAAAAGAGGAGTTGCTCACAGGTTCAGTTTATATTACTCAGGCTGCCAATATTATAAAGAGTTCCGATTGTTTTTTTTAAAGTGAAACTTTTATTACATCGTCTCAAATTTTTTGGTCTGTGTATCGCATGTCGCGTGACGGTCGGCCACGGAGTAGGGATAAAGTGAAAGGCGCTCGTCAGAGCAGCCGAGGCCAATATGGCGGCGTCTATAGTTCCATCAGCTGACCGTGTAGTGTATAGACTATTACTCATTTGTGCCAGTGCTCCACGCTAATTTGTTTGTTTTCGTCAGTGTTTTTTATACCCTTAATGGAATATTATTTCGAAAATTTTTAGTTAAATATCTAGGTATAATGTGAAAAGTTTCACTTTTACCGTGGTTTCATAAAACCACACAATCCTTTTTACTTTATTTGTAGGGGTAATCGCTGGAAATACCAATCTTATTCAAAAACATAAATCTGATAGAAAGTTACAACATCGCTGAGTGCCATAGGTAAACTTTCCATTCCAAAAAATGCAAGGTTCCTATAGGATACGCTGAGAGCGGAGCTACGGGAACAACCATAGATTGATAATTACTAAACTTTCTTAATCAGTCAGCCTGGTACCAAAAGGTTAAGAAGTAACTTTTGTATTTTCATTCCCAAAAAAAGCCCAAAAATAAAAATTAATGTATTATAAAGGAAAAAAAAAGGTTTCGTTCGCTTTGATTAAATTCGTCGCGACTCCGATCTTAGATTTCCCAAGACGACGGACTGAACACGTCACACTGTGCTCAAATGTACTGGAAAAAAATTGGGGCAGTTGTTAAAATTGATTGCTTTCTCTTTACCGAAACTTTTATAAGGAAAAGGATTTGGGATGAAAAAAATATGCGAAACTGTTAAGAACCACCATAGATGAGTGCAGGTTGCAGCGCAGTTCATTTTATCAATAAAAAGGATTAAATAAAAAAGGATAACTTCGTGGACAAAACTGTTATCTCCTGACATAAAATGTATTTAGGCGCATCTTTGTAAAAGCCATAGTAATAAAACATATATTTCATGAGTTCTACCTTCGAGTTCTCAATTTTGTAGTCAAACAAGTATGTTTGACTACAAAATTGAGAACTCGAAGGTATTGAAGTGATTTTGTTACTACAAAATCACTTCAATACCTTCGAGTAACAAACTGAAGGAACATCTCAGGGCTACGTGCGTACATAGTTTGACAATATTCTCGCTAACTCGCGTGACAGAGTCGCGCGCTCCTCAAGTAAGCTTTAAATGTACATTTTGACTAGCATTTGCACTGAGTTGGTACACTGTGCGTCCCGGCTGATATGCGGCTTATTATTGTTAAAGGTTACTGTTATATACATATTATGCAGTAAAAATAATGAACCACATAAAGCTAACTTGTTAGCAGTAAACCCAAAAAAGCGCTTCTCACAAACAAAACATTTTCTGAATTGAATTCGTTACCAAAAATTTGTATGCATGAAATGAAAGCAGAGTAACGATGTTCACACGCAAAAATAACAACATTTTTGTTTAAAATAATAAAATTAAATCAGATGCTGATTGTTTGAAACCAGAAACTAGTTTGAAAGTTAAACAAACAGTGAATAAAAATAGCGGAACATTAAAATATTCAGCGCGCAAAAAGCGGAATGACTTCCGTAGTGGCCAGCGTTGAACTAACAACAAAATAAAACTGTACGCAAAGTTGTTACTGGGGGCCGCACAGTGGGCGCGGTGACACCCGACCTGGACAACACTCCCAACTTTGTGATAATTATTTTGTTAATTGTTATAAGTTCCTGTTGGATGGAGCTGTGAGTAAATATATATAGGTACAAAATAAAAATTGTAAACACACCTCTAATTGATCTTAATTGATTTGTTGATCTTATTCTTTTTTTATCTTAAAACGTCGGTTTGAGAAGAGTTACATTTAACATTTAAGATAATCTACATCACATGTGTATCTACGTGTTTTATCCTATTTAAGAAACCAGTTATTAATTGTTTTTATTCGATCTGAGTAAACAATGCACCTGCCATGTTATCTTTTCACCACTCTTGCTTAACTGGTAGAGAATGCCTAGAGCTTTGCTTTTGTACACATTTGCATGAAGTCTAAATAAATAAGTCTAGTAAAGGGAAATAGCACTCGAGGTAACAATGAATAACAGTTCTCTCTAATCTATGAATTGAATGTCAAAATAATACTATATATTATAATTAGGTTGGGTAACACAAGACCATGCTACCGCTGGTTCTTTGAAAATTTTGCAAATAACTTAAATGGATTGTTTAAAATCCAAGTGCCCCTTAATACCATAAACATAACCGTTTTTAACGGCAAAATCACTTCAAAAAGAAACAAATTACTATTTCGCAAACGACTCAAGAAAATTATTCATGAAAAAATTCATTTAGTCGAATTTTCATCAAGGAAGTTTGGTGAGCAACGAACCATCATCAGATGTCGATTAACATACAAATAGGAGCCGAAGCACCCTCAACATTGCGATTAACCCGATTTATTCAACAGACGTGCACAGTGCGACAATTGCCTTTGTAATAAGACAAAAATAAATTGCGACAAAAAAAAACGTATAAAATATGCAAATTTAGAATTGTGTTAAAATTAAAGCGGTAACAGTTCATTTTATTTTGACTCAAATTAATAAAAGCGGTGATGAATGTGATTGAATGTCTGGCGGAAAATCCGACGCATATTTAATTAAGTGATTCATTAAGTTGACACGTTTCGCTGACAAGCACGCCACTGAATTTATTAACATGCACCAAACGTTAGCTGTTCTTGAATAATTCTCCAGTGCAAATACCATACAATATCCCTTCTGCAGAATATTGAGACAAGGAACAAACGCCAGCTGTATACCGACAAATATTTGCAAGATACAGAATCCGAACTACCAACACGAGTTCGTGTTTCGTGATACAAAATACAGAGATGTCAGCAAACCGATTTTGGTAGTCAAAACATGGCTTCCGCTTTGTTGAGCATCTAGTTCACAATATGGACGTCGGATTCGATTGCTGGACCGAACGGGAAAAGTGGGTTAGGATTTTTGTTGACACAAAAATATCTCGGTTATTATTTCTAGTGCTTTGACTGTTTACAGAGAAAACTGCGATAAAGTCAGCTGAGACGAACCAGTTCTATTTAGATAAAAATAACGTATCTTTTGCATCGTATCGTACGTAAATACTTTAAATGACTTTACAAAATTAAATATATTATTCTTTTTCCTCTTCAATCATGCCATCACCATACTCAGTATACGTATTTCTGTAATAAATTTTATGGGAGCAAACTACTGCTAAATTCAAAAAGAAAAACTTTCAAATTGAAACAATTGCTTTAAAAATATTGTTCAGCTACTCGGCCCATCGAATATCCCTTGAATCAATAGCTACCTCAAACATAGACAAGAGGTTTGTCAGCATAATGCTAAGCCTCATAACGGTCCATCGTTGTTGAATCACAAATCTGTTAGCACACAGAGGGCGCTGTGCATACACTTCACAGATCTGCATTTTTTCCAGACGATGGTAACGAACCCACTGTGTTAGTCTAATATTAGAATCATAATATTAGTGTACTATTAAGCACGCTAGATTTTAATATTATCGTCTAGTCATCTCGAGACAGTATCCTTGTATTTATATTCTTAAAAAATATAAAAAATAGTTCTGTTTCCTGGCCTAAGATTAAATCAACAAAGCTTTAGAATAATTATTACCGGATTTATTTGTATTTTTTATTATTATTGAAAGGCTCGCTTTTGCCTTCAATCTCACCTGATGGAAAGTAATGATATGGTCGACGATGGAGCACGTTACCTATTCAATCTTGACTTAAATACCCCCCAGGTTGTAGCTATCAGGAAACACAGACTTCAATCTAAAATTGTTTAATTTTTTATTCTGAATTATTGTTTGGGCAATGCATCAACCATTTTGGTTAATTAGCTGTTCTCCAAAAGCCCCTTTCCAAGCAGATATTAAGAAATTTTCTACCTAAATATAATTATCATGTTTGCATACCCAAACACAACTAGTATCCACCTGCTGTTACATAACACAGCCTTGCACTGATTGGATTGTGTGCTTGCGCGAATAACAATCAATTAGTCGCTAGCTCTATTAATTAGCGGCGAAACTAATGAAGCGCGAGCCTACTGAGCATGACCTGGACGGTTGAGCTGTTGTAGCACTAGCGCGGGTGACTGCGTTGACCTCACTTAATATGTGATGGTTATTATGTTGATCTCAGTTAGTCAACGTGAAACAATATAATATGATTACGCTTACGTCTTTTCTGAAAGTACATTTCCACAGTTTCAAATTTTCAAATTTCTACGGGGGCAGGCAGAAATTACAGAACCCCTCGATCCTTAAATACTCCTTTTGCTTGGTTTACGTTCACACATCTGGTCATACATGCTCGCCGTTGCAAGTTCTACGCACCTAGTTTTTCTGAAAACACCACTAATAAGCTCCGTGTATGTCCTTTTAGGACAACCCCTTTTGGCATTTCCAGTCATGTCTGCCTTGTAAATATCTTTTGTTAGTCGCTTTTCATTCCTCAAAAATACTAGTTTGAAGTGTAATTAGAAATAACTCACTTACTTTTTGACTTTGCTATCATTAATGTGTTTAAACTTCAGTGAGAAGTGATTAACGCCTTTATTAAACAGAGACCTTTTGGAATTAGGAGGAAAATTTAAGATTGGAATAACAAGATCATTAATTTCTCAAAACGGCTGAATTTAAAATTGTAGGTTGACAAGCTGTTATATCTTTAATATAACTACGTGTCAATGCCACCCGTGTTTTAAGAACTCTTCTATTTGACTGCGATGTGGAGGTTTTTGATTCCCAATGAGTTCATCCCTTCTCATTTTTTATATCTGCTTAAAAATATTTTTGTATTAGCTTGTGTTTGTACTTTTACTTATAAAATTTCAAGTTAAATAAATACTTTACGAGCATCGCTGAAATTTTATTAATATTTATAACATGTTTTGAGCCACAACTTTGTAACTTCAGACATTAAAGTTCCTTTTTAAAAATCACATAAACTTTAAATACAGTCCATAAATGAAAGCTAAGGCGATGTACGCTCATTCCTCAGTACAATGTTACTTAAAGATAAACGACCAATTCGCCGACACTAAAATACATTGCAGCATTTCTTCGCAGGAACTTTACGTGTCCTGATTTACAGTGTGACTTCTATCTTGTGTTTTCTGTTTACGCGAAACTTACGTGCGCTATTCATTGAATTGGATAGAAATCGTCGCGTATTACGTTTACTGTCATTGTATCGTCAAAGGATAAATTTTTAGCAATAAAATAGGAGTCATAAAATTCGTCTAAAATACAAATGGCCATGTTTTATAGAAAAGTTTAAATTGTCGTCGCGAAAGGTTTAACGATTATTGCTTTTAAAAACAGTGTTGGGTAGGGGACTGGAAATGTCACAAGTTTGATTACAAGCGATAAATGACTTCGATAAATAGAGTTTCATTAGAAAATGGCAACCAGAGAAATGATTCTGAGTGACACAAAGACGGAACAACATACAGAATATAATAAAAAAATGTACAAAGTAGGTACAACGGACAATTTCAGCACAAAAATATCTCGTGAACTAACGACGCACATAAAAGTACTAGAACATAACTTCGCACAACATTTTATGTTTCTTTTTACATATTTTTCATATTAAACGTAAAAAGTGCGCATTTGAAGTGGTTTTACGTCGCCATCTTTATTGCAGCGTTTGCCGACACTTCAGTCCCGCCTCATTATCACACACCGTCATACTACACTGAGGAATAAAGGTTTGTATATTTTTAATGGCCTTTTTTAATACACGTGTATATTTTTGACCAACACTGAGGAGCTAAGACACACAAACATTTTTGTCATCTTCTTATGAGAATGTGGAACGAGAAAGATATTTGCAACACTCAATTCAATCACTGAAAACTACGATGTTGGTACTTACACACAGTCAGTTCGTGGTTTCGTAGAATTCACTGCTCAGGAAAATTGCGCAATTTTCTCTCCTTTTCATTTTAACTGTGTCATTCTAAACTTTTCAGCAAAGTCTGGCTAAAATCCTGGGAGAGCTTCCAGGAAAAATATATTTGTCAGTTTGTTTACCAAGAATTATCGATTTAAGGAACTCGACTTACTTCGGTATCAATTGTTCTTTTAATAAATTCTATAACGGCTGACTTTTTTACTGACTCTTCAACCGCAAAATTGGCTTATTTTTTGCCGACCCTATCAATGGCGGTGAGCCAAATTGGCTTAGTTTAAGCACGTTTGGACTAGAGCACGCTTAAATTGAAAATAAGTCTGTGGAAGACATTTTCGAGATCGAGTTAGAGGTTCTATTAGACTCAAACTCGATCTTTTGTCGATAGGCGTAATATCATAGATACCTACTTTAGGCAACTCTTAATTATTTTAACGTGTCAATTTTTTGTAGTAACATGAAACGTGTAAAAGTCATCTTTACCTTCCTAACAGTATTTGACATACACGGAGTGGCTGTCTGTGGGACCTTCACGACTCGTAACGAGGTAACATCATACTCCTTGGCAACACTAGTGGCAGGTTTCCTAGCTTCTGACTACCCGTAACGTCTGTCAAAGATTTTCTGACAGCCGTGACCAACGGCTTAACGTGCTTTCCGAAGCACAAAGAAAACTTGATATGTAATGAACGGTCACCCATCCATGGATCGACCTCAGCAAACGTAGCTTGACTTCGAAATTCACCCGAAGACCCGAGTGGCTGTTATTATTTAGTCATGTATGATAATGAGTTAATTTATTGTCAACATCGTCGGGAGGATACCGATCCTCAGTAATGAGGAATACGTTTCGAGGAGTAGGAGGATTATTACCAGCCTTCCAGATACGTTGCCAACGTATCCTGTAGCCTGCACATTATAGGAACTGATCGATGGCACGGATTTTACTCAATTGCCAGGTTCTGGGTCAACTCCATTCAAATTGCCAGTATCACTCTAAGAAATAAAATAAATGCGTCATGCTCCCTTAGATTTTTACTGCTTGCGGTAGCGTAGGGGGTCGGGTTACCTCTTTCCCTCAAATATGGCGAGGGGGGTAATGGCTGATCTTTGCGTTATGCTCGTGAACGGGTGCTGCTTGTGGTGAAAGGTCGTCTTGTTAGCCATGGATTTTACTATTGTTATAACGATTATATGCTTAATGTTTAATTTTGATGGCCCTGGTTTATCACTTGTGGCGTCGAGTCACAGATCTTTTTATTAAATTCTACCCTCTGCACGTGTAAGCGGGCACACCCTTCATGTCTGGAGGCTTATTTAGTTTGATTTGATATTGCTTTTATGCTTGAGTTTGTCTGTTTATGCTGGCATAATGGAGTGTGCTAGCTTACAAGTAGCGAATTATTAAGTTTTATGTTTTTACCTGTTACCTTTGTTGTATTGTTTTTTTAGTAAGAATACTGACTACTTACATACCTTTGTATAAGTGATAGTTCTTATAACTCAACAGACAGATGTGTTGCTGGGGAGTTTGTTGCGCCACTTCTTCTTCCCAGCTAAAACACTAGGAAGTGGTGACGGGCGGGCGTTTTGGGGGACTGTCTTTATGTAGAACTTTGACGTTCAAAACGTACTGGCACTCAGCCTAATTTGAATAAATGACTTTTGAATTTTGAATTTGAAATAAAATATTTAATAATAGATACAAGATAAACAGGAAATAATTAAACATACATTTTAAAAGAAAAGTTAACAAAACGCTCTTCCTCTCTCCTATTTAATTATTTTAAGTTTTGCTGTGCCCGACAGGGTGCATAATTGTTTCTATTTATTAATTCTATCACCTGTTTATGTGTACATTATGGATTGCAATAAACTATTTGAGATTTAAGATTTGAAATACTTGCTTATGAAAATCCACTTTGATGTAAGAACTAGGATTTTACTGTGACTTGCTTGAGAATGATTTAGCCAACTGAAAGGCCCAAGAACCCATTCATTGACCGTCAATATATAATATTGATAGGCTCGCGTTTGAACACAATCTCACCTCATGGAAAACGATGATGTGATCGGCGTTGGAGCATGCTTGCAAGAAGTGACCTGTTCACATGCTGAAACAACTTCCTTCATATCGATTTATCAGGTTGCATTAACCCACAAACTTACATACGAACATGTAACACCTACGCTACGATGCAAGCACGTTCATTATATTATAGGCATAGCAGAGCCTTAGCATAATTCAATACAGCGTCTAGAAGGCACTAGACCAGTAATATTTAATTACCTGGTAGGAGCTGGCCTCGGGGGACTCCGCCCCTTGAGTGCCTCACTAAATAATGCAATGTCTTCGTAATACAATGTGCAGTGTTTGTATGTCGCAAAGTACACATGTTCTAGAGGTCTTTGTTTATTATGCATGTAAATTAATCCTTACAGAGATTATCAAACCGAATTTGTTTGTTTCTGTCTTACGCTTTCACGCCTAAATCGCCAAACCACCACATTCTCAACGCACATACAAACAATACGGATGAGTTAACGGTGTTAATGCATTAAAGGCGACTAAGTGTAACGATTCATCTAATAGAATTATGAGTAACATTTCTCTTTTTTCAAATTATTGTCACAAGTTTCAGAATTTGCTCTACAGAACGAAATGGCGCAGAAAGTCACTTGAATAAGGGACTAGATATACAAAGCGCTCCGGGCGCGCGGTCGAAAAATGTATGGCGTCTGTCCGCGCGCCTGCGACGCTAAGTATATTTCGTTCCTTTGTCTTCATCATCTTGCGCCCTGTCCACGCGCCCTGTTCGCGCGCCCTGTCCGCTTTGTATATCAAGTCCCATAGCGCGAAACTCTTTAATGAAACACATTTGCATCCAAGTTTTATGCAAACCCGCTTATTGTACAGCGTTACCATAGCTTAAGCAATTTTCAGTCACCCGATTACACAAGCGCAACTATGTAAGGACATAATTTTTCGTTCCGGAAAACTTCATTAGTGCGATGCAGACTTCATTAGTTTGTCCGCCGGCCGCTAGGAGGCGGCAGTTTCACCGGCGCCATCTTTGTTTTATTTTACGAGAGGCTTTCAAGCATTTTTATTGTTGTAAGCTTACGTTTCGGGGTTGTGTGGCATGACGTAGGGTTAGGATATAGTTACGAGTGCGTCTGAAGTGGGTAACTACCTTTATGTTGCACGCGAGGGTTAAGTGAAGGTAACCTTAATGTCAAGTCATGGACCCTTTTTATTTTTGCCCTTTCTATTTCTTGATTGATGAAATAATGTCATTTCTCTCATTGGAGAAGGTTAAAAATGATTCATTTGATATCGGCCAACTAGGCACATTAGATACTTATTTATTTCTTAAAACTTCATGCGACGCACAAGTACAAAGGTGGACTTAATGCTTTAAGCATTCCGTACCAGTCTACCAAGGGACAGAAAACATTAACTCTATAAGACTTCAAGTACCCAACACTTGTGTGAACATTATAAAACATTTGATGCTCAAGCGTTAACTTCCAAGATTCATGACTTAAGTTTTAAAACAACATTCAGGGTGTGTTTTTGACTAGATAATTTCACAGAAACTTATCCCAAACGCCAAATTTACTCCATCGTTAAACGTCAAGAAGGCGTCCAAACCAAGCAGACATCTCCCACTACATTAACACCCATGCTTCCTAAAAGAAATCTTCCAAAACTTCATCTCTGCATCAATAGCTATGTCCGCCCTATTCCGCATATCTCGTGAATGTTTGCTCAGTTGCTCACAGTTTTCAATCAGGCGCAGCTCGGGTACCAACTGTATGTAATCCTGAGATTGGTTGCAGCTCACTACACCTGAATTTTATACCATTGCAATCAATTTTAAGGTAGATTTGTACAGGAAGGTGTGAATACTGTTTTGTGCTTGAATTGCATTCTTCCGCACACGGAGTGAGATGAAATAATGATAGGACTAACAGTAAATTGATAAACAATTGAGATATTGACCACCATCAGTTTTTGAAGTCGGTTAAAGGGTTTCTAAAAAATGACAATTTTAAGAAGGAGGGCAAAGTTTTGCAAGTGCACGAATGTATGTCTATTTTTTGCGCCCTGTCGCCTAAACAGCTATAGTCGACGCCACATAAATAACGGTCATTGACCCCCCTACATTTATTGACATACTTAATTCCTGAATCAACATCTATCGTAATCTTTTACTTTTCCTAGTAATGAAAAACGATTCATAATGTATTTTCCAGGTACCTACGAAGAGATATTAAGGAAAGAGGAATATACTTTAGAGTCAATTTATCTAGCGCTTACCATAGTTATCTTTGAACAAACGAGGTATAGTTAAATTCGTCTGCATTGCCAAAATGACGTAGACTATTTAAAAATTATGAAAAAGAACCAAGATGGCGGCGGCCGTTAGGTGACTAAAGTCGTTTTCTTTCGTGACAGTCCTGTAGAGAGAGCATCAAAAGGCAGATCTGAATTACGGGATAGCAATCAAAGATCCAGTAATTTCAAAACCCATAATTCCCATCCAAGTATAAGCATAGCTTGGTTAACTTAGCAGAAATCATGGAAAAATAAGTCAGCTCTCTGCACCATAGCTATTTAGCTACGAGCACCTCACCTGCAAAAACGTAGATAAAGAGGAAATATGTATGTGCATAATATCGCGCTCATGACCCGAGCGAGTAGGCAGAGTGCATCGAAATGTTACAGTTCGATGGCAAACTGCCAAACTACCTCTCGAGACCCGTTTAACATAAATATTGAGGATAAAAGTTGCTGAAATTGTGCTATGTAATGTTAACGTAAATACCTTAAGGGAATATTTGTGAGGCATGAGAAATAGATATCTAACCATAACATTTTATAGTATGGAAAGGCTCACGTTGACCACTATCACGCATATCACGCACAAACAGCACGCCTGCCTTGAAAACCGGTTCACTCTTAACTTAAAGACCCCAGGTTGTAGCTAGGAATATAGGTTTATTTTGGAGTTTACTCCTTAAAAAACGATTTTCATAAGTAACCCGCGGTATGAAAATTTTACGAGTAGTAAAATCGAGCGTTAACTAAAAGTGAGGCGTTACATTCTTTTGCGCAACTTTCACTTCGACATTATGTTTGTGTTTATTTAAAAAGTATACTCAGCTTATTTAAGATGCATAAAATCTACACCATAATACATAGTTGTTAAGGAGTAAACTACGGTCGTGGGTCGGAGCAGACACACATACATTTTTATTCCCCACTCCTCTGCTGTACTTTCTGATTAATTTCCTTGCGGGATTCAAGCCACTTGAATCGTTTCACTGGGACTTGTCGAGCTTCATTGACTCTGCGTTTTTTGACGCCACTGTTGATTCTGAATTTCAGGAGTTGCAGTGGCAGGGAATATTGTGGCAGGCTTGTCCCAAAAAAAAGGATTGTAGCTATCAGGATCCTTAGCCGTATGCTCAATGAAAATATGAATCTGAATGAACACTACACCCTGACACACACACATGCTTTACCTAGATACCTAAATGACACAGAACTCATTAACATTTTAATTTATGCCCATGATTATCAACTACTGAAAACCGACGTCAGCCTTATGTGCAAATAATATGATTACAGCAATTTATAACAGCACACAGTCCGTAATGAGCACAAAATCAATGAGCCACGGGAACTGACTGTGAACTGAACCGAAATGCTCAATATTTTGCTTCATATTTCATGAAATCGTTAGCGACAGCTTATTAACTGCGGTGTTAACATTCATTATACGGATTATTGACTACTCAACAGAGTATCGGACTGGCGGAAAGAAAATGCAGAGATATTTGTGTGTCTATATCTACGATGAGAGATTGTTCGTAGTGATATCTAGTTTGGATTGGCAGACTTTAGCTGTAGTTGGTGGAGTGGTGGGTCGCTTGTTTGACGTTTTGTGGTTAGAAAGTCTCATAATCTTACTCATTATGATAAAAAAATACTTAAAGACCAATTCTTCCGTTTTAAAAGTGTTCTAATTCTATATTTCTATTCTATCTTTTCAGCGACCATCAGTGGCAAAACTTGATGAAATGTAGGAAAATTAGAATTGTTTTGACAGTTTGCGCCTACGCTGCGAATGCCAACGTTCCTTAAAAATACGAGGATTGCCTCTGCATGCGGGCTGATCTCCGCAAGAACAAAACATTATGTTTAATGAGGTGTATTTACAGGAAGTTCGTTATGTGGCAGCTCGAAGTAAGATATTCCTGTATCATGCACAGCCAAACAAACTTTCATTTGAAAAATGATATATAAATCAGTAACTGACTCGTGACGTAAATATAACTTTTCAGTACGCTATCGAAGTTACCTGCGAAATGTGCCAAAAACCCGCTCCACCGGATTATCGGGTGGAATACTACCGGGACGTTTCAGTGCGGACTCTCGAGGCTTAATGAAATAGAGCATCCTGTCGCATCAAGTTCAGTTTCGGTAATTTAACTATTACAGGTTTAAGCTAAATGTTACTCAACGGATTTATTCAGCGTTTGTCAATGAGACAGGTTTCTGAGTTTATGTTTAGTTTATTTTGAGCTCATTTCTAGGTTATTCGAGGAAACATTTTGTTTTAGTCAAGTTTTAGAATGAAGTTATCTTTCTCTAGCTTGAAACGATGAAAAAGAGTTACTTTATCTCAACAAAGTTTTCATCAAATTTGAAAGAGTTTTGCTATCTCAACTCTTTAATCCTAGAAAATCATAAGATTCGACTATTTAAAATCCCTAAGTTTTCATAACTTTAAGACGTTCGGTTTCTTGGAATGCCAACATACATGATCCCGACACCTCCTGCCACAGGACATACCAACTACGTAAACACACAGGTTACTACATTTGTAGTCACACCTCATCCCTCAATATTCGTCCATAACATAGGTAAGCGGAACCTCTGACTCATATTCCAGCGCACCTCAAGTTACCTACGGACGTGCTCCATCACTTGGCATCTCTCAATACTCCACATTTACATACATATCGCTCCGAAGTGAACAATACACGGCTAGCATATTGCTGAGCTATACATCTGCTAGCATATTGCTGTGTTATTCTTTATTGTTCTGGCGATGGGGACAGATGGAAAAGTTTTGTTATGAGAGAACATCAGGGAGCAGGTTCAGTATTATAAATATTGTGAAACTATGAAAGAAACATCAAAAGTACAGTGATACTAATATTATTGTTCTATTTTTCTAAATCCCAAAGAAAGCTAATACTCGCAATTAAAAAGCTTTTACAAACAATGTCAACAAATGTTGGCAATGGTGTAGAGAAGTTTTTGATAGTTTGCGACTGCGATGCGAATGCAGTTTTAAAACATGAGAATTTGCTTCTGGGCAACATTTACGAACATTTTCAATCTAATTACAATATGACAGTGATCAAATACTGCCGGATAAGAAGATTGACATACAAATCACTGCAATCGAAAAACAAATATGTGAACGTCATTTGTTTTATCAGACAGAAAAATACCAAAGTTTTTGAACCTTTTTGCCATGATAAAACATCACTTCGATATTTAAAATCGTCGATGATTTACGAAACACCAAGCTCAACATTCAGCCTACAGAACATTGCCCTATTTATTTTTTCGCTTACAAAATAAAACCTCACCCGAAGTAATGAAACAAACAGAAACGTTCGCAGAAAAATGGCAAGTTACCGAGAAATTGTCGGGACGGCTTATCGTTAAAAGGTTCAGTAATTGTACCGCGGCAGAAGAATGGGAATAATGAGCGTATGTTATTGCTGAGGGACTTTGTGCTAATCTAGATGATTACAATACTTACACAAATGTTGTATTTACATACGTTTTTTTAGCCTGCTAAGAGCTTGTTATTGTTGTTAATTAGTGCCTTTTTTGAAGGACTACATTATGAATCATTCTAGTATCAAACACTTTTGAAATAAAGCAATAGGAGGATATGAGGATCGTATCTGGTTGCGTTTGTAGTTTCCGACAACCCCAAAACGTGTGAGTTTATGTACAGTATTTTCAGATTATAATCTGTGTTTCCTATCACCAAAGAGTGTACTGGCATCTTCGAGGCTCGCTCACTCCGTCGTAGACCTCATTTTTCATCAGGCAAGATCAGGGTCAAAGTTCATTAAGAATAATAATAAAAAACGTATCTCAAATAATATAATTAAACTTACACAACACTGTAATACGAAATGTACCCGAAATAAACTACCTCTTGGCGCGATTATTTAAATTAAATAATAAATTAAGATAAGAGGTACAATAAACATAAATAATGCATTAGAAATATGAAACACCCTGTTAATAATGTGTATGTATCAAAACAATGTCGCCGTTCTATTCATGCTGTCCTTGGAACACAAGGCTCGGACTGCGCTCGCTACATAATGTTTCAAACTACGTCAAAAATATTATTTATTACCATGACGCGGTAATAAAAAATATTTTTAGGATTCAAATATTCATAAATAACATTTTTTTAATGAATGTGTAGTAGTCATTATTGATAGATGAAGTGGGCTGCCGATGTAAGACCACTAAAATGGCACCACGTATTTCTACACAAAACTTTTTGACCCATCTCTTTACACGAGAGCAAATGTACAAATTAACGTTTGGATTATCTAGCAACCTTAATAAATATGACAAGAGGCTCCAGGAAGTGACATTGTGTCAGCGGTAGCGAGGCGAAGGCGACTGTCAAAACCTCAAAAATGTATGGGATCGACACGCTGCCGAAATGTCACGTGATCAATCCCTACTTTTTTGGCATTTTCACAAACGTATTCGCTCACAGAGACACTTTTTGTAGAGCCTTATTACAAGCTGTCCATCACAAAACAAATAGGCGAGGAGGCTTCAAAGCAACTGCATCCAACAGTGCATAAGTACGGTATCGGGGGGCTCATGCATTATTAACAACCCTGCTGGTACCCGAGCGGTGCCGGCGCAAAGCGTGGCCGAAATAACCTGCCTTTAGCTAGCTGATATTGGGATAGGGAATTGATAGGATATGATGTTGAGAAGTATTCCTCTTCTACTAATGCTTACTTATATTTTTAATTAGTTTAATTAGTTTTTGTGTAAGTTATTCAACTTCCAGGGAAGTTGAAGTTAAATGAATGCGAAGTAGAGAGAACGTTTATTATGGTGTGATTATAAAGGTTTTCTATTTAGATTATAAAATAAATGTGGTTTGTGAAGCAAAGGCCACGAAAAAGTAAGTTGGAGATGTTTTAACATACAGTGGTTGAGGCTACCTTTAATTGTACCTAAAAAACAAGAACAAATTGAAATTGTAATAACTAACCAAAGAACTGACGTTATATTACCCAACTAAAACATGCTAGTAGCTAAGCTAACTTCTAAAGCTTTCGAAAAGAAAACACATGCAATATACATAACAAAAAGAACATCCCAGAATATCGCTTACAACCTGATCTCCATATCAGAACAAGGCGAGCAAAGCCGCGGTGTTCAGCGATATCACATAAATACTTTGACATTATACAGCGTGTAGCGAGGTCGAGAGCCGCCATTCCATTCAGCGCTGACCCTCGTTACATTTGCATGCAAAGAAAGCGAGCTGTACAGTCAACTGCTAAAGAGTTTAAACTTGCGAATTCGAGTTCAAAATATTGTGTTTCATGTAATAGGTTCGAGTGGCTTCCTTGGCTGGAAAAAGAAGTCCGACAGCGAGCAGGGCAGACCACATAGTTGTTATCACGAGTAGAACCTGGACGGCTGGCACAGGAGCGTGGGTATTGCCACAAGAAAAGAGAGGCTTGTGCTCATTAGTGGGTGAAGTGGGGCTGTGGATGATGATGAATATTTTTACATGAGCACATCCCACAATATCCCACGATATGACGAAAAACTGACATTATACAGGGTGTAGCCGAGGTTGAAAACCGCACCGCGCCATTCAGCGCTGACCCTCGTGACATTTGCATGCAAAAAAAAGAAAGCTGTACAGTCGACAGCGAAAAAGATTTTATACATACATATTTATATTATAAATATAAATATTGTTTTTACTGTTTCCATAACACAGTTTTATTTGCCTAACCCTTTCTAAGGCAGAGAGGATATTTTTACCACCATAATATTTCACAGTTCATAAATCGATTATAACATTACCATTACCATTAGTTGTTCTATTGTATTAAAATGGTATTTTCAAGACATCAATTGTTCATTAAATATTAATTCAGGATAAAAAAAAAATATTATATGTTTTATCTATAATGCCTACCAAATAATGACGATTCTTGGCATATTTTTTAAAGGGTTAAAACTTAACACACTAGTAATAAAACCATGTACAAAGCCTCTGAAAAGGTATTACGATAATGCACTGTAGACAAAATTCAAATAGAAGAGATATTTTGGTTTTCATGAAATCATATGTACCTACACAAATTTTATACATAGACATTTTTCAAGACCTCATTATTGCAAATAAAAATTTGGAAAAAAAATCGTTGTTACCTTTTTCAAAATGTGACCTGTTTCGGCCCTTGACTGTACTTAACCAGTAAGACCTACGAAAAACTAGCTCGAGTGTGGCGTGACGTCATCACGTCGCTATCTGTTCGGATATACTTGAAAAGTTTCACCGCGAGGTAGTCGGGCTTAGTCGCAGTATTAGTTCGAAGTCTTGGGTACTAGAAACAATTTTGATAATAATATGATATTTCTGTTTAAACCCTTCTGAACAACCAAAATTTGATATTGTTCCCAAATTAAGTTATTTCTTTTCGACGTTGCCCTTTGAACCTTGAATAATATTTCTATAATAATTTCGCCGCGGGCAGAGTCCTAAATAGTAAAGAATTTCTGTGGTATTTCACTGATTTACATAATATTATAGTCTTCCCATAACATACCCAATTCCTTCCTAGTCAATGTATAAAAAGCAATCAATTACTCATTCAATTGAAAAAGCAACACAGACTTATCACTCCCAATTACCACAAAAGAAAATATACCAAAACAGCTTGGAACAAATTTTCTTAACAAAAAAAACATGAAACAATATCGTGGTAGGAACAATTCGCTAATTAATCAACTTTCTAAAAAATGTCGTCTCGAATAAGGAAGGAAGAAGGCGTCATTCTTTCCCGAATTTCCTCCACTGGGAGGTTCTGGGATCGACGATCCGGGGAGCCTTGCCATAGAGTTCACATGTGCAGAAGGTCAGCTCCATCGTAGACATATTCCACCAAGAACGTGACAGTGGTGACGCAATTTCAATAATTTTCATAAATTGTTTATGAAACCAATTGTTTAACATGAACTGCATTCATTAATATCACCACCGAGCCTTTTCCCGATTAATTTGAGGTCGGCTAAAGTATCAGTTTTTACCGGTTTACTAATGTAATGCAATAATTTTATATACCATATTTGTATTTGCCATAATTCCTTGATTTTATTTAATTTCACGATTATGGAATCGTGAAATTAAATAAAACCATTTTCACTAATTTCATTGGTCATAATCGATTAAGTGTCATAATCATTTTAATCCTTAAATTTATTTGCTATATTTTTCATTTTCAAAATTTAATGTCGTTTTCCATAACATTTATTCACCGTAATATTTATTTGCCCATACTAGCACAACAATGCCAGTTCAGTACAAGCATCTGCAGTTTTGATGTTATGATCATGTTAAAATGAATAATTTTGACCCACATAATTAATTACAGACAGAATTTTTGAGAGCTTCGGCCTCCAATTCAAATTTAAAATAATATTATTGTTTTTTATGAAAATAATATTGTGATATTACTTGAATTATATTGAATAATAAAATTATGATTATACGATACAGATTTTTTTATTCACAAGGAAACCAAAAAATAAACCTAACCTACCTAACTAAAAATCGTTGAGTGGTCACAGTTCTAAAATAACCTAACCTAGCCGTTTCGAATTTGACAAACTGTTTATTGTCTAAAGATTGTTTGCTGTAATAAATCATTTGATTAAAGATCAAGTGCCTAAATGACATATTATTTTTGTACAAAACAATAAACGTTTCTAAATTATATTAAATGTGGCTTATGTCAAGTATCGATTATATAATGTATGTCTTATAGAAACTAATGATGTAACATATAACACATGTTATTATGGAAACTTACTTTATGGCAAATAAAAGTTATGAATAATAAGGTGATATGACAAGTGTTATTAGTATGACTAGTATACTATGATAATGACCAGCACGATACCCCTTGTCGAGACTGGTATCAGTTTTCTGGCTTCTGACTACCCGTAACGACTATTAAACATCAGCAAAAGGCAGCCGCGACTAACCCACCCCGGACCAACCACGATAAGCGTTGCTGTACCTTGAGTGTCAACCCGTGCAACTGTTACTATTTAGCCGCAAGCTTCTCAAAACGTCGTAGCTAACACACTCAAAAAAATTCGGACTTTTAGTTGCACGTGTTATCGTTCCATGGTGTTTTCTTGTTGTATAAAGCTGACCTTCTGTACCTGTTTGTGTTGTGTGTTGTATCCTTGAGATGCGGCTCGAAACAAAGGCAAGGCGACAACCCTTGATCGTACTGCGATAAGGATGCCGCTCACTTATCAACGCACTTTGATACCGCGACAAAATTCAATTCAAAGTGATCCGCTGAGTTGCAACTTTAACTACAGTCTCAAAATTAGGCCACGTTTTTGGAATGGTTTGTGATAGCAACAATAATGACTTCACCTTTTAATATTGCATGGCCGTAGAATTATTTATATAATACAAAAATATCTGTTATTTTATACGTTTTTCTTTTAGACCATTAAAAGGCAATTTGAAACGTCAATATTTACGATTAAAAAACTGGTTAGTTGTCTATTTGCAAATTGATTCTTATAAAGAAGAACGGACAAGAATCTTCGCACTCGTAGTTCCATAGATCGAGGACAATGTTCGTAAAAATAATTTTGAGGAGGCGATATGCTACTGGCACAGGTTGACTACTAAAAATTTTTCATCTCTATATCTAAACAATAACATATTACTTGTGTCCATATTTTTTCTTTGGTATTTTTTTCTACAGTTCTTGAACGATATTCATGAAACACCCTACAAAATCCGCCTTTTCTTGATAAACGCACGCAGCCCTCGAGCTCAAGAGTCCTTGCGGCGAAGCCTTCGCGAGCGCTTCATAATTGATGCGTTTTTTATTTATGACGCCTCCCTATTCACCATCCGCCATCCACCATCCATCCTCTCCGAGGGATGGTGGTATAATGTTGATACTTTTCCGAACTTGTGTTTAATGTTGTTATAAAGATGAGTTTCGGTGAAGAACTTTTTCGAAGGCCTGGTTTCAAAATGATGTCATTTTATAAACTTTGAAATGATAAGATTATTTATTCATTAATTTTGTTATTTTGGAAAATATGAGTATTTTCTTGTATCTCTTGCAAAAGTATCCCAGGAATAAGGGCATATTTCACCAACTACGATTTAATTTCCTGTTAACTTAATTGGCCGATAATGTTATACAAATTGTGTTTCATTTTCGAATTTATTCGGTGAGTAGTGGCTTTTCGGAAATCGTGAAACAGGCCTAGAGAATAATAATAAAAGACCTACGAGTTGGCGTAGTCATGCTACACTTGCTACGGCGTAGTCAAGCTACGTTGGCTACGGCGTAGGCATGCTACGCCGTAGCAAATTGGCCACGAATCGGGATTGTTTACCTTTATGTACAATTGTGAATATTAAATGTTTCAATAACACATTTTTTTTAAACAGAGACTGAAAATCACTTTGTTCGACTATTTCATCAGTAGATATTTTATCATAACACTATCTTTTGCCAGCGACTTCGTACGCGCATATCCCGTTTTTACCGTTCCCGTATAGTCTTTCATATACAAAAAGCTTTTCCAAATCCGCCAGAGATTAGCGCGTTCAAACAAACAAACTCTTAAGCTAAATTATATTAGTATAGATTTGACTTTCACAGAACACAAAAATTTCGACCTTCCATACACAGAAGGTAATGTAATCCTTCCTTAGAACTCCTACACACATTCGTTATTCCATGGTCTAGAAAGACCGACAGTCTAGGCAGTCCGTTGCCTATCGATAAATCAATTTGGGATTTTCATTGATTAGAAGATCTGCTCACCGCTTGTACAATATTTGGTCATTTTCACAGAAGGACAACACAATTTTACATAATAATTACTCAACTCTGTAAACCACTCACTTCACATGCGATATCTCGTTATTCACAGACTCTATCAATCAAGACATAGAGTCGACCGCAGCATATCGTATGCAAAGAGCAAACCGCGCTATTTGCGGCTCTATCGCACTCTACCGAGCTCTATAGAGTGCTCTATTGAACTCTATCGAGCTCTAGCATGCTCTACCGAGCTTTACGTGACCGGTAGTCACCGGTCACATGCACTCTCTGTCTGAAAGGGTAATTCAATTGGATCGACTCTGATGTGTGTTTGTTTGAGGAATTTAAGCCAACTATTTCTGGTTGTTTTCTTTTTTACTAGCACTTGCCGACGGCTTTGTCCGCGTGAGAGTAGGAACCCGTCCCAAGGAAACATGCTCTAGGGACAAAAAGTCTTCCCATGTCTTATTGCAGGACATGGTCTACCAGAGCGCCAAGTTTCATCCAAAGTCGTTCAGATAGATGAGGTAACAAATAGATTATACATATAGATTATTATTATGTCTTGTTACAGATTTCAACTGTTAGTTTTTTTCTCAAATATTATATAACTTGACGTTTTGTCTCGATATACATAGTATATAGCATACAGTAACTTACCGCTTCCCTTTTCGTGTGTGATATAAAATTAACTGACCTGCAACAAAGAAAAATATACATATTAATATTGTTAAGTATCCGTCAAACTGTGTATCAGTCGTTAAGTTAACGTTAAACCGTTAAATTCCATTTTACCAGAAGAGACGTCAGAGGAGCTCGTGGCTAAGTAATAACCCACACACGCTGACTTTCGAGGCTAAGCAACCATTGCCAAAGTCGCCATTAATTAAATACCTACTAAGACTCTCCATACCACTGAAAGCACGTAAAACCGTTGGTTCTGTCTGACATTTGAACATTTTTGACAGATGTTGTGGGTAGCCAGAAGCTAGAAAATCTGATCAGTCTTTCTGAGGGGCACCGTGTTACCCAGCTACTGAGTTGTGCAGGTCCACAGGGTACTCAGCTGCATCCGGGTAGAAAAGGCAGGTAGATTTACCACATTAGGAATTGAAACACATGACTCCACTGAATTTGCCCAAAAAAAGAAGAACAACTATAAACATTGCTAGTAACATTAAATTGCAGGGCACACCAAAAAACAGTGCAGCCACATTGGTTTGGCTGCAACAAATTACCAAAACATCTTTGTTTCGTTGCAGTAAGGTTGATTTTCGTTGTTCAATTGTTTCTACCCACCGGTTCATACAATGTCACAGTACATTCACATTAGCAGTAGCAGCACGTACTCCCCCCCCCCCCTTCTCCCCCCTCTGTTCGTACAACCCCGTGCTAATTGAAGAACGAAAGAAAAACATGTTCGATGGAGGGTAGTCAGAGAATGCAAACATATCGAATAGTAAACAGTGATCAGGAAAGTTGGGTTTCTTTAATAATTGGTTTTTGAATTAATTAGGGAGAGTGGAATTAGGTTAAACTGCGGGTTAAAGCTTTGATGTTTAGTTAGAACCTATTCGCTGGTTGTAAAGTTGTAAATACGATTATTATGATGAAAAGTTAGTTGAGAATATTGATGGAAACTTTCAAAAAAAAAATTTGAAGTCAAATCATTTGCCAAAATGATTTGGACATGTACCTTGAGAACTGGTTTGCGATGGTGCGGCAGAAGAATGTCTGGAATGATTTTGGGAAGGCCATTACCCAGCAGAGGGAAAGTAAGGGTTAGACCAAAAAACAGTTAATTATATTTAATTTGTGTATAAAACAGCAGATATCCTGTATGAATAACTTACGACACGGTTGGTGCAGAGGTTGAGCGATTGATTGCTGCGTCGATCCCCGCACGGAATAAATAGTTGTATGGATTACAGATAGTTATTCCGGGTCTAGCTGTTTGTGTATGTGAGTTTAAATGTTTGTAAATGCACCCACAATATAGGAGAAATTCCAAGTGTTTTAAACCATTGACCACCATCACCAAATGCTTTATTTTTTTATTTTTTGGATGTTTGTTACTATATCACGTCAGAACAGCTGAAGGGATCTTGATGAAATTTGGCACAGAGGTAGATTATACTCTGGAATAAAAAAAAATATCCCGGAAGTATGTTCCCTTGGGATCATATTCGACAATCTCGGCGAAGTCGCGGGCAGCTAGTATTATATAAATAACTGACACTACTATGTAACAGCCGTTTCTCAGAAAAGCCCAAATTCGGTAAAAAATCCAAACCAATCAGATTCCCTGCAGCCATTCATGGCACGAATTCTTTTGACGTTAGTACCGTAACGTTACATTTTAATATAACTTTATACTCGTTTCGCTCGCAATATTTATTTAAATTGGATAATATATTTTTATTTTTGTATTATAGAAATTGTGTATGTTGCATAAAATTAAACCAAAATTCTAATAGGGTTGCAGTTATTTATATTCAAAATTCACTTACGTTAACGATACTGTAACGTTACTATACGTCAAAACATTCGTGTTAGCCCCTCAGCTCCACTGACATCATCTGTTACTCACTGATAACGCAGTTACTGTCACTGATAACAGCATGCATTGCAGCTGTCCGGAGCCATATTGTCCGGTTGGTAAGGCTGATACCATTATAATATAGTGTGCCGGTGGAATGGACAGGTTAATCTGACACCTGTCAGGATGCATTTACTGTATCCAATTTGTCTATAGTAGGTCAATTGGGATGTTGAACCCTGAAAAGGAGAGATGGGAAAAGTTTCGCATGGAAATTGTTATGTTTCATGAAAACTGTAGGTAGTGGGGAAATGAAGTCAAAGTATATGTATGAAACATTATATATAACGTCTGAGTTTTTTTGTTTTTATTGAAGCCATTGTAATAGTTGGTTGAGAATTTTCAGTATTTCTCTGCACCTACTACTATTTGTCTCTGCAGAAAATGTCTCAAGCAATAATTTCGCCTCTGTTGACATACTTTATGTACATAAAGAACAGAGAGAGTATAATCAATAAGAAAAAGTCCATTTTTTTTTGCCGTTCATAGGCACAAACATGTCTATTATGAATAAAAAAATATCAACACTTATTTTCCCATAAAGTAACATTAATGAAAACATTCACCAATATAAATCGTCTAAAAGTTCTTTCATTCAAACTCATAACAAGACGAATCATCGCCAGTCGTTCCCTTAGCTCCTAATAGCACAAGTTCGTACACGTCGTTCGTTCACTTGGTCGCATGTCATTCGTTCAGCCGGTCGCGCTCATCAATCATTTCTCAGCACTCACAAGTGAGTGAATCGCGTGCTGATTTCATTTTTATTAAATTCTTGGAATAATGTTATTATGAAGCACTTATGGCATGGATGGATTTTGTATAATATTGTGTAGAAAAGGTTTTCTAGTACCGGGAATTTGCAATTATGTGACTGATACGTTATTTGTTTATTTGGAGGAGGAAATATCTAAAAGGACACGCAATACGAAAATTCTTTCATTGATCTATAGTACCGCTAAATTTTATATACACTACTTTTATAGACTAACTTTTTGCCGGAAAACTGCACGGTTCCGAATATGCTACGGAAGCTAGGCCGCGAGCAAAACCTAGGTGTATAAGGTTTGCAGAGCCTATTGTTATTATTGACTGGTCTTGAGCCTCTTGTCATAGTTATTAAGGTTGCTAGATTATCCAAATGTTAATTTGTAAGTCTGCTCTCGGCCTCTCCTGTAAAGAGACGGGTCGAAAAGCTATGTGTAGAAATACACTGTGCCATCGTGCAGCAACATTTGAGTTATTAAAATAATGAAAATATTATTAATAATCATGACACTTGACGTAGTTTGAAACAGGAGCGAGCGCAGACCAAGCCTTGTGTTCCGTAGACGGCGTGGAATGGACCGGCGTGAATGTTTTTATACATAAACATTATAAACAGGGTGTTTCAAAATTCTAATGCATTATTTATTTTTATTGTACCTATTATCTTAATGAATTATTTTTTTAAATATGCGCGCCTGCGTACTTTATGCCTTTATGTTCTTTGTGTGTGTATTTGCAACTAAAATGGCACCGTGTATACATGTAACCGGAAAATTGCAGACTCCGTAAGATTGTAATTTGTATTATATTTTCTCGATATATTTAAAAAAAAATCGTTTTGTATACAGTAAATCCCATCCAAAATTTAATAGTTTCCAGTATATCCGTGTCTTATTCAGAAAAAATAGTTTACAATTTCACGCGTTATTTTACAATCTTACAGCGTTTGCCATTTTCCGGTGACATACAAAACATGAAAACAGCAGGAAACTATCCTGATACAACGCTTTTGTAAATAAAATATGGCTTAAGATATATTCGGGTTTTATTATATTGTTCCAACAAGTTTTCAAAGAATGATATCTATCTATTTGAAACTTTAATCTCTTTGAAAGATTTTCATTCAGTGCCATTTCAATCTCAATTAATTCTAAACAAAAGGTCTAACTCAATAAACCACTATTTTATCCTCGATCGTGCCAAACGATAGACTTGTTCGAATTCAACAAAAACTTTATTTACTCGATTTCTAAGTTAAACTTCATAATTACTTTGATAAGTAGTTTACAACTTAATTGCTATTGTACAAAGGTGTTACTTGCTAGACATTATTTGTTAGAGAGAATATTGCTTTGGACTATTCTGCGAGGTGGCTATTCTTCGCTTACAATTTGATTTAGTTTCATTCGAAAATCTAATAGACAAAAACCTTTCAACTATACAAACTGTTATGTTTTTAGGTTTCCGTACCTCTGTATGGAAAAACGGTACCCTTATAGAGTTGTCTGTCTGTCCGTCTGTAACAGCCGACCTTCTCCCAACATACTAAACAGATTCAATTGAAATTTGAAACACACGGACGCGGTAACAAAAATAAAAACATTTTCGAATTCGGGATCACCTTTTGTGCAAAAATTAGAAAGTTTACGCAAAAAGATTCCAACTATATCGTGTGACATATCAAATGAAAGGGCTCATTGTAAGGGTGTAAAAAATATTTTTTTCATATTTTTTCAAAATCATGGATGGATATCCATACATCCAAAGTTTCGCATTTATGATATAAGTATAGAAGTATAGATAATGATAAAGTACCGCACCGACGCTACGCGAGCGGAGCCGCGAGCGGCAGCTTGTTTGTTATAATGTTTTCCTGCTTACACCATAACACCACAAAACACCGCCTCCACACCATAACTCCTTACAACACTACCTAGACTAACCATTAGGCTAAAACGTTATCATGACTCTCCTAGAATACCAACTTTATATTCTGAGCGCTAGAGATTAAAGTCCAGTGCACGAGAACCCCATAACTCAAGCCTTGGCTCGCCCCCTGACCAAGGAGGTCGCTGGTCGATAAGAAAGTAAATCTAGGTGAATAGACATCGCGTGTTTACTAGAAGACATCGAATAAAAATGGCTTTGTTTTGCCAACAACACTGATTGTGTAGTTAATGGATGATTTTGCACTTGGCAGATAACTTTTATCTGAGAAACAAATGATTGATCATTGTAAAATCGGTCGACTGCGATCGAATCATACACATACGGTCCCGTACCACGTTTCTTGTATGAGGTATATAAAACTTTTCATTTTTAATTGTATTTCATATTACTAACTATTTAAGAAAAAACTAGGAAGTATTTACTTCCTAAAAAATAAATTTGCGTTGCCTTTTTAACCAATGTTCGACTGTCTGTATTTTTTTTATGTATGTTCACCGATTTCTCCCCCATTTGTAGACCGATTCTCAATTTTTTTTATTTGAAAGGGTATACTCTTGATGTGGTCCCATTGAAACCAAATCAGGATCTGGTGATGGAATCCCACGGAAATCGAGGGCAACCCTCAAATTTGAAAGGCACATACAATGATTTTCATATACTTTTCCAAATTATGTTGAGGTTGACTTACAGTTAAACCGAATGCAGTTGAGTACTAGTCTTTAAACTTAGAAATTACAGACGAAGCCTTTATAACTGGATCAACACGACTATCGTAAAAGCTAAGACAAATAAAATTTTAAACGAACCATATATTTTGTCCTGAATGTTACAGCTGTATTATGCTTTTACACTTGGCACCAACTGTGAACAACTTTTCACAATTTGCGTCTTTTGCTGACGTCAACCTCAGAACTTGTTTTGACACAAAACTGTTCAGTTTTGTGTCAAAACAAGTTCTTCCTGTATAAGTCAAACAAATTGGAATCTGAGATTGTTTAATTGTGTTATAGGGTAAACTCTACGGAATACTCTTAATTTGAAGATTTCAAACATACATCTATAATAATAAATCAATGTAAAATCGTTTGTACGGCCAAAACTATAAAGTTTAGAATGCTGAAATTTGGAATATAGGCTTATTTTATAACGTCAGCATTTCCTTTCATTTCTGGATTTTTGGAATATCAACTTATCAAAGCGACGAACGATAAAGGTTTATTTACAAATTTTTACCCATGGAAAGCCGGGGTTGGTCGCTATGTAGTACTTTAGTATAATAATTGAAACACATGTCAATAAGCATCAGTGTATCCAAGGAAACTGCCAGCATGTATTACACGTCCCTAATGTTTAGTACAAATTTAGTTAGCATGCGAGAGGGTGACACAATCGAGTTATTTCAGAGTACGTTATTATGGGTAACACAATCAGGAATATGATGGAGAGGCCGGGGAAGTGAAAAGTTGTTAAAATGTATGCGTCTTTGAAAAACCGTCGTAAGAATCCAAAGTGAGCGTAAACACAACCATAGTTATTGTATTCGATCATTAATTCTATTTTATCATTAACTTTATTAAACGGGTTTGATCTGTGATAACTTCGACTTGTAATAAACATTTAAATAAACTTCATATTTAATGCAGGTTTTGTTCTTTTCATATAATAATCTTTTGTCGCCATACCCATATGATACTAATACCACAATATTACTTCCCTACCCCTATGTGAAATTTAGGCGTGATATCATGTTGATAAGGAGTCTTAAGAACTGGGTATTTAACAAGTCGTTTTTCATACATGATCTAGTTTATTATAAATCAATAAACAGCATGTTTTATCTTGACTAGCAATTAAACGATTCTTCATAAAGCAATTAAGTACCGAGGTTTTAACAGAACTTCTCACACACACTCCGCAGGTACTCAGCCGAGCGCACCGGGGAGGCTTCCCGACCTACTGACGAGGGTCACTCGGGTCAAGATGCATTCATACAGTTTTATTATAGTTCGGCGTAATTAATCGCAGCTGTGAAACTGTTGAATAAAAATGGAACGATTTGTTTTATTGAAATCGTTGAGATGATATTTATTTTTAAATAGGTTAAAATGACACTTCTAAACGTAATTATTTTTGGTCGTTTTTTTACTAAATGGGCGGGTGATTTCTAGCTGAGTAAAAATCATGAGAACCATATAATTTTATGTCTGGGGTGGACTTTTGAGGAAATCACCACAAGAATTTGAGTGGACCAGTCCAGACAATGCAAGCACTGGTCAGTAATCGTGTAGCTCAACTCAAAACTTACCAATACCAAAGTAAGGATAAATATGTTATTGGGTTATAAATGGTGAGGTGTATGGTGAATAGTGTATGGTCAGGTCACCATACGTCAATAGTGGCAATTTTTTAATTAAGTTTAGCGAGATTTACGTAGTAGGGCACTACATGGTTACCTATCAAATTCCTTACAGATTGGCCCGAGGGCACGCGTATCACCAGAGGTACGGACAAATCTAAAATAACTCGACAGTAAAGAAATGGTTTCTTGAAATAGCGACAAATTGTTCAATAAATTGGTACAAAAATGTCTTCACAAGACGCCTGTAGGCCTCTCCTAACTCTTACCTTTGTGCTCTCCACAATCGAGCCAATTACTTCATCAATTGAGTCTCCATTTCTATTTAAAGCACAGTTTATTTCTGAATTAAATTTAAAGTACAATAGAATTATAGAAGTCAGATAATTTTAGAGTCTGGATTTGTAAAGGTATTTGGCGGTTGTAAAGGTCAAACAGGCAATTTCTCCATTTCAAATTAACCTGCCTAGCCTGTTCCCACTGACTCCAGATATATTTTAGTAACATTTAACAGGAAGCGAGTTTTTGGCCACTTAAAATCATCTGCCAAGCCCTCGTCAAACTATCGGGTCGGTTTCTGGTGTAACCGGGTCCAGCTGAATATTAATATTTTACGTCAAACCTGAGGAGCGTGGCTACATAGTAACAGACGTACAGGTTCGAGGTTCAGCACCATTCCCGAGTTCGACTGTATTTTTAGTCCTGCTCAGCCGCTCCGCTCTTGGGAAAATAGGCATGATGTTATGTTATCGTTTCTTTCTGTAACGTATTCCAGGCTAGTCGTTCAGACAGTCAATAAATGAGCACATCCTTATTGGGCGGCGTCTCGCGAACGAATCACGTCGGCGGAGCATTAAGTATTTACTGGGAGAGATATATTTTCTAGCCTTACGTAGGTTCGGTAATAGGTAAAAAGCTAATAGGAAATATTATTTTGAAATCAGATATTCATGTTGTGCGATATTTATGTCATTCGATTGCAATAACACTAATGACCTTATATCAGCGATATAATGATTGTCAAAAGACCGAAATTAATGAATAGAATAGAATAGAATAGAATATTTATTTGCGTAAAACATGGTATACAAGGGTGTTATATACAAATTGAGGCACAAGCATGTTTAGCTAGGATAAAACATAGCATGCAAATTTAAAAAAAAAAAACAAGTTAAGCAACAACAACCTTTTTTTTTTTTAAAAAAAAAAACATCAACATTTCTCATCTATAAATTCTTTTAAACTATAAAAACTACACTCGATTAACCACTTATGAAATTTTACTATAAATAATTTTGTGTTTAAAGCTTTGAAATGCCTTGGTATTTTATTATAAATGCTCACACACATTGCCAAGCAGTTACTATTGTATTTAGACAGTCTAGGCAAATCATTTAACACTAGTTTATATGGATCTCGTCGATTCCGAGGATTTACATCATTTGCAGTCTTAAATAGTTGCTTATTTTTCATAACAAAAACACATATTTCGTAAATGTAAAGCGACGGTAACGGTAACAAACCAAGTTTTTTAAATATTGGTCGACATGAGTCGTCGGGCTTAAGTCCACAAATTGCTCTCATGCACTTTTTTGAGCGATGAATGCTCTTTGGAAGTCAGTGCTGTTACCCCACATTATTAGTCCATAACGTAACAACGATTCGACGTATGCGTGGTATGACATTACAGCAGTTTTTATATTAGTTATATTTTTTACTTTTTTTAATGCATAAACAAATTTATTAATTGTAGTGCTAACATTGTCTATGTGCTCTTTCCAGTTTATGTCTTTATCTATTATTACACCTAAAAATCTGGTACGCGTTACTTCATTGATTTTATTAATATTGAGTTTAATGTCATTTTTGGAATTATTTGATCGATTAAATTGGATGTAAACGGATTTATCTAAATTTATCATCAAATGGTTAATGTCAAGCCAATGCAATAATTTGTCAATTGTATTATTAATGTCAAGTTCATGTTCTGAAATGGTATTTAGTTTTTTATTAGATGTCACTATAATAGAAATATCGTCAGCAAATAATACGCATTTATGGTTAGTTATTTTTATGATGTCATTTATATAAATGAGGAATAATATTGGGCCTAGCACACTTCCCTGTGGAACGCCATATTTATTATGTTTATATTCCGATGAATAGGATATTATTACATTATTTTCATTTTTTTTATTGATAATAACACATTGTTTTCTATTGCTTAAATAGGACGACAGCCACTGAAGTGCCGGTCCTCTAATACCAACAGATTCCAATTTTTGTAGCAATATGTCATGAGACACCAGATCGAAGGCTTTCGATAGATCAAAAAAGAGGCCTGTAGTTATATAATTATTATTTATATTTGAAAGTATGGCTTGCATGAGGGAAAAAATAGCTAACGATGTGGACTTGTTCTTTTGGAATCCAAACTGCTGGTCACTTATAATATGAAATTTATTGCAAAAGTCAGTTAACCTTTTTAGCATACATTTTTCAAAAATTTTAGACAATATGGGTATAAGAGTTATAGGTCGGTAATTGTTGATGTCACATTTATCTCCCTTCTTGAATAAGGGCTTTATTAAAGATAGTTTTAATTTTTCAGGAAAGGTGCCTTGTGAAAATGACATGTTTATTAAATGCGTCAGAATACCAGTCAGTTCGTTGCAACAGGCTTTGACGATTTTTGTATTGATCTCATCATAGCCCTCCGACCTAGTGTTGGACAGAGACATTATTTCCTGTCTTACCTCGTTAGCTTCCATTGGTCTAAGAAACATAGAGTTGACACTCGTACTTTTGAAGCGGTTTTGATTTGTGCTTCTTTCCCCTTGCACATGCGTTAAATTAACATAATTGTTATTAAATATAGTAGCCATTTGTACAGGGTCTGTAGTTATTGTTTCATTGAATTTAATACTTTCTATGTTGTCTTTGTGAGTGTTACTGTTTATTTCGGTTTTAATGACATTCCATGTGGCTTTACACTTGTTATCATGATTATGAATATATTTTATATTTGCACTCTTTTTTGAATTATAAATGCATTTATTTAGTAGACTGGAGTAGTTTTTATATTTAGTTTTATTAATTAAATTTTTATTTTTATAATATCCGTACCGTAGCATCCGTTTAGTTTTACAACTTTGTCTCAAACCTTTGCTTATCCACTTTTGTTTGTTTTCCTTATTACTATTGATTTTAACTCTTACTTTAGGAAAACAGAGACCATACAACAGACACAATAGCTCATGAAAATCATTGAATGCACAGTTAGTGTCAGTTTTGAGATATATATCGGACCAAGAAAGATTCTCCAGACATTCTTTAAATTTTCGGATGTTGTCGACGTTATAGTCTCTTTTATAAATATAGTATATTGTTGATTTCTGTGGTTTCTTTTTGATTGGAAAGCTTAACATTTGTGCTGTGTCGTGATCAGACAGATACAGGGGCAGTACAGTGGCAGTTGCGTTGGCAATGTTGCTTAAAATATGGTCAATACAAGTCAATTTGCGCGTAGGTACATTGATGTGGATTTTTAAATTATGATTGTTAGATAAATCTTGCAATCCATTTGTGATGTTACCTTTTTTAAGAGTATTTATGTTGAAATCACCGGCCACAACTATATTTATTTTGGACTTGTATTTATTTGATAAATCGTGCAAAAGATTGTGTAATTTTCTCAAAAACAGATTAGGATCAGATTGTGGTGTTCTATAAACACATATTACTATTAATTTATTATTTATCATTTCTATGCCACAAACTTCAAAGGTGTTTTGAGTTGCATAGTTTTTCACAAATGACAGCTCTTTATAAAGTAAACCCATTTTCACCAATATGCATGTGCCACCTCTTTGCTTCTCTCTACAGTAGTTGGTAGCCAACTGATAGTTGCAGATTTTCACATAATTTTCATAACCTTTTTTTACAAAGGTTTCCGATAGACATATAACATCTGGATCATTATTCGCTTCTTTTAACTCCTGAATTGTAATTTCTAGTAGTTCTTGTTTAGATAATAAACTCGCTATATTTTGATGGAGTATTCTAAACTGGTGTGTTTTATTAGTTTGAGATACGAAAAAAAGAGTCACGCTTGCTTAACACAGGAAAGTAATAAGGTATAGTCCCTATTTGACCTTTTGAGTTGTGTTGCAAAGAGGAACTATGTTCGTAGGGCGTTGTACACTCAATACGACCAAAGTAGTAAGTGATTGTCCCTTTTTTGGGTTTATCAGTAGGAACGTTTAATTTGGAACTTGATTTGTTACTCGCTATTATTTTTCGTATTTCGCTCGGATTTAAATACTTATCACTATAATCGCAACAATCTATAAGATAATTTATCGACTTACAAATACTGGATAGATCCGTGGATGTTTGATTTACGAAGTGACAATTTTTATAACTATTACAAACATTTTTTGTAATAGTTATAAAGTACTGCTGTAAGGTTACGATTTCTTGTTCCAGGGATGACACATTGACATTGTCATTGGGTTTGGATTTCAACTTTCTGGATGATGATGGTAAAGAGGATGGTGTAGAAAGTATGTTGCATGGAGTTGACAGAGCTGGCCTCTTTTTCTTAGTGTTTGGACCAGGACTTGAAAATATGGAGGGCGACTGGCATAAAGATTTTAATGTTTTGTTTTCTGAAGTTAACTTGTTTATTTGCTTGTGTAGATCGGTGTTTTCCAACAATATATTTCCTAGTTCATTTTCGGTAATTTCGAGTTTTAATGAGAGTTGTGCAATTATCTCCTTCATTTCTGAGGCTGATACTAAGTCAGACACAGTACCGTCAACACTCATTGACAATTTGTTGGGAGTACTATGCGATTCAATAGATGTTTCGCACTCAGTCAATACGTGGGAATCAAGTAAATCTGCAGTATTTTGAACCGTAGATTGACGTTTAAACGAATCATCACGTACTACATCCTTAGTGCTTTGTGGTTGTTCCGTTGGTGAGGGTGTTTCCATCGGTGTTACTTTTTTCCTCACGGTAATATTGGGTGTATAGTCGGTATTAGCGTATTTTTTGCTTCTAATGCATACCTTACATCTCCACTTTTTTCTGGATTCCGCGTCTTTGAGGCGATACGTATGTTCTGGATAACCATCGCAATCCAATTCATACCGGTTATCACAGGCAGAACACAAAGCAGTGCTTTTTATGTTTACTAATTTTTTGCATTTATAACATGTTACTAGTGCTGCCATCTTGCAATAATTGTTGTACTAGTCTCTTAATAAATTCCAAATATGAATTTTGGAACTTACGAAAAGTGATGTAGTCACTGAGGTTCGAACCCGCGGCCACTCGTGTGAGGCTAGTTTAACTGCAAAAATGGTGGTGTTAGCTATTACGCCAACTGAACGTTACTATGGCTTGCTAAATTTGTCAACCTATTGCAGCAGATGTTTTTTATTTTGAATAGGCAGGTCAGCGTGACAGTTTAAATTCAAATCACTGTGTGAGTCACTTTTTCACTCTTGGTCTTTGTTGTTATTTTTCTCCACACTTTTTTTCATTGAATTAAGTCACAGAATATTATACATTTTGCAATCTTTAGTTTGTTTTCATTGGTATTGTTGATTTTATGGTCGTATTTGTTATTTTAAAGCACAGTTTATTGTTCACAGTATAATTTGTATTAACTTCACAGTTTATGTAAGAAATCCATGGATAACACTGTCACTTAAGTATTAGGTGATGTTTTATTAGTTCACTTATTTTTACTCACATAAAAGCACAAATAGTATTTTTAACTGATATTTAATAACAGAGCGATTGTTTCAACGTTTGGCTAGACGCAGCGCCATCTGCCGATCCCAACAATGGAAAGTGCTCATCACTGTCCCTATGTTTTTAACGGCCTTTTTAAACAAAAAACATCGAAAAGTTTCACGTTTAATCAAAACATTCGATCCAAAGTAACATAAATACTGCTTGTAAGAAAACTAAGTGTGATGAATCACCATCAAATTTACTTCAAAGTAAACCACAGGCTAGTATTTCGAAAAATCTGTATCTTTATATTCATAACCCCCTTTGAATTAAATTACCTACCATTTTTACAAGGCTATCACTTCAGAACCAATTCTCTTCCATTACATCGTACTCCTACGTCACTCGCCTCCATTTACATATCGCTGCCGGGTTCCTGCACGCACACACACACACTTACCCTCACACACACATGAGCGATAGTATCGCCGCGTGTACGACTGAGTGAGATCATGCGAACGTTCGTGACGGGCGCGATAAGCCGCGCGGAGACACGGGAATAAACTAGTCGATGGAAGTTATGTTTAAGGTATAACGTTGGTACAAACAATAAAGGTATTTAAATGTACGTATGTATATGTCTAAGTATGTATTTATTTCTTTTTCCTTTCTGTTTCATTGTCCATTAAGTTGCACCTGCTAAGTTTTGTTCCTGCACCACCTTAAAGTTGACTGATAGGAAATTCCAAAGGCATAAAGGTTAAACTCAAAGTCAACCAATTTTATCATTCAACTAAACACACGTAAGTACTTGATTGTTAACGAGTCTCGCAGTTTCTTATTATTAAAAGAAAAAGCAACTAACTTCTGTAATAAATGTTTTGAATTGAATTGAATCATATTACATTTACTACAATAATTTAATCAATATATATATAACTCTTCCGTTACTGAGTGACTGAGTGACAATCATAGCTGACACTACTAGTCGTAGAAAGTTGAAATTTGGCATGTAGGTTCCTTGGGAAGTGTAGGGGATTTCCCGAAATTCCTACGGAAACGGAAAAAAATGAGGTATGCCCGAAATGTACGAAGTCGCAGGCAGATGCTAGTAATTTCTTAAAATCATAACTGTTAAAACTACCTACATAAAAATGAAAGCACTACTGTGGTTAAAAATTAATGCGATGTGAAAATTTCATACAAACAAAACTAACAGATAAGCAAACAAATGTTTATTACAAGTCATACATTTATTACATGTAAATGTTTATTACATATAAATAAATAAATAAATAAATAAATGTCAAAAGATGAGTCAGACTAATTTAAGAAACCTTATCATTTTATTGAGAAAAGGAGGCCATGAAATCAAACTTATTATCAAAAATTACGACAGCACTTCAAGGCACCTCCCCTCTTCAACTTTCGTTTAACCTCGAATTAAGTCGGCAGGTAACTTATAACGACTACAAAGCCTTCAACGACGTTATCGTGTATGTAGATATCGGATTTGTTTATTCATTTCAAGCATTGGCCTCGTAGCAACCTACGCGGCTACAGTGCTACAGAGCTACGGGACTACGCGGTGCTACGCGCTACGGTCAGGCTACGCCGTAGCTGTATTGTGTAGCAGAATAATTAATTTTATTGAATATGGAGATAGAAGTTTGTAAGGCCAATGCGGAAAGTAGTTGGGTTATTTTTTATTAGTCGGATAACGTAAACTTGAAGTATCAGTTTTATATTCGGTCCTTTATAATTTACTTATTAGATTATAAGCTTACAGTGAGCTAACATACAAACATACATTGGTACATTTTGATCCTTATCTATTATTTATAATCACATACTAATTATTTTCAGCACTATAAAGTTTAGGTGTAAGGCAATCTGACATTAGTTTATGATGAAAAATTACAAAACAATACGTCAATATGTCAGGGAGGCAATTTTTACGATTATTAATTGTTTTATCACATTTTGCACTCTAAAACAATAACAGGGTATAGTGCGTGCTAATTAAAACCTACCTCACCACAATTTAAAACATAAATTAATCAACACGAAAATATATCCATTGAAAACCAAAATAACGAAACCACAATAACGCGATAGTTCCTGCAACCACAACCAGACCCCGACAACATGTACATAATACAACCGTCTGTATGGACCACACACATAGAGGAATGGACTGAGCGTTCGTTACTGACTGGTGACAATCTGATAATCCGAATATTTTGTAAGTTTCTGTCAGACATTTTCTGCTTTAGTAAACAGCTACACCTTGTCATTACAAAAGTGCCTGCTTAATTGAAATAAATGCTTTGAGTTTAGACCATTGCAGCAACGCCGCAAAATGTGAATTACATTTTTTTTTTGTCATATACATCTATAAAAACAGAAACAAAACGACACAAACGGGAGAGGTATTGACCGCAGTCTTTGGTCTCTTTCTACTGAGTACCAATTTTATGAAGGCATTACTCAGTCCATTACTCCAAGTCTACGGTATGTAGGTATATGAACAGTTCTCCACCACAAAAGGTCACGACCTGGCGCACGAAAAAATTCAATTTCCGACAATGCAAATGAGACTAGCGATGTACCGCGGCGCGGCTCTCCAGTGGAGGCTTCAAATGCACTCGATACCAGCCTACGGGTAGAGTTAGTACTACTAACTGAAGTAGGAAAACCGACCTTGTGGCAGACAGGTGCGATGCAACAATGCGAGGAGGATTGTTGTTTATACTCGTACGTGTAGACATTTATGAAAAAAAAAACTGTAAAATCGCGTAATCTGCACTGCGATAGATATATTGCTGAAAATGAATAGATTAGATACCAGAGGTTTTAACGGTTTGAACACTAGCCAGGATAGTGATATTAGAGCGCTTCTAGCACTTTATTGGTAGCAAGAAATTTAGCCTAACATATTAGCCTCGCATATCTGGGGTTCCACTTATAAATTTAAAAATTTTAACCCTTGAAGTATGACATTAATTTAAATAAAAACAAATTGACAATGCAAAATAGTGAACCTGTACGTGCGGTTGAGTGTACCGCGGAGTATTGTGAGCGACCCGCTCAAGAATGAAAGAGACACGACCGAGCGCGGCTTTTTAAATATTTTGTGGATGCCACTGAATTGGGTCGCTAGTTTTTGTTTGAGGCCACTTTGCTGATTAAATAACTGGGATTTTTTTATATGATCTGAATTGCTGAATCTCTTTACAATGGGAACAAAAAAATATAACGAGTATAAAATAAAAATAATTATTTACTTCGGACTATGCTCCAACATTTGTAAGTACAATAGTTTATAGAACAACCGAACTAAGTTTCTTAAAGGCTTTTTATTGTTCCAGTAGACAACTCAAACAAAACCAAGTTTAAATTAATAATATTCACATACGTTATGAGTTTTAAATGTTAAGTAGCTTGAACAAGATATAAGTTATAAATATAATTTAATGGACGGTTAAAAGTTCTCACTCGATATTGAATAAAACTTTGGCTATAAGTAACACTTTACGGCGATTTATGAGTTTAATTTGATTCTATCAGGAACTTGTTTCACTTTCCAGTTTATACTTATGATTTGTTGGTATGGAGAATGTAGTACCTTAATAACGATACCGGAAGGACTGGACAGACGTGTGAGGAAAAGGGAGAGTCTTTGCCCAACAGTGGGACTTGACGGGCCAATCGGATTAAATAGATCAGAAGTAACGTTGAGGTACTTGCATCACACCAAATTGCAGGTTCAAAAACATTTAAGACAACATCACTTATTTTATTTTGGAGAAGGAGCTCGTGGCTAAATAAAAACAGCTGAGGAGTTCGCTCAATCTTCTTAGTTAAGCAAAGCTTGGCGAAGCTTCAAGGTTAAGCAATGCAAAGGTCAGTCCGTGCAGGGGTGACCATTTTAACGTACCGACATTCCTTCGTGCCTCGGAAAGCAAGTTAAGCTGTTGGTTCTGGTTGTTGTAGATGACAACAGTCTTGGGGTATCGTGTTACCCAGTTACAGTTAGTTAGTTTAAATCTAGAACTAAGATGCACCCGGTTGGACTGGAAGCCAACTTAGTTATGATACGTCAGGCAGATTGACTCATTTTAGTTATATCATAAGTCTGAAATCGATTAAATGCAGTAATCTAGCGTCACTTCGTGCAGCTGAAAATTCCCAAAAACTAGCAAACATCATTACTCGCACCGCTGAGTATTCATCTTTGGTTAAACATTATTTTCAAGAGGAAATGCCTATAGCTAAACAATACAGGTATGTCAAGCGTTGTTATAAATGTACACAAATTGACGCCATTGCCCATTCGCTTGACTCTTACCGCGCGATCACACCCGCGGGACACGTTAAATCTACAGACAACGCCGCAATTTAAATTAAAACCTGAAAAAGAGATCGTTTTTCTTAAATAAAATGTTTGTTTTGGTAGAATCTCTTATTTTATTTTGTATGCGAAAGTATTTACCGAGCCTGAAGTCTCGTAATGGATAGCGCATCATGCCTCCCGAATAATATCGATACACTCAGTGGGCTGTTAAAATTCGACGCTAGGTTCGCAAAAGTCAAAAAAAAGTCAAAAGTATCGACCGAATTCAGTCAGTAAGCGATCGGTAACTATGTCGAGACTTCAGGCCCTGGACATTTAATGTAAGGAAAATGTACAGCTAATCATAATAAAATAAATGACCAGTACAATTATTAAATTATTTAAAGTGTATAGAAATGTAAAAAATAGGAATACATAAAGTCGTATAGCTAATCCTCTTCAAAGAACTATATAATCTTCTTTTTGTGTCGATGGTACATTTACACGGTAATACTATTTGGGTCTCGGCGCCAGAGGCATTTTTCAGATCGATTCATATCTACCAATTAATCTCACACCAGACAACTAAGTGAATTAACAGATTCTAAACATAACAATTTCAATTGATAAATACATCGTTAAAAGAACAATTCCACGCCACACAATCCTTGGCGGCTTTATGAAAGAGGTCACAATGGCTAATGTCGTCGCCAGACGGCCGGCTTTGTGTCGCGCGACAAAAGTCGCCGCGATAACACTCAGTGTCGTGGCTGCGCGGAACGAACTGTTGTGAACGAGCAGGAGGAAAATATGTTGTGTATCGAGTAATAGATTGGTTGGGTTTAGATTGACTGTTGTTTAGTACAAGGACACGTGTGAAAAGAGTTAAAGTTTCATTGTGCGTCCAGCTAAGGAGTGGATATCCGAGTTTCCTGAAAGCTAGAAACTGGGGTATGGGATACTTCTAGGTAAGCGTACTCCTTCGTGGACCACATCATCGATTTCCATCAGGGAGAATTTAAATTATTTAATTATATTACCCATTCCGTAGTCCCATTACACATAAGTTGTGAATAACTACTACGTTCTAGACTCACAAATACCTATTGTGTCGCTGCTTAAATATTGAATGCACTTATTTTTAAGCAATCGCCTGTCTCAAAATGATCCTGTTACAATATTGACAGCGTGACATTGTCATGTCGGTAGTGCATGTCAATCCCATACATTTGAACTTCTTGACTGTCATTATCGTTGATCGAATATCACTTTGTCAGTCGCATACCATAGCCAACACTGTGGGGATCTCCCGGAGGACACGGTGGAGCATACGGTGGAGGTCTGCCCTGCTTGGGCTGAGCACCGCCGTGTCCTCGTCGAGGCGATCGGCGGCGGCGACCACTCGCGCCCGGCCCTGGTTAAACCCATGGTCCGGAGCGAGGAGTCTTGGAAAGCGGTCACCTTCTTCTACGAAGCAGTAATGCTAATGTCACCGCGGCCCTTGATTGCAAAGGTTTTAGAAGGAATATGGATGGGTTTTAGTCAGTAAAAGTCTGACACACCCTTCCGCTCCAACCAGAGCGGAAGAAGTAATTTGATGATTTCCCATCCTAAAAAAAAAAAAAAACCTTAGCCAAAACAGATGCATAACGTACTAACTATATACACTAGAAATAAAAATAAAATCTCCTAACTAAATAAACCCTAAAATATGGCGTCAAAAAATTCATCCGCATCGCTGTCGACTGGAAGTGTACCCAAAAGACTGGCGGCATTGCCACGTTGTATGGCGATGCTTAATCTTTGACCAAGGTAAAAGCCAGCCCTTGGGTCACGTGAAGTGTCAACTAAGCGCCTTGAGAGATCTTTAAATAAGTTATGTGCACTCGGACCCCAAGACCCGAGAGTTTCAACCCCAAACGGCTCGAAAATATAACTACCAACAAGTTTATTATATTTCCGCCGCTTGAGGTTCTCTGCAGCCGCAGCGGCAGCGCCAGCATAGCACGAAGAGCTAGGAAGATGGGATGGCGCAAGAGTATCGACACAAGTAGCGTCCCACACTAATGGCCTACCCATCTTCCATGGAAATAACGACATGCCGTCCGGTCTCTTGCCATCGTCGCGTGCCAGGCCATTGGGTTCTAACACAGCCGGAACGCCGACGGTGACAAGAGCTCGTCGGATGATGTCGTTAAGATTCGCGTGCCGCGCAATGCGACCCGCGCTACGGCTGCATGACAGGCCGTGGTGTCCGAGGCTGTTGACAACTTCGCCACAGTGGCAGCGATGAGGAGAACAACAAGGAGCGCCAAGACGCAGGCAGGCAGCGAGGCGGAAAGTAGTATCGTCGAACATGGTGCCAATGTTCGACGACGGTAGTGCGTGAAGCCAGAGACCCGACTCCCACTCACCCACAGCCAGCAGGCGCGCACGCTCTGCAGTAGTAGTTGATGTGGCAATAAGTTTTTCCTGAACTTGCCTGCAGAGCGGCTCGTCCCACCGTCTCTGGGATGAAGGGTAGTCGGGCGGATTTGAATTCGGGCAAGCGAGTCTCCAGGCCTCCACAGCCTCGGTGAAGTACGGCACATCAAAACGTACTTACTATCGATGTAATAATTTGTGTAATTTTAATTAAGTTCATATTTCTATATGAATCATGGTATCTGTATATATCTGTTGTTACTATTTTGTAAATCGAAAAACAAAATTAAATTGATTGTTTAACACATGTCATTTTGTTACAATTCGGGCATAAAATGTGTAATTTAAATTGTAGACAAACTGAACTGCATAACTGTGTGAAACAAACAAACTATGCAAGTTTATTTGTTTCGGAAAAGCTGCACAGCGTTCAAAACGTCAAACAAATTGTAAAACCATTCCACAACGTTTTAAATTACAATTTGATAAGAGAGGTATATGTTATTGAAAAATATTTTGCATTGCAAAACGATAAATCCTTTGTTCCAACAAAATATACCGAATTAAAGAATCGTTCGAATAAACAAAATATTCGGAAAGAATCCGGGCATCGATACAGCACACTCGATACAAATGGAAATAATAAAATGGTTGCGATGTTTGTCGAGTTGTTTGCAATCGTTCGCAACAAGCTTTAATTCCCTTAACTGTGATATTTACCTCTCGCTCTGTGAGAATATTTTGCAGGATGCCATAACTCTTCAGCAATTTTTGTGATGAATTTGTTAAATATTGTCCTTAATTCTTGTTCCTGTGTTTATGTTTTTTTTATAATATTGTTTTGTATTCCTAGTAAACCAAAGAAACGTCAGCTTTTTCGTATATGTGTGTTCATATACATATTTGTTAGCCAGAATCCAGTCACAACGCACAACGGATCAAATGGAAGTCTTAGTGCGGATAAAGAAGTCCCTACTCTATGCTATGAGGGATATGTTTTTAGGGTTCCGTAGTCAACAAGGAACCCTTGTAGTTTCGCCATGTCCGTCTGTCTGTCTGTCCGCGGTTTAACTCGGAGACGCTTAGCATTAGAAAGTTGAAAGTTGGTATGGGTATGCATATAAATAAATAAAACAAACAATATAATAATTTCATGCCAACGATGAATAGAGCGCAGTGTGATAAATATTAAAAACCGGACAAGTGCGTGTCGGAGCACGCGCAGTGTAGGACACTTGACTCTAACAAAAATTTGCACTTTACACAATAAGTAAAATAATTTAAAAATAAATTCTTACAGTGAAATTCGTACTGATAATTTGGTCATGGTTTGCGGGACGAGTAACTACGGAACCCTTCACTGCGCGTGGCGCGACATGCACTTGACCGATTTTTTTTTTTTTAATATCAGTCATTATTATCATAACTTTACATTTTTTTAAACATATAATTATAATATTATTTTGATTACACAGATCAAACTCAAATCATCTGGATATCACCTACCTGCACTTATCCCAATTTATTTCTGATGAATTTAGAAAAATAATGTTCTGTGAGAGACCATATTATGTGAGGATGTCCACTGTTCCATGTTGTTAGTTTGTTATTCCAATGAATTCAATCAGTACAGTACAATCATAATTCAACTATTTTTTTAAACAACTTTTCAAATTCTATACAATTTTACATTCGCACACATTATGATTTTTATGATTTTTGTTTTTGTAATTCTATGTTAATTATTGTAATTGGACCTGTACCGTTTTAATGAACTACAAATAAATATATTTTTGGTTTGATTTGATCCTACGAGATATAAACATCATAAAACTGTTTCATCATACAAACAAACACTCACTGGCTGCAAATATTCAACCCATTTGTTAGTATTTTTATTACGACATACACTGGAAACTTCTCCGTAATCCTCTCGCCAGCCGCGTCAGTTTAGTTCACAACTTTTATTGACGGCGACTGTACGCAACACTGATATGACGTGTGCGCTTCGAGCATAGTTTCCGTGACTGTACATGTCCAACTCAGTCATGTTCAAGCTATGCATATTCATGTACTTTTGTTCGTCGATTTGATATCGAATTTTGTTTTCGCATGTTTGTTTTAATTGGTGTATGATGAATTTGCATATTTATTATGTTATGCTTTAGTAAGCAGAGTGAGCTTTTTTTAAGGATGGGAATACATCAAATAAGTTCTTCCACTCAGTGGTGTCAGACTCTTACTGACTAAAACCCATCCGTGTTCCTTCAGAGCCCTTTGTGTTCCAGGGCCGCGGGGACTGTTTCGAACAAATTCCACAACCCTGGCAGGCTCTGGCTCTAGCGTGCCCCGTCTCCTATGCTGACATCTCTATGAGGCGCGCGTGGAACACAACGCGCCATCGACCCGGGCCTGGTGGTGATCGGACAGCGAGCCACCCGTCGCTCGCCATCCACAGGCCCGCGCCTACGGTGGCCGGGGATCGCCTTGTTTCTCCCTCACGCGGCCTGCCTCCTCCTTCGCTAGCATTACTGCTTCGCAGAAGGAGAGACAGAGTGGGCTTACTGAGCTATGTAGTGTTTTCATCCAGTAGAAGTTTTTTGTAACAACAGAACCTTGTTGTTTAGAAATCTTTAAGTTAGCCCCTTGCTTAAATATAGTCCCGAAATGTTTTGCCACAAAACTTTTCTCGCTTTAATTCAAGAAAGAAAACCTCATTTAAAAACAGAACTCATTCACAAACATTAAATAAAGATTGACTAACAAACAACGAACCCTCACAAAAGTCAAGTAAATCACGGTTTGCAGCGACAAGGACGCAAAGACTGCCGTTTAATAAGCGCGGCGACGAAATAAGATCCATTCAGACCCCGCAATGTAGAGTGTACAGCACATTTGCAACGTTTTTAGTTCAAACACATTAATTATTTAGATGGGTAGTCGCGAAACGTATTTGGCTGGGTTTGAGTATTCTACCCTTATCACAGTACTTGGGTACTTTATTTTTGGTAAAGAAATGCAGAATGTTTTCAATTTAGTTAACTGTACTGACACGACATGCATATTAATTTGGTCGCAAAGTCCCAAGTTTTTGGGAAAATTAATTCTGTTAAGTGACAGAGGCGAAATTATCAGGAAGTTAGAAGCTTTCTGCTTTGATTTAACAACACCTTCCTGGGGTCACCAATTTCTGGGGCCAACAGAGACAACAATGACGGTCAAAAATGTGATAATTTAAAGACACTTATTTTTTGTTTATTTCTATAAAAAAATAAATAGTAACCACGTACTTGAATCCACGTATTTACTGATTTTATTAAAACTTCATGCAGTAGTAGGTAAAAAAAAACACAGTTCAAGGCGAATTTATTAATGTCGCCATTGTACTGATAGAAGTGCCTTAATTTGCCTGAATTTGAAGGAAAGACAAACTGAAAAAAATACAATAATACTCTTGTTGTAGTATAAGTATTTATTTTGTTTTTTTTTTGTGTCTACTGTCCTGTTTACTTTTTTTTTTAGAAAAATGATCCATGCACAGAAGAATACCTATCCTTAACAAAACTTATGAAATCAAACCGAGCACATAGTTGGTACGGCTGCACAGAATATTGAACATGAATAAAGTGCGGACGGTGAGGTAGCGGTCAGTCGCCGGGGGCCGTCGAAGAGACATTGAAGCGGAACTATCGCGCCTCTTATAACGTATGTATGGAGTTTTGTTATGTTTGTTCTGAAAGAATATTGAGTTGTGTGCGCTTGTGGTATTCAGATATCAAGAGCGAAGAATCAACGGCTTTACGTTTGTCACACAGTACCACTGATTTTCAAACTCCGAGCCGCTACGACTTAATTCTAAATAAAAGAAAACAAAAAAAAATACTCACCGAATTGAGGACCTCCTCCTTTTAGGGAAGTAGGTTAGAAACCCCATTAACAGTCTTTTCCTGAGTTGAGCAGATACCGCAGTTTAAGTTAGTTGCGCTCAAGACTACCCTACTTAGCTTGGGCCCACAGAGCAGTTGTAACAAGAGTGAGGTGTTCATCAAAACATCAACACCGTTTCAAACCAGTACCCTAACTGCGGAACGCACTACCACAACCTAAAGGATTCTAAATCCATTTTACTTCGCCTATGTAGAATAGTCGTTTACTTAAACTGAACAATATCGGCATATACAATTTTTTTCTAATAAAATTAAACGAGCTCAGCACTTGAATGTAACGGTTGCCTTGAGGTTCAAACTAGCTTTTGCCCGCGACATCGTACGTGCATATCCCATTTTCCGTTCGCGTAAGAATTTGGGGACGGACGCGGCGGGGCACTTTGTTTTATAATATTTAGTCATCTAACCAACACAAATCGTGATTCCCTCTTTACATGGGTATTCTCTGTATCGCCTTTCACCGCTGGATTGATTCTGATATTTAATAAATAATGTTACCATTTTATCATTAGTTAGGGGGCTGCGAAGCAATACTTTTCGATTCTACTGACAATTTGATGGTTTTGAAACGACATTGCATTTTCAAATTGACTTTCTTCAATCACACAGTTTGGAAATGAAGCGCGGTTACGTAACAGTTACGCGCAATCCACACCAAAGCACCAAAGCAACCTATGTCGGCCACTTTTTGTCGGCGGGCTAGTTGGCGGCTTCATTCATTGCTAATCGGAAAACTTTGTCGGCGGCATGTCGGCGGCTCGAGATGAGAAACTTTTTGGCAGTAAGTGATTGCCGAATGTCGAAAGATCTCACTGCAGCTTGAGCACGCGCGGGCGCTTGTCGCCGACATGATTCTTTTCGTATAGGCCGCCGGGTTGTGTCGGCGGGCCGTATCGGCGGTGCGGCGGCTTTGCTGTGTATTGCGCTTTATGTATAGTTCAAACTCATTCTAAACAATATTAAATTATGGTGTTAAGAAGAAGCCTAAAAGACAAGCATCCTTCCCCAATCTCAGACAAGGGGTACCGCGTTACCTAGTAACTAAGTTGTGACGGAGGTCGCTGCATGGAAAACAGTAGTATTGAACTGCAATAAAAATAAATAATTACAATTATTTAGCACATACATGAATCAAACACGGGAAAGGTAAATTACAAAAAAAATTGGCAATAACAACTAAATGTGTGTCTCACGGCTGCACTAAAAAGGTCCATTTCAGCGAAATGTCAGACAGACTGATGCTATCTGACGCTGGTTTCCTAATGAACCTTTCAAAGGACGTGTGGTGGTTCATTCGAATGAATATATATTAATATCGTCGAAATAAAGTAAATGAAAAAATAAATTGATAAAATTGAACATGGAGCAAATTATACTAAACAATAAATAAAAAAAATTTAGGAAGATTTATTGAGAGTGTGTAAATGTGCTTGAGTACGTGTAATTTGTTAATAAATACTCAAATAGTATGCCACTGTTGGAAACAAATCAAGCTATTCGGCTAACTGTAACAACAGCAAACTTGCCTCACTAAAACTTGTTTCTAATATTTTTCTCTGATAAGTACTTATTTCCGGGCACGGTGACTCACAAAGCGATGCATTCCGCCGAGCGCGACAGATATACCACCGACATTTATATTCAGCAATCAGTTAAACAGGGATCCGAACCTTAATATGCTGTGTTCTATTCAACTTTGATTCAAATACAACTAACTTAACTAACTAATAGTTTTCCGAACACATTCCATTTAAAAATCCACTCAAAATAAACCACAACAGACTACAGCTTACAAAGTATCTGCCGTGAAACAAGCTGCACGGCTGAAGTTAAATTACTTTATAATGAGGCTCCTCGATACGGCGAGCACCTACTTGTTGTACTTGATCACACGAGTACTGGTGAGGCGTGTACGTTTAAATTTACACTGAGTAAGAAGATTGACTGTTAAAGAAAGAACATCTTCTGATAAAGCCTGGGGTGATTTAGAAATGATTTTATGAAAGTATTTGTTTGACGCACCTTTCCAATTGGACGCTACTTGTGTCGATACTCGTGCGCCATCCCATCTTCCTAGCTCTTCGTGCTGTGCTGGCGCTGCCGCTGCGGCTGCAGAGAACCTCAAGCGGCGGAAATATAATAAACTTGTTGGTAGTTATATTTTCGAGCCGTTTGGGGTTGAAACTCTCGGGTCTTGGGGTCCGAGTGCACATAACTTATTTAAAGATCTCTCAAGGCGCTTAGTTGTTACACTTCATGTGACCCAAGGGCTGGCTTTTACCTTGGTCAAAGAATAAGCATTGCCATACAACGTGGCAATGCCGCCAGTCTTTTGGGTACACTTCCAGTCGACAGCGATGCGGATGAATTTTTTGACGCCATATTTTAGGGTTTATTTAGTTAGGAGATTTTATTTTTATTTCTAGTGTATATAGTTAGTTAAGTATTTATGGAATAAAAATTCCAATGACTTAATACTCGATTTAATATGTCAAAGCGAAAATAATAATGTATTTCTCAGCCTGAACTATCCCAAAACAAGGTGAAGGCATCCCCTTCTTCCTTCCATTGCTCCAAAAAGCAAATAAGCATACTAAACTTTATTTGTGACCGACCTAATACATTTTCTTGGTTTTGTCCTAACATTGCGTTGACGTGTTCTATTAATGAGCTCACTATAGTTAAACACAAACTGACGAATGTAAGTCCTACTGTGACAATAACTCAGCGCAGTATAATTAACAAACTTGTGACATCAAGTATCTGTAATGCTGTACGTGATGCCAAACTATTTTCGTTTTACAACATTACCCTCAGACAGACTTAGTTGTGCCCCGTTTGTACATGTAGCGAAGTACTCTCCGCGACACGGCTACTTGAGAACACAATTACCCATTAAACATTTTTGAGCTAAAACGTCGCATACTAAATGCAGCCCAACTTTACGATGGTTGACACAAAAGTTGCAGCTGCTGAGTGCAGCACACTACAGCTAAACTTCAGCGCTCCAGCGCTACATTATACAATACAATGAGAACTCTTCTTAATTAAAATAATAGCGCTTTAACCTAACGGGTTAAAGCAACGAACATTTCAGTTAAAATCAACATTCTTAGTAACGTTTTTGTTGAAATTATATTTCAAGAATGTGAAAAGAATTCTGAAATTGCAAAGTGTGGAAAAAAAACCATGGCTATTAAGTGTATTTCTTACATTTTCATGAAAATTGTGGAGAATCTGGATTCTTTCTCTAGTAAAGTTATATTAACTAAGTGAAGTAGTGTATTTAATACAATATTTGGCCAGTTTCGGTCTTATTTACTTTGCAACTGATGAAGCAAATTTTCTGAAACTAAATTGGAAATATGTAGTTAAAGAGAAAATTGCTTTATAACGCTGTACAAACATTGCTGTTTCGCTACAAAGACTCTCGATTCGAAATGTTTTGAAGTCTTTTAATTAAAAATAGTACTATCTTATAAACATTACTTATAGACTGCATTGAAGAAGAAAACATAATTTCTTTAGGTTTTATCTACGTTTCAATACTGTACTTAATAACAAAGAAAACAGATTGAAAATACTCACAACTAGTGGTTTCCCGCGACTTCATCCGAGTCTGTTCACAATTTCATGGAATTTTTTATTTTCCCACGGAACCCTGATTCAATTTCTAAAATTAAAGCAGCATTAGTTACTTCTCATAACATCAGCTATCTGCTAGTGAAAAATCCCGTTAAAATCGGTTCAGCCGTTTTGGAAATAAGTTGGAACACATAGACAGACAGACAAACACAAAAAGTCAATATTGTTTTTTATTTAAGTTTCAATTCATTTAGTAAAAAGCTGTTATTCTGATATTCTAAACAGACACTTTAATTTTATTTATTCGTATAGATAAGGATATTCCTGGTTTCCATCTAAATCGGACCTTGTTCTTAATTCCGCCTTAGAACTTAACTCCGTTGGCGTGTCTCAACGCAATGTTAATGAAGATTGACAATTGACAACAGCTAAAAGCTTTGACTTTCTCAACCCCCCCCCCCTCCCCCTCCCCCCCTCTAAGTACGGCTTCCGACTCGGACTCGAAGATTTATATTGAAAGTAGAGCAATTGAGCCTTGGATATTTTATTTTATTATATTTGAAGTTGGGTTTAAACTAAGATGCAAAGTTAGTGAACTAAATGATACACGAGGGGAGAATAAGTAATAGATTCTGAGATATACATAACATCACGCGTGTATTCGCCGAAATGTTAAGCAGTGTATTTGTAGAAATTGTCTTTGCAAATTAATTTTGTTTTGTAGAATTTAAAACACCACGTCATTTATTCTAAACACTGACATGAAAAAGTTCCCCACTTTCAATATCTTACTGGTTTTCTCATGAAGTTGATGGAATTCATCTCACAATCATAGCAAAATACAGGTTTTTCATTTTGGCATAACTGCTATGAACAGCATTTGGGTAACTTTTACATTTCGATCAGATTGACTTTCTAAATTCGTAGAAATCTCATCATTAAAATATTCCAACCTATATGACCTACAACATAAAGTGATAGTTTCCACTCGAGGCACGCGCCAACATAAACTAGTTTATAGTCGCCGTGTCCGCCGGCAGATGGCGCTGTATCAAAACATGTGCCAAACACGATCCCACTTTATGACGGAGTAAAGCCAGACAATTTCCCTTTCGCTGTCTAATAGAATATCATATATTGTACATTCTTAACTTGACAGGACGTGTTGTAGACGGGGAATGGGTTTCTGATCGAAGATGATAAGAAATGACGTGTTAAAATAGAATTCGATGAGATTCTGAGGGGAAAATGTAGAAGAAAATATACTTTAAATGGTATCAACGTGGAATAAATCCCTACTACTGGATACAATACACTACTTACTTTCAAATTGAATAACGGGTTCCTCATCATCATTTCATCAGAAAGCGTCCGAGTGACTACTGTTAATAGGTTTCGATATTAGGCTTCATTAGAGTTCCTCATTCCATAAGCTCTTAAAAGTAAGTAGATAGATAACCATAAGAACTAGTCCAGCACAAACAAATCTAGATCCATTGCTTCGTGTGTTTAAAAACTCGTCTGCTCAACAATTTAAACACACTCACTCAAGACGCATTCACTTTTTGTATAACGCAATAAGGTTGCAAGAATGAAAGATCCCTTACTCTCGGCTATATGACAAAAAAAAACGAAATAAATAAAGCTGTTACCTCGACGTTATTTTGTCTAAAAACACATCGTTATTACCTTATTTACGTTATAAGTTATCTTTATTTTTGTGTTTACCACCTGAAGGCACACATTGTCGCGTTTTGTGGCTTTGTTTATGTAAACACGTCACCCTCTGAGGAACATTACACCTCTATCAATTTAATGTGCCTACAAATAGTGTATATCAATGTAATCGCTTGGGGAAAGCCGATATAATATTGGGTTAGGTTTATTATGATGGATAGTTTATGTAGAAAACAGTGTTTCACAGCAGTTTCCGAAGTATTAAATCAAACACACAGGAAATTTAGGTACGTACAATGTACAGTCTAGGAATTATTATAATAAGTACCTTAAGGTTATTTTATGGTTATCATTTTTCCGACTACGTCCTTTTCGACATTTTAATTGTATCTATGTGTGATTTGAAAAATGTTGCTTCTAGAGTCTAGAAGCAACATTTTTGTTCATCTGATTTTACTATGGTCTAGAATCTAGACCATAGTAAAATCAGATGAACAACAAAAAACAAGAATAAAAGACATTTTTAATTACATCAGAACGACTGCGTTAATTACCACAATACAAAAATAAATGCTACACTTCCAAAACGTAAAACAAAATAACGAAGTAAAGACGTCAATCACAACGACGTTACATCCTACTACTATTATAAAGGCGAAAGTTTGTAAGTATGGATGTATGTATGGATGTTTGTTACTCTTTCACGTAAAAACTACTGAACGGATTTTGATGAAATTTGGCACAGAGGTAGATTATAGTCTGGAATAACATATAGGGTACTTTTTATCCCGGGAATATGTTCCCTTGGGATAATTTTCGACAATCACGCGGGCGGAGCCGCGGGCGGCAACTAGTCAATAATAAAAGAGTCACTGTAAGCAGTAGTCGTTACAAAACAATTTAACACAAATTGTTCTTAGTTACCAGACATACTTGTATAGCCCGTGGGTACTAAGGGTGTAGTGTTGGAATTGATGGGAGTGGTACTAGATATAGATAAGCTGAATGAGATATGCTGATGGAAATGTTATATAGAAAACAGTTATAGACTGTTTTCTGTACCACCTTTTAAATGTGTAAGCTACTCATATGAACAGCTAAAACGAAGAAAAAAATAACATACTCTGTGATACACATAATCAAAAGAACTTTCTTCAAAAACATAATGCAACAAATAAAAACGATAGCTACTTTGAATCCAATAAATAACACAAAATCAATAACTGCAGACGTCGATCAAAGAGACTAGAGAGAAAGAAGTTACATCAATAAATAAAGAGCTATTGTAAGCCGTAGCCAACAAACCGAAATTTAATATAATTTGTTCTAAGTTACCACACATACAGCCTGTACTGATGGTGTCGTGTTAAAATTAATGAGGGTGCGAATTGAGTGGTACTACTTAGGAGAGATAATGTAGACAACAGTCTATAATAGCACTTTGAGAGTATCAAATCAAAAGTGTAAGCATGTAATATGAACCAAAACACAAATAAAATAATAATATATTCAGTTACACACAAGATCAAGCAAAAAATAAAGACATCAATCAAAAAGACGTTACATCAATGAACAAAGAGCCACTGTAAGCAGTAGTCCTTACAAACAGATTTAACACAATTCGTGCTCAGTTACCACACACATACCCGGCTCTGATGGTGTAGTGTTAAAATTGATGAGGGTGCGAGTCGAGTAGCACTAGTTAGTGCGGCCGGTGGTATGTCATTGTCTACTGGTGATGCATGGGGGGCAGCCACAGTAACCGTATACCAGGATACTTATAAAGTAGTCTAGAAGATTAAGTAAATAGTGAAGAAAATGTAAGAATATTTAGTGAAGGAAGAGAAGTTGGCGTAGAGCTGAACTGGTACATATGATAAAAGATGGAATTGATTATGACCAGCACCAACATCAAGCACCTACAATATAAATAACCCTGTACAGTGTACATATCTGATTGTCTCATCTTGTTAGGTATGGCATCTGGATGATCTTCGACTAACAGAAGTACATCCACAATTATTGCGATAAAAGATAAAAAATAGCATGATTGTGAGTATTAACCTGACAATAAAATTTGCTCCGCCTTCAAGATAATTAGCAAAGAATAAGGCCCTGATTGAAAAGCCAGCTATTCCAATAATCTTTGTTTTTTGTTAAACATATTAAGTACCATTAAATATCTACAAAAATAGCTAAAGGAATTACAAGTTTAAAACACTTTCAACGATATCGGTATTTCAAAATAAAAATTGCGAGAATTTCGTTTTGTATTTGCGTTAGTTTGGCTTGACAAAAGTGACACAAATAAGCGATAACGATTGTGGAAAAAAACAAAAATCTATCGCAAAGTCTTAAGCTACCGAATTGACACGGCCAATCTCAAACATTTTGGATCTCGAAAGTCGTTATTCCTGATAAAATGTTACTTTGTATAAAGCATACAAAAATTTCCTTCGCTACATTTTAAAACATCCATTGCGAATTCAAAACATTGTAAACACAGACAAACTATTTCCCCTTCAACCCTCCGAGCGCTTCCCCTGACCCCGCGCCCCTGCCCTTCAGGCGTACGACTGATGACGTCACGCGAGCGTGCGTGAGGGTCCCATGTTAAATCATTACGGATTAGTTCAGACTGCGGCTTATCTGACGCAGATAGCCGTGACAACTTGCCAGCAAAAACTATGGGAAGATTAGCATCAAACTGGTTGTATGGATATCCATTGGTGTTACGGTGACGCAGAGATCTTATCGGGTGGAAAGGTCGGCTACCTGAATACTACTGGGTTATCGAAGCCCTTCCTTGATTGCAGAACTTACATCAACCGTGCTTTTGTCTACTTATCTGAAAACTTGAATTGGTTTTTTTAAGTTCAAAACTTCGATGTGTTATTTATTTATTTAAAAGTAGCTTTTGCGAGCGGCTTCGCCATTGTGAATGTCGGAATTTATCCCAAGGAAACAAACTCCCGGGATAAACAGTAGCAAATGTACTATTTCAGACTTAAAACTATCTCCGTGATGAGTAAGATTCCGTAAACAACACCGCCAATAATGCGGTGATATTATTACAAAGGTCTAAAATATATATTTCACTTATTATAACGATTCCTTTGCAGCGGAAAATTACTGCCTCATTTCCTGAAAATATTGGCAAAAACTTAAAGTGCTCCAAAATTCTCAGTATCCCAATAAAATCGAACACGCAGTCTAAAAAATGGTGACTACTTAGGGCAAGTTCTTCGCCATATAAATGACTCCCGATTTCGATCGGTGACGGAGCGCGACGAAAAAGGTTCTCCAATAAGTTTTCTATTGTCAGCCAAGGATGGGAAATGGTGGCTTATCTGCCGCCAAAGTATCGATGGGGGGAAATAGGTAGAAATATGTCGCACTAGCGCCGTGGATAATGGCAATGAGTTTTTCAGATGCCGTTTTATGTCGTTGTTCTTGTTTATGTTATATTGTGTTTTGATGTTTGCCAATTTAGTGTTAACGAGAAGTAATCCTGCAATTGATTTACAATAACATTTAAAATTATACTGAATCCAGTAACAGCGGATCATCACGGAGTTCAAAATATAATATTTATTATTTAACCGTACACAAATGAAATACGAATGGAACTGATTGTGTGTAAACTACTAAACCCAACACAAACACAACAAACAGTATTCAAACAAATCAGAATGTATTAAATTAAATAATTCCACGTAACGAGGTACAACTAGCCGATGATAAACACACGGAATATTCCATTACCGCTCAAACGCAGGATTGAATTAAATTCATTTCATAGAGAGTCGACAATGTATGTATATATTATCACGCGCTGCGGTCGACCGCGGCTCTGATGTAGTTGCACGTAGCCGCGGGGCAAGCTTTCATATATGGATTTAATCATGATTACATAATGAGTATTTCGTTTATCTTCTCACATTTACTTCTGTGGTTATTGTTTAAATATTATTTTGGTTTAAGCTTCCATTTGCAAAGATATAATATTTTTTCATGAATTTAATATGCCATCAACATAAAAGGAAGTTCGAAGCTAACTTCTGAGTATAAAGTTTTCCCTAATAGAAATTCATTTTGTTAAAGCCACTATGAAATGCAACAGAATGATTAATAATCGCAAAGCTTGCATTTAAATTAACACATTGCATCAATATGACAACAACTAAAATGCATGACCCTGTTGTTAGGATAACATAAATATTAATTTAGATTTATTAATAACAGCGACCACAATGCAACCGAACCGACACATATGCGACAGCTCGTATATTCATATTAAATCGCCTGACATTAACTAAGTGCTTATTCAAACGACCGCCCATTACGGATAATGCCCAATTGATCGTTAAGTACACCACACCAACACACAATGCTGAAAAGTTAATACAACAGAATAATCAATCTGCATTTCCCCAACCATGTCGGGGTCAGCTTCCCATCCAACCGGAGGCAGCTGAGTTCCCATGTCTTACATGGAGCGACTGCCTATCTGACCTCCAAAAGGCAGTCACTGGGTAATACGACATCCCTCGGCAAGACTTGTGTCAGATTTTTCTAGCTTCTGAATACCCATAACGACTGCCAAAGTGACAGCCAAGACCAACTGCTTATCTAGCTTTACAAGGAATGGAAGAAACTCGATATGTGGTAGATGATCACCCATCCACAGACCGACCTTGACAAGCATAGCTTAACCTCGAAGTTCGACCCGTGTAGCTGTTATTATTTAGTCTCGGGCTCCTTAATAACACAACTGAATAATATGTAACAGAAACTGAAATTGGATTTGCTAAAAGAGCCAGTTATTAATACAACTTTACGACCCGCAGATAAAGCAACCTCAACAACTACATAAAAATAAGAAAATGTCGAACGAAGCGAAAAGTTTTCCACTCAATGGAGTCAATCGATCAGACTCTCGACTGCGGACAAAATACTCCACATCAAGTGAACTGGCCGTTTTATAGCGATGTTATTCGACCGAGTAATCAGGGTTGAAATTATGTCGGCGTCAACGATAAACAGATTTATGCAAAGCGTTTGATACAGTATACATACTTAAAACAACTATTACTGAATTAACTATACGTTCAATCTTTACAAATTACAGTTATAAATATCTTTAGAAGCATTTGTTCAATTCATAATTGTTTTAATGGCTGTTCTGATTTCATTATTAAGTATCGTTGGAGTTTCTCGGAGGCTTAAGTTAAGTGTCTTAAACAAAGCCAATAGATTGCCTGTTTTGTGAAGTAATCAATCACATCTCAACAATCTTCGTGGTCCATTGTTTTTGTATCTTACTTCTTTGTGTACTGATCTGATTTAAATTGAATTGTTGCTTATTAGCTCGTGGCTAAATGATAAGAGCCGCACGAGTCGTTACAGCTGACAGCCATTACGGGTAGTCTGTAGCTATGAAATCTGACACCAGTCTTGCTAAGTGTCACCCAGTTACTGAGTAGTGGAGGTTAGATGAGAAGTCACTCAATGTGAAATACTAGTTCTACATAGTTGGGAAAGGCTAGGCAAATTGATTGTTCATTAGTCCTTTTTACATGCTAATTACATTATTCTAAGTTTTGCTCTCATTCGTCCATAAGTTGTATTATGTAATCGACACGTTTTATAAGTAACGTAATATAATTTCAACTTCATGTTCATTCATTCCAATATGCCAAAGTTATATCACAATTCAATTTTCACATTTGCTCCTAGGTATGTTTCTATCTAGATTCTGAAATTGTGCAAACCATTTACATTTCGCTCACCCTTTTTTATAATAAAATCGTGAAGAGACGCAAGTACTAATATATATGTTAATATAAAAATAGCTATCCAATCATCGGGATTGCTAGCATCGCGAAATACCGCGTTAATATCGCCGAGGAATCTCCGCGGGAACATTTGGCCGCGAGTGGATTTTCTCATTATCTTCCCATTGTGTTTCTTTATTTCGTATATTGGTTATCTGATGAATTAGTAGATGCGGACGTGAGAGGAACAGGCGATGTGATAATACTTGATGAGATTATTGGTCAAATAGATCAAAGAGAAACGTGGATTGTAAGTTTATAAGATATCCCGAATGATATCAACGTTATATCTACGCTTCTTGTAAAGAAGCGTACAAGAACTCTAGTTCTTGATCGCTTCTTTACAAGAAGCGTTCATTAGAGGATAATTTAAACTACACTTTAGTGTAGTTTAAATTATTATAGTAAGTGAATAGAAGAAGCAAGGCTTTTAAAATAATAGCCAGTTCTATAACATTTGAACGTCAAATGATGGTAAAAAGTAGTTTCTTTTTATCATTTGACAAATTATTCCTTTTTATCGTAAGTACTTAGGTAATTACTTGCGACAAAAAGAAATAATTTGTAGCAAATAACGAGACAGAAAAAAATACACAAACAGAATTTAAACTCAACGTTCAGTGGCATAAAAAGAACAAAGATAAGCAATAAATACATGTTTCAAACATAAATAGAGTTGATAGAAAACACGACAAACAAAAACAAGCTTCATTCTCAAATATGGAGGAACATCGAACGGCAATTATAAACTCTAAAGGAAACTCCACCAAAGTGGTAAAGTTAGTAGATAAAACATAAAAAGCGCAGCCGCGAACGATAAATTATACTAAGAGTGCAGTAGTATAAGAGGGAAGAACGGAATTGGTTTAAAATTATTGCCCGATTGCAGCAAGTTTTTGTACTGCAATAGAGTTCGGCCCGATACTCCGCTAGCGTGAAACACTCGGAGAAAACTGTAAGCTTGTTCACGGGTGGGGTCGTTAAGAACGGAAGTTAGCAGACATGCTACTTTTGGCTGTGATTTTGGGACTTCTTGAATGCAGCGTCGCGTTTTGAAAGACTGACTGTATTGCGTTTTAGCGACAACTACGGTTGAGCGCGATCTCAAATTACACTTTTCTGTCGGTTGCTTTTTTGTGAGACAAAGCATCTACATTCCGAAAAGCAACGAAATCATTGTCTTATTGTCTATTCTCAAAAAGCGTGTTTAGAAGACCATACAAAAATATAGTTCACCGATTGAAACTCAATAATAAACTTAGATTTGTTCACCATAGAATGAAAAATGATTCGACTCGATTTCTAAGAACAAAGTATATCATATTGAGAAGATTCTTTGAACATATATTTGGTTTGAGTCATGTCGGATAAGATGAAAGCAAATAACATGAAACATGGGTTTATAATTAATATGATAAGGAAAATCTCGATAAAATGAATCGTGTGTGCATCGAATATGTATCGCGTTAATATTGCGGTGTTCTTTGATTTTCCTTCATTATTATTACTTCTCTTACCCGAAGAAAGGAAAATATATCGTATCAATCATTTTCCCACTGTGGACTGAGTAGATATTGTTCACTTCAAAACATCATAATTTAAAGATCGTGTCACTCAAATAAAAGTTAAAGTACGTAATAAAGAGAGTCTATGTACAATAAAATAAACTCTCAAAGACAATAAAAACGACATCATGTATGCAATAACTCATATAAGCCTCACATAGTACACTCGTCAAAAACTTCGCCGTCCGCTGACAATCATAAAAACAACATGAAAATTCTCGTAAACTACCTCTCCTGGCTTCAACTACGCGTATTATCTGAAATTTTCAACATTTCGTGCTTGTTTGCCAGACTTATACTACCACAAACTAAGGTACAGAAGCCTAGTTCTAGTTCATGTAATGCGCTTGCACTCGCTGTACGTGAAGCGTGCCTATGTGTGCGTGCGTGTCCCTCGTTGTATGGAGCTAACTTTCTGGACTTCTGCACCTGACTATTCTGTGGTACTTGTTTGCCAGTCTCTGTACTACACACTTAAATTTTATTGACACTTTCATGGATCGTACGCGGTAAGAAACATCTCCTTTAATTGGCGCCCACTTTAACCTAGAGGTTTAACCCCAAATTGAGATGCCTGTAATTGTATGTGAAGGCCCTTCGCTGCTTTTAGCTAGCTATACTTTTAGTTACTTTTTATATTGAGTCTAATGTTTCTTTACTTTAAGGTACAGATGTTGCTTGTTGGATTTTCTGCGTTTTAGTTTCGGTTAGAAAACAAACGTGTATTGCTTGTTGTGGGAAAAGAAACAGATACATTTAATATCAGAAGATTTTTGTTCTCGCTTACTATCTTAAAATTCCAAGTCATGAATTGGAGACAAGCTCTCGGCGCCAGACATGAATAATAAAGAAGTACGTATTCAATCAAGATCTATTTCAAAAACCAACTTCAGTAGCCACTTTAACGAATTCCTTGCCGCTTTTCGGACGAGGCAAATGAAGAAAAAAAATCCATGAAAGTGCCAGGCATTATGAGCGTCTAGAGCCTAAGTTTGGGACGTAAGAACAAGCAATGTTTCCATTGCTGGCGCGCCACGAAGGGCGAGCGTTGACCTGCTCAATAAGCGATCGATGTAGTTGGCGCTAAGCCAAGTGTCGGAGGCTCGGCTTGGCTCCGCGCCACGTCTGCGGCCCCTGGTACTCCTCGGATGCCGTGCGCGCTTTGTTGAGAATATCAGAAGATGGAATCTTGAGGATATTTCGAATCAATTGGATGATTGCTTGAGGAACGTGGATAAAATAACACCATCGCTGGCGTACTTTGACTGAAGCTGTTTGTTAAGCCGTGGGTTGTTTAAAGACGCGATTTCTTTCACAGTTTAAGTTTCATAAATAAGGAAGCTGATTTTCTAAATATGTTCTCGTCACTTTTTAGTCTTATCTATTTACACGACTTTATTGGTATTTGAAGTATTTATTGAAATAAATGGTAAGTATTCATTCATATTATCCAAACCATGTTAAATAATAAATTTGGAAAGGTATTGTTTAAAGATTTCTGCGGCGCGTCTGATTTAAGTTCCGGGTGCCATAATCATCCTTCTCCTAACCCAATTTTACATCGTCCAGCTTAAGAGGGACCCGTATAAACCCATTAAGTCCATTTATACCTGGACTTATTAGAAAGGTGCGTGTATAGGGGGTCAAGTTAAATTGGTCGCCACATGGCTCGAAGGAAAATCTTGATAAGATCAGGGATTTTGTGAATTTATCGTCGCTGTAATTTAGGGAAGTTTTAATCTTAAGTATTTAGGGCTCCGCGGTGATGACAGGTAACCGCGGAAATATTGATGAAGCTTGTTAGGGTACCAGGGGTACTTTGTCTCACGCTAATATCAAACATGAGCGAGAGATCTCGGATCCGATGTACAGTTTGGTGGGATGACTGTTGGGCTTTGTCATAAAGTAAGAGGCTGGTCGAACGACTAATGGCTTTCAATTAAGTTAAGAGGATGTTACATTTTTAATATTATTTGTTTACTATAACTAATATTATGATTGCTAAATTTAGTATGTTTGTTACGCTTTCACGGCCTTAAAAAAATATTTAAAGATTATTGTGCGTATTGTAGTTATTATTAGATGCGTTCATACAAAAGCTCCGCTTTTCAATAAATAGCGATACGTCACGAACTCAAATTGTTGCCAAAATAATACTATTTTAAGGTAACTATTTTGCTGTGCCATCAGCATTTCCCAAAAACCTGTATCAGGCACCAGTCTCTCACAAAAGAATACAGCTGAGACATTTTTGCACACATTAACTTTAAGTCAGCGTTGTGAAGAGAGAATTAATGAGAATTATTATTCTCTTTATTTATTTTCCTTACATACTAATTTACCTTTTTGAATATTTCTTAAAAAAAAAACATTTAAAAACATAAAAAGTAGTAGTCCGCCGGTGTCGAGAGCAGAGTCCAAGCTACCGGTGGTAAGGGCTCCAGAGAAAGGAACCTCCTCACAATCCGAGCCGTATCGAGGAGTACTGCATACTGTATCAGGCCCTTTACCCAACTGCGTAACGCCAGCTTCGACAGACGGTCGTCGAAGCTTTTGGCCATGAGGACATTTGCCGTATCGATAATCGGCACAATGATAGCCCAGTCCACATTCCACATGTCGACAAACTCGTGTGCTTTTTTTTTTACTGAACTTACTGACTAAAACCCATCCGTGTTCCTTCTAAAGCCTTTTGCGTTCCAGGGCCGCGGTGACTCTTTCGAACAAATTCCGCAACCCTGGCAGAACCTCGTGTGCTAAGTTGAGATACTTGATAATAATAATAATTATTATTTTTGATTAAGATTGGGATTTTTTTACAGTTAAAAACTAGCCTTTTTTATCTTTATTGCCGCGAGAGAAGCCACGGGAAAAGCTAGTTAATAAAATGAAGTCTCGTCGATAAAATTGAACCCGACACGAGCTACCGACAACACGTCAAGAATGCTAACATTATTTCGTTCAACAAAACCGAAATTTGGCCAAAAAAAGTTCTTTAAAACAGTTTCTTAGATAACAAGAATGATTAACGTAAGCGAAGTTTTATTCTCCGCTGGAAATAATTTATCTTTCCTATCGGGCCTTCGGATAAGTGATAGATAAGTAAATTACGAGTATTTCTCAGAAGATAGTGTTGTGTCAGAAACATTCGAATAATTTACTGATTTTCTATGGAGAAAACAACAATAAATGGGTTATCCCTTTGTTAAATGAACTATTATTTAGATATTATCATATAGGTTCCAGTCGTTTTGAATACATTCAGAGGTGTTTAACTAAGTGAGCTGGCTTTGACAATTTATTGATTGATAAAAATATTTTAAGACATTTTGCTTTAAATATTTTGAACTAATAATATTGTATAAATTTAAAACGCGCATCAGTAGTTGTACTTTGTTGAAAGAATGTTCAACAGTATTGCTTGACTCGCGTTTTATTTGTGTCCCATCAATTTTTCTTAACCGAAACCGGGTGTTAATCGAAGACAAATAAAAGAAAATGAATAATCCTTCACAAGTTCTCCCACAAATTGTTTGAAAACATGATCCCAGTTATATCACTTGAACAAAGCACGTGTAACATCCTATAAACCATCCCTCAATATCGACTCCTCCGCATGCTACCTCATCCATTGCCGCCTCCGACCTGACACCTCGCATAAATATGGAGCATGGCCATCGTCGCACGGCGACAACGCAGCGCGGCGGTTGTGTCGCCCGCGACAATTTGTTACCGCGATGACATATACGGCCACTTACCCTGCCACTCACGTGGGATTATTTAGATGGAGGGTTTTGTTCCTGCTCTGTTAAAACTACAGGTTTTGGTGTAAACCTTTGTTCGACATTTTAATTGCCTAGTTTAGGCATCATTTATTGTCACGGCCTTAATGTGTTTCTTAGTCGACGTTGTTAACGCTGTTATTCTTGAACAGCCGGAATTGAGCCCATCAGTCATACAGGAGACAGGCAGTAGGTATTTTCGTCAATTTGGTTTAAATTGACGTCTTACTGTATGTTTTTATTATTGTGTTAAATCTTAACTGAACTGTCAGTTGCGAATAATGTGAAGGTTAATTCAATGTATAACCTACAGTGTTTGCAGGCGTCTCTCCGCAGGCCGTGGACCACATTTCATCTTGGCAGGTGCCAGATAGGTCTTGGCAGGTGCTTGCCGGGTGATACCTCTTCACGTGAGGACCTAATGACTGCGTCACCGACGAGCATTACCGAGGCGGAATACCAGACCAGGACCAGGCAAGCAGAAACTATGCTTGTCAGCGAGTCACTAAGAAGAAGATTTTCTTGACTGTACATAAAATTCCTTTATTCATGAGTTTCAAATACAAAATAATATTTTGGAGATAATTTTCCGGTGTTAAGAATATAAATTACCTGCCAGGTGCCTCATTACATTTATTTCAACTTCATTATGAAGATCAAAAAATTAGGATCTCTGTCAATATAATTATCCTCCCACTCACTTCCCTAAAGGGAATATTTAGTTATAAATTAATATAATTTAACAGTTATTAATGCTTTAAATATTCTAAAAATTACCTTAGTAAAATGTAAAAGTTGTGGACACTGCCCGGTGCAAACTGAAACAAACAAAACAGATTATTAATACTAATATGATAACGAAACCCCCATCGAAATCGGAGTTTTTGAGAAAATCGCGGACATACAAACATGCTGGGGAGTTTGTTGCGCCACTTCTTCTTCCCAGCTATAACACTAGGAAGTGGTGACGGGCGGGCGTTTAAAGGGACTGTCTTTATGTAGAACTTTGACGTTGATAAAGTGCTGGCACTCAGCCTAATTTCAATAAATGACTTTTGATTTGGATTCATACGGGTCGAATACAAAACTTTATTTGTTTAAGTCGGTTGAAATTGATAAAATTTGGCTCCGCTTTCACACTAGATCACTAAGCATAGTTTCCCAGGCGACACGGCCTCGACGCATTCGCTCTTTAGGTAACTTGTAGATCCGATTTCATTCTTTCCTTTGTTTATTTTTAATGAAATGATTGACCAGTCTACACGAATGCTAAAATTGATTTGAAAAAGGAGAAGTATAAATAATTATCGTATACTAATTCAAACCTCAGCGAATGAAAAAAAAGCTTAGCTCGGTCTTGTCCTGCAATCAACTGCTATAAAAAGTAACCATTTGCCTTTGAGAATGTGTTTTGACACCGAACGAAGCGGCAGCGTTTTCAAGGCGTGTATGAGTGCTGAGAGATTTGACTCCCTGCTAAGATGCTGTTGGTTCGACAATAGAGCTACCAAACAAGAAAGAAGATAATCAGATAAGTTCGCGCCATAAGAGAACTCTGGAAAAAGTTTATTGAAAATTGTAAAAACTGGTCCGGAGCCAGCTCGTATCTCACAATAGATTAACAATTAGTTGGGTTCCGAGGTCGCTGCCTGTTTCAAATGTATATACCGAATAAGCCTAATAAATAGGGTATCAATAGTCTATTCGAACTCAAAATGTGTTTATAATGCTACGCCACAATTGGGTAAAGGAACAAACTGCATCGAAAATTCGCCTGTCTACATATTTTCTTAAACATCTTTGTGAACTTGTTTACAGGACAAACAGAAATATACTATGAGTTCATCTATACATTACAAGAAAACCTACAAGAAATATATAGTGTATTTTTTGAAGTTGTCAGACTGACCAAATGCATAACGTCGAATTTTTAAAGTTCGATTGACAAGAAAAACGAAAAAACAAAATTCGTGAAGCACAAATTAATATTTTCTATTTCTTTATAAATTAAAGAAAATTTTGATAAATTATACAACTGAATTGAGAACCTCCTCCTGTTTTTTAAAGTTGGTTAAAAATGATTGTGTCAATCGACAGTTGTTGTGCTGTTCCGCGAATATGGCGAGTATCTAAGCGGAATGATAGATATTTAACTGTGGTACGTATTCTGGATTCTTACTATTTTGTTTAGAGTCCCCTTTGCTCTGATTTCGCGACCGTAATATAAATAATAAAGCCTCCAGCCGGGGCTTATAAAATACTAATAAATTAAGCGGCTAAACGCACCTCCTGTGGGGTACGAACCTCGACTTAGGGCGTCCCTGGGAGGAGGACGACTAGGGACGGGCTGGACCGGGCGGCCGATGCGATGGGGTTTGCGTTTCATGAACTGCTGGATGGTGCGCAATTTGAGGTCTACATGTAGAGTCTCATTGCGGACATAATAGAGTGCACCCGTAATTTTACGGAGGAAAGGGTTTTGGAGCTTTGCGTGTGCGACAGATGACTGCAGTGAAAAGTCGCAATTTGCCCCTCAGTGACACACCTCAGTAGCTTGACTCTTATTCGGGTTTATCTCGATTTGCTGAACCATCTGCCCAAGATGTTTGCGGAAGTTTGGATAGTGTGAGCGATACTGATTCGAATGTGCGCGCGTTTTTGGAGAAACTGTATTGAAAAAAGTCATTTGATACACATGGGCGTTCGTAATTGCAGTGTCTTGGCTTCGTAACGAACCAGCTTTCAGCTCGGGGGTCTATTCCGCCTTGGCTGCAATGAAAAAGTTTGCCGGAATGCCAAATTCATCATCTTCCTAGCCTTTTTCCAACTTTATTGGGTTCGGCCTCCAATCAAACCCGATTCAACTGAATACCCGTATTTTCCGTGGAGCGGCTGCCTACCAGACCTCCACAACCCATTTAGTGGGTAACACGGTAGTTCTTGGCAAGACTGGTGTCAGAATTTCTGGCTTCTGACAATCCGTAACGACTGTCAGAAATCTACAAAAGACAGCTGTTTAACGTCAAATACTATTATCTCTTTATAATATTAGTTCAGAGATCAAAGAATCTTTAGATCAAAGGTCGATTGATAGGTTAAACTTTACACGTGTCACAAGTAAGAAGCACAAACTAGAAGTAAATTTAAACGTCGATTAGACAGCTGCTCTATTAATAGCCATGTCAACACGATCAAGTTCTTCAACTCAGCTAATTACCTCCCTTTAGTAAAGAGGTAGTGTTTCACTTGACTGTACCACCCTCAGCCCTCGGCTAGTCATATTATAATCAGCTAATGGATATTTGAATATTGTTCAGGTTAAAAGGTTATGTACAAAGAATGGTCGATGTTACGTGGAGGGTGTTGTCAGTTTAATAATAGCTTGTTATTTTTTATGGGTGATAGTTTTGTTGTCAAACGTCATACTCAAGAAGGTAAATAATGTGGAGATGACAGCACAGAAGGACCTCTTTGGAAGTGGATTCGCTTCGTATTGGAGAGGCGACTTTTACAGGTACAACTAGATACCTATGCATTTCTATACCTTTTTTATGGAGCACTAACATAATTAATGTGCAGTGTAAATACGTCGGTAGTTTACATTATGAAATGCGCGTTACAGGTGTCGCCACTATTCGCTTTCCCACGGCATTACAGCCGATTGTGAGGCATTACGAGACGTTCATCATTAATATGTCGTCTCACAATTACTTCATTTGCATACCTAATGTGAATGTCTTTGTTCTATATTGTTGAAGAAGTATTTCAAGGAACTAGAAACTCTGCCTTTGAAAATTGTTTTTGATCGTTAAATGCTGTGGAATATTAAAATTTTATTTAGTTGAGGAGAAGCACTTTTTAAATAACTTAAATTAGGATGAATTATCATAAAACAAACCAAATAATTACTTGGTACTTGTAATTTTAAATTTTAAAGCATTCATTGGGTACATCAGTCCGAAAGAAGCTAGTGGCCTTTTCTAAAGCGAAATGGAGGTTGAAATACCATTACCATATTTATATCAAAATATTGTTAACATCATGCGCCTTATGACCAAATCGGTCCATCGGCCGTATGGGTACTTGGACCATAGACCTAAAATCTAAAGGCCAAATATTTACTACCCCAGCCCAATCGCTATTAGTTACACAGACATAAAGTACCAGGCAAGTATGAAGTGTGAGGAGTATTAAATAGATGAGTTTCATCAAGAAACTCATTATGACGTCGGCGTCGCTCGACGAAATACATTAATATAAGCGCGGGAGACACCGCGGCGGGCAGGTGGTTCCGTTCAACGCGCTAAATTAATTTTATTTGCTTGTTTGTTTATGTGTATTATTATTAGCTTGTGTTTTAGGAATTTCTTTTCTTGAAGTGGTTGACAACAGCTGTTTATTTATATGGTCAAATTAAAAGGTCTCATTCTCAAATCTAAAGAAAATTACCGGTTACTACTTTAGAATTTGAAGTTAAGAACTGATAAAATCCTACTTTAACTCTAAATTTTAACAAGGTCCCCTGTTATACTTGAGTTTGACAAAATCTAGACTTCGTATCCTCAATTCAGAAAGGCAAAGTGTGAGCCAAGAGCTGGGCAAGAGCCCAGCTGTGGGATAGCAAATGGCTAGATATAAGTGTGTATTGTTGATCAAACAATTAAACCAATTTGCAATCAATGAAAACTTACTTTTGAATCTATAAAACAACACCTTTACACATCCATAAAAAACACGAAAATTTTTCAACGAATATTTGTTGAAAATCGCAACAATTTCCATATTGACAACTCTGCTGCTGAAAATATTTTTCAGTAGGTGCAATAAATAATAAATCTGACATTTTTACTGAACTCGGATTATGACGAATTGGATTATTTACGAGTAAATAAACAGAGCATGTTTTTAAAACTAAATGTAGTTTCTGAGCTGACACGACTGCATGAGCGGCGAACTGCTGAATAAAGTTTTAATCAAAAAACATGTTTGCGGTTTGCTGCTGTGCGCTGCATCGGTAATAATTACTGTCTATGTATACTTATGTTCGTCTCGTGAAGTTATTGTAGTTTTGCATCAAAAACTGTCATTTTAATATTGATATCTCGAATCATTAAATGTATAATTTTATTTTACTTTTATAAAATTCAAATTCTTGAAACTTAACCGACAGATTTATTGCTGGGGAGTTTGTTCCGCCACTTCTATTTCCCAACTTAAACACTAGGAAGTGGTGACGGGGGGTGTTTTGGGACTGTCTTCATGTACATTTTTGACGTTCAAAACGTGCTAATTTTCAGCAAAGTTTTGATAAGCTAACTCAAGGAGTGCTATGATCCCCGTCACGAGCCTGACTTCGTCATTTTATAAATTGGTAAGTTACACTTTATTTATGAATCCTGAGGGACTCTAGCACCATTTGGAAAATTAAATTGTAAAGTTTTAGCAACACTTAACAATTTTTTATAATACATTGTTGTCAACTTTATAATGTGTTTTTCTTTTGTTCCTTAAAATAATCCTTCGTTTCCTTCAACTATTGTCAACGTTCCCCCTCTCGTGTCATTGGTGTAGTTTGTGTTTTGTTGCTGTGTACGACATGAAAGTGTCCTCACATTGCGACGGCAATATTGTCCTCTATTGTGTTCCTTCTCCCGAAAAAACTAGTGTCGTGCTACAGAACAGAGACATACAACCGAGTGGTTCCAACAAACTATTGGCTTGGAGCGAGACCGATGTAGGTAGGTACGTACATATTTATAATTTTAAGGCACGATAGTTTGCCTTTAGTTATAAAAAATACAAATAAATCAAAAACCAGTTTTCAGCATGACTGGAAGGCGACCCCGATATAGTTGGTGAAAGGCAGGCAGGTGATGATAGTTTTTTTTTAATTCATACTCCAATAACATTTGATTGACATGTATCTACTTTTCTATATTTTCAGTTAGATACGAAGGCTTACAAATGTGTTACCGCAACACCAGCTCCATAAATGACCGAACAACCTTACAGACACCTATCACGTTTGCTTCACGGAGCTCTACAATACATCCCCTTTGTGCCCCACTACTACCGGTAGCTGTCAAACAAAAACTAGGCCACACTCACACACAAGAGCCCAATTTTAAAGCGAACGCATAACTGCGACGTCACGCGTCAAAGCGTCAAAAGGGAAGTTGTCGAGAGCGGCGAAGTGACATCATCCGCACGCTTCGTACTAAGATGAATAAGCCAAGGGGGTAAGAAGGGGTGAAACGGGGGGTGATTGAAAGACCGATCTGATTGTGTAATTGTGATTGGATGGGATTGTTTTGAATTGACGGTTTTCAATATTGATTGATTGATTGATTTTGTGTGTTTTGGGCGCAGGTAGGTTTGAATACGCGGATAATAAAAGGGGAGTGTTTATTCAGGTGCAGAACTGTATAATTGTGTATTTACTAGGTAATATTTGGTCGCTTTTCAAAACATGAATTCAGAGCAAAGCGGTATGGCGATTGTAAGTTGTAAAGAAGAAAACAATGATTTCATGTCTCCTGGAAAAGGGAAATGATAAATGATATCTACTTATTTTGTAAGTAGCTACTTAACACTTTTACACGTCAATATTTTTGGCTAATTTTAAGCTAGATGAGGCCGGTGTTTCCTAGCTGACTACCCTGAGAAGAAACACCGAAACAAAGTCAGAGGTCAAAGTCTCTTTTAAAGTCCATACAATCGTACTGGTCAAACATATGAGAACCATGTAGGTAGGTTAATGTCTGAAGTGTTCTTTTGAGGAAAGTACCACATAGATTTGAGTGGGTCTGTCCTGACAGTGCAAGCATTTGTCAGTTATCGTGTAGCTCAAACTTAAAACTTTAAGGAGCTCAATGAATCGATGAACAATGCCAACGTAAGGGCATTTGGGTAGCCTAGGGGGAAGGCCCTTGAAAGAAATTGCAACCCAATATTAACTAGAAGAAGTTCCTCAGGTGCAACAAGAGTCGGTTTGCGAATGTCTTGAACATTTGACGATGACGTGTGAAAAGTCTAATAAAGGTCCTTAAAAAGATGTGTCTGATATAAAATTATGCAAAACATATTACTGTAGCCTCACTTTCAACTTTAAAACGCCTGAATTTAATTTCCAGATCGCTCAAAACGTTTTTCTTTCCCTTTTCTTATGTAATTAAAGTTATTTTTATTTGTTCCGTGCTTAGCTAACTCGCTGTCCAACTTTGCGAAGTTTCAAGTTACTGGACGCTACGTTTTTCTGACTTTAATGAATACCGACGAGTACTTACAGCTTATTTAAGTTTACAATAAGTTAATTGCTAACGGAGTCACGTGGAAAGTAGTTTTCAAGCAGATAGTTAGTTTTAAGTTTTAAGTCAAACGCAGAACCTATTTAGTTTGGCACGACTAATTAGAAAACTATTTTTGAATTTAAATTTGAAGTTAGAACCCCTTTAAAACACTTAGTAGGTATCAAACATTTTGAAAACTTTGTTTTCCATCACTTTTGGAACCCCACATGCAAGGGTACGTAACTTTTTTCACGCCCCCATTTACCTACGTGTACGGGAGCCCCACATGTAAAGGCTATTTCCATGTGGGGCTCCCGTTTTTTTTTTTTTATTATTGCAGTGAAAATATACAAATAGTGCAAATATGAAATCTGTAGCTTCAACGTTTTAGCCGGTAGACCTTTGGAACAAACAGACATATTAACAAACTGAGGTTTGAGCGAGAGGAATAGAACAGAAACTAAACATTTTCCTATAAATCTCAAAGCTTTTACATTCTAGATATTATTTACCTCCTGCTGACGGTACTAAATCTTTAATTATTTATTAAAACACACAGTATACGAGCACCACCACTAATCTGCCGAAAACAACCCAACACCGGCTTACCAGCCCAAAAAAGCTTACAATATTAAATTGGCAACACCGCCGTGATAATTTTAAAACAGCCCTTCCGTTCGATAACTACCCTTCCGTCAAGTTGACGGGGGTTGTGTGTGCGGGTACAAGGGGGTGTTCGGGGGGAGCTGCCAATACACATCACCCCTCACGAGGGTTGCTATTAATTAAATTTTAATCACGGTTGTATAAACAGGATGTCTGCGTGTCGCGGTCCAAGACAACTCTTAATGATCTGGTAGATTCTGGGAGCGGTATGTGCCAAAGTGTTTTCCAATATTTTTCCAGTCGGTAATTCATAAGTTAATTGAATACACAATTTCATTGTCTCACTAAATTAAAATAATACATTATGGTGAGGCAATCTGCACGAAGTCTGAAAACAATTGCGAAGATGCATGCTACCCATATAGCAACTGAAGCTATCGTGGGTAGCTAGGTAGGGAAATGTTCCTTTGTTTTGCAAATTAGGTTTTAAAAATATTTTTCGCTTTTCTCAATCACAACTGCCTTTCAAGTCCTAACTAATATTATAAATGCGAATAAGAATATTTCATTTGTATAAAACATGGTATGACAGTGAGTTTTTTGGTTTGATGCGCTCTCACGCCTAAACGGCTGAACCGATGTTGATATATTTAGTTATAGAGATACCTGGATAGGGATAGGCGACCGCGAACTTTATAATCCGTAAGAAATAGGTACCCACCTATGACATGGCCATTTGACGCACCTAATTGCTCTATCAGCTAAACTGACTCCTCAACCCCTGAACTGAACTGACTGAATGTTCTCCTGTAGGTAGATATTCAACCTAATCCGTCAATACATCAAGATAAGGGTCGCTACCCAATTAATTAAATCGTAATCACGCCGCAGACTGCCCTTGTTCTCAACCGTAACATTATGACGAGTTATTGTCCGCGATTACTCGTCTTAATCGATGCCTCCCACAGTCATTGTTTGTGAAATTACTTGATTGGACAAGGTTTTAGGAATTTATTGAGTTTCTGATACACTTTAAGACCTTAGTGCCTTCTTAGTTTTTTGCTAGAGATCGGAGATAACTACATATGGAATACCGTCACATGTCTTTCCGTTCATATATGTATGTATATTTTTTTTTTTTCAGTTTATGTATCACGCTTAGGTTAACTGGTAGAAATTGCACATGTCACTAAGTCCAGATTTAAGCAATTGTAAAGTACTAAAAATCAGATTTTTCTCTCATTTTATAAAAAAATATGAGACGAAAACAATATCAAATATCTGTCCTACCTTAAGCTTCAGAACAATTTAAATATTATGCGAAATAAGGCTTCAAGTTCTAAGACTTATTTATGTTTGAATGTTAAGATATTTTGGGCCTAAACATTTTGGCACGAAAAGATAACTAATAAACCGGAGACCCGCGAATATTTAAAATAGTTTCGGAAGGAGAATAAATTATGTAATTCAGAGCAAAACGGTTCATTACGTCCTATTTGAATATCATTACAATAAACATCAAAATACCGAGAGACAGCAGCTGGCACATTTTGCATTTAAAAGCTGCGCCCAGAACAAGAGCTTACATATTGTTGAAACCGCCATACGTCTCGTTCGCTGACCATCCAGCGCCGATTAATTGCCGGTCGGCACTCGTCCAGCTCTCGGCCGGCAATCGACGGCACTCGGCCGGCACTGACGGCACTCACCCGCTAATTATCCGGCTCATTCAACGACCCGCGCCCGAGCCGTGCCGAGCCGCGCCGAGCCGCGCCGAGCCGCGCCGGACGCGATGACAACTTTACGACACAACTCCTGATTGTTTTTCGCTCCATGCAAGTGAAAATGATTTTAAACGAGAGAACAATTTAATGCTGCTGTCTGCACAATAAGCCGGGAAATTGTACACGGAATGTGAAATGCTGAATTTCAGTTTTCAAATTGAAAAAATATTCGCAACGTAAACAGAAAATATGTGTGTTGCCCAAAATAAATGAGTTATGTCAATTATACTCTTCAAATCCAATTTATCCGTGCCAATAAAGATATAAATTAATTGGATTAATCAAACTCGTATAATATTGAGTACGAAATGAATTTAATTACTTCGCTGGGAACGTGGACGTTTTAATGTATGATGACGTCATTAATTAGTGTGACAAAGAGACGAGTGCTTGTACCGGCGCGCGGCGTCATGTAGCGCCGTGTTCACAAGTCGGAGCGGCGTCGTAGGAGCGGTACACACGCCGGGCAGGAAGCGGACGCGGCGGCGGATCGTACAACATAAGGTGACGGTGACGTGCAATAATAAGGATATAGAAGTGTGTGTGTACGCATCCTATATGCTCTGAACTGACGCAGCTCATGTCTTCGCTAGATGCTCATCAATATAACATCTCGCTTAATAGTGGAGGGAAGACCTTGGATCTGTTTATATCGAACACTTGCTGTTCGACTGGCCACTTTAAAGATCCTTTATTACCAGTCGACCCCCATCACCCCCCTTTTGTTATAACCGCACCTGTTAGCGTATCTACACAAATGATGAAAAGAAAACCGATTAATAAATATAATTTCCGTAAAGCTAATTACGAACTCATCAACAAACACATGGAAGAGGTCAATTGGTCTGCGCTGTTCGACAATCTGTCATCGGAAGAGGCTGTTGAGGCTTTCTACAGTATGTTGAGTGACATAATTAGCCAGCTAGTCCCCCTTGCAAGGACCAGATCGCTTGACTTCCCAATCTGGTTTACGCCACAATTAATCAAAATTTTTAAAAAGAAGCAACGTCTTTGGACAAAGTGGAAAAAATACAGCAACGTCAAAGACTACAATAACTTCTCAGAATGTAGGTCTATCTTCAAACACATGTGTAAAACCTGTTACTCCAGTTATATTAAATCGGTTGAAGACAGTCTCTCTAGTAACATAAAACATTTTTGGTCCTATATTTCTAACCGCAAAAGTAAGTCAGGTATCCCATCTATGATGCAGTACCAGAATGTCAAGGCAAGTGATCCTAATGTTGTCTGCAACATGTTTTCGGATTTTTTCTTGTCCGTATTTGAGCCTGTGTCACCAACGCTCAACACGTGGGTTCCACCGCAGCAGTGCGCAGAGAATAGTAGCTTAATAAGTAATTTACATATCGATAAGTCAAAAATACTCAGCGAGTTAAAACGGTTGGACCCCTCTAAGGGGGCAGGACCCGACGGTCTCCCGGCGGCCTTTTTTAAGGCTACGGCTGATAATATTTGTGAGCCAATCTATATTCTTTTTAATAGATGTCTGCTGGAAGGTGTATTCCCGGTAGTGTGGAAGCGAGCTAACATTACCCCAGTGCATAAGGGTGGCTCGAGGCATGATGTCGAGCAGTATAGACCCATCTCAATCCTGCCGACCTTGTCAAAGCTTTTTGAGAGACTTGTTCACAACGAGATTTACCCTCTTCTACATAACATTATAATTTCTGAACAACATGGGTTTGTTAAGCGCCGATCTACGACATCTAACCTGTTAATATTTGCTAATTACCTTTTTGAACATGTTGATAGGCGGTTGCAAATAGATGCAGTCTACACTGACTTCAAAAAAGCTTTTGACAAGGTCGACCATGAGATTCTCTTGAGTAAAATAGCTTATAATGGAATACGCGGAAATTTGTTGCGTTGGTTTGTGTCGTACCTCGAAAACCGGTCACAAAGGGTAGTGGTCAATGGTCATCGGTCTGTCTCTGTTAATGTTACTTCCGGAGTTCCACAGGGCTCTATTCTGGGACCGCTATTATTTATTATATATATCAACGATATTAAGAAATGTTTTAAAAATTCCAAATTTTTGATGTACGCTGATGACTTGAAAGCTTTTCATGTAATACGTACAATGAACGACTGCCAGTCATTTCAGGAGGACCTAGATAGACTAACAGCTTACTGTATTGAGAATAAATTGCATCTTAGCATCCCCAAGTGTAACTATATACACTTTACTAAAAATAATTATATCATCAATTTCAATTTCAACCTTAACTGTATCCCCTTAAATAATATTTCTATAGTGAAGGATCTAGGTATCCTCTTTGATAGCAAACTGTCCTTGAACCAGCATATCGAAGCCATTGTCAATAGTGCTTTTAAAATGTATGGATTTGTGATGAGGTCGTCAACAGAATTTAAGCGTACCTCAACATATCTCTATCTGTATAAGTCGCTCATTCGCTCTCAGTTAGAATATGCGGTCCCTATTTGGAACCCCTTCTATCAAAAGTACGTAGTTGGAATAGAAAGGGTCCAGCGCAAGTACCTCCGTGCTATGTACTACAGATGTTATGGGACTAAGACTTATCTGTCATATTTCCAACTTCTTGATAAGTACAAGCTTATCAGCTTAGAGAACCGGCGCAAATACCTGGAGGCCAACGTACTTCATGATATTGTTCACAATAATTTTGATGCCATTGATCTAACGAGTAAGCTGTGTTATTCTGTCCCCCGAACAGTTCATGTGCGTCAGGTACGTACACGCACTTTGTTCGCGCTTACTACCTGTCGTACGAACTCTGGCTTACGCTGCCCTATTCATAGAATGTTGGAATCCTATAATTCAAATTTCATTGATATCGACATATTTGCATGCTCGAAAAATAAATTTAAATCTAATGTTATAAATTCTTTATCTCAATTGTAATCTGATAATTACTTATTTATTGATAATTTAATTTAAGTGAATGAAATTGTATTTGATTTGGTTTGATTTAGTAGTAGCTTTATAGTGTTATTTATTTATTTCAAAATATTTGTTAATTTTGGTAATGCTCGTCTAGTGGCAATCACTGTTATTTAAGCATGTTTTATCTGAGGATAATGCAGTGGACTGCAACATTACCACCTAATTCTGTTAATCTTGTGTATTATATATATGTTGTAGTTGTTTATTATCCCTTAATAAATAAAATTAAAATAGAAGGTCCACTGCCGGTTTGATAACAGGCCCGAGACAACAGGGTTTTCTTTCTGATGGTCGCCACTAAAATTAAACAAAAAGATTGTGGTCTGCAACAATTTCGTGCTAATAATAGTAACAATGTACTCGAAGTACATTTGGTCCACTATCTTTTTCAAAACATTTCAGAACATGCAGAGATTTAAAAAGGGCTTTCCAAAAACAGTTTCTTACCTTGACTAAAATTAAATTTCGCAAACCAAGGAAACGTATTTTCCATCTCTACATTGCTACAGCTACATTGCACAAGGTAGTTCCTTATCGCACGTTGTTTAAATTGAAGCTTTTGTATTCGTTTTTTGCGCGACACACGCTGGATTATATAGCACGCAGGGGGAGACAAAGAAAAACAGCGTGGAAAAATATGACACCATACAAAGACGAGCTGTGATGAGATTGAACATCAAAACGTTGTCAAAGAAGCAATTTGTATTAACTTGATCTAATTCCTCCCCTCTCTATATTTTAACCTTTCTTTCTATTCAATATAAATGTGTATGTATTTTCTCATAAGCGCGAATATTGTGCCGTGTGCGTGTTGCTCACGACAAGATTACTATATATTTTTTTATGTTTGAGATATTTTGTTGACGGATCTGTGTCTGATTAATCATTTGATGTTTTAATCATTGAGTGCTCACTACTTGAAAGTAAGATAGATTCTGAAAATATTCTGTAAGTTTGAACGCCATCAAAACAGATATTAGAAAGAGGTAAAATTCTGCATAGACTAATCCGGTTCTGTGCGATTCCTGATAGCTAAAACCTGGGGGTATTTTAGTCAATTATTATTATTATTATTTGAATATTCAAATATCCTTGCCGATATCAATAACCCAGAAACAAATTTTAAGAATAACTATTGTTTGGGAGGTAAGAAACCGGATTAATGAGTTTACAAATAATAAATAATAACTATGACAGTTATTCAAAAGTAAAAAAAATGAAGACACATATGTCGCAATCTGTCAGAATGTATGGAAATTAGAGGGGTTTGACCTATTTCCGCCGATATGAGGATGCAAACGTTGCTTAAAAATTAGTAGAATTGGCCCATAGGTCGTATACAATGCTATCCCCTGCACAAGTTTCTGTGTATGACAGTAAAAGAGAAAAGCCCTATTTGAACATGAACAATATGATGATGCAACACAATGCGAACTCGAGCCGAGTGTATTATCAAGGTAAACACGAGATTAGCGACGATATCGATGATACGCATTACGAGTGTGATAACGATAGACATACCGCTACAGATTTATATTATTGTGGAGCACATGCATTATCTAGTACATTATATTACACGTTATAGTGTAACACAATGCGAAACTACAAGGATAATTTTCTAATAGGTAGATCTTGTTATATTTTAGGCTAGTTTCAGGTTGACAAGACAGTTCACTCCGCCTAAGTTTTCACGATGAGATGTTTACAGAATAGACCAGCTAGTCGGTGGGAAGCAAGAAACTGCTACACTGCGATCAGAATAAACACAAAATGTTCTCTATTTTGACAGATCTAAATCATGTCCTACTAATTCTCTCGCTACCAGTTGGTAAAAGATATCAATACCTATGTTGTGGTGCACATTCTACTCATTTCTTAACAACGTTCACATTCGCACCTCATTCACAATCTGTCAAAAATGTGGGGAAAGTAAAGATTATCGAATGAGATGCGAATGCGAATGTTGCTTAAAAGTTAGTAGACTCGGCTCCAGTTGGCCTTCAGAAACAGTGTCAAAATCAATTTAATTATCACCAATTCAAAATGCCAATATTTCCAGTATACTAAGCAGCAACATAGCGCTATATTAATAGTGCTGGCAGCACTGCAACGACGGCAAAGTCACAGTATTATTAGCGCTGGCAACCCTATACATATAGCAGGCTATTGCGGAGCTTGAGTGTCGGGTGCAAGCGAGCCGTCTGATTATGTGCTGCTGAGGGCGTGCTTTAATGCGCGGTTTAATAACTATACAGATTACGTAACATGATTCTAAAATAATAATGTGAAAATATTTTATTTTAATAATATCGATATGCACTTATGTATTTATCTTGAGGCGAATAACAAATGTGACGACAAAATTTTATCATATTAAAGAAAATCATACCACATACTGAACTATTTTTAGACATCTAGTGCTCAAATTCAACGACTTACACGAATATATGATATGGGGCCGGATTTAAAATTAAATCAGCATTAATCGAATATCCTTTAAATTTCTGCTTTCTAAATGGCACGCTCTAAAATTAAAATTAAAAAAATCGACAGTCACTGCCCTTTTTAACTGGCAACCCTATACGCACATTAATAGAGCTGGCAACCCCACTATAGTGTCACCCGTGGACGTGGTCAGCGCGTCGAGTGTCGAGTGCAGCTAATGACGTACAGCTGTCACACGCTCATGTGGGCTTACATCATTGACAGTTTGACTGCGTGGCCGTCGCTATACGTCAGCCTCGTCTAGTTTAATTTGACAAAGAAGACTGATGTGTAAAAGAGTTAATTGTAACCTAATTGCAAAATAAATACCATTTATCATTCAGTATAGTCTGCAAAATTGATTATTTATTAAATCACAATACATTTCTTATCTCAATGTGGTGGTAGCTCTTAGACCACAACAACATATTTGGTAAAATGGTGGTACCGTCACATTTAAATAATATTTTCCGGAATTGAGCAATTTCAGTGAGGCCGTGTAAGCTCGCCTTCGCATGAGGGGACATTATTTGATATACCTAGGTATATCGTCTGTGTGTCAGGGGGGGTTGCAGCCTGGAGGGGGAGGCAGCCTGGAGGGGGAGGCAGCCTGGATGGGCGGAAGTCGGGACAGACTACATATTTATTTATATAACATCACGCCTGTGTTTACCAAAGAGAAAAGCAGAGGTAAATGGTACACACATTCACTAGTTATGTTGTAAAAGGGCGAGCTTATTGCCGTAGACGGACATATATCTGGCCAGTTACTGAGAAAGATCCTCATAGAAAAATCCTACAACACTGAGTTAGGGATTGAACCCAGACCAGGCAATGAGATAGGGTTTCCCCAAGCGAGTCAATACTCAAATATTAAGAAAGCCTTCTCCCTAATTCCATTTCTTCCGTGTTATCGGCAAAGTACACACGTGTGCTAATTCCTGGCTGTTTACTATCCAGCTCGCGACTCCAATTAGCCGGCGTTTGGCTCGTGTGGACACGACATAGAACAGTGTGCAGAAGGTAGGCTCCATACAACGAGCGAAAATGGATCTTATGTTTATTCAAAATCTTGTTTACAATTGATGTTATTTCCACTTAAACTTTATGTGTGAAAATTAAGTTGGTTTCAGAACAGCACTATCATATAAGTCATAGAAAGTTTTGGAGATGCAGCGTAAATTAGATTTTCCAGTAACACAATTTTTGTTTGCATGTATGCACCTACAACATAATTATTTGTTGTATACATTTCAAAACAAATGCGTAAACCATGTGCAATTGCACACGCCTTATATTTTAAATTATTCCCCATCCTGGACTCACCCTTGAATCACCCGCCCGCAATCAAATAATTACCGTTATTTATTGGCATTAATCAAAGACTTTTATCCGTTGTCATGGCGATTTATAAAGATGTGATATGATTGATTAAGGACTTTTAAATATCGTCGTATGTGTATACTTGCTCGTTCCATGGATCTTCTGCATCTGTGTACTGTATGGTATGGATGTGGACATCAGTCGCCTAATGAGTCAAGTTAGTTGTGTCCCGGGGGACAGCTTCACTTCACTCACACTTGCTTATTTATCTTAACCGTAGGTACTCCGCTACTTAATGAGCGAAGCTTGTTCGAATAATCGTTTCATTGCTCTACACAGATTTGGCTCAAGGCTGGCTCAAGGGTTTCATAAAAAAGTCAGAATACACATCTGGGAAAGCCAATATGTAAGTTTATTTTATGTTTCAAAGAGATCGGGGTCGTTAGTCCTGGCTGCCACTTAAAGATCTTTGACAACCGTTACAAGCCAGAAAATACGACACTAGTCAAGTCAAGGTGGAAAAAATATTGGTAAACTCGGCTACGTCTGCAGCTAATGACACCGAGTTCAGTAAGGGATGGAGTGGATGCGGAGACGATCAGGTGCTGTGGCGCAGCTTGGGACAGGACCATATAGCGTTTCTCTTTTGATATCCCATAACTCTAGGGTATCAAAGAGACCATGTCAAAGAATCACATGGCACATGAATTACTATTTTTTGTTTTCGTTTTTCATACTAAATAATTCGACAGAGTCACGATTATATATAAAACATCGTTACGTGAAATATGACAGCGTCGAATTTTCTTAGCTTTAATATTAATCATTATTTTGAATGAAAATTATTTACTCGTACTTTTTAATGACACTTAGATTTATAGTTTTAGTATTATTTTCGAAACTATGTATTTTTGGAACTCTTTATCTAGGACTTTTTGTAGTACTTTTACATATAGAATTTACACGTTGAATTTGTCACACTTGCTGGTTACTTGTAGACAAGCGGGCTCCGTTGTCGACGGTATCATCGCTAACCATAACGTGAGGCTGGAGTCGAAACACCAAACATAATTACTGACTCAACTTCATTGTACCAATAATTATAACAAAAACAACATATTAGATATTATGATACCTTGACATGGTACGTGTCTCAATAGACTACACAGTTCAATAATGATTAGCAGCTGTTCCCGGCACGTAGGCTGTCCGCACACGAGGCGCCGATACAACAATGCAGACAGGATACCGTGTTGTGTGTGTGACGCTGACGAGTGTGCGTGGTGCCTAAGGGATGTGTGAACACTAATTGTGCATGATCACGTGATCTTGTAGGTCGCAGGATCTTCGAAGTGTGCACAGTGTTTCATAATTTTGCTGTGTGCGTTCCTACTTTGTGAGAATAATTTTTTTACGTTACAATATCGTTAACGTAAGTGAATTTGGAGTATAAAGATTTGCATTAAATTTGTTTTAATTTTATGCGACACACAATTTGTATCATCCAAAAATTTAAATAGGCTTAGTATCCAATTCAAATAAATATTATGTGCGTATGATAGTTTTAGTAAAATTTTAAATTACGTTAGTATATGTCAAAAACATTCGTGCTGGGCCCTCAGTTCTCGGTATATGTAGATAATTTCATGAACAGGCGTTGTCTCATTGCTGTCGCAATGTCGCTCCGTACCTGCCCGTGAGTGATTTCGGAATGGAACTACAAAATGGAGCGAACCATATCAAGACGAGGTTAAAATACTTGCAAAGACGAAGAACTTAGAAAAGATAGCGGTGCGATGAAGCGCGAATACCAAGACAGTAGCAAACTTTTTATATAAAAAACGACTTGCTTTAAAAAGATAAAGCAAGTCGCTTTTTAGAAAAAAAAGTTTTGCTTTTCAAAGTGTCGACTGAATCATTCAAAGTCAAAACATTTTAGGTACATCCAAAAGAGGAAACTTCTACCAGTCAAAGCAGCGTACAAGTAACAGAGCGACAACAAATTAAATAGTCGAGATAAGTTCGCGAACTAGAAGCTTAGAGCGACGTGAAGCTAGGTAGAGCCGGCACGTCATGCGAGGAACTTTTGATTAATGGTGCCCTGGTACGTTGGGTCGTAAAATGTAGGTAAGTGACGAACTGGGAAGCGGGTCGTGACGGTCTATCTGGATTGTGAAGAGGAATGACCTGTAGGTTTAGTTTAATACACACACCGCCAACTTCCCGAAGAGGCGCAGAAGTGTGTTGTAAAATATACCTACCGTCATGTGGCAAATTGATGCATGTTTAACTCTCACGTAACAAAGGGTATTGCCACAAAATACTGCACAAATTCAGACCTTGTACTGAGAAAACCCCAATACCATCGTACTCGTTCAGAATATTAATACCAGGACCTCATACTCAAGTCACATTTATAAGAACATTAGTCCAAAGGTGTACTTAGTTCAGTAAAGATTGGTGGTAATAGTAGGCTCAAGAAGAAGTTTGACCTGTCAACAATTCGTATCGGTGCTAACACAGCATTACCAAGGGCTCGAAATAGTTAAAAGCCTTAACTGTAATGCCATGACACCGCTCCGTCGCGCGTCGATCGCGAACAAAACACTCGCACGATTGAGCAGCGTTTTACGGCTTCCGACGAAACCTTTCGACACCGCTAAGTCACTAAACCGTATATTTGATGATTAACGTATTTACTACGATGAAGCTTTAGTTCCGCTATAAAAACAACAAGAATAAACCAATTTGTATAGCGATTTTCACTGCCAGTTACTATTTAAACATTTAAGAACAGTAAACGTCAGTAGTTACAAAACCAAAATGAGCTGTGTGTTCTATTGAAAGTCTATGAAACGATAGGTTCAAAGTTATAGGTCAACGACTCATCATCAACTTGCCTGGGTGGTCGACTTTACAAATAAGTGCAGTATTTTAGGAAGCTTTCCGTGTTCTGTATCTAGGTTTAATGATCACACGTAAATAGTTAAAAAGTTTTCCCGATAGCGTGCGTCATTCGACCCTACTAAAACCTGTGTTATGTCCTAACAGCTGGCTCAAGATAAAATCAAAGTTAATTAGTGAATCCTATTTGGGATGCGCTTATTTGATTCAACGTTTAGTAGTCTTTAAGTGGATGTGGATGGCACATGGAGCTTTATAAATGTACAGGTTGTGTGCCCTGCATGACTCCCCATCGGCAAAAAAGAATGAATTTCCGTACAAACTTTCATTTCTTTCCATCCTTTAGAGACAGACTACAGACAATGAATTCTTCCTTAGTACCTACATCTTCATTACATAATGAACTCTTGTCCAATATTGAAAGCTTCTAGACCGTCTAAAATGTAAGAAGATTGTTCATCCATTCCGGATTCATCTTTCTCGTCTCTCCGGGTGATAGGTCACACTTTGGAAAAGGTCCATGTCCAGCAGTTATCTGCGATTGTTTTTTCTTTTGAGGTCCGCGTTTTAACCACAATCACACCTGATGGAAAGTAATGATGGGGTCGACGGTGTAGCACGCTTGCCTAGAAGTAACCTGCCCACTCTTGACGTAAAGGCTCCGGTCGCTACCAGGATTTTTATTTCCAATCTCAATAGCCTTGGTACCTTAAAAACACTCAAATTATATAGCTATTCCAGTTCCAGGCCTATCCTGCTGGTTCCCCCGTCATCCCGGCGGTGGGCGTGGGCGTGGGCGGCGTCATTTCAGCACCGACTTCCGCACATTACAGCCTGCAGACGCAGCCCCGCGCCCCGCGCCCCTCGCCCCTCGCCCCGCCGCGCTTCACGCGCTTTATCTCGCCGTTAGGGACTAAACACCCGTTTTGCTACATTTGCTGTTCTATTGTATTATCCTTTCACTAATTGGTGTAACTTTACGCAGTTGCGCTAGTGTTGGTGGACGGAGTGGGTAGAAATGTTACGAACGGAATATTTTGCAAAGTCTTCTCTCGATTGTGCCACGAACCAACATAATAATGGCACTACATGCATCAAAACCCCCCTTAACGGATTCTCTCATTTAAGTGCCGAAAGGCTTGAAAACCATATCTAATTAGTGTCACCAAAAACGATGAGAAGACGAAAATGACGATCAATTTCACATCTATAAAGATACATTATTACCCTGTTCATTTCCTTTCAAAGATAATCACGTGTAAAAAGATTCGCTCCATATATTATTCTATTGTCTGCTCCACCGCGTATAATCAAAGCCTATAATATGTATTTCTTTTACAAATTTTCTTCAAATTTTCCGCGATAACAAGACGTTGGGTAGAGGGAATTACCACGCGATCTAATTTACGCTCGATAAGGCTTAGGCGGGCCACATACGAAACTCCCTAAGGACAGACAAGATGTTCACGACAAGTTGGACTTTAATTAAGTGTGTGGATGGCCTAAGGACTTAGTGTAGTTACTATGTCACGAGATACGGGCCAAACACGTTTGCACAACCCGAAACGCTGAGTTTAAATGACTCGGTATAATTATTTTTTATCCGTATAAGTATGGCAGCACAGCACCGCAAGTAAGTCCAACGATCGCAAAAAGTCTTTAGCAAACAAAAAAGAACCTTTTATACTACACCTGCTTGGAAAGTACCTTGATACTTTATCAAATTTACGGTAGAAAGTACGTCATTGCATATCGAACAAATATGCGGGGAGAAAACGCATCTGAGCGGGAGAGAAAAGTGTATGAAAATCCATTTCTTACGTGGTTTTTCTTTTTTAATTTTGGGTAAGACTATGCGCCGGTAACCTAAATATCAAAAGCCAAAAAGTTTTTACAGTGAGTTTTTATCTCCAAGTTCGCAAAATGACACTGGCCACTAGCTGTGTGTTGGATGGTGTCGGGCTGGCAGTGCGACCCTGCGGCGGCAGGATAAACAATTTGAAAAAAGAACATGTGAAAATTGCAGACGCCATTGGCGCCATTTCCAATTTGTGTGTTGTTTGAGGATTCAGTTTTAACTGCAACAATTTCAATATAAATTTCAATTAGTAAAGATTTCGTTTTTTATTTTCCTTGTAGGTGTAGTATAAAGCACTATGTATCACTCGAGAGAAACTGCGATTCCCGATCTTGGGTGTTTTAAAGCCCTCGCCTACGGCTCGGGCTTCAAACGACACCCTCGACGGTAATCGGTCACTTTCTCCTCTCGGTGAACAATGTACTATTGTCGTATGTAAACTGTCACATTTTCCAGTGCCTATGTCAGCTCGCAGCGAGGCCCAAGGACACTGAGCCCCTTACATTGCCTTTAAATAAGTGTTCACTCAGGGACCCTAACATTCTGATTAAATTTAAAACGAACTTGCCTTTAATAGCAAAATTCCTTTAACTTTCGCCTAAACAGTATCGATACGAAAAAGTATGTATAATGAAAGGCGCCACGGTGCAAGCCTGGCTGCTTTCAATCAGAACTTTATCTAAGATCGTGTGTACTCGCTCCAGTTCGTATTGTGAGCCGAATTAATACTGGCACGATATTTGTAGCTCCGTAACTATCGATGAGCAGGCGCCAAATAAAAAGCAATCTCATTTCCTTTGTGAAGAAACCTAATGGAAGTATCTTACTATAGTATACGTAGAATCTGCAGATAAACATTGACACAAATTTGTAGCTAGTGGTTATAAGCAAAGAGTTGTGAATGTCGTAGAATATAATTTCGAAGCCTGCCCAAAAACAATGTCCAGATTTTAGGTCTTTAATACGTATTTCTGTTGGCATTTGAAAACTGACCAACGCCTACTTCCATTTCTCGAATGAAAAAGTCTCTTAGACAGAAATAAGCGAATACAGAAGTGGCACAGGAGGACTAAATGCAGCAAAGCGTTCTCTACCAGCCAACCTTTGGGTAACAGAGTCTACACTATGATAATGTCTGCATAAAGTAAATAATATTTAAAATATTAATTAGTTACGTAATGATACTAAACAGAAAAGGCAATTATAAAATTCCCAAAAAAAACTACAACACAATCTGTGTTCCAACATTTTATTATCTTACCCCTTGTACTTTGGCTCTACATGCAAACAAACAAAATAATCTGTAACAAGTAAAGACAATTAAGATACCTTCGTCTCTTCCTCTATAACGACATCTTCCTTAAATCCCTTATCCGCAGATGATCAAACAGGGGCTCACAAAAACCGGCACACAATGGCACGGTGTCGCAGCGTGCCGGCCGTTCTTTGTCACCGCCACCCGACCATACTCATAACTCATGGACTCAGCTCCTCGCCAACCATTTGTCATTTCGTTTTTCAGCTAATGACACTGTGTTTGTCGAGGTAACTGGCAGCTGAGATTCTAGCGTATGGTGTTATGGGTGCATTTACACATTGCAGTCAGTGTGAATCATACCTACTGCTAAACAGTTTAAAGACTGATAACACAAATACTTAACAAAAGGACTTTAGAGGAGCTCATGGCTTAATAATAAAAGCCGCGCGGGTCAATCTATAAGGTTAAGCAACGCTTGCCGAGGTGGGTCTGTGCGTGGGTGAGCATCTCAATACACCTAACAACAGTCTTGCCCAGGACCGTGTCACCTGTAGCTCCTGGGCTGTGGAGGTCAGAGAGGCAGTCGCTCCACGTCCACGTTCACCAATCCGAAAGAGGCAGAGGGCCAATTCTACTAACTTTTGAGTAACGTTCGCATTCGCATGTTACTCGCAATCAGTCAAAAATGTATGAAAATTAACGCTTTTTTTAAAGAATTATTAATGAGATGCGGATGCGAACGTTGCTTAATATTTAATTAATTAGTAGAATTGGCTCTCTGGAAGACGACCTCGATATAGTTGGGAAAAGGCTAGGCCGATGATGATGATGAATACAAGTACTTAAATGAACACTGAACACGTGTAAATCGGCTTTGAAAAACATTTTCATTGGAAAGAGACTTCGTGTATGAATAGAAAGAAATAGTCGCTTTGAGACCTTAAATATGCTCGAATATATAAATACAAACATGCTCGAACAGCAGATGTGAAAGAAAAACAAATAATGTTCCAACTCCATTTTAATTCTATGTACTGTAGCAAATGTGCCTACTTATACAAGTACTTATGTAGTCAGTAAACTGATATGTACGTAGATACGTAAATGGAAAGCTTTTAAGGCACAAGAGAGATAGGTTATCAATTGTATGAAATGTTAAGATGGTTGAGAGAATTCCGACTAACTGTATCAACTATACGAGTATATGTGAATTGTAAAAAAAGCTACTATTGTTATACATTAAGTCAATCAAGGAAGCAAGATTCTGTACAAAAAAGTCACCAGCCGGTCGATTCTGTAAACATGTCAAAGTGAAGGCTTGGATGAGTGATCACGAGGTGAGCTGTCAATCTATATAATCAAGATAGAATGATTTCTCACTTCGTGATCAGTTCACCCAAGCCTTCAACATGTTTACGGAATCGAGGGGCTGTTACATTATCGCACGAAAGCTTAGAGACAACCACCATAAAAATACAATAAACACCGTTTGCACCGTCAAAGATTTGTCATAGAAGCTGGTGAATATATCTCTGGTCTCAAATTTTTCGATAACCTCACCTATTATGTTTCACAAACTTGAAGGTGACTACTCGAGTGAGAATCGAATCATAGAGCCCATGTTTAGCAGTAACGCTAACAACCACAACATCTTCAAGTATTCTGTCTTTTAACCTCAATTTTAAGCCAAAGCTACGATCTACAAGCTCAATGCCACGCAGCCCCACAGAACTGAACCTTGGCATTCCGCAGCTACCCGCACAGACAACGGTCTACAGGCCCGCCGCGAGGCCGCGCCCTGATTACCCGCCATTCAGCCGCGCAGCATAAAGGATAGGCCGTGGCAGCTGACGGACGGAGAGAAACAAGATAACTGATCTGTTACGTTTTACATGTCAGTCGTAGCGAAAGAAAGACACGAGTAAGGTAAGGAAGAACTAGCTTCATCTTTTAACTGACCGATCTTAACAATTCAAAAGCGCCTGTATTTGAAATAAGTGTTTTTAATTTTGAAGTTTACAGGAATTTAAAATATGTAGATAGGCTGTCTCTCCAAGCAAAAGTGCTGGCATTCCGGTGTATCTGGTGAGTCAGAGATCCGTATCCGATGTAGTTTGGAAAAGGCCGCAGATGATGAGTGGCCTTTAAGTATAGAATGGGTTGGCTACTCCTAGGCAAGCGTGCTCCATCGTCGACCACATCAGGTGAGAGTAGAAAAACGAAAGCCTATCAGTAGTAAAAAGAGCCGATCAAATTGACTGTTTCCGACTTTCCGACTAAAACGCTATGTGGTACGTGGTTAACGTTGTGATTCAGAGGATGCCCTAAATATAGGCGCCGGTGAAAGTATGAAGTAAGGAGGACAATATCGGTATGTTTATCACACATCTTTTTACACTACTCGAATCTGACGTCACAACCCTCACCAAAAAAGCAAGGCACATCGCGGGGCAAGCCGCGTGTAAGCCAAGCGCATGTGATATGAATGAAGGGCTGGCCGGATGCCGCGCGGGCCGCGAGCCGCGAGCCGCGCCGCTGATCATTTATTTAGCCAAAGCTGCGCCCACCACGTTTTTACTCACGGCCTCTGAATGAAGGCGCAGCGGACCTTCCCTCTAGTAGTAGGTACCATTGGCTGAATTAATTATTTTGAACTTTTTTATTCTGATAAGGTATGTCTGAAAAAAGTTCTCCGGTAATCCATGAATTCGAGATTAACACAAATCTATAGTATAAACATATAATACTTACGTGTAAAGTAGTTAGATTGGATACTAACATGAAACCGTAAAAATACTGATAACCTTTAAGTTTCCAAATATAATAACCATTAATTAAACGACCAATCAAAGTGCAAATTGTGCGAGTAGAGCCACCATGCTGCTGCGCCCCGCTGTGCCTATGACGCAGCTGTACATTTTGCGTCGGCATTACTCTGCAAGGATTGAGGAAGTCGTGCAGTATTAGAAAGTGGAGACCAACTGGACTCTAAGTGGCGATAGGTTGCACATCAACAACATCAACTTTACGTCGTTCGTGGTACGAGTTCCAACCCACCATCTACAGACATTCTTAAAAGAGGACTTTCGGCCGGAAGGTGTCGTATTGAGACGTTTCCGAGGACTGTTACGCGACACCACGCCGACAACGTAACGTGTATACTTATAGTTTTAAGGTTTATTTATGTAAATGTATTCGTTTATTATTGTTGAATATAATTTTGTGCATTTTATCTATGGGCCTCAGTTCCCTGATACTAAAATGATTATTAATATTTATTTTATAATTATCAGATATTAAGGAGGCTAATAATTATATTATATCACTTTAATTTTCGTAGTGTTTTTATAACTGTCGTATCAAACGTAATTTACATTGAAAAGTAATTCAATCTATCTCCTAGTTCTTGCGTAATACATTAAATGCTGGCAATATTCGTTATTTTTCATCCAAGATCCGAGAAAAGATATCCGCAGCAGGAAATCCACAACACCGAATTTATCAAACTGAAAAATCAAATGCTCCGCTTGACGTAACGTGGCTCGAGATCCGACACAACGGCTAACGAGGCAGCTCTGAATAGTCAGCGGTAGACAATTTGAAGAATTAGGCATTCAACATTACGCTGAGTATTTCTTTTCAGGAAAATATTCCGCCTTACATTTTCCAAATAATATAACAATAGGCTAACATGGCTGCTATCCAAAATGCGGAACATTCATAAATGTCCCTCTCCCCATATATCTACGTAATATGTTCGAACAAACGCCAGAGAACAATGACGCATGGTGCCACTAGCTCAGCGGTGACCGGCATAGTTGGTGTAATGGATCGGCGTTCGGTGCCCGGCCCGTAATGCTAGCGTATGGCAGACGCCGCCTTTGTTTTGGGGCGCGATACGATATTCAGCTGTTTGAACACCCGGCAGTGAGAATATTGGACAGAACATGGTAGTATAGTGGTGATAAGCATGCTAAAAGTAATAATGGATAGGAAAGAATGCCAAAAAGAATGTACCGGAATACCGTAACCCAATCGGATGTTTATATTTATTTATTTTTATTGAAAGTCTTTCGTTTGACCGCAATCCCAACTGAATGGAAAGCGATGACCATGGAGCACGAGAAATGACCTATTCATTCTTGACTTGAAGTACCTAACAATGAACTTCACTACAAGAAAATTCTTAACTTGCAAAATAGGTCCCGTCAAAGCCCACCACAACTCACAGCACAGTGCCTCGGTGCTGAACCTCGCATTTGACCTACATGAGTTCCTTTACAGCGTCTGTGGAGCATTCCCAGGGAGTATTGTAATTGGAGTCTCAGCATCAAGGCTTTGATACAATTTGCACGCTCCGTAGTTCACGGGCTTCGGATCCTTGTGCTGTGAATCTGTGAGGAAGGCGTCTTTGTAGCTCAGTTACTGAGAGGAGGTTCGGTTTTCTTATGTAAGTGGTTGTAGTTTCTGCTTTGAAGGATACCGTAGCTGATTTATTTCTTCTTAGGATTCTTTGATGGTTTGAAGATTGTCTGTCTCATGTATACTATGATCTTTTTCACTTATTCTGAAAGTTTGGATACAAATTGGATACTAGACACTATACGCCATGTACCACTATTGTACACAAAGTTTAAATAAATAAGCATTGCAATCATCATACAATGCTAGCTTTAGCGACATCAAAAAGCAAATACAATTTAGGAAATTTTTTGACTTTACAATCCAAATTCGTTCGCGAATTTTTTGCAGTAACAGGAGTATATCGAATTAGGAGTATAGGTACTGATTTGAACCGGGAGAATCTGCACGTTAGCAGAACGTGGGTCGCATACTGCCCCTCAGTTTACGTGGCCTTGGTACTTTATGCGAGGCAAGAGGGTAGAGTCGGCAAATGTAGGCTAAGGTACGTCTGACGTTTACTTTGATTGCGCGAATAGGCTGGAACTGGTCCAAAGTTTTGTTACTTACAATTCCCTTAACTCAACTCAACTCAAAGAATTTATTTTAATTAAACCATTACAGGCACTTTTGAATTGTCCAGGTCGATCTGCCTAAAAAGATGAAGATATTTGCACATTCCAAAGCGTAGATCTGGATGGAGAAGAACGTGCAAGAAACTCCACGGACACTCTTTTAAATCAATGCATTTAACAATTATATGATTGCATCATTCGTATGAAAATTATACAAACATACATATATGTGAGAACGATGTAGAAAGACTCGCACGATCAAGCATCCGAACTAAAAAAAAACATGCGTGGCAGTCTTTGGGGACTGCCGATAGAAGTAGAAAACTCAGCGAAAGCTAAAGCGTTCGGTGACGATGACGCGAGTTCCATGATTTTTGTTCACCCAAAAAGTGCCCAACGCTCCTAAAGAAGTTTTCACTTAAATTTCAATTCAATGAACAAATAATTAAAATAAACCGTAGCAGCTGAGACATGACCAGTCCTAGCTGACGACGCTCGCTCAGCAATATGACGCCTGCGCTAGCACCATTCGGCTCAACCACTTTGAAGAGTGCCAAATGAGACAGCACCATCAGCCAGACTTTTAAATGATCATGACACTCCCAACCGCCAGGGCACATTCAAGTCAATGAAAATTATAGTTTAAGGTACACAGTACTCACACATATGCCGTTAATGCATGAAATTATATAATGCTAAATTAATTGAGTCAGCGGGTCTAACAACTGTTTAAAGATTCGTTTATGCGCCCTAGTGGCTGAGGAGCAGGACCAGCATTGAGCTAAGCATTTTTATCTTCAATGTAATCTCCCAATATTTAAATTTTGTTTCATTTAATTCTAATATCTAGGGAGGTATTTTACTGTAACATTTATAAAGTACCCCATGGAAGATGCTACTTTAGCAAGTCTGAAACCTGATTGAACTAATTGGTTCCTATGTCTAGTGACATAAAGTAACGTAAATGATGTTTTCATAGATATATTGACAAGGTACTGCATGATGTTAATATTCTTAAACAGTTCCCTTAGATAATCGCGCCGGCGGAGATTTGTAAATGGCTCTTATGGCTCTTTTCTGCAGAATAAATATTGACTTAATATCTGCAGCCCATCCCCATAGTATGATACCGTAAGACATGATACTATGAAAGTAACTAAAAAAAAAATAGACTAGTCTCGCGGTATCAACATTCGTAAATTGGCGAATTTTTCTAACAGCATGTGCTGCTGAGCTTAGCCGTCCTGCAAGAGATGACAAATAAGGACTCCATTGTAGCCTTGACTCAAGCGTACTCCCCAGGAAAACCGTTCTATCGACGAATTCGAGATTCTCCCCGTTCAATACTATGTCACAATCACTACTTTTGACAATTGGTTAGGCAAAGCTTATGCACTTTTTTTTTCATTTATAACCAAATTATTAGCAGTGACCAAGAACCTGCAGAAGGGCGTAATTTACTTCGTGAAGATTATTACTAAAAGCTCGATATCTCCTCCTCAATTGATATAATTGTTCAGTAATTTTAATTTTGGGTCTTGTGTTTTAGAAAAGAGCCACGAAGCAAAATGTTACATCAATGCTGTCTTTGGAAAGCCTTTATCTGCAATCGTTCATACTGCGTAGTATGAACGATTAAAAAAAACAACAAGCTTAGCTGGAAAAGTGGTCAGGAAACGTTTCAGAGGATGCTCAATAACAGAGGCAGACAAGGCAATTACTGCTAAACGATCAGAAATGACTTTGCTACTAAAGACACTGACATCGGTTAAACGTAGATCCCTATCCACTTTTGTATGCATTACAGCAATAAACTCATAGATATATGGGCTCACTTCGCCGGAGCCCCTCTAATAATGTTCCGCCACTATAAATAATCGAGCTGCGAGCAATAAGGTCGCTTGACAAACTCAATCGTGGCGGCTCATATAGGCCAACACAACTTGACCCATAGCCATATATTAATGAACCAGTACAAGAGGTCGATATGACTGGTTCGTTCTGTGAAGGAAGCGAGCGAAATGTATTGCCTTTATTTTTCGTTGTAATAGACGATTTCATTGATTAGTATCGAATGTTGGGGCTAATGTTCGGACAAGTGTAAAAAAAACTGCACTGCACACATGTTTACATGTAAGTAATCCGTTTTTGTGTCATGCATCATTTGTAAGTTTCTCTAAGTATAATATAGCACGTTATAGTTTAATGAGAAAACTGTGCGCTATATTTAGATAAACGCCGTTATAAATCTTGCACGTTGCGAAAGGAACAGCTTTAAAAGAAGTTCTAAACTTTATCTATGAGCGGGAGTTTCCTTTTGTTTTAAAATAAAACTTGTGTGTTAGAGTTAGGACAGTAAGTTGGAAATTATATTTGTGAGCAGAGTTCGCTACCAAGAAAATACTGTATCAATGTGTAGATATAGATATAAGCCTCTTTCTGGCCAGTCGGGTAAAAATTTAAGACTATTTTACAAAATTCAACCTCTACCTTTACCTGTAACGAAAAATATTCTGAATCGTCTGTCTTTTAAATGAAATGAAAAATCATGATTGACTGTAATATGAAACGTGAAATGCGGCAGCTCACGATACATTGCGCGCCGAATACTACGACTTTATCAAATATTGTCGAATAACTGTCTCCGTGCGACAATGGAAACGATATGAAATAAAGTTACGCTGCAGCAATTGGTAGAAGACCTACTTAATATCTATGCAGTATTTGGAAAGAAATAAAGTACAGAGATATATGTATTCTGGTGCACTGAAATCCATTGAGGTCCGATGGAAATCATATTTTTTCAATATTTTTTATGGTTCCGTACTCCGAAACACACAACTGTAAACTAACAGAAGATAGTGGTCAAGATAATGGCATCCTTTATGTCTTACAAAATAAGGAACATTATTGTGAAAGCCAGGGAAAAATGATGGGTATAATATTATGGGATATAAGCCCCTTATCGTCCCTCACAATTCAGGATAGATAAGGAAATGGTTATTGTCCTAACACTTATAAATAATCTCATCACGTCTTAACGGCTGATCAGATTTGGATGAAACCTGACACAGGGAGACCACGTCCTGGGATAGGACATGGGATTCTTTCCATCTGGGAATAGTTTCCTTAATTCCTTTGCTAGCAATTCACGTCTGGACGCTGGCTCCAAGCAACCACTAACTGTACCTCGTTACTGTGACTCTTCGATGTCGGAGATTGCAGTTCACATGAAAGAGGTACGAAGAGTATTGTGCAGTCTAGACGTGAACAAGGCCAGCGGGCCTGACGGCATTTCAGCGAGAGTGTTGAGGCAATGTGCGCCTGAACTGTCTCCTGTGTTGACACGCTTGTTCCGCCTCTCTATTGAAAAAAGAACGGTGCCAAAATCCTGGAAGCTTGCGAATGTACAGCCTGTGCCAAAAAAGGGCGACCGTGCAGACCCTGCTCATTATCGACCGATCGCCATTACCTCCATTCTGTGCAAGGTTATGGAAAGGGTACTGAACAGTAAGTTGCTGACCTACCTTGAAGGCAATGATCTCCTCAGTGACCGTCAATATGGCTTTCGCCGGGGACGGTCAACTGGCGATCTTCTTGTGTATGTCACGCACTGCTGGGGCGAAGCCATCGAGAAACACGGCGAAGCACTTGCTGTATCGCTCGATATCTCGAAGGCCTTTGATAGGGTGTGGCACGCAAGTCTACTCAGCAAGCTTCCTGCTTATGGCATCCCAGCTGATTTTTGTAGCTGGATATCAGACTTCCTTAGTGAACGGTCGATCCGAGTAGTCGTTGACGGCTGCTTCTCTGACCTCATGGCTATTAATGCCGGAGTTCCTCAGGGGTCTGTTCTCTCTGCAACTCTTTTCCTGCTGCACATCAATGACCTGCTTCAGCCTGGTATTGTTGGGTATGCAGATGACAGTTCGGTTTCAGAGAGATACTTGTCTAGCGCAAAAACCAGCGGGGAAGAAGTTCGTTCCTTGAGAGAGGCCATGGTAGAGCGGACAAATTTGACCTTAAGTCTTGTCTCCCAGTGGGGTGATGACAATCTGGTCTTTTTAACGCCACCAAAACACAAGCATGTCTTTTTACCGCGAAAAGGAGTCGTTTCGACCTAACTCCGACTTTTCGGGGTGCATCTGTTCCTGTAACCGATCGGCTCGAGCTCCTAGGCATGGAGTTGACAACCAGTCTCAACTTTGGTGCCACCATTGAGCACAAAGCCCAAACTGCGGCCAAAAAGCTGGGCATCCTAAATAGAGTGAAGCGATACTTCACGCCTGGACAGCTTTTAACCCTCTACAAAGCACAAGTCCGATCCTGCATGGAGTATTGCAGCCACCTTTGGGATGGCTCAGCTAAATACCAACTTGCCGCGCTTGACTCGGTGGAACACAGAGCTAAAAGGCTCATTGGCGACGTAAGACTGGTGGATGCCAAGCTTCACAGCTTGGCTCATCGCCGCAAGGTTGCCTGCTTGTCGGTCTTCTACAGATTGTACTTCGGGGAGAGTGTCCAGGAACTCCACGATCTCATCCCACCGGCCCCCTTCTACCATCGGACATCTAGACGCACTGCAAGTTACCATCCCTACCTTGTTGCTATTCCACCAATTCGCACTAAACGTTTCCAAACGTCTTTTATAATGCGCACAGCAAAGGAGTGGAACTCTCTGCCTGCGTCTGTGTTTCCGAACGCATACAACCCTAATCTCTTCAAAATTAGAGTGAACAGGCTTCTTCTGGGTAGGCTCGCTCCATCGTCGACTTTGTCTCTGTCATCTATGACCTAGACTAGAGTCAAGAGCAAACCCATATTAAATAAAAAAAAAAAAAAAAAGAATATGTTCTCATGGGATAATTTCCAACTATCACGTAGGCGAAGCCTCGAGCAAAAGCAAAATAGGGCAGGGGCGGATCCAGGATCGTCGTTTGAAGGGGGTTCGACCCCGCTGAAGGTAGATTTTTAAAAAGTAAACTCTAAAAAACTACATAACATTGTATTTTGACTAACGCATAACTAACCTCCTTGGATTACTTTTCGTAAATTCATGAATGACTTCATTAGACTGTAGACTTTCAAAGATATTTGGTTATTATGGGATCCACCCATTAAATAGGGGGATCAACAAACCAGTTTTTATACTAAATGGGGAACGCAAAATTTCTAAGAAAAGTAACATTTTATATATGACCCATAATCAAGAAATATGTAGTTACGAATACATGCTAAGTAAAAAGCATCCATACTTTTTTGCAGTATACACTACAAACCTATATGCTCACAAGAACGTGATTACCAGATCCGGTGAAGCCGCTGAAGCCCTAATTCGAGTAGCGTTATTACTCTCAGCGTAAAGGCCAAGACGTTCCCGTCCATATGCCTCATCGGCCACATCAACTAATGCCATCTCGACCAGACGGACCGCGGCTCAGCTGCTAATACCGCCAGGATCCGCCATCAAAAACAATCGCAACTTTATAGGCTCGCCCCAACAGCTTTTGCGCAAAAAACCTAGGGAACCGGTGTATTTTAGCGCAGACTTGGGGGTGCTTATGTATCGGCTAAAAGGTTTTTTGTGTTGGCAGGCTTGGCGGCTCAGAGCAGCCACCCTCCCGCCCGCGATCCGCGCTCGCCCCGGTGACTCTTTATAGGTTTTCATGACGCTGAGAAAAATAAACTTTTGCAATGTTGCCAGCGTTGCGCTGCTTTCTTATTATTTAATATTGCAACATTTTATATTTTTTGGAATATGTTTGGTATTACAAGTTATGAGGTTTTGTGCATGTTCGATATTAGTATTTTTTGCAACAAAACAGTTATAAAAGTATGAAACAAGGCGACATGCTTTGGATAAAAAAAATAACAAAAGAGAACCTACCTATTTTCCGGTGATAACATGTAAACATTTGTATTCTGCGCTTTTATTTTAAACTGTCACTTTCCTCGTATAGAACATCGTTACATCATCCTCCTGAATTCCCGATTACAGTTCAAAGTATAATATAACAATCTGCTTTTCACGTGAGGGGTTATAACAATACATTTGAGAGGCTATTTTGTGCATCGTTAGCGCCCTCAGACTGCACGGCTGCCTTACTTCTAATATAAGTCGCATGCAGAAGGAAATGGCTGGAAAATAACACAGCCGTGAAACAAGCGATCTGGAAAGAATAATGGTAAGTGGAATGGATGCTGCAATATACATAAGGATCAACATGCAATGTTATTTTTGTTTACCACAAAGAATCGTAAAAACGGCTCTTAAAAAAGTCATTTCTGCTAAGAAAGTAAGTTGGGTTACAGGCAATATGTGTAGGCTATTACCGAGGAAGTTAATGTTTCTTAAGTTAAGTGCATTCACCGGCCGAGGTGAACCAGTCTTATCTTTTGCAAAGGAAAAAAGCGAGGTTAAAATGGATCGGAAGCCTCTCTTCGTATACTAATACGAAATAACTCCTACACACAGTATGTACCTATCTCCCACGTGAAACAGAACTCGTAATTCATTCAGATAAACTCGCATCAGTCCGACGCCGACCAGTGACCGCAGAGCATGAAGGGCCGAACAAAGAGGAAGCTATAATTAAAACAATTAAAATCAAGCGCTTCTCCAGAGCAGTGAGGATGTGTGCCGTCCCTCAGCCGCGATCCGGTCATCCGACACGTTGCCCGGGCTTGCCGTGCCGTATCAATGTCGTACCGTGTGTTAATGAACCAAGAGATTAGACGCATTCATTTGTAAGTTAAAAATAAGATTTTTGGTGGTCAGGGACCATAATTTGCATTTAAATTTGAAAGATCGAGAAATAGATGAGTATCAGTGTAGAGTTCTGTATGAGCCCCTCTAGTGTGGCACATTGAATATTAAAAAGATCAGTAGAAGATTAATTTGTCGAGCGTCTCGTGTCAATAGCTCATAGGTACGTGTAGATAGTTTATTTCCAAAAATCGAAGTGTTCACAGTGTGATGTCATAATTAGTATTATAATATAACAATATGAACGTTGTTGTAAGGTTAAAGTTGTCGAATTGTTGAGTTGTCGCTATAAAGATATAATCTCTGCCACCAATGTTTGACAAGTAAACTGAGCTCAAATTATCGTTTCAAAATACTTATACATTAATTTCCTTGTTGTTATTAAAGCTACCCTAACAAATTGCGAAGACTCTTTCGTGTAAGAAATATGTCCATCGCGTCGCTGAGCAAACACAAAGTGTCATATCTCGACATCAGAACACGACGCGACGGTTATCAAAGGTAAATGAGCTCTTATAAGAAATACGTTTCACCCATAGCAATGCGAAGACGTTTAGCTGTGGCAATTGAAGGCAAAGAATAAATGATTCGAGGAGTCGAGACCAATTAGTTGCAAGAATACTTTCAGAACTGTTAATGCCATTTGAGTATTTGGTCTTCTATAAGGTGTTAAAATAGGTACCTAAACTTTCCGTGATAATGCCCAAAAATGGAAAGTTACTATGGAAAGTTTGCAAGCAAAGCCTCCAAACGGAGATTTAATCTTGTGACTTGTAGTAACCACGGAGCCAAAATATGTTTTGGCGGCTTATGGGTGGCGCAGGTTTATGGTAAATCTAAGTTAAAATTATATAAGGTTGAAACTGTACTGTTCCGATCCGCACTGATTATTCTCTCATGATATTAAGCTACACTTTCACTGAGTAAGTTTTATTCCGGAAAAAATACATGGTTCATGTGCAATAAGCCAAGGCCAAGGGAGCAAAGCCGCGCGTAAAAGCTAGTTTATTATAAAACCCTCTTATTTCTAACAAAGGCACCTTCTGCAGCTACCCTCCGCAACATATTGCGCACCCGGCGGAGATGAGAAGGCTGTACTTACTTCCCCGCATCAGATAAGGCGCGACTTCCGAAGCCGATCGGCTAATACCGCGAGTGCTCGAGCCAGAGTTTATGAAAACATTACTGACGCGGAGACTTCCTGGCTTTAGAAAAGTGTACAGAATAGAAAAATGTTGTGGTTCTTGTATAAGTCTGAACAGCACGAGCGTTCCTGTCACCATGCAGTAGGGACCTATGGTTTTACTCTTATGCCTTCTAGAAGTCCCTTGCAGAGAAGGACGTCTTGGGTATGATACTCTGGTTATGCAAAATTACTGGTAGTATTATTGAGTTTTAGTCTTGCTTCCTGGTTATTCACGACTGGGAAAGCTCATTATTAAAGAGCTAATTCTCTGAGGAAATGGGAGTACCCTAGATTGTACTTGTTTGTCGGTGAATGGAAAACTATATTGTTAGAATGTTTATGGGTTTTAGAGTTCCGAACCTGTATATGGAAAAACGGAACCCTTATAGGGTCACTCGGTTGTCTGTTCGTCCGTCTGACTCTATGGTCACAGCCGATATTCTCCGAATCCACATGACCGATTCAGTTGAAATTTGATTAACATATAATTTTTTGTGACCCAAACACGAACGTGTAGCGAACATAAATAAATTTTGACAATAGGGTCACTTTTTGGGGGGCAAATAAAAAAAAACCAAACTTTTTTTGGTGTTGATGTATCAAATGAAAGGGCGTATTGTGAGGGAAAACAGTCTAAAATTTTTGAAAAAAATACAGGTAATAGTTTTTTTTTTGCCTATACATGCTATACAACGTGTCCCTTTTAATATTCCATAACTTTAGGTTATTTTATGGTTAGGTGAACAATCGTGACATTATCGAATTATTTTCTATGAAAAATTAAAACGAAAAAAATATTAATTGAAAAATAATTCATGTGCCAGGGGATTCTTCGACATGGTCTCATTGATACCCTAGAGTTACGGGATATCACAAAGAACACGTTGACGATTACAGGAAACTCTACGAGAAGTTTATTGTTTGAAAGTAACATGTTCCTAGATTCGGTCGGAACCCTTTGCATGCGAGTCCGACTTTAGTCGGCTTGTTTTTGTTTAAAGGGTATTTTGCTGTACCTTCTAAGTAATAAATAAATATCTACTCGGGAATTATATTAATGTTTGGTTTTTCACAAATATTAAATCCTTTAACAAAAACGAAAACTCTCTCTCTAGTCGCTTAATTATCTAAAATCCCCTTTATATACAATGTATCATTGCCGTTTGTTTTATAAGAGCACCGTCGTACCTCTCACGGCGCTGACTGCGGGCAATGAGTCTGCCGTCGACAGCGTCTGCGATGAGCAGTATCAACGAGAATTATTCGCACAACCCCCGGCCTCCTCACAGTACGGAGGTAATGCTTTATTTACAAGCAATTATTTACAAACCTCCGGGATAGGAGTATGATACAATTTTTTTTATTTCAGACGAGAAAAATGGAATTGATATCTAAGCTTTTTCCCCGACTGCTGCGGAGCTCAAAAAGAGGGTATTGTTTTTACGCTAATAATTATAATATACGGGTCCAATTGTATTTGCCTATAATTAATAGGTATATTAAGGGGCAAAAGATGTGCGTGTTTGAGTTTAGGACACACAAGGCAGAGCTGAGACTGATGCCAGATTTTGCATAAGTATAAATACCGAGTTGTTTTCTTTACAAACTGTGTTATTGTTGTATTTACCCATAGTACTTTCTTTTTTGACTATGAATATTGCAACATTCAAAATATAGAAGAGTAAAGAAAAAAGAAAACTAGTTTATTTGGTACACACAGGTACCTCCACACGATGTTGGTACAAATAGAAGGAAACTTAATTTTAAACAATAACGTCGTGTGCCCGCGACTGCACTAAATAGGTCCAGTTCAGCAAAAAGTCAGACCTGGTTTTCAACTGTACCTTACGTTGAACTGTACGGATATAAATAAGCTATGGAAGGGGATAAATATACAAATAAATAGATATTCTTAATAATATGTTAATGTGTAGTAAGCAATACATACAAATTTGCTGTGTAGTAATAGATATGTAAATATTATTTTGTATTCGTTGCCAAGGATTCGCAAACAATATTACTAAGACGAGAATGAAAAAAAGCGCCGTAATATGAAGCGCAGGTGCATTTGATGAATAACATCTATATATTATTCAATATAGAATTACAAATACATCTCTGTTGAATTGCGTCAAAAGAAAATACAAATCATGCCGCGATACTTCTAAATTATCAAAAGAAAAGCGTCGAGATTATTCTCAATAAATATAGCAGTTGCCTCGCCGAAGCAGAGACAGCTGTAATCATTGTTATCTTAACAGTAGCTGCAGCGTTATGGCTTGCGGGGTTCGGCAACGGCCGAGTCGTTCCGGAGATTGCCGAAGTGCTGGCGAAGTTGCCGGCAATTCCGCGGATTGCCGGACGTTTGCCGTTCTTGTTAGACTGTAGCTGTATTGTTGTTGATCGTGCTTCTGAGTAGGTAGGTAAGTAGATGTGTCTAGATTTCATGGTTAGAGCACTTATGTAAGGCAACGTCTTCGGCCGCGTGATTGTAGAAATGTATCCCAAGGGAATGTACTCCCCATACAAACCGTATTCTATGTCCTATTCCGGGACATGATCTACCCGTGTGCCAAGTTTCATCCATATCCTTTCAGCGATTACGTGAAGAGGTAAGAAACGAAAGGCAGAGTTACTTGTTTTTTTATTTAAATTTTATAATCTAAAGTGATAAGTAAATTTTAATAAGTAGTACCTATGGGTTACACCCGGGTTTGGTTTTTAAATACGAAAGGAAGCTGTTAATGCACTTGCTTATTGTTCTTCGGATTTTTATCAATACCCAACCCAAAAGTATCTAATTTGAGCACCAGAAGTAATGCCTATGACATTAAGTCCGCCTGTGTTCATATTTTGTGCGTAAAGCAAATATAAATAGGGAAAGGGAGAGCAAGACATTTGGCCTGCAGTGAGACAACACATGCTGGTAGATAAATACCTAAGCTGTCTTAGATCGTCATGGTAAACAAGAATTTTTAATAAATACCGCTATTAGACTTTAAACTTCATCTGTTGGTGATCCAATCCAGTCCATCGGTAAAAACAATCGAGATACAATTAGAAACAACTCTATTCTACTTGAAGTTTCTTCAGTTTATTTTTACAAGAAACGTGCTCAACATTAACGAAACATTAAGGAAAGCGGCTTCCATTTAATATCATAACGTTTTCAACATAAACTTAACGTTAGCTACGACTGCGGCGAACAGAGACGGATTGCGACTTTAACCGCAACAATTACTGTTTTCCTTACTCCTAAGTCCTAACTGGTTTATCGAATCATTTCTTACTTACTTCATATTTTTCCTTGACACAATGAATGAATGAATGCAAGATAACGGTGCTTCACTTCTGTTTGTTTTTGACGCAGTAGGCCATACACATTGAAAAGTAATGTCTGCATATTTGTGGTTTATGAAATAAGTACAAAGTGATGTTTTTGAAGTGATAACTTGTTATGGGAGAGTAAACCTTCGTAACGTAACGCGTTACGGCGCCAGTCTGTCTGGCTTCCCTCTCTCTTACGCATACGGCAGCGGTAGGCAGGCTCTTCCTCTCTCACTCTAACCCACAGCGCTAGTCGTATTTCGGACAGACGCTTCCCATAGTTCAACTTAGATTAGTTTAAATTATCTTTTCTGTCGGGCGTCTCGAGACGCACACGTTTTTTTTTTATTTATGTCAAAGATCTCTTTAGAAAAAAATATAGTTGTTTTTTTTATATAACAATGGTGTGTTGCTTCAAAGTCTTGTCCAGACCATGCAATATAATTATGTAGTATCGCTACGAACAAGGAAATCCTTGCTTGCTTGTTTTCCTTCGGCAAAAATGACGAACTTCCATACAAACTTGCCCCAAGTACCTACCCTTTGATAAATAAGGTACTTATTCTTGTGCCATTATTATGGGTTGTTGACACAGCTGTTAAGGCTGTGCGTTGTCTGTCACAGAATTTACTTAATATTAAACTAACTCTCTTCAAATAAAAAAAAAAGTGTTGCTTTCAACCATTGATTTATGTGTAAGTATTGGAAGTGTGAAAGAGCCCCTATGTGTGAGAATGAAACGCTTAATACTAGCTAAGCACATAATAACCCTCAGCTAAACAAACAGAGTCTGCAGGACCCGCTCGCGTTGGAAGCGCTTACTTCGCAATAAAACTAGCACAATCACTAACAGAAGTATCATAATATTTGGCAAACGAGGCTCCGGGAATACTTGTAGAAAATTGTTACGCGGAATTAAAGCCACCGCAACGAACAATTTGCTTTACTCGCGCCTGCGAATTCGTTTAAGAAAACATTAGGTACTAAACTGTAGTGATTTCATTATTAATCTCACAACGTCGGAAATCAAGTTTTTTTCAAAGTTATGCATGCCTGGACCGCGCGCACTATAGATGACTTTTTCATGAATGTTGGTAGAAAGGGAATTTTCAGAAATAAGAACAGGAAACAGACGACAACTTACTACTGGGAGTCTTAAAACTAAGAGTGAATCAGTTACTTCTATACGAGCTTGCTCAATCGTCCACCTCATCATTGCTTACCATCTAGTGAAATACATAGTGGTCAAAACCTAACAATAAACATAACAAAGTTTGACGGAAAACTTGAAAATTATGATTTTCCAAACAAATAACACGACGAAGTGGAGTCCACATTAAAGCACAATATCACACCGAATAAGCTGTAAATGAAGGGAGTGTCAGGTAGTGGGGGGCTTGACGAGTCAATTACCGGCGCCTGACAGCCAATAGGAAGTGATTAGCTATCATATTGTAATGGAAGGAGACGCGGATTTGTACGGATTAGCGTGAAATAGGTACGAGATTTATTATAAGCAGTATCTTGTCAATGCTGCGATTGCTTAAGGACGATTGGTTGCGATTGGTGGAAGCCATAAGTGATTTGGGCGCTCAAGGACCGAGACACATGTAATCATTCAGCTGTATGTTTTGTAATAATACTAAATGTCAGTTGGTTTGTGAATTAAGATGTACAACAGCAAATTGTTTTCTTCTATTTCTTTTCAGTGTTCACCTTGATTTTCCTCCCTGTGAGCTTAACGTAGCTGATTGTGTAAGCTAAAACGAAAGTAGCTAATTGCAGTTGATTCTAATAAAATCAACCAATGTCCATATTTATTAACGATAAATTATTATCGCTAACTAATTTAGGTCTCACCAACACATTAGCGAAACGTTGTAATAAATAACAAAATAAGTACTTATTATAATTTGCGCTCAAACTGCGGTGTGTGATCTAACAGCTGTTCAACGCGAGTCGCGATGTTCAGCCGATGCATTGTGCCAACATCACGACTCGCGAGCACAGACTACTTAAAACTATATGTCATAAGATATGCATATGAAATTGTTTATGCATATTATGTTTTACCAAGGCGAAGATGGCGGGACGAGTTCGACTCCTACCGAAAAGACTGGCCCGAACTAGCAAAGGGCAGAGATGTGTGATGTGTGAACTAAATAGGCTCGATAGATAGACTATGTTATAGCTTTATGTCACGGGTAAGTAAACCTTCAGACTAGGGCTTAGAATACGTTTCAGGCCTATCTTAAAAGAGTAAAAAGATATTTAGTGAAATAAAGGTGGTTGTTATAAGTATTTTATAAAATAACTAGCGTTGTAGTTAAACGTTCAGGTTCTAGTAACTTCGTAGTTTTCATTTAAAAGAAAAACTCTTTTAAAGAATTACTCAAGTGGATCTAATGTTTGCTCTTGTGCATGATGCCCGACACATTATTTGCGCAAAATATTACGAGCGGGCTAATCGCAGTGAACATTTACCCAAATAAACATTATTATTCAAGATTAACGCTACTGAAACACAAACACGAGAATTCTTAAACAAAACAAAGAATAATCTCGTCCTTCAAGAAAACTAATTCAATTCATTACGTTTCAACGGACGCAGACGGGAGAAAAACGAATGATAAGCTTAGGACAATGCTCAGGTAGGTACGTACTGCGAGACTACGACTTAATGTAATAACAATGAGACGAAACAACCGCGGAGCGAGCGGGCAGATGAGATGAGAGCACTACCAGTACACAAGCACAGGACTGTCTGCGAAGCCAGACGACTATAATGAGACCTAATGCTCACTCTTAATATTCACTCTTGCATTCATAATTATTCGCATTTGAATTTTAAAATGACGACAGTAGCGACATCTATTGGCGGAGGGTCATTCAAACTTTAGTTGCGGCCGCCAGATGATTTTAATTTAAAATATGAATTTTGGAGCGAAACTCTTGAGATTTAAAAGGCTACGGTGTCCTATTTTGTTGAAAAACAGCGATGCGCTTGAGTTTTGGATGACTATTTTTGATATTAACAATTATAGGTTCCACGTGTGAGAGCTAACAGAAGATAACTTTAGTCAGTCATTCCCAAATTAACAGAAGCTAGTCATACAGTTTACTTTTCATAAAACTACTAACATGTTAGCAGTGAACAGCGTACATTTAGAACATCGTGTCAAGAAAACTTTGAGAACAGAGTAGAATATTTACATAATTCGAGAATGCAATTGAAACTAACTTGCACATCTTATCACAAGTTGGCAGTCGTTGGGATATAATTAGTGAATGTAGACCCGACCCGCGGCCGCGCTTGAGTGGCGGCTGTGTTCAACGTTGAGCTGCATTTAAGATTAGTACAATAGGGACTTTTCTATCAAAGAGTAGATACATTCTGACTGGAAATATACACGATATTTCTGTTCTCGAGTATTAAGAATGGGTAGAGGAGGTACATAGGCACCTATTATAACGTTAAAGGTATTTCAAAATTTCCAAATTATCCTCGTTTCCTGAATTGAAGATCGGAAGTTGAGACCTTTTGAAACTCTACTGTAACATGAGAAGTTGTCAAACTTAAGCATTAAGATTTGACAAGTTATCAAATTCAAACTTCTCAATTCAGAAACCAGGAGTTTAATTTATTAGATGACTGGGCCTTTTTCACAATGTTCGCCGTTAAATACAAACAAATAATCTGGTCTCAAACTTGTTTCCTAATAACAAGTTCTATAAAAGGAGCATTAACGATCGACTGTAAAAGATCTACAAATGACAGGACTGCAGTCATGCTTCTATAGACAAGCTTAAAATGATCGATGTACAAGATCTTAGTACAAAATATTAAGTTGTTATTACATCCGTGCCAGTCGCTCCGACAACTCCTTTGACAAGCTCCGATAAAATACTTCTCTCTGAATTGCATTTTAACAAAGATCGCTAGCATTTTATTGATGCCGGCTGGAATATTAAAGAAAGCAATATCAAAGAAATTCCTTTATACGGATACAAAGAATATGCTTGAAAATATACTACCTCGAAGGTTATTAAATATTTTCATGGGAAATGTTAAAAACATTGACGAATAAAACGATCTGCTGCTGTTCTGCTCGGCCAGGCAGAGGACACGGAGGAATAGGCGGAGTTTATGACCACCTTCAGTTATTGGACAGACACCGACAGAAGAAAAGTAAATGATCTAGGCATATCGTTAGTAAGGTAGGTGGTCGATAATCTATGTTCCTTATTACATCGGCACCTTCACTCTTGAACATACTACTGTAAAGATCAGGTCCTACATACACATAGTAACAAACGCAAAAATGAATATGAGGTCAGACCAGGCTCAGTAAGAAGAGAAAAAGCTATTATTTAGCATGACAGATTCTACTTTTTTAGCAAGTTTATTTACCAGGCCGAACTTGCTATGAAAGCGACACCTACCATTGCAGTTTAAAAACCATCTAGTAGAGTAAATAAAGACTTTCATTATTTTGAAATAAATAACTACCTTCAGGAACAGAGAAAACTCATTGTATCCAATTACCAACTGTTCGTCAAGGGAACAAAGACTCCCCCTCCCGCAACCCTCTCTCGCGACACAAAGGGGTTCCGCTGCCAAGACTTTAACTGCATTGACGACTTAATTCCTTAATCCTTTAATTCTTAAGAACAGACTCGTCAATGGAGACTAAATACGCGCAATTTCTCACAGAACACAACCGAGGTACGGTCACGTAGATTTCTCTCGAATGGAACCATTTCTATTAGAGAAACAGAAGTATTATCTTCTACAGAATAAGTCCAGTATAAACGGATGCAGCTGAGTACCAGTATTTCACGAGCGTTTACCTGTCTGAGCTCCAGAACCCCATCGCTGGGTACCACGATACACCTTGAAAAGACTGCTGTCATATTCTAAGGCTTCTGACTACTTGTGACGACTGACAAAGAGGTTTAAATGACAGCCGCACGCATCGAGGCACGAGGCACGGAGGAATGTTGGTATATTAAGGTGGTCAACCATCCATGAACCGACCTAGGCAAGCGTTGCTTCACCTTGAAGATCGGCGTATGCGGCAGTTACTATTTAGCCATAAGCTTCCCCTCTTTCCTTCCTCCCTCCTACAGAATGTACAGTTTAATGTTAGTTACAAATATTCCGAGTGCACTCCACAGTACATCAATTGATGACACTCTTCATCAAATGGTTATTTACAGGCCTGGACTGGCCATAGAGCAAGTTGGGCAAATGCCCGATGGGAACACACGATGGGCCGGTCTAGCCGATTGACGATCGACTTTGGTCTGGTCGATTTGCTATTAAAAAAACAAAAACATCGATTATAGTAACGTAGGTACCGTCAAGTCGAGAACCTAATTCCTTGCTTTCTAAAAAAATGGATCAAAGTTCAGTTCTCGCCGCGAATTCTCTTTTATGTCTTTACCGAATGAAAACGCGTACTAGTTTAGGTAAATAAAGAAGGCGGCGGGAGCCATATCTGGTGAATAAGGTGGTTGTTCCATGGTATTTGCTGAGTTTTTAGTCAACAATTCGTTCACAATGATGGCCTTGTGCGAAGGCGCATTATCGTGGTGCAAAATCCAAGAATGTTCTTTCCACAAATCGCCTTTTTCGTCGAATTTGCTCTCTTAAACGCCGTATACCTAATACTCAAATATTATTCATTATTTACCGTTTGATCTTCCGGCAAGAATTCCGAGCCCACAACACCGCGATAGTCAAAGAATCCACATGACTTTGACTTTTGACTTTGGAGTGGTTTTTCTGTTTCGGTTATTGGAAGGCGCCCCTCCGAAGCTTGTTAACTGGTTTGCATGTCAAACTCAGTAAAAATGCGTTTCATGAATGTTGTTTCGGAATCGACTCGTTCTAGCATGTCCTCAGCGACTCTTATGCGATTGAATTTTTGGAGAAAGTTGAGGTCTTTTGGGACTAGTCAAGCGGCAACATGTTTCATACCCAAGTGATTGTTTAAAATGGTACGATCGACTCGTGTGACACAGAAAGTTCAGCAGCTATCTCTTACAAACTTGAATGAGGATTGTCAGTCACTATTTCCTTTACTTTTGCGATGTTAACTTCAGTTGAAGATGTTGATGGCCTACCAGAGCGAGCCAAATCTTCCATCACATCTCGACCGCTTTTGACTGCACTGTTCCACTCATAAGCACGTGTTTTTGATAAAGTCAATTCACCGTAAGCCTTCTGTAATATTTTCAGCGACTCCGAACACGAATATCCATTTGGATGCAAAATTTGAGTCAAACTCTTTGTTCGATGTTTTGTCCATTATGAAATTCGCAACACACACTAGCGATGATCCAACAAAAAACGGTACTGTATTTAATCGAAATAAAACTCAGCGCCAACATGGAAAATAGTTGTGCCATACTAGCAACAAAAATAAAAATAATAAAATTGAATTTGGAACCATAAACAAATTATCAATTCCCGATACTTTTTTGATAATTTAATTTTTAATCGAGGAGTTACGAATACACTTAAGTTTATCCAACTAAAGTAAAAAAAATAAAAATAGCCTCTCCCCGAAAAATTAAAGTTAAGTTTACTACATAGTAATCTATAAATTAAAAAATATAATTATAATTTAGTAGTAATTTTCCTTTTTCTTGAGAGTGGAGGAGGGCCGATCGTCTCTAAAATGCCCCGGGAAGATTTCGGGTCCCAGTCATTTGGAATAAATTGCTTTAAGCGATAAGACCGTCGTGGGTTATATTACCACATCCTAAACAGTGGGTTCTATCTTACGAAAGTATTTACGTAGTATAAATCAGCGATATCGCTTTGAATAGTTTTCATTGATGTGTTGAGTTCATTCTGTGTTATCCATGACTGTGAAGTGGAAATGTGGTGAACTGGTGTCGGTAAGAAGGTCACATACCAAAATCTGATCCAAAGTAATTACGATTGCCATCGACACGCTAGCAAAAGTAAGGTGTAATTGTAAAGATGGAATTTGACCTGGAACTCTCCGATGATATATGATTAATCATATTTTTGAGATTTAATATTGGAAATCTTTAACAACACACACAAAAGCAATATCAGCAGTATAAACAGTTATGATAATTATTACTGTGATCCCATTAAACATATTCCCGGTTCGTATATGTTTAATTAGCTTTCACCAACATATTGTAATTAAACACCATTTACATAATATGTGACATAACGCTTCAGACGGGAGAGTTCTGCGAAAATATTAATTACTGGGTAGTTATGAGCTAAGGTATACCTTCGATTATAATTAGTGAGGGTGTCAATCAATTACGATGATAAATAGTTCTGGGTCTGCCCACTTGTAAGAAACGGCGATGCAACTAAGCTTCCCTAAACTAACTCTTCGGCCTGTCAAAGTCACGCTAAAATGCATTTTTTTAAAATAAGTTTGTGTCCGTAAGTAATTTAGTAATCATTTATTTATAGCAAACAGATGACCAGTGTAATTACTAAAAGAATGGCTAGGTATGACTATCACCGATGAGTAAGACTGTCTTTCAGAGTAGGAAAAATCAGTAGTTACTACTGTTATTTTTGCATGCCTGCAGTACTAATATTTTAACAGCTTAAATTGTAAATTCGTGTATAGTCTCCATAGATTTTTGTTCTTGATCTAAACCACCAACATGTTTTCTGATCCCTGGCCAAGGGTGGGACCTAACTCTATAGATCGGTCCATCTCTTCACAATGATGTAAGATTTTCTCATTTAGTTTGTGCCAAAAAATGTGTGAGACGAACAAAACGGCACATTTATTCACAAAAACTGAATGAGTGCTAATTTTATGTATCCAAGCCAAACTTCAGCTAGTAACAAGAAGAATTCATCCCTGTCAATATCGTCGTGAAAGCCATATCTTTAGTGACGAGTGAACAATGGCGCCCTGGCCGATACGATGACCTCGAGGCGGCGAAGTTTGACAGTGAGCTATCACTGAAGACCTTCCGCAGACCATCCGTCATCTGTAACACGGAGAGGCCCCGCGGTCCACGGGGGCTTGCGGTAGGTCGATACACTTGGGGGCTTGTCAGTATCACTCATAAGATGATCTTGTGAAGTACGAAATAGTATGTTCGGTTAAAGATCGATAGGTTCAGCACCTTTTACGATATAACAGTCAAAATGTGGTTAGTGTGGCAGATTTATTTAGGATTAAGACTGTATGAAAACTAAAATGAGTGAGCCAGGCATGATTTTTGGCTTCTTGATTTTCTTCTTCAACCCGTACGTTACGTATGCTTAAAAAAAAGCTTAACGCCGGTGTTTTATAAATTCCCATTTGTCTACCGAATAAGAGTCATTCGAATTGTTTTTAATAAACAATTTTGTACCTAATAATCTGGACACTATTCATATGCCTGATCATCGCAGCGCTTCCGTATCAAAACGTCCTATTTACAAAATGACCTACTAACAGAACGTCCTATTGTCAAAGTACAGTTACAATGAAAAATTACTAGGTATCGATTTTTCGTCATGCCTCATTGTTTATTTTGTTTAAAAAAGAAAATCGAACGAAAAGGAGATATTTTTCCTCTGATGGGGACACAACCTGTGTCGAAAGCATAATACAATCTCATGTTCCAAGTATAGAGGCTTACGGAGACTGGTAGAAGCAAGAGTTTGGAGACGGGCTGAAGTCTAGAGCGACAAAAACTCACAAACTACCAGGAGCCCAGGAATCATGAAGAAGTATTTCCGGAGCTGGAACCATCATGAGTGGTAAAGACTAACAAACTACCACGAGATCAGAAACATGTAAAAATCCGGATGGAGCCTTGGCAAGATATTTTTTTTTTTAAATTACAATTCTAAATATACCCGGACGAAGTCGAGCAGATGCTTGTATTGAAAAACGTCGCTATTTTATGAATTGATTGCGAAAAAAAATCTGCCAGTTATTACTTGTAAAATTTAAAAATCTTATATTAATATGTGATATGACCATTCCTATTCTTTTGTTTTTAGGACATTCTGCTAGTAGGACGATTTGCTTATAGGTCATTTAGCGAATCAGACGTTTTGATACGGAGGCGTCGCAGCCACCATCACTGAACAACCGTCCCAACAAACCGTTTAAACTTAAACATTCACCCTTCACTGTTTTGTTTTTTTGATCCAGAGGCTGGGGTCAGCCCAGCGCCCTTCCAAACTAGCGGGCTTAATTAACACGCAGAACACACGCGAAAATGTATCAAAACTACATCGAGATAAGGTACAGTTTAGATCAGCGGGATGCGGTTTAATTATTATAATTCATATCGCCTAGTAATTGCGGAGTTGAGTGAAAGCCTTTCATTTGAGCGTCTGAGCGTCACTAATGGCGTATAATCCTAGACACGGCTGTGGAATCTGTCGAGGGTTTTCTTGCTATTGAGGGGTCGTTCTCGTTACGGCTCTCAATAGAACTAGGTGTGGTCGAAGATCAGAATAAGAGTCTTCTTTAGAAACCGAATGAATGGCGGTTCAAAACCTGACAAAATAACAAGGCAACATACGCCATTTCTTTTTTTAGGATGGCAAATCTTGAAATGACTCCTTCCGCTCTAGGGGGAGTGAAAGAGAATATCAGACTCTTATTGATTAAAAACCATCCGCATTCCTCTAAATGCCCTTTGCGGTCCAGGGCCGCGGTGACTCATCCGAACAAATTCCGCAACCCTGGCAGGCACTGGCCTTGGCGGGCCCCGTCTACTCTGCTGACATCTCTTTGAGGCGCGCCTGGAACACAATGTGCCGTCGACCTACACCTGGAAGGGTTCGGCAGTAGAAGTGCACACCCTCGCTTTGTTTGGTATGCTTTTTTAAGTCCCATGTACAACGGGTATATTGCTATTACCCGGATGCAAACTGGGATGCTACTAAGGCTTAGTTCGACCTAAGATCCATGTCACCAGGGCAGGCCAGTTGAAAATTTGAAGTATCATTGTGGCAAATCCTAACATAACTTCAACAGGATGATTAGTTATTTATCTTGTTAGAGGTGAGCGCCAATCTTACACATTGTGTTCTTTGTTATAACTCTGAAAAAACTGGAGAAAAGAGCTCTTCTGCCAGCGGCTTCGACTGCGTGTGAGTTACAAACAGTCCCAAGGGAACATACTACCGGGATAAAAAGTATCCAATGTCCTATCCCCTTATGGGTATGTTACAATGATACATGTTACAATAATAATTTTAAGAAACAATAAATAAATCTGAATGTGAATCTGAATCTATTCCGGGACATTGTCTACCCGTGAGCCAAGTTTCATCTAAATCCTTTCAGCAGTAAAGATGTGAAAAGGTAACAGACAAAGTTACTTTCACATTTATAATAGAAGTATAGATTTCACCACACCTTCAGCACAAAAAAGGCGCTATCCTCCGGACGTACCCATAGCCTATAAATATAAGCCCCGTCCGTAAATTATAGGTAGGCCATATTGTGTGCGTCAGCTGTTGTGTTCCCGCGCGACTCGCCAGTACACTCGCAGACTAACACGAGGTCCAGCCTGGGAGTTACCAACCATGGTCTACATAACACCCTTAAGGTATCGGCTGAATCATTCGGTCCCTGTAGGTCCTTTGTTCATTGCTATGAGGAAAATGACATGGTGATGGATTTATCATTTTTATGGATGCCTTTTATTGCGTGTTTTTCTAAGTAGGCAGAGCCGTAAGTGCACCCTTATTTCACCTCTTTATGTTTTAATGATGGTATCCTAATGCCATTAACTAGGAATCCCAAATAAGCCTGTTAGTACAAAATACCAAAGTATATCAACAGCAATAGTTCTCGATTGTAATGATCTTCGTAGTCTACACATTCGCTTTAATCGTTCGGGTGTACCGTTTGGCTAAAAACTCCGTGCTCGGCTGAATTCCCGGGGTAGTGCTCGGGGCCTGGCCGGGCGCTGCTCGGTTGGGGTCGGGTCAAGCGGGCAGGCGCCCAGGACCCGCCGCCGATCAAAATATGTTATGGCCAGCGATTAGGACGATTGCTTCGCACCCAACGCACGTAACCCGAAGGCAATGGCACTTGAGGTGCTTATTTATATCCATTGTAGGCACAGTTCCGTTAATTGCAGATTGTGAGCGAGAAACAAATGAAATTCGGGGCTGCAGATGGTTTAGGAAAACACTTGAAGGAAATTCATAGCATTTAGTTGACAGTAGATAATAATGTTGAGGTTTCCGTACGTAGCGTTGCTCAGAATGCACCAGCAGGAGCTCTGGCTAATTAGTATTTTAGAGGAAATCGAGTCGCGCACTTTTCAGTTCCGAGAGAGAATATTATAGAGGTGATGACATATTGACACAGATGGAAATAAGAAATGTTTATGATAATGATTATGCAATTTGGTATAACCGGATATTAGCTTAACTCACAAATATACTCAAAATAAACGTTATCAGCGACAAGAAATCTTGCAGTTTCACACCGTCAGCTTCAAAAACGTTGCGTTTTTTCACTTTACGCGCGCGAATCCGTCTGACGTTACCTTATTATATTATTAATGTACAATTGTACAGCACAACATAATGCATGAGTCAGTTATACTTTATCACGTAATGTAATTAGTATCAGAGGCTACACGGCGGTCAATACACAACATTACTGAGGGACAGATCAGCCACTACGGAAGATATTTGTTTGTATTATGTATTACATGTACACTCACTGAAATATGGAAAGTGATGTTGCTTGTCATCACGCGCGATGTGTTCCGTAGGTTATCAAAAGAGTCTATAGTGAATAGACTTACCGAGAGGTGTTGATGTCCGTGTGGTCGTGGTGTCGACTGCGAGTGGCCAGTGAGGTTATTCGTGTGCTAGGTCGCGATACGTGCGCTCCGCGCGAGGGCCCGGCGTCGACTGGCCGCGTCGATCGATAGCCCCGCCATCGTTGCGTTACGTTTCCTTTACACCAATCATTTCGAACCAATGTTACTTTTTTATGACGTATTTTTTCGTGGCTACGAAATTATTGCGATGTGCCAGCGATAGACGCTGCTCTCGTAAAGTGAGGAGGTATTATCATTCGCTTGATGCCTGTTCAGTACAATGGGTTATAGAATGAGGCGAGTGTTTCCCGATCGCATCGGAAGTGAGATAACATTAGCAGGCCGAGCGTCTCTATTGTAAAGTACCTATACATTATATCTAGTCTTTGTTTACTTCTGCACACTACTATCGCTGATGTGATTATTTTAGTAGAACAGCTGATAAGAAGATAAGCTATCATTCATAATATTTGTTTTAAAGATAATTTTGAGCGTTTTATTAAAGAAAACTTTATCCGACCCATCAAGTATGGTATATAACTAAACTACACGTGTTACACACCTAATCACTCTATTGACAACTATTACTCATTATTATGACAGTCAGTAAGTGTATAGTTTTTCTACGTCTATGACCAAGGTCAGTGTTTAGGGGTCAAGTTCAATTGCCTCTACTTCAGTCGTGGAGTCGCTGTAATTAGTGAAAGAGCCGCTTAACTGCAGCCATTGACTCAGGGTAGTAGAGATGCGAGCGGTAGAGCCGAAGGAAGCCGGTTAGTGATACGCACTGATAAATTATCCCGATTGCTGGATTAGGGGAATCTTTGGTTGGAAGCTGTTATGGGGTTATATTTTTAAAGTGGTTGTCATTTAAGGCAGTTAGGGGGGTTTGGATGGCGTTTTCATGTTGGTCGGTGAACAAGAGATGGTCCGTCACTCTAACGGTCTGATCTAGTCACCATTGCCTTCGAATGAACATCTGCAATATCAAACCCGAGGAATCGTAGGTGTGTTTTATTTCAACTGATGAGCCCGCTCTCCACCTCAATCGCACCTGATAGTAAGCGGCATTTAATGGTTTCCATCCACTAAAAAGGTCTTCACAAATAACTCCATTTTATGTATCGGAGCGTTTTATTTAATTTTTACCTCCCTGAGCCATACAGCGAACAAGGAAAATAAAATGTGTCAGAAACTGGTGCTATCATGCGGAACCTAACTAACACCGTGTAGAATGTGTACATAATAGGAAAGTCCTGCAATCAATTATTATTTAAATCAAATTCGTATATTTTTTATCAGTATTGGAAACGCGACAAGTGTTAATCTACTTAAGATATGAGCGCTGTGGCGATTTTTGACGGCGGTGGCGTGGTGGTAAATTCTTCAAGACGGCGGCGGCGCGCCGGCGCGGTGCTCATATGAAGCAATTACTGAAGGAGCGCTTTTTTAAATAGCCTTCAGTCAGGCGGCGTTTACAAAAAAAAAGAAAACTTGCCTTAAATTTCAAATCCCATTTGGGCTCTGCCCCTCATTGTCATCGTCAGTCTACAGCAGTACATTGCAAACATCGCGAAGCGTCTCTAATTTCCCGTCACTCATCTCGATTCTCGACAACTCTCATCCAACTAATGTCACCCTGTGAATGTCTGATCCTGAAATAGTATGCTCTGAAGAGCATAAAACTTTCTATCTCTTGCTGAGTTGCCTTCAACATATGGACCGGAAAGAATCGATGTTTTCAAGATCCAATACGTTTGTCCATTTCGAGTAACTTCCATCCAGCTGACTCACTTCTCCAACGTAGTATTTATGCTATGTTCAGTTTGCTGGTCCTGGGTTTGCACGTTCATTGTACCTATTTCATTCAAACGAACAATGGATATCTCACTACTCTTAATCGACTTGGCATCGCGGCAGACGTCAAGACAGACCAACCTGAGGGGGGGCTCTACTACGACGTACAAATTCCATCATGATTCTTGATGTAAGAGAGAGACGGAGCTACACAGGACAAACTAAGCATGACAGACGATAATGAAATTATAAAAATATTAGTAAAAATTCAATGTTCACATTCGTTTTCTACATACTTTTTCGCTGTTACGAATATGAAACTTAGTATAATACAAAAAAAAAGGCTTCGAGCCGGCGCGGCGGCGCCCGGGTCATTCCAGCAGCGGCGGCGCGCCGTTTAAAATCCACGGCGACGATGCACGGCGCGCCAGCATAATAGAGATATGTCTCATACACTTTCCTTATAAGTATTAGTATAAATGCAAAAGCGAGTTATCTTATAACATTTTCACGCTTAAGTCACCGAACTGATTTTGATGAATTTTGGTACACAGATAGATGGCAACCTGGACACGGTTATACTGTACTTTGATGCGAGCGAAGCCGCAAGCAAAACCCTAGTACTGTATATTTTATTCATTTTCGCATACAACCCTTATCTCTTCAAAATAAGAGTGAACAGGCTTCTTCTGGGTAAGATCGCTCCATCGTCGACTTTGTCTCTGTCGTCTATGACCTAGACTAGAGCCAAGAGCAAACCTATCTCAACTAAAAATAAAAAACAATACAGCACTTCAAGAAGAATAAGGATGAAGTTGATTCGTTCGTTGTTACATTAATGAGCCTGCAACTGTTACATAATTGTAATATCTGTAACTATTTTGTGGACGGTGGACCCCAAACTGGGTAAAACCTGTATCTTGGGGTCTTGGTGGAATATGACAAAGTTTCTTCTTGCCTGCTTCCTCGTGTCCAGTCAGCACAGAACTTTTGTCCTGGTAGTTGGTACTATTCAATAACGACGATGGAAAGTGAGGAAACCTTGGTTCTTGATAATGCATTCTGTAAATTACTGTAATCTCGTAGTTCGCGTCACGATCCCAAAACACGGAGAGGCTTTGGAGGCCGCTGCAAACTGCTGGAAGCGGCATTGTCAACACTTTCCATAAAAACCCAGCGTTACATCAGATTATACACAAAAAAACAAATATGGCATAAACAAACTGACTTGGTCGACTGTTCAGCTTGGCCGTGACAGATGTTTTGCACCAAGCGTTTCCACACAGTTGCCACGAGTCCTATTAGTACAAGTACTGCCAGCTCTGGATGCGGTTCCGTGCTCCGCGGATCTTGTGTGCATATGACTGTACTGATGATTTAAACTTAAAATTGAAAAGTCTCCCGTGCCTAGACTTCACTGACACCCTTCATAATCAAGAACAGCAATAGGACTGCTCGCTGCGAGACAATGCACAAACTTCACGATTAATTTATTCTTTTACCAAAAAGCTTGCAAGTAACTCTTCTTCTTTACATTTATAACTTGTTAGACTACACGAAGTATTATATTATCTGTGATTACACACAGTAGGTAATGTTTGCTGCACAAACTGCATTTGAATCAAGCCTGACAATAATTAAGTTTCTCGCTCTGTCACCCAGTCTCAGGTGCAGTTTGTAAGTCTACTCGCTGTGCTGAACTACTAACCAACCTGTAACTTTACTCGTACTTAAGTTAATAGTTGTTCCAATACCAAATTGTTTTATAAATAATATTTTTATAAATAAAGTATGCAGACCCACTCGCGGCCATTGCTAACAACTTGGCACAAATTCAACATATACTTACTACTAACTTTATGGATGTACCAAATATACTACGTTATTGCCCAGGACACCAAGTACCGTGTTACACAGGTTGTGGAGGTCTGGTAGGCAGCCGCTCCACGGAAAATACTGGTATTCAGCCAAATCCGGTTTGTCTAGAAGCTGATCCAAATATCGTTGGGAAAAGGCTAGGCGATGATGACTTGTGATCATCAGACCCCACCGATCAACAGGCAGTCACGTGTTATCATTATGTCACTATGACAATCTATTCAAAAACTGCATCCATACAACTGCAACTAAAAAATCTCGAACAGATTCTATCACACACATCACGTTGGGAACTGTAACAAAGTTGCGACAGAAGTTCAATAACTATTCCGTTAGCGTCGACAATGGCGGCTGACCCACTCACTACTGCTGCTAATATAGTCACATTGTACAGTCATAAGTTCATAACCAATTCATCGTATAGATTAGACTGCGAAATTAATTAAATTCCTAGGAGTAAGTACCCCTTCGATGGAGTTGAATTGCGGAATTTGTTCGAAAGAATCACCGTGGCCCTGGAACGCAAAGGGAAGGAACACGGATGGGGTTTAGTCAGTAAGAGTCTGACACGCCCTTCTGTTCCACCCACAGCGGAATAAGTCAATTGATGATTGAAAAATAAAGGAGTATACTTATGCACACCTCCGACGCCCGGTGCACCTGCTGCGGGTTGGGAGAGAGGTCGAGATCTCCCTCTCCCTTTCCACAACCTCCTTCTGCGCGATAACTGTTTCACAGGAAGAGACCACCGCGTTCCAGGACTCCTTGCCGAGGAAGGGCGTGAGAGCCTGTCCCGCCATTCCGCCACCAGGACCTCGCACAGCTGCGACCGACGCAGCTCTATGTATCGCTGCATCAGTTGCTCGCCGCGCGGCTGCGCCACCGATGCAGTGACGCTAGGACTCTTGCCTCCAGATCCCAGGGCGGAGATCCGGCCAGTGCGCAAGCCACCTCGTAGGAGATCGTGATCATCTCCATCTCAGCCATCACCCTCTGCGGTTTCCGCGAAACAATGGTGCTGGCCGTCAGGTCAGTCGCCCAGATCGGAGCTCCATACAGGGCAATCGATCGCACGATCCCCACATACAACCGCCGGCAGGTTAAAAGTAAGTTTGTTTGTTTGTTACGCCTTCACGCCCTAATCGCCGGAACGATTTTGATGAATTTTGGTGTAGAGATAGATGGGACCTTGCAGACGGTTCCTGAAGTGCGAGCAAAGCCGCGAGGAAAAGCTAGTTCACTATATGTTTAAGCCTCCAATGCAATCAATACAGTCTACAATGCAATGAGGCTACATAGTGGAGACAACTAATCAAACGATTACCTAAGGACCTCAAAAGCATCCACCACTTTTAGACAAAATTAGAGATGGCAAGTAACATCGCAATGAATGATATCAATCAAAGTAGTGATCTAAGGCAACCAATTGAAATCAAACGAGACGAACAAAACTCTTCCATACATAGAAAGTGTCCGTTTTTGCGCGAATCTATTGACGCTTTATAAAAAGCGACACGTTGACGACAGTACCTACTTGACGACGAAGAAGAGAAGAGCCGTCGCATCACTGATCGACACCGACGTTAACACAATGTAGCTAACAACATTATCGACGGAATGCATCGCAAGCGCGTCTGCGATCATGGGGTAGGTCCGTAGGTAGTGGGTTCGATGCCCAGGTCCCTCGTGTATTTTAGTGGGTCATCATTATAACAATAGATAAGTAGCAGTCCGGAGTCCAAATTGTGCCTTGTTGCTTGTCTTCTATTACACGGGTCTTAAACGTAACTGGTTAGACAAGAACCGCGAAAAGAAATAAATAGGTAGCAGTACCTATTATCCTTTTTGGAAAATTATAACATAATGAATGCAACACTAAAATGCTGCAGCCATAAAATTATTATCACCCGCTGAAGGCATCTCAAATAATAAAACATAAAACAATTCGCAGCTCCTGACCTAATTCCGAGCTGATCTGAGCAAATCCGAACGGCTTCAAATATCAGCGTTCTCTATTTGAAAACTCCTTCTGTTGTGCCCGTTAATATTCCGTTTCGGTGTAAAAATTCTATGTGTAAAAAATTCCGGGAGTCCGGAGCCGTGTTACGTAGGATCGCGGGCTTGCAGGGGTGAGGAGGGGGGGGGGGGTAGACAAGTCTGAACATTTATCTTCGTCCACAACACTTCGCTTTTGGCACTCAAATGAGCGCGGATTTGGAAAATGCAACAGACATAAGGAAAATTGCTTTTGCAACATTATAACATTCATATTTGAGTGATCCATCTCAGGATTGTACTGTTATGACGGCGGTTTTGTCAAGAAATATAAAACCACTTTTGTGCGTACAAAAATACGAGTATTATTATTTTCAATTTATAAAAAATTCAATGAGTTAGTTGACTTCCTCTAAGTATTTTTCATTTGAAATCCAGAAAAAAAATAGAAAATAAAATCTCTTACTTCATCTAGTCGGTTAGTAGAGTCGGTAGGTACCTACTCGCACATTGCAGAATACGCTTTAATTAAAAACCTTTTTTACATAGAACTACGGATGCTCACAAAAAGCGCAAAGAATGCCACCTAGTTCTTTCTTCCATGAGCAAGCAACAAAGAAAATCTTTTTGTTCGAAAGCTGACGTCCAAAATGCATCGAAAACTGAATTATAAGTAATAATAAATTTATTACAGTTGGAGTATTTTAATAGGGATTTTTTGTCTAGTGATGTATAAATGTAGGTACCTACTTAGATAGCTGCACAAAACAAAATAATGTCAATCATAGTTTAATGGGGCGGATCAAGGATTGTCGTTTGGGGCTTGACACTAAAAAACCGGCCAAGTGCGTGTCGGACTCGCGCACGACGGGTTCCGTACCGTTATCTATAAAAACGGCAAAAAAAACACGTTTGTTGTATGGGAGCCCCCGCCCCCCTTAAATATTTGTTTAATTAATTATTTTTGAAGTGAATATTTAACTAAATATTCTGTGAATATTTCAAGCGTTTATCTGTTGCCGTTGTTGTATGGGAGCCCCCCTAAATATTTTTTTTATTCTGTGTTTTAGTATTTGTTGTTATAGCGGCAACAGAAATACATCATCTGTAAAAATTTCAACTGTCTAACTACCACGGTTCATGAGATACAGCCTGGTAGACAGACGGACAGCAGAGTCTTAGTAATAGGGTCCCGTTTTACCCTTTGACTACGGAACCCTAAAAAGCACAAAACATTTTATTTTGCTTAACGAATAACAAGCCTCCTTGGATTACTTGTCATAATTTCCTCATTGACTCCGTTAGGTTGGAGACTACAAAAGATATCTCGGTATTTGGGGGCTTAATACAGTAGTTTGTTTACGTTCATAACGCAATAGTTATAAAAGCGACATCTAGCGTCACGGCGAGGCAGCGGAGCGACGATGATATCGCTTGAGCTGTGAAATTTACTCACAAGTTTATTATTTGATCCACTGAAGCGTTGGTACTTATTTTCACGTAACTGTTGTGGATTTGCAAAAGTAAGAACTATTTAAAAACAAGAGAATATTTCTGATGTGCAAACTGAGTTTTTTAAACTCTAAAACATCTGGAAGTCTATGTTAGTCTTAACTAATAATATAATTGCGAGTATTTGGTTTGTTGTGTCTAAATAGCTGAACAGACGCGCTTAGTCGTGGAGTTGCGGAAACCAGCCCGAGTTACATACATATATACATACATAGCTGAACAGATTTTGATATTTTTTATCTTTTGAGATAAGGAACTCTGGAGAAGTTATTAAAGGCTTTCATATAATTTTTTGCAAAAATTTTGCTTGAACGCGAGCAAAACTGCCGACAAATGCCGGTGAAGTAGTAAAAAAAATAAAATAAAATTATTTTCGAGCGGGGGGGGAGGCACAGTTTCGAAGTAACATGGATTACTTAAAAACTCAAAGCCTTGCCAATGATGAACACATTGTTGTCCTTAATAAAAACAGTTTCTTGAATCTCATCAACCAACCGATCTGATCAAAGTTTAACTTAACCAAAATGGAGAACAACTAATTCCATTGGTTCGTAGTAACACGAAGCACAAGTTCACATGCAAAACCCACCGGGTACCAGGCGCGCAGAGCGACCGCAAGGCATCGATCAAACTCTGAACAGCGAACGAAGCAAACAAATGTACTACAGAACCTGCTTATTGATACTATTTGTGTACCGGTTGCATGTGTGTTGTTGTCGTGAGATTTGTTGCGGAAAATTTTGCACGAAAATATTTGGTTTCACTTGATATTGTTTCGCAATTGATTCCGTAAGATTGGTAAGACGAGCTTATGATTTGATTATTATTTTGTGTTGTTATGAATTAATAAGATTATTCGCCACGGTCTTAATGTAAGTTATTTTTAATCCTGATTGAAATAAGTATTAGTGAAAATTACTAGTCTATAGTTTTCAGCTAAATAGTGGTTTCTCCTCGATGGACCTCCAACCGTTCTTAGTGGATGCGTTCAGGAGATGGTCGCCCCCAGAGCCCGAAGTACTGAAGAAGACCAAGTTCTCTATCACCCTAGACTGGAGTAGAGTGGGGCCATTCCACTTCATCGCCGACCAGCTTCTATACAGGTTGGAGAAGAATGAGAAGATCCCGCCTTGGGTTGTCGTGTATAGGTAAGGATCTGTTAATGGTGTGTACATATGTATTGGAAAATTACACGTGGCAAGGTAAAGGAAAGTATAGAAGACGAACTACATAGTGCATACATCGAAAACGTATTTGGACTTGACGTCTAGCAATTTACCCAGCTCGACTCTTTTCAGTGTTAATTCTTTTAGCTGTTTGTAGGCCAGTAGATCTCTGCATTTTTTTCATGGTATTCCTTCATATTCTCTTTACTTCTATTCTTCCCTATTATTTTTTTATCTTTCTCTAGCTTATCTCGCCTTTTATATAAAACCCAAATCAAAATAATTTTCAGAGGCGGCAAAACGTCAAAAGAAATAGACAACCTCGCATCCAGACACTGTCACAAATTCCGACTGAGAGTTATCGTGAAGGCCACAGCAGTTCCCTCTCTTGCAGAAAGAGCGGTACAGTTCTACGGTGATGAAGCTTCTGTGTATGAGAAAATGAGAGCAGTTCAGAAGCAGAGAGAAGAGCAGAGTGCCAATAGTCACAGTGGCAATCAAGGAGGAGGTGATGCAAGCGATACACAATCTACGAATGCTGATAAAAATAGTAAAGTAGGGGAATGCGGTGCTGGGCGGAATGCTATAAAAGAAAAAAGGTACATACAACATTATTTGAAGATAATGTCAGATCTACACGCTTGGCATTTGCTGCAAACTTCAAACGAGTTTCAAATATCGCCATTCACATACTTGCGGGAGCGTTAGTATGTTCTGGACAGGCAAGCATGACGAATATCGAGCTAATTACGGCTATAATTGTGAAGTTTGGCAAGCGTGTGGACCCGGCTTAATAGATAGATGGAAGTACTCTTTATTAAAATGAACCATTCTGCCGAGCCACTTCCCAACTATGTACATTGGGCTTCCAGTCTAACCGGATTAAGTTGAATATCAGTATTCTACACGAGGCTACTGGCTCCTTCATAACTGTTTAACTGGGAAATACGTTACCCCTTGGCACGACTGGTATCTGATTTCCGAATTTTGACTTCAGTTACGACTGTCAAAGCAACAAATCATCGAGTTACGGAAGAGACTCAGTACGTAATGGATGTAAGGTCTCTTACCTTCTCTTTATTATGTACACCATATTTGTTAGAGAAACATCATTAAGTTTGTTGAATACAATTTTACCTTTTTCCTGTTTTCCTTATTTTTCTTTCTCTTTTGCCTTTTTTTAGTAGAAAATGTTTTATTATTGGTTTGTGTTACTTGTCTGAACAGAGTCCAGGCAAACAACGGAAATCACAAATGGCTGGAGTCAGCGTGGTCAGAGCCGACGTGGTCGAGCACCGACACCGATGGCACGTCCGCCGTGTGCTTCTGCATGGCGGTGCGCTGCGGCTACATCAAGCAGGTACGTATCATGGTGCATAGCAAGACACAATTGTGGATAAATGTCACATAGATGATACAAGGTATATTCAGAACTAGCTGTTACGGTTTCGCCCACGTTGAAGTTGAATATTATCATTAAATACTCCTGGGATCAAAAACCTATCCTATGACCTATTCCAAGACATCCAAATCCAATCAGCCGATAAGACTTAAAGAGGTATCAGATAGAGTTTCTTTCACATTAATTAATTTATAATCATATGAGAATGGATTGTAGACCTGCCTGCAATGACCGATTTAACTTAGACAATACAGTGATTCTTAATCGCTCTTGCCTTGGTTGGCTATTGTAATATGAATAGCAGATATGCTGTTTTTATTTTCCACATAATCAGTCTACTCATCAGTCTGATTAGAAAAGCAGGAAACAACAACAAGAAGTCTTGGGAAACCATTTTAACATAACATATACTTCAAAGAAAAAGGACAAAACAACACAATTAACCTCCCCCAACAATGCGTCAGATTTAGTTAATGATATAAATTCGTGTTTTCGCGGGAGTTGGTAAATCTCAAACAAATAATGCTTTCGTTGATTCAATAGTACTTTTACCTACAGACGAATTTGAAATAAAATCATTAATATCTAACCTCAAAAATGATTGCGCAGTAAGGGTTGATAAAATCTCAAGAATTTTCCTGAAACAATTCACTGACCTCATTGTTAATCCCCTAACTTTTATATGTATGTTTTAAGAGTGTGGATATATGCTGTTTTCATCCTTCCATCACTGTCTAAAATATTGGAGCGCCTAATGAACATCAGACTTGTTAAATTTCTGGAAACAGCTAATGTCTCCGTCCCAATTCGGTTTCCGCGCGTATGAATCAACGTCAGATGCTGTTTGATGAACAGCATCTATAAGTATAAGTAACGGAATTCATTCATCCATTCATAGCTTAACCATAAGAAAAAGATCTAAGCCATCTATCTGGATTTAGCCAAAACATTTGACACCGGTTCTGTCCCCATCTTGATCAATAAGCTGGAACTCTTGAGAATTAGAGGTTTGCCACTGGATTCGTTTGCGAGTTACCTGAAGGGTAGAACACAGGTTGTTGGAGTGGATGTTTGGACTAGTGATGAGCTGCTGATTAAATATGGTGTCTCACAAGGCAATATCCTTAGCCCGACCCTGTTTTTAGTTTACAACAACAACCTATGTTGTACAGACTTGACCAGTAGGAAATTAATTACTTTCACCGATGACACTGCATTTTATGGTGACACGTGGGAAGATGTTTATAAACACACTCAAAATGGGTTCAAGAAAGTCTCTAAGTGGCTTAATGACAACATCCTCACCCTAAATGTTGTCAAGACTAAGTACTGACCTATATACTCAGAAAGCAAGACCTACCAAACATTCCCATAATCTCGCACAGTTGCAACTTACCATCCAACAATTCATGTAGTTGTCCGCGTTTATCAAGAACTGGAACTGTTAATATTTGGGTGTTGTAATAGATAGCCAACTAAATTTCCAATACCACATTGAGGCTTTAGTACCTAGAATTCGAAAACTTATTTTTATATTTAACTCTCTTCGTCACATTGCTGACACTTCCTTAATTAAATCTGTTAATCCTGCATTGTGCCAATCTTTACTGTCTTGTTGTATAACTTCTTGGGGTGGAACACCTAAAACTTACCTTCTGAAATTGGAGAGAGCTTAAAGAGCCATATTAAAAGTAAATTATTTCCTACCCATGCGATACTGCGACCTTTTCATTCTCCTGTTATTAAGAAGCTCTCGGAACTGTTTTATGACCCCAAAATAATCTCAGGCTAGAGGAAAGTCACTGATGTCAACCACTCATGTTCACCACTTCATTGTTTGGATTAGACAGATAACAATGAGTTTAATTCAATCGACATTCTTTTTTTTGTAAAAATGCATTTAAGAAGCGTATCCAAGCAACCCTAAAGAAACAGCAAATTACTACATAAATTACTAAATTATTATATGACGTAGGTAATGTTTAATAATTATGTACGTAGTAGGCGAACAAATTTACTTTTTATTTTATTTATATATTTAAAATCCAGATATACATAGTTTCAGGACAATGACCGTTATGTTACTAGCTAGTTTTACATTGTAATTTGTAAAGAACGAAGTATTTAAGATATTATGACTACTTTTTATTGTGCTGCTGTTTGTTTTTCCTTGAATAAATAAAATAAAATCAGTCCACTCGTATGTTACCAGGTGCAAGGCATGCTGGATGAGCGGCCCGCTCTCATCGCCATAATGAACCCCAGCAATGGCTTCACGCCTCTCGCGACGGCCGTGAGGAAAGGTATCGACCGTTCCCGAACCGTGCGCGGCACCTTTCCGTTAAGAATAGCCGGCGCTCCGCTGGTCCGGGTCATACATTAGTGATGAGCTCCAGCAGGTCATCGGAACTGGCGCCGCGACAGGAATGGAACATATTTTATGTATGCATATTAGTATCGATTTGCTGTAAGTATTTGTACTCGTAGCATTCTTGCATCCAAGGCAATTCACCGGTTATTTGCGTCTTATTAACTGATCTGTACTATTTAGTATTCGCAAGCACGACTATTGAGCGTTGGGTCCTGGTTTCGATTCAAAGGTCAGGAAAAGTCATATTTGGTTGATTAATGAAGAATTTAGCAAGCAGCAGCTGGATGTGTGCCCGGCTAAAGGCAAGAAGCTTGTCCCCTATCACAATGGTGAAAATATGTGTACATGTAGGCCAAAAGACCATTTTATTTCTTTTGTCTTAGGTACTAACAGACACCAAAAAAATGTCTGGTTCCTTAAAGTACGCGCTCAATTGAACCCGGTCATGGTCGCCACTAAGTGGTGTCATTACCACGGTGACCCAATAAAACTGTTCCGGTCACTATCGTAGGTCCGTGATTGACCCGTGATCAATATCTATATAAATTAACTGATTGGAAATTATCCAATGTAGATTTTTAGGAAAAAGGTTTTATCATATTTTCTGCCACTCAGCAGCTTACCAGTAATCCGATTTCAAAGGGTATGGGATTCTCATGCTTGGCAATGCATCAACCAATTAATTTTAAATGTCAGCTATGCGACAGCCCTTCGTCGTCGCCATATGTTTTCTTTTGTGATGTGGCAGGAGACATAAACACGGTGCGTTTCCTGCTGGGCGCGGGCGCAGAGATCGACCAGGCGTCGTCCAGCGGCCAGACGGCGCTGCACCTCGCCGTCCTCGGCGCCTGTATCCCCATCGTGCAACTGCTGCTGGACCAAGGCGCCGACTTCCAGGTCAGCGTGGCTACACACAGCTACACAAGTGGCAGTCTGTCTACCGAGTCAAAAATGTATGGGATTGACGAGGGCTATCGAAATGCCACTTGACCAATTCCTTACATTTATTCTTGACATTGCGACAAACGCCATCGCTCATAGAATAGTAGAGTATTTTACTGAAAACATCTAATTAGTCCGTCAGATAGATTTCCAAAAAATATAGGACACGTATTTTTTTTTCACGTAAACAAAAATGAAAACTCGCTTGAAATCACGCGATAGTACTATTTTACTTAAACGTGACGTCACCAGCCCCCACTCTTGTACTTTGATGCGTTTTCTTTACCAATTTTGATCGATTTGAAATGGCAAAAATACGTGTCCAATATTTTTTTGGAAATCTAACAAGTGGACTAAGTAGAATTATATCTTAGTATCCAGAACAATACTTTGTGTAGAGCCTTTGGTTGCAGTGACACTTTTTGGATTTTCAAAAAATAAGGATACCCACAAAAGCTTCAAGGTATAAAAAAAATACTTATAAAATTCTTTACATCAATGGGCATCAAAAACCTACAGACTACCACTAGCAAACTAGTCTAAATCATTAATAGATATCGATTAATATGACGTGGACTGCTCTATTTCACTGCTCGCCACTTTCAATCCGTTTCCATATCGGTGCTGCAATATTAATAGTTTTTGTTCGTTCATTGGTTACTTCACTTTTGAAATAGTTATACCACAGCCTTTTTGTCATTTATCGATGTCAAGTTCCTATGAAATCATGGAATATATATTACTATCCATCTCCAATATGTGAAATGTGCGTAAAACTTACTACCATACATAGCAAAAGCCTATACTGCATAAAGATGGCCTAACCTACAGCGTGTTATTCATTTACACACATTTGCATTTACCATCGACTCGAGGAAGAATAAGAATACTACAAATAAGGTTCCTGTTAATAAACTAAAACAAGTACAATGTCCCATAGAATCACAGACTCACTAGCCTCCTCTTGTGAGCCGTTCTTCATGCTAGGATGAAGTGCGTCGATGTTAAAATTACTCTCCAAGTTTTCCTACACCGTCTTCATGAGTTCATGAGACACCTGCTAGCTTTTTTTATAAAACTCACCGTAAAACTTCCATAGAGTGAGAACTTCCGTGAGAGCTATCATTCCCTCCCCATCATGAAGCATCACGTGTGGATTCACACATACTTCACTTCAATAATACTTTCACCCAAGTTTTCACATTGAGATTTTAACTGAATAGCACTATTGCTGCAGGGTCGCGACCTGAACGGCCTACGCGCGGAGCACTACGCGGTGGACTCTGGCAGCCTCGCCATGCTGCGCTACGTCCTCGACCACGGCGGGGACGTCCACGCAGAGGATGGCCACGGCTGGACGCCACTCTTCAGAGCTTGTAAGTGGTATAAAGACAATGTGGCCCATTTCGAATGTAAAATCCTTAAATTGGGGATGAAAGTGAATCTCGTCTGTTACTGAGAAGTTTAGGTTTGATTTGATTAAACCCCATTAAACTTTGTTCGTCCTGGGGACGGAACCAAACTCGTCACAATCATCAATACACCAGACTAGACTAACAAAACAATCGATTTTGAAATATAGATATTTAAAAAAGGTTGTTTTGGGAAATAAAATGTTATTATTTTAGGGACAAATGAAACTGCCACTCAGACATACATAAATACATATTTTACTTCCTGTCCCCGTGGCTCCGCCCACATTTTCGAGATAAAATAACCACCCTTTACAAATATGGGCATTAATTCGTTTTGGTTCAAATAATGAAATAGTCAGTAAATGAACTGTCTCAATATCCAAATTTCGAATTCTGAGGAAGGCAATTGAGCGAGCCGGTATTGGACATAGAATAGCCCCAAAGCCCGCAGAATAAGCAAGCTAGGGTTTTTGAACAAAGTTACATATTACGAGTGCCAATTGTTTTGAAAATGGAGAAAGTGAAATGAAAAAGACACCGAAAACCCACAGCAGCTAGTTCGTATAAACGGCAACCATTCAAAAGGTTTAAACTTAAAAATGGGGGTACCTCAGGGCAAAATTTTGGGTCCCTTCTTGTTTCTAGCTTATATAAATGATTTGCCATAAATATTACAAAATAGACTTGATAATTATGGTGTTATTTCCTGATCTTTAATTTTTCAAATAAATAGACATTCAAACAATCTTGACGATGTTATTAATGCCCTACTGCAGGTACATAATCGGTTTACTGCCAATAATTTAGTATAAAATAGAAAAAAAAACAAAATGCATTCGATTTACTTTACCAAATGACAAAAGTAGTGATTGTGACATTGTAATCAACAGGAAAAAGCTAGAATTCGAAAAAGAAAAATCCACCAGTTTACAGATGTTGAAACCGAACTTTTAACGACCCGTCGTTTTTGCATCGGAGGTTAAAAATATTATTTTTAAAAGAGTTTCCGTGGAGTTTCTTACACGTTCGTCTCCATAGAGATCTACGCTTGATGAAGCTATACTTTTTGACCGACCGACCTTGACAATAAAAAAGTGCCTGTAAAGGTCTAATTGAAATAAATGCTTTGAGGCTTTGAGTCAAAGTTGTTACACAAATACGAAACAAACAAAAGCGATTATGACCAAGTTAGTGTCTGCCAGTATCATCATCATCATCATCATCATCAATAGCAGCCCATCATTCTACCCACTCGGTCATCGATTCACAGGTTATGAGAGCCTAGGACCCAGTGAAAGTGAGGTAGGCTCTTGTTGATGATGATTATGACATACCGAGTTGGTGACCGACAGGCGTCTTGTCATTCAAAAAGTGCTAATTCTCTGCCTAATTTTGATCATTTTTTTATGATTTGATGAAACAAACATTTTTGGCAGTATGTCAGGGTGCATCGACAGAATTGATCGAGGAGTTGGTGATGCGCGGCAGTTCGCTGGAGATGGCGGATCGCGCCGGCCTGCCAATCACATCCGTGGCCAGACTGCTGCACAGACAGTGAGTCTAGCACAACTTACTACTGATGTCAAAGACGAGCTTCAATAATCATTGTTTTAAGTTTTTGAGCTAATGGTTGATTAACGTCAGCCGCAAGGGTCGATCTTCAAGCTCGTTAAGCGGCCAGCTGTCATTCGAAGATGTTGACTGTCGTTCTGGGTAGGCACCATACAGTCAGATAGATACATTTCATGTTAAATACTGGTAACCAGCTGTTTCCATTTAGACTGGGAGCTGATCCCAACAGTGAGAAAAAGTTTCTGTAGATTTATTGTGTAAAATGTCGTCGTCGTCAAAAATCTATAAAAATCAAAGCAAACGGCGTTCCAGAGGCCGCAGCCGCGACTCGGTGCTGCGCCTGGTGGACTCCAGCTACCCGCACGAGAAGGCACTTGCCAACTTCACGCGCCTCACCAAAAAGATCTACAACGTGCACTCGCTGCTCAAGCTGCCCACTCCACGCAACAAGAACAACTGACTCACAGCCGCAAGGTGAGGCCAAGTGTTGCACGAGGATATAGAGATAAGGAATGTGCAGGAGGAATGTTATTTTATACATGTAGCTGTTATTGTCATTCCATGATCTCAATTAAATCATAACAGCAGGCTTCTGTTGTTTCACTGAAAGGCAAGGCCTGTTTCTATGCAGAATGGCACGAGCTGAACATTTTAATCATACCTACTCATTCTCAGTGATTAGTGATGTCAGAATTTTACTAGTTACATTTTTTTCCTGACAACGCCTTCAATACAGCAATCAATGACAACAATGATAAAATGTAACACTAATTTTATTAGAAAATAAAAATATTTACAAAATTCTTAAATACTAACGGAGTATTGAATTGCATTATGCGTGTAATAAAGTGGTAACAGGTGTGGTTCAGACCCATAACACGAGCGGCCGAGCGGCGCAGGAAGAGCGACAGTGACAGCCACGGACAACCCCGGTACTCTACATATCCAACACGAAATGCATTTCATGGCAAGCCCTATACAATATCCAATAAATAATTAAATATTAATATAAATTAGTTATAGCAGTCTGATACATGATGCCAGTAGCAGTAGTTGCGTCATCCAGTACAGCCGCAGCGAGCTTGCGGACGCCGTCGCGTGCTTCTCGTTTTCGAACTCCACTTGGTTCTTGGGCATGCTGTGCCCGTTTGTCTGGACTTCTTCTATCTCTCCCATCTCGAACTGAGTAGTCTTCGTGTCTCTCCGCTGTCTCACCTTGTCATCCCCATCCCCATCTTCGTCCTCATCTTCATATTCGTGCTCATCTTCATCTTCGAACTCGGGTATGGTTGCAGTCACCTCGACTTTTTCACTACCATCTGCTTTCAAATCTTCAGGTTTTTGAATATTCACAAGTTTGAGGTGTGTTGTCCTTGTATCGCTCACTATGGCTTTATTCGATTCTTGAGCGCCCTTATTAATATGAGCAGCTACCGGAGGTGGAATTTCGCCCTTGAAGGGACCAAATTGTGGTGATTTTAATAATTGCTCGAAGTTAGCTGGTAGTTTAGCAGAAAATAGTTTAGAAGGGGCTTTAGATCCATCGGAGACGCTCGTCAATGTCGCTGCTGATACAGTTTTTCCATCGTAGGTGGTGAAAGTTTGATCGTTGGATGAAGATAATTTCTGAGAATGTTCTTTTGGTAGTTTTGGGTCGGGAGGGAGATAATGAGGGCTGATCCTATCTGACTCCATCATTAAATCACCAGGAACCTCTTTCTCCATATTTTTCTTGCTGAACAAACTAGTCAGTTTCGACACATTACTCAATTTAGTAACATTCTTCAAGTACACAGGATGGGGTCTGTCCTCTTTGGCGTGATTAGTTGGGAACACTTCCTTGGTTCTATCGTTAGTGGGCAACAAGTGGTCTGGAGGGGATGGAATGAACATCGGTTCGAAGGTCTCAGTGAGCTTGTCGCTGGGGGGGTACTGGTGATTGGGTTCGATGAAGGGCTGGGACACATCATAATCTTCATCAACATCTGCGTCTTCACGTCTGTTAGCATTTCCTTCGTATTCCGCTATCCTGTCTTCACCAGCCATAAGCGGTTCTCTGATTATAGGTTTGAACCCACTCTCGACTACGATTGAGTCAGGTTTGAACCCGGTGTTGACGGCAGGCGGAATTGTAGACTTGTCTGCAGATTCGCCGATGAAATCGGATGACTTGATTTCGTTTTGAGACTGATGTTCATTTTCGTGTTGTAAATGGATAATTGGTGTTGACTGATAGAACGGCGTCGGAGTAGGTGGGGATCTCATACCGAGCTGCTTGCTCGGGATCATCTGCTGGTCTAGAGGCATCGGGTTGTCCATAGGTTTGCCGAGTATGATCTGTCCCGGTTTGTTGTAAAATGTTTGTACGTTGCTGTGTTGAGCTATCGCGTCGTTTCCACCGGGAGGCAACATTATTTGACTTTTTACCACTTGATTAGCGATGATATCGGTTTGACCTAAATTCAATGTCTGACTCGGAATTGGTAACTGTATGTTGCTGGAGCTCGGCTTACCCATTATTATGGATTGCACTGGACTATTCGGTATCTTCGAAAATTGCGGCGGTGCTGAAAATTGTGGAGGCACAGAATATATAGTAGGCGCTAAATTTTGTGTATGTCCTGAATTTTGTGATTGGCCTGAGTTTTGTGGATTGCCTGAATTTTGGGAATGGCCTGCATTTTGTGGATGGCCTGAATTTTGTTGATGGCCTGAGTTTTGTGGATGGCCTGAGTTTTGTGGATGGCCCGAGTTTTGTGGATGGCCCGAGTTTTGTGGATGGGCTGAATTTTGGGGATGGCCTGAATTTTGAGGATGAGCTAAGTTTTGCTTGGGCCCTAATGTATTATAATTGGGTTTATTTTGGTGCATTGGGGGCATTATCTTCATCGGTGGCACACCGTTCATGGGTTGTCGGTTTATGTTCGACTGTAAACGGTTTTGGTTGAACTTTGGCGGCGGTTTCTTCTGTAGTACGTGCGAACCGTGGTGGTTGGGTAGGGGGAGCGGATAGCCCATGTTCATGTTCATATTCCCTTTCTGGTATGGTGGAGGAGGACGACGCAGTTTGATCTCCGGAGGCGCCGGCCGGCGGAACGAAGTCGGTCGCATGTTGTTATTCATTGGCTTGTGAGGATTGTGTGGGTTTGGTCTCAGCACTGATTGCAGCGTCAGCGGCTTCTGGTTGACGGGCAGGAAGTAGTTGTCGTTGAGCTTGCCGGGCTCGATGACGTACTCGTCGGTGTCGCGCAGCGCCTGCTCGGCCACGAAGCTGTCCGGTGCGTCCGGCGCGTCCTCGTGCACCTGGTACTGCAGGTACGTGGCATTCCTCTGCTCGTCCCGCGCGGAGTCCTCAAGCGTCTCCACGGCTTGGATCACCTCCTTGATTTGTACGTTGGATATCGGCAATTCGGAATACTCCTGTCTCTTACTGTTGTACGGCGCCTGCTCTACCTCGGGGTACACTTCTCCCATGAGTCCGCTCTCGCTTTTAAATCTACTGAAATCGTCATAATTCGTTTTCGTATTGATTATTTTCTGTATTTTCCTGCGCTCATCTAAAAAGTTACGTTTGGGCTCTAGTCTGGTGTGTACCTGCACAGACTCCTCTCCGGTGAGGTCATCGGGCAGAGCCACAGTCTGCACCACGCGCGACTCCTCGGCCTCCTGCGCGTCGCACTCGTCCAACACGTTTATCTTCCACCCGAGGTGGCGGTGCGTGAAACACTGCAACAGACAAATACGTTAATTCTGGGAATTCAAACAAACGTTGCAAGCTAATGAAACTTTCACCGTCCAATAATATACATTGAGAAGTAATCGAGCTATCTCATGCACAGAGAAGGCTTGGAAGGCTGAAACAGAAAACAGATAGTAAAGATTATGTACATACAGTGTATGCGTCACAGTCAAGTGGAGGCTCAGGTTACATACTACATAGATACTTCGCGTCCTACATGTGTCTGCTGGTGTAAGCACACTTAAGTAACGCCGAGGAACGTTGCACAAGTGTTCTACCCAGTGATAAGCAAAGTATCAGTTATTAATGTAACCAGTGATATGAGTAATTAACATGTAGGTATAGTAGGTACTGAGGCGTTATCATGGAACATCAAGGTTTTGGAGGAAACTGTCACACAGGAATAAGTGACAAAGTTAAACATATTCTGAAAGTCGATTTACCATAATAGCGTCCCCGTACTTTAATGTCGTGTGTCATGCGCAGTACTGCGTTGCGTTTACTTAGACACGGTCAGATTGCATGCGTCGTATATAACAGCGAAGTAAAGAATATGCGACGTGAGATAAATTGTAGAGAACAGATGAAGAGTAGTTTCTAGATAATGGTGAAAGTTTGTAGTCGTCTGATGTTGGACAAATATTATGTTGTTTGATTTGATGTGATATGTAACACAAGGACATGGATAATAAACCATCGTAACTAAATACATTCTCAAAGGTCATCTAGGTATACATAGCATGCATGTCTTGGAGGATTTAATGAAGGAAGTGCTTACATATTCATTTAACATGAATTTACAAGACGTTATAAAGCTACAGTTAAAACTCGCAATGTAAGCAGTCCATTCGTTCAGTAATCCATGACAGACGAAGGAGTATTTTTCGATGCGCTATGCATGTGAACAATGGGAAGGTTCATCAAGGCGGGCTATGGCTGACCTGGTAGTACACAGTGTCGGGCGTGTTCTTGTCCGGCGTCCACGTCACCACGCCGGGGCTGCCCTCCTCGCATACGAGGGTCAGCGAGCGCTGGTAGGCGCCGAAGGACGGGAAATCGTCGGCCTCCGGGCCGGCTTGGTCAGGCGTCCAGTTGCACAGGCGCCCCACGCCCGACGCCGACAGCGCGCCCGAGCGCGTGCGCCGCACGCCCGCGTAGATTTCCACGCCCTGCGGGAATACAACCACTCATATAATATTGCGATTTAACCAAGGATACGGTGCAAGGGGGTACGACGGAAGAGTGCGACAGTCTAGACACCCGGTAGCGTGTCAAACCAAATTAAAGCCAAAAGGAACTGGCGACGCAGCAGCCGTGTGTCACACACAAACCGTTTACAATACAAAAACAGTATTTCACATTTGTTTCTAATTTGTTCTAGGCCCGTGCCATCAATACTTCCCGGCTAGCCGAGAAAAAAAAATGTAAAACAAAAATAATGATAATAATAATAATAATAATGTATACGTCGGTACAAGCTGCGAGTGGAGCGATACACTCAGAATCGCACATTCCAAAGCAATGAGAGGTGGGTTTATAGGGCTTGGGAGCGACCGGACCAAGGTGTGACTGATACGCGCCTACCGGATGATGATGTCATGTGTTCATTCTGGCGCAACATCTGGTCGGTGCCTGTCAGTCACACCGAGGGTGACTGGATTCGGGAGGTTGAGCGCGCGTGCGATCCAATACTAGAAATGGGGGCAACTACCATCAGCCCCCAAGATGTAGCTCGTGCAGTCCGTCCGTTGCCTAACTGGAAATCTCCAGGGCCGGACGGACTGCACAATTTTTGGATCAAATGGTTTACAGGATCGCACGCTCGCTTGGCGTCTCAATTCCAGTCTGCCTTAGAGTCAGGGTCGCTGCCCCAGTTCCTAACTACAGGAATAACCCACCTGCTCCATAAATCAGGTAGTACTGTTGAGCCCAAAAATTATAGACCAATCACGTGTTTACCGACGGTCTATAAAGTTCTTACATCCATTTTGAGAGCAAAGATCAACCATCATATTGAAAGTAATTCAATCATGTCTGCCTCTCAGAATGGATGTAGGAACGGGTCCCGCGGTACTAAGGAGCTGCTCCTCATGGATATTGCCATTAGCCAACAAGTGCGTCGTTCCCGAAAGGATCTGTCGACATGTTGGATAGATTATAAGAAGGCCTACGACTCAGTGCCACATACATGGCTCATGAGGGTACTGGAGCTGTATAAAGTTGATGCAGTTCTACGCACCTTCCTGATGTCTTGTATGGGGCAGTGGAGGACGGTCCTCCGCTATCCAGGATGTCGACAGATCCAGGTGAACGGCGACCCGATAAGGATCGAGCGTGGTATATTTCAGGGTGACAGCCTGAGTCCACTGTGGTTTTGTCTGGCCCTCAACCCTCTGAGCACATTGCTGGAAGGTTCGGGCCAAGGCTATCAGTTGAGAAGAGGTGGTCAGGTCATATCACACCTCCTTTACATGGATGACTTGAAACTCTTTGCCCCCAACAACTTGCAACTGATGGAGCTACTGAAGGTAACAGAAACCTTCAGTAGCGCAATTAGTATGGAATTTGGTGTGGACAAATGTGCGGTCATGCATGTGAAGCGAGGGGAGATTATGGAATCCGTGGGAACCCAACTCTCGGATTCCATACACCTTAGATCCCTCAGCTCAACCGAAACTTACAAGTATTTGGGTATGTCGGAAGCGTTGGGCATCAATGCTAATGACATGAAACAATCGTTGAAGGAGCGCTTCTTTGGCCGCCTGAACAAAGTACTAAATAGTCTTTTATCAGGCGGAAACAAGGTGCGCGCCTTTAACGGTTGGGTCATGCCGGTATTGATGTACTCTTTCGGCATACTCAAATGGACTCAGACGGAACTTGACGCCCTGGATAGGAGGGTACGCTCGCTGCTTACCGCAAATCGGATGCATCACCCACGGTCATCGGTGATGAGGCTGTATATCCCGCGGAAGTGCGGAGGTCGTGGCTTCTTAAATGCTAAGACCCTGCACAACCGCGAGATATGCAGCCTTAGGGAGTTCTTCCTAGAGGCCGACGTGGGTATGCATCGGGATGTGGTAGCAGTGGACAAAGGCCTCACTGCGCTCTCCTTGGCTAACGAGAACTGGCGCAAACCTGTGGTATTAGATACTAATGACCGCAGGGAGGTATGGCAGAGCAAGGAGCTTCACGGACGCTTTTACCGGGTCCTACATGGGCCCGATGTAGACTTTTTAGCGTCCGTAGCCTGGCTGCGTTTTGGTGACCTCTTCGGGGAAACCGAAGGTTTTGTCTGTGCGATTATGGACGAAGTTATGATGACGAACAACTACCGGAAATACATTGTGAAGGATGGTACCGTTGACATATGTCGGGCATGTCACCGGCCCGGGGAATCCATCCGCCACATTATTTCCGGTTGTTCTAGTCTAGCTAACGGAGACTATTTGCACAGACACAACCTTGTAGCCAGGATTATCCACCAGCAACTTGCTCTTAAATACAATCTTGTGGAATCGGAAGTACCGTACTATAGGTATGTGCCCGACCCAGTTCTCGAAAATGGCAACTGCACGTTGTATTGGGATCGGTCTATCATCACTGACAGGACTATTGTTGCCAATAAGCCTGACATAGTGGTGATAGATCGACTAGAGCGTCGCGCAATGATTGTTGATATAGCAGTCCCTCATGACGAGAACCTCGTGAAGACTGAGAAAGATAAACAAACGAAGTATCTTGACTTGGCTCGCGAGGTTGTCGACATGTGGGATGTGAACACAGCAGTCATTGTGCCGATAGTCGTGACGGCCAATGGCATAATTGCCAAGAGCCTCGACCAACATCTAAAGAGGCTCTCGTTGGGCAGCTGGATCAAGGGCTTGATCCAGAAAGCAGTACTCCTGGACACGGCGCGCATAGTGAGGAGGTTCCTCTCTCAGGGGCCCTAACCGCCGGTAGCTTGGACTCTGTTCCCGATACTGGTGGGCTACTATTTTTTTATATTTTTAAATATTTTTATATCTTTGTATTTTAATATTTAAAAATGTAATTTATATGTATTTAGAACGAATAAAGAAAATAATAATAATTGATTCGCCACATTGTCTCTGATTGTTCTCGTCTAGCTAACGGAGAATACTTGCATAGGCACCACCTTGTAGCCAGGATTATCCATCAGCAACTTGCTGTGAAATACTCTCTTGTGGAATCGGAGGTGCCGTAATACAGGTATGCGCCCGACCCAGTTCTCGATAATAGCAATATCACATTGTACTGGGATCGGTCCATCATCACTGACAGGACTATTGTTGCCAATAAGCCTGATATAGTGGTGGTGGACCGAATCGAGAGGCGTGCAATGATTGTAGACATAACCGTTCCGCATGACGAGAATCTCGTGAAAGCAGAGAAAGATAAGCAAATCAAATATATTGACTTGGCTCGCGAGGTTGTCGACATGTGGGATGTGGACTCAGCAATCATTGTACCGATAGTTGTGTCAGCCAATGGCTTAATAGCCACGAGCCTCGACCAGCACCTCAGGAGGCTCTCGTTAGGCAGCTGGATCAAGGACCTGATTCAGAAAGCGGTACTTCAGGACACGGCTCTTCGCCTCGGGAGAGCGCAAATTTTTGTTATTACTTAGTATAGTATTAGCGGTCCCCCGATGCGATGTCGCTTGGCCCAAAGAATCGTACCATATATAAACTAAAAGGATCCTGAATCAATATATTTTATTTTTTACTTTTTAAGTTTTTTGTGGGGAGTTTTTTAAATATTTAATTTAATTTTTATTTCATGGTTTTTAAACTTAATTTACCTATGATGTACTAAAAGCTAAATAAAAAAATATTCGTTAGGTCCTAGGAACCAGCCATCACTCCACTTTCCTCATCAATCTAGGGCATTGATCAAACAAATAATATTAGTAAAGACACATACAAATATTTTTATTTCTTTTCATTAGTTAATATTCCTCATTCCCTTTAAATATAGTGTACATTATTTTACTAGTACTTTCATTTGATACCCATATTGAGGGAGTTATGACAAAAATATGTAATCCGCCATTTTGTGGCAGCGGCCATCTTGGACCGATTTCCATCAAACATAGCTAAAAGCTAAATAATAAAATATTAAAAAATATAACACTCCCGACTAATTCACCTTTCAAACAAAAAAGAAACAAAATCAATTTCGGTTTATTAAATCCATTCGGGATCTACAATTCCACAGACACGTCAAACGTATAACACCCCCTCGTTTTTGCGTCAGGGGTTAGCAAAAATAGACTCCAAGTATAGTGTTATATACATATATAATATATAGTGGTATGTATAAAAATAATGAAAACGTCTACATAATGCGCGCTCTAAATAAAGCCTTTGAAAGTGTAAAACTGAAACTTTTAGGAGTTAACAAACAAGATATTCTTGGAGCGCACTTCTTGAGTTGTGGAGTTGGAGTTTGAAGCAGATTAAAAGGATTTCCAACTTTATCAGTTTTATAAATATGGAAAACTACGAGAGGTCTCACTATTATTTTAAACACGCTTAAATAAAGTTGGAAATATTTTGGTTCGGAGATAAAATGCACCGGGTTACTTACTGAAGTTACTTTAGTCTGCTCATTTTAAGGTGCCTCTTTTTATACGTTTACTTATAAAAATGTATTTGGTAATGATTAAATTATAATGTTGCATTGTTATTTTGTTTTTGAACGGGGATAGTAAAGACTCTAATAATATAGATCATTATCAAGTTGCTCAAACTCTCAACATTTTTAGAACGACTAATCGTAACACAGTGCACGATAAAAAGTATTTTTATGCGAAATAGCTTTTGCACAACGGTATTTCCTTATTAAACGCATCTTTAATGCGTGAGAATAGGCAAAAGATACCATGTGAGGCGTTTGACCGCGTAAATTACGAAAATTTTCTTGTGAACCATGGGAATTGTGGCCTAGACGAAACAGCGTTAAGCTTAGTACATTTTTATTTAAATTATATGCAGCGATTCGTTTAAATAAATGGTGTCAATTCGTCAGGATTCAACAAGTAAATTCAGGTACCCTAGGGCTCAATTTTAGGTCCTTGCTTATTTTTAACATCCATTTGCTTGTTTGGGACAACAATTGGTTTATAGCTAATAAAGTAGCAGTAATAATAGGAAAGAAATAATTCTTTACCGAATGCCAAAAATAGTGATCGTGACATAATTTTGAATATGGAAAAACTAGAATCCGTTGTTTTCGAACTTAATTTACCTAAGGAATTTTTGTACAACAAGAAAAATCCGTGATTTTACTGATGCCTGCATGCTAGCCGCTATACTTCGATGCTGGTCTATTTCAGTTACTTTCATTGTACATGTCTTATGGTATTCTATTCCGGGGACGAACTCTAGATCTGAGCTCAGCTCTGAGTTTGAAAGAAAGGTAAAAATAAATCAAAAGTGTAAATATACCTCCTTCTCCTTTTCGGTCTTGTGGAAGTACCCGCCGACGGGGTCGTTGGTGATATAGAAGGGGTGGTACCGCGCCGGCACGTCGGGGTTGGATCCGCCCTCCACCACGAACGTGTACTTGCGTCCGCGCACTACGTTGATCTCGGGGATCAGCAGCCCGTTGATGTACCACGAGATGCCCCATCCTACGTGACCTGCACAAAACCGTAAATATGCACAACAGAACAAGTATAATGGATCTCTACAGGGCCTTACAGGAGACTTTGGCAATCTCTCTTGATCTTAGAGGTGATTTCAGAGCAATTGAATTTACCAGTGATGGCGGAGTAGCCCTGCTTGCCGCCGGTAGGTCCCATCTGCGCGTAGAACACGCCGTCCGGCGGCTCATAACACTGGATGGCGGGGATGTCCCAAGGCTCCGCCTTCGCCACGGGCTTCGGCGTCGGCACGGGGTTCGGCTTGATCACTTGCGCCTGAAGGCAAATTACTTGTTGAGAACGATTCGTTATGGCATATTAAGAGATTAATGCTGGCTGCTCAAGGAGATTTCCTTTTGGCTCAGCCATCTACCCTGAAGCATCAAGTAGTATACTCACAGTATGCTGTTCGCGTATTGGTTCGTGTGGCATGTCAGCCGGCGCGTCATCTTCCTCCGGCATGGGGCAGTTCCACACGGGGGGGCGTCCGAATTCGATCAACTTGTCACCCTGGATACAGAAATAGTTCGAAATTAAGCTAGGCTAACTTCATCAAAACAGCTACAAATGATCAAGTCAAAGACAGATGACAAATAGTCGGATGTTTATGCAACAATTTAATAAACCGCCTTACTTTCGTGTGTGTTAAGTATTCATTTATATTTTTTGCCATTATATGTGTACTTAGGTTAAGGTATTTATCTATTGGTCTTTTAAACCTGAAAATAAATTGTTTATTATTATTAAAGTAAACAAGTGCGAGTCTGACTCGCGCACTGAGGGCTCCGAACAAACTCGTATGTAATAAGGATCTAGTCTCAAGTTTTTTCGAGTACCTAGCTTGGCATTTCCTACTGAAATGTATACCTAGGTACTTTGAAAGCACTCTAATTACTCTGACAAAAAAAAATAAGTAGGCAGGACAAACTAAACTTTTTCATAAATAAAAAAAAATGTTCTGTCATATATTGATTTACGTCACGGTCAATTCCTCAACTTCCTCAAGTTTTTAATCGCAATTTTTTTTTTTGTTTATGTGATAAAAAAATACACTTTTCCCTTTACTTGTGGTCTAAAGCCTTGTTACTTGCCAATTTTTATGATTCTAGGTAGATAGATGAGATAGATAAATTATGTCACAAAAATGACGCATAAATGGTCATATTTTTATTGTGTTGACTAACGTTTATCTTACATTTTTATATTTATTTGAACAAGATACCTCCACACGTTCCTCAGACAAGGGTCGTGACGGACCGACAGACAAACAACGAAGTGATTCTATAAGGGTTCTATTTTTAGAGTTCCGAACATCCGTAAAAAAACGGACCCTTATAGGATCACTGGTCTGTCCATCTGTAACAGTCAATATTTTCCGAATCAGCTGGACTGATTCTATTGAAATTTGGTACACACATGAACTCTTGCGAGTCAAACACGGACGCGTTACGTACTTCAATACATTTTGGATACGGGGGTCACTTTTGGTGGACAAACTACAATTTCAGAATAAAGCTTTGGAGTTATTCAATAAATTAGACGAAAAATGAATCCAATAGTAATTTTTTGTCTTATTTCCTGAATAATTTCAAAACTGTATTTTATAATTATGAAAAAATATAATTGAATCCCTCACAATAGGCACTTTCATTTTATATGTCACACCTTATCTCCCAAACTACTGAGCCTAAAATGTTTAAAAAAATGCAGATAGTAGTTTTTTCCCTATAGATTAGTTATAGGAAAACCTATAAGAAGTCTATCGTCTATAAGTAGTTTCGTGTTAAAATAACGTGTTACAAAAATGAAATTCAATCGGAACCCGTTACACGCGAGTCCGACTCGCACTTGGGCAGTTTTATTCCATTTCAGAATCGTAACCCTAAACATTTGTTAAAAAACATATTTACTGTACATTGTCCCCAAACTTTGGCGCGGTCCAGCTCGTCCGCGGCGCGCAGCGAGCGCTGGAACGTCACGATGATCATTGTTGTGCACTAACCTTGGTGAAGTGTGGATGGTAGGAGACCTCGTTGCGCGAGTTGAGCGGCCCGATGGCCCAGATGATGGCCTGCGAGGCGTTGGTGAGCACAGCGCGGTCCAGCTCGTCCGCGGCGCGCAGTGAGCGCTGGTACGTCACGATGGAGTAGCCGTTCACCAGCGCCGCGTTCAGCAGCCGGATGGAGTTCGTGTTGTCCTGCACACGGAGGTTCCCTTTATTCTTAGCATATACTATTCAGTATCGTTCACCGATGACGGTACTTCATGTGGATGTTTTTAAGAGATACATTTTTAGTTTTTAGTTGAGAAACTCATTCCTGTTCTGGCTATTCAGTGTCCACAATGACATCTGTCTGAACACTGACCACGAGGCGCTGATCGGGGCAGGAGCCGCGCACGCCGGCGCACTGGCTCTTGGCGTCGAGGTAGTAGTCCTCCGCGAAGCCCTTCAGCGTGCGCTTGTCCACCCACGCCACGGCCGGGTCGCCGCCCACCATCTGCGTCTTTGCGTTGTCGCCAGACACGCCGAACGCCATGTACTCGCCGTCCTCTATAGATAACACACATCATGATGTTTAGAACATAATATCACTGCTGCTGCTGTTTGCCGACGGGTTAAGCAAAGTAACGTCTTAATATAATTGTGTAAACACCCTTCCCATACTGGATCGTGAACTACATCGACCGGGTTACAGTCTCAGGACTACTACGGTCTACTGCTGGACACAGCGCTTTCCAATTTCTCCTTGGCACCTTAGGGCCAATGCTCGATGTGGTCTCCACTCCAGATGTCATCTTCTTCAACAGCTCTGCGTCAGATCTTAAGGTCCTTTGACAAACTGCTGCTACTTAAGGTTCCTAATGTTTTTCTTCGAGATATATAACGTTTGGAGTACAGACTCAGTGGCACTCACCAAGTTTAGCGACGAGCTGCAGAACAATGCTGTCGCCGGCGACAGCCCAGCGCACTTCGAAGGCGAGCTCGTCGTACAGCACCTCGCAGTTCAGCTTCGACTGTGGACAAACCAACCAATCTTGTTATAGGACGGATTTTAGCAGAAGAACATACAGTCATACAGTCAATAACAGTTGGCTGACTAGATCACGGTTGCTGTAGTGTGAGCATAGGTTCTGTATTCGAGTAATCGACATTGTTTTTAGGTTTTGGTTTGAGTTAAATGTTACAAATTGGCGCTAGACAAACGCACGCTAGAGTTACACAAGTCAACACCAAGAGGTATTCCACTTAGAACCCCCATTTGAACTGCACTTGAGTGACTAGCATAGATATTCCTCTACTACTGTTCCTAACTATCAGGTGTTCATCAATGTCTAAAGAGTTTAAGTAATATAAGTGTAATGAAATAAGTATCATGATTATCCAAAAAGTGTCGCGAGTGTTGGCATCTTGTTGTTCGGCTCACAATGGCGCGAGGCGAAAATGTTCGCTCGTTAAAACTTGTGTCGCGCTCTGTACCACAACTTATTGTAACAGATAACTTGGACCTCACTAGTTTGTTATTAATATAGTTTGTACGAATCCAAGGAACTTTGCAAGATTCTGAACTTAATTAGTAAGTTCGTTACAATCACACGAGTAGATGATAAACGGGTTATAGTCAGGACTTGTTTAATGATGGCCTTCTCGGGAAAATTTAATGATGACTTCACTCTAATATCTTCGAGATTGTTATGTTATAAAAATGATTAATTACGTTTTGTAGTTATATTTATTTCGAATTTTATTTTATTTATTAAGTAAGTTACCGACAGCGTGTTGAAAGAAGTATTTTATGGTTCTCTATTGTGGCACCTAACTTTTTTATCCATAATTTAAAGTGCCATAACTTTTTTGTCCTAATCATCATTTGTCCGAATGATAACTTGCCCGAACTTAATATCACATGCCAGAAAATTTAAATCCCTAAATATAATGTGTCCTAAATCCGTTTGTGATAAATATTACCATAAATAATATACAAAAGACATAAAACCGTTTTCAATAAAAGTTAATCTGTCTACGAATTAAAATTAGTAATTAAGTAATCAGTAATTAAGAATAAATTATTTAATAATTATTGTATACGTTTATGTATCATTTTGTTATAATTAAAAATATCTGATTTTGCATTACAATTTTTTAATATATATTATACATGTATCAATAAAGAAGTTGATTGTGAACATATGGTTTTTGTAAGCATGCAACATGCAGCATGCAAGCAAGCAACATGCAGCATGCAAGCAAGCATGCATGCAGCATGCAGCATGTAAGCAAGCATGCATGCAGCATGCTGCATGCAAGCAAACATGCAACATGTAGCAGGCATGGTTTCTGTCACGGCTCCGGCGCTGCGGGGCTCCGGCGGTCCCATGCGAGTTTAAATTACTCTCTAGGGGTAGAGCAGACAAGACTGTGTGGAGTCAGATTTACAGCGATTTGTTTATGTCACTAAAACCTAATTTTTAGCAAATGTTTTAGGACTAAACAATTTATTATAAATGAACATTCGGAATAATACACATTATTTAACAAAATACTTAGGACTTTAGGTCATGTAAAATTAGGAGATTCAATTATTGTAGTACTCGATATTATGACAGAATACTTTTAGAACTAAAGATAATTATGTTAATCAAAATTTCGGATTTTGAACATTATGGTTACTGAAGTTTATAGCAAACGTGTTATGGATAATGATTTTCGGACAACAATTTTAGGAGAAGGAAGAGAGTACCGTATTTTATGTTTATATTTTTACTAATTGTTGGAATTATGTTCTGATCTCAGTAGGCATGTATGCACTTGACCATCATATTAGGGCAACATAAATAATAGTTATTTTCAACACATTTGCTCAAAAAATACATTTACGAAGCCTATGTATACATTTTCCGAAAGTTAAATATTACGCACGATACATTGGAAAGTGCAGTAAAATAGGTACTCTCATCTAAGTACCTATTTTACCGCACTCGGCGTTGTATGGCGCCGTGTGTATCCGTTACGGTTTTTTTTTTACTACCATTAAAAATATAAGAATTCCACCAAGGAGTTTCACATTACTAGAAAAATAAGCTGAATGATAGAACCGCATTAGAAGCGCTTTTGCTCAAAATGTTTGTCTCATTGTAATACTAAAGAGAAAATGAGGCAAAAGATGTAGTTCTAATTTTTCATCACGCGCACGTGACGCCGTTTGCAAATTCGCGCTATTTTCATATTTGGAACATCAAAGATTGTTACGACTTTCCGACTAATATCTAAAAACTAAAAGTTTGTCTCGTTTCATTACCTATAATGTACTGTTTTCTCGCAAATGTGTTGAAAAACGTTGTATGGAAGACGTGCGGAAATTGGTTTTTACAAACTCGTGTACATTCGTCTACTCGTTTGTAAAATCCAACTTACCGCACTAGTATCATAAATAACTATTTTTTATCATTTTAAGTACTTCGTGTTTCTTGATAATCATTGTAGCTTCAACACTTCTGAGTTCTCTAAAACCGAAACCCATCCCTCATCAAAAAACATCAAAATACTTTTTCTAAAATTCAGTTTGTTTATAAGAATTCAATTTCGAACCCCAGATATTCCACACTATAGTCGTGGTGACCACAACAGCTATGCGACTGCCCAATTCTGTTTTTATTGCACACTCAAAACAATGTGACTTTTATACAAAGCATACCTACTTAAATATATTGTTATTGCCCGATTCGAAATGAGCGCTACAACTTTGCAGTAATACTGAACTGAGATATAGAAGTAATGCAGCGGCCCCAGAGGCACATTTGGACACGTTCCAATCGCGCAGCTCTTTCATTGAACCCCGAAGAGAAGTTATTTTAATTGAATCGATCGCGATTTCAGGCGTCATGCCACCGAATAAGCTGTGATTGTACAACTGCATTTTTATACTTATTCCAATTCATCCATTGTTTTAACACTCAGTTATATATTTTTTCTAATATGTTTAGAATAGAACCATGTACTGATTTATAAATGTGAATGTGTGGAGCGAGAGATCAAAGCAAATAAGTGATGTGATGAATGATAGTGTAAGTGAAGAAAACGTGTTACACCGATCTTGGTTCATCAACAAGATTTTTTTTTACAGAATACATTGAAACAGAGGTGACACTTTAGGTAGGTTCCTGCTATTGCGGTCGCTGGGAACGTGGCTGAGCCGGCCCAGCGTGAGGGAGTGGCACACACATGTGTACAGCGTGTGTGTGAGTGGCAGCGCCCTTCCCCAACCGAGTGGCTGTCAGAGGCGCGCTGTAAGGTCAAGAGAGTGGCAGCACCAGCGCGCAATACTTATAAGGAAAATTCAGGTTCATATACCTACGAGTCGTGTAGGTGTACCGTGTAACAGTCATTGCGGCATTTTCTTTGTTGGAACTATTAACGTCATAATCTTGCAAAGAAGAAATTGTCACAATTCCACAAGTCAGTTGTTGGCAAGGCAGTGGTTGGAAAAGTGAAACTGAGAAGTTACTTCAAAAGACCACATTTCTTTTGTAATTGCGTAAATCGTAAAGTCAGGCGATTTTCTTGAGCTGTCTTATGTAAATTAAACCTTCTGGTATTGTCCATCATTATGAAGCATTCGTCTGACACAGAAGTGGGTCAGACGGGCGAGCACCAAATTAATGTGGATACGGAAAAACATCACATCGGATCACTGGACAAAAGATAATACGTTATTTTCAAGTTTTTGTGCTGATAACTTATCGTTGTGTGGAAAACATGATAGAGGTCAGTGAAGTTCTAGGATTGATCTGAGGTTCGAGAGGAAAGAACAGTGGCGTTTTAATAACATGAACCATTATAAATAGTTTACTATTTCCGATTACACAGGAACCTGACAAAATATAACAATGGAAAAATCAACTTCTTTGTTTCCATATCCTGCAATAGACTGCACCAACCGGGGATTGTCCTTGCAAACACGTTCATAGTGCATACAGGGATAATCGTCGGTTGGTGCCCCATTTGGAATATCTAACGGGGCCTCTGCGAGTTGACTTTGGCCCCTTGTACATCTATCTCAAGTACCCCAGGGTCCCGAGATTGTCAAAAGCAATGAAAAAACAACAATTTGACCAAAATCATTCACGGCTCAAATATAATTTTGTAACTCATGAAAAATCTTCCTGATTTCTTGCTAGAAAGTATTTTTTTGTAGTAAGCAAGTCATTATTATATATTACTAGATACTACATATATTACTAGACATGATCCGGGCCGGGTCGAGGTCGGGTGACGTCACAGTGTTCCGACACCCGACGCGCCGGCTCCGGCCGGGCGACGCGTGATGCTGCGGACACAAGGGGCACCTTCACTCACACGGGAAGCTGAGTAGGCGCACTCCCAACAACATAGGGCCGGTCTATTCTGTCAACACCTCACCGTGTAAACGATTAGGAGTGAGCATGAAGTTAACTGTCATTCTATCTTGTTTGTATGTACGTTGTTATTTCAAGCAACTCAATATTGACGGCGATTACAATCAAGTCATGATCGTTCCTGTCTACATCTACTCATTTCAATAACTAATATCGTAGTTACAAGTGGTACTACAACTTGTTGACTTTTCGAGTTACAATCACTCAGTACATTCTCGATTATTTAAATCTTAACTTTTTAATACTTTTAAAAATGCGAAAATTTGTTTTTATTTTCTTTCATTCCTAAAACGCTGAACCGATTTTGATCAATTTTGTTAGAGAGATAGATGTGACCCTGGAGTCGGTAGCTACTTTTTTGCGAAAATCTATATTCAGGCGAGGGAAGTCACGGGCGGCAGCTAATAAGCTATCTCTTCAACCACAGTTAAAAGATAAACGTCGAGTCATTAGGTCATTACAGAGCAAACATTAAATAAAGTAGTATCTAAATGTCTGAAACTGAATGTCTGCAGAACATTAGTCTGACGCTTGAGAAGCAGCCAACATGTCTCGCCGAACTGCTCGCCAGTTGGCATTCGGCTCGCGACGCGACTCTAGCCCAGTTCTACGGAATACATTCTGTTGGAATTAGTACTGATTCATTCTTAATTCGTTTAGGTATGTATATTCTTTATTGTATACAAAAAGGTTTCAAAATACAATTTTTCGTTAGAATAGCTCATGTACACCGGCGAGCTTAACCCAAGATTAGATTCTCTAACACGGATTAATTTAATGGTCAGTTCAGAGTAACCTCAGTGGTAGGCCGGAGTCTGAACATGTTCCAGATTGACGGCAATAGGCGCCCGTATTCACATAGCAACAGGACGTCGTATTGCTATGTTAACATATCGATGTCGCAGCCGACTGACTTAATCAGCTGTTTAATTGGCTGACTAGTCTTTTCATTCCGCGGCGCCGTAAGCAGCGGCATAAGTGACATCCAGACAACGCGTCTAATACATCAATTTAGGAACTAGCGCTGGACGCTTAGGCCGTTCGTGTTATGCCCGGATGTCACTTAGGCCGCTGATTAAACGGCGCCGTTCAATGAAAAGGCTAGGCCGCCAATTAATCGGATGAATAGACTAGTTGTCTGCGACATCGACACAGCAGCGGGACTTGCTACATCACGCCTGTGTGTCGGAGCTCATAATGCCGTCTACTCGGATAACTTGCGTACGTTTTATTTAATTTCATGATATAGTAATACTTAATGAACTTGCTCCACATTACAACAATAGGGTTATACGTGCGGCTTAAGCGCTCTTCTCTAAACATCATAATGAATAATCAACAAACAAGGCCCCTGTGTCCGTCCATACAAGTATACAAGTTTACTCAACATTAAAACTGCTATTCAGGACATTTACACTTCAAATCCTAAACAAACTAATTGTCTTTGAGAGGGTCCACTAGCCCTTGACTATACAGAGGAGTATGTCCTCTGGTACGCAGTACGCAATGCGGCAGCGACACGCACGCGTACCGCGCGCTCTGCCCACCCCGCGTACTGGCGTGCTGACACGATACGCGCAGCTCAATACATATAATTACAGTGCCAATGAACACACGATAGCCGGTCGACTGGAGCTGTCCACTCACAGCACTATGATGGAGGACTGGCTACTAACATAGCGGTAATGTACGCAGCAGTCGTGTTGACAAGCTAATGATTAAATGTAGCATTCGTTTTGTTTTGTGATACATTTCAAGGCCTCTTTGTTCTCAGACATTTCATTTCTTTAATCCCTTTCTTCTCATAAATATTTTACAATGAGCAGATATAGAGCGTATTAGGTATGGCGCATGGCATGATTACGTATGCACCCACACACAATCCAGTTAAGTGCTCATCTTGTAAAACCTCTATTTACAAAAAAATTAAGCAATCTAGCTCCTTTCTATTTCCATAAGTGTATTGTGAGTCAACGTGTCGAGATCCCGCTATCACAGCAAGCAAATACTATGCACTGAGACTATCAGAAGAGGCTATTTCACATCTACGAATATTGTAATATATTGTATGCAACCCGCAGTTTGTAGACATCGCATAAAATTTTGATAAATGCTCACTTGACATCGTTAACTGTGCGCCGAAACTATTGAGTAAACTACTATTCACACCTACCGAGCATTCAAACTATTATATGTGCGTTATACAGAGATAGTCCCGGCGCCGGCGGTCAGTGGTCGTCACTCGTCTTCACCATCTTAACTATAAAACGTCTTTTTCGTTAAGATACTTGGCCAGCATGTAGTTAGAAACTTAGAGGAAAATAAAGAACAGATTCACGATTAAGCAAACGTTTAATACATGTTTGACTTATATAAACATAAAATATTATAGTAAAAATTTACAAAAATACGATAAGATATCGCCGCTCGGTGAAAACGTGGTCGATGGCGGTAGACACCGGAGCACACGCAATTAGTTCACATTTATATCACAGCTAGGAATATGTACTGCTACTGAGTATTTATCACAATGCATTAGTAAAAAGTATTTACATTTTATCACAAGAGGAAAACGCAATTGGTTTTTGCTTAAACTTATCAACAGAAAACAATAAAAAGTAGAGATATCACCCCAAAATTATTACTCGGCCACTGCACTAAACAGGCAAGTAAGGAAAAAACAGAATATTTCATTCGATTCTTATATTATCGAAAGGTTCTGCGATACAAACAAAATTGATTAATCACATCATTATCGAGACTTCCCATTACTGTGATTCTATTATCTTATTGATTACGTGAAAAAATTAGTAATTGCATTCTCAAATTTACAAATAACATAAAGAAATCATTTGTTTTACGCGCTCATAAAGAATGCAACAGCTAAACAATGACGTTGCTTACTTCAGCAAACGTTCGCACATTATAAATTGTAGCCAATTCGCGTGGAGCATTCTTGTGCCGTCCCTGGCTTCATTCCTCGCTATGGCGACAATGTGTGAGCGCGCAGAACTAAGTCCCGCTAACGTGGGCGTCACGTCGTGGCACTAAATACGTCTAAACTAAAACTAATGGTAACTACTGGCTCTGAATGCGGCACGACTCGCTGCACACCGCCACACTATGAGGACACCGCAGCCGTACTCCGTGTATTAGTGGTTTACGGTTAATTTGTATTTATTTGTACCGACTTAAGCATTTCCTACCAGAATTGCATAACAAGCATTTGTGTTATAAAGCAGTCAAAAGTTTTCAAATGTTCGTTCTCGTTGCAAATGCAGTAAAAAAGTCATGATGCAAGTTTTTAAGTATTAACAATTAGATCTGTACATACGAATACATTCGTGTCCCAAAATGACATGAAAATGTTTTAAAGTGAATGAACTGATGCTTGAATAAAGCAAATGAACAATTAGCCTCTCGCAAACCTTGCATTTTAGATTCGTCTATTTCAATACTACGTCTATATTCACAACGCAAGCAATTTAGTGGTAATGATACGCAAATGGAAATACCATTATATCTGTAATAACACATGTATCAACAGAACATTTGAATCTCGCTGCCGACGTGCCATGGTGTGTGCGTGTGTGTGTGACACTCGCGTACAACACACAGCATCTTTATATGTCCGCTGTGCGTGGGAGCGTTGGGCAACCCCGGCGCGATGATAGAATCAATTGTATGCACTTTGAGAACGACTCAACAATAAGCCATTATTTATCATTGTACTAAGTTTTGGACACACTCGTACGATGCAATTTTTGATGCCGACAATTCTATATATCCTGGCAATTACATTGGCATGACACTGTAAACGATCTTAGGTTCTACCCGAAACTTGTTTAATACTTTTAGGAAAAAAAAACTCCTCAGATCTTGTACTTATGACAACTTCAAAAGAAGTTCCAATGACTCTGGGATAATGCAGCAATCACCATTGTGCTATGACTCATTCCCATCCCCAACATGACAAGCGAGTGACTTGTTACAGTTGTACAATATGTTCAGAAGATGGCGACATGGATGGAGGTCGCGTGATGCGTCTCTCGCTGCGCCTCTGCTCCGGAGCGGCGTCAAGGCCACATCCGAATGAAGTGAGAGGTGTAGAAGGGCGCTCGCTAATTGCCCAATCATGTTAATATTATATGCTCCTTACGTGACGAAACTTCGTGCGCACGAGACCCTGAGCTACCTAGAACTGCGATTCAATTCACACGTATGGCATTTGCAGATGCACACAAAATGCAGCTAACATAAGCGTAAAATATTGGCTAAAACGTCATGAATGAAAAAGTCTAGTTTTGGTAAGTCGATTGCTATATGAAGCCTACTGAAGAAGCTCTGTGACCGATCGCAATGTGTATGGACGGGGAGGATGAAAGGTTGGCCGTGACCGCGATCCACGACTGACAGATGAAGACGCGTCGAGTCGCGAGGCGAAAGGTGAGGATGAGTGATGCGGTGAGTGTAGCGAGTGCGGCGAGTGCGGCTGCAGCGCGGCATTGCACAACGTGCCGTGCGCGATGTGGGTCAAGGTCAGCGCGGGCTCACGCGCGCGCCAAGTACGGCAGCAGGCGGTACTGGAAGGGCTCCTCGCTGCGCGCCGCCTCGCTCGGGGAGTATGCGCGTCCTTGTTGCTCATACGCCTGCTGCTGGTACGCTTGCTGCTCGCTCTGCGGCTGACTGTAGTAGTTCTGCTGTTGGTAGTTCTGAGGCTCCGACTGTTGCTGGTTGTAGTAGATTTGTTCGTTCAAAAGCTTCTGCTGTTGTTCAATGTGCTGCTGGCGCTGTTGGAGTAGCTGCTGTTGCAGCAACAGTTGCTGGTACTCGAACTGATGTTGTTGTAACTGTTGCGAGTGCTGCAGGCCTGGCTGCTGCTGCTGGCTGAAGCCTTCTTGCGGTTGCGTGTGCTCTTGCGGTTGCTTCTCCGCCTGTTCGAGCGATCCGTCCTCTTTGATGGTGAACTCCTTGGAGCTCTGTATGGAGACAAGCTGCTGGTCGGGCGGCGAGTAGGAGTCGGCGCGGCGGTGCAGCGGCAGGCGCGCGGCGGCGTCGGCAGCCGGCAGCACGGCGGCGCCGGCGCGCAGCGGCCGCGGGGGGCGGTACGTGGTGGCGTCCAGGCGCACGAGGGGGCGGCGCGGGCGCGCGCGGGCCGGGGCCGCCGTGCTGCTGCCCGCCAGCGCACTGTTGCGGCTCTGCAACAGGAAAGCTGCGCTCAGCCACTGCGGGAGCGGGCGGGGGCGACGAGATCGAGCTCACGGTCACTCCATGAGCCAAATGACCACGCGGGGTTGTTCGGCGAACAAGGTTCATTTCATATAGGTATACATTCCAATTACCCGGGCAATGGAAGGGGATCGGTCACAGAGCTTACCAAGTTATCGCTACAATTCCGTGTTGTCGCTTCAATGAAGCTGTGTCATCACACAGCTTAATGTAAATCATTACAATCTGAATACGTTTGTAACGTGACGTTAATGAACTATTGAGTCAACGTCGCCGGCTGCTAATATTTGCCACCACATATTAACCGTGCCTTAACGGAAATTTATGTTTGTGAAACGTATCATTTATTCACAGATGATTTCGCTAAATTGTTAAATTGCTTGTAACATGTGAAAAGAAACGAAATTACAAACCAAATAAAGCTACGGTAAGAAATATATAATGCGCTGCAATAGTTACCAAAACGCTGACATGAGACTACTCTACATCTCATATTCTAGATCTATTAATAATGCTGTAACAAAGTCAACTAAAAGACAGGATATTTACATATTTTACAGGGTAATGTGTTGCCATTTTGCACGTCAAAACAAACTGTATGAACGCCGTTATACGTAACATGCATATAATTGTAACGTTCAGTATATTTAGCTATATACATAACGTGCCACACATACGCGGTCAGAGGTAGCCGTGGGCGGGATCAACGGCCTCACGCTTCACTTTCCAAAGCGGCGCGAGCGCAGTTGTCCTCGCATATACACGATAACTGTCACGTGCAGAAGGGTTAGTCTGAATCGCTTACGAGAGTGTAAGTATACGGGCGAATTGTATCAATGAAATTCAATATATTTTCGACTCCTAACTGCAAATAGTGAGACACCAGAACATAAGAAAGTGAGATTTGTTACCTCCAATATTTGCATGAATGGAATTATCTTATTAAAATGAAGGCCTCATCAAGATCAACTTTGTCAAAAAATATGGACGTGTTAAAGATTTATTTGATATTATTCCATTTCATTATTTATTCCGTAAATAAGATGTCAAAATCACTTTACTTTGCTATATTATTTATTTTTGAAAAATTATATACAGACAACATCTCTATATGTTTTATTTACTCATCTTTTTCGTTAAATAAACGTTTTGTGCACACTTTTCGTCAAAATCGGCTTTGTTGGGAGATAAGAACTCTACCCATGTAGTATGCAGTGAGCCTTCTGTCCCTGACTGCTCAGCGTCGACACTCGACTGCAGCGGTGCACTGACGGCGTACCTCTCGGTTATAATGTGAACTTTAACGTTATGTAAACAGCGGGTAAAGCGCATTAAATGTTAAGGCGTCCGATGTGACGTTATCTAACAGTCTATGAATTATTACTTTGAAATATTGAGGATTGGACGTTCAAACTCATTATTTTTGTTGTTTAGAATAGTTCTCGTTTCTTTTTACAATGTAGCGATTAGTAAGTTTATTAGTGATTGCTAAAAAATTAATAACTGTTGATTTTCAGTCTTCATTATAACAAGAAAAATATCATAACCATTCCTTTTTTTTGGCTATTTTTAGGCAAATCCATACTGTTGAAAATGAAAATACCTTAGTTTAATTTTTAAATCTTAATATTTATGAGTCAAAAGCTAAATTGTAAACGAGCAATATTAGTCCAGTTATGACGATGTGTGCACACAATACACACACAACTTGGAGCACATCCAGAACAAACCAAAAATACAAATTGCAGACTGAGCAGTTTCTATAGCAACTGCATTATTCACAAGTATGTATGACGATAAGCGAGGGGACGACTTCGATTTAAAACAGGAAGAAGTGTTTTCTGGCAATGTGCGATACTTTCTTATCGTTTTAAATATAGTACCAAAATATTTTAATCTAAATGTTCCATCAGCCAATAAAATCATACATGAAATACCTAAGTACTCATTGAAATTGTAGAAAAAACCTTAAACAGAATAGGTTGCGTCGCGCGGCGTAGCACTCTCGTAGCGGTCGTACTACGCTGACCCTATTCGCGCCGCGCTTGGATCGCGTCCAACCGCTACGAGCTACGAGCTACGGCGTAGCACCAACTTGTGAACTCAGTTGATTTAATACTTGTTTGACGGTTTCGTTCTAGATTTCATGATGTGTAGTTTAAATCAAGTTGACATAGTTTTGACAGTTAAATCACTACATGTTATAAAACAAATTCCCCTGCCGCCTGTCTGCCTCTACGTGATAACTTCAAACATTACCGAACAGATCTTCATACGGATTTTGATTTTTGAAGGTTGAAGTGCACAATTCATTAAGGTTTACCAGAAAACATACGCCACGTCATTATCTAGCCCCTCGTTTATTACGTGAAGCCTTTATCATTTTATTACACGTTACCTATTTAACCCAAAACATTGACTGAAAACATAACAGGTTGTTCGTTATATAACTTTGCGTTCGTGCACTGCTCAAGGATCGAACTCAGATCGAGCCCGGGCTCCCCAGCACTGCGCCAACAAGCAGCTCTACTCTTCAGTTCACCCACACATGTTGAGGTGCAGTAAATCACTTGCTAGTGCGAGTGTACTCGCTGATATTATTTATGAGTGCGACAGTACGAGCTCATTTATTACAGCGCTCTTCGCATTTTAATACGTGTACCACGAGTACCCCTTACCCGCTCCACTATCACTGTTAACTTAACTTACATTACTCACGTATTACATGTTGTACAGTTTCATTAACATGTGTATATAATACAAACTAATACTGTGAATGCGAGTGAGTTTGTTACGTATTCACGACTAAATCGCCGAACCGATTCCTATACTGTAAGGAGATAGAGGAGACCACGGAGACCTTTATGTGCCACGTTACCGTGAGCGAAGCCACGGACAAAAGCTATTATAACATCCTACTTAGTTCCATTCAAACTGCAGATTTGTTAGATAAAGTTGAAGTCGTTAGATAGCGAAACAAATAAATCAGAAGAAACCGAAAATGGTGAGTCATCCCTAAAACTTTGACTGCAAGTGGAACTGCAGCCACACACAGTGCAATCATTTCTGTTGATTTATTAAAGCTCATTAGAATCGTTTATAAGTTAAAATGAGTTGTTTTCATCGACTCCATGACCGTCGGTGTCTGTCGACAGTTCGAGTGCCAATCAGTAGAGTATCAGTGTCCGGTGTGTCGCGTGGCTGCACACGAATAAATGACGAACTGTTCAGCTGACCAGTCATGTTCCTCGTATCTGTGCAACTGTCGCATCGCTGCACTACGTCCACACTAGCCATGCCACCCGACACCGCGCGCTGTTTGACGACACTACTGAACATACGCACGGTTCACCTAGCTGCTCGCTAACGTCAATTCGTGGAACTATTTCGAGCTAAGCATACAACTATTAACAATTGCAGCACGACGATCCTAAAGAACAATTGCGAGAGCTTTTTCTAACAAATGCAAGCAGATGTATCATGTAATGTTACGGATTCTTTAACTTATTAATATGTGTATAGTTAACTTCGATAACATGTCCCTACCAACGAAATAATGCTGCTTAACATAACAGCTTTATTCATAAAACAAACAAACAAACAGAGTTACATAAACGCGTTCTATCAAACTCCCGAACTATTTAACATCTCCGTTCCGGCGGACTCTGCGACTAACTGAATAAGTTGCTCAAACATGATATTATGCTAAAAGATGATAGTGTTACACCGTCCCCGTTTGCACAAGGACTGCACGCGCTCCCACCCACGGATGAGCACACACATGGAGAGCTCACGTGCGAACAAAGTAAACGACTGCGGAATTCACTTAATGTCGCCTCGACGAATGTTGTTTTATTCCAGCGTTTGACGACAAAGTGAAGACAATGATCATATGACAGATATATAAATAGATAGATAGAACACGTCACGTCAGATAGATAACGTCATGGATAAAAAGAAAGAATCTTCGTGTCCGTTTTCTGTTACCGTCGTTAAATATGCTCTTGTCATTAATAACGTGGTAGATTTGCATTTACGAGGCTTCGTATATTGTTTGCTCCACTTGCTAAGCACTCCGCGTCCGTCGCCCTCCTCAGCCACAACACTGTGACGTACTGCCGCGATTTGTGTAGCTTAATTAAGTTCGTATTGCCGCCGTGGTATTCATATTATTAACCTAGCGTCTGGCCTTACCTTCGTCTGCGTATTCTATGGTACTCGGTCATAGTTTAACTTTCAGTCAAAGATTTAGTTTATTGGGACACACATTCAGCGATTCCCTTTCTTTGGAAACATTCATGAATTGTAGCACTAACGCTATAAATATTTACAATCATTGTAAGAAGGAGAATCCATGTGTCACTATAGACAATTCTTTAAATGTGGGGTCCACAATTAACAGGATCTCGGTGCCTGGTGATGCCATGGAAGTCTTGGTGCTCACTCCGGATGTTCCTTTAAACTAATTTGTATGACAACAGAGCATACCAATAACAGTAAAGTTACATCTATCATACACCAGGTATATTCTTGCTCTCACATAGCTTATTGTAGTAAACAGAAATCCTTGAAATTATTCCATCAGAATATTCAAGGCTTTTCTTTAAATCAGCTAAAAAGATTATTTGATTAAGATTTTGAAATGTTAATTAATTACGAGTATTATAGTGTGGGAAGATTTTTTAACCGAAAGTCAATGCTACGTGGGGGTTCAACATTTTAATCAAAAGATGTATTAATTTTAAACTCGTAAAGACATACTTAACATGTCTGTTAAACATAGCATTGAACTGTCTTGTTTTGAGCTGGATAAGCATGTCATAGTGGGCGCTTACAGACCCCCTGATTATTAGAACTACGCTATATTTGAGTCAGTGATGGAAGACGCTTTGGCAAAACTTGAGACTGATAATAAACTAGTCATTATCTGTGGAGACTTTAATATAAATATCTTATAAAATAATTCAGATAGCAGTAGATTATTAAATATCTTTAAATCGTTCAACTCGTCTAATGTGTTCATAAAATCAACCCGTACAACTACAACTACTGCTACATGTATTGATAATGTTTTTTGTTTAAAAATCCATTGTAAATTACCTCCCTTCTGATCACAGCGGGCTACTGGTATGTTTGGAGTCCAACATACCAAGTCAACAAGTGGAGAAACAATCCAGATCAATAACATCCGGTAATTCAAATAAACTTAGCAGCACTTTAATCAGCAAGTTAAGTGATCGGGACCTTACAATTAACAATGTTAATATTTTGTATACCTACAGATATTTTTCTGTAGTCCAAACCGAATTCAATAATAGAAAACTCAAACTATCTGCCCTAAGTTTTTATTTAGTGACTGGGCGTCTAAAGGACTCAGAAAAAGTAGAGAAAGATTTAATGAGCTGTATGGCCTTAAGCCTTATATTAACACTGAAACTTTAAAACGTATGTTGCTACCGTCTCGAAAATTTATAAAAATACTTGTAAGGCAGCTAAGGCAATATTATATAGCAATAAGGTTAAATCAGCAGAAAATAAAACAAAAACTGTTTGGAAAATTATAAATAATGAAAAAAATAGGAACAAAAGACATAATACTGATTACAGATTAGAGACTTCTCATCGACTTATGAGCGATAACAAACAAGTTGCTCAAGAATTTGCAAATTTCTTTACAAGTATCCCTATTAAAACTACTGAAGCCTTAAATTCCTCGCCTTTGCTTGCTTTTGATTTATTAAAGTCGAACGTTTCAGCCTGCCCGACTGAATTTTATTTTAAGCATATAAACCCCATAGTAGTAATAAAATCTTTTAAACAAATCAAAATTAAATTGACCGAAGATATTCTGAGGGGATTGTCTATCAAAGTTTGTACCTCAATTATTGAGCGCCTTACTTAGCTTTAATATTTAATTTGTGTGTGGATCAAGGAGTCTTTCCGGACCTAATAAAATTTAGTAAAGTGATACCACTTTTTAAATCTGGGGATAGTAAAGACACAAATAATTATAGACTAGTATCCGTGTTGCCAGTGTTCAGCAAGGTATTTGAAAACGTAATGTTAAATGTTTAGATGCTTAATCATTTTAACACGAAAAACATCTTGCAAGATAAACGGTATGGTTTTACCAAAGGACGTTGTATAACTGACGCTGGTGTTACCTTATTAAAGCACATCTTTAATGCGTGTGAAGAGCCACAAGATGCCATAGGTATCTTTTGTGAACTATTTGAGGCGTTTGATTGCGTTGATCACGAAAGATTACTCCGGAAGCTCGAGCATTACGGACTAGGCAAAACAGCGTTACACTTAGTAAAATCCTATTTTAATGATAGACAGAAATTGTATTATTTAGTTTTAGCCAATTATATGTAATTCCCACTGCAGGGCAAAGGCCTCCCTTTCTTCCTTCCATTCCTCCCGGCTTTGAGCAAGTGTAGACCGATTCTGCCGATAGGCGTCAAGCTCGTCCCGCCATCTTCGCCTGGGTCTCCCGCGATGTCATCGGACACTTTCTGGGACCAGCAATTAGTTTAAATAAACGGTGTCAATTCGTTGGGATTAAACGTGAAAATGGGAGTCCCCCAGGGCTCGATTTTAAGTCCTTTATTATTTTTGGTATATATTAAGGATAAGGTAAGGATTTACCCTATTAATTGCAAAACAAACTAAACATGGTATAGTTTGCCGATGATACTTCTTTGATTTTTAAAATAAATAGACGTAGTAACAATCTGGACTACGACGGCTACAATGGTGTCCTCATTTGGCATCTCTTGACGGACGACTAAGTTCAGCAGTATAATATACTGTTAGAAAAATCCGCCAATTTACCAATGTTAATACCGCGAGACTAGTCTACTTTAGTTATTTTCATAGTATCATGTCTTACGGTATTTTACTATGGGGACGGGCTGCAGACATCGAGTCTATTTGTTATTCTGCAGAAAAGAGCCATCAAAATCATAAGGCTTTGATGACTCTTTCGAGAATCGCGCCGCCGCCAGCGCGATTTTCTAAGCGAATTGTTCCCTGTTCGTACATTACGGTACCTTGTCAATACATTTACGAAAACATCACGTACGTCAGAAAGGATTTACATCTTTTAAAAAAAAAGGCGACAGACATAATTATAGTACTAGAAATAGGGACCAATTAGTTCAACTAGGTTTCGAACTGGCTAAAGTAGCCTCATCTTTCATGGGATACTGTTTAAAATGTTTAATAAAATCCCTCCCTATATATTGGAAACCAAATGAGACAAAAATGTAAATCTTGTATTAAACGCACACTATGCAGGCAAGCATATTATAAGTTGGGAGATTATATTGAAGATAAAAATGCTTGGCTAAATGCTGGTCCTACTCCACAGCCACTAGGGCGCACAAACTAATATTTTAGCAGTTGTGTCCCGCTGAATATTGTAGCAGTTGAAAATATTGTGAGACGGGCAGAAGATTGTAAGAACTCAAAATTTTCTTTGTATAAGCATTAACGGCACATGTGTGAGTACTATGTACAGTTTACCTAAACTTAAACTATAACTATCAGTTTTAGGTGTCTTCGACTTGAATGTACTCTGGCGGTTGGGAGTCTCATGCTCACTCAAAAGTCTGGCTGATGGTGGTGCGTGGATCATTTGGCCCCCTTCAAAATAGTTGAGCCAAATGGTGCTGGGACTGGTCATTTCTCGGCTGCCACGGTTTATTTTGATTGTTTCTTTTTCTCCGGACGCTTTTATCCTGCACGTCTTTTACATCTTTCTCACATATATGTATAATTGCAACATGAATGATGTAACCATAACTTTGTAAAAAAATAATATTTTTATAAGAGTGTCTGCGGAGTTTCTTGCACGTTCTTCTCCATGGAGATCTTCGTTTTGGAAATAGCTTCATCTTTTTGACCGACCGACCTTGCCAATTCAAAAGTGCCTGACAATGGTCTAACTAATTGAAATAAATGCTTTGGGTTTTTGAGATTTCTAAAACAAACATTTTTACCTTTTATAAAATTGACTTATAGCTCATGTGATGTTTCATAGCGGTTGCCTCGAACAGTAAATTGCATTGAAATGTTATAACGGATACTCGAAGTTGCTAGAGCTAGACTGGAATGAATAATCTGTATCATTAGTCCACAGACTATCATAACAAAGCAGAATATTATTTAACTTAAACAAAGCAGAGAAAAGAAAACTAAGCAGCGTGAATGTTCAAAAGAATGACATATGTAAACAGCGCAATACACTCGATTTCACAGCTGTTTGTGTAAACACGCGTTAACTTGAACGTCTTCGTCTTGCCCGAGCGTCGGAACTACGCGCAACGAGTGGACTAAACATTACATAAAAACAATTGAGCAGCGCATAGAGGAAACAGTTTGCGAACAATGGCTTTACTATTTAGAATATAAGCCACGTAGCGTCTTGTTAAGATATTCTTAGCAGAGATTCTGTGGAGCTACTATTTATAATTAGTACTTTATGGAATAGAATGCTTATCTATCACTGTTCAGCAAACTAAATAAAACAAAAACTGTCCATCATCCAATCGGAAATCTAACTTGACGACAAGAATAAAGTTCGATACAACGACTAATATAACATTTATTAAATCAATCGATCAATCCAAACACAGCCTCTTCCAACTTGTACGAACTCGATATAAAATTAATGCCCTCAATATTTCTTGTCGTATTACTTCGTGCGATTTGTTCGCATCTGCGACGCCCGCGGGACGCACCCCGTACCCGCTCAAAAATTAAATCAAACATCCTTTACTTATTTAAAGCTCACGCAAGGATACGCACATGATTTATTAAGTTCGGATTTTTCCAACAATATGAGACGTGACCCAGGGGAATATTCACCTATATCTCGGGCTGATCAAATTTTTGGGACAGTGGTTTACTGCAATCTGACAGAAAATTCACCTTTTGCTTTAACTTTCGTCATAAAGGAAAAAACCTAGATCACCAAAATCAGAAATGTCAGTGACCGTTTCGGGCTGAGTTAGCGCACTATTTAGACTTAACTGTATCCATTATGTGTCCGCACGATACTGATCGGTCGTCGTTTACAAATGGTCACGTTGCGCAACTCATCTCACTATCGGTTCTTTTTGCAAGCCATCTCTATGATCTGACGAAATTCTCTTAACTTTACTGAATTCGCAACTCTAACTGCATTAAAATAAGGTTACAATTGACGTGTGGGAAGATTAGTGAAGATTTTGAGCGTTGCTTATAAAGTGGGTACGGTTTCGTAATAGGTGGAATTAGATCTTTCATAAGTTTGATAAATAAACACTGGTCTGTAGGTAGAACTGTCGTAAGCAGAACTTGATGTTCAAGTGAAGTTATTACAAAATATATACATAAGTGTGTAGGTAATGTAACGTGTCCACGGATACTTCTAATGCTCCTGATGATATTTTATATATCTGTATGTTAATTTTCATTTTTTTTGTGCTTTGGTTTCTGAACATTATCTTCAAAGCTCTATAGACGCAGTCTGTGCTTGGACCTTAGATAGGTACATGTTGCAAATTGTACAAGTTATAATAGTAAAGCTCTCTTGGACCTTAGATAGGTACATGTTGCAAATTGTACAAGTTATAATAGTAAAGCTCTCTTGGATCTTAGCTAGGTACATGTTGCGAATCACATTTTTGGTTTCGTTCACTAAAGATGCGGCGCATCGTATCTTCAGAAGATAAACTGTTCTGACTGGCCACAGAGATACATGTTCAGATTCGAAATTGTGCTGTTGCATTTTCAGGCAAGATATCTTAATTTAGCGAATAACTTCAAAATGAAACGTCCACTGGGATAATGAATTTGGCGTAAAGTAACAATTTAATGTAACGCCGTCGTCGTCGTCTTCGCCGGTTGCAATCTGTGTCGCCCTCGTCCGAATTAATTACGTGACGTCACCGACCCCCTGCCCCCACCGCACCGCGACATTCCCCCTTCCCTTGCCCTCCGCGACACGACTCAATCATGCTCATCACTTTATCATCTCGCCGCCGGTACAGTTACACTGATTACGTTTGCTATCTTAAATGTTTCATTTTGTAATAAATCTGAAAGATGAAGCACGCTAGTTTAAGGGCGAACAAAAAAAACGATTATCAGTTTTTTATATTGACGTATGAAAACTTAACTTAAAACTGTACATCATACCAGTGTGCAGTGCGGACCAATGGTGTAGCAACCGCCTGCGGAACGTTACAGAATAGGAACAGAAAACCATTGATATTGATAGTCAAACTTCAAAACGTTTGTTCTTGTCATTAAAATTCTCATCGATCAATTTAAGTTATAAAAAACTTGTTTACAAAAACAGACAATTTCGGAAGTCGGTGTTTTTGGTTGTTTCTTCGAATTTTAACACCGATTTCCGAAATAAAAGTTCTTGTATAATTTGTAGTGTTTTTTTATTTGGAAGTTGATGTATTTTTTTGTAAAAAAATATTGTTTTCTTGTTTTAGTGGTACCCCCACCTAACAATAGTAACAACACCACTGGACAGTCACAGGAAAACAAAATACGTAATTTCGTTTACTTAGATGACATATTTTTTCCAACTATTTTGATTTGAAAACCAAACTACTGAGCCGATTTTGATGAAAGTACATATATCGGAAAGTATATCTTTCACATAAAAATTTTTTTTTTCAAATCGGTTCATAAATGACAGAGTTATGAGGTAGTAAAAACACAAAAAAAAACATTGAACCGAATTGACAACCTCTTCCTTTTTTTAAAGTCGGTTAAAAAGATTCGTTCCGGATTCGCCCACAAAGTTCGCCTAATTTTTATTTTTTTGTGTTCGCCCCACTTTTCGTTCCTTTTCCGCCGCGTTTATCATTTGTTTCATTCATATGATTATTTGAATACTGTTTCGATCCACATTTTGTTCCTTTTTCACCTAATTTTGTTTTGTATGAAGATCTATGCTTATAGAATACAATCAGTTCGAAAAATATCTTTGATTACCCGACGGCAAACAGGATTTAGTAGATTGTCTAGCGTATCTGCATTATGTTATGAAGGGGTACCCTTTCATGATGTAACGTAACATAAGGTAACGTATCTTCATAATGTAGATACGTTATGTATAGGTTATATGTTATGTAGATACGTGTATTTTGTTAATCACTTTGTTGCATTTGAACGGTCGGACATCTCATCATATCAATCTATAATAATGGAATTCAGGATGAATTTATCCTAGTTTACGTTAGTATCGTAACATTCTCTTTGTTTCGTCAGATGTCTTGTTCAACATCTCCAGCTTGCTTCTATTGGTTGGCCGGAGTGAACACTAACGAGGCGTGCGCACGTGCGCGTGCTACAGTTCTAATGTTCACCACGCGCACGTGGCGCCATTTACAAATTCGCGCTATTTTCAAACGTCAATCGAACGTCAAAGATTGTTGCGACTTTCTGACTGATATCTAAAACAAAAAGGTTTTTCATTACCTATTGTACTGTTTTCTCGCAAATGTGTTGAAAAACGTTGTATGACACACGTGCTGAAATGGTTTATACAAACTCGTGACTATGGTACATTCGACTACTCGTTTGTAAAAACCAGCTTACCGCACTAGTATCATAAATAACTCTTACTGAATGTACTTTGTTTAGCAAATGAAATGTGCGCGAAAACGAATTTTTGTTCAGAATGCGGCAAAAAAGGAAATTTTCTTTTTTTTTCCAAAAGTGGGCGAAAAAGGACAAGCTTTAGATTATTGTAAAGTTTCCTTATTGCTAGAGCAATGCTGTCATAAGCATCATGATACTACTTAGAAAATGTGTGCACATATGTATCGCTCACGACTTTCTCCGAGATAAATATCGTTTCGGAGAACCGTCGCGCGATTTGTGATCGATGTGTTGCGACGAGCATAAGAGTTATTACCAGCGAGCGGTTCTGTACTAACTGAACAAATTTAATACGTGAGGAGACTCTCATATAACTCATGTTTACGACTGATTGCAATCTAACGCTAGAAACTAGTAATATCGTCGTGCAGGAGAAAATGTAATGATGCGTGTTGTCCTGACTCATCTTAGCTTATCGATCAAAAAGTGGCATTTTATACAATTTAATTTAGAAATGAACAACCCATACTCCTCTATTAATATTATACATGCGGGGGTAAGTCTGTCTGTGAGTGAAACTTGGCTCATGGGTAGACTTGTTACCCCGGGACTATGACTATTTTGAAATATTATTTTAGCTTTCATACGGGCGAATTCGCAGGCAATTTAAACAATAAACCTGAACTCTCTAAAAAGTATTCTATAACGGAAATCTAACTCTAACCAAAATTAATTATCATCTGACACAAACTATGGGAGCAAGTAATGATTAAGGGTCTAGTGAATAGAATTAATCAAACTATTTAATTGAAGTAAATTGATTTGCAAATGGTAATTGAATTACGATTATGGCCCATTTGTTAGCATTTAATAGGTATGTTAGCTATCAAAACAGGCAATAGGTATCTTATCAAATTGTAGTTCAATACGAGGGCCCCATCAACATCGCTAGTCGCTTGTTTTACTTCACCTAACTAGCAGAACGTTGAGCATGTGTGCGTGTAGCAGACGTGGATCTACGTAACGAGTGACGTCACTCTGGTGAGGCGACGGTACCATGACAGCGAGGGTTATGGTACCAGCCACATTTTTAAAGCAATTGTACAAAAACAATGTTATTGTATTTTTATTTTTTTATTACTTCATCCCGGGATTTGATTTTATAGGTGAGATGGTTTGTTTTTGCTAAAAAAATCAATTAATCCAAACGATTTAATAATATAATATTATTTTAGAGCTGTTTTTTCATGTGTGTAGATACGAAAAAAACAACACTAAAATAATATTTTAAAACGTGCTACGCCGTAGCATTTTCGTAGCACGTTGCGTAGCACGACCTACGCGTTTGTTCGATATGCCGGCTTACATTACTATGTGTGCTTACTTGTCCATAGTAGCTATTGTGAGAAGGTAAAGTTCCATGGTTTAACAAAGTGAGGTTATTTTATGAAGTATTTCGAGAACTGAACAAATCATATCGGAAACTCACTCACAGTGGTGGCTGAAGCAACTTTCCTGACCTGACCGGAATACGTCACTGAAGTATGTATACTGACAGACTTGAGCTGCAATACACTTCCCACTATATATAGGACTAGATTTTGCACTACTTTCTCAGAACTTTTTAGTTGTAGTACCTACTTATTCGTAAGGAGCTGGTGGGTTTCTTAAGTACTGCGACCTTAGAAAAGCTTTATTTAATATATTTTCTTAATAACTGATAGGTTTAACGATATATATACAGTCACGTCATATATTTTAGATGCTGAAAAACTAAGCAGTACGGAGTAGAGAACGCATGGAGTGCTGCACGAAAGAGTTCGGTATCCATGTTGCCTCTGTCAATCCTTCGCCTGTCTCTCTTGTTAACTCCGCATTATGTAATATCTTGTCTGAATTATAGACACGAGTAAAATAACAACAAGTGCCAGCCTTATACTGAGCAATAGTAGTTTTCGACCCAACCTGTTTAAGTTACATAGGTGACGCCATCTATCGCTTTTTGTTTGCTTCTTACTCCATGGCGCTCCATTAGTTTAGTACGTGTGTTAGTGGTGCATGCGGCGTGAGTGTGTGTGGTGTACGCACCTGCGGCGAGACGCCGAGCATCTTGAGGCTAGGCGGCACGTTGGCGAGTGCGCCGCGCGGGAGAGTCACGTGCCCGAAGTTCACCGTGAAGGCCTCACACCACACCGCGAAGTGCCCGATGTCGAACACGGTCAGCTCCTGCCGGCCACGACCATACATTAGCCGGCTCATCGTACATCTTATGACTGTAAGGCCCACTTGCGCAAACTACGTGTGTGTATTCCATGACGGCTTTCTGTGCTTTTTTATAATTCTTAATAGGCTGGCGTTTGACGTCAATCTCACCTGATGAAAGCGATGGTGGTCGACGATGGAGCTCGCTGGGCAAGCGAGCTCCATCGTCGATCATATCATCGCTTAGCATCTCGCGTGATCGAGGTCAAGAGCAAGCCCATTTATCAATCAAAATGAAAAAAAAAACAGAGTTACTTTTAACATAAACTAACACGAAGTTCAATAAAAAATATTTTAAACATAATGGCCGCCTGCCAACTACCGCGTCGCAGCAGATATCTCTGGTTTGTGCAAGTAGGCCTAACTGGATACTGACTAGGTTAATTCTATAGCCAAGCATGCTCGGACCACATCTTAGGTCTATTATAGACCTAAGACGTGGTCGATTAATCAAATATTATCACAGGCGACACCAATCCACACGGCATGCCTCTAAAAAATGAGTATACTTCTAATATCAAAACCCAAAATAACTCCAATGGCGTAAACATCTAATGAAATTATGAGTTAACGTGACTTGCTTGACTTTTTTTTTTCTTTAAGAAACTGCACCACACTAGGAATTTCTCCTGTATCGTGGGTGTGTTCTCAAACTCACATACGCAAACAGCCAGGCCCGGAACAACTATCTGTAGGCCATACAAATATTTGTTCCGTGCGGGAATTGAACCCGCGACACGCAGCGCAGCAGCCAATCGCTCAACCACTGCGCCAACCGTAATGTTGAACTTACTTCACGACTTCCGATAACATTGTTAATAAATAGAGAAGTATATAGCCTAGCATACATACCCCGGGCAGCGTGAGCACGATGGTCTTCTTGTCGTACTTGCGCAGCGGCGCCTCCTTGCCGTTCTCGTCAGGGATGCGGATGCCCTGCGGCGACGGCTTGTCGCCGCGCCCCACCCAGAACTTCGCGTCTGCAACAACGCAACAACTCAGTACAACTGTAGCAACACAGCTCTGCGCATTTCAACTGACACACCAAGTGACGTCGCCATTAAGATTGAACAGGTAAGACGGGATTACTTTGTTTACTGCAACTTACAGCGTTTCAGGCTCTTTTTATAATACGGTTTAAACGGGTGAGTGCGATCCCGCGTGACCCGCACACGTGCGAACCTGGGAGCGGGAATAAAAACAAATAAGGACCGTTAAAGTTACCTTTAAGTCAAAGTAACCCCGTCTTACGGTGACAACACACAATTAACATAAACACAATATTACGTTAGTACTGGCGGAAGGGTTGCGCAGAGCTGCATGGGATACCCACATTTCGCTGTACGGTTCGTAATTCTTTTCAGTCGACAGTATCACTAGAGACCGAGATGCCATACATTTCCTTAATATATTTCGTATTCTCTTTATCTAAACATGATTCTATAGAATTCTCTTCATCCCTGTTATTCATTTCACATTTAATTTCGTGAAAGCCGACATAATTCACAAGGCTGGCACGCCTGGCAAAGCATTCAAATGAAAATATTCACCATGAAAGAATGTGTCGTGTGCGAGCGGCGGCGTCAGTCCCTGAGAATCATTGCGAGAACATCTCGGAACACACCGGAATCACAAACTTCATTTGCGACGAGCTCACGGATTACTCTTTATACCGATAGGTACTTGAGTTCTAACATCCACCACCGATAGGTACTTGAGTTCTAATATCCACCACAGATAGGTACTTGAGTTCTAACATCCACCACCAATAGGTACTTGAGTTCTAACATCCACCACTCATAATCTGAAACCGTAACGCTTACTGAATGTTTGTTTGTACACTCCAAATTAATTGTTCAAGGGCGACATTTATTGATTTTAAATTGAAATCACGCCTAAGCGATTAGTCCTAATTGTTTGATAGAAATATATCTCTATGTTACACATAACCATTATCTTAATAATTTCATATGTGAATAATTATGTTAAATTAAATTATATTTGGACAAAATAATGTTATTAATTTATGTAAATAACGTAAACGTAATGACAGATTTTTGTTAAGGTTTTGAATATCTGTAATGTGTGGCTCAGCGCAGGTGCGGTAAGTGTGACGTCATATTAGCGGCGCGGCACATATCCTTCACGCTGACATATTGGTTCCGCAAACGTAGCGGTTGAGACGCGCTGAGGACGGAGGATGAGACTACTACGTGTTCCTGCTGCATCTGATCGTGTCTTTGTAACGAGGGTGCTCCGAGCTCACTTACGAGGGATTAGATTATATAATTCAGCTGCTCCGGAAAATACTTCCGCCGTATGTCTGATATAATAATATTTTATGCAGCATTGAGAACTTCCATTACATTGCAATAAATTACCGATCTACGGCGTACCAACAAGCAGAACGCAAGGGTCTCCCGCGTCCCGATGCATGACTTGGCGCAGCGACTTTCCAATTGCTAGTAATGTATTGTACCCACACACACCCGCGGAATAGATATAGCTTCATAAAACACAAGGCTTCACATAAATCTTATATTTTATGGGACCGCACATGAACTACTCGCTGGAATATTGTCTCAATTTTTATAATTAATGGTACTCGGCGATGCATTATTGCTATTCGTGTATCTTGCAGCAAATAGAATGATTTGCGGTGTGTTTGATTCATTACAAATGATAGCATCGAATTCATATTGATGACGACTAGCTGGTTCTCTTTTTGGTCAGCTGATGTTGGCATCCCATGTTTGATTGACATGATCATTTTTTAGCTGAAAATTGTTGATGTGCGCGCGATATTGATGTATGGCGCGCGTTTATTACCTGAAGGGCTCGTGAGACCCACACGCGCGTGTACGGCCGGGGACGTACCGCAGTTAATGTCGCGTCGCGCTGACAAAGTGGCGCGGCGATCATCTTTATACCTTCATATTACGGAAGAGGCACGTTATTCACGACGTTATGTCACAATAAGTAATGGAGCTCTTGTAATCTTTAGAAAATTTGGAAGAAAATGCGGAATAAATTATTCAGTGGAAAGCTTTTTGTTGTTTTCAGCAAACGTGTGGGACTGTGGATGATCGAGGCCTGCCTGCTTGCCTCGCAGCCGGCCAGCGTGACGCTCATGCCACCCGTACAGACGATGATACTGCTGATTGATGCACATTATGGCCGTCAAACATGACGGTATTATCATCATCTAGATGAATCAGTGAAAGTGGCTCGGTGACCATCAGCCGTACGTTCACCCCTTTTACAGTTTAACGGACTTTGAAAACTACGTTGGACTTGAGAACATTGAAAAGTTATTTGATAATCGTAACGAAATGAAATTATTGAATCAGATTTTTAGATCGAAATTGTCAAATAAACATGGACGAAACATTTTTTTTGGAATCCTACAGTTAAACGTAGTAAAAGGGTATTTGACTAAAAACAATCTAATTAGTCGGTCAGATAGATTTCCTAAAAATATTGGACACGTATTTTTTCTTTTATAATGTTTAAAAAAAAATTAAGACGATACAGTGCATTGAAAACTCGTGTGACGTCACTTACCAGTACACTTTTACTGGAAAGTGACGTTACAAGCCCTCCACTCCTTTTCCTTGATGCGTTTTATCTTCGTAATTTTTATTGATAAATACGCATCCAATATTTTTCGATAATTCAACTGACGGACTAAATAGAATAATATTTTTATAACCCAGGACAAAATCCCTATTGCCGTGTTGCCACAACTGGGCGGCGCGACCTCGCGTCTCATGTACGAGTATATGTAGGCATTTAATCGCGCGATGTGCTGATAAACTGAGCCTAACGCGAGTCACGTGAGTACCTCAATCGAATATCAGGTTATTTAATATTAGTTGTATGTTTTATTGAGTTTTAAGTGCATTGTAATGTAATTAGATGAAGTAAACCGCGTGATTTGACTTGAATTATTTCTTACTAGCTTTTGCTCGCAACTCAGTACGCCCCGTATGGCCTATAGCCTTACTCATGAATGTGACTATATACAAACATAATTTACCAAATCCGACGGATAGTTTCAGATATCAGCGTGTTCAAACAAACAAAAGTATGTAGAAGTATAGATGTGAAGCGAAAGCAGTAGATTTAGTTCGTGATTAGTTAGTTATCAATGACATTTTAATAATTTATTACGAAGTTATTATTTTCTATAATTTAATTATTCCTTGGCTAGTCAGAGATTTGACGATCTTCTTGAATCATTATTTTAGGTCCTGTGATTACTGAAATTGAATTAGGTACTGTAGGCAGCAAATTATTTTATCGACGGAAAGACGTTTCATAAAATATCTTTACTTTCATCAAAAAATTCCATATCAGTCAAAAAAAAAATCTGCTACCACTGGTAGACCGACGAAAAATTGCTGACTGTTTGTTCTTGTCTAAAATCCTCAATAACAATATTGATAACCCTGAGTTATAGTCTAAATGTTATATTAATGTGCCAAGTAAAACATTTTGTTTTAATCTGCCCATACGTGTACCTCATACATCTTCGAATTATATGCGGAACAGTTATATTATGCGTGCAAGCAGTAATTTCAATGATATATGCAAGGAATATGATTAAGATCTATTTACGATTAGTATGAATTCGGCTAGAAGGTGGTTAATCCTCAAATTTTTCAAGTAGCGGTGGGTTTTATTACTGTTTTTTTTTATTATTATTATTTTAGTTATATAATTGCAAACCAAGATTGCTTCTCAGTTTGATTATAGCGGTGTGTACTGTGGTTTTGTGCTCACACCATAAATTAGCACTGTAATTCTATACGCGCGGATTTGTAATTGGCATTTTGGTGACTATGGTTTCTTTTTTACTTGTTTATTTTTATTAGCTGTAAGTCCTCCAATTTCTAAAAATAAATAAATAGATATTATAAGCATCAAATCTCTGAGAAACTTTTATAGATTTATATTTCATAGTCCGGGAAATATATTTTTTTGGCTTATTTGTATGTTGCTTGCTTATTTTTATACATCCCATGCTACTCATAATAAGCACGGGCATACTAATATCGTTATTTAAATCGGGAAACTTATTTTAAATCAAATGCAGAGATATTTTAATAAATACAAATTTTACATACAGATTACATAATAAACAGTTTCACTGCTGTCGTTCAACAACTAAGATGATAAATGCGATGCTTTGGGCATTTATCAGGAAACTGAACTACAACGGAATCCGGTACACCTCTCTGAATATTCTTACTTCATACTTAAGTGATAGGCATCAAAGAGTTGTTGTGAACGGTCAAAGATCTCTCGCATCTGTAGTCAGGATGGGGGTCCCCCAGGGCTCAATTTTAGGCCTATTTTTGTTTCTCATTTACAATAATTTCTTGACGTACGTCAAAAAAGATTTTTTTTAAATACATTACTTCAGAGCTTGATCCATATAATGTTAGTAATATACACTTATAAACTATGTTAGTAAGTAACAATAGGTAGATAGATAAGCATGATATAGTGTTGTTTGCAGACGACACTTCACTTTTATTGCAAAGACATAACAAGTAGGTAATGTATAGTGGGGAGTGACATACCGGTATACGTTGTATACGAGCACGACCAGCGTCTGCGCGTCCACCACCACCACGGGGTGGACGACACGCCGTGCGCGACATAACTAGTAGGTAATGTATAGAGTGGGGGTGACATACCGGGCGCCTCGCCGTCGTACGAGAAGTTAGGCACGAGCAGCGTCTGCGCGTCCACCACCACCACGGGGTCGGACGACACACCGTGCACGCCGCGCAGCGCCGCCACCTTGGCGGGCCGCGGATACTCCATGTCGCGCGGGATGGATACGTCACCGAAATTAACCTGCGGGAGGACACACGATCATACAACAATATTATAAAATTATGCTTTACAGTAGTCGCCCACAATTAAGAATTTAAGACCACATACCGACCAAGACACGAAAGCCGTCAAAAAAATTACTAAATGTCCAATAGTACTTAGAGAGATAGTAAAAAAAGAAGAGACAAAAAACAAACTGCCCAAGTGCCAGTTGGACTCGCGTGCAAACGGTTTCGAACGAATTTAATTTTTGTAACACGTTATTTTAACATTATAGGCTCCATATAGGTTGTCCTGTAATTTATAAGTAAAGAACTGTATCTGGTTTTTTTTTAAATTTTAGGCTCAGTAGTTTCGGAGATAAGGGAGAGGAAAGGGAATTTTTCGTCCAATCTCTTAAACCATTTACAATAAACCCGTTGATTCGATATGTCATAGTAGTACAGTAGAATTTTCAAAATTTATTTATTTGTTTGACCCAAACACGAACCGAGTCAGTTGAAACTTAGTAGTTTCAGCTAAATCAGTCCAGTAGATTCTGAGAAAATTGGTTGTGACAGACGGACACCAATCGAGGGATCTTATAGGGGTTCCGTTTTTCCATACAGAGGTTCGGAACCCTAAATAAAAACTGTGGCAATGTTTTTTTGGTGCTTTTGAAGGTTCAATACCCCAAGGGTAACCAACGGAACCCTATTACTAAGCCTCCGCTGTTCGTCCGTTCAGACGTCATCTGTCAGCGGGCTGTATCTCAAGAACCGTAATAGGTACACAGTTGAAATTTTCTCAGGGGGCTCCCATTATAGAAACGTGTTTTTTCGGATTATGGTATGGAACCCTTCGTGTGAGAGTCCAACTCGCACTTGGCCGGTTTTTAAATTCTTAGTGTGGTGTCCTAATATTTGTAGCGCGCATCAACACAGCTTCCTTTCACTTCGGTTAACATAAAGATTTGCAATGTAATGTTCATAATTGAGATAGATTAAAATTCAATCGTTGATGGTTTTGCACAAGAGATGTAGCTTCTAATGAACGAGTCATACAGGATGTGTATGTTGCATGCGTAACTTCTTGTGCATGAATATGCATGCTTACTGCTTGCGAACCCGACCTATGACCTTTTTCTTTTTTTTTATGGATGTGAAATCATCAAATGACTTCCTCTCTGGGCGGAGCGGAAGAGAGTGTCCGACTCTTACTGAATAAACAAACATTCGTGTTCCTCCTAATGCCCTTATTATTCCAGGGCCGATGAGATGCGCGATGACTCTTTCGAACAAATTCCACAACCCTGGCAGCAGAACGGACTCGTGACCTACAGCTGATTGTTTGTAGAAGTAGCGTGTCGTAAACTATCGGTGTTATATAGCTCAGATGACGTCGATGTGCAGCGGTAGGACCGTAGCGAAATATTCAGAGCTCGCTGTGGTTCACTTCGCTTGGTTCAGGTGAGCTCATGCGTGGGATCGGCTGCTGAATTCCAGCGTATGCTCGAGGAGCAGGCTATCAGAGGTAACTAGTTATTTCCACTGGACGGTAAATAAGATCGCACCACATCGGAGATCAGGACTTTGTGTAAGTTATCGTTTAAATACGAGAGCCTTGTTTGTTTACTGATAGGATATTTTACTAAAAAAATCTATTTAGTGCGTTATATAAATTTCCATAAAATATTGGACGCGTGTTTTTTCTTTTGTCACGTAAACAAATTATGAAGACGATACAGTGCGTTGGAAACACAAGTGACGTCACTACAATGGTACAGCACCAGCGAAGTGACGTCACGCGTCGCTATTGAATTCGGATTAAATGCATTTGGCAGAATGGTGTAGTTGTATTGTCAGCTCTTTTCCAGAGTTACAGTGGAAATTAAGGAATTGAAAGGAATGTCTTCGAAGTTAGCCAAGTAGTGTTATATTTAGTTCGGAAGAAAATTAGAATATCGAGTGACCAGTGGGTACATTCATCTGAGTGTGCCATAAATTTTTTTTGTATCAGTATTTCATGACTTACTTCACACGTGTAACTGGAAGCGTGAGGGGTACGGGGCGAGGAACGTGGGGGGAAGTTTCAAGCCAATCCATGCGAGTACCAACCAGCGGGTGAGGGCTTTAAGTGGACTCTAGTTATGAACGACAGCGGACAGCCTTTACGTACGAAAAATTGGCTAGTTTGATAAGCGTAGGGAATAATTATTAGATATCGTTAAGCAGCCCCGTAAACTAGTAGCACCGGACATACATGAATTTACATTAAGCACCTGTATTTTCAAAAAATATAGGTAAACAAGTTAGCAATAATAAACAGTAATGTGCCCAAGAGATGGCCAGCATTGCCACGTTGAATGGCAATGCTTAGCTTCTGGCCTAAGTAAAAGCCAGCTCTTGGGTCAAGGGAAGTGTCAACCAACCATTTCAAAATTTCTTTGAAAAGGCTGTGAGCACAATGGCCCCACGGTCCGAGGGTTTCAACCCCAAACGGCTCGAAAACATAGTTGCCAATAAGGTATATTAAGAGATATTTACCCCGCTTGAGGTTTTCTGCAGCCCAAACAGCAGCCCCAGTACAACACGATGAACTAGGAAGATGGGATGGCGCAAGAGTATCGACACAGGTTGCATTAAGCACCTTCATAAAACTTTAATATTTTCACGTAAACTCGAGTTGTTCATTTTCAGTTCAATAAGTGAAGGACAACTTAGCTCTAATTATATTTGAATAAAGTAAAGAATTCCGCTACGGCTATCGCTCGTAGCTAGAACCGCGCTGTTTGAAACGCTTATCGCGGTAACCATCTGCGATCCACTGTTCCGCCGCTCGCTACAAGCCGCGATTCTCTCGTCACCTGCACCACACCCCGCTGGTTTATAACCGCTTCTTTGTCCTTTATGAGTTCCCAATATTAATATATTAAACATGGCAGCGAACAAAATTGAGTTGAACGTTTTCACAATAGGGAAGATGCAGATATTTTAGATATTCTATCCCACACATTTTTTTTCTGAGTAAATAAGTAAGGTCTGAGAGCACTGGGATCTTGCTCTATGACTTTGGTTCATGACAGTTGTTTACCAGTGACAGCCGGGAGTGCCGCCATCGTCCGTTCGCGCGCGAAAATTAAACTGTCAGTTTTATACCGCAATGTTGGTAAGTTTTCATTTTTTGTTTATGTGGTGGTCTATTCTAGATTGAATTCTTTAAAATGAAAGCAAAATTGAAAATATCGCATGTTCCTTATTACTTGCTTCCCACAAAATTTAATCGATGTGTGTTAAGTTATAATAATAATAATTACTTAATTCATTTTATTTCAGATATTTTCCATACATTACATAAAAATTAAAACACATCACATTAAATAATAATAAAAGTTATCACACATCGATTACATTATGTGCGAAGCATGTAAAAGGGCACATGTCATACTTTCAATTTTGCTTTCATGAAAACTGATAAGAGAACAGGTCAAAATATTGTTTCCTTGTTTTAGGAATCATTGGATGTCGAGTGAAGCAATTTTTTATTTTCGCTGCTCGGTCAACACGGTCAACAACAACAACAGACAGGCAGTAATATACATAGTTTATCGCTGAGGTGTCCGGTGAGACCGGCAACGGGGTGGCGACCTCGACCCTAATATTTAACCAATGGTGCGCTTACACGGGCATTTAAATTGTGAAATTTTTGGAAATTTCATTACAATGATAATGCAAAATCCCAAAGTCAAAGTCAATTCATTTATTTCAACTAGACCATTAAAAGGTACTTTTGAACGTCAAATTTACGGTTTGAAATTAAAATATCAGGGACTCGTTGTCCATTTGCAAAAAGAAGATTCTTATGGAGAAGAACGGACCAGAAACTCCATAGTTACTCTTTTCAAATATGTTTTACAATATTTTGTATACATACATTGATCAATTGATTATATTATGTGACCTCAATGCACCCAACATAACATTAATGTACAACACACACTTATATACTAATAGGTACAACAAAGCAATACCAGCAGAGGTAAAATAAAGTTTGCTAGTAAGGGGCATAGTACTCACATATTTACAATTTTTCCAACTGCTGATTTGTGTAATTATCAACAATGAATCAGTGTTTGAATGAAATTACATATTAACAAAAAAAACAGAAAGAACACCAGAAAGCCACCCACGGATATGCCACATAGAGGAAAAGTACGTTGAATTCTGTAGATGGAACATTTTACTGAAATAATATATTATTTGAATTTTAAAAAACAATTTAAACTGCATTCATAGATATTTAAATAATTACATGGTTGAACCGGGAATCGAACCCGTTCCACGAGAAAAATAATCACCCTCTAGCTTTATCATACCGATGGAAAGGCTTCATCATAAGAATTATTTTTGCTAAATAACATAGTGTCAGAAATAAAAGGAATGAATTTTAAAATTGTATGTGAAATTTTGTTCAGAAAAATGAAAAGCTAATGTAAGTTTTAAATTTTCTTTCTATTAGTTTTAATATGTCACAAGGTATTTTATTTACCCCATGAAAGATGTTCGTACTTTGGCTAATCTATAAAATGTTTGATCTAAATTATTTTTATTTCTAGTATTAAAATGATGTCTATCACTAATTTTGCTAAAGAGATGTCGATTTTTTCTTACATACATAATATTCTCATAAACGAATTGATAAGGGACTGTCATAATATTAATCTTTTTAAAATGTTCCCTAAGAGAATCGTGGCGACGAAGATTATAAATGGCTCTCGACAGCTAGCTTTTGCAAAATAAATACAGATTCAATGTCAGCAGCCCGACTCCACAGCAAAATACCGTACGACATAATGCTGTGAAAGTAACTAAAATAGACCAAGCGCGCGGTTTCTACATCTGTTAACTGTCTTATCTTTCTAACAGCATAAGCGGCTGAGCTTAGCTGCCCCGCAAGAGATGTTATGCGAGGTCCCCATTGCAATTTCTCGTCTTATGTGATTCCTAGGAAAACCGTCTTATCAATAAATTCCAGTTTTTTTCAATTCAATATGATGTCACATTCGTTACTTCTAACATTTGGTAGAGTAAATTTAATACATTTGGTTTTTTTTTCTTTTCTTTTTTTTTACAATGGTGCAATCCTTTATAAATCTAATTATTCCGTCAGACAGATTTCGATAAAAATTATTTAGACACGTATTTTTCTTTTTTCACGTAAACAAAAAACTAACGTAACAAAAAAACTGAAAAAACACGTTTCTTGTATGGGAGTCCATTTATTTTTTTATTTAATTTGTTTAATTATTTGTAACCCTTTGAGTACGCAACCCAAAATATAAAGATGAATTAGTGCGTTGCAAAGTCGCGTGACGTAACATTTTAGAGCACACTTTCAAATGTGACGTCACTTGAACTTTGTTGCGCTTTATCACTTTTTAACAATTTAAAATGGCAAAAAATCCAATATTTTTTGAATTTCGGATGAACTTAGTAGAATTATTATTTTTCTAACAAGTACCCAATTGCCCGTGTAAACTTAACGAACCTATCTCTCTTGACTTCCTACCGCGGTTAAGATAAACTGCACTAACAAACTTACGTGAGAGCGTAAATACAGACAAAACTATCGTTTATCTCCCCATGTTAACTCGGGAAATATATCGTTCAGTAGATTGTTACACAATTATCTCAACAATTAGTTTCCCTGAGAGTAGACGTGGTATACTGACCGAATACTCGTCGCAGTAGACGGCGAACCAGCGGTAGTCTTTGAGCGTCTTGCCGTCGGGCAGCGACAGCGTCAGACCCTCACCGGCGTAGCGCCGCAGCGGGCCCGCACCGCCGCGCTCGTCGCGCAGGCGCGTGGCGCCCGCTGCGCTCGCGCTGGGCGACCCGGACGTGCCCACGTAGAAGTACGCCGCTGTGGAGGGAAATAAGACGTTACATTCACGCACAAATCACGAAACTTAGCAACAGGTGACCAGTAGTGGCGCGAATATCGACCGATAGTGGAGCAACTATCACCAGAAAGTCGTGCATCTATCACATATAGTGGCGCGACTATCATCCGATAGTAGCGCAAACATTACACTGTAGTGGCGCGACTCTAACACGATAGTGACGAATATAAAACTATAGAAGTATGACCCTAAAACGATAGTGGCGAGACTATCACTAGATAGTGGCGGAACTGCCACACAATAATGGCACAATTTGTTACCTCGATAGCGGCGCGATTACAATAGGTACTGATAATAATAAATATATCGTTGAACGAAAACTCAGCACATGAAATATTTGTTTCATTCCCAATAGTGTTGGGAAAGCATGTTAATTAACTCGCAATAATATTTGAGTACAATCGTACGAGTAAGTATATGCGGTGACTGCACTCAAATTAGATCAACTATTTTATAGATTATCTAAAGTACGGACATCTTTCATGGGGTACTGTGTTAAATGTTACAACAAAATACCTTGTGACATTTTAAATTTAAAAGTTATATTAAATTAAATAACTCACACACTGTAAATCAGTTGTTTGCAATATTTGTAAATTAAGAGTACCATTTATTATAAAACTTTTATTTGAAAACAGTAACTATGGAGTTTCTTGTCCGTTCTTCTCCAGAAGAATCTACCTTTGTGAATGGACAGTCGAGTCGCTTTATTTTATACATATTCTTTTAACTGTAATGTTGACGTTCAAGGGTGCCTTTTAATGGCCTAATTGGAATAAATGTTTTGACTTTGACTTTGACTCTACATGCATAATGATTCACTTTCATCGCGATTATGACATATCTGGTAAGATCAGGGACCTCAGCTCGGCCTGTAGGGCACGTCACTCAAACGCGACAGCCACCATCAGAATTCAGATATACATCAAAGAGAAAGCAGTTCTTGTAATAACAATTATTATAATGTGTGGGGCCGCGACGATCCATCAACTGCGAAAGTCTCTTGACATGCCCAAAACTACCGACTAAAAAACAACGTTCACACAAAGATGCAAACTTAAGAATTGATTGGGTCCGTGAATCAGCATGGTCCTTCCAACAGAACCCGACTTCAAATCAATTTAAACCTTGAAACATTCGAATAGAATACCATTTGGCTGAGTGTGTAGTGTAGGTAAGTGAGCCAATGTATCCGGTCAGTAATTGGGCAGGCGAGCGCTAATCGTCGTCCGAATCGGACGGTATCGGGCGGCCTCGCCGGACGTCGGCTCAAACTGCGATTAATTAAGACTTCGCAGCCTCCTGTATGTAAAGTGACGACACATTTAACTCTCTTCTGCTCTCTACACGGAGAGGACGAGTTGTTGCAGTAAGAGGGTCAGTAGGAACCGATCTGAGTATCAGATCTATACGATCTGATTAGTAATCATTCATCGAGTCGATAGATGACTGGTTTTGCATTTAAATTTGATGCTATTAACTACGGTTTATGATGGAAAGCAACTCGTGAACCTATTTTACTATCAGTTACTTTATTATAGAAGAGACAAGAAATGTGGTGACATGGATAGATAATTGCAGTTTCCTAGAAGCAGCCTAGAGTGTGGATTGTTTACAGGGTTTGATTTGCTTCCTTATATGGGGCTTCAACCTCTCTGGCAAAATGCGGGTTTTAAACTAAGTCTATAGGAATGACACGTCTGTGATTCCAGCACGTCTGGCGTAGATTATTTAGTAGCACAGTGCTTGCTGACGCGTTCAGCCCGCCTATTCTGTCAACATCTCACCGAGTAAGCATAGATGGAGTGAGCATAAAGTGAATTGTCACTCCATCTTGTTGGTGGAGTGAGTGTGGGTGGATAGACAACTCACTTCATGTTCATTTCACCTAAGCTTACACCATGAGAGGTTTACAGAATCTTGCTGCAGGTTAGAGTCTGCCGTGTGCTCGTGTGGGCGTAGTGCTCGCAAGGCGATCAGCGAGCGGCGCGGCGGCGGCGCGTTGTTTATTCATCAGCCGGCTATTAGCATCCCGGCACATTGTAACTTTGCATAGTTCAGCAGAACTGGGACAAGCTTTCGGCAACCCCTAATATTTTCTTTGTGAAACGTAAACCCGCTTTCAGACACATTAGCACTGGCTACAAACACTCTAAAGAAATGAAAAGCTCTATGTAAAATGTTATAACCCCATGGTTTGGCCTTGGTGTACCTTGGTACCGTACCCGCTGTAGTCAGAGAAATACAAAAACGAAATAATCCAATCGCTTGAACCGGAATCTTCGACTATACAATTCGATAATGTAAGACCAAAAAGTTGGTGTCCTACTAAGCAAAGCTTGGAATTCTGTCCAACCCTTAAGGTATTAAGGACCGAGTCCCCTGTGATGTAAGACATATTGCAATACTTGCAACATAGCGGCGTGCTACAGATACCTCTGTGACGTCACGAGCTGTGAGCCACGGTATGTAAAGCAGGACACACAACAAAGGGTCAAAGCATATCTCCCGCCGGAGGAATCCCCGCCCCGGCTGGCGTGCACAGCTCCTATGACGAGGAATGGCCGGCGGGGGGCGGGGGAGCGCCAAATTGCCGTTAATTACATCACGCTTCAGCTTTGTTCTGCAACTAGGTGTGCAACACTGAGAGATGCAGAAGGACAACTTATAGCGGTAGAACAAAACATCACGACAGTGTTTCTTAACATGGGGCTTAATTGTGTTCACTGCGTTCACCCACTCATCTTTATCATCATCACTCAACCAAGGCGTCCACTGCTGGAAGTACTCAAGTCTCCCCAAAGCCTCGCTATAACAGCTGCTCCTGGGCTGTACTTCTCTCCTTCAATGGACTCCCACGACTTTCACCCTGCCCTCATACGCAAACTATTTTATACTGTCCGTTTTTAATCGTATTAGCGATAACATATGAGTCCTTGAGGTGTCTACTTGCGAGATACTGATATTCTTATCTAGTGCGTGGTGGACCTTCTGCTTGTGAGTGGTATCGTGTCATACGCCCTCGTCCATATATCGCTGGCCCGAGAGTGCACGCGACACTCCGCACGCCCGCGTGCTCGCGCGCCTCTGCTGCGCTCGTGTGTGCCGCCTAGCTTCGCCATATTTATCACCTACTTACCCAATTATGAGCATTTTTGCAGGCACTATGCGCATTGAACTTTATAACTTTTCAGACCAAAATGGTACCTATCAAACTGTTTGCAATGTTTGATATGTATTGTGCGTATTCGTGTATGGTGCCTAGTCAGGATTTTTATTTTTGCAACTTAAAGTTTATGTCGCCAGCGGAGTTGTAAAAAGTGGTAAAAACCTATCGGTTACCTTTCTTTTTAATCACCTATTGGTTATATCATAAGCCACCAGTCAGCTGACACTGGTGGTACTTATCAATAAACTGACTTGCGTTCACTAGCGCTTGTAGTGTACAGTTATACACACGACTAGGTATTGTGTATTGATGTATCGCGCGAGCAGTGAGTGCGACACACTTTCACAGAACGCCTTAACTTTTTAGCCTCCGACAACTTGACAAGCAAAGGTTGTCAAATTACCACCAACCGCACAACTCAGCTCACTTACATACTATATTAACCTTTTGAACGCCATTGTCACGCATACATCACAAGCAAGCGCGTGCCCTGTACGCCAAATGTCACAAATATGTGACAAAACTAGGGCGAATTTGTGGCTTGTCATCGGGGGCACGCCAATGCGTTTATGCTCTGTCGTTCAAAAGGTTAAAGTGATGTGGCGTGACAAACTTTATAGACACGGCATAATTAATGTGAAGTACTAGTATTTAAGGCAGGCACTAAAACCTACCCGATTGCACCATAATTAAAACTTTGCGGAAGTCCCTTAAAGCAAGCCACAACCTTCAAGTGGGCCATTGGGTTTCCGAAGACCTTAAAGACAACCTGGATATAGAGCGTGAGCGCAGAGCGTTGGCTGTCCGCTGCAATGTGTTGGCTCGCAGGTTTGCGAAATGCTCGACGACGCGGCTGTGCTGTTTAGAGCGTATTGTCAGTCGTTTTATACATGCAGTCTGTGGGTCAAGTATACTCGGAGGGCATACAGCGCTCTGCGAGTCCAGTATAATAACGCATTCAGGGTGTTGTTGGGGTTGCCAGGCTACTATAGTGCATCCGGCATGTTCGCGGAGGCGGAGATTGATGGTTTTCATACCATCATACGCAAGCGTTGCGCACTCGCCATGCGTCGGGTACGCGCCAGCCCCAACAGCATCGTGGGAGCTACAGCAAACAGGTGGGACAGCCCCATACTGGGGCATTGGATAAGCCTTTTTTTTTTAAGGTTGGAAAATCATCACATGACTTCTTCCGCTCTGGGTGGAGCGGAAGGGCGTGTCAGACTCTTACTGCCTAAAACCTATCCGTGTTCCTTCTTAAGCCCTTTGCGTTCCAGGGCCGCGGTGACTCTTTCGAACAGATTCCGCAACCCTGGCAGGCTTTGGCCCCCGTCTCCGCCCCCGTCTTCTATGCTGACATCTCTTTGAGGACGCGCCATCGAGCCGGGCCTGGTGGTGATCGGACAGCGAGCCACCCAATGCTCGCCGTCCGCAGGCCCGCGCCTACGGTGGCCGGGGATCACCCTGCGACTCCCGACGCCCGGGGCGTCTTCTCCTGTAGTGGCGGTTGGGGCGAAGGCCTTGCCTTTCCCTCGCGCGGCCCGCCTCCTTCTTTGCTAGCATTACTGTTTCGCAGAAGGAGGTGACCGCTTCCCAAGTCTCCTCGCTCCGGACCATGGATTCAACCAGGGCCGGACGCGAGAGGTCGCCGCCGCCGATCGCCTCGACGAGGACACGGCGGAGCTCAGCCCAAGCAGGGCAGATCTCCACCGTATCTCCACCGTGTCCTCCGGGCGATCCTCACAGTGCTGACACCCGGGCGTGTCCTCCCGCTTAATCCGAAACAGGTACCTCCCGAAACAGCCGTGTCCGGTGAGTACCTGCGTCAGGCGGAAGGTGAGGACGCCGTAGCGCCTCTCCAGCCACTCCTCAAAACAGCCACTTATCAAAATTGGATAAGCCTGCATGTGATTTTAGTGTAGGTATATAATTGTATTTTTTTCCGGTAGTTATAAGTACTAACACTAGTTTCTAAGTTTTTGTATACTAACCAATTAATGGACCAGACACAACAACCGTCTGGTCGGATGATCCTCCCTTTTCAATGGAGGCTTGCGGGACTTTACACATTGTCCCTTTTCCCCCTCCCCCCTATACCCTCTATAGTTACATAGATGAAACTAATAATGTATTCATACGGCTTAATTGCTAGTCAAATAATGCGGACTAAACTAATAATGACCTTGTAATGGTACTTGTCCCGCCGTTCTAGCGACCTGACAATCTCTTCGCGAGTACTAGAACCAATTATATTGATCTAACTAGCTTTTGTTCGCGACTTCGTACGCGGATATCCCGTTTTTTCCCGTTCCCGTAGGAATTTTTGGGCAAACATGTAAACCAACAACAAACATGCCAAACTTACCATAGTCACGAGTTTGTTTTGAATGTCTTTTGATAATACTCGGGATAACACTTAATATTTTTAAGTACCTAGATTTTGAATCCAGTCAGCGGTTTTTGCTTGATGCTTTTGTGGAAGCATCAACATACAGACAAATAGATAAACAAACAAAAAATGCAAGTATATTCGCAATAATATTTAATATCACAGATACAAAGTCAAAGTCGAAACGTTTATTTCAATTAGGCCATTAAACGGCACTTTTGAACGTCAGCATTTACAGTTCAGTAAAATAATAATATTACATTAATAAAGTGACTCTACTGTCCATTCGGAAAGGTAGATTCTTATGGAGAAGAACGGACAAGAAACTCCATCTATCCGATCCGATACGACAAGTCTACGATTTAATTGTGTGTTTAGATCGCTATCCGACTGTATAAATAAGCTTGATTTAAAGTGCAACTAAAATAGGACTTGATTAGGTAATTTATCAAATACGTAAACTCAATGTTATTTAAAAGAAACTAAATCATCTCACCCAAACGAGTGTTCAAATACCTTGAGAGTGGAAGAGCATAAAGGACATTACCGTTAATTTTGCTTCGAATGTGGTTCAATTACCAAAAGGTTTGTGTGTCATGGTTAGTAAGTGGCCGCAGCCGCACGCTTTCATACGTGATGTCAACACGTCGAACATGTATGTGCGTCTGATGGACGTAGACCGAGTAACGTACGTCTAATGGACGCAGACAAAGTACGGCAGTGTCTCGGATCGCAGAACGAAAGGCACTGGGTGTGAACAGGGCTCAACCGCGCGGTACTTGCGGTACAACGACAATTTGCGACAATGATCTGCTAACTCAAGATCTCGCCATCTAAGTAAGAAAATTCAAGCTCTATCTAGGAGCGACAGTTTCCTGTTTGTCAAAATTTCCACGTTAACTATAGTTTCATGTTAGCAGAATGGCGCACTACTTTAACTTTTAGTGATATTTTCTGGTAAAGAATACAATTACGATCTCATAAAAATGGTCAATTTTGGTAAATAGTTAATTATCTAAACAACTTAAGTATTTCCTTGAGTATGCATTTGGAAAACATTTAAATAAGTCTCCTATTTAGTAACAAAAACCAGTTGCTGAGGGAGTAGGTTGCAGGGAGCAACTGACCTCACAACGGTTTGTAAGCTAGTAGCACTAGCTAGGAATGTAAGCATTGTATCTAATACATTATGTTTCCTCGGTGTTCGACTACTTGTAAAGTAGTGGAAGTGCTTGACATTTTCTTGATTCATATTCATTCAGTGTTGAGCTCATGAGACGGGAGCGCACTGACGTCACACAATCATAGCACTCTTGTTTGTTACACTATTTATCATTGACGTTTACATTTATATTAGTTGCACTTATAATAAAATTTGTTTTATTTTCTTCAATTCTTCACACGCGTAAACATGGAAACCATGAGTGCATCAGTTTCTGAATTGCAAGTCCATTCGTGGTCTATCCAAAGATTACGATCTCCCTGCACTTTGCACTGCTGCGATGCAGCATAAACATCGGAATGCAGTACTTATTAATATTGACTTCTTCACTAAACAAACTTGATTTTTTCTGAGTATTTTGCAATAGTTATAATACCAAAATACTTTTTTTTATGCTCTATGTGATAACAAAAAAAAAATTGATTGTGTACAAGTTACTCCGAAGAGGGAGATACCGCCTCCCAGAAAGGCGTAAGCTAGGTGCAGGACAAAAATACAACTTGAAAATATTAAAATAGATGAGTGCATCGTGTTCGTCGCGGTCGCAGGTGGTCGTCGCGTACTAGTGCATGTTAACTAAACCCCGCAAGTTCTTTTCTTTATTAAATTTATTGTAAAATCGACCGTAGAAGGAAAAAACTTGCTGTTTTTGATAATAGGAAATCATATTTTTAGGAAAACGATTTTTCGAGTGTTCCATAATTGTATGCGGTAGGAAAGATCCAAGTTCTCTGTTCACTAGTATTCTCAAAAGATACATGTAAGAGTCGTGGACGATTCTGCAGTTCTGAAACCCTTGGCCTATTATTGATCTTGAATACTTATACAGGCCGAACTTTTGGGGATAGGAATTTGGCAAATTGGAATTGGAGGAAAGAGACAAATTGGGAAATTTGAAGATTTTATTGTCGTGGGAATAAAATAAAAAAAAAATTATTTACTCATGAGGATCGACCCTGATTTCAACCTTTTAACTTTACAAAATGCCCGTTTCCGATTGGATGTGCCCCATAATTTTGATGAGTCAGTGAGTCAATACTCTCCTCAACGGTTTAACTTAATGTTTTGAAACTTTACATCATATTCATCTTTACTTTCACATTCAACATTAATCTTTAACTAGGCAATAGTAATAAATGGTCCAGTTTCATAAAGTTGTGATTGTTACAAGCAAAGTCATGAGGAGGGTAAAAACAGCTCGAAATGTTTCGTGTAATATACCCACTTCGTGCGTTAGGCTGGAACTTGGCCTGGCGCACTACCGTGCGCCTAGATGCTCCAATCCCTCGTTTGTGAGAGTGCGAAGCTGTTTATCCAAGAGTCTCTTGCAGTCCCAGGAAGAACTGTATTGTAATGCACGGGTGTACAACAAGCGAACAGCTGACGAACACCTCCAACGTAGTCGGACAGACTCTGGCGGACGGAACAACAAGTCCGAATGTTTTCGCTTTACTTTAAGAATATGCAAACTATGTTCTAGTCACTACCATGAACCTAGATAATATTGCTCTATGTAAGCGTTTACTTTGGATATCGCGAGTTACAGTATACAAAGCTCGTTTATGTGAACCAGGGAAAGAGTAGGTAAGACACTACCCTGCGGACCTCCATGAGTAAGAAGCTAATTTGTAAATAGGTATGTGGATATTGACGGGTTAATCCAGTATATAGTATATTTATAGTATAGTATATTTTTGAAAGTTTTTCAACAAAAGTCTTTTTTAGGTTTTAACAGCACTTCAAGCTTTCCAGGTTTTGACTGTATAACGTGTGTCAAATGCACATCAAAGTTGAGAACATAAGTTTCATAGTAAGAGAATCTATGAGGTGTGACTGAACAGGTGTAGTGTAAGGTCTATATGGGGGGTGTGTGTGTAGTGTGAGTGGTACCCACATGGTCCTTCGCCGTCATAGTGGAAGTCCTGCAGGTAGAGCGTGCGCGAGTCCACGGCGAACACGCGGCCGCGCACGCCGTGCTGCAGCGCCGCCAGCGGGCCCAGCTCCTTGCCGAAGTAGCGCACCTGCGCGCTGCAGCCGCCTGCAACAATACACACACGTTAGTCACGTTGCATTGTTAGCCAAACAGACGGTATGTACCAGGGTTTTCGCAATACATTGCGTTGGGTGCAATAAAACAAATCAACAATACAACATCACGTTGTGTGATACTCAAAAACAAAAGAGGGCGCAGTGTGTGATGACATGAGAGGACTGTGATTAGCGACCGTTTTATATGCGAATATAATACTGCAGCCAAATATAATAGAAAACGCAGCCGCAGCAACATTTCTAATCATTGAGTTATTACTTGTCGTCTACGAATAAGAACTTACAGATGAAAAACGAAACGAGCGTGATGTGAGAATGTGTCCCGCATGTTCAGAAGTCTCATTCACTGTTCCCGGATCCCATTGTTTGTTTCATATTAAATTGGCGCTGAACTCATGCAGATTAATATCTAACAATAGTGTTATATGAAGGTTTACAGGGGCAAATATACACGATAAGCAAGTAACTTTATTTCAACGAATGAGCTCGCTTTCATTAATACAATGGTCCAGACGCAGCTGCTTACCGAGAGTGAAGTCCACAAAAACGTCACCGTTGTGTGTAAGTGCTGTAGAATAGATTAGTGATCACTTTCTAATAGCGATCATCTCTGCACGACACACAGCACGAGACGCACCCGGCAGCACGAGCAACAAAAATGTCGCGATGATCGAAACAATCATCTGAAGACGTGAATATTCCTCTAGCTCTGATACTGTCTGCTTGGTTATGTCATTGATTAAAGTATTATCAATTGCGGTTCTCCAAAAACGAATGTTGGTAGGTCAGCACTAAACCTTTTGCACCATCGTACAAAATATAATAGTATAATAAGTTAAGAAATTTCTCCTACGATCAGTGTATTGAGCTTTAGAAACACTTTCAACCTTGGCAGAGACTTTATTTTAACTAACATACGTTGAATGTGCAACGTTGTACGCTGTTTATGAGAAGGAGTCGCCACCGAGCGCGCACCTCGCGAGCAGCGCTGTCAAATGTCCACCGCTTGCCTTGTGCCAGTTGCGCCCGCGCCGCTCCTACCAGCCGCGGTCGTGACTGTCTGCTATGCACACCTATTATATTCATGATATCACAAAGCTGCTCAACTTTATCTTTACATTATGATTATACTACATTACATCTAACAGAATTACATGGAGAGAGATCGTGAGGCGAGTTATAACGACACAGCGATTGGGCAGAACTCATATTGAACACAACCGCTATATCAAGAGCGACACGAAGAAGAAGATACTACATCGACTGCTACTGAAACGACTGGCCCTAGGTGGCCTTGTGTGGGAGACGGAGAGGGAGGCCTCTCCCCAGAAGTAGGGCGAAATAGGTGGCAATTATACAGATAGAAAATGCTTCACAATTTAAGTACTCGGTCACAAACTAAACTTCTGATCAGATTGACTAAACAAACCAATATTCCATAATTCTCTCCATTCATGTTTGTGTATATGCCACCGAAAAATTGCAGACTCCGTAAGATTGTAATTACTCTTTATTATATTACGATTTCTCGATACATTATGAAAAATAATTTTGTAAACAATTAATCCCATCCAAATTCAATAGTTCCCAATTTATCCGTGTCTTATTAAAAAAAAATAGCTTACAATTTCACGCGATATTTTACAATCTTACGGCGTTTGCAATTTTCCGGTGAAATATACATCCGCGGCCTTTGTGAATTCGTGCTTTTTAACCGACTTAAAAAAAAATACAACAGCATTGAGAACCTCCTCCTTTTTTTGAAGTCAGTTTAAAAGGAGGAGATTCTCAATTTGTTTGAATTTTTTTTAATGTTACTTGCCTCATAATTCCGTCATTTATGAACCGATTTGAAAAAATCAAACGATATACAAACGAAGCTGCAAGCAGCAGCTGGTCGCGCTAGTACAACACACGACTTGACCTTGCGAACCGGACTCTTATCTCCCGCATCTAACGCAGTTGGGGAGCGGTTCCTTTCTCAATGACCGCCGTACATACACTCACACACACAGCTTGTGCGCACGTGTGTGTGTCATGAGTGATCCATATCACAAGAGAAAGTGCTCTCAAGAAAGTGTTCGCATCGCGCAAGGCCACGCAAAAACTAAACGATTTAAACGTGCCAACTTAGACACACACTCTCACACATCTCTAACGAGGAGTTATAAGGGCGATAGTCGTGTGCCGCAAAGGTGGGTTCTGCAGTAACATAGGACATATCTATTCTGAGGTGAACGTTCGTTTGTAAGTGTAGCGACGAAATAAGATCGACCTCGAAATCCACTTGGGTGTTAACTAGCGATAGAGTCTAATGCAAGCGTTAACTGACCAATTAACTATCGCTCGTTAGTCGCTACATGCTCACAAGGAACTTTTCATACTGAACAAACGTCAAAAACGGATAAAATTAAATGTCGTTTCAACAGGCATGCGCTCTTTAGAAGGAATATTATCGAACCCTCTTCCGTGTTCTAGTCAAAAAAAAAAAAAACGAAATTATGTTGCCTGCATAAAACATGGTATACAAAGATGTTTTACAGACATTATTAGAGCATACACGTTCTGTCGATATCACAGCATGCAAAGGTATATTATAGGTATATGACAACAAGTCTCCCGTAGTTTACATGTCAAAACAATCTTTTAAGCAGTAAAAATTATGAGTGCTTAATCATGTACATATGTAGTTTTTTTTTAAATATAATCTATGATTTAAGGATTTAAGTCATTTGTAATTTTATTAAACACCCGAACACACATGGCTAAACTGCTTTTATTATATATTAAACGATCTACCAAGACTAGCTAAAGTCTTGGTAGATCGTTTAATATAAGTCTGTGAGGGTCTCGCCGGTGTCGAGGATATACTTCCTCTGCCTTTTTAAATAAGTCTTTATACTTGTTAACAAACATGTATACTTCATAGATATAGAGAGAGGGCAGCGGTAATAAACCAAATTCTTTAAATAGTGGCCTGCAAGATACATCAGGTTGAAGCCCATATATTACACGAATACACTTTCTTGTGCAACAAATACCCTATTTTAATCGGTGCTATTACCCCACATTATGAGCCCATAGCGTATTATCGATTCAACATAAGCATGATATGTAGTGATGGTAGTGTTAATGTTTGTTATGTTTTTTACTTTTCTCAGTGCGTATACGAATTCATTTATTCTTTTATCATCTACTTGTGCTTTATATCCTGGTCAATTATTACTCCAAGAAATTTAGTTTGTGTTACTTCATTAAGTTTTGGTATGTCAAGTTTCAAGTTGTATTTATTATTGTTATATTTATTAAATTGTATGTATACAGACTTTTCTAAATTATTTTTGAAGTTATTCATGTCAAGCCATTCAATATTTTTTTCAATCGTGTGGTTAATTTCTGTTTCATGGTCGTAACTTGCATTATTTCTTTTAGCGGACGTCACTACAATGGAAATATCGTCGGCAAACAGTATGCATTTATGATGTGTTAAATCTGTAATAGTATTTATAGATATTTATCTACATAAATTCTATCACAGATTTAACACATCATTCAGACCATTACAATAAGGAGGTGCAGCTGCCTCTCTTTTAAACCGGCATTATTCCAAGCCAATTCGACAGCTGATAGATCAATCTGGGTAAATACAAGAAACGAACATACGAACTTTTCAGCTCCCTATATTAATATCGGGAGCTGAAAAGTTCTTCTTCTTGTATATTTTAAAACATACGATTCTATTAAGACATAATATATCTTGCGACTGTTATAACGTAGTTTAAATGTTTTTTTCAGTAATGCTAGCATAAAAGTAAAACAACTTGAATTCTGTTTGTGCTCAATCTAATGAGTCATTCTGATCGTGACGCCGCGCTCCGGTACTTTCTCAAGCGGTATATAAATACTCCAGTAAACAGAGCACGCATCTCGCTCTGCCCACTGAGCAGCGCCGCGATGCGCTGAGAGAACACACCCCCTCCCCCCTCTGCAGCTGTATCACCAGGTGTTCTAGCCAAGCTATTGACTGCGTCAATTGGACGGACCTGCTGGTGAACGGGTTCGCTTAGCACCTGTGTTATGTGAACAGCTATCCAGGTAACCTTCACCGTTGCAAAAGTCATCACTCAGTCAGGCTAGATTAAGAAGAGAACATCTGCAGCGCGGAGTTGACATAACGATAATGTTGTCATCAAAGCGCCGCGAGGCCGTGACCGATCTGTTGAAAGCGACAAGTTCGCTGACCGCTCCGGCCGCGTCCGGAGAACAAACCGGCGCACGCAGAATTGACACTGATCGCCTCACGTCTCACTGTCACTTGTTCATCTTCTAAACATGCTGGCTTTCTATCTTTTCTACTGAGAAGAACACAAATCTTCTACTGACGATCTTCTACTGGTAGCTTGTATCAGAGACCGTGGTCTAAGATCGAGTTCTAATCGATTTCAGTATGTAATAGTGGGTCAGTCAACCAAGTGTTACGTGGTTCGTAAACACATCATGTGAAATCGTTCGTACTGCACCAACATTTGAGACGGTGGGCACAGTCAGACATTTTGTGACAGATTACGTAACTCTGTAAATCCTTGCCTTATGAAAAAGAATCACTATTTTGATTTTGATAAAAGAACTCTTTATTTAAGTGGTCAGTAACAGTTAAGTGTGCTGGGGAGTAAGGTTTCTTGCGCCACTTTTTTCTTCCCAGCTAACACACTAGATCCTACTGACTAGGAAGTATTTGACGGGCGGGTGTTTTGGGGGACTGGAGTTATATGTAAACGTTGACGTTCAAAAAGTGCTGGCAATTAGCCTAATTTGAATAAATTACTTTCGATTTAAAGATAAACAATTCGTTTCATTGTGTGGACACTCGCGGCTTATCATCACTCGTCGATCGCAGCCAGCGTGGCGGCTGGAACGTCACACGGTGACACACGTCGTTTATCATTACTGGGCGCTGTTTAATAAAACTGACAATACGAAAAACGTTTGCGCAAACACGGTTTAGGTGGTTTCAAGTTTGTATGGAAGAATCTTATTTTAGGTTTATAAACTTGAAACTTGGTATAAATACTGCTAAAAACAAAAAAAAAATAACATATGTAGTTTTTTAAAACCCTTCCAACGCAGGTTTAGGTGGTGTTTAAGTTTGTATGGAAGGATCTTATTGCTTGGTCCGATATAGTTGAAACACGGCATTAATGATTTTGACAAAATGTAAAATTTAAAATAATTGGATTTTTCGAAAATAATCTCCTAAAGGGGTGATGAAGTTTTTAAGGGATGACATTACTGGTTGCTTCAATTTACTTGGAAATTGGTTTGAACAATCAAAAAATGGTATAACTGAAGCGGATCTTACGATTTTTTCGTAATCAACCCCCAACGGGATGAAGAGCACAACAATTGTGATGATCCTGAGACACAGGAGTAGCAACAAAAATTGTTATTTAATTAATTTATTACCTATTATAAATTGTTTCGATTAATTTTCATAAACTACCCGTTAAAGTCAATCCCTTAACGGTGCATTGAAGTTTCTGGAGTACCAACTAAATCCGCGCGGACGAAGTACGAAGTAGTTGGTAAATAAAAAGCTGTCTCGAGGCACCAATATTTTCGAGAAACTTTTTCATACTTATTAAACTTACTTTTCAGCAAATGTCCACATCTGGACTCCTATATCTGTATGAAAGGACACACAACGTATCAGTTCCCCGCCGAGGAACTATTCGAGTTCGCTTCGGCGCTCTAGCATTTATCATTTATCTTTTCCTAAAGCTTTTCTGAATAGCTGGTCAAGGCTGCAAAATCAAATGCCCTGAAAGGTTAAATCCGTCATTCGTTACTCTTCGACGTGTTTGTTAATTTTGTGCCATAAACATAAAAACATGGACCGTGATGCTGATTAAGGTTCTGACATGGCTCCCAAAAAAAAAAGACAGAAGAACAGGCTCTCAATATTTTTTTTAAATAACGAAAAATTAAAAATAAATTATAAATGTGAACTAGATTTTTTTCATGAATTAAACAAAAGTACTATAATCTTGCAAGGGTTTACAAAACGTACTATGTTTATCCCAAAAAAAGGTGGCAACCCTACCCTGAAGACAGTGAGTGCCCTTAATCTTATTTAGAAAAAGAGCACAGCAGGAGTATTGCATGTGAGAGTGAAAGTGTTAAATCAGTCAGAGAGAGTCAGATAAATGGTTGAGGGCGTGTCTGTGTGTCGCAGAGCAACTACTTTCTTGTTACGATGCGGATAATCGATGTGTTGACGATTAACGTGGAATTGTGGGAGCGTCACATTCAGGTCCAGCATCGCTGCATCGACGCATTAATTATGTAATACTGGTCTAGCGAGAAGAGCATTCATTAGTTTAAATAAATATTTGCTATAGAAGAGCCCGTGGCTGCATTATAGCAGCCGCACGGTTCGATTTTTGAGGCAGCACTTGCTAATATTGGTCTGCGGAGGAGTGACCATCCATTACATACCCAGACTCCTCCGTGCCTCAGAAAGCACGTTAAGCCGTTGGTCCTGCCTGCTGAACCAACCACCTCTGTCGCGTAACACCTCGCTATCACAAACAAAGACTTGAATAGAGGAGGATAGTTTTACATCTGTTTTATGGAAAATATGTTGTGGTTCGTCATTGATCTGAGTATTAAGGAGCATATTTCGGTATGGTGTTTTATTGTCGCTGTTCCTTAGTACCGTCACAACAAAGTCATGTACCTACGTGATTCATACACAACGCAGCTGTGTCGCGTCATTCGTGTGCATTCGTGTGCATTCGTGTGCGCTTTCTTGCTTTCTTTGGCAACGTAACAATCTTCAAGAGCCAACAAGTAAGGCAATCACGAATGGTAATGACAATTTCTTTCACTATACACTAGTATCTCCCCTTCGCCCGTGACCGTGAACTAGAGTGGACGTGTGTCAAAATTTTAAAGATATAATATTAATTGATCTTCTCTACGCATACGGGATTGTCACCCATATGTGAATACAAAAGGGGAACAATTTCGCGCTCGCGACGTGTTGACATCGGTCGGTCCTCAAGCTCACAAGGTGTGCTTACCGCGCTCCCGCTGCCCCTGCCGCACCTCCGCAAGAACAGAACAGTCTCCATAATTGCCATCCCGCTCACACAGTGACTGCGCGCACTGTGTAAGTGTGTATGACTCACAACTCGCCGCACTACATCGCCGCACGCCGGCGCCGGACACCGCTACAAGTGCTACAAGGTATTGCGAGCTTACGTACTAATTTACATCATGAGCATGAGGCGAACGCCGCCCCCATCGCCAGTCAAATCCATAGCTAGCGACTCTGAGACACTTCAAGTGATAAATCCAACTATCTCACTAACTGGATCTGCTCCCAACCTAACCAACAGAGATGCAAATGTTACCGCACGCAACAAACGTAGACGTGAGGATGATATGGTTGCTTTCATGCAAGAGATACGAGATTTACTGCAAACGGCTACCGCCCAATCAGAAAACAAGTTTAAATTACTGCAAGAGTCAATGCGCGAAATTATAGCACAAAACTCGGAAATGAAAACATCCCTAGCCTTCGTCACAAAACAATACGATGACATAATAATAAAAATTGAGGAAATTGACAAACAACGGAAAGCCGATCATGCCTATATTGACCACCTAGAAAGTAAAGTCGAGAATTTAGAACGTACTTTATGTCTTACAAAGATTGAGGTGAGAAATATACCAAAGAAGGATGGTGAAAATAAAGAGGATCTGCATAGAGTAATTTCCGAAACAGCCAAAGTTCTGGATATGCCTGTCGAACGACAGGATATAAAGGATATATTTCGCATTAATAAAAAAGGTGGAGGATCATCTATAATAGTCGACTTTGTCTCGGTAACCACAAAGGAAAATATACTGCACAAGGTCCGTAATTTCAATCGTAATAACGCCCAAGCTAAGCTTAACACGTCCCATATAAATTTACCAGGGGAAATAAAACCAATATTTCTATCTGAGAACTTGACTATGAAGGCACAACGATTATTCTATCTGGCGAGGAAATTTGCAACCGAAAATGGGTTTAAGTTTTGCTGGACATCACTGGGAAAAGTCTTTCTTCGACAAAAAGAAGGAGAGCAATACATTCATGTAAAAGACGAATCTGATCTGAAATCCAAATTACCACTTTGACTGTATAGAGAACTTTCACGTATTGCTCATGTACTGCTTGTTGTTACTCTGTTATTATTTATTAATTTGCAAATGCTCTCTTTCTGTAAAACACATAAACAAAAACTAATCAAACACACTCAACCTATACCACTTAACACAATACAAACAAACAAGGAAATCACTTACATAATCACTTACAGACATAATATAAATTGTTTTCGTGTGGGTACGCCTAGCATAATGTATCCAGCACTAACTCTCACCACGTCTATCAATATAATTTGCTCCCCAAAATGCACCACAAAATATATGCGTGTATCCAATGGCTAACATAGACATTAACATTCCAACTATGATAGATAACTTTACTGTGGCATCCTCTCATAAGTGTGATACGGACGCCTGTCACGAAATCATGAAAAGCTCCAATTTTTCTCTAAAAATTATCACACAAAACATCCGAAGTATTTATAAAAATTTAGATGGTCTTCAGGCTCAATTGGCTAGGTTATCGTTTGAGATCGACATCATAATCTTGACAGAGTGCTGGTTAAATGCTGACAAACCGATACCGACTATGGAAAATTACGTGACATATTCTAGCAAAAAATGCCTTAACCAAAACGACGGTATTGTAATATATGTTAAAAGTAATATCAAATGTACGGTTGAAGAACCAAACCCGTTAGGGGCTAACTTTCTCTTGTTGAAAATCGACTCCGATACTTGTATTCTAGCTTCCTATAGATCACCTTCAATCTATTGCATTGACAGCTTCCTTAACTCCCTAGAAAACATTTTAAGTAAACTAAAAGCGAATAACATAATGCTGGTGGGAGATATTAATATAGACATAAAACCTAATAACACAGATAGAAATAGTTCGCCCTATCTTAATCTAACTGCAGAAATGGGCCTTTTACCGGGACATACATTTCCTACTAGACTGCATAATTGCCTCGATCACATGATGATTAAAACCACTACCTCTGCAACAATTATAGTTATGGATTCCACAGTCAGTGACCACGCCTCCGTAATGATATGTTTAGGTATAGTTCCCTCTAAAAACAAAATTCCAAAAAAAATTACAATAGTAAACTATGAGAGTGCTGTTGAACAACTAAAAACTACAGACTTTACTTTTATTACACAAAATTGTGACGCAAATGAAGCCGCAACAAGGTTTGTCGAATGTCTTATGTCCACAGTCTCCCAACACTCAACAGTAGCGAATGCTCCTAACCGTAAAGTAGTCCTTAAGCCTTGGATCACTCCTGGCCTCTTACGGTGTATTCGACACAGGGATAACCTCCATAGAAAATCCCTAGCAGAACCAAAAAACGCAATTATCGAGCTATCATACAAACGATATCGTAATCACTGTAATCTGCTTCTCAGGAAACTAAGGAACGCCCACGAAAGCTCCGCTTTAAAATCTGCAAAGGATAGTAAAGAAACTTGGAATATTATAAAATCCATAACTAATCAAACCGGGAAACAAAAATCAGCTGCCAATCTTCTACCTCCCACTGAAACTGCGGACACACCTAATGCCATTGAGCAAGTAAATCATTATTTCTCGAACATTGGCAAGCTATTGGCCAACACTATTAAGGGAAAAAAAAAATCCTCTTTGCCCCCATACGCCATTAATACATCCCCTGCACGAGACTCAATGGTCCTACTTGCTCCGGACGAGGCTGAAGTAGAGGCAGTCATTATTAATTTAAAAAATGATTGTGCCACAGGATGGGACTCTATTCCGGCTAAACTCCTCAAGCTGGGAAAAGAAGTTCTAGTTCCAGCTATCACAAAACTCATAGAAGCCTGCTTTGAACAAGGTGTTTTTCCTCGTATCTTTAAAAAATCTGTAATCACACCTGTTCACAAGGGGGGAAACCAGGACGATATAAAAAATTATAGACCCATCTCAGTTCTGTCAACTCTATCAAAAATATTGGAAAAATTATTGAATCGTAGGCTCATGAAATACTTAGAGCACAGCAAAATTATTTCGGATTCCCAATTTGGATTTAGGCCCGGGAAAAGCACCGCAGATGCAGTCAATCAGCTCGTTGATTACGTGACTGGGAAACTCGACGCAAAGCAGAAATGTCTTGGTGTTTTCCTGGACCTAGCCAAGGCGTTCGACACAGTCTGTATTCCAACCCTTGTCACCAAGTTAGAGCATGCCGGAATCCGGGGAAGGGCTCTGGGAATTTTTACAGACTTTCTCAATGACCGGGCACAAAAAGTAAAGATAGGGGATGTCATTAGCAGCGAGTCCAGGGTTGATTACGGTGTGCCTCAAGGTAGCTGCCTATCCCCTAGTCTTTTCCTGGTCTATGTGAATGACCTATGCCAGCAGTCTCTTAGTTATGGAAAAATCTTCAGTTATGCAGATGATACCGTACTTGTATTCCACGGTGAGTGTTGGGACGCGGCACGGAAAGCTGCTGAAACAGGCTTACGTAAAGTAATCCACTGGCTGGAAGCCAACTTACTTACCCTTAACATCTTGAAAACCTCATTTTTGCAATTTCATTTCGCCAAAACCCAACCAACAGCAATAAGCCTCAAAGCACATTCCTGTGACGGCGCAAACAGCAGAACTACATGCACGTGTCTTCCAATCACACAACAAAAAACAATGAAGTACCTGGGTGTGATTCTGGATGAGGGACTAAACTGGCGTCCCCACATTGAACAGACCACCTCCCGAGTTAGGAAACTTATATGGGCATTTAAAAAACTACGACAAGTAGCTGAGTTCCAACTTCTCCGCACGGTTTATCTGGCACTAGCACAATCAATCATAGGGTACTGCATTACGGCTTGGGGAGGTGCTTGTAAAACCTACATGATACGCCTCGAGAGAGCCCAGCGTTCCCTGTTAAAAGTCATGACCTTCAAGACATACCGGTCCCCCACAAGACCCCTGTATGAATGTTGCCAAGTGCTTACAGTGAGACAACTATACCTGCTCAATGTTATATTGAAGCAGCACGAAAAGACACCGAAAAATCTCGCAACCAAACCAAAGAGAACTATCGGCAACGTATGTAGCACAGTCAAATGTAAGACCGCATCCGCTCGGCGACAAAGTCTCTATTTATCTTCCTATTTATATAATAAGACTAATATCATCCTCAACTTCAACCCACTTACAAAACATAAAACAAAGATGAAACTAAATTCTTGGCTTCAAACACTGGATTACCAACAGACGGAAAACTTAATTAAAGACAATACTTGATAGACTAATTGTTAGGTCAGCAAACATATACCTATTCATAACCCAAGTTCAGCCACCACCGTGATTACTTACACCACATGCCAAACACATACACAATCACACTCACACTCAAACATACACGCACACACACTCACACACACATAGACGCGCCACACTCACACACCACACAACATACACCACACAACATACACTACACACAACACACACCACTGAAGAGCATGCATGCATTAGCTTAGTTTTTGTAATTTTTTTTTTTAAATTTCTGATGCTAAATGATGTGAACCCTAGTACCAAAACCGGGTGAAGACACTGACTTCTGTAACACAGGTCTTACCTAGCACAGGAGTCAGGGTTTCTATTGGATTGTAAAACGTTTTTCTCTGTCAATAAAATATTTTATTATTTTATTATAGTATCTCGGGACCGGTGTGTGAGGGTATCGTATGTGTATGTAGGCCGCCCGCACCGGCGGTTTCTTTCAAATGATGTAGTTTAACTAAACGACGCGTTTTAGTGAAACTCTTGCGGGTAGAGAACAAGTTCCGAACACATTCGTTCATAACCGTTGTTACTGTAGAAAGTGCGTCACGTGCGCATATCAACACTGACTCAGAAGCAGAACATACTGCAGGTGTCGCGATATGAACTTAGGATTCAGTTAACACGTTATCTGTCGCACGTCACACACACTGTGACCGTGTCTCGACAAGCGAACGTACTCGTACGGTGAAGTATACAGGTCCTCGCGAGTTTACGACCAGAGAGGTTGAGAAAGAAGGTAAATATAAACTGGCTTTAACCCGCGACTTCGCACGCGCATATTGTGTTTTTTCCCGTTCCCGTAGGAATAACGGGAAATTCTCTATTATTGCTCCCCTACACTCTCCAAGAAACCTACATACCAAATTTCTTCTTTCTGCGATCAGCAGTTTCGGTTGTGTGTTGTCTGTCAGTCAGTCAGTCAGTCAGTAACGGAAGAATTTTATACATTTTGATTATATAGGAAGCTATTCATCGTATGGAGTGGTCCATACGATGAATAGCTTCACATGAACTGTTTAAGCATAAGTACAGATCTATCAATCGATTCCGTTTTACTGTGGCTAAGTGACTTCATGAGTGTTAGTTATCTGATATGTTTAAATGAAGGAACACAATGAAACTCTTCTGTTACTGAAGAGTTTCAATGTCCGTACAGTCTATGTACAGAAGTTCTGTACAGTAGTCGTGTACTGTATACAGTCATGGTCGTAGCGCCTTTCTCCGCGTCACAGTGGCGGTCACGGGTGATGCGCACTACGTTACGTCAACACTGCAGCGAGCGGTGCGCTGCTAATGTTACATGATCCGTGGCCGGGCAGGCCACTGATGTCATGTGGACGCCGACGCTTGAATTACTCTTTTAAGTTGCCTCCTCGGTTGACATAGAGGCATAATAGTAGAACGATCTTGATTCGATCAGTTTTAATTGAACCGGTCGTCTGTAAAGTACTAAAATTTTTATAAAAAGTAGCTGCTCAGAGTCTGTCCCGGCCGCGATCTAATGCAGATGGATAGTTTCGTTAGAAGGCTGTGACTATATTACACATCCACTGTCCAGTGTCGACGACATCCGCAAACTTTCAATTTTACCATTTATTCTAGTTACGCGCGTGACATTACTCCCCAGCTATCTGCTGCCACAGCTGCATCGTGCCGTAAGGCTCTTGGTGTTGATCGTGCACAATAGTTGTACTGACTCAGATATGAAATATCGTATCCAAATCTGAAAATACTGTTATAGCGAGCCGATCTCAGAGAACTCACTCACCATGTAGCGTGCGAGTGAGCTCACCCTTGCTAGACACACTGACTAGGTCAGTGGCGGATCGCGCTGAATAGCCGTCACCGTGCACTGCGCAAGCTGGCTTGGTTCCTGGGACTTCACTAAATCATTTGTAATCCGGAATACCAAGGAATTTATATGGGTCTCCCTCAGAGCAGTGCATTGGCGCCAACGCTGTTTAACACCTAGATAAACTACCAGGCTATCACCCAATACACTGAGCCTTTCGCGTCTTTCGACGACGTGGAGCACTAATTGGAGCCTACTCTACGGCCGAACCCAGCCCATCGTGAATGGACCTTGGGCCTTACGGTTAGCAATCGCTCTTGAAACTACTAGAATTACGTCGTAATCGTAGTTAGTAATTAAATGATTAAAATAATCCATGCAACTATGTAATCCCAACATTACGTAACATCGCTCTTGCTTTCCCCGAAGGATTAGGCAGAAATGTATAGTAACACACAATCCAACATAACGTACGACGCCCTATGCTGTCAATGTGCCGGATGATAAATAAAGCAGCTGTTATCTCACGCCGCCACCGGGGTCGTACGAGCTTCGGAAGCTGATCGCTCTTGCCCTGTGTGTCGTGACGTAACTCTGCGAGGCGACACCTGTTGCCTGTGAAGACGTCGTGATGACGTCACTATATGTGCCCACAGTACGCAGCTCGTGATGGTCGTCGAGGATAGTTGGCTGAACCTCGAGCTTCAATGGGTGGACACGTATTGGGTCATCGGTCTTCCATTAAAGTCTGAACAAAGGGGCTCGAACAGTTTTGTATGCGAGCTGGCATAGCCACCAGCCGCCATGTTGTTTTTTGTTTTTAAATCTGCGAAACAACATTCGGAAATATATGGCTAGAGACAGACAAAAAATGTTAGGAACATGGTGCCCTAAAGTGTCACAATCTTACCTGCTTTATTTTTGTCAGAGTAATGAGAGTGCTTCCATAGTTTATAAACTTCCGTAGGTAATGTATACTCGGAATAAATCTCGATCTGAACCCTCGGTGTGCGAGTCTGCCTCGCACTTGTCCAGTTTTTTAATGAATTTCATTGTTGTCACATGACGACTTAACCTCCAAATATCTCGGCAACGTGACACTTTAGGGCACTATTTTTATTGGCGATTTCTGTAATTTCTAGTACTCATACCTTAAATGGTGCCGTAGAGTCTTTTGATCCCTACATGAAATAGAATTGATTGATATTAAAAAAAAATGGTATTTGAGCATTGTTTTCGCTGCCTGAAATTTTTTCCCAAAATCTGTAAATGCAGTTCAGAATATCTCAAAAAGTAATGGATGGCCTCTTAGGAACGTTTTCCTGTAGCTATAACGGTTAAGGTACCTGCCCTTACTGTTCCGTCTCAAAAATCCACTCTGTATATATAGTTGTAATATTTGTGTTTGTTTAAGTGTCCTCTACTCTCTCCTATCTCTATATTTCACGGTGCGACGCGATTTTTTTGCAACAACCTGAATTTTTTGGGTAAAAAGGGTAAAAATTGTTTGAACTGAATCTACGCAGACGAAATGCTACTTTATAAATACTCAAACGATGCTCAAGAGGTACAAAAACGAAACCAGCGAGTGATCAGCGACTGATAGAGAACGAAGGAAACGCAGCGGTTTGATGTAATTACTAACTTTGCAAACAAACACATTGTTTGGTGAGGAGATGGCTGTCATTACTCGTGTATTTCCTACAGTTAGCGATACACGAGGTGTTAGATAACGCTTGTATAACGCGGTCTCACAGTTGCTGAGCTCTGAACCAGGCGGTAATTGTAGGTATTGTGAGTGCCGCTGCTGTCGATGTTGGTAGTGCGATCATGTTGTGACTGTCGTTTACGGAAAACTGAGGATCTCTCCTTAATAAGCTGATGATTTGATCAATTAAATCGTAGCTGACTGCAGCCTATCGGCCCAAGAGTTGAGAGACCGTTATTGGACAACAAGCTGACCATCTATGACCCGTATAGTGAATAATGAACTAAAGAATGTTGGTCAACATTTTTTTTAAATACAGTTGAGATTTTATCGTCGGCCTATGTCGAATTTTGGGTGTTTTCACATTTACTCTAAACAGGTTAACATGAGTTTATAATAACACAACGAGCATAGATGTTGAACAGTTGGTACTGATGGACGTGAAACTGTACTCAGGAGACGTTTACAAATCTTCCTAATTATTATTTCAATTTCGTCACAAGTCTTATGGAAATTCACGAGATCGCAGACAATTCTAGCCGTCACACAAAATAATTAAAATACTGTACGCAGATGTATAATATGGGAACATAGTAGTTCAAACACATTCGTATCTCTTGACACTTGTTCGTACTTGCTAGTATGTCACAGTGGGACTACGGTGTCGCACTTTCCCCGCGGGGGGAGGGGGTATGCACGTGGAGGGAGGGGGGACTCCTCTCACTTTCCATGCATTTTTTCCGCGAGTTGTTGAACTGCAGAGATTTACGAGTTGCGAGTACTGCACTAACTGCACACAATGCGTAAACTCGAATAACATGCGCACTGATGTATGTGTGTAGAATGTGGCATGCCACACATATGCAGCTGTGTGCGACTTGGTGATTGTCGAGTGTCGGTATTGTGAATGTATTTGCATGTATAAAATGTAGAGTATTTCCCATACTTACTTGTGGTCGGATTGTGTAGTGCCGAGTAGACACGCAAACTAAACATGTTACAACGTTTGTATACCTTTCATGATTACGATGCAGATGCAGATTAAAGATATAAGGCACAATCAATATAAAGAAAACTGCTCGTTCTCAGATAGTTAGCTTGAGAAAACACTGCATTGCCTACTTGACAATAAGTTTTTCCACAGCTTGTCTGTCTGACTTAATTTAATATTATCTATTCACAGATTGTGAACATTTCTTAAAACTCCAACTAATTAACAAGCATATGAATTACGTAAGTAACTGTATTTATCTTTGATTATTATTACTTGATTTAATTTTATATAACGAATTAAACTACAAAATAAAAACGCAACCGTAGCAAAAATAAACAGCGAAGAGGAACCGCTCGTACAAAAGACATCAACGCGCGAACACCGTTATCGCAATTTCGTTCACGTCAATGTTATATTATTTCAGTGTGGGTTTTTATTTTTCACGAAATACTTCACCCACTCTAGTGGTATAATAGCATAACGATACCACCGTTCTAATTAACTATAAATAAATAACGATATCAACATTATTATTTAGCGGACAGACGTAAGTCCGTCGAGTTGTGTTATTGTGTAAAATAAAGGTACATATATTATTGTGGAAGCTCAAAGCTAAGTTACTATTACAGAGAAATTTGAAGAGATATTAAGTAGGCAGCACAACAGCAACACAGACAAGCTCGTGACGACACAGGCTACAATCAGACCCAACTAACGACGACATTATTCATGATCACGGAGAAACATTACACTCCGCTACAATCTGTAATTTGGGTGTTTCAAATTGTAGAGTAACTGGGTGGTGTTACGATGGTTAAATTAAATTCTATAGATACTGTGTCATCTTAACACTGTGGAAGGTTTTAGTATTAACTATGTTTGTAGAAGTCAATGTCAATGAGCATTTCATCGCTTTGGGCGTTCGGATATGACGACAGATCAGGTAATTCAGTTGTGGTGACTTCCGATATGGTAGATACATGGGATGTCCCCGCTAACAGCACATCGTAGGCTGTGCAAACGCAGCGTGTCTGACGACAGGCCGCAGATGGCGGGTGCTGCTACCTACTTCTGAGTTCGAGGCTGCACACAAGTGACATCGTATGAGCGATAGCGTGCTGATAGCGATTATCAAAAACTCAAAAAGTATGAAACTAATAAACGCTATCGACGAGCGCTTTCGCTGATAGAATAACACTTTATCTAGAAAAGAGCCTTTGATTATCCGATTGAGGAGGATAATATGAGGTTCACTTAACTCAGGCACCGTTCACGCGTTGCTGTCAAAACGATACTTTACTGCACAACTTTAGACAACAACGCATGGTGTGGCCTATATGGCCGTGGTAGCTGGGGAGATCGCCAGATCTCTCGTTAATCGTCAATAATTACTCACTTTCCTTTATTAACTTTAGCCCAGTCGTAACGAACATCTGCTACGTTACATTTAACTATTCTATGCTTTCACTTCCGCGTCGATTAACATTCGATCTATTCATCATTGAAATCGATTCACTGGAGATAATTACATTAAATATTTGTAAAGTAAATCATGTCTGGTTAAATGTGCTAAACATTTAGTCGCGACTCGCGGGTCAGTGATTTTGTCACAATTCTCGGACACACAATGGACACTGTTTTTATTTGAATTGCACAACTTTACTGAACAGTTTAGGAAGTCAAGACATTAGCTGATCTCAATATCATACAAAAACTTTCGTCAAAACAACATAAAAATATTTTAAAACAATTGTTTGCGCTCAAACCGTCGAGATTAGTTTATCCTTGCAATATTTTATTTTAAGCATATTCTTAGAAGTCGGTCATTAGTTGATTACGTATATCGTGCTAGTGGCGACCTGGCAACAATGACGTCGATGTTCCGGAATGTGCTGGCGCTGACACGACACGATATAAGAGCGACGCCGACGTGTCTCAGTTGTTTGATAACAAGCGCACAAACAATCGGCGCAGACTGTGTCGCCAGGCTGGCTCACCGTCGTAACCAATGCTTAACGACAATAGACAACAACAACAAACATGTCGTAGCGCCCACGGCTGTGCCGGCCAGAGTGCGGGGACCCGGCAACTCACTCAAGTTAACTCAGTCGTGTCATATCATCATTAAAAAATATATTATATATATGAGCACAAACGAAATATCATTTTAAAAATAAAAAAATATGAGCATAATAATATTAGAATTAGTGGGGACTGTATATTTCTGTATTTTTATTATAATCAATTACTGACAGTAAAGGTATACAATACCGTGCTACCCAGTTACTGGGTTGTGGAGATCAGATGAGAGGAGAGGAGAGAGATATAGCTAAATAAAATTCAGCGACTGCTTGTTTTTTATTTGACTGGAAGCCGACTTTTTCCGAAATTTTCCTTCCTAACATCTCAATGAATTCTTATTGGATTTCCAGTAGCTCTGTGCTGTCTCGCAGTTCAGCCTATGAAGTTGTCGACTACTTAACTGGGCTTGCCTGTGGTGGCCTTAATATAACTATTGAAGCCTCCAACCAGGGCGTATTAAAACTTACAAAACAAGTGACTATACGCTAAGGGCACCCCCTGTGGGGTACCGGCCTCGGCTTAGGGCGTCGCTGGGGGGAGGACAACTAGGGACGGGCTGGATCGAACTAGGATTGTTATTTAGGGACGAATTAAAAGTTCAGGCTCAGCGGCGCGAGCTGGCTCGAGCAAGGGTCGGGCTCATCTGCATAAACTTTTCTCAGCTATATAGCTATATACTGACAGTACTGGAAATCCAATAAGAATATTTTCATTCTGATGTTCGTAGGTAACCTTACAAATAGCAGCGCCCTAAACTGTTTAAATAGATGATAGTTCATCGATGAAGTCGAACACACCTGTTACCCCCCGGGGCTACCCATGATATAATATGGTGACATCAGCTCACACGTTACTTTGCAATAATTAATATTTAATTACAAGTGTAAGCTGACACCTCACAGCTGTTCTCTTATTTGTGGACGTGACTCAGCTTAGAGGAGTGATGCGAGAGGTGTCAATGTACAACTAGCAAAATCCATCATCAACGACTAAATTAATGGTAGTTTAATACTGGAACTGCTGGAAGTTTATCATCATTTCGAGGTTATAACGTTGGACCAGTGACAACTGGCTGACATCATTTATTGTTGGCTGAATAGCGAATCATAAGAGCGCCTCATGCGATGCCTAGCTGTGTATTTGTGTAACTGTTAGATGTAACAGGTCAATTGGTCACGGGAGATGTGCAACGTGAGCTCGCCGACACTTTCACCGAGCGGAGGCCACGGAGGCCTCTCACGAATGTATTTCTTACTGAGACATAGTCGATGCGTAATCACAACAACCAACTATGAAATGCTTTGTACAAAATAAACTTGAACGCTCATATTTAAAACTAACATTAAAGGAAATGACGGAGAGGTTGTTCTGAATTGCACAGCATAGTGGAAGACATTTTCATGTTAAACGATCATCAACGAAACTAATACAGCTCGCAGAGTGCGTGTGTGGCGCATTCACACCGCCGCCGGCTCATGGAAACTGTTCCGTGTGAACCGCGCCTTATGTCACAACGACCTTTATGTGGAGAAAGAAACTGTGACGTTCCGTGACATAACAGACGCGAATACCTCCGTGTAGTGTAGTGTGCGAGTGTAGCGAGTTACAGCAGACTTGGCGACTTCACACTCGCGCACTAGACACGCGACGAGGAAATGTCACACCTAATATGACATATTCGTTAGATGAGTAGCCTAGATAGCGCATCAATAATGGATTTAACGGCATTTCACTGAGGCAGTCAGAGCTCTGAAAGACCAAAACCTGCATGGTAGCTGTCTGTCGGCAGGTCGATGGCACCGGTATCATGCAGCGAACACTCCTGTTAGCTCTAAATGAAGGTGCTTCAAAGTAGCAGCCAATCAGTCAGTCAGAGCTTTTGAACTGATATATTGAGTTTTGCACCCAACCACATTACTCTTATGCCCAACTCTCCACCCTGAATAGAAGTTAAAAATGTACTTATAATAAATAACCTAATTTTATTTTTTACTTTTTATCTTCATTCAATTTAATATAATAAATCCGAAAGTGAGTTTGTTTGTTGCACTTTCACGCCTAAATCGCCGAACCGCTTTTTAGATGAATTTTGGTATAAAGATAGAAGGGATCCTAGAGATGGCTATAATCTACTTTAACCCAAGCGAATCCCGCGGGCTAAAGCTAGCACATTATAAAATGATAGAGCTCGCTTCGGTCACTTTTGTATTCTATATTCTCTTAATTTTAAAACAAAACTGCGAAATAAAATAGCTATCACAGACATTTGCGAGCTCCAGTATCCTCCTCTGCATTCTCGCTTTCCCGTAAGTCGCATGAAAGTTCAAAAGACAGCCTAAAACCTAAAATTTCCGATCGCTCTATCTATGAGGATGTTGTATGAATTATGATTCATACAACATCCTCCTAAGATTTTTCATGTGCCCACGCGGGCCCCCCATTTTGTTTTGTCACCCTACCTAGGCCTTCGACATCTTTATCCGCCACATAAACTCCTACTACTAATCAAGTTTTCTTTACTTCTGTCCCACCCTTAAGCAAAAGCTGGGTACGAATGGCAGCGAAGATCCCAAAATCTGTTCATAAAGATAATTACGAATAACTAACTTCAAATAAAACACCGCTGCGTATGTCAAGTACGAACATGATTGTATTAAGTTTTCAGTCAAATTGCTGAAATCTTGCTTTGGCTGGCATGTTAAGAAAAATGAACCGTGGTCCCCAAAATAATGAAAATGAGTGCAGAAGTCTGAAGATACACATGATTTAGTAATAATGATTGAGACGTTGATGTTCACACGGTCGTGCTGTGTCTTCTGCGGTCCCGCGAGTGCGAGCGCCACTGGTGCACCGTGCGGCGCGGGCAGGGGTGCGGGGGGTGTGGGTAGCTCGCGGGTACCGTTGGCACCTGACCCACTGCCCGCGAGGAATGCGCTCCGACTACATACGATAGATACACATCGCTAACGGTGCCCGCGCCGACCACGCAGCTCACACAGAAAGACCACTCAAAGATCAGTGTAGTCATGGACGAAGGACTCATCTTCTACAATACATCAGAGCGTGTAGGATTGGTGTTTGTATAACATACGGATTAAATTAAATGGGAACTGCTCATACGAGTAATGTTTAATATCTTATTGTTATTGTCATATCTTCTAATACGTCAACTCATAATTAAAATACTACGATTAGATAGATTATATATTGTAGAAACGTAACGTGCGTGCACCATTACTCTCTTAGGACGCCAAATTACTATAACTAGTGCTGAGCACCTGTACCTACTTATATTTGAAGATAGTGTTTCGAAAGTGAGAAAAGCCCTCCATCGCTGTGTATTGTTGTGCGGCGTTGTTTGGCGGCGCCTGCGCCTTCTGTCCGAGTGTGGACTGCGGCACCACACCGCGCACACCGCGCACGCTGCGCACACCGCGCACGCTGCGCACATCGCGCACGCTGCTCCACACTGGGTTAAGGTCGAGCGCACTTTAATTAGATTGCGACAAGCTCTAACATCACACGTAACATAACCGACATGCGCCTCATCCTGCACTCTCCCGCACACATAGGAGAACACGACAGCCTGCAAGCTTGCTGGCCCTCAAACAGCTGACATGTTGTGAACTAAGACACTATACTGATAGACTGCAGTGGTATTTGATTGATTGGTGTTGATCCTAAAGAACAATACTGGTAAAAAGAGATTATCTATTTTATAGCGTGAGTACACACTAATAATTTATGGCGACGGGTTAGGCAAAACTGCACATTAACACGCCAACCACATTTGTTAGTTATATACAAATCTTATGTAACAGGGATCGAGCCTGTTCTCACCAGCCGCGCACGGATCCAGGCTCCAGGGAAAACCCAATAAAAATAAACTTAAATAAGCAAAGCATTGTTTTAACACGAATTAATAACTTGAATTGAAACATGTTGTAAGTATGAACCTGTGTGAGCAGCATGTGTTTTATGTGTGCTCGAAACGTAAAATGTTGAATATAGGAACCGGTTGATCCTTCGAACAACAATCAACATATTGAAGTTAGTCGTGAGTGGTGAGCGTGACGGACGTCCCGGGAACTCGTGACATGCCTCATCTCTGTTCTGTTTTGATCACACAGCTCGACGCTTTTGGATAAGTGATACCTGTTTGCAAATATGTAGCGATTACGGACGGAGCGGCGCCAGATCGCGGGCGCCGGCGGGCGGCGGCGCCGTCATTGGGTGGTGCGCATTCCTTAATAATGTGCACACGAATGTCAAGGTTCAAGCGTTCACAAATAGTAGATGCACGCCCAGCGCCTCCTCACTACATCACCTTATTACCACTTATGCACATAGCCTAGTCCAGCCAGATGAAGCTTGGAGTTACAAGTTTACGCGAAGGGAATACCAACTAAACCAACATTCTTAGTCTGTGGCTATTCAATTTGGCCCGATCTTATAATTTGCAGTAAAACTTTCAAAGACATTCATAGTATTTTTCAGGATTGCCATCATACCAACTTCTTCCCCTGGGCGCCAGTTTCATATATGTAGATATAATGAACATTGTCCACTCAGTACGAAGCTACAATACTCATATTCCCGATATTTCTGTGCTCACCGTATACTACGAGACAAAAGTAGATCCTGCAGAGACGTGTTGATGGAGAACAGTGCTTGGTATTTTTGACAGAGTTCCGCAGAAACGTCTCCTCACTCCAAGAACTTGGCATCGAACCGTGTCTATCAGCTCACTGTACACTGAAAGTCACTATGACACATTGACAATGTCTCGAGGTGGAATAACGACTCCAGAGAGCGCCAAGTGATACAGGGTAGAGTGGAAGCCGCGCAAGGTCACAGATGAGATGGACTGATCAAGTTGAATCCTCGATTGGAAGCCCGGTTAATGGATGCGCCAGACTATCATCTGGTAGAGAGATGTCGTAAGGCGTGTTACGAGTTACTATTGGACGGAACTAATAGTAACTACGATCGCAGTGTCAAGAGCCAAATGAACAAGAAGACAAAACCACAAATAGAAAATGAAACGACCTATTTTGCCTAGCCTTTTCCCAACTATATTCGGCTCGGCTTCCTCTAATCGGATGCCGCTATGTACTACATTTTACAAGGAGCGACTGCCTATCCGACCTCCACAACCCAGTTACTAGGTAACTCGATACCCCCTGGTGAGACTGGTCTCAGATTTCTGGATTCTGACTATGCAAAACGACCCCCAAAGATATTCAAATGACAACAATCGACATCAATTTATTTATTTTGTATTGCACTGCTTGCAGGCGACATAATAATATGTATATAGGACTGTAGGTATAACAAATCGTATGTAGATTTCTAATTTGATGTCGCGATGAGGCAGATTGGTGGGTAGAATGAGTTAGCGCAGGAAGGTTGCGGACTTGCGGAAGTCTCGAGAAAGCGCTTCCTCAGCGCGCTTCCGCCGTCGCCGCCGCGCCGCTTGTCGCAACACTCACAATGCGCGGCGGTGGCCGTGCGCAACACTTCACAGCATACGCGAGCCACATGCCCAATACCTCAAAATAATATTGGATTGACTTGACTCACACGAAATGAAAAGATACCAATGTGATGACAACTATTTCAAGAGTTATTCTCTAAAAAGACGTTACACGAAGTCAAAATTATGTAAACAAGACCAAAACTACCAACAAGGTATCGGATAGGTGCGCGGGCGCCGCCGAGGAAATGCATAAAATAATAGCGTGTTACGATTAGCAGGTCGAGTGGCGCCGCGCGCACCGGCGACCCCCGCCACCGCTAATGTCACCCGATGCTAATGAGAGCGGCGCGAGCCACGAGCACCGGCGGGCCTCGCCGGCCCGTCCACACCGAGACGCTACCAGCTATGGAACCTGACCCCTCTGAGAACAATAATGTCTGAACCCTATGTGTGCATGTTTCTCTAAAGAAAAAAACTCCTTTATAAAAATATTTATAATATTGCTTTTTAAGATAGACTAACTAAAATGGAGCTGGACGGGCCATTCACTACGAACTACAAAAGAAATGTGGAGTCAAATCGTTAGTTCATGACTGACTGGTATCCTATACTGAAAAAGAAAAAGAAGAACACAAGGGTAAAGATGTGGGGATGACCTAAAGTTGACAGTGGGTACAAACTGGAGAAGGGGAAAAAGCAATGGACGATGTTAGAGGAGATATTCGCCAAGAGACACGATGAACTCTGATGAAGATATTCTATTAAAAATGTAAAACGAAAAATTTTGGATAAACGCAATCCAATTGTGCAGCAGTTTGTGAAAAGGTTGATTGGTACTAACACTAGGTAATTAGTTTTTGTTTTTATATGTTACTAACACTCTATGGATCTGTGCGTCCGAAATAAAGTTATTATTATTTATTTATTTAATTGATTGATCGAAGACGCTACCAAAACAGCACGCTATCAATTGCCTACGACGGACTCGACACCGTACAGTGCAAGAGTCTGAGTCGCGAGAACATTACAGCTTCGTGGTTCGAGTTCGTATGTGTCGGGTGGTCGAGGATAGTTGCGATGTGTTGCACTGTGGACGTACGAGCAGGTATGAGCAGGACTGTCCGGTTTCGTTAGGAAATCATTACGGAAGCTGCGTTAACAGCATGCGAAGAAAGTTATTTTGAGCCACAATTACATACTCGTACTAAGAAAAACAACTTTTACCTCACGTCATGTGAAAGGTTAACCTGTAAGCACTCCGTTACAACTGCCTTTTGTTGAAGACTCAGATCATATGTTGTGGGTGATATTATGCCGTATAATGATCTGCATATACTTGTGCAAGCTAGCCTAATGTAGAGCAGTGAGTCTGTGTACGTCTGTGAGCTGAGGACTTGCGTAGCGCCAACTGTGTAGCTCTGTGCTGATGACGCGTCACGGTAGCATCTGATTGGGCGCGGCTCTTACTTCCCCACGCCGCCGCCGCCGTCGCCGCCGGCTCATCTACCGAACTATTCGCACTTAGAGCTGCCCAACAGTTCACAACCACCCAGACAGATGAAATTTGTCAAATCCTTCTCAATTGTTTCTTTTGGGAAGTGTACGGAGCATCACTTGAGATAACTCTACATTTATAAGGGACCAACGGAGCGTTGTTAAAGTGGAGCCACCTTTTTTCTGTGAGGATTGCATAAACCAAGTAGCATTAGATTGGAGTTGTGCCAGAGTTTAGTAAAACGAATGCTTGCGTTTTGATAGATGTGTTTTCTACACATGCTGAGATAACAAAGAACATGACAGATACAGAACAAAGGCCATGCTTGGGCAAGTCTTAAAAAGCGCTGTTTGAATCCTAATCCTAACTAATATTATAAATGATAAAGTTTGTACGTTACGCTTTCACGCCTAAATCGATGGAACGATTTTGAAGAATTTTGGTACGAAGGTAGATGGGAGCTTGGAAACGGTTGTATCCATGGGCTACTATTTACGAAAATAAAACTTAAGGCGAGCGAAGGCGCGGGCAATAGTTAGTGTCTCTATATTTTTTGTCGTTTGTAGGTCTTGAGCCGCTATGGTTAACTGTTAGCACGCTTAATGTATTGAGGCGATAGCTATTGATATTGTTACTTGTACCACAGAATTGATTTCGGCGCCGGCGCCAACATTCCTCGAGCGGTTTGTGATGTGTCGTGGCTGCCGGTGCCGGCGGACTGACCCACTGGCCCGACTGCCTCTGCGACTTAACGACTATCAACAGAGTCCTCGGAGCGGTGCCGTTAACATTATGGATATTCTCAGAAAAAAATTGAGAACAAAATAGCAGATTAGTTTGACACACTTGACCATGACTTAGCAACACCTCAGTTACTTTTGATGCTTTAGGAGATTGTTTAGATAAGATATCTACTTACTGATCGTTACAAACATATTTTTTTTTAAAGATAAGCATTAAATGCGTCGACCATCTGAGCTATAGCTAACATAGGCACTTTCAAATTAGATCGATGTAAGCGAGCGCTCAAAGGTCGACATACATACTTCTTGGAGAAGCAAAGGAAATGTGCTAGAAAATTGCTACTCGAGACGAGTAGGGTAGGGTAAGGTTCAAAGGTGGTTCCTTTGAACCTTTAAAATAAAAAAAAGTAAAATCACTGTAAGAGGAAAAAAATGGGGACGTTCGTACTATTCGCAATTTTCATCATCTGCCCAAAATAAAGTCAGAATACCAAAGTATAATATTATTATACTTATTTCGGATTATAAGATCTTCTTCGAAATTCTAACATGATATTTTTTTTCTGAGCGCTGGCTGTATTAAGATGAAAGTACTGCATAGTTCACTAGAGGCTTTCTACTCAGTGATCAGCGATGAGGTCTGTGAGGTACTCACCAACTAGCAGCAGCAGCGCGATGGCCGCCGCGGGAGTCATCGCGAGCGACGGGGACACGAGAACTGAGAGGTGCGCGGGGAGGTCACGCGTGCGTGCGGAGCGGCTGCTTCGCGGGAACTGCTCGCGCGCGCGCCGCACCAACAGTTTTGCTGCGCGTACGTTGAGCAACCCTCCCCCGCGCACCCGCGCCCTTACGAGCTTCTCTTTCCGCTCTTCACAGATCCTCTCATCCGACTCTGAAAAGATAAAGTTAAATGATACCAGACCCTTGCTCTACTCAACGGCAACGCTAAGCACCGCACCAACACCACAACGTTGTTTCGCTCACATTAAACCACAGTATTGTTTAGAAAGATGCTTTCTTTTCTGGCGGAGGTATTATGATAATAAGCACATAGGGCAATCGATACAGTACCTACATGGTCTTGTGACCAGTAGCGTATTTAGCCACAGACTAAGAGGGCTGTGGCCCGAAGCCAGCAGACTGCGAGGGGCGTGCGACGCCGGGTGTGTAATGTATGGTTTAAAGATTTGGAGAAGGAAATGTTTGATAATTATATCGCAAACATTGAATTAGCTATTTGGGTACTTCTACAGACTAAGGAATTTTCGGCGGCTCAACTTAAATGTCATGACAATTTTGTTACAAACTAATTTATTTGTATAACATACTATAAAACATACCTATGTAGTTGGTCACAAAAATAATAAAGATTAAAAATTGTCTTCTTCTCGAAATTTTAATTCAAAGCGCCTCGCCAATCCTCAGGATCCTGCAGTGTCCCTCAAACAAAATCTAGTGGAAAGTTCAATGCTATTTATTTACAACGATATTTAGGCGAAAAATTTAATCAATATAAAGAAGTAGGTACACATCATTTTTATTGCCTGGGAGACATATTATTATTTTAGTATCCAAAAAGTATTATAAAAAGCTATTCCAAAATTTGTCCCAACAGTTTTATGTCAGGATCCTGTTCAATGTAAAACAAGCGAATATTCAATACCCTATTCGTCGGGTGACTTTATCCTTCAGTTGAGCCAGTTGTACCTACAAATGAGACAAAGAATACCACCTGTCTTGTTTATAGCGTGTTGTTTCGTCAGTCCGTCGCAATCGCCGAAGGAAATTGCGTCGTAATCGGTCAAGTACACAGAATCCTGGTAAGATGTTTACTTACGAAAAAAATATAAAAATATAATACTTTTGACATGTATGTTGCTTACACGAAGGCCTATATCTGATTAATTTTGGTAAAATGTTATAAATTGATGTTTTTTGTAATATTATTTAATAATTCTCAGGAACCTGGTCTCGGGATTCTGTTGAATTGATTGACTATTCAGGATCCTGAGAGATTTTGCAGTTTTTTACGTCTATACACCAGAAAAAGTGATGTTACTAATCTGTCTGAGTTCTGCGATGTCATTCAGGCTCGCTGCCCTGGTGTTACACTTTTTACAATCACTAAAAGTGAAATTGAGGAAATGGCAAGGTTAATTTCACGTGGTCGACAAAATTTAATTGCCTTTAATGGCACAGTCAAAGTCCACCAAATACAGGGTTGTGCCTTCATGCCACGAAAGCTACAAATGAAAACTCTCAGCTGTATTTGTGACCAAGTTATTATTTTTGAACATTACCGGATGGGGCTACTAGAATATCCTGCAGAATCAACGTTTTCGAAAATGATGATGACTCAGGGCAGGCTGAAAGTAGAAGTCCAAGTTTTATCGACACCACCACACAGGGATTAAGGTATCAACTTGATGATATCAGTATTACAAGCAATCCTATATTGTATATAGAAAATCAAGAAGTTTTAGCTGCTATGCTTGATTTGCAAATCGACCCAACTAATATCTTTCCAGACTAGCCTGAAGAGCAAAAAGAAATCATATCAAGAAAAGAACAGGTTAACAAGGAAGTAAAATCTACAACACGGAAACCAGGTCAAAAAAGTAAATTAAATCCAAAGAAACGTACAGGTAAAGAAAATAAATTTAAAATACCAACGATGAATGACTTCGAATCCAGTGATTGTAAGTGCCTTATTTGTGGTGTTCTCTATAGCGAAGATACGAATGGAAATGACTGGGTCCAGTTTTTTTGTGATAATTGGGCACAGATTGACTGCATTCAAGGTGAATCTACATCGTTTATATACCCTGGCTGCTCAGCTGACTGTGATCATAAAAAATAGTTTAATAAGCAATGCAACGAGGCTACCAAAAGTTATTATTTTTTGTGTAAACTCAGATTTATTACATTCGTTTTGTTAAATAATCATCAACATTTTTTTTACATAATGTGATATAGGAATTAAGAGAGCTCAAGAATAATTTAATGATTTAAAGGGGAATGCCGATTTCAGGCCTTGCGATGCCCAAGAAATTTTATTTAGTAAAAAAATATGTAAATTTTAACTAATTAACTCTTCTTTTCACGACGCGATACAAGTCAGTAACATTTTTTAATAAATATTGAAACGATACAATGAAATAAACAGACGTTTGCTAGGTTGCCAATTTAAAATTCGAGAAAAAATAAATATTTGTTGCAAAACATTGATTTGACATTTACACATATTGTATTTTATTTATTTGTCCTTTTGTTTATAGACTAATAGTAAAGTTCGATGTTACTTGTGGGCACTCAGGGCCTAAATCACTACGGCGGCTTGGCATCCCCCTTTCTGTTCCTAGAAGTTTTTTTTAAAAGCTTAGTAAAAGTAGAAGATTTTCATTATACTAGATTTAAGTCTCGTTCAAATTCAGATAAAAAAATAATAATTTAATAATGTGAATATTACTTACCTAAAGCTCAAAGATAATATGTATAATGCTTAAAGTTCCTAATCAAAACTGGTTTAGGTATAAAATTAGTTTAAACTATAAATAGACCTAATTTTCGTTATTGTTCTAGAGACTTGACTATTAATGGTTCGAAGCATATTTTTATTTGTGAAATAAATAATGAAAAAACGTTGATTTCGGTTTATTTTAATTTTTTCCCAGTTTCCTGGTAACACTCTCAGTTTCCTGTTACTTAATTTTCTTAAAGTGGCCATAAATCCAAAACTTTTAAATATTTTGACTGTTCAACTTAACATAGGTTAAAAGACGTTGTTTTCTTAATAATAGACTAAACTTCACAATAAGAATGTAAAAAAAAGTCGGGCCGACATCAGCCTCAGTGTCGTCCTTAGTTTGTAGAACAACCCATAAAAATCTTAAGGCTTTCGGCGATATGTAAAATCCATACAACAAACCAACTGTTACCCGTCTGTTCTTAAATTCGGTGAAATTTCATCTAACAATGGGGAGGAAGTTTGCAATATGTTCGGCGACTATTTCTTTTCCAATTTCCAAGAAAGAAGTGAGGGTGATGAGTTTGACCACTGTTGGGTAGATGAACCTGGTAGTCAGACTGCTGGTTGCACAGCAGACATATGCACCATTGATGTACGGGTGGAGGAAGTATTTCGGTTGCTAAAACAATGGGACCTTTATAAATCCGCAGGCCCTGATAACATTTCTCCAATTTTCATATCCAAATTTGCCAGGTGTCTATCGGTATCATTGACAATATTATTTAAACGATCATTTGAATTGGAAGTGGTGCCCATTATCTGAAAGTCAGCGTATATAACGCCGATTCATAAAAAAGGATCTAAGGACAGTACTGATAACTACAGACCAATTTCCAAACTTTGTTTGTGTGCTAAAGTCATGGAGAAAATTGTACACAGACAGCTGTCTTCCTCTCTCAAACTTACTTTTTCTGAACATCAACATGGATTTTTAAAAGGTCGCTCTATCAAATCCAATCTCGTAATCTGTAGTGATTTTCTGTCGGACCATACGTCTAGGAGGGCTCAGGTCGATGTATACACTGACTACAGCAAATGTTTTGATCGAATTGATCATGCGCTTCTAATGCGTATACTTTTATTGGTTGGTGTCAGGGGTAATTTCAAGGGCGTACCCAGCTAGGGGCAGGGGGGGGGGGCATCGATTTAATTTTCTTGGCAATTTCTATTACTGGAAAATAGAACGTGAGAATTAAAAATGTGTTGCTCTGTGGAAAATGAAGTTTAAGAAAAAAATAAACATCTTTTCACTCGTTAAGTATTTTTATTTGAAATTTTTAAATTATTTTATCTGAAACTAGCACCCCGTTCACCCCGTCCGGAGCTGTATATGCAAAAATTATTAGATCTGTTTCACTTCTACCACTTTAAGTTTGTTTATACCAATTGAAGCAAGCAGTCATTTCCTACCTTAAAAACATCATCACCCCTTTCGCCCCTTTAGGAGTTTATTTTCGAAAAATCCAAACATTTGTTATTCTTATTTTTTACAAGCATTGAGATTCTCCCCAGTTCGCTTAAACCGCAACATTTTTCTTACTTAGGTCATTTTTATACCCGTCGGAACTTTTAAACGAAAGGTCCGATTTGATAAATTTAAAGTGTAATTTATATGTACATAATCGACCTTAATTTAAATGGATAGGGATTAATATTATAATACCAAAACCACCACTTTTCCATTCCACCCGGGTTTTGATTGAATAATTTGAGCAAAAATCGGTCATTGTGACTTAATCATAATAGTTAGACATAATATACCCTCGCGGACTTTTTGTATGTTTTTATTTTTGTATAATGTGATACATTATTTTTATGTATCATCAATAGTTTTCTCAGCGCACGCCAAACAATGAATTTTTAAAATTGCTGGGTAGTTTTTGAGTCAAATCGTAACAAACAAATCAATCTTTCGTGTTTATAATATTAAGTTAAAATTAAGCACAGCGTTCGATTCGATATAATATAGAATTATATCGTGTCTATCAAGGGCCATCCATCTAGTGCCGCACTACGTAGGATGGGCTGAATATGCGGGGATCGTGCGTTCCATGGCCCTGTATGGGGCCCCAGTGTTGGCGCTAACGCTGAATAGGCGACCAGCCCCACCCGCCAGCTCAACGCATTCCAAAGGGCCATCCGGCTGGCCCGGGGATACCGCACGGTCTCCGGATTACAGCCATGGGATCTAGAGGCGAGAGCCCTCGTGCATGTTTACGCGTGGCACGTGAAGGCGCTTCGCCGGGGCGAAACTCCGCTGCCGCGGCAAACTGCAGCGCGGCGGATAGAGCTCCGGCAGGATACCATGGCGGTATAGAGACAGCGACTATCGCGACCCAGCGCTAGGCACGTTACAATTGCGCTCTTTGGGAAGTGGCTGGAGAGGCGCCACGGCGTTCTCACCTTCCGCCTGATGCTGGTACTCACCGGACACGGCTGTTTCGGATTTAGCGGGAAGACACGCCCAGGTGTCAGCACTGTTAGGATCGCCCGGAGGACACGGTGGAGCATACGGTGGAGGTCTGCCCTGCTTGGGCTGAGCACCACCGTGTCCTCGTCAAGGCGATCGGCGGCGGCAACCTCTCGCGTCCGGCCCTGGTTAAATCCATGATCCGGATCGAGGAGGCTTGGGAAGCGAGCACCTCCTTCTGCGGAGCAGTAATGCTAGCGAAGGAGGAGGCGGGCCGCGCAAGGGAAAGACAAGGCCTTCACCCCAACCGCCGCTACAGGAGAAGACACCCCGTGCGTCGGAAGTTGCAGGGCGATCCCCGTCCACCACAGACGCGGGTCTGCGGATGGCGGGCGTTGGGTGGCTCGCTGTCCGATTACCACCAAGCCCAGGTCGGTGGCGCGTTGTGTTCCACGGGAATTTGTTCGATAGAGTCACCGCGGCCTTGGAACGCAAAGGGCTTTAGAAGGAACACGGATGGGTTGTAGTCAGTAAAAGTTTGACACTCCCTTCCTTGATCAGTCATTTGATGATTTCCCATCCTTAAAAAAAGAAAGAATGGGTTGAATATTCCCAGTCGCCCCCACATGAGTTGCCTGAACTGGGAAGTTATTCCATCCTCTTCAAATCGCTATACTCTACGGCGTGGATCGCTAACCAAGTAATTTTATTGTTAAGACAAAATTTATTGTAATTATGTGATTTGATTATCTGTGACTGATGACTAGCTTTTGTTAGGTATTTTAATTAATTGTAAACTGGAACTGTTGGAAACAGGAACGAGCTGCCCCCCCTAGCTCAAATCCTGGGTACGCCCTTGGGTAATTTGTTTAGATGGTTCTCATCATACGTGGAGAACAAGTGCCAGACGGTGGTCCTCAATGGGTATACGTCAAGAGTCATGTACATCCCTACGGGGGTTGCTCAAGGATCCTTATTGGGGACTCTTTTATTTAATATCTTTATTAATGATATTGCCTTGTGTTTCTTACATTCGAAAATTCTGCTGTATGCGGATGATATGAAGATTATTGGTTAAATATCAACCATTGAGGACGCACGCCTTTTACAGGATGTTTTTTTTTATTTTTATTTATTTATTTTTTATATATTTCAGCAATCCCAGTTCATTTGCTATCATTTATTGAGGAGTTCCGTTGCCTATCTCCGAAGTTCTTCATCAGATCTTCACCAAATTGAAATGGGACCACTCCGAGAAAGTACTCTTCCAAAAACTACCCAAATCGCTTCAAGTATGCCATTAAAATTTGAAGAGTTCTCTTTATTTCTCCAGGATCCCATCATCAGATCCTGACTTGATGATCATGGGACCACCAGAAAAGTATTCCCTCTCAAACAAAAAATACAAAATCCAAATCGGTCCAGCCATCTTCGAGTAATCAGGGAACATACATAAAAAAAGAAAAGTTTCCGACGAATGGAGAACCTCCTCCTTCTTGAAGTCGGTTAAAAAAGAAAGAACATTAAAATACATATTGATAAACTAGTATTAGGCTCATTGGCGACGTAAAACTGGTGGATGCCAAGCTTCAGAGCTTGGCTCATCGCCGCATGGTTGCCTGCTTGTCGGTCTTCTACAGATTGTACTTTGGGGAGAACGTCCATGAATTCCACGACCTCATCCCACCGGCCCCCTTCTACCATCGGACATCTAGACACACTGCAAGTTACCATCCCTACCTTTTTGCTATTCCACCAATTCGCACAAAACGAACGTCTTTTACAATGCGTACAGCAAAGGAGTGGCCTCTCTGCCTGCGTCTGTGTTTCCGAACGCCTACAACCCTAATTTCTTCAAAATTACAATGAACAGGCTTCTTTTGGGTAAACTCGCTTCATCGTCGACTTTGTCTCTGTCATCTATGACCTAGACTAGAGTCAAGAGCAAACGCAACTCAACTAAAAAAAAAATAACGCTGGTATATAACGGAATTCCTAATTCCACTTGCACAACCCGCATTAACTACTCTTGGGAAAGATTCCATTTTTATGAACGACAGTGCTTGCGCTCACCGTTCTGGCGAAGTGGAAATGCAAGAAGTTGGGATCCATCGTTTAGATTGGCCAGCTCGAAGTCCTGACCAATCCGATTGAGCATGCTTGGGATGTCCTCAGCTAAAAAGAGTGGGAACTTATGCCCTTGTATAAGAGGGATGACTAATTGGTCAAAAATGCATAAACATTCTTTATTTCTAACAAAAAGTTAAGAAAAGTCCTTCTTTATTGATTCCCTTTGCAAATTTCCACCCCCCTTTTTACACCCTTACGGACTGATTTCGGGGATAAAAACGGATAAAAAGGTTAAAAATGTCCTTTCCCGGGACTCAAACTATCTATATACCAATTTTGTGACAACATATTTTAGACTATTTTAATATAGTTATTTTTTTTTAAATTTATTTGTAAATATAGTAAATAGTTGTACATTATGTATATATTAAAATATCTTAGAAAATATTTTGAGAAACTAAACATACAATTTAAAATAAATTAATTAAATCTAAATCGGTTCAACGGTTTAAGCGCAAAGAGGTAACAGACAGACAAACACACTTTCGCTTATCTATAACCTCAGTTTGTAATACCATGTTTTTTTTAAAAAAAACTATCTGTTCTTCCGTGGGGTCCTGGTGATTTGTAATGCAGGCATTTTTATACCTAACTGAGACACCAGCTCTCACATTACTAATTAGACAAATAATATTTATAACCTAGAATAAGCCTGTCGCTGTGAGGAGAATTAAAGAATTATTATTTTATTATAATACGAGTATACTAGCGGTCCCGACAGACGTTTCTTCAGAACATTTGCTTTGTGTCTGACGAAAAAGTAAAGATATCGATTGCAGCGCGACCTACCGAATACAATTGTGAAAATAAACCATTGTCAAATCCACTGGAACACACACAAAACATTCACATGTACACGCACAGAAGAATTATAAATATAAAGATTATATTATATTACTCTATGCTACTTGTACATAATATATATATATATATATATTGGGAATTGTCACCGGATAATTGCAAACACCGTAAGATTGTAATAAATCTTTATTATTAAATACAATAAATCCCATCCAAATTCAATAGTCAGGTACCACCCTGTCTTCGAAAAAATTGTTTACAATTTCACGCGATATATTATGAACTTACGGCGTTTGCAATAACCCGGTAACTTGAATACTTTATTTTTAGACTGAACAAAAGTTATTTCACTAACGAAATACAAAGTGTCAAGTATCAAGTTAGTTCGTTGATTTCTGAACGTGATTCAGACAGAGAACAAAAGTTCCAAAGAGAACAAAAAGTGAAAGTTACTCAAGTTACTTACCTGCGATTGGTCGTGGTGAACTTAAAGCGATAGGCAACCAATAGAACTGCGGCCTTGATTCACTTGTGGCTAAATGACAACAAAACCAGTTCAGTGATTTGTCAAGTTACCGGAAGCTGGTGGTATACGAAATACTTCAAATGTTGTGACCTTTATTATTAGTTAGAAAGTTTAAAAAATAGTTTTAAAGTGAGTGTAAGATGTTAAAAATATGTTTTCTATTGCTTATAGCAGTCACAAAAGGTAAAGATTAGCTATTAGAATGTAGTTGTAAGAGCGTAAGTGAAAACTTTCTATTTATTGTAACCGTGCCATGGATTGTTGCAGACTGTGTGTCGCAGGACGAGGACGGACCATACCGCGGCAGGTTCATCGGGAAACTCAACTCCTACCACCACCAGGTGCTCTAACACAATACTTAACACTTCTTTCAATATGTTGCCTTTGGTTTACTAAGTTAATTAATTTACATGGACTAAGTTTTTATGTAATCTTAGTGTGACAATGGAAATGGTTATTCAGCCTCAGCACTAAGCAAAACGTTATTTAAATTAAAAAAGTGAAATTATATAAGTACCTACTTATAAAATATAATCCACATTTATATTTCAAAAACTGTAAGGACTGTTTATTTACTTACAAGACAGGTTAACAAACAGCAAATATTTTACTTGAAGAGTAACGGCAGCGTAACAGCCTAACATTAGTTGCTACCAATTCAACACTTATGATGTAAATTTAACATATAAAATTTGTCAATCTGCAAGTTTTTGCTTGATAATAACTAGAGATGCCGGGAATAGTTGTCATAGTGAATAGTCATATACCAATTAATCGCCGTTCCCAATGGCAAATAGTCAAATACTTGACATTGAAAAAAGAAACATTAAAATAGTTTATTTTTTCTCAAATAATAATGTTACACTTGTAGTAGTCTCTAGAACAGAACTTGGTGCAGTAAGCACCACAATCTGTTCCTTTTGGACTTTAAATATTAAATTAAAAAGCTCCAATTTTAATTTGGATAATTTTAAGGCCAGTACCTACTTCTGTATTCATTTCAGTAATGTAATTTGAAAATTCCTAAGCAGATTGAAAACAACCAATTTTTTTCAACAAAATGTTTTTGGGTAGGTAACCAATCCCATTTCGATGATCAAAATGAGATTTGCTAGGAAAACACTGTTGGAGGGAACAAGAGTCTGCTGATCCACGCAAGATCCCTTGATCCACTTCGACTGACTGAGGTGGAGTTATTTCACTATTTCTCTTTATAGAGCCCACATGGCAAGTGCTGCTGCTACTGAGGCTGATGATTCGCTATTTGAGATCACGTTTAATTCCAATTTTTTACTTCATCAATCTGGTTGAGCTGGTGTTCTTAGCTCAACCAGATTGATTTGATATAAGACGGCACCACAATCTAAGTATCATGAATTCATGATATTTATGAGTGGAAGTTTGAGACAAATGTTTCTTAGGCAATTTAATTGCAACTGTTAATTGACCTCCAAACTCACCTGATTTTTGGAATAATCTAAAAGGATGTGTTGTGGTGTATTTTAAACACACAAAACAGAATATTTGTTACATTGTTAATGGAATAATTACAAAAAAAAACAATGGGTTTCAGTCCAGGAGTGCCGGCAGAAGTGAAAAAGAGAGGGGGATATTACTTCCTCTCCAAAGCCGCGCCGGCGGTCTACTCTCCCTCCGTTTTACGAATTTTCGATCAGGCCACGTGTCCTGACGTGAGTTTAAAATTTTTTACCCATCCCAAAAAGTGCACAATGCCGCTAAAGAAGTTTTTACTTCAAAAAGTGAAAATTTGAATAGAAACTCTACAAAAAGCTATTTTTAAGCAGTGTTAAGGTAGAGATTTGGTGGATGTTATATACCACTCAAATTTGCAAAGTTTATAATGTAATCATGGAAAAATATCTGGACATACTTGATTAATAAGAAAATTTATAGTTGTAGGTAAATGTTGTTGCCATATTGTAGAATTTGGCTATTTCATGAAGTGACCAGCCATTTCAATACATTGTGTTTGGCCACCCTGTATTAACTATAATAATACTAAGTGCGTTTTGTTTTGAACTATTCAATTATTTTTAAGTCTTCCAGTTCATTAATAGTTTATTTTTATTTAGACAACAATTCGACGAATAATAAAAAAAAAATCGAGTAATGCCGAATACCGAATAATGGCGAGTATTCGCGGCATCTCTAATAATAACTTATCATGATCAGCTGATCATATGTCAGAATATAATCTGTCAGCTACTAATAACACTAAAAACAGGGAATCTATCCCAGGACCCCACTGACACATACTTGACAAGCAAGCACGTGCCCTGTACGCGTACCTAATGCCAAACTGTATGCTGATTGCTGACCCACACCGGGGTTGCTCTGAGTTCGATCGCAGTCTGCCTTTGTAGTTGAAGAGCAAACTATATACCTATTCAGAGAGTGTCTGAATCAAATTACATTTTGCTTTAAAATCTTGTTTATTATATCTATGTTTAAAATACTGGAGCAAGATACATACACTGTCCACACGTCCATACTTTCCAGCGTCTGGTGTAGTATGTAATATGTCATCGATAATTTAGAGCAAAATGCATGCGAGTGCAGACATGTTTTATCTCTTTTATTCCCGCGCGGCGCGCTATCATGCCTGCCTTGTCTTCTAAAACTTGCGCCGTATTCTTTTTGCCTACGAAAATGGATAAATGCTCACCAAATCTTGTTTTCCTGTAATACAATGTTACTTGGATGCAAGAGCTGGCTAACCGGACTAAGCGTAACTAACTCGGACAGTAACCTGTCCGAGTTAGTTACGCTTAGTCCGGTTAGAAGGGGATGGCGGGGTCTAGTGAGCGAGCGAATAAGACCCCGCTATCCCCTTCCTGGTTGTTTTTTTTTAAACCATAGAGCTTCGACTTCGCCTTTTGGTGAGCATTTATCCATTCTGTCAGGTATTTAGAATTTTTTGGTAGGAAAATAGGTACTTTTTTGGTAGGCGTTTAAACACAAGCTACAGATATTCGCGTGTCACAGTTTGCTTAACATACAAGCGAGCAAAATGCATACCTATTCCGATTGCTCTGAGTTGTACTCTGCTCCAATTTGTTTGTGATTTCAATGAGCACGACGTAGTCAGTACAGGCTATGGGTGTCTGGGTCAGCATACAGTTTGGCAATACGCGCCCTGTACTGGTACGCCAAACATCACAAATATGTGACAAAACATACGGCGAATTTGTGGCTTGGCGTCGGGGGTACGCCGATGCGTTTATGCTCTGGCGTTTAAAAGGTTAGCAGAAATGGCAGTCCAGTGCAAAGCATCATTTCTTTGCAATTGCAATAAAAATGATTTGATTATTTTCTAGGTATCAGGCGATGTATATGCAGTAGATGACTTTACAATACTTCTGGTGAACTTCAACTATGATGGCACGGGGGATGACACATTCTTCTGGGCGGGAGACGCAGGCCGGCCTGGGCCACAGGGCTTCATTGTGCCCAATGAGTATGGCAGGTCAGTACCTTAGTGCCCATCTGTACTTTGTCACGATTTACTCAACACATTTCTCAATTTCAAACATGACATAACTTTTAACCTCTAACAGGAGATTAATTTTAAAAAATCCTTAGTGCCTCCATTTTTTGGAATAAGGAACTCTTGTGCAAACTTTCATGTTTCTGACAGACCTAATATTTCTGTGTGTTTTCTACCCAATGATAATATTTTGTACCCAGTAATAATGAATGTAGAAATATAAGTAGGTAGACTGCAATTTATCCTACTTTACAAATGGGAACTTTTTGAATGGGTAGACCTGGATCATGACATAGGATACCTATACTATTTTCATGGCAATACCTACATTGCCATGGAACAATTTAGGAAGTTTATGCGAGTGTAGCTGCTGGCAAAATCTTTATGGTATGTGTGTAATGTGTTGGAATGTTTGCAGAACGAATATCCTGGAGCGCTACTACAACGCGGAGGTGCGGCTGGCGGTGCCCGAGGGCAAGCGCATCTCGCGCATCAAGTGGCTGGCCGTGTACGACATCGGCAGCCAGAACGCGTTCGGCGACGTGTACGTGCCCGACGAGTTCGAGGCGCCGGCCGAGCGCGCCGTGGGGCCGCTGGCCGGCTCGCCCGCCGTCTCCAGCAAGCCCGTGCGCTTCCTCGACGCCACCACCATCCTGTGAGCCAGCCGCTTCTGAGCACAAGCTCTCCAGCCACGCGGCAAGCCTAACTGTCACTGTCTCTCATGTGCAGGATCCCGGAGCTGCGCTACGACGGCAGCGGAGAGGAGGTGTACTTCTGGACCGGCGTGGGCCCGCAGCCCTCCTCCAGGGGCATGAAAATACCCGACGAGTATGGCTAGTGAGTACATAAACAAATTGTTATTGAACTCAAGGCTGCTTTCATATTAAACGTTTAAATGAGTGTAACTATCTGTTTTTATCGGGACTGATGCTGGCTCTTCACTTGGCGTATTTGTACAAAAAAACCCTAATTCCCTTATTTCGGTAATACAAATTGAAAGTAATCAGTATCTTAAGTAGCTACTTATATTTTGTAAATCGCTAATTAAACAAAGAAGTGATGAGTGGCACCTCGTGCGCCCACAGCCTGGAGCCGCTGCGCGCGTACGTGGGCGAGGACGTGCGGCTGCAGCTGCCGGGCGGCACCACGGTGTTCGACGTCAAGTGGCTGGCGCTGTGGGACCGCGCGCGCGCCGTGTCGCTGGGCAGCGTGCTGGTGCCCGACGCGCTCAACGTGCCGCCCGCGCCCTCCGAGCCGCACGCCTACGAGTCGCCGCTGCCACACTGCAAGCAGCTGCACCGCGACTTCCAGGTCTCCTGGGAGGTGTTCGGCAACCAGATCACCATCGAGATGGCGGCGCAGGTACGCACGCGCCGGACGTCGCGTCGCTCGCGTGCCCCGCGGCCTGACCGATGCGGTGTGTTGCAGATGGACGAGGACGAGTACATGGCGTTCGGCGTGTCGGGCAGCGACAGCGCGTCGCGCATGCTGGGCGCGGACGTGGCCGTGGCGCAGTACAACGCGGCCATGCAGCGCGGGCTGGCCAGCGACTACAACATCACGGCGGCGGCGCCGTGCGTGCAGGTGCTGGGCGCGTGGCGCGGCGTGTGCAGAGACGACCGGCTGGGCGGCCTGGACTCCAACCAGGTGTTCAGCGCGCGCCGTGACGACGGACTCACCGTGGTCTCTTACCGACGCACGCTGGCGGCCTGTGAGTATTCTCCTACCATCATCTAACACGTCGTGTCGTGTCGTCCAGTGGCGTGCACACAAAGGACAATTTAAGACCATGCCTACCCTACCAAGAACGCATTAATAAAACAACATGTAATAAAATAATACAACAAAAACAATATTAAAAAAGTTAAAACTCCTACTTAAATGTTTAAAGCAACATGTAGCAGCGCGGAGTGCTAGACGCTCGCGTAACTCTCTATACTACATGGTTAGGCAAACGCGCTATCGGCCTTATTTCCATTCATAAATTTACGCTTGTGTAGCACAGCACAGCTGCATAATTTCGTGTGTATGAACGGCACTCATGTTTAGATTATGACTGAACTCATGCTCCAATTCCGACCACAGTAGTTGATCTGATTGGCTAGTTAAAATTGAATGAATTATGTGGAGTTGCCAAGTTGTGATGATTTGAGGAATTGCTGGTAATTCGAGAAACAGACTACACACAGACACGATAGTTTCATATAAGTCTACTAAACACTATTTAAAAAAAATGGTGGTATTATTAAATTTATACTTTCCAAAAATTTTAAACTGTATAGCAAAAGCCCTATAAAAATAATTAAAAGGCATTAATTACATTTTTTCCCCGGATATGAGAAATTTCGCTTAGATTTTTGGGTTAATAGGATTTCTATGTTATGGCCACACTTTGCTAGGCAGTGATTGGTTGCGGCAATATATAATGCGGCAAAATTAGAAATCTGCCATTTTAGAGCTTTCGTTAAACTAAAATAATGCTATTTTATTTGGTAGTGTTTTTTATCGTCAAATAAGAAATTTGAGTTTCCTTTTAAGAAACCATATTGTTTCATGTGATCGCGATCTCAACTGTTTACTTGTTATAATATCTTATTGAGTTATAAGTAATTCATTTTGAAACTTACTGTAGTGCTAATATAAAAGTTTATTTAGTTAAAAATGGTGTTCGAATGTGAAATCTGTGCTGACGATGTGTGTTTATTAGAAACTAAAAGCAATAAGTTTTCGCTATTAGCATATAATGATAAGATTCTAATTGTGTCTAGAGGTCGATGTTTACCCAAATTACGAGAATTAACCCAAAAACATGGTAATTCATCATCTCGAACTCGTCATTTTAATCCTCAAAATTATGCAACATATAAATGGCTGTGTGGATGTATCCACACGAATAAATTATTTTGTTTTCCGTGCATTTTGTTTAATACTTCTAGTAAGTGGAGTGAGGGATATATAGATTTGCATAACTTCCATTCCTCTGCATTAAAGCATGACCTATCAGAAAAACATCTAGAGGCTTGCTTAAAGTTAAATACATTTGGTAAATCACGTATTGAAACTAGTATTAATAGCCAGTTAAGATTAGATATAGAAAGGCATAATTCCAAAGTAGATAGAAATAGAAATATTTTTCAGAGACTGATCGATGTTGTATGCTTTCTGGGAAAACAAGAATTAGCTTTTCGCGGCCACGATGAATCATTATCATCACTGAATAGAGGTTTATTTAGAAACAGTAGATTTATTAGCAAAATATGACGGAGTTTTACAAACCTACTTACAAAATGCAAGTACCTCATTCACAGGCATGTCGAACAGAACGCAAAATGATTTGATCTCGAGCGTTGCATCAGTGATGACTGATCACAATAAAGACGAAATTAAACAGTCCGATTACGTAGCTGTTCTCGTGGACGAAACCCCGGACATAAGCGGCCGAAAACAATTCGTTCTGATTTTAAGATATTTTCGTGATTCCGAAGTAGTGGATCGATTTATTAAATACGTAGATGTCAGCGCGGATCGGACCGCTATAACCTTAAGTTCTATAATTTTGGAAACTTTAGCAGATTTAGATTGTCATTCTAAATTAATTGCTCAAACTTATGACGGGGCAGCAGTTTTATCCTCTCAAATTAACGGTGTGCAAAAATGTCCGCAAGCTATGTACGTATGGTGTTCAGCACATGTATTAAATTTAGTTTTATCGAAATCATTGAACGGGTTCCTGAAACAAAACGCTTTTTTAATATAATAAAATCAATTGCGGTTTTTTTCACACTAGTACGAAACGAATGGCGTATTATAACGAATTTGCCGTTATGAAAAAGCTGCCTCGTGTCGCCGAAACTAGGTGGACATATCACTCGCGCACGTTGAATATAATTAATAACAAATCTTCACACCTCCTTCAGTTGTTTGAGGAAATGAATGAAAATACAGAACACTGGGATGGTGATACATTGTCACAAGTCACTTCATTTAACATGAAAGAATTCGAGTTTAATTTATTTTTAAAAACAATCGCGGATTTTTTTTGCTGAAACCGATATTTTATACGATATTATACAGAAAAAAACTTGTGACATCGCATATTGTGTAAAAATGATAAAAGAATTCGAGTCATTTTTAGCTCGTTACAGAGATAGGTTCGAGATCAATTATGATGCAACTGTTCGCATTACCGGACCGCCCAAAAGAAAGCGCAATGTCGATGATGTAAAAATCATTATCGGCGAATTTTTATGGAAATAATTGATAATGTACTCAGCGAATTAAGAGATCGTTACATGAATATTAAAAATTTGAAATTCTTTGAGTTACTTTCTTGTGAGAATTTTATTAAATATAGTGAACAATTCCCTGAAAAGGAAATCAGAGAGTTCACTAATACTTATCAGGCTAATTTTAATTTTTATAGATTAAAAAATGAATTGCGCTGTATTAATAAATCGCCTGAATTTGCGAATTGTAGCATATATAGTATCATTCAAAATTTGTGAAAAAATAATTTAGATAAAGTTTTTTCTAAAGTTTTACGGTTGGCGAAGTTTATTGTTACTATCCCAGCGAGCAGCGCGTCGGCAGAACGTTCATTTTCATCCTTAAGACGTATCCACACCTATTTAAGAAACACACAGTCAGCAACGAATCACAAATCTATCTTTAATTTCTATCGAAAAAGAATTAATGGTCGAACTACGACGCAAGCCTACTTTTTATGATCAGGTCTTAAAATCATATTTGAAAAAAGATAGGCGCGTGGATTTAGTTTATAAATGAGTTAGTTTAATTTAACTTTTTCACTGCTGTAAAACCCGTAGTTAACTTATTATATATATTTATATATCAGCGAATCACATGAAATAGGGCCCTTAAAGGCCACATCGGATATCTCGCAAGTGATGTGTTCTAACTATCACCCACTTGGATAAGATATTTGGAGTGGCCGAATCTTTCATATTTGCATCCTCAGAATATCGTGATTTGAACTTTGAAGAATCTGGTGAGTTTTTTTTTTGTTATCTGTCCGTTTGCCTACCCTTTCTTGAGACCCACCGCACGCCACTGGTATGACTTGCATGTGTTAGAATTTGTGTAAGTATATATGTAAATAGATGTATGTCAATATTTAATCTTTGTTACTTATTTATTAGGTATTAAAAGGAAATGTAAATAATAAGATTCAATTCAGAACAACATTAAATTTAGGTATTTTATAGTATTTAACAACTAATCTATCGTGGTAGTATATATAACACAACGTTACGTTACAATATACCAACCATAATTAAATAACATGTTATTATGACCCGTATTTTAAATACACCAATCATCATCATAATAACATTACATTAGAGGTACTCGCACATACATAGTTCATAAATATACAATATCATCATCAACAATAGATCAACAATAGTCAGAATAATAACATACCTTAGATGTTAACGCCTGGAAAGTCGAAGAGCAACTGGATGCTTCACTTTTTTTTTTTTTGGACATGACCCTTCGCAGTTCAGCACGCTAGGGCTGGTAACTGCTTAACCGGACTATCCTGTGGTGGCCTTAAACTAATCTAAGGCCCCAGCCAGGGCTTACAAACTAAGTTAAATTAAATGACCGCTCGCTAGGGCATCCCCTGTGGGATACGGACCTCGGCTAGCGGCGTCATTTTGGGAGGAACAGCAAGTGACAGGCTGGGTCATAACATTATTTGGAGAGTTAAAACTACTGGCAGAGCGACACGGGCTGGCTCGGTAATCAAAGGTCGGGAAGGATCTTTACGGGGGCGTCGCGACGGGCCTCCGGAAAACGGAACGCCACGGCCGTCTGTTTCTGTGTATTCTAAGCGTGCTGGTTTCCCTACAGCTTTCTTGAATCAAAGTGATTGCGTCGCCAGGTTCGACGAGGGTATGTCGTGGACGGCGGATCCTACTGATCTGCGATGGGGTGTATCGGGTCGCCGATACGATAAGGGGATTTTGGTGTTTTGAAGCAGTTTCAATGAAACGTTGGGATAGACGTTACATGAACTGCTTCACTGTCGGAATCTTGAGATCGACGTGGACTTGCTCATTCCTGACAAACCACGGGGCGCCTGTGGCCTTCCGGTTTTAGATGGCTGCTTCACTGTGGCACCGCTCTTTTTATACCCGTTAACAAACAAGTATGATTCACAAGTGACAGTTGAGTCAAATCAGTGTTGGCTTATAGAAAAATAAGTTTGTTATAAAAATCATTTAGCAAATTCAACAAATTAATTAAAAATTGGGTAAGTATAAAATATTAAACAGATAAAAATTACATTTATTGGTATAATCAAGAATTTATTTTCATATATTAGACACAGTCATAATAATTACATTATATATCACATGCATTACAATTACCTTTAGTTAAATTAGGTACCCTCTCATATTTGTATATAAAGAATGGTTGTTTTGTAAAATCAAATGATGCGAAATAAAGTATTTTCGCGTACTTTACTGTACTCATAAAGTATAGGTGTTGCCACAATTTCCCAACCTATAAAAATCTTCTTAATAAATACAATCTAATGAGCCTGAAGTCTAGACGTTTATATCTAGAAATTATGTTTCTTTTCGACGTATGCTATAACAGGTATAACTGCTCTGAGATTACTAATAAAATATGCTACTGTGTCCCAAGAACTGTTATTAAACGAGAGGTGCGCGCACGTCCTCTTTTTGCTGTGTCCCATTGCCGCACCAATGCTGGTCTGCGGGCGCCTCTACATCGCTTGTGCAAAAACTATAATGACTTTTGTTCAGAAACTACAGAATTAGATTTATTCTCAGTGACAGCAAATGGATTTCTTTCTGCTTTGTTAAAGAAACTTAAGGATTCCGATGTATAGTTATTCGAGCAGTCTAATTATAGTCTTACTCGCGTAGATTGTTTATAAGTATAGTTTTATGAATTGTATATGCTGTGGATAACGGTGTGAGTTTCACATTTATATAACATCTTTATTTATATTATTTGTGCTGATATAATGTGATACTGTTTGTTGTCCCAAATAAATAAATAGAGTAAAATTGTCCGAAAACGTACAATACTTTATAATAAAGCACGGATGACAACCCTTAATGTGCATGTAAATTGTTAAATGAAACAAACGGTCTGAGTTTGCAACATGTCTCTCCCACAGCGGAGCCCATGGACCGCGAGTGGGTGACGGACCGCGCCATGTTCGTGGTGTGGGCGCTCGGGCGCCTGGACCACGAGCGCGAGCCCGCCTTCCACCGCCTCTACCCGCGCGCCGACGTGCAGCTGCGCCTGGCCGCCGACCCGCCCACGCACGACTGCGTGCGCTTCACCGTGTGAGTACCTGCCGGCCGCGTGCGCGTGTGCCGCGTGTCCGCGTGCCCACTCGTGTGACGGTCTGCTCTCTGCCCCGTGCAGCGCAGCGCGCTCGGCGCCGCCGGCGTGGGAGGTGGCGGAGCTGTTCGACCCGGCGCTGCGCGTGTTCACGTTCCGCCTGGGCCCGGCGGGCGGCGCGCGCGGCCTGGCGGGCCGGCGCCTGAAGCAGTCGCCGCCGCTCGCGTGGTACGTCAACGGCCAGCTGGCACCCGACCTGCAGCTGCGCCGCGGCCTGCAGTACTCCTTCAAGGTACGGCTCGGGTAATGTGCGCTGTGTGTGTTGTGCGACGGCGATGTTAATGTGTTCCGTGCGGACAGGTGTACGGCGGTAACGACCCGCACTCGGCGACGGAGTACCACCCGCTGATCGTGACGGCGGAGCCCGTGGGCGGCCTGGAGCGCCTGAGCGAGGCGGCGCAGCGCGAGGCCAAGGTGCTGGCCGGCGTGCACTACACGCGCCGCGGCCGCCTGGCGCCCACCGCGGGTACGTATGCGCGACGGAGGCTGGGGAGGTGAGCTCTGCCGGTACTGACGGCGCATGTTGCAGCGGGCCCGCTGTGCGTGGCGCGGCACGCCGGGGGCGCAGACCGGCGCCGCGACGACGACTACGCCACGTTCCGCGCCTACAACCGCTCGCTGGAGTGGCGCTGCACGGCGGAGGCGCCGGCCGAGCTGCTGGTGGCGCCCAACAGCACGTGGCCCGACCGCGTGTACTACCACTCGTTCTCGCACGCCGGCATGGGCGGCCGCATCTACGTGGTGGACAAGCACCGCCGCAACATCGGCCGCGCCGGCAGCCGCGCGCGCTCCAGCCGCGCGCCCAGCGCGGCGCTGGCGCTGCTGGCGGCGGCAGCGCTGGCGCTGCTTCACTGACGCTGCTGACGCTGCTTCACCGACGCTGCTTCACCGACGCTGCTACACTGACGCTGCTTCACTGACGCTGCTGACGCTGCTTCACCGACGCTGCTTCACCGACGCTGCTACACTGACGCTGCTTCACTGACGCTGCTGACGCTGCTACACTGACGCGTCGCGCGAGGGACGCGCTACAAGGGGCTGTAATACTCGTATTTTTAGCGTTATTCCCATACAAAAAGCTGTTCATTTCACTTTGTAGTTTTTAGCATTCAACGTCAAAGTGGACCATAAAGAAATAATCTAAATATTGAAGCAAACATTTTTTAATCGAATGAAACATTTTCTTTTTTAAAAAGTATTTCAAGGTAGCAACATAAAAAGTATTCATACTAATTTATTTATTGTCAGAATATTGATGAGAAAATAAACGGATGTCTCCTTTGCGTAAAAATGATGCCACCAACATTCAAGGTACTTCCCCACTGGGGAAGCTTTGCAGCCTGTCTACCGCAGCTCTACAAATGTACCTACAGTGTGAATTTTCAAGTGTGCGTGAATGGCCAAATCCAAAACTATGAGGAATAGCAAAAAACACTGAAGGAGTGTCGTGCTAAAACTGCATCATTGGGTTTTCGAATAATCGCTATTCCTAGCCAGTAATAGAACCGATTGATTTTGAAAAATGAAACCCTGTGTTATTACCAGTGATCGAATAATCGGGCACTTATATACCTAAACTTCTTCCCGTGAAAGAATAATATGGACATTCCTTTCTGAATGAATAAGTAATCCGGGTTCCCGGGATTGAACAATAAATGGAGCGACACATAAAATTACAATTGTTTCAATTCCCTTAGTAGTCAAGGCTGCTGGCCTGTTACTAAACCAGTTCTCATAAAAACTTTCATTGTAAATTAAAAGTTCCATTACAATCGGCTTTTTAAATTTAAAAAAAAATTACAATGAGAGTTCACAACGACTGAAAAGTATGTCCGTATTATACTTTCATGAGAATAAAAGTAAGTACCTATAGTAGTTAGATATCCAATCACTGATTATTACACCATCCGAAAGTGTCGCTAATGAGGATCAAATTCTCGGAATCGGAAGTAATAATACGGCAAACACTTCACTTATAACCGATTTCCATAGAGGAGGAGGTTCTCAGCGAGTATTTTTTTAGTATTTACCTAGGTACCTGTTGATGTTGATGAAAACTAAAACTGCATCATACATTTGTGAAAAATTTATCGGATGAAGCTGAAATGTTTAATAGGTAGGCAACTTATTATTATTATTTTTTATTTTTAGCCAATTGTGTCCCACTACAGGGCAAAGGCTTCCCTTTCTTCCTTCCATTCCTCCCGGCTTTGGGAAAGTGTGGACCCTGTTTTTTCTGTTCCGTGTGGACCAATCTGGCCGATAGGCGTCAAGCTCGTCCCGCCATCTTCGCCTGGGTCTCCCGCGATGTCGTCGGGCATCTTCTGGGACCCACATTGTGGTTGCTTTATCCCATGAACCGTTCGACATACGGCAGACGTGGCCGGCCCAGACCCACATTAGTTTGGCTGCTTTTTGTGTAACGTCGGCGATTTTTGTTTTGGAACGCAGCACTGTGTTCCTAACGCGGTCCATTAATCGGACTCCCAGAATGCTGCGCTCCATTCCTCGCAGACAAACTCAAGCTTGAACCTCTGCTGAACTGTCAAAGACCAGGTTTGAGCACCGTATGTAAGGATAGGGAGAATGCACATGTCCATCAACTTGCGCTTATGACAAATTGGAAGGCCTCCTTTCATGAGAGCCTTCATCGACCAATAGCTCTTCCAGGCGTTGTCGGTGCAGCGAGCAACTTCTTTTTTTTTATCTTTAACTTAAGAAAATTTAAAATGTAATTTGTTTAAAATAAGCTCTTTCTTTTACTTGCCCTTATGTTATTACTTCCCAGAATTTGATGTGCGTAAGCGGCCTTTTCGGATGCTGAATTAGTATCGCAGTACCTAGGCAAAGCTTATTTTGGTACGGGCGGCATGTTGATGGGAAGTCATCAAATTGAATGACTTGTCTCGCCCTGGGCAGAGCGAAGCTAAAAGCCATCCGTGTTCCGTCACATGCCCTTTGCGTTCCAGGGCCGCGGTGACTCTTTGGATCAATTCCGCAACACGGACAAGTCCTAGAGAATTCGGTTGAACACGAGTATTATACCCGCCCCGACCCTTGCTCGAGCCAGTCCGCGCCGCTGAGCCTGTAGTCTTAAATTCGCCCCTTAATAATAATTCCAGTTCGATCCAGCCCGTCCCTAGCTGTTCTCTCCCCAGCGACGCCCTAAGCCGAGGCCCGTACCCCACAGGGGGTGCCCTTAGCGTGTAGTCGCTTAGTTTGTAAGTTTTTTATGAGCTGGCTGGAGGCTTTAATATTATATTAAGGCCACCACAGGCAAGCCCGGTTAAGCAGTCGACAACCTTATAGGTTGAACTGCGAGAAGCAAATCACAAAAAAAAAAAAAAAAAACGAGTATTATACGTGGAGTGACTGGGGGAGGCCCGTACCCCACAGCGAGAATTTTATTAAGCAAGTCCGGTGAAGCAGTCGACGACCTCGTAGGTTGAACTGCGAGAAGCCAGTCTCAAAAAAAAATTGCGCTATCGCAGTGATAAACAGAACCGCGTGGCCGGCGCGCGCGTAATCAATTTTGAGCGTAGTCAAAATATTGCATATCTTTGAAACCAACTGTTATACCTACACTTATACAATTTTTTTTGGGTTCTTTTCATTTCATAGCTAAGATAAGAAATTTATTTTGTAAAACAATGAGTACAGTATACAGGTCTTAGAATTAAAATGAGGTACCTACTTAGCTACATTTTTTGCCATTTATGGCGTACAAAATTAGTCGCACTATACAAACAATATAAAATTACAAAAAATTAAAGAAATTACAATGTCGAAATCTGAATGAAATTTTTATTTCACTGTCGAGATTTAATTCAAAATTAAAATTTAATTTGAGAATTCTATACAAGCAAAATATAGATAATTTAAGAATTCATGTACGCTGTAATAGCAGTCTCAGTAATGACCCCTGAAGGGAGTTTTTACACTTGTTTAGAGGCATGCATTTAATAACATCAGGTATCTTATTATAAACATTAGGAGCAATACCCAAAAAAACTTGCAATAGGTAAAGTAGTTTTACATTTGTTTGCTCATAACAAATTCTCATATTGGGCACGAATTGGGGTTCTCTTAACTGCTGAAAATTTTTGAAATAAGTAATTGTTGATTCGCCTTTACAAATACCGTTTCTAATATATACAAAGATGGAAGAGTTAGTATTTTTATTTTTTTTAAATAAGGAACACAGCTATCCGTTATTCTTAGACCACACATTGATCATATACATCTTTTTTGCATCCTGAATATATGTTCTCTATTAGTTGAGTGTCCCCAAAAAACAACACTATATCTTAAAATAGAAGCGACCAGTCCATGCGAAGCAGTTAGTGTCTCAGTATTTACTTTCTTGGATAATTGGAATAATAGATATGCAGATTTACTGAGACGCTTGCAGATTTCCTCCAAGTGAGGTGTCCAGGTTACTTTAATATCTATAGATTTTTCTACCTAAGAATTTTGCATTTGTAACTTCTTCTACTACAGAGCTATTGTAAGTAGATAATGTTCGTATTACCAAACTTTCATAAAACCAACTGCAAGAAATTTAAGAAGTTGTCTAGACAACTCCTTAAGGCCTCTTTTCCATTACACGGTTGTTCAAACGTACGGTGTGTAAGCCGTACGGTTGAAAAAACGTGCTAGCTTGTACATGATACGGCAAAATCACCGCGCGAGACATTGGTAAGTACTGGCTAGTAGCGCTTTTTACTCGGGCTGTGTAGGACGTGCTGCGTCATGAATTTTCTTACGAAAAAAAAGATTATAGTTGCTTATTACATATATAGGAAAAAGAAAATAGAAAAAAAAAGGGAAGTAAGGTTTTGGATACATCCGATTTTAGAAAAAAGGGAGGAATATGGCGCGTTTCATACACTTGTCAAGAATCAATTGAGAGAAGATGAAGACAAGTTTTACAATTATTTTAGAATGCAGAAAACTACATTCGACAACTTGCTCCAAAAATTATCCCAGGAACTAAAACATCAAGATACTTTTATGCGAGAGAGTATATCGCCCGCAGAAAGATTGGCTGTAACTCTGAGGTAAGTAGGTACAAAATTAAATGACATATTTTAGTTTAAAATTGTTTATTGCACACAAACAAAATTATTACATGTAATTGAATTTTAATAATTATTAATTTAAGAACAAGTAAATCAAAAAATACACTACGCTGAAAATGCTACTCAAGTGCGGTACTAAAATCGAATTCGTCTTCAATAGAAACTTGAGAATCTGCCGAGATACTTTCCGCATTTACACTATGTACAGATAATTGTGATTCGGGTCGGTAGTGTATTGGCTCTAAACCAGAACCGTGTCCAAAATCATGAGAAGACGTCTGTGGACGACTTATTCCATAGCCCGATCTAGCAGCTGTAGAATATCCATATGTTGACGATTGCGCATTTGAGAATGCTGTACCACTTAAATATCCTTGATGGCCTTGATCCCATTGGTTTCTTGATGTAGGTATATACTGAGTACACTGTCTTTGTTGAATATTTTTAATTATTGAAATTACTTGAAACTGAAAGTCTATCATATTTTCATCACTGAACTTGTCAACTGTATCAGCGATTCCCATAAAAAAGTTCATACTACGGCTTTTCTTTTTCTCATCTCGTTCTGCTGAATCCATAAACTTCATAAACCTAATGTCAACTTCACTTAGTTCATTTTTTCTTTTTTTTTTAGCCCTTTGCGTCTCACTCCGTTCAGTGTATCCCGAGCTTGATTGATTCGGGACTGCACTATCAAAATTTTCATTACTGAGGCTAGAATCATGAACATGTTCAGTCATGTTAGAATCGGTCTTGCGATGCTCAACATTTTTTTTTAGGAACATCATTTCATCATAGAACATATATTTTCTTATTTTTTTTGCTGAAGAACCAGACTTACATTCATTAATTTTTTTGTCATATTTTATCCAGCTATCTTTCATATTGGTCCACTTCTTCATCACCATTTGCCCTGAAAATAAATAAATAATAATTATTAAATTCAAAATTTATAAAAACCCCCGACCTAAACTGAATCGACCCCGACCTAAAATGGGGTTTTAGTATTTGAACCTGAACCGTTTTGTTTTATATTTCAGGTATCTAGCAACAGGAGATACCTTTACTGACCTATACTACAGCTATAGAATTGGAATAAAAACCATAAGTTGCATCGTACGTGAAGTATGCCACTACATTTGGTTAGAACTGTATAAAGAATATATGAAAATGCCATCTAAAGAAGACTGGCTACACATTGCAAGCAAATTTCAAGAATCTTCCAACTTCCCGCTGTGCTTAGGAGCGGTCGATGGAAAACACATCAGACTTATTAAGCCAATTGATAGTGGCTCGATGTTTTTAAATTACAAACATTTTTTTTCTATAGTTTTGATGGCAGTAGTAGATAGCGATTACAACTTTATATTTGTTGACGTTGGCGCCTACGGAAAGGAGTGTGATTCCAGTGTGTTTAAAGAGACCCCATTTTGGAAAAATTTAACAAACAACGGATTAAATCTACCCGATGCAACACGTTTGCCTGGAATTGACTACGATTTGCCATATGTGTTCGTTGCGGACGAAGCCTTTGCTTTGCATTATCACTTGCTTCGTCCATTTGGTGGTCATCAGCTTGATCAATTAAAACGTACATTTAACTACAGACTCACCAGAGCGCGAAGATTTGTTGAATGTGCGTTTGGCATTTTATCCAATAAATGGCGAATTTTTCACCGGCCAATGAATGTGTCCATCGATTTGGCAGTTGATATTGTGAAAACATGTTGTGTTTTGCAAAATTTTATACATAAGCAGGAAAACTTTCAGTTTCACAATGCGAGTGAAAATGAGTCCACCCTTGATTCAGAATCGGAACTAATCCAGTTACCTATCACGAATGCAGTTCGCGGAAGTTTGGCGGCTAATGAAGTTCGCAACAGATTTGCACAATATTTTGTATCTAACGAAGGTCGCCTCTCCTATCAAAACAACTATGCATAAGTAAAAAGTTAATAATTAAATATCTGTAACTTACCAAACTTGTTTTTCTCATCACCACTTAAATCTTCAAATGTGGGCTGGAAATGAATAAATATTTCTTTCCAGGAATCATATTTAAGCCGCTTATTTTTATAATCGTCGATGGTCTTATCCCATATTACAGGCCTTTCTTGAATCAACGTAATTAATAATTCTTGATTTATGTTCATTTTATAATAAAATCGCGAAACAGCGTATATAAGCGGTCACGAATCCGTGCGTACGTCCGGCACCGTCGACACACCCCGATAGACTGCCATACAACACTGGTGAAAATCACGCCGTGCGTAGACGCGGCGCGCCGAGGGGCAGTCACGGCGCACGCGGCCGCGGCGCCGTGCCTTGGCGCCACCGTGCATGTCGACAAGCTCATATAGTGATCCATACCACACTGACGACCGTGCCTACACGCGGCGAATTAACCGTAGATTCACGGCGAGAAACCGTGTAATGGAAAAGAGGCCTAAGAGTGCGCCGAGCGAACACGGCGCGCGGAAAATAGGTATTTACTGCGGCGCGCTCGTTGTGTGCGTCGTCACGCACACAATGACAAGTTCGCTCGGTGCCCGCTTGAGCTGCATGACAGAAGTTGATAACTCAGGATTATTAAAATTTGAGTGACTGAGTGTAACTGTGGTGAAACTTAGGGTTTTTAAAATTTGAGTGTGTTGAGTGACTTGAAAAGACGAATACTGAATATTTAGACGGTTCTGTGTAGTTCATAAATCCGATAAATAAAAATAATCCTACTAATATTATAAACGTGAAAGTTTGTATTATAAACGTAAAAGTTTGTTTGGATGAATATTTGTTACTCTTTCACACGTAAACTACTGAACGGATTTGGATGAAATTTGGTACACAGATAGTTTATAATTTTTAAATTAAAAAGTTTTTATCCCTATTTTCCCGTGGGATATTTTTCGAGTTGTAGCGGGTGAAACCGCTGGCAACAGCTAGTAATCTATATTATATAAAAAATTGTATTTATTTGTACTATAGTAATACATAATCCGTTCCCTTACTATTTATCGATTGCGATGAAATTTTGGCGTTGTGGATTATACGCCCTGGAACTACACTGCGTAAGTAGGTTGGCTAGGTGAGTAAGTAGGTAAGATTTATGGGTAGGTTGTCATAATAAAACCAGTCTGTAATAAAAAATCTATAATTACCTAATTTAATACCTTGCTTGTTTTACAATTTTACAAAAACATACTAAAAGCGCAGAGAAACGTGGTATACTTATTATACAGGGTGTAACGGAAAGGTGTGGTCTTATTATAAAAATTGCTTCTGCCCATGTAAATAAAAAAAAAAACTCCAGAGAACTCAAAGGCATTATTTCCCAAAAAATAATGTTGATTTTCCAAATTTGTCATCAGCTGACCAAATGTTGTGTGAGAATACAATAAAAAGAAACAGTAAACGATACAAGAATGGTAATATCAATCTCATTCAAAAAACATAATGTACGAGCCAATAATGCTCATACAGCGAAATACATTTTGCATAATAAACTCTACATTTTAATTAGTCGTAACTACACCTCCGTCACGCGGTATTGTGTCAGTAAATAATAAGTGCGGCTCAGATAACTAAACATAACTTTCTATATTTACAAATAAACATTTTAAAGTGTTACTTAGTGGTTTGGTGTTTATCCTTTACAACCTACAACAACTACTGGAGGATCGTCAACGGCGAAATACTCCAACATCTTTTTGGTCCTTCGAGCCGGATTGGGTCATTTGGTCCTCACTGGTCCTTTCGATCCATCGAGCAACAAACAAAGGTGAGTCGAATCAATATTTGAATCATCGAAGTTACGAACCGGCAGAGATTACGTCTACTGCTACAAACCTGCGGGGATTACGTCTGCCGCTACAAAACCGTAAACAAGGAATAATCTGCGGGGATAACGTCCACTGCGATTGAAACTACACAACACCTATAACCAACTACTATCTAGTAACAATGTCGAAAGAAGACTACGTCGAGTTTGTAGAACTTATAACCAAGCAACAAAGCAGCTACGAGAACATCAAGGCTCTGCAAACTAACTACAAAAAGGATTCTGCGACGAGAAAGTCCATAGATTACCTCAACAAACGGATCGAAGCTTTGCAATCCCTCTGGGATGAATTTCGGACAAATCATGAGGTCTTGAAGAAGTATGAGCGAGTTAAGAGCGACCATGACTACTTTGAGAAGAACATTTTCGAAATAACAAGAAGCATGTTCAATGAAACAATGCAATCGATGAATCAACTACGAGATAACTTACTAAACGAACCGGGATTTTCGGGTTTCTCAAAACCGAGAACCCCACAACCACAAGAAACCCCGCTATTCGATACAGCTGGTGTAAACCAACAAATCGAGATGAACCAACGCGTATCAATGCTGTTACGTAACCAAACATGTAACTTCAACGCCTTGAAGCGAGCAGTCTCCAAAATGAATCTGGATGATATGAAAGAGAAGTGGCAACTTCAAGATCACCTAAACGTACTAAGCGCTAAGTGGGAATCCATTGACAAAATACATTGGGAATTAAGCTACTTACTGCAAGGAAACGACAAGGACTATGAAGCAGAATATGACCATTGGGAACAAGTCTACGACGACCTAAAGGCAGATTTGAATAGAAGAATCTTTGAAACATCTCATTATGAAAAAACAACACCACGGATGGAATTGCCGGAGTTCAATGGCGCTTTCAGCAACTGGATCTCTTTCAGAGATTTATTTATTGAGATGATTCATAACAATCCAACGCTAAACAAAACGCAGAAGATGAAGTTCCTAAAATCTAAATTGAAAGGTGAAGCCGAAAAGTTAATTAAATATCTACCTGTGAGTGCTGAGAACTACGACTCATGCCTCAATATAATCCAGCATCGCTACGACAATAAGCGACTACTTTTCGTAACATACGTGGACACACTTCTCAATCAATCATCTATCGACAAACCGAGCTCGACTAACTTGAAAAAGCTATACGACACAACCAAAGAGTGTCTGAATGGCCTAGAGAACATTGACATCAATGTTCCAGTATGGGGTCCACTTATCGTGCACTTACTGTCTTCCAAACTGGATGATGTCACTTACGGAGACTACATTAAAAACATGAAACATTCAAGAGAGCTTCCAGACTTAAATGAGTTTATGGAGTTCCTGGAATTACAATTTATGACGCTGGAAACATCGCGAACTAAGAAAAACGGTGTAAAACAAAATATTTCATCAAATAACCAACATAAAAATTATAATAACTATAAGTCAACGAACTTTAAAGACTCAGAAAAGTGGACAAAAACCTACCATGCATCGCTGCGGAAATGTCCACTCTGCAAAAATGATCACGCGCTAAGGCAATGTTCGACATTCCTGAACATGGATATTGCAACGCGAAACCAAACAACAAGTAAACTGAACCTATGCAAAAATTGTTTATTCAGTCACGGCGACAACAAATGCAACTCAACGAAAAGATGCCGCACGTGTAATTTTAAACACCATTCCCTTCTTCATGATGACAATCTGAAAGGGCAACAATCAAAGCCAACCACCTCAACGGCGGCTGAGCGAACATCTAATCACATCAACGGTGAACAAGAGATACTCTTAACGACTCTTCAACTCAAGGTCAAAAACAAAGAAGGAGATTACGTCATCCTTCGAGCATTACTGGATCAAGGCTCTCAAGTAACCTTGATTACAGAAAACGCTGCTCAACGACTGAACTTACCCCGAAACAAAATGCACGCGGCTATCACTGGCGTGGGCACTATAATGGGTTCCAGTAAAGGGATGATTAAATTGGAATGTAAATCCATCCACTCTGAGTATACATTCCAAACGGAGGCATTAGTGATGAGTAAACTCATCAACAATCTGCCGAACTCTTCAATCGACACATCGAACTGGACACATCTACACAATATTAAGTTAGCCGATCCAGACTTTAACATCTCAGGGCCCATCGATTTACTTCTAGGAGCAGATATTTACTCGGAGGTGATCTTAGAAGGAGTACTAAAACCTAACATTAACTCTCCTGTAGCGCAACAGACGAAGTTAGGCTGGATACTGTGCGGTGCTACAAAGCAATTTAACTGTCTAGTTACTCTAACGGAGCTAGATAAAATAACAACCTTTTGGGAGATAGAAGACATTCCTTCAGAACCTGAAACAACAACAAAAGACGAAGTCTGTGAAAAACATTACACAGAAACAACAGAGCGATTAAGCAACGGGCGTTATGTCGTGAAGATGCCGATGAACACCAACTATGAACAAAACCTTGGAAAATCCAAGCCTCAAGCTATAGCACAATTTCTTCATTTAGAAAAGAAAATGGCGAAACAAGAACACTTCGCTACACTTTACAAACAGTTCATCCGAGACTACATCGAATTAGGTCACATGAAACCAGTGACAGAATCCGAGAGTCGAGTACAAGCCTACCTTCCACACCACGGCGTGGTAAGGGCTTGCTCTACAACGACTAAACTGCGAGCTGTATTCAATGCATCCATGAAGACAGACTCCGGCTACAGTCTTAACGATCTGATGGAAAAAGGGCCCAACCTTCAAAAGGACATTTTATCTCTGATCATAAAATGGCGGAGCTATAAATATGTTCTAACGGCGGACATCGAAAAAATGTATCGTCAAATCCTTATTCATCAAGATCAATAACATCTGCAAAGGATAATCTGGAGAGAATCCTGCAGCGAACCCCTCAGAGAGATGCAGCTGTGTACTCTTACTTACGGTACCAAAGTCGCACCATTCATTGCGATGCGCACTCTCCAAAAACTAGCTGAAGATGAAGGCGACGCTTTCCCTTTGGCCCAAAAGGCGCTGCAAAACGAATTCTATATGGATGACGCCATCACTGGACACCATACCATAGAAACAACAAAGTTGCTGCAAAAACGGCTAAGCGAACTATTAAAGAAAGGTGGTTTTGTTTTACGGAAATGGTCCACGAATGAACCATCTATTCTTAAAGAACTACAGGGGGAAGAGAAAAGTCACAACAATGATTTTAATTTCAAGCAGCAAGAGTTCAGCAAAACACTCGGACTCACATGGAATGACTCAAGCGACACATTCCATTTTATTAGCGAAGTGCCTGCCTATAACAAAACTACACCATACACTAAACGCAGGCTTTTGTCAGAGATAAGCAAGATCTACGATCCGCTAGGATGGTTGGCTCCAATGACCATCCAAGCTAAACTCTTATTACAAAAATTGTGGAGTGACGACTGTCAAAATATTGGCTGGGATGAAAACGTACCCGATATCATCGAAAAAGAATGGCTGAAAATTATTTCCGATCTACCAAATATAAACAAAATCACTTTACCAAGATGGTTGAAGAACGTAAACAAAACGATCGAATTGCAAGCCTTCTGTGACGCGAGCGAGAAAGCCTACGCATGCGTTATCTACAGCCGAACTACGTCACCTACAGGCCACTACGTAACCACTCTACTCGCAGCAAAGACTAAGGTGGCACCACTCAAAAAAAAAACTACAATACCGAGGTTGGAATTATGCGCCGCAGTTCTGCTTGCGAAGCTACTAGAAAAGATAACTAAGATCCTAGCAGATTACGATCTAAGGATACACTGCTGGACCGACTCTAAAGTAGTCTTAGCATGGCTTCAAGGAAGTCAGTCAAAATATGAAAAATATATAACAAACAGAACGACACAAATAACAAACATCGTACCTGCGATAAACTGGGGTTACGTAAAAACGAACGAAAACCCTGCCGACTGTGCGACAAGAGGACTTCCACCATCAAAACTGGTGAACTTTTCCCTGTGGTGGGAGGGTCCTAAATGGCTTAAGGAACAAGAAAAACAGGACAATAACTTAAAAGAAACTTATACTACAACTGAGGGTTTTCTAAAAAAATGTTACGCGACAAATAGTACGGAACCCATGCCAATTAAAAATGAATTAATCGATTCATTACTTGAGCGGCATAGCAACATAGATCGTATTACAAGAATACTCGCTTGGATAATACGTTTCGCTGATGTATTACGAAACAAAAGGAGGTCAAATGAGTGTAATGAACTAAACTTGAATGAAATAAATAACGCTACAGAAGTAATCATCAAGTCAATACAAGGGAATTATTTTGAAAAAGAAATAAAATCTCTCAACGTTGGGGGAAAACTTCCTACCAAAAGCACCATTTTGAAACTCAACCCATTTTTGGACTCTGCTGGCGTTTTACGCGTCGGTGGTCGTCTAAATCACTCAAACTTGCCAGTAGACACTAAACATCCCATCCTCATCCCGGGAGACGTAAGACTCACTCAACTACTAATTGAAAAGGCACATCAACGGACACTACATGGTGGAGCAAGATTAACGCTAGCTTACACTAGAAATAAATACTGGATCATCGGTGGTAATCGAACTGTCAAGAAGAGACTGCGGCAATGCATCCGGTGCCGTCGATACGCAACAACTCCAACAGAACAGCTGATGGGTAACCTTCCTAAAGAAAGAGTCACACCGTCGAGACCGTTTTCACATACTGGCGTGGACTTTACAGGTCACGTGGATGTGAAGATAAACAAAGGTCGCGGAATAAAAACTTGTAAGGGCTATATAGCCATATTTATATGTATGTGGACGAAAGCAGTACATATAGAACTTGTTTCGGACCTATCAACGCAAACTTTCATCGCTGCACTAAAACGTATGTGTGCCAGAAGAGGCACCCCAAAGCATATGTATTCCGACAACGGAACCAACTTTGTAGGAGCAGCAAAGGTATTATATGAGGAGTTCCAAACATACAGAACAATGCTATCTTCAGAGTTCTTTAAAGAGATCAATGACCTAGAAATCGAGTGGCATTTCAACGCTCCATCCTGGCCATCGGCAGGTGGATTATGGGAAGCTGCAGTACGCTCAATGAAAACACACCTGAAACGCGTAATCGGACAACAGAAGCTAACCTACGAACAATTTGCAACTCTTCTTACACAAATCGAAGCGGGCATGAATAGCAGACCGCTGAGTCCGTTATCTGAGGATGTAGAAGATCTGGACTATCTCACTCCTGGGCACCTACTCACGGGAAGTCCGACGCTCACACTACCACTTAATGAACCTGAAGAAATGAAATCAATAGACATCAGGAACAATTGGAAACTCATAGAGCTTATGCGCCGCCACTACTGGGATCGCTGGTCAAAAGAATACCTTCATTTACTTCAAAACCGAAACAAATGGCAACGAACCAGAGAAAATATACAAAAAGGGCAACTAGTTCTCGTCAAGGAAAATAATCTACCTCCGTGCAGGTGGGCTATGGGCCGCGTCGTAGAACTGCTCCCAGGCAGCGATAACCTAGTGCGTGTAGTAACGCTCAAGACACAAAGTGGAATACTAAAAAGACCTATTGTCAAACTAGCCCCACTACCTATCAACGAGGCATGTGAGGGCATGGATTCACAGAAAGAGATTCCTGAATCGAAGCAATGCAATAAAACTAAAGGGGCCAGTAAAACCCAGAGAGGGGCTAACAGCTTGCTCATGGCATTACTAGTACTGTTTACAATGCTATCATGCGGACAAACAACCCCCCTGCAACATTTCAAAATAACACAGTTAGTTGAAAATCAACCCATTTACTTCGATCCTGCTGGAAATATTCAACTTATACACGATGAATGGAAACTACTAGTATACTACAATCTGACAACATTCTGGCAAAGTACAACAAAGGTCGAGAAATTTGTGAATCGTCTAGCTCAACTATGCGACACAATGCCCAACGAGCCATGTCACTCGACGACAAAACAACTTCAGTACGAACTGAACCAGTTGAACGAATATAACGTATTGTTACGTTCTCAACATCAACAACGAAGGCGTCGCGGCTACGTCAACGGCGTAGGAAACATTGCACGAGCCCTGTTTGGAGTCCTTGATAGCGATTTCGCCGAAAAATACTCTCAAGACATTCAAAAAATCCAAACAAACGAACAATATTTGTTGGAGCTGATAAGAAATCAAACATTGATCATCGAAGCAGAAAACAACATCATAAAGAAAAATGAAGACTTTGTGAAAACGCAACTAGAAGTAATTCAGCAATTTATGAACGAAACAAGATACAATACAGCAGTGATAGAAAACAGATTTCAAATCATGAAAACAATGAATGACCTCAACGCTGGAGCCCTGACTGCCAGCTTACTACTGACAGTATTGAGAAGAAACCAACAAATGCTGCTAAACGCATTGACAGATATCTACAGAGGCAATTTGGATATGGAACTATTCACACCGGCACAACTGTCTGAACAACTCCACTTCATTGCTGGAATTATATCGAAAAGATTAACGCTACCCATTACAAACAGAAATGGAGCAAATATTAAAGATATCTACAAGATCATTTACGTCAAAGCACGGCTCACAGAACAATACCTACTGTTCGAACTACACATCCCACTACTAAGCGATGACGAATACACATTATATCGCAACATACCTATACCTACACAGCACGCAAATAACCAATGTCAAGTGATAGCGATAACAACAAAGTACATCGGAGTGAACTTCGTAAAAAATACCTATATACAGATGGAAGAGGCTGATCTTCAACAATGTACGACAATGGGGGCGGACAACTACATCTGCCACGCCTACACAGCTATTAGCAACTTACATGGAGCCACAGCATCTTGTGAAGCAAAAATGCTTAGTCAAAATGTAAACAATATCACATGCGATTGGATACCACAGCAATGCTCTGACCAATGGATAAAACTTCAGAGACCAAACATATGGCTGTATAACTGTATCAAGGAGTGTGCGCCACGAATGGTGTGCGAGAATCGTATTACAACGCTGACGATTGCTAAGTCAGGACTCATGGCCCTAGGTCAGGATTGTGTACTACAACACAAAGACGCTACTATATACTCACACAACGTTTTTAGTAGCTATACAAATATTGGAATGACTTTAGAGGTACCAACTATTGATCCACCAAATGACATCTGGAAAACTCTAAAGAATACGAAGATTGTGCTACCGAAACTAAACTTATCTGATGAGCACAAACAACTGGACAACAAGATAACTGCACAAAAGGCACGAGAAAATCTGCCCAGCGAACTGAGTATCCATGACATCGGCAACTATACTATAAGTTCTTTGCTGGTGGGAGGAATCGTCGTTGCTATTATAGTATGGCTCATAAGAAGATATCTTCCGTCGTGCAAGAAAAGCAACATCTCCACCAACACTAAGACTCAACAGATACTTTCGTCAACACCTCCAGAAAAGAAGTTAGAAAGTATAGAACTGAAGGAATTTGCAAACAAATCTGAAACAGATGATGGTCATTCGAAGTACCCAATGGGAACTAGATTCAAACTATAGTCATTTGTAATTTAAACTTTGTTTTTACTTATTATTTTATTGTTTTTATTTTTTACTTTGTACTCTTTTAACTTGTAACGCAATTTTAGCAATCTGAGTACGCCTATTATCTTTCCCTCGGGAGCATGTACGAGCCAATAATGCTCATACAGCGAAATACATTTTGCATAATAAACTCTACATTTTAATTAGTCGTAACTACACCTCCGTCACGCGGTATTGTGTCAGTAAATAATAAGTGCGGCTCAGATAACTAAATATAACTTTCTATATTTACAAATAAACATTTTAAAGTGTTACTTAGTGGTTTGGTGTTTATCCTTTACAACCTACAACAACTACTGGAGGATCGTCAACGGCGAAATACTCCAACACATAATATTAGTTGTTTCCAATCACAAAGATTAATTATATGTTACTTATACAAAAAAAAAAATGCACATTTGCATTTCGGATTGAAGACTGAAATGTGATTTATGACGCTTTTCTTTTGCGTTTTGTTATATCTTTAGATTCTAACTTTCGTTTTGAAGCTTTTTGATTGATTGCATCAAGAATATATTTAGGTTCCCTGATACCCATTTGCCTATCTAATCGAGAATCAAGGATTTCAGGCAGTAAGCAATCAAAATAAAAAGCTTTCAATTTTTCTTCCATTTTACACCAAAATTCTTTATCTTCCTCAATAAGTTCAACCTTCATGTCCACTTCAGTCCAAACGGCAAATATGCATGTTTTTCTTTGTGTAATATGAAGTTGTCCTTGTGCTTGAAAGTACCAATCATGATTTTTGTTTAGATTGATATTACCTTCCTTGTCTATTTTCCAAAAAATAATTTTCTTTTGTCTTATGCCATCGTCAACACTCATGTCTCTGGCTGAATAAGGACATTTAATTTCCACAATTTTGTCCTCTTCTACAATACCATCCGGACTTGCTCCTAAAAATGGTAAATCTCGGTCTATAAATAAACCACATGTTCGTATGGGCATTCCAAGGTGTAGTTCCAATTGATCACGCGCAAGGTGTTCATTGTTTTGACCGTGTTTAATTGATTTCACATGATCTAAATTTTTTTCAGTCACAATACTTTTGACCAAAGGTCCGCATTTTATAAGCCCTCGTTTGCACACTTTCCCAAAAACAGATGCCGTCAGCCGCAGTCTCCGTTCCTGACGCCATTCCATTGAATCGGCCTGCAGAATAGTTCTCCTTTCTAGTGCTTGGCGATCTTTGTCAGCTAACGTTATATTTTTCATATGTTCACTCTTAGAAAACTCAAAATCGGCCTCGCTAATGTCAGGTTTTTCGCAAGACTCGCCATAATTTTTGTCGTTCCCACTAATAGTAGGCTTTTTCGCTGTTTTATTAAACAATTTATGTATGCGTTTTGCTGATGCCAATCTTTTAAGATTTTTCTTGGTTTCGAGACGTTTTATAAGTTTGTTCGGACTCTTGAGTAAAATTTTTTTATTCAGGTATGACAGTGGTTGTCTCGAATTGAATGAGACCACCGATGCGGCACATCGTCCAGCATACGACTGCCTGCCTGAGTAATTTATTCTCTTTCCGCCAATGAACTTCGCTATGATGCTATTGAAAACTTCAGCAATGTTGCTATTTACGTTATGCATCAAGCTAGTAGCATTATTCACTAATCTGGAAGTGAATTTTAATATGGCTGGAAATATAAAGCCACCCTTTTTACTTTTCATCATTGGTACCAGATTTTCTTCTGTCGATAACTCCCCTTCGGTCAGTTTCTTGCAATAGTAGGATTTGCATGAGCTATGATTTCCAAACACGTGGTGTGGCCCGTTTAACAAATCCTGTTTCAGTTCCAGAACTTTTTGAGAAAAGGATTTGTTATTTTGCGCATTTATATATTTTACAGCGCCAGTAACTGCACGCCTTAAACGCAGTATATTCTTCTGGACAGCTCTACGGTACCTTAATGGGTAGATTGTGTTTCTAGTCAATTCATCTAATTTCGTGCAGTAATTTCGTAATAAATGATTAGTGCATTCAATTTTCTCCACTAACATGTTGCCATACGGTTTTGATTTTTCTATATTCTTATGTGTACTTGCATCTCCGTCAGCGATCAATCTTGAATAAATTAGTCCATGAGTGTCTTTTGAAGTTTTGAAACCTTCAACCAGAGCTGTTGATTCCATGGCACTTGAAGAGCCTGTGTAATTTTTAAAGCATATGTGTTCTGGAATTGCAATTTTTCTGTTTTCCGCTCTAGCACAGACCATGCAATACTTATTTTTAACTGCCATATATAAAACTTTCTTTGTCCTATAGCCTATTATTACTGCGGCACCCGACAAAGCATTATAATTTTTGCGATACGATCTTTTTGACCAGCATCCATCAGCAACCACAGTAATCATCGGCACTCCGTTCAAATTCACTTCCCCGTTGAGAATAGCTAGATCGTACTCTTCTTTAGCTGCTTCCTCCATGCTTTTTTCTTTAGCTAATTCCCATAGTCCACAGACCTTGGTATGGCACTTGGCGTATAATTTGTCGGACATACAGGGAATGTCAAGGGAAGCTGAAACCTGTTCTAAACCAGAAAACCCCGCTCCTATGGACATAAAACTGCTTACAGCATTATCGTTCAGGTTGAGGTCAGTAGGGCTATCTGGTTTTTTGCAATTTGTTAATTCTAGTCTTTTTCTACACATTCGACAAGTAAAATAGAATTTCGACAGAAAACCTTTTTTTACCTCTTTAATAAGTTTTAAACAATTCAAGTTGCAACCCAGTGGGGAGTTGTGAATTGCAATTTCTTGCAGTTGTTTAAAGAAATATGCAAAATCGAGTATTCTATTTCCATGTATTATGATCTCGTCTTTATTTTTGGTTTCTTCTTCTATTAAAATTTCTGAATATGAATCCGTGTGTTTTGAAGAATCCTGAAATATAATAAGAATATCGTGAATAGTCCCTAAGCCACAGGCAGAAACTAGAACTAAGACACATTTAAAAGTGTATCTAAGAACAATTAACTTACTTCGAGATTGTTGCATTGAGTATTATCACTAACTGAAGGTTCTTCACCAATGTATAGGCAAGGTTCTTCACCAACGTGTTGGCGAGGCTCTTCATTGGTGTGCGTTTCCTAAAAAGTAATATAGTTATTGTAAGTATTTAAATAAAATGATTAAATTGACGTAATTATCAGATGTATAATTACCAACTTAACTCTTAAAATGCTGTTAACAGAGTAAAAAACTATACACTTGCGAGCAATAAACTGGAATCACTTCATTACGGCTTGATAGAATATATTTTTTTACAATTTTTATGCAATGAACTATGGGTGTAATTTTACTAACTTTCAACCGCTTTTGATATCATAACGAAAAATTGTTTACCTTTTGTCATGGAACGTAAAAACGAAAGACATACATTTTCGGAACGAAACATCAATAGTTTGGAACTCCTATAAAAACTGGACGTTTATGCAAATTTCTCATCAGTCCAATATTTCACGTCACTGGGAATACTCAAGTTATAAGAAAATGGAAACCACACCTACAGAAGCCACAGAAGCAAAGTAAGGTTTGGAACAACAGAGTTTGCCCGCAAGTCTAGTTTACAAAATACTTAATGAGTAAGTCACTCACGTGGGCAAATATTTAAATATTTAGTTGCCAGCAAACATTAGCAACAAAATAAATATAATAAATTTAAGATTTCGTGGTGACCTCAGTCTAAGTGCTCGCCTGCTCGTGATTCAGGTCGTGGGTCAAATCATCAAGTCTTTTTTATTAGGCAAACACTGGTTTTAAAAATAAAATTTGTTATTTCGTATCACAAATTTAACTTACGGCGTTGAAAGAATTTCTAGTTTCATTTTCTTTGTTTGCATCAGTAATGGATCTACAAAAAAAATATCTTGTTACGACCAAAGTTTCCAATAAAGCAAATTCGCAATTTTAAGAAAAATATTGTTCCATCGTCGTGGAGTGATGACACCCCAAAAACACGATACCCATATCGAATTTATGAGAAAAATTTGCATCCGCCATCTTGGATTTTAAAATTTATGTCAGATTTGTAATCGCCACCCCCAAAAACCTATTACACGATACTCATATCGAATGTTTGACAAAAACTAGCATCCGCCATCTTGGATTTTAAAATTAATGTCAGATTTGCAATCGCCACCCCCAAAAACCTACTACACGATACCCATATCGAATGTTTAATAAAAACTAGCATCCGCCATCTTGGATTTTAAAATTTATGTCAGATTTGCAATCTCCACCCCCAAAAACCTATTATACGATACCCATATCGAATGTTTGACAAAAACTAGCATCCGCCATCCTGGATTTTAAAATTAATGTCAGATTTGCAATCGCCACCCCCAAAAACCTACTACACGATACCCATATCGAATGTTTAATAAAAACTAGCATCCGCCATCTTGGATTTTAAAATTTATGTCAGATTTGCAATCTCCACCCCCAAAAACCTATTATACGATACCCATATCGAATGTTTGATAAAAACTATCATCCGCCATCTTGGATTTTAAAATTAATGTCAAATTTGCAATCGCCACCCCCAAAAATCTATTACACGACACCCATATCGAATGTTTGAGAAAAAATTGAAGAAAAAATTACATCCGGTATTATGTTAGGTAAAAGGAAATAATATAACAAAAAAATAGAAATACGTACTTTTTCAGAGAACAGTTTTGTTTTCGTAAATTAGCGCCAATTTTCTTCTTATAATATCTTTCCTTATGCTTTCCCATTTTACTAAAACAAATATTTAAAAAAAAAAATTACAAAAATATGTCAAACAAAAAAAACAGTAAATATTAGATATGCACAATATAATAAGTCATTATCAACTCAAAAAACAAAAAATATGACTTACCTTATTCAACCGTTTGCGTTTGCGTTTGGCAAGGTATGAGTACACAATAGATCGCGAAGTATCGTTAGCGGCGTGTCGCTCCCCAATGAGACGTGACCACTCTCCGAGCTCTCGTGGACGACTGAACTTTCGACCGGTGCACGTTGCGTATGATTTAAAACAGCGCCCACAGCGGCTCAATTTCAAACAAAATAATGTCTAAAATAACCAAGCGACATTTTCAAAAATGTTAAAACGACAAATTGTGGTATGATTATTATAGATTGATATGAATTAAAGTTTGTGAAAAAATTCAACAGTTTACTATCAAAATTCAACTAAATACGAGCATGCTATTTTAAGATTTTTGTCCATCTTTACGTATTTTTGTTATTTAAACTAGACAATAGTTATAATTTTTGCCAACGAAGAATTGTTAACACATTCATTGTGGTGTTCATTTTTTATGGTAATTATGGTAATAGTATTGATGATATCCCTTTAACCGTGACGGCCGTTTTGTATTATTTTGCTCTACGCAGTCTTAAATTTCTTGCAGTTGGTTTTAACACGTTAATTATACATGTACAAACATTTGAGGCCCTTGGCACGGAATAGCTTCACCTACTCCAATCACTGTTACTAAAACAGGGTTTTTTTTTTCAAAATCGACTGTTTCGATTCCTGGCTAGGAAAACTGATTTTTCAAAAATACAATGATGCAGTTTCAGTTTTCATCAAAATCGGACTCGTTTCAGTGGTCGGTATTCCTCAGAGTTTCGAGTTTAGCCATCCACGCCCACTTGAAAAATTCAACCTTTATATGTCAGAGATGCCCAGAGATCGAAAACGCTCAATGAGCAAAAAATCAACACACAACGCGTTGTGGCTTCATACAAACTGCAACAACGCGAATTTCGCGTCGAGTGGACCTATGAACATGGCCACTACGCGTTGTGGAAAAGAAGAAATGCCTCATCGCATTCATTCTAACTGATGCAATAATACCTATATAAATAAAAAAAGTTTTTAGTGGTGATACCACACAACTAAATTGACATTATTTCAATAATGAGCGGTTGGTATTTCCTGTTAAGGAGTTACTTTGCGTGACTTCGTAGTCCAAGTCCAAACCAGCTCATACTTTATCTACTATGCTTTAGGATTGACATAAACCTAGCGATATCTCACCTTTCACATTTTATCTCATTTTATTGATTTTAAGTTGAGGAGGTCACTGCTGCACAGCTTTGGAGTTCAACGTCCAATGCAAATTCAATAATATGTTTAACTAAACCCAACGCAAAAAAAAAACATCAAGACCGATTCGTAAACAATAAAGTTATGCCCGAATAACAACCCACCCAAAAAACATGGTTAACTTGTACCTACACATCAGCGTACCTCTTCACAGCGTACCTACGCGTGTTGATGATGTTATTTTATAAAGTGGTGTAAACAATAAACATACTTACATGCGATTTCAGTAATCCCGGAAGGTTTGCCATTACTGAAGAGTTCCGTTGCCTAAATCCGAAGATCTTTATCAGATCTTCACTAAATTAAAATGGGACCAGTCCGGAAAAATACTCTTCCAAATAAAAAAATCATCATCCAAATCGGTTGACAATTAACTGTCGAAAATATCGCTGAAAACAAATACAAAAAAAGACGAGTTGAGAACCTCCTCCTTTTTTTGAATTCGTTTAAAAAGGTTAGGTTTGGGAGAAATTATGCCACCGGGACACGGATAGGTTAGGTTCGAATAGGATGGCGGGAGCTAGGGTGAGTGAGCGAAGCGAACAAACTTAGTTCCCGTGGGAAATCACCAAATGACTTGTTCCGCTCTGGGTGGAGCGGAAGGGCGTGTCAGACTCTTACTGAGTAAAACTCATCCGTGTTCTTTCTAAAGCCCTTTTTGCCGCAAGCTGCATTCCAGGGCTGCGAAGACGCTTTCCGAACGCTTTGCGAACAAATTCCGCAACCCCGTCTTACCATTCACGTTAGGTTTCTTTAAACCCTGCAGACAGAAATAGGAACCCCACGCAGCGAGGCTCCGTCGGTTTGAGTTGACCGATAATATCAGAGCCATGTAATATGTGACATAGTTATTTCGCGATGTGGTTGCATCAGTTAGGGCTCAGAACGCGTCATGGAATTTCTTTATTTCCACAACGCGTTGAAATTCGCGATGTGGAATTTTGGAACAAGTCACACGTAGTAAGGATGTGTTTATGCTCAGTGAGCGTTTTCGGTTTTGGGTCAAAATATACCACCGGAAAATGGCAAACGCCGTAAGATTGTAAAATATAGCAATCGCGTAAGACGAATATATTGGAAACTATTGAATTTAGGTGGGATTTGTAGTAGGTACTTATACAAAACGAGTTTTTCATAATACATCGAAAAATTATAATCTAATCAAGATTGATGACAATCTTACGGAGTCTGCAATTTTCCGGTAACATATACTTAGGTATATGTCACCGGATAATTGCAAACTACGTTACATTGCAAAATATCTTGAGAGATTGTAAAGTCTCGATAAATTGTCAAATGAACATTTGTTCTGCAATTAAACGAATCAAAATCTTCTATTATATAATACCTTCGTGTATTCCGAAAAATTATGGACTGACATAAACTGGCGACCAATGAGCTCTCTGGTGTACAATTTATCCGTTTTGGTGTGATAGAAAAATTGGAAACTTGGGCCCTCATTGCTCTTAGTTTTCTCTAAATAGACCAATGAGAGTCTTGTTTCCAGGTTTACAATCACACGAAAACGGATAATTATATTGTAGACTTGTGCTCTGATTGGTCGCCATTTTATGTCAGTCCACAATTTCTCGGAATGACTTCGAAAGATTATGGACTATCAAATTTTGATCCGTTAAAAAATATTCCAAATGTTCAGTTGACAATTTATCGAGAGTTTACAATCTCTCAAGATATTTTATATTCTTACGGAGTTTGCCATTTTCTGGTGGCATATATATTACAGAGTAGGTATTATAACTCCCCTAAAGTATCGCCCTAGCACCCAATATAACTATGTAGGTATATGACGAGACTACGTGGCAGCTTGCATAAAAGAAGTAACTTTAACATGTTCAATACTCTATTGATGATCTCAAGTCGTGGCAGCTAACTGGTGTTATTACTGTGATCTATAGCTTGTCTGATTCATACTTGCGACCAACGCCAATCGCTTCCGTATTTGGTAAATTAATATTAATAATAATTAATTTTAATGACTTTAAGTAATATATCCAACATTCTATCATGACATTACATCTTAATGAATTTTATTGACATACATTTCTTGTTTTGAATTTATATTGATTTTGAATTAAGTAATATTAAGTTGAATTATTAGGTATAATTAATAATAAGACTAATAATGTTGGGACCAATGCGGAATGTAGTGTTTGTTTTTTCCGGGCTTTATGATGATTATTTAATTGTTGTGTTACATCTATTGTTTAAACCACTGTTTGACACAATTGTAAATTTGTTGAAGAATAAATAAATAAAAATAATAAGTACTCACTTGAGACTAATATAAGTAGGTACTCGAACAATAAAATTGGTACCTTAGTAGTTTTCGAGAAAATCGACTATGAAGGCGGTCCAGCTGACATAACTGTGAACATTGGGTAAATTTTTAGTTACCTATTCAACACTTATTTTGTTAGAGCTAGGCTATGAATTAGTAGGTAGGTGTATTTTTAATCAAAAACATATTTTGTAAATCTGTTTTATTAATTATAGATCACAGGAGTGTACATCTCCTAAACAACTCAATACCATTGGCAACTTAATTTGGTCGGGTGTACGCGGAGGTTTAGTGTGATAAAGTAATGAAAGCTAATTTCTCTTAAAATACAACACTAAGGAATATGAATTTTTGATCACAAAATAGGTATAACATTTTTGTATTACAATTGTTTGTATAAATTTGGAAAATCATAAGTTTTAATAGGGAAATCTTGAAATGAAAGTTTAACACCGTAACTACCGCCACCCCACCAATGGCATGGTACATCTCGTACCTACCCAAATTAGTACTCCAGTAGGGAGTACTAATTTAGAATTTTGGGTAAGTACTAATATTATAACTAGCGGTTACCTACTAATTTTCAATGTAGGTTTGAGGAAAGCGACAAGCTCCTCAAACTTGGATCATCATTCAAAGTCGTGGTCCTGCTGAACGAGCGCGTGAAAGTTATGATCGTTGATTTCTCATATTTCAGTTAGTTTTTTTTTAACGAAATGAATCACTTAAATGGGTACTAATTATTAAAAAAAATAATGAGCGCCTTTTTCGGCGCTCATGGTGGTCAAGCCTACCGGACCACATTCATAGTCGATTTTGTAAAAAACTACTAAGGTACCAATTTTGTTGCTCGAGTACTAATTAGTAGATACCAATTATTAACCAAATATGGAAGCGTGTGACTTCCGCCGGAAGTCACGAACATCTTTCGAGATGGCATTTGACCAAACAGTAAACGTTGTAACTTGTGATACAAATAAAAAGGTGGAGAAATCAACTCTAAACAGAATTCCTTTTCCTTTATTTTCTATGTAAAGAAATTGCTTCTAATCATATTTTCAAAATCACTGTATTTATAATGCTTAATTTTTTATTATTAGTATAGGTACTTTTAAAATTATTTTTGTAAATAGTGGACTGTGCCCGAGACGAAAATAAAACGCTTGAGTACTTGATACGTATTTTTTCACTATAATTTAATTAAATTATAATACATGTTTGTACTAATATATAAGCCTATATTATTTGAATCTATTCTCTACGTAGTAATATCAGGTGCAGGTCGATGTCGATGAGAACCGCTCAGGCGCGGTGCAGCTCCACAAAGTCGCGCAGCGTCTTCGGCAGCAGCTGCTCCGGCAGCACGCGCTGCTCAGTAGCACGCAGCAGCGCGCGCGCAGCCATGCACGCCAGCGTCACGTGGCGCAGCACGTACACGCGCGAGCCGCGGTTCAGCTGCACCAGCTCCGCCGGCGAGTCGCCGAACTTGTTGGGCTGGTCCAGGTGTGCGCCGCCCGCCAGCAGCACGCTCACCAGCTCCGTGCTGAAGTTGTACGGGATGGCGGCCACGTGCAGCGCCGTGCTGCGCGCCTCGTTGCGCACCGCCACGTCGGCGCCGCAGCGCAGCAGCAGCGCCACCACGCCGGCGTGCGGGAACACGGGCGCCGCGTCCAGCTCGTCCGCGAAGTACGTGGAGCGGATCACGTTGAGGCGCGACACGCACAGGTGCAGCAGCGTGTCATGCGTGTGCGCGCTGCGCACGTCCGCCGCCACCAGCGTGCGCACCGCCGTCGACACGGCGCGCCGCTCGGCCGGCGCCGCGGCGCGCTCGTGCAGCAGGTACAGCAGGTGCGTGACGCAGCGCAGCGCGCGGTCGAACGTGTCGGCCTGCGCCTTGAACACGGGCCGCGCGTCCAGCAGGCGCCGGCAGCGCGGCAGCTCGGCGGCCAGCAGGCGGAACACGCGCAGCACGTCGCCCAGCGCCGGCAGCCCGCGCGCGCGCTCCAGCAGCCCCGCGTGCGCGTCCAGCATGAGGCGCGTGAGCGCGCACGCCGTGTGGCACGTGTCGGCCGACAGCAGCGAGTCCTTCTCGATGCGCAGCTGCAGCGCCCAGCCCCACAGCTCCACGCAGCGCTGGTAGCGGAAGGCGTCGGCGTAGGACGCGCCGCGGTACATGAGACGGAACACCGTGTCCTTGTGGTCGGGGCCCAGCACGCGCGCCACCACCAGCAGCGACTGCGTGCGCAGCGCGTCCATGTCCGTGGCCGCCGCCTCCAGCTCGGCCAGCGAGCGCCACTCGCGCGCACCGCCCAGCGCGGGCGCCGGCGCGCGCACGGGCCGCTTGGGGATGTAGGCGCCGGAGCTGTGGCGGATGGCCGTGGCGCGGCGCCACGCGCCCAGCGCCGCCGACACGTCGTTGAACTCGTCCAGCTGCGTGCTGCCCAGCAGCTCGTAGGCGTCCGCCATGCGCGCGGCGGAGTAGCGCACGCGGCCCGCCAGCAGACTCACCACCTGCGCGGCGCCCTTGAGGCAGGCGGTGCGCAGCGCGTCGTCGCCCGCGCGCGACGCCAGCAGCGGGTCGGCGCCGTGCTCCAGCAGCAGGCGCGCCGTCTCCACGCGGTGCTCCTGGATGGCGTAGTGCAGCACGGTCTTGAGCTGCGTGTCGCGCGCGTTGACGGCGGCGCCGTGCTCCAGCAGGAAGGCGCACAGGCGCGCCGACTGCACGCTGTTGATGAGGCACGTGCCGCCGTTGTGGTTGGGGCGGTGGATGTCGGCGCCGCGCGCCACCAGGAAGCGCACCACGTCCAGGTGCGTCATGAAGCAGGCGGAGCGCACGGGCGTGGAGCCCGAGTCGGAGCCGGCGTCCACGTCGGCGCCCGCGTCGGCCAGCACGCGCAGCACCTCGAGGCGGCCCGCCACGGCGGCGCACCACAGCGGCGTGACGGAGTGCACGGAGCGGTCGTCGGGCACCTCGTACACGCCGCGCTGCTCGAGGTCGGCGGCGCACACGTGCACGAGGTACTCCACGATCTCCACGTTGCCTCGCTTGCAGGCCACGAACAGCGGCGCGCAGCCGTCCAGCTTGCGCGACACCAGCGCGCGCCGAGCCCGCGGCGACATCCTGCGACAACACATGACCCACTATGTTATAGCTTCCCCTTTCATTTCTGTTTACAATTACAAGTAAATGAAAGCAATTCATAATGTTTCAACTAAACTCTGCTTTTTACCGCCTAGATTGTGACAGCTGCTGCGCCTAAATATGAATAGAAGTGCGTGGTCATATCGTGGTCACATTTAAGGATGATGTTCTGTATAATATGGTTTACAGCAAAAATAATATTAAAAAATTAACTTAGGATACAAGAGCGAGCGAAGCGAGCTCGGGTCTTGGGGCACCCCTACTCGGACAGGTTAGATTAGAAGGGTTATTCCCTTTCGTGGTAACTTTTTTCTTAAACCATTTGCTCCGACTACGCTATTTTTAAGCAACTTTTAAGCGTTTTGAGGTTTGGTTATAATAATCTGTGTTTGTCAGAATCGATGCGTTACCTTTTCATGGGAGTGGTGCCAGGGGAGAGGGGCGCCCCCTCCTCCCTCCCACTCTCACCACACCCTCCCAGTCTCACCCTTCTGTATACCACCTTTTTTATACCAAGTAGGTATTGTTAAACCATTATTTGAAAAGAGTAATTATGGAGTTTCTTGTCCGTTCTTCATAAGAATCTATTTTTCTGAATGGACAGTGTCAATTTATTAATTTTATATTATTATTTTAACTGTTCTGTATGGTGTCGGACGCAAAAGAATAGCACCATCTCATCACTTCCCGTGGGTGTCGTAAGAGGCGACTAAGGGGACTCACTAGAGAATGGGCAGCAGCATTCTCTGTAACAGCTACACTGCGATCGCCAACCCGCCTGCCAAGCGCGGCAAATTATTTATTGCAATTAAACCATTTACAGGCACTTTTGAATTGTCAAGGTTAGACAGTCAAAAGAGATGAAGCTATTTGCAGTTCCAAAGCGTAGATCTCTATGGAGAAGAACGTGCAAGAAACTCCACAAACTCTCGACTCCGGTAGCGGTCAAGATCACGGCGAGGCAAGGGGCTACCACAACAAACACCGACGACTTGACCTGGCACAATGAACACAAGAACACTCCGGACCGACGAGAAGATCACCGAACTTGACGAGGAATTGAGCTGGTTGCGATGGAGTATCTTGGGATTGTCTGAAGTACGAAAAGAGTGGGAGGACACTATAATTCTCAAATCCGGCAATCTGCTCTATCTTCGGGAGGGTGACCCAGAAGTCTCAGGGTGGTGTTGGGTTTATTGTTCACAGGTCCCTTGTGTCCAATGTGGTGAGGATCGAGTGTGTCGACCAGGGTGGCGTACCTTATACTCAGAATATCGTCAAGATAATTGTTGAAGGTCGTACAGGTATACGCCCGAACCTCGACACACCCCCACGAAATAGAGACCATGTATGAGGATAAATCCAGAGCCATGCATGGTCATAAAACTCACTTCACCGTGGTCATGGGGGATTTCACCGCGAAAAACGCGAGACCGTGACGAGCTGCGAGTGGGGGCAATTTGGATTTGGACGTCGGAACCAGCGGGGACAACTACTGGCCAGTTTTATGGAGAAGGAGGGCTTTATGATGAAATCTTTCAGATAGCGTGAGCACAGGAAGTGGACCTGGCAGATCCCCGACGGTGCAACCAAAAAAAAAAAGATTGGCTTCATCATATCGACGAAGAAGCAGATATTCAATGATGTTTCTGTGATCAAAGCGGTGAAAACCGGAAGTGCTCACCGCATGGTAGGAGACACATTGCATTTAAACATCAAGCTGGAAAGGTCTCGACTGATGAAGTCTACGCTCCGTCCAGCACAGATCCAGACCCAAAACTCCAAAAGCTTTCAGCTCGAACTTCAAAATCGTTTCGAGTGCCTAGGGAGCTCCGTGGACGAATGCAACGATGGGTTCGTGGAAACTGTCCATACGGTCGGGTCCAACTTCTTCAAGACTCGCCGTACAGATAAAAGCAAGAGGCTCTCTGATCCTACTCTCAAGCTCATGAAGGAGAGGCGGGAGACGATTCTGCAGTCTTTAGACGATGCGAGCAAATATCGGCAGCTCAATAGACAGATCTCCAAGTCCTTGAAAAGCGACCTCCGGCGCTTTAATACCGAAAGGATTAAAGACGCGATGGAGCGGAATAAGGGCTCCAAGGTCTTTGCGAGAGATCTGTCTATTGGGCAGAGCCAGCTCACGAAACTGAAGACCGACGATGGCAGAACAAAATCCGCGAAATCGGAGCTTCTGAGGGAGATCGAAACCTTCTATGGACAGTTATACACGTCAATGACTAAACCCACTGACAACCTAGATAACGACCCAAGAGCTAGGTTGACCCGGCACTATACCGAAGACATCCCGGACGTCAGCCTGTATGAGATTAGGATGGCTCTGAAGCAGTTTAAAAACAACAAGGCGGTAGGAGATCACGGAAACACGGCCGAACTTCTGAAGTAAAAACCGGTCCTAAGGCCCTTCAGAAACTGTTCGATTCCGTCATACTCGAGGGGACAACGCCACAAGCATGGAGCAGAAGTGTGGTGGTATTCTTCTTTAAGGGCGACAATGCCCTGCTTAAGAATTACAGACCCGTCTCACTTCTGAGCCATATCTACAAGCTGTTTTCCAGAGCCATCACGAACCGTCTTCCGAAAAGGCTTCAGCACCGTAGACCACATACATACGCTGCGGCAGGTTATACAGAAGACCGAAGAGTATTATTTGCCCCTCTGCTTAGCGTTTGTGGACTACGAGAAAGCCTTCGATTCGACCGAGACTTGGGCTGTGCTGCAGTCTCCAACGGTGCCAGATCGAATATCGGTATATCGAGGTGCTGAAGTGTTTGTACGAACATGCCATGTCAGTCCGACTTCAGGATCAGACCTCGAAACCTATCCTCTTGCAGCGGGGTGCGAGGCAAGGAGACATTATTTCTCCGAAATTGTTCACAGCTGCAATGGAGGATGTCTTCAAGGCTTTGGATTGGAGAAGGCTAGGCTTGGGGAAGACCTATATCCAGCAGTGGACGTCTTTCGGCTGATATGATGATGATGATGATTTTAACTGTAAATGATGACGTTCAAAAGCACCATATATCTGATCCTTACATGAAATAGGATCGATAGGCATAAAAAATATTTTTTGGTATTTTAGCATTTTGTTCGCTGGCTGTACATTTTTTCCAAAATCTGTGAATGCAGTTCAGAATATCTCAAAAAGTTATGGATGGTCTCCTAGGAACGTTTTCCTGCAACTATAACAGTTGAACCTGTCCTTACTGACCTGTCTCAAAAAAGATGCCAGTAATGGACAGATTGCATCATAAAAAAAAACTCTTTACTGCTTTCGACTATTAAATGTGTGCTAAAAAATGAAGTGGCGTAGTTTGACGATGCTAGTATGAGGTGGTGGCGCACTGCTGCGCAATAGACTTACGTTCACCCTTAACTTGATGTTATTGATAAAAATGGGTGCTTGACCCCCTGCCTACAAATACACACATTGTAAATGACACTTATTTCTTGTGCACTATGAACCTACTTAAATTTAGAACAAGGCTTTCTTTTAAGATGTTGGTGAGCACTCAGAAGGTATTTTTCGAAATTCAACCTTTAGACTGACTGTCCACTGGAGCAGACGAATATTAACCAACGGATTTGCATTAAATCTCAGTGACTGATGCGACAGGGTCAAGCAGAAATAATATATTTTTGTGCTGTAAATAAAAAAAATAAAATTGGCTCCTGGGTGGGAACCTGTACGACTAAGCAATGATTCCACATATTATGTTCAAACAGAAACAGGATGTCAAATAAAGAAGTGACTTCTGACTGTTCCCAACTGACAAGTGCAGCACGCAATTCCCACTTTAATGCTGCGCTTATGTGCAGCATTTTGAACCAACAAGCAGGACATCCATAGAAAAATTTATCAGTGACTTTTGCGGACATGATATCCATTCAGATTGATTACTGTAATATGATCAAGTCTTTTGTCAAAAGGCTATACTTCTTAGTGTCACTGGCACAACAGTAGTTTAAATTTGGGTAAACCAATACATTGCCACTTCCACGCCATACTTAAGAGCTGCAATGGCCTACAAATCAAATTCGTTAAATTAAGATGTACTGGTACATGAGCAAAATCAGATTCAGATGAGGAAAAAGCCACTACAGGTATACACACTATTGTATACAAAAAGTATATCTACAAGTTAAACACTACGGTATGGTACGGTACAAATTTCCATAGTCAAGCCTCTACATAAGAAAGACTGCACACTGGATATTAATAATTACAGACCCATCACTCTTATACCCATACTTTCCAAAATTTATGAAAAGGTCATGTACCAACAACAACTTATTGAACAACTTATTTTTATGTACCTACATTCAAAGCAAATAAATAACTATTCTATTCTATTCTATTCATAGACTACGTGAGTTCTTGAACAAAAATAAAATAATAAAAGAAGAACAAAACGGTTTTCAAAAAGGCAAGTCAACAACACTTGCCGCTTTCTCTCTTGTTAAATCTATTACAGAAAATATTGATAAAAAACAACCCGTTACTGTTGTTTTCCTTGACATGAGTAAAGCATTCGATTTAGTAAATTACGACAAGCTGTAAGATAAATGCAAGCGCTATAGCATTCGAGGTCCGGCACTAGATTGGCTCCGAAGCTATCTCAGCGGTCGGACACAGTGCGTAGAAGTGACTTGCATAAACAAAACCTTAACATCAACAACCTATAGATCTCACTTTAAGAGCAATCGGTCAGGAGTACCACAGGGTAGTATTTTGGGACATCCTCTATTTCTTGTGTACATCAACGATTTACCGAATGCCACCAATCATAAATGCATGCTGTTTGCCGATGATGTCTCAGTGATTGTACCTAGCAATAATATTCAAAACCCGAAAGAGACACTAAATGACATACTTAGTTGGTTGGTTAACACTAAATGACCTTAAGGTGAATTTTTCCAAAACAAAATATGTACATTTTAGCAACTACAATCAAATTAAAAAACATAATTTCAACATGAGATTCGAAGAAGAAAAAATAAATAATAATAATAATAATAATAATCTGTGGCCCGGCTGTCAAGAAGACAGTCAAGAAAATTTTTTCTCGCCGATTTTTATTGTGAATAATTTAAACAAAACCATCTTAAACCATTAAAATGAAATTGAATCCGAAAACCATTAAAAAAAAAACAATAACACAACAATAGAACTGGAAAAACAAAGATATGACGAAGAAATTATGAAATGCTGACGAGAAGCCGGGCACGTCACCTAGCCACACACCCATCACCTTCGGCCTCGTCGCTCAGCTCCGCCTCGCCGCCGCCGGAACCCAGCCCCACTGTGAGTGCTGTGACACCGGCCGTGGCAGTTGCGTCGAGCTCAAGCGACGAGTACTTCTCACCGCCCACGACGCCACCACCTGCACGTCGGCTAAGAGGACGCCGGCCGCCGGACGGCTTAGGACCTCGAGGCCCACCGGCCTCTGATAGGGTCCCAGCTCCCGGCGGAAGTGTGCAGCGCATGCGATGGACACAATCCATCAATGAAAATGTCATGCGCTCATACTTTGGGGCTACAGAGGGGGGAACTAACCTGACTGCGTACCGTGGTCGGATGCTCTCTCTGTTTCAGGTACTTGAACCAGCTGTCAACGTTTCGGCCCAACGACTGTCGGATCAGGTGCGCGTCATCCAACGTAATCGTATGTTGGATGACAGTGTGCTTGATCGCCTCCGAATGGAAATGTGTGGCCATGTCATTACTCCTCCGTCGCAGACTGTGGCACCACCACAGTCGCAAATATCCAGCCACGCTGACGAGGAGAGTAATGACAGGGTTACAAACGTAAGTACCCAGTGCAATGAGGAATTGAGGAGTGCTTTAGAGTGTGCTATTCGGGAATATCGCTACATACCGCCTAAACTAAGACCACGCTTACCTCGTTTGCCCATGCATAACAAAAATAGGGCGCTGGTAGCTGCTCTGGATTCGCAGTTGTCAAATTATTTTGATGACTGCGAAGATCTCACTGACACACACTCGATTATGTACTGCGCGGCTGTAGCGGCATGTCGTGTAGCTCATGTCAAAATGACTAATGACAGAGTTACACGACCAAAACCAGCCGTACCGGCTTGGCAGTGCAGGATCGAGCGTCGTATCGGTGGGGCCAGAGCGCTAATCGGCAAACTAATCTGCTTCAGGGAGGGCAACACTCGCCCTAGAGTGATGCGTTTTGTGAGACGGGCGTTTTCGGGGACTGATATCAGCCCCCGAGATTATATGTCACGTGTCACAGAGCGCATCGACTTCCTGAAGCAGAAAGTGTATGCATGGGCAAACCGTATTCGTAGGTATAGGCGGCGAGTGGAGCGATACACCCAGAATCGCACATTCCGAAGTAATGAAAGGTGGGTATATAGGGTTTGGGAGCAACCGGACCAGGGTGTGACTGACACGCGCCTACCGGATGATGACGCCATGTGTTCGTTCTGGCGCAACATCTGGTCGGTGCCTGTCAGTCACACCGAAGGTGGTTGGATTCGAGAGGTCGAGCGAGCGTGCGATCCATTGCCAGAAATGGGGGCAATCACAATCCGTTGCCTAATTGGAAATCTCCAGGGCCGGACGGACTGCACAATTTTTGGATTAAGTGGCTACAAAGGTCGCACGCTCGTTTGGCATCTCAGTACCAAACTGCCTTAGAGTCCGGCTCGCTACCCGAATTTCTTACGACAGGAGTTACCCACCTGCTCCACAAATCGGGTAGTACCGCGGAACCCAAAAACTATAGACCGATCACGTGTCTACCGACGGTCTATAAGGTTCTTACATCTATTTTGAGAGCTAAAATTAATAATCATATTAACAGCAACAACATCATGTCTGTCTCTCAAAATGGATGTAGGAATGGGTCCCGCGGTACTAAGGAGTTACTCCTCATTGATATGGCCATTAGCCAACAGGTTCGGCGTTCCCGAAAGGATCTGTCGACATGTTGGATAGACTATAAGAAGGCCTATGACTCGGTGCCTCATACATGGCTCATGAGGGTGCTAGAATTGTATAAAATTGATACAATGCTACGCACCTTCCTGATGTCGTGTATGGGGCAATGGAGGACAGTTCTTCGCTATCCAGGATGTCGAAATATCCAGAGGAGCAGCGAACCGGTAAGGATCGAGCGGGGTATATTCCAGGGCGATAGTTTGAGTCCGCTTTGGTTTTGCCTAGCCTTGAACCCTCTAAGCACACTGCTGGAGAATTCAGGGCTGGGCTATCGGTTGAAGAGAGGAGGTCAGGTTATATCTCACCTCCTTTACATGGATGATTTGAAACTCTTTGCCCCCAGTAATCTGCAACTGATGGAGCTACTGAAGGTAACTGAAACTTTCAGTAGTGCCATCAGGATGGAGTTTGGTGTGGACAAATGTGCGGTCATGCATGTAAAGCGTGGGGAGATTATGGAATCCGTGGGAACTCAACTCTCGGATTCCATAAACCTCAGATCCCTCTCTTCAACTGAAACTTACAAGTATTTGGGTATGTCGGAAGCGTTAGGTATTAATGTTACTGACATGAAGCAATCGTTGAGGGAGCGCTTCTTTGGCCGCCTGAAGAAGGTATTCAATAGCCTTCTATCAGGCGGAAACAAGGTGCGCGCCTTCAACGGTTGGGTCATGCCGGTATTGATGCACTCTTTCGGCGTACTCAAATGGACTCAAACGGAACTTGACGCCCTGGATAGGCGGGTCCGTACACTGCTTACTGCATATCGAATGCATCACCCACGGTCGTCGGTAATGAGACTGTATATCCCGCGAAAGTGTGGAGGTCGAGGCTTCTTAAATGCTAAGACTCTCCACAATCGCGAGATATGCAGTCTCAGGGAATATTTCCTAGCTGTCGACGTGGGTATGCATCGAGATGTAGTGACGGTGGACAAGGGACTCACCCCGCTCTCTTTGGCAAATGAGAACTGGCGCAAACCTGCGGTGCTAGACACTAACGATCGCAGGGCAGTACGGCAAAGTAAGGAACTTCACGGACGCTTTTTCCGGGCCCTACATGGGCCCGACGTAGATCAATTAGCGTCCGTAGCCTGGTTGCGTTTCGGTGATCTCTTTGGAGAAACCGAAGGTTTTGTATGTGCAATTATGGACGAAGTTATCATGACGAATAACTACCGAAGATTTATTGTGAAGGACGGCACGGTTGACATATGTCGGGCATGTCACCGTCCGGGAGAATCGATTCGCCACATTGTCTCTGGTTGTTCTCGTCTAGCTAACGGAGAATACTTGCATAGGCACAACCTTGTAGCCAGGATTATCCATCAGCAACTTGCTCTGAAATACTCTCTTGTGGAATCGGAGGTGCCGTACTACAGGTATGCGCCCGACCCAGTTCTCGATAATGGCAATATCACATTGTACTGGGATCGGTCCATCATCACTGACAGGACTATTGTTGCCAATAAGCCTGATATAGTGGTGGTGGACCGAATCGAGAGGCGTGCAATGATTGTAGACATAACCGTTCCGCATGACGAGAACCTCGTGAAAGCCGAATAAGCAAATCAAATATATTGACTTGGCTCGCGAGGTTGTCGACATGTGGGATGTGGACTCAGCAATCATTGTACCGATAGTTGTGTCAGCCAATGGCTTAATAGCCACGAGCCTCGACCAGCACCTCAGGAGGCTCTCGTTAGGCAGCTGGATCAAGGGCCTGATTCAGAAAGCGGTACTTCTGGACACGGCTCGTATTGTTAGGAGGTTCCTCTCTCTTGAGCCCTGACCGCCGGTAGCTTGGACCCTGTTCCCGATACCGGTGGGCTACTATTTTTATATTTTTAAATGTTTTTGCTTAGTTTTGTATTTTTTTAAAAATATTTAAAAATGTAAGAAATAAGTTTAAAAAAATGAATATACGGAATAATAATAATATGGTTTATTTCTCTCATAAAGGTACATTGTTACAGTAATTTATTTTTCTTATTCTGCCTTATGCTAGAACCTTTGTGAGAGCTGGAGTCTGTACTAGGTTCGGGACCTGTATGACAGATCTCCAGGCTCACACCCCTATGAACATGGTCATATTTTACGGCATCTTAATTCCGATTATACATACACTGTTGCTTAATAACAATTCTAAAAGAGAGATACCTTAATCTATAATAGAAGTATGGTTATATTTGTGAAGTGTTATTATTGTAGGATTGTGTGTGTAGTGTGTGAATGTGTGAGGATGTTTTGTGTTAGTGCATGTAAGTCCTGTGCAAATATCTGCTTTTTAGTAAAATTAAGTGGGAGGTATGTTAATTTTTTATATTTTATTTTATTATTTATTTAATAGTTTGGATGATACTTTCTGTACCTTCATAGTCCAAATCCAGCAGCCAGTTCCTTACAGTAATTTTGCATTTAGATTTGACCATTGAGTACATATGTAAGATTGTATTAACTTTGTTGTACACATAAGGACCAAGGAAATAGAAGAATCGTTGAGCTAACTTAGAATGAACAAAATAAGACGAACACACTGTATGCTTTCGTCTCAAGGCTTCGAACTTTTCGGGATTATATGAGTTTCGGGAGTGGACTGTTAGAATTAAATTTAAAATGAACAATTTCCGAATAGAGAGGACCTTACAAGTTTTATAAAGTTCGGTAGTAGGAAATTGATAGTGGAGGGACCAACCCACTTTAAGGATTGCTCTTTGGGCACGTTCCAGTTTTAACAAATGTGTTTTTGATGCCCCACCCCAAACAACTATGCAGTACTGTGCAACTGACTGACAAAGAGCAAGATAAACTTGTCTAAGCACCTGTGTGTCGGCCACATGGCGAAGATTCTTAAAAATAAATATCAATTTGCGCAGTCGGGAGGTAAGTAGGTCTATATGATTATAAAATGATAACGAGTCATCAATCTGGACACCCAAATACTTAACACTCTCTATGCGACTTAGATGGGGACAGCTGCATGGTGCTTGTAGTGATGGATTACAAGAATGTGCAATCAATGAAAAATGTGATGATGAAAGTTTACCTATTTTTGACAGGGAAAAGGTAAGATATTTAGATTTGTCTACATTTAGAGTGAGTATGTTTTGTGACAACCAGTCAGTAACAATGTCGAGTCCCAGTTGTGTGTATTGAAATGTCGACTCCCAAGAAGACCCGTGGAATATTAAGGCAGTATCATCGGCATAGGTAAAGATGAATCCATTAGAAAGTTTGAGACGACAGAGGTCATTAATATAGATGAGAAACAAGGTCGGACCAATGATACTACCCTGGGGGACACCGTAGGTTATAGGGAGTTCATCACTCATCCAGTCACCTATTTTTACACATTGGCGTCTTCCTGTAAGATAACTTGTGAAGAGTGAAAGCTGTTCACTTCTGATACCAATCTTCTCAAGCTTAGCAATGAGAGTGGGAATTGAGATTGTATCAAAGGCTTTTGCCAGATCTAGGAAGACGCCAATAACACACTGTTATTATCACTGTTATCACTGTTTATTATCTAGATGAGAGACAATGTTATTCGTGAGATCTAAAACCGCATTACTGGTAGAGACTCCTGAACGAAAACCGTATTGGGTAGAAATAGATGACAACATTTGATTTCTTGGTATTATCTTAGACGAGCACTGCAATTGGAAATTACATTTAAATACGGTATGCAAGAAACTCAATAGATTTGTTTATGCTTTAAGACAGTGAAGGAAAACTGTTAGTGAGACAGCAGCACTTACTGCTTACCACGGCCACATAAGCTCCATTTTAAGGTTAGGGTTATTGTTATGGGGCAACTCGCCACACATTAACAGAGCCTTCATTATACAGAAAAAGTGTATCCAAGCAATAAGTAACATCGGGTCTTTTGATACTTACTCTTGTTTCTATGTACATAATGGAAATTGGGATGTTTATTAGAAACCAATCATATTCATTTGTAGACAGTAATGTAAAATGTAAATATAAGTCAAGAGACCCCACTAAATTTAAAACTCATACTTGTAGAAGCGCATTGCATAAAAGGAATAGTTATAGAATGTCCATTAAAATTTACAATCATATTCCACGTCTGTTGAGAGAACTTCCCTTACTTATATAAGTTGTCAAAGCAAATGAAATTATGGTTAATGGAGCATTGCTTTTATACCTTAGATGATTTTTTTTACTGTAATACTTAATCTCTCTAAATTATGTGTCAATCTATTATTGTATTTGTGAACTATTTTATTCTATTTTACTGCACCTAGTAAATTTTTGCATGCCTCCAATAGGTGACATGTGTAAAGCACTACCTACTTTCTTGTAACACCCATTGTATCATATCTCTGGCGAAATAAATGATTTATGTTAATGTTATGTAAAGGGAAATATGGAGACAAGTGATGAACCTCCAAGAAGGAATAACTCCAGGACACAATCCAATTGATGCAACTCTGCTAAAACACCTACTCTGAAAGGGTGTCTAGGTTCACAAATATTTCCAATGCATGGTTAACATTGGCAATCTTCCCATGCCAATGGAAAATATCACAATTGGTCTCTTTGTTTGTTCAAGAAAACTGAACCTAAAGCATACATACTTTTAAAAATAAAAAGTACTGCTCTCCAGTTTTTTAACCAATAGGTCCATGTCAAATAAAATATTTTGAATTTTCAATATTTTGATAGACCACATAGGAAACAGTGAGGGGCTCAAACCTCTGTGTCCATAAAAGCCACTATGATACACTAAATTCTTATAATAATAATAAATAAATAAAATACTTTTCTAATAATACCTGATAAAAAATGCTAATACCAATGCAGATAATTATTAATAATATGTATAAAATATTTAATAATAGATACAAGATGAACAGGAAATAATTACAAAATCGACGGTCCATAATGGAAATTTTATCCAACATTTTACAAGAAAAGTTAACAAAACACTCTTCCTCTCTCCTAATTAATTATTTTAAGTTTTGCTATGCCCGACAGGGTCCATAATTGTTTCTATTTATTAATTCTACCACCTGTTTATGTGTACATTATGGATTGCAATAAACTATTTGAGATTTGAAGCCCTGTACAAGTGATTGCCAAGCATAGCAACCTGTGCTAAACCTTTCTATCATTTAACAAAACCTGTCAGGGGGGGTTCTGAGATAAATAAATATCCACTGGTAAACACAATTTTTTCTCGCCGATTTTTATTGTGAATAATTTAAACAAAACCATCTTAAACCATTAAAATGAAATTGAATCCGAAAACCATTAAAAAAAAAACAATAACACAACAATAGAACTGGAAAAACAAAGATATGACGAAGAAATTATGAAATGCTGACGAGAAGCCGGGCACGTCACCTAGCCACACACCCATCACCTTCGGCCTCGTCGCTCAGCTCCGCCTCGCCGCCGCCGGAACCCAGCCTCACTGTGAGTGCTGTGACACCGGCCGTGGCAGTTGCGTCGAGCTCAAGCGACGAGTACTTCTCACCGCCCACGACGCCACCACCTGCACGTCGGCTAAGAGGACGCCGGCCGCCGGACGGCTTAGGACCTCGAGGCCCACCGGCCTCTGATAGGGTCCCAGCTCCCGGCGGAAGTGTGCAGCGCATGCGATGGACACAATCCATCAATGAAAATGTCATGCGCTCATACTTTGGGGCTACAGAGGGGGGAACTAACCTGACTGCGTACCGTGGTCGGATGCTCTCTCTGTTTCAGGTACTTGAACCAGCTGTCAACGTTTCGGCCCAACGACTGTCGGATCAGGTGCGCGTCATCCAACGTAATCGTATGTTGGATGACAGTGTGCTTGATCGCCTCCGAATGGAAATGTGTGGCCATGTCATTACTCCTCCGTCGCAGACTGTGGCACCACCACAGTCGCAAATATCCAGCCACGCTGACGAGGAGAGTAATGACAGGGTTACAAACGTAAGTACCCAGTGCAATGAGGAATTGAGGAGTGCTTTAGAGTGTGCTATTCGGGAATATCGCTACATACCGCCTGAACTAAGACCACGCTTACCTCGTTTGCCCATGCATAACAAAAATAGGGCGCTGGTAGCTGCTCTGGATTCGCAGTTGTCAAATTATTTTGATGACTGCGAAGATCTCACTGACACACACTCGATTATGTACTGCGCGGCTGTAGCGGCATGTCGTGTAGCTCATGTCAAAATGACTAATGACAGAGTTACACGACCAAAACCAGCCGTACCGGCTTGGCAGTGCAGGATCGAGCGTCGTATCGGTGGGGCCAGAGCGCTAATCGGCAAACTAATCTGCTTCAGGGAGGGCAACACTCGCCCTAGAGTGATGCGTTTTGTGAGACGGGCGTTTTCGGGGACTGATATCAGCCCCCGAGATTATATGTCACGTGTCACAGAGCGCATCGACTTCCTGAAGCAGAAAGTGTATGCATGGGCAAACCGTATTCGTAGGTATAGGCGGCGAGTGGAGCGATACACCCAGAATCGCACATTCCGAAGTAATGAAAGGTGGGTATATAGGGTTTGGGAGCAACCGGACCAGGGTGTGACTGACACGCGCCTACCGGATGATGACGCCATGTGTTCGTTCTGGCGCAACATCTGGTCGGTGCCTGTCAGTCACACCGAAGGTGGTTGGATTCGAGAGGTCGAGCGAGCGTGCGATCCATTGCCAGAAATGGGGGCAATCACAATCCGTTGCCTAATTGGAAATCTCCAGGGCCGGACGGACTGCACAATTTTTGGATTAAGTGGCTACAAAGGTCGCACGCTCGTTTGGCATCTCAGTACCAAACTGCCTTAGAGTCCGGCTCGCTACCCGAATTTCTTACGACAGGAGTTACCCACCTGCTCCACAAATCGGGTAGTACCGCGGAACCCAAAAACTATAGACCGATCACGTGTCTACCGACGGTCTATAAGGTTCTTACATCTATTTTGAGAGCTAAAATTAATAATCATATTAACAGCAACAACATCATGTCTGTCTCTCAAAATGGATGTAGGAATGGGTCCCGCGGTACTAAGGAGTTACTCCTCATTGATATGGCCATTAGCCAACAGGTTCGGCGTTCCCGAAAGGATCTGTCGACATGTTGGATAGACTATAAGAAGGCCTATGACTCGGTGCCTCATACATGGCTCATGAGGGTGCTAGAATTGTATAAAATTGATACAATGCTACGCACCTTCCTGATGTCGTGTATGGGGCAATGGAGGACAGTTCTTCGCTATCCAGGATGTCGAAATATCCAGAGGAGCAGCGAACCGGTAAGGATCGAGCGGGGTATATTCCAGGGCGATAGTTTGAGTCCGCTTTGGTTTTGCCTAGCCTTGAACCCTCTAAGCACACTGCTGGAGAATTCAGGGCTGGGCTATCGGTTGAAGAGAGGAGGTCAGGTTATATCTCACCTCCTTTACATGGATGATTTGAAACTCTTTGCCCCCAGTAATCTGCAACTGATGGAGCTACTGAAGGTAACTGAAACTTTCAGTAGTGCCATCAGGATGGAGTTTGGTGTGGACAAATGTGCGGTCATGCATGTAAAGCGTGGGGAGATTATGGAATCCGTGGGAACTCAACTCTCGGATTCCATAAACCTCAGATCCCTCTCTTCAACTGAAACTTACAAGTATTTGGGTATGTCGGAAGCGTTAGGTATTAATGTTACTGACATGAAGCAATCGTTGAGGGAGCGCTTCTTTGGCCGCCTGAAGAAGGTATTCAATAGCCTTCTATCAGGCGGAAACAAGGTGCGCGCCTTCAACGGTTGGGTCATGCCGGTATTGATGCACTCTTTCGGCGTACTCAAATGGACTCAAACGGAACTTGACGCCCTGGATAGGCGGGTCCGTACACTGCTTACTGCATATCGAATGCATCACCCACGGTCGTCGGTAATGAGACTGTATATCCCGCGAAAGTGTGGAGGTCGAGGCTTCTTAAATGCTAAGACTCTCCACAATCGCGAGATATGCAGTCTCAGGGAATATTTCCTAGCTGTCGACGTGGGTATGCATCGAGATGTAGTGACGGTGGACAAGGGACTCACCCCGCTCTCTTTGGCAAATGAGAACTGGCGCAAACCTGCGGTGCTAGACACTAACGATCGCAGGGCAGTACGGCAAAGTAAGGAACTTCACGGACGCTTTTTCCGGGCCCTACATGGGCCCGACGTAGATCAATTAGCGTCCGTAGCCTGGTTGCGTTTCGGTGATCTCTTTGGAGAAACCGAAGGTTTTGTATGTGCAATTATGGACGAAGTTATCATGACGAATAACTACCGAAGATTTATTGTGAAGGACGGCACGGTTGACATATGTCGGGCATGTCACCGTCCGGGAGAATCGATTCGCCACATTGTCTCTGGTTGTTCTCGTCTAGCTAACGGAGAATACTTGCATAGGCACAACCTTGTAGCCAGGATTATCCATCAGCAACTTGCTCTGAAATACTCTCTTGTGGAATCGGAGGTGCCGTACTACAGGTATGCGCCCGACCCAGTTCTCGATAATGGCAATATCACATTGTACTGGGATCGGTCCATCATCACTGACAGGACTATTGTTGCCAATAAGCCTGATATAGTGGTGGTGGACCGAATCGAGAGGCGTGCAATGATTGTAGACATAACCGTTCCGCATGACGAGAACCTCGTGAAAGCCGAATAAGCAAATCAAATATATTGACTTGGCTCGCGAGGTTGTCGACATGTGGGATGTGGACTCAGCAATCATTGTACCGATAGTTGTGTCAGCCAATGGCTTAATAGCCACGAGCCTCGACCAGCACCTCAGGAGGCTCTCGTTAGGCAGCTGGATCAAGGGCCTGATTCAGAAAGCGGTACTTCTGGACACGGCTCGTATTGTTAGGAGGTTCCTCTCTCTTGAGCCCTGACCGCCGGTAGCTTGGACCCTGTTCCCGATACCGGTGGGCTACTATTTTTATATTTTTAAATGTTTTTGCTTAGTTTTGTATTTTTTTAAAAATATTTAAAAATGTAAGAAATAAGTTTAAAAAAATGAATATACGGAATAATAATAATATGGTTTATTTCTCTCATAAAGGTACATTGTTACAGTAATTTATTTTTCTTATTCTGCCTTATGCTAGAACCTTTGTGAGAGCTGGAGTCTGTACTAGGTTCGGGACCTGTATGACAGATCTCCAGGCTCACACCCCTATGAACATGGTCATATTTTACGGCATCTTAATTCCGATTATACATACACTGTTGCTTAATAACAATTCTAAAAGAGAGATACCTTAATCTATAATAGAAGTATGGTTATATTTGTGAAGTGTTATTATTGTAGGATTGTGTGTGTAGTGTGTGAATGTGTGAGGATGTTTTGTGTTAGTGCATGTAAGTCCTGTGCAAATATCTGCTTTTTAGTAAAATTAAGTGGGAGGTATGTTAATTTTTTATATTTTATTTTATTATTTATTTAATAGTTTGGATGATACTTTCTGTACCTTCATAGTCCAAATCCAGCAGCCAGTTCCTTACAGTAATTTTGCATTTAGATTTGACCATTGAGTACATATGTAAGATTGTATTAACTTTGTTGTACACATAAGGACCAAGGAAATAGAAGAATCGTTGAGCTAACTTAGAATGAACAAAATAAGACGAACACACTGTATGCTTTCGTCTCAAGGCTTCGAACTTTTCGGGATTATATGAGTTTCGGGAGTGGACTGTTAGAATTAAATTTAAAATGAACAATTTCCGAATAGAGAGGACCTTACAAGTTTTATAAAGTTCGGTAGTAGGAAATTGATAGTGGAGGGACCAACCCACTTTAAGGATTGCTCTTTGGGCACGTTCCAGTTTTAACAAATGTGTTTTTGATGCCCCACCCCAAACAACTATGCAGTACTGTGCAACTGACTGACAAAGAGCAAGATAAACTTGTCTAAGCACCTGTGTGTCGGCCACATGGCGAAGATTCTTAAAAATAAATATCAATTTGCGCAGTCGGGAGGTAAGTAGGTCTATATGATTATAAAATGATAACGAGTCATCAATCTGGACACCCAAATACTTAACACTCTCTATGCGACTTAGATGGGGACAGCTGCATGGTGCTTGTAGTGATGGATTACAAGAATGTGCAATCAATGAAAAATGTGATGATGAAAGTTTACCTATTTTTGACAGGGAAAAGGTAAGATATTTAGATTTGTCTACATTTAGAGTGAGTATGTTTTGTGACAACCAGTCAGTAACAATGTCGAGTCCCAGTTGTGTGTATTGAAATGTCGACTCCCAAGAAGACCCGTGGAATATTAAGGCAGTATCATCGGCATAGGTAAAGATGAATCCATTAGAAAGTTTGAGACGACAGAGGTCATTAATATAGATGAGAAACAAGGTCGGACCAATGATACTACCCTGGGGGACACCGTAGGTTATAGGGAGTTCATCACTCATCCAGTCACCTATTTTTACACATTGGCGTCTTCCTGTAAGATAACTTGTGAAGAGTGAAAGCTGTTCACTTCTGATACCAATCTTCTCAAGCTTAGCAATGAGAGTGGGAATTGAGATTGTATCAAAGGCTTTTGCCAGATCTAGGAAGACGCCAATAACACACTGTTATTATCACTGTTATCACTGTTTATTATCTAGATGAGAGACAATGTTATTCGTGAGATCTAAAACCGCATTACTGGTAGAGACTCCTGAACGAAAACCGTATTGGGTAGAAATAGATGACAACATTTGATTTCTTGGTATTATCTTAGACGAGCACTGCAATTGGAAATTACATTTAAATACGGTATGCAAGAAACTCAATAGATTTGTTTATGCTTTAAGACAGTGAAGGAAAACTGTTAGTGAGACAGCAGCACTTACTGCTTACCACGGCCACATAAGCTCCATTTTAAGGTTAGGGTTATTGTTATGGGGCAACTCGCCACACATTAACAGAGCCTTCATTATACAGAAAAAGTGTATCCAAGCAATAAGTAACATCGGGTCTTTTGATACTTACTCTTGTTTCTATGTACATAATGGAAATTGGGATGTTTATTAGAAACCAATCATATTCATTTGTAGACAGTAATGTAAAATGTAAATATAAGTCAAGAGACCCCACTAAATTTAAAACTCATACTTGTAGAAGCGCATTGCATAAAAGGAATAGTTATAGAATGTCCATTAAAATTTACAATCATATTCCACGTCTGTTGAGAGAACTTCCCTTACTTATATAAGTTGTCAAAGCAAATGAAATTATGGTTAATGGAGCATTGCTTTTATACCTTAGATGATTTTTTTTACTGTAATACTTAATCTCTCTAAATTATGTGTCAATCTATTATTGTATTTGTGAACTATTTTATTCTATTTTACTGCACCTAGTAAATTTTTGCATGCCTCCAATAGGTGACATGTGTAAAGCACTACCTACTTTCTTGTAACACCCATTGTATCATATCTCTGGCGAAATAAATGATTTATGTTAATGTTATGTAAAGGGAAATATGGAGACAAGTGATGAACCTCCAAGAAGGAATAACTCCAGGACACAATCCAATTGATGCAACTCTGCTAAAACACCTACTCTGAAAGGGTGTCTAGGTTCACAAATATTTCCAATGCATGGTTAACATTGGCAATCTTCCCATGCCAATGGAAAATATCACAATTGGTCTCTTTGTTTGTTCAAGAAAACTGAACCTAAAGCATACATACTTTTAAAAATAAAAAGTACTGCTCTCCAGTTTTTTAACCAATAGGTCCATGTCAAATAAAATATTTTGAATTTTCAATATTTTGATAGACCACATAGGAAACAGTGAGGGGCTCAAACCTCTGTGTCCATAAAAGCCACTATGATACACTAAATTCTTATAATAATAATAAATAAATAAAATACTTTTCTAATAATACCTGATAAAAAATGCTAATACCAATGCAGATAATTATTAATAATATGTATAAAATATTTAATAATAGATACAAGATGAACAGGAAATAATTACAAAATCGACGGTCCATAATGGAAATTTTATCCAACATTTTACAAGAAAAGTTAACAAAACACTCTTCCTCTCTCCTAATTAATTATTTTAAGTTTTGCTATGCCCGACAGGGTCCATAATTGTTTCTATTTATTAATTCTACCACCTGTTTATGTGTACATTATGGATTGCAATAAACTATTTGAGATTTGAAGCCCTGTACAAGTGATTGCCAAGCATAGCAACCTGTGCTAAACCTTTCTATCATTTAACAAAACCTGTCAGGGGGGGTTCTGAGATAAATAAATATCCACTGGTAAACACAGAATTAGAGGTGACAAATCTCATCATGACTAAGGAGAATTAACTTGGCTGTGCATAAAAGTGAAGGCACAACAGTTCACGACGTCGACAAACAGCCACGCCATGCATTATTGCTTAGATGACATGAACAGATAGACTACTTTAGATTCTTTCGCTTAAAGTTTCATCGATTTTCCAAGAAGCAAATGCCCTAAGACCACGCATTGGCATGTCCTTGACTTAGGCTAGCTGGTGCGTGAGGGGTACGTACCGCTCGAGCGCAGTGCGCATCTTGGCGGAGAGGCGCGCGCCGGGCGCGCTGTGGCGGCACTCCTGCATGAGCTCGTTGAAGATGGCCTCCTGCTTAGCCAGCTCAGAGTGCTTAACGCTGGACGCACCACCGCTGCTGCTGCTGCCGCCCTCCTCCCACATCGCGCGCGCCTCAGGCCGCGCTCCAGCCACCTTGGTACGTTTGCTATCGGCTACTTCGAGCCGAACAAAGATACCAAACAGACAAAGAAACTTTTCCAATATAACAATTTTCTGAACTGTCGTTTCAGATCAGATCAGACGTTTGTTTTGTTTTTTTTTTCTGCGCTTAGCGCTGCCACAGCTTAAATATTACAAATTTTTTTTATTTACTCCGAAGTGTAGGCTATAGTCTTTTGACCATATTGCCTAGTCATTTTTACGTCCGTACCTGTCGTACTGTATGGATCAGAATGTTGGGCTGTGAAAAAGACGGATGAGAAAAGATTGCATGTAGCGGAGATGAGAATGTTGAGATGGATGTGAGGAGTATCGAGAATGGATAAAGTGAGGAATGAGTTCATTAAAGGTAGCTTAAAAGTGGCGCCAGTAACGGAAAAGTTAAAAGGGAACCGCTTATCTCGGTATGGTCATGTGAAGACAAGGGATGAAATGCACGTAACTAAAAGAGTTATGAATATAAATGTGGATGGATAGACAGGGAGAGGGAGGCCAAAGAAAAGATAGATGGATTGTATTAGGAGTGATATGAAAGGAAAGGAAGTTAGTGATAGCGTGACAGTTGGAATGGAGAACGGACAGATGGAAGAAAAAAACGTGTTGCGCCGACCCCAAGTAACATGGGATAGGGGCAGGAAGATGATGATGTATTTACGACCTTAATTTTTGTTTTGCGTTAGAATGCGGGTGTAACACATTCTAATGGTTTAGTATCTTTGAGTACCTGGTAACAAATATATAGATTCGGCCTAATCGGCAAGTTTCGAGTGTGGTCAATACTACAATAAAAATCAGTTAAACTAATCTAAGTTGTACTATTTAATATGGGAAGAGTCTGTCCGAAATACAACTAGTGCTGTGGGTTAGAGTGAGAGAGGAAGAGCCTGCCTACCGCTGCCATATGCGTGAGAAAAAAGGAAGCCAGACAGACCAGTGCCGTAACGCATTACGTTACGAAGCGATTTTTTACCCTCATATTTATTTTTATTTTGGAAGTTATCACTTCAAAAATAAAAATAAATAATATGATTTCGCGACAGAGGGTAACGCTCCTGTCAGAATTGTCGAATTGTCAATTTTTGACACATGTCGGACTTGTCGAATTGTCAGTTTTCAGGGCCCAGACGAGGCCCAGACAGATGACTTTGGCAGTTGAGAGAAATTAGATCTGTCAAGTGTCAAAAAAACAAACAGAGTTGTTATTGTGCTTGTTGGTTGTGCTTTATAGTGTTAAGTGTTATAATAAGGAAACAATATGAATTAATGATTTTAGTGAGGTAAACAATATTATGAATAACTGTGAGTGCGTGCAGCGAGTGTTCGTATCAATCGTGGTCGCGTGTCGTGGGTGTCGCCCGCTGTAGACATTTGGGCGCGGGCCCGAGCAGCATGCACTGCGAGATAGTGGTGCGCGAGGCGACGTCGCGGGACATGGAGGCGCGCGCCGAACTCGTGCGGCGCGCCGTCACGGAGTATGATCTTGACGCTTTTTTATTGTTTTTCTTCCAAGAGGTAAGTGCATGTATAGGGGGCCTTACAAATTAGATAAACACCAATCACTTATCTCAGTGAACTAGCCATATCATAATTTCTTTTAAAATTGAATACAGGGTGAATTCAATTTAGACAAATCTATAATTATTAAAGTAGGTATTTCATTGAAATCACAAATTTAGTTAAGTTTATGACTTGCACACTAACTATAGGCTAAACCATCATCTACATGAGTGAAGCCAAGATAATTTTATCTGATCTACACTAATATATATACATTAATGAATGCCATGGCTGAGTGTCATAGGCAAAGCATTTGATTGTGGCATTGTGGCAGCCTCAACATAATGATGACTAATCATCTCTCTTTTATGAGTTAACTTCCTCTTTTGGCTACAGTGGACCCGAATAATCTGGCCCCTGTCTAATCCGGTGCCCCCTGTAATCCGAAATGCTTATCAACCCACTAACACTTACATTTGTTTGTATATATAATTATTTGGGCATTTCTCTGCAAAGTGGGCAACTTCAGGCACTCATTGAAAATATCTATTTCTAATAACAATATCAATCACATTTTAAATAAAATAAGTAGATCAAGTAATTGCTTATGTCAGGGGACTGTTTTGTTGACACATCAGGGGACTGTTTTTGGAGCATTCAAAACATATTTTTTTCGATTGTACCACATTTCTCCAACAAACAAAATCCCGACGATCGCTATCTCGACAGATCATAATGTTGTCAACATTATCTGACCCACCCTAAAAACAAACGAATTTGGACCCTTTGCCTGTAACATTAAGTTTTATTCAATTTGTATGAGCTAATCAGGCAAGTGCTCGTGAACTTGAACAAATACAATAATAATACAGACACGCAAATTTGATCTTTAACATGTAACGTTTACCTTAAACCCACCCAACATTGTCGGAGCCACCGGCATTATATATCATTTTGTTAAGCTATTTTAATCATTATCTCGATGAAATTAAAGCTTTTAAGTCACATTACATAATTACAACCCAATCTTTAATTTTGCGTGTTCCTAACAAGTTCTTGTGGCTTAGAGATTTGATGCTGGATTGACGACGAACCACATGTGGGTTCGAAATCACAGTCCACCTATAATCAGTGCCTATTTTAATTTGTTTTCATTTCTATAATATTGCTTGCATTATTAAAGAACGACCAATATGATTTACGCATAATAACTTATCTTGTAAACAGGTGGGTATATTAAAAAACTTTAAGTTTACAGAATTTATATTTACCAAGAATGGTTGGATACGAAGTAATAATAATAATAAGGCAACTCTGGCTGTCAGATCAAGCTCTGTTTTTCGTAATCGTAATTTCATCTTTAAATAATACTTTTCGGTCTCACACATCCACAATTTTGCAAAAGAAATTCCAAGAACCAGTAAAATAAGCAATAGAACCTAAACAAATCCAAAAAGCAAACAATATGCGAGAAGAAAAAGAAAATTATTATACGACCGACATATTATGACATCTGTCACAATTAAATCACGACGACACACAACGAAAATATGAAAGGAATGCTTGAACTATGCTAACGAGAGCAGCTTTACAACGCGCACGCCCACCACCTCCGGACCCGTCGCTCAGCTCCGCCTCGCCGCCGCCGGACATCGGATCACCATTGTCACCGGCGGTTGCAGTTGCGTCGAGCTCGAGTGACGAGTATTTCTCCCCGCCGACGTCGCCAACACCTGTACGTCGGCAAGGGAGAGGCCGGCCACCGAGGGGCTTGGGACCTAGGGGCCAACCGGCTCCGAGCCGGGTCCCCGCTACCGGTGGTTGTGTGCAGCGCATGAGATGGACGCAGTCCATGAATGAAAACGTCATGCGCGCATACTATGGGTCTACAGAGGGGGGAACTAACCTCACTGCGTACCGTGTCAGAATGCTGTCTCTGTTTCAGGACTTGGAACCAACTGTTAACGTCTCGGCCCAACGATTGTCGGATCAGGTGCGGGTCATTCAACGTAATCACAGGTTGGACGATGCCGCACTTGATAGGCTGCGCTCAGAGGTACTGAACAACCTTATCATCTCGACCCCGACACAGACCGCGGTACAAGCACCAGTTAATGGTAGGATCACACCGCGACCCAATAATGTTAGCGATGAGGTAGATGATAGGGTTGTCACGGTAAGTAGCCAGTGCAACGATCGACTGAGGAGCGCGCTGGAGGATGCGCTTCGTGAGTATAGATCAACTCCGACCGAACTTCGACCCCGATTACCACGGTTGCCTATGCACAAAAAGAATAGGGCGCTGGTGTGTGCTTTGGACTCGCTGCTGCAAAACATCTTCGAAAGCAGCGAGAGCCTCGTTGATACGCACTCAATCCTGTATTGCGGGGCTGTTGCGGCATGTCGTATAGCAAACGTAAAGTTTCCTGGGTGTGACGAAGCTATACGACCAAAGCCAGCTGCACCAGCCTGGCAGCGCAGGATCGAGCGGCGTATCGATGAGACTAGGGCACTCATCGGCAAACTATACTGCTTCAGGGAGGGCAATACACGACCACGTGTGATGCGCTTTGTGAGGCGGGCGTTTTCGGGGACTGAAATAAGCCCTCGAGATTTCACGTCCCGTGTCACAGAGCGCATTGACTTCCTGAAGCAGAAAGTTTGTGCATGGGCAAGCCGTATTCGGCGGTACAAGCGGCGGGTTGATCGATACTCGCAGAATCGCATGTTCCAGAGCGATGAGAGGTGGGTGTACAGAGCTTGGGAGCGACCTGAACAAAGTGTGACAGACGTGTGCCGCCCGGATGATGTCGCCACGAGTATATTCTGGCGCAGCATCTGGTCGGTGCCCATCTGTCACGCTGAAGGTGGCTGGATGCGCGATGTCGAGCGCGTGTGCGAAGCTATACCACAAATGGAAAAAATTACCATAACAACATTGGATGTAGCCAAAGCAGTCCGTCCGTTACCGAATTGGAAATCTCCTGGACCGGACGGACTGCACAACTTCTGGCTTAAGTGGTATAGCAGCTCACACGCGCTCCTGGCATCTCAATTCCAATCATCCTTAGATTCTGGGTCGCTACCACAGTTTCTAACAACTGGCGTTACCCACCTGCTCCATAAGACAGGTAGTCCCGCGGAACCCAAGAATTATAGACCGATTACTTGTTTGTCGACGGTCTATAAACTTCTTACATCCATCCTGAGAGCGAAAATTAATGAGCACATTGAGAGTAACTCAATTATGTCCGCCTCTCAGAATGGATGTAGGAAGGGGTCCCGCGGCACTAAGGAGCTACTCCTCATAGACATGGCCATAAGCCAACAGGTTCGTCGATCCCGCAAGGATCTGTCGACATGTTGGATAGATTACAAGAAGGCCTATGATTCTGTGCCACATACATGGCTCATGAAGGTGTTGGAGTTGTACAAAATAGACGCAACTCTACGCACCTTTCTTGAGTCACGTATGAGGCAATGGAAAACAGTCCTTCGCTATCCAGGATGTCGACCGATCCAAGGGAGTGATGAGCCTGTATGGATTAAACGGGGAATATTTCAGGGCGACAGTTTGAGTCCACTTTGGTTTTGCTTAGCTCTGAATCCTCTAAGCACACTGCTGGAGGATTCAGGCCTAGGCTATCGGTTGAGAAGAGGTGGTCAGGCCATATCTCACCTTCTTTACATGGATGATCTGAAACTCTTTGCACCCAACAATTTGCGACTGATGGAGCTACTAAAGGTTACTGAAACCTTCAGTAGTGCCATCAGGATGGAATTTGGTGTGGACAAATGTGCAGTCATGCATGTAAAGAAAGGGGAGATTATGGAATCTGAGGGAATTCACCTCTCGGATTCCATACAGGTTAGATCCCTCAGCTCAACCGAAACCTACAAGTATTTGGGTATGTTGGAAGCGTTGGGCATTAACGGTACTGAAATGAAGCAATCGCTGAGGGAGCGCTTCTTTGGCCGCCTGAAAAAGGTTTTAAACAGCCTTTTGTCGGGTGGAAATAAGGTGCGCGCCTTCAACGGTTGGGTCATGCCGGTATTAATGTACACTTTCGGCATACTCAAATGGACTCAAACCGAACTCGACGCCCTGGATAGAAGGGTCCGTACACTGCTGACCGCAAACCGGATGCATCACCCACGATCGTCGGTGATGAGACTGTACATCCCGCGGAAGTGTGGAGGTCGAGGCTTTTTAAATGCTAAGACTCTCCACAACCGCGAGATGTGCAGTCTCAGAGAATATTTTCTCAAAGCCGATGTGGGTATGCACCGAGATGTGGTCGCAGTGGACAAGGGACTCACCCCGTTGTCCATGGCTAAAGAAAACTGGCGCACACCTGTGATACTTACTACAGATGACCGCAAGGAGGTATGGAAAGGTAAGGAGCTTCACGGGCGCTTCTATCGGGCTCTTCATGGGTCCGATGTAGATTTCTCAGCGTCCGTGGCCTGGCTACGTTTCGGAGATCTCTTCGGGGAAACCGAAGGTTTTGTCTGTGCGATTATGGACGAAGTTATCTTGACGAATAACTACCGGAGACATATTATGAAGGACGGGACGGTTGACATGTGTCGGGCATGCCACCGTCCGGGTGAGTCCATCAGACATATTATCTCTGGTTGTTCTCGTCTGGCTAACGGCGAGTACTTGCACAGGCATAACCAAGTGGCCAGGATTATCCATCAGCAACTTGCTTTGAAATACAATCTTGTGGATTCTGAGGTACCGTATTACAAGTATGTGCCCGACCCAGTTCTCGAAAATGACCATGTCACGTTGTACTGGGATCGGTCTATCATCACTGATAGGACTATTGTTGCCAATAAGCCGGATATCGTGGTGATAGACCGATTAGCGCGCCGCACAATGATAATCGATGTTACCATCCCACATGACGAGAACCTCGTGAAGGCTGAGAAAGAGAAACAAATCAAGTATCTCGACTTGGCACACGAGGTTGTCGACATGTGGAATGTGGAATCGGCTGTCATTGTGCCGATTGTCGTTACGGCCAATGGCCTGATGGCCAAAAGCTTCGACGACCATCTGTCGAAGTTGGCGTTACGCAGTTGGGTAAAGGGCCTGATACAGAAGGCAGTACTCCTCGATACGGCTCGTATTGTGAGGAGGTTCCTTTCTCTGGAACCCTAACCACCGGTAGCTTGGACCTTGCTCCCGACACCGGCGGACTACTACTTTTTATATTTTTAAATGTTTTTTTTTTTAATTTTTAAATGTTTTTTTAAAGAAATATTTAAAAATGTAAATTAGTATGTAAGGAAAATGAATAAAGAGAATAATAATAATAATAATTTGCCATTTATTCTCTCTTCACAAAGCTGACTTAAAGTTAGTGTACAATAAAATGTCCTGCTGTATTCCACCTTTGTGAGAGACTGGTGCCTGATTTAGGTTTTTGGGAAAAACCTGTGCTACAGGTCACCAGGCCCCTTCCTTAGTAAGAATTAGCTAGTTCAGAGTTACCGTGCAGGAGTTGACATAGAATAATGTGCATCAATAGATAAAAACTAAGTAAGAGTTAAACAATATGAGTAACACTAATAAAAGAAAAGAAATAACAATAAAAATTACATACCTATAATTCTGCAGAAGTTACTGAGTCGTGTTGTGAGTTGTGGAGTGAGTGCAGTAGTCGTGTTGTGAGTTGTGGAGTGAGTGCGGTAGTCATGTTGTGAGATGTGGAGTGAGTGAAGTAGTCATGTTGTGAGTTGTGGAGTGAGTGTAGTTTTTCAAGGAGGTGAGGAGCAGTTATGTGTGGGGTTGGTCAAAATTAAATTTATATCGGAATGGTCAAAAGATTTTCAGTTTTATGATAGTCTAGAGTTTTTAGGTATTTTTTAATTTCTTTAATACAGCTTGATCGAGTTTTTGGATAAAGGTTAAGGAATTTATTCAATTTATTGTATAGATAATGTCCAAGGAAGCAATGGAATCTTTTAGGGAGTGTGGACTTGAACTGAGTCGTGGGACAAACCCTACCCCTTCGCCGGTTGTCTTTGTGAAGCTTATCGTCGAACTGCATTTGAGAATGTTTTTTTAGTAATGTATGTAATATGAACGATTGTCTGACAGTGAGAGTGTCCCATACATTGTATAAGTCGGTGGTCGGAAAACGAAAGGGGAGACCAGCTCCAACTTTGAGTATGGCACGCTGTGCCCTTTCTACTTCAATGAGGTGTGTTTTTGCGGCACCTCCCCATGATGTGATGCAGTAATCAATAAGTGATTGGCATAATGCGTAGTAGACCATCTTAATAGTCTTTCGGTCTGCCGAGTTTTTTAGGGTTTTGAAAATGTAAATCACTTTACGTAACCTGGTCACGAGGGTTTCTATGTGTGGTTTAAAAGAGAGATATTGGTCAATAGTGACTCCAAGGTATTTAATATTCTCGGTCATTTCAAGGGGGGAACAAGAGCATTGGGCATTTTCAATGCCACAAGTGTGAGCAGTAATTGTTAGAGTTGAGGGTGGGAGCAAATTAGATCGTTGAGCAAATGCTATGTACTTTGTTTTAGAGACATTTAAGAGTTAAAACATTGTCTTGCAGCCAGTTACTCACACGATTTAAACCCAGTTGTGCAACATCAAATACCTCCTCCCATTCGTTACCACTAAAGAACAGTGCAGTATCGTCAGCGAAGGTAATGATCTTTCCCTTTTGAAGAAAAAGTTGGCAGAGATCATTAATGTACACAAGGAAAAGTGTTGGGCCAATTATACTACCCTGTTAGTAGTAGAAGTAAAACATATATTTACTTTGTAATATTAAAAAATGGGATTGGTGAGAGTGAGTGTGATGAAATGTGTGTATGTCACACCAAAAAGTAAAATATGCAGGTTGTGTGTCCTCCTAATAAAAAAAGTAAATTAATAGAAAATATTCGGGCGCCGTGGAGGTAGCACACAGTATAAAAAAAATAAAGATTACCGGAAAAGTTGAGCGGAAGAGTCAGACCTTTAATCTGCCGGTGGGAGGCTAAATGAGAATAAAAAAACAACTATTATTTTGTTCTTTCTCTATTTAATGGCCCGTAGCTCCACAGTAATACACCATTTACTAAATAAACCTTATTTAGATTGTAACATTTCTAGGTTAATGGTGATATTAACGAAAGTGTGATATTATTGCATCTTTGTCTATTTATGTAGGTATTAATAAAAAATAATGGAAAATTCCTACCAGATTGCTGGCTTTTAAAATAAGTTTAACTTAAACCAACTGGAAGCGATGAGTTATGAAGGAGTCCCCGTTGCCAAAATGGTCCAAAGAAAAAGTATTTTCAGCAACAAAATCCAAATTTAGAAATAAAGGAATAAGGAAAAAAAAAAACGCCGAATAATTAGGCTGGAACAAAAATTAAAAGGTTAAATACACCGGAGACGTTAATATTCAAACACGTGGACGCGTGTGACATTTCGACAAAAACTTACCGTTTTTTTTCCCTTTCAAATAAAAATCAATGCATGTGGTCAATCAATGATAATCACCGTACAGAGACAGAATATCTGAAAACAAAATTCAAACTTGATAAGAATCCTATTCGAAATCGAGACTGACATTATGTCCAGAGGAATTTTATCTTACCGAAAATTGAGGGCAATCCTTCTCACTTCATCGTCCTTTGTTGTAATATTTATCGATTTGCCATTATTAGGCTGTAATTATCCGAGATTACTACGGATTTTTGAAAATATCGACGACAGTGAAAATTAGGTTTCTGTCATCTTTGAATAAGGATCGTAAAGTGTCAGGCGCAGCAGCTACCACAGATCACAAACCGGAACAAAGTGTCGTTCGGAAATCGACTACAACCACAAACGTAGACCAACTATAACCGTGTGTTGTATAGAAATCGCCTAAAAAACCAAATCGCATGTGACGAGATTTAAAACTCGTTACAACTTCGTGAGGTAGATAGTAAATTAATAAAAGTGACAAAAGTTACACTACGCCTAGCAGTGACTGCGCACACACATTTGTAAATCGTTTCACGTAACTCGTTACTATTTTTAAGCAATTTGGTGTATAAAAGCATCATGTCGCAACTTAATCACAATACATAACATAAAATCCCATTTTTACATGAGCAGCCATGTTGACAATCCTTTTTTGCCCATTCGTGTTACCGCATCGCATTAAACCACAATATTTCAGTGGAAACAGTGAGAAGGCATTTACACGCTGCTGGGATAAGGAATTATAAACCGGCACAGAAAATTGCATTGACACCTGCTCATCGCGAAGAAGGGGTCCGTTTTGCCCAGGAATATTTAAATTTTAATTGGGACGAAAATGTTGTGAATTTGTGATCTTCACTGATGAAAAATCATTTAAATCGGATAAAGATGGACGTAAAATTTTATGGCGAAGGAAAGGAGAACGCTACAATGAGAAGTACTTGCTACCTTGTAGAACCTTCGGTAGAATAACCCTGTGCTACTGGGGCTGGATGTCGTCTATGGGACCTGGTGAATTGGTGGATGGTAGGTTTAATAGTAGTTTATATTTCGAGATTCTGCGTGACGTCATGCTGCCGACTGTGCGAATTGCCTATCCAACATCACATATTTATTTTATGCACGATAACTGCTCCATCCACCGTGCAGGCATTGTGCAGGATTGGTTAGCTGCTCAAGAAGGTGTGACAGTTATTAATTGGCCATCTAAAAGTCCTGATTTGAACCCTATAGAAAATCTATGGGGTTTGAACCCTATAGAAAATCTATGGGGTCAAATGGTTTTAAATTGGGATGCAACGGAAGTGCGAAACAAACACAACTTGGTTGAGATCGTGACATCGACTTGGGAGCACATGACAGGCAAAGATTTGTGTTGGAATATGGTGCGCGGTATGCGTAGCCGCTTACAGCAAGTTATAGCAGGGGACGGTGCGCCACTCCGCTACTAATTAATCTAGGGTATTTTTAAACACACCATGTAAGTAAATGCTCAATGGATTTATTGTTAAACCATTAAAATGTTGCAGATTATGTGGTGTTGCTATTGTTATGAATAGATTTTTCTATTTAAATGACATGTTTATTCACTACATATAGGCAGCTATAAATCTGTAAAGCATTTCACAGATGAATTCATTTTCTCGATAACAAACTTTTAAGCATAAGCATGCCTTTTTTAAGTTTATAAATGGTTAGATTTGATTATGGCATACTAGTATAAAATTTATATTAATTTGGAAATATATGAGCATTTACTTACTTTATCTTACTTAAGTGTATCTTAAGTAATGAAAAACAATAAACATTTTAAACTTGCAATTGTTTAGTTTAATTTCTATACAAACTGCCCGTTTAAAAAGACAAGACCCTACGTCGTCCATTAAAGAAATGTAAAAAAGTGTAGTAAAATAATTTAAATAAAACAGCTGAGCAAAAAGCTATAGTTAGGTTAAACTTGGTTTCGAACATAGGCAACGATGAACACCGCACTACCTTAGTGACCACAAGACCAACTCAACTCTTAAAAGCCGCATTGAAATTTGATTTTAGATGTAATGCTAGACGCAATATTCTAAAGAATTTGAACCATATAGTAACTTTCATAAAATTTATTTAGTTGCTTGTGCTGTGCAAGAATAAACTACTCCTCGTGCACATAGATTACTTTTTTTTTTTAATAATCACTCCATTGAGACATGATAATAAAAAACTACCTATAAAATAGAAAATTGAAAAGACACGTTGTTTTTGCAATTTATTTATTTATTTAAGGGAGAAGAAAACAGTTACATGTTAAGGTTTAAAAAAAAAAAAAACTATGAGTAAAATAATGAATTGGTAAACATATAACCCACACCAATGTCCACGGATTAATATATTAAAAATAGGAAACGGAAGAGTTGACGAGATTGTTCATCGCGTTACTCGTGCTTCGATTATTTGATTATTGTGACAAAGTTTTTATAGCTAAATATTTAAATTTTCTACTAGAGAGAGAGAAGATATCTATGTTCATGAAGTGTGTGTTATAGGTTTCCACAAGCTGTCGAAGAGGCACTCGCGCCCCGGCGTTTGTCCTACACGAATCCACATCGTCTTATAACATTTCGGGGTACTGTGTAGCGTAACTTGTTTGTGATTTCAATACAATCAAATCTATTGTTACACAGACCGTGTAGCATCATGGCTACCAGAAGTAAGCGTCGAGACTCTAAACTTAAAACATTATACTGCTGCAATAATTGTTTGTAAGGAATCATTGAACGATAACATTTATAGTTGATTGCACGAAGAAACTTTTTTTGCACTAATTCTATCTTGGTGTCATATTTGAGGTAGAACGGTTTCCAGATAGGAATTGCGTATTCCAATTGAGACCTTATTAAAGTTTTATATAATACCAAAAAAGTAGAGGGTCGCACAAAGTCTTTAGAGGATCTCATTACAAAACCATACATTTGAAAGGATTTATTTATTATGTTTTCAATATGCAAGTCAAAATGCAGACAGGAATCAATAGTTACACCGAGGTCGCGAACGGATTCTACTTTATTCAATTGTTGGCCATTCAAAGCATACTTAAAAATTAGTTTATATTTGTTTTTAGTAAACGATATACTGTGACATTTTGGAAGACTAAGAAAGAGTTTGTTGTCTATACAGTAGGTATTAAGTCTATCAAGATCTTCTTGAAGCAGTACGCAGTCGTCAATTTTATGGCAATCTTTATAGATTTTCATGTCATCCGCATATAGTAGGAATTTCGTATTAAGAAAACAATGTTTTACATCATTTATAAACATAATGAAAAGCAAGGGCCCCAAAATAGACCCTTGGGGAACACCGGACTTAACAACCACAATCTCAGATTCAAACCCACTAACCACGACCCTTTGTGTTCTGTTATAAATGTATGACGCAAACCATCGAAGCAAGTTGCCTCGGATTCCGTTGAAAGCGAGCTTTTCCAAAAGAATTTTGTGATCCACCTTGTCAAAAGCCTTCCGAAAATCAGTGTATACAGCATCATTTAGTAAGGCAAGGTAAAATATGTTTGCGCGTAGTCACTGCATACCCTTAGTAGCATTTGGATATCAGTTTTATAATGAATACGAATAATTATTTTTCAACTACCCACTTATTACAAGTTATGCAAAAATATTACCATTTTAGTACGTTTATATTTGAAGATTATCCGTGTATAGTTCTTTACAATAAAACAAGAAATGGTTTTGGAATAAATTCTAAAATTGAAAGCAAAACAATATCTTCGTAGCAGGATTTGATCTCGCAATTTGTTTTTCTCAGTCATAAAAGCAGACCACGAGACCAGAATTACTTGAACGCAATTATTAAAATTAGCTATTACACTAATTTTATTATAAAAGGTAGTTATAACATATAACCTAATGCTATCGTTATAAGGATCAAATTTGCGTATTATTATTGTATTCATTCAATCCACGAGCACTTGCCTGATAAGCTCATATAAATTGAATAAACCTTAATGTTACAGGTAGAGGGTCCAAATTCGTTTGTTTTTAGGGTGGGTCAGATAATGTTGACAACCGACTGTACAAACCGAGTTCAATGTCACTTTTAAGCAGCAGACTAGAACTATCTGTCCTAAGTTTTAATTTAGTGACTGGGCAACTAAATAAGTCAGTTAGAGAAAGAATTTATGAGCACGGAAACTTTTAATAAGTATGTTGCATTATTAAGAATACTTGTAAGGTAGCAAAGACCTTATCATTAGCAACAAGGTAAAATCAGCAGAAAACAAAATTAAAACCGTTTGGAAAATTATCAACAATGAAACGAACAGGAACAAGAAACATAATAATGATTATACACTGTGGACTTCATGTGGAGTCATAAGCAAAGAAGTCGCTAAAGAATATGTAAATTTCGTTACCAGTACTTATACAAATTAAAACTACTGAAACCTTAAACTCCTCACCCTCGCTTTCTATTGAATTATTAAGGGTGAACGTTTCAGCCTGCTCGAACGAGTTTAATTTTCAGCACGTAACCCCAATTGCAATAATAAAAGCGTTTAAGCAAATCAAGATCAAGTTCTCTTTGGGGCATGTCTGTAAAAGTGTGTACCTCCATTATTGACACTATAGCGCCGTATTTAGCCTTTATATTCAATTTGTGTGTGGATCAGGGAGTTTTCCCGGACCTTATGAAATATAGTAAGGTAATTCCTTTATTCAAATCTGGGGACAGTAAAGATAATAATAACTATATACCCGTATCTGTGTTGCCAGTTTTCAGCAAAGTATTTGAAAAGGTAATGCCTAATTACCATAATGAAGTCAATAAGTAATTATTATAATGAAGGCGCAAGATGCCATCTTCTGCGACCTGTCGAAGGCGTTTGATTGTGTGAGCCATGAAACATTAGTCCTGAAACTAGAGCATTACGGACTAGGCAAAACCGCCTTGAACTTAGTAAAATCGTATTTGATTCAACGGGATTAAACGTGAAAATGGAGGTACCTCGGGCTCAATTTCGGGTCCCTTCTTGTTTCTAGTTTTATGTAAATGATTTGCCATGTATATTACAATGGTGTTATTTGCTGACGATACATCTTTAATTTTTAAAATAAATAGACATGCAAACAATCTTGACGATGTAAATAATGCCCTACTGCAGGTACACAATTGGTTCACTGCTAATAATTTAGTATTAAATGAAAAAAAAAAGAAATGCATTCGATTTACTTTACCAAATGTCAAAAGTAGTGATTGTGATATAGTATTGAACAGGGAGAAACTAGAATTCATCGATGAAACAGTTTTCCTGGGGATAACGCTTGACTCAAGGCTGCAATGGGGTCCTCATTTAACATTTCTTGCAAGTTCAGCAGCATATGCTGTTAGAAAAATCAGCCAGTTTACAGATCTTGAAATCGCGAGACTAGTCTATTTTAGTTACTTTCACAGTATCATGTCTTATGGTATTTTATTGTGGGGACGGGCTGCAGACATCGAGTCTATTTTTATTCCGCAGAAAAGAGCCATCAAAGCCTTATACAATCTCCGCCGGCGCGATTCTCTAAGAGAACTGTTTAAGAATATTAACATCATGACGGTACCTTGTCAATACATTTATGATAACATCATGTATGTCAGAAAAAAAAATACATCTTTTTAGTAAAAGAGGCGACATACATTATTATTGTACTAGAAATAGAGACCAATTAGTTCAACCAGATTTCAGACTGGCCAAAGTAGCCTCATCTTTCATGGGATACTGTTTAAAATGTTATAATAAAATAACTCCCCATACATGGAACTAAATGAGACAAAATTTAAATCGTGTATTAAACGCACACTATGCAGGCAAGCATATTATAAGTTAGGGGATTATATTGAAGATAAAAATACTTGGCTCAATGCTCCTTGCCTCCCTTTAAAATGGTTGAGCCGAATGATGCTAGCGTCATTGGACTGGTCATTTCTCGGCGGCCACGGTTTATTTGAATTGTTCTTTTAACTCGCAGATGCTTTTATCCTGCACATCTTTTATATCGTTCTCACATATATGTAATTTCAACAGGAATGATGTTACCATAACTTTGTAAAAATATTATTTTTAAAAGAGTGTCCGTGGAGTTTGTCACGTTCTTCTCCATAGAGATCTACGCTTTGAAACGTGCAAAGAGCTTCATCTTTTTGACCGAACGACCTTGACAATTCAAAAGTGCCTGTAAATAGTCTAATTGAAATAAATGCTTTGAGTCTTGAATCTTGAAAATATATACGAAAAAAGTGTTCAACACAGCGCCCAGGACAGTTTGGGTTCCGCTCGGAACACAGCACGACGCTCCAGTTTTCGAGGGTACTGCACCTTCTTACAGCGTCACTGAATAAGGAGCATGCAGTTGGAGTACTCGACATGGAAAAAGCATTCGATCGGGTCTGGTACGGCCCGATCGGCCTGATCTTTAAAATGGCGCATACCGACGCGCCCTGCCGCGTCATCATGGTGGTCTCCTCCTTTCTCACGAATAGGACCTTTAAGATGGTGGTCGACGGTGCTCTATCGAGCGCCCGACCGATAGCAGCGGGCGTACCGCAGGGTAGCTGCGTCTCGCCGCTCTGCTACTCATGTTACACCGACGACATCCCTTCACTGCAGGAATGTACCCTCGCGCTGTACGCTGACGACGCGTACATTTCCTCGCTCAATGCGAGACTCGCGGCCGTCAAAATGCACCGCTTGTTAGATTTGCTTCCCGACTGGCTGTCGAAGTGACGGTTGTCGGTGAACGTGGGTAAGACGCAGGCGTTGCTCGTCGGGCGCGCCCACCTCCCACCACCCCTTAGACTGCATGAAGTCGACATCGAGTGGTCGTCCCAGGTCAAGTACCTAGGGATAGCCATAGATCGTCGGCTCACCATGGGAAGTCACGTTCGCCAGGTCGCCGCCAAATGTAGAGCGGCGCGCGCCCTACTTCGCCCAGTGCTCTCGTCCCGCCTCCAGCTGAGGGCCAAGCTGGGCGTGTATAAAACGTACATCCACTCATTTCGCTCGCTGCTAACGTATGCCGCCCCAGCTTGGCTCGCCCTCGCGAGCGAGACCAACAAAAAGCTTCTCCGCGCGCAGCAAAGCCTCGCGCTGCGGAAAATTGTCGCCGCTCCTCGCTTCGTGAGTCACGAATCGTGAGGAATAGCGTTATTGCGTGGGACCTCAAAGTCGAAGGCTGGACGACTTCTGCGATCGCCTCGCGTCCACTATGTTCGCGCGTGCCGATGCATCTGCTTGGCCTCATGTCAAGCACATGGCGCCCTGGCACGCGCGGCCACCCGACGCGAGGCGCCTACCGCTCGACCTGATTCGGACGCTGACGACCCCATGACTCACCGGACTTGACGCTGAGTGAGTCGTAGACACCGACACGCGACTCTCTCATACACAAAGACTCACAAGAGCACATACTCCCGGCGCGCTTTGTGTTCTAAGTTAATATAGGCATAGCGCTAGTCGAACCCAGACACACATGACTTTACATACGCATAAACTCACGCGGTGATCGTACGGCGCGGACGTACGTATCATCCGCTGACATTAACGGTGTTACACAACACAATACCGTTCAAACACACAGAACGGCCCCTTAGTTCGGAGTGTGGCCGGCTCGATCTGGAAGCACGACGGACCTGGGTCAGCATCCTCAGCAGGCGCGCCTTAAAGTCGTCGCCTACGTCGCTGGTCGTCTCTCGCCGGGCCTCCTTCGGGCAACTGGAGGTGTCACCTGGCGGGGACACACCGCCGTAGGCTCGCGACGATGCGGCACTGTCCCACAGTGCCGTGGCGCTCCTGCTGACACACAAATAGACAGTTACACTCATAGGCACGCAGCAACATAGAGCCGCGCGTGCCATCAGTTGCGGTAGGGCACGAAAAACCGATCCCGCGGGATTAAAAGCACAGCCTATAGCCTGCCACGACCCTTGCGGGGACGTCGCGAATTACTCGATTACAAATTTGAGTTTAGGTGTCTAAAGATTTTAAATTCCGTCGTAAAATAGGTCTTGATTGTTTAATTGGTTCTGTCCTTCAAAATTGGTCGAAAAAAGTTGTTTTATTTGGGTAGGTAAATTGGTGCCGGTTCGCTCTTTCGAAGTTAAGATTCTACTTGAATTTGGATCAAGCAGTTTTATTTACTTCGCAGTTTGAATGGAGTCATTCGTTCGAAAGTTTGTCGTTGGTTTGAAGTACGAAGTACAGATTCATGAGGAAGGCTACACGGGAACGGGAAATTCCTACATGAACGGGGAAAAAACGGGATATGCGCGTACGAAGTCGCGGGCAGAAGCTTGTTGTATAATATGTGGCTGGCCTTAGATCAAAATACGACTACAATACTTGTATTGCTAAGGTAGAAAATAAATAATATTTTATTCTAAGGAAAAATAAATATGTTTTATAAAGAGAATGACAACATGGTGTGTGTGTGTGTGTGTGCAGCTGACGCTGCAGGTGTGCGTGCTGTGCGGCGCCGTGCTGTTCATCTTTGTGGGTGCGGGGCTGTGGGCGTGCGCCGCCGTGCTGCCGGCTGCCGCCGCCGCCGTGGCGCTGTGCGTGCTGGTGGCGCACCGCGCGCTGGCCGAGCGGCACGTGCAGCGCATGCGCCAGGAGGCGCGCGGCTTCGTGGCCGAGTACCGCGGCCCCCTGCTGGCGGAGCCGGCGGCGGCGGCGCTGCGCATGCCCGTGCTGCTGCAGTCGGGCGCGAGGGGACCGGGCGCGGCGCACGCTCGCGTGGTGGGCACGGTGAGCGTGTCGGAGTGCTGGGGCCCGCAGCGCGCCGGCTGGCTGCACGCGCTGAGCGTGGCGCCGGGCTGGCGGCGGCGCGGCGCGGGCGCTGCGCTGCTGGCGGCGGTGCGCGCGCACGCGGCTCGGGAGGGGCTGGAGGCACTAGAGGCGGTGGCCAGCGAGCTGCAAGGCGCCGCGCGCTGTCTGCTGCACGCCGCCGGGTCAGTCACACACTCATTCATCTACCGCAGTTGGAAACTTGAATTTCAAATATCTGACTGAACATCAACATCGGCGTCGCAGTAGCGTAGCGCCATCTAGCATCAACAAGTGTGGAAGTGGCGGAACTCTCTGCTAATAGTATGAGAGGATAACTTTGTATCAATGTTCAATGAGAGTTTTCTGAAACGACGTACAGCAGGTGGCAGCGTTGAGGCGTCAGGTCTAGACAGCTGACAACTGACAGTGCTTGTTTTCCGACATTTTTAAATTGACGTAAAAGTCATGATTCCGTCTAAGTTACGTTTTCAAAGGGGAGGATCCTCTCGCCTATGTGGCGCCAATTGGTGCCGCGAATTTTTCTGAAAACTCTTTGTTTATTATGCAAATTCAACTACACTCGCGAGCAATTAACTGGAATCACTTAATCGCGCGTTGCTCAAAACAATTTTTTACAATTTCTATGCCATAAACTATGGATCGTGGTATATCATTAGAAAGCTTATTTTTAACCGACTACAAAAAAGGAAGAGGTTCCCAATTCGGTTGTATTTTCTTTTTTTATGTTTGTGACCTTATAACTCCGTCATTTATAAACCGATTTGACAAATTCTTTATTCATGTGAAAGGATATACGTTCCGGTTGTCCCATAGATCAAAATCGGTTGAGTAGTTTGGTTTATAAATCAAAATAGCTTGAGGAAATAGAAAATACACTTCTGGACACATCTATTGGCCCACCTTAGAGTTTAGGTTTCGATGGCCCCTACCGAAATATGATTGCTAGATTGAACAAAAACTGTTGATGCAGTTTTAAACCTGATACATTTTACCATCTTTTTCGATCGTATTGTTTTAAATTTGAATTCAGAATACCATACGACATGGAGCTACGCCTAACAAGTCGGATATGCGCCTTGTTAAAGGCAATTGATTTTTGAATAAAAAACATGTTTATCAAATAAAGGTTTAATTTAATAACGCGTGTTGCCTCCATGGGCATCTACCACAGCTCTCATACGATTAGGCATAGAGTTTATCAACCGCTCTATGCAATTTTGAGGGATCATCTCCCATTCCTCTTCTATGGCAGTTTTCAACTCCTGCATCGTCTGGGCAACTGGCTGACGAGCCCTAACACGTCTTTTTAGCTCGTCCCACATGTGCTCAATGGGGTTCATGTCTGGGCTTCTGGCTGGCCAGTCCATAACTGTGATGTTCACATCCCGAAGATATTCCCTGACGATGCCGGCCGCATGGGCCGCATTATCATGCATAAAAAGGAAATTTGGGCCCACATAGTCCGCGTATGGTATCACGTGAGGTTCTAAGCACTCACGAATGTACCTTTCAGCATTTAATGTTGGCAGCCGTGGTCCTGTAACAACCTCAAGTTGAGTTTTGCCGCTCACGGATATACCGCCCCAGACAGTTCATGAGCCACCGCCATAAGCAACCCTCTCTTCAAAGCAGCATTGTGCGAAACGCTCTCCCTTACGTCGGTAGACCTTCTTCCTTCCATCATTGCCATGTAACACAATTTTAGACTCATCAGAAAAGAGTACACGGCTCCAATCTTGCTGTGTCCAATTTAAATGACTGCGTGCGAAATGAAGGCGCGCTGTTCGGTGGGCTCGCGTTATTTTGGGCCCATTAGCTGGCTTGTGTGGTACCATATCGCGTTCTTTTAACCTTCTCCGAACAGTTCGAGCGCTCACAGATACTCCGTGGAAGTCGCGAAGTTGGTTTTGTATCTCAATGGAGGTAAGGTGACGATTTCTCAAGCTGGTCGTCACGATGAATCGATCCTGCCTTTCAGTTGTGACCCGAGATCGTGGCTTTCCTTGGCGACGAACAAAGCCGCCAGTCTCTAGGTACCTCCGATAAACATTTCGGACCGCAGATCGACTTAAATTAAGTTGAGCACTCACGTTTCTTTGGCTGTGTCCGGCCTGAATAAGTGCCACAGCTTGGGCGGCGACTTCAGGTGAAGTATCCATAGATTATTGATAGAACCTCACCTTAATGTTAAGAATAAGTAATGTTTGTTGCAAAACCAAAGATATCAATCACTTTTTCAAGAATTAAATCCAAGTAAACCAATAAAACCAAGTTTTCTTAGTATTCGATTGTTTGATATCAACAAACAGGCTCCAAATTGTCTTTTGTTTCTTTAAATTCTGTGTTCGAAATTCAAAAAAAGAATATTGAATGAAATTGTGAATGTGCCAGGTTCAAAACTGCATAAAAACTTTTTGCTCGACAATATATATAATATACAATAAAATTTTAGCTAGGACCAAACGAAACTGAAAATACAAGGTGGGCCAATAGATGTGTCCAGAAGTATATATCATCCAAACAGTAAACGACATTGCGTGTTTTGCTTTCCTGTTACTTTACAGTGGTGTTGTTAGGTTAGGTTAGTACCACTAAAAAGTAAAATAAAAACTTTTTTTACAAAAAAATACAACCGACTTCCAAATAAAAAAAACACTACAAAGTATAAAATAACTTTAATTTCGGAAGTCGGTGTTAAAATACGGAGAGACAACCAAAAACACCGACTTTGTAGTGTTTTTTTTATTTGGAAGTCAGTTATATTTTTGTCAGCATTCAAATGATATCAAAAAGATTTTAAATTACTTAATTCAATTTTCTACCAAAATTTAGGGAAACATCGACCGGTCTATAATCGGCCTATAATAGGTCGAAGTTGTGGACGTCTATAGGAAGTATTATGATAAGAAAAAAATAATAATATTTATGATATTTACCCCTCAATATTTTGTGGCCGTTGGCCCTAATAAACCTGCTTGTAAACGGTTTTTCATTGACCGAATTATGTTATGTTGCATCCTTGGCTTGCACCTTCTATGTTACTGGTAGAAAGTGCCATGCACACTCCGCCTATACGCAATGACTTTCACGATTGCAGTTTGATTGAACAAATAAACGAGTTGATTGCAAGAATACTGTTTATTGAATAACATAACGACACGCTGGTGCGGCTCGCAGGTGGGAGACACGCGGCTCGTACGCGCGACCGCTGCTGGGCGCCGCGCTGGCGCTGCACGTGTCGCGCCTGGCGCTGCAGCTGCCACACGCCTGACGCCCGCTGCTGGGCGCCGCGCTGGCGCTGCACGTGTCGCGCCTGGCGCTGCAGCTGCCACACGCCAGACGCCCGCTGCTGGGCGCCGCGCTGGCGCTGCACGTGTCGCGCCTGGCGCTGCAGCTGCCACACGCCTGACGCCCGCTGCTGGGCGCCGCGCTGGCGCTGCACGTGTCGCGCCTGACGGGCCTCAGGAGCCGTCGCCCGCGCCCGAGCTTCTAATAACATTTTTATATTCAATATACACTATTTTTTTTATAAATACCTATTTGCCATGTTTTATTTTTATTTTAATATCTGAATCGTTTACTTGGAAATGTCTGGCTGCGGCCGAGCTCGGCTACCGACGCCATTCTTTGCACTGAACAGGAGTTTCAATTGGGACACTCCGACCAATACCTGAAAAACAAGTTTAATATGACAAACAGCCGTAGGTATGTGGCGACGGTCGAGCAAAGAGGACTCGGCGGTACCTTGAGCCAGTCGGGGCGGTGCACGTCGTCGGCGGCGGGCGGCAGCGCCAGGTGCGCCAGCAGCCGCTCGCGCGCCGCCGGGCCGGGCGCCGCCGCGCCGGGCGCCGCCAGCAGGCGCCCCGCCAGCTGCACGCACACGTAGCGCGAGGGCGGGCGGCGCGCGCGCAGCAGCTGCAGCGCGGCGGCGCCGGCGAGCGCGGCGGCGGCGAGGTCGGCGCCGGCTTGCGCTCCGCTGCGCAGCGCGTCGCTGAGCAGCAGTCGCGCGCGCGCCGCCGGCAGCGCCGCCCGCAGCACGTCCGCCAGCAGGCCCACCTGACACCAAGCCATGCAGTTAAGCTCAGCACTGGGCTGCTGATAGATACTTACCAGCCTACCACACAAATACAAAAGAAGCCTTAAGATCATTTTTAGAGACCTATTCAACCATCGTAACCTACCCTAAATATAGTTCTGTGTTTCTTTTTTGTGTTTGTTATGCGATCATTCCGCCAATTATGAACGGATTTTGATGACTCTTCTTTTATTCGAAATCCAATACTCCTGAGGTGGTCCCATTGGCACCAAGTCAGAATTTGATGATGGGATCCCAGGGAAATCGAGGGCAACCCGTATACTTTCTAACGCAATTCAAATAATTGTGCCTGGTAATCAACATCTCATCTTGCTGAGCTGATGATGGAAGGTATAAGCCAGAATCTGATGCTGGGATCCCAGGAAAAATGTTTGTTCAGCGATATTTTCGCCAATTTATTGTCAACCGATTTGGATGATTATTTTTTTGTTTGGAAGAGTATTTTTCCAAACTGGTACCGTTTCAATTTGGTGAAGAACTTCGAAGGTAGGCAACGGAAAACTTTAATAACTGATAGCAAATCTCCCGGGACTGCTGAAATCGCATCTCTGTTTATTGTTTTCACCAGTTCGTAACATAGCATCACGCCGGTACGCTGTGAAGGGGTAAGCAGAAGCAAACGAGTCAATCTGAATTAAGGCCAGGACTTTCAGAAAGGGCCTATTTTTGATTCAACATTAAACAATCAAATATTCTTTGTTTTGATCTGATTTAAATATTATATGTTGCAGTTTAATAAACATTCTTGTAAAATACAGCAAAAATACGAAGACCAGCTCCATAAATAAAAAGAGTACCTAATTGGTGCTAAGTACCAAATTCAGGGCTAACTATCTACATGTCACAGGACGGCAGGTATGTCTTTCTTGGAATCTGGGCAGGTGAGAATGAGCCTTTGTTCACAGAACGTATAGAAAGAGATGACAATTTCCGGCTAACAAATATGGAGCCAAAGCTGGTACAGTTTTACTTCAAATGCTTACTGCCAGAAATCGTAGACATTTGAAATGAAATTGGCATGCCAATAAGACACCATGCATTGCAAGATAAAGAAAATGAGCAGCCTGATAAGCACACATCCAGTGCACACTCTCTGCCTCAACCAGATTTGCAGCAACGAGGTCCTAGCACGAGCGTGATTAATATTCGTGATTTTATATTATATTTTTAAACTTTTTTTTTTGCCGTACGTAAATTATACTACAATATATAATTAAAGATATATCTTTAGTTATATATTGTAGTGTTTCTTATTTCCAATAAAGAAATGATGGTCATGTGGCAATTCACAGGACAAATCAATTCATTTTTGCAATTAAATTGGGTTTTGCAATTAAATTATTCCGTCAATTAGATTATCAAAAAATATTGGACACGTATTTTTCCTTTTGTTACGTAAACAGAAAATGAAGACGATGCAGTGCGTTGAAATTTCGCATGACACTTGAGTTAAAATTGTACCACATTTTACTCAAAAGTGACGTAAGAAGTTACAAAGATAAAACGCATCAAAGTTCAGGAGTGCCGAGTGGGACTCCTGACCTTTGATGCGTTTTACTTAATGTACAATAGTGGTACATGGGCGGACTTATTGCATCAAGGCATTTGTTCGATGCAATCATTGCAATCGACCACGTTTGCTGAGCTAGCGATGCAAAATCTCATCGAGATTCTTATAGCTACAGCGTTAGTGCAAATACATCTTCGCCCTTAGCACAGCAAACACAGCTAGGATGGTTACTGTGTGGAACCGTAAAGCCACAGTTCCATTGTAACGTCATCGTAAATAATACAGCGGATATTCAACAATTTTGGCAAATTGAGGATATTCACGAGCAAAATGAAATATTAGCAGAAGATCAGCAATGCGTCGAATATTACCTATCAACGACCAAACGCCTGCAAAGCGTTATGAAGTTAGGTTGCCGATGAAGCAGCAAGCGAGCGAAAAGCTAGGATCATCAAAGGAAGTAGCACTAGCGCAATTAAAGAATCTAGAGAAAAAGCTTAGCAGGCAAGAATCTTTAGCTCAGCAATATAAGCAATTCTTAAGCGAATATGAAGAACTGGGACATATGACATTAGCGACTCTTAGCAGCGATAGATTACAGCGCAGTGAATTTGGCTCGGATATCGAGAGTTTGATGAATAATAAACTCAAGTCAGATAGCAAATTATTAAATTTGCCACAAGGCGATATGGTAACCATTCATGACGACAACCTAACCCCTGGCAAATGGCCCGTAGGTCGGGTGGTAGAGGTCCATCCCGGAAAAGATGGAGCTGTCCGAGTGGTGACTTTAAAGACAAAAAGTGGTTTTATAAAGCGGCCGATTATCAAGCTTTCTATTATATACGATACGTCAGCCTTGCATACTTCGCTCCAGTGAACTTTCGAACTGGCGTACATCGAGATCCTGTACTTTAGAACTAACATACGTCGACATTTCAAACTTCGACATTCAGTAGCGGAGTGCTATTCGGGCATAACTTTATTGTTTGTTATTGCGTTGGGTTTAGTTATAGCTAGGTATATTGCATTTGCATTGGACGGTGAACATCAAAGATAAACCAGTGACCTCCTCAACTTAAATCAATCAAATCTTGTACCAAAGCAAAGTGGATAGATATTTAACCATGAGCTGGGTCTGGATTTGAACTTCCAAGGCACACAAAATAACTCCTTCACTTCACTCTTCAACAACGGCAAATAGTAGAACCACTCATTATGGGCATAATGTCACTTAGTGGTGGGGTATCACCACTAAAAAGTGGAAAATAAAAAACATTTTTATAAAAAAACACTACAAAGTATAAAACATCTTTAATTTCGGAAGTCGGTGTCAAAAAACAACCAATATCACTTTTTTCACATGGCACACGCGATGTTCTAGTAATAAATAGTAGATAGTTACTGACGCAACGCCGCGCGCATACCGCATAGCGATACAATACATTTTTCTATGTAGTCAATAAAGGACTATATTTTTTTACTAGCTTTTCCCCGCGACTTTGTCCGCGCAATGGGTGTTGCGCCGCAAGTCACTCACCTGGTCCGGAGAGGCGTGGTCGTCCAGCAGTGTGTGCAGTGCGCGCGTAGCCCCGCGGCGGCAGCGCGGCTCGCGCGCCAGCACCGCCACGCTCAGCAGCGCCGCCGCGCTCAGCAGCTCGGCGTCCGGCCACGGGCCCGGCGCCGCCGCCAGCGCGCCCGCCACCGCGGACACGACGCGCGTCAGCTGCGCGCGCAGCTGCGGCGCCGGCGCGCTCAGGGACGCCTGCAGCGCGGTGGCGGGCAGCGGCAGGTGCGGCGCTAGTGTTGCCCACAACTCGGCTGCAGGCGCATCGTGCTCCGCCTGGGCCCGCTCGACGCGCACGCTGAGTGCAGTAACGGCGGCCGCCAGCGCCAGCTCGCCCTCGCTGGCGCCAGCGTCGTTGGGGCCCAGCTCGATGCGCTCGAAGGCGCGTGCGCGCTGGCGCAGCATGTCCAGTTGGCGCTCGCACTCCAGGTCGCGCGCGCGCTGCTCCGCCAGCTGCTCCGCGCTCGGCATTGCGAACGTGCTCTGCGCACACACCGCCCGGTCACTACGTCGTACGGTATATATCCATGCACAGCCGGCAGGAGAGTGAGCGCCTGTATGCTAGGTACCTACTGCCTGAGCAGCTGAACTACAATAAGATTGTTTGCACAGCAGGATCATTGTCACAGAGCACGGACCTAAACTTCCCAATTTGTACAAAGTAACAAAGTACTTGGCGCAGTAGTAAAAAGTTTTATGAACAACTTTTACTTTGAGACTGATCAAAGTAACCATCACTAAAAAATAGTGTCCAACCGAAGGTGAGGTTTCAGTTTTGCCAATTATTAGCCGAAAAAAAACGAGGGACACTTATAGTTTCCCCGCCTGTCCGTCCTCCGTCATGGTTTCACTAGAAATAGTTTGGCATGGTTCTAGATATTAATAACACCAACAAAGTTGAAAAATAAGTTAAAATTATATTTTTTTAATGTTATTAACTTTAAAAAAATAGGTATATTTTGGTGTCCCATACAGGTAAGACTCTTAGGAGGAGGAGATTATTAGGGATAGATTATTATTAACTTTTTATATTTAAAAAAAACTTTTAAATATAAAAAGTGGCAATCCACATTCCACATGTCGACAACCCCGTGGGCTAAGTCGTGATACTTGATTTGCTTCTCCTTCTCAGCCTTCACGAGGTTCTCGTCATGCGGGATTACCATTGTGCGGCGCGCTAATCGGTCTATCACCACTATGTCAGGCTTATTGGCAACAATAGTCCTATCAGTGATGATAAACCGATCCTAGTACAACGTGACATGGTAATTTTCGAGAACTGGGTCGGGCACATATTTGTAATACGGTACCTCAGAATCCACAAGTTTGAATTTCAAAGCAAGTTGCTGGTGGATAATCCTGGCCACTTGGTTATGCCAGTGCAAGTAGTCGCCGTTAGCAAGACGAGAACAACCAGAGATAATATGTCTGATGGACTCACCCGGACGGTGGCATGCCCGATACACGTCAACTGTTCCATCCTTCATAATAATGCCTTCGTTAGTTATTCGTCAATGTCCATAATCGCACAGACAAAACCTTCCGTGTCCCCGAAAAGATCGCCGACACGTAGGCAGGTCATGGACTCTTAAGAAATCTACATCGGACCCAGAAAGAGCCCGATAGAAGCACCCATGAAGCTCCTTGTCTTTCTGCATACCACATCAGCTTTGAAAAAATATTCTCTGTGACTGCACATCTCGCGGTTTAGTTGGGGAGTGTCTTAGCATTTTAAAAGCCTCGACCTCCACACTTCCGCAGGATGTACAGTCTCATCACCGACGATCCTGGGTGATGCTTATTATTATTACTATTGTTATTACGATAAACTTACAGTTTATTATAATTACTATGTTGGCTCTAGTTCATCACTTGTGGTTCCAGTCACAAACCTATTGTTGGATTATAACCATTGCATGTGTAAGCAGGCACACTATTTATGCCTGGAGGCTTAATTAGTTTGATTTACTAGTAAATGTTTGAGTTTGTCTGTTATTGATGGCTTAATGGAGTGTGCTAGCTAACAAGTGTCAATTAATTTCATTTAAAATTTGGTTTACATATTAGATTATTATTTATTTTATTTATTCAAAAAGCACAGTACAAGCTTGAAGTTTACAAAACCAGAACGCTTATATGCTAACAATTTACACTTTTTAGATATATTATTTTTCAGTGCCACGTATTGTAAAATACTTTGCATACTACTGCATAAATTCAAGTTTTTAAAACTTAACAGACAGATGTGTTGCTGGGGAGTTTGTTGCGCCACTTCTTCTTCCCAGCTATAACACTAGGAAGTGGTGACGGGTGGGCTTTTTGGGGGACTGTCTTTATGTAGAACTTTGACATTTAAAAAGTGCTGGCTTTTTGTCATGTTACATGACGGTTACTACAGAACCCTACACTCTGTGGCCTAACACGCACTTGGCTGTTTTTCTATAATATTAATTGTTAAGGTAACATAAATAAAAAACTATTTTTAAAACATACTTTAGTTAGTATCTTATTTACATTACATATTTTTACACACCAGCAGATATACACATGTATATCTGCTGGTGTGTAAAATATACTAGCATTTAGCTATAAAAATACAATTTTCAGTTTAATATGTTAAAATAAGATTTGGTTTGAGCTGGAACTGGGACCAGTACCGAAGGTTCGCTTTTTTACTCTGCTGGTCAATAAGCTCTAATGGCAGTGCTGAACAAAGTTGTAGGTAACTTTTACTACTACTAATTTTTTGAGAGAATAGTACCTACTCAGATAAAGAGCAATTCTATTTATTGGTCGAATTACTTTGAATTAATTTTAATCCAGAACTTAAATGCTGAGTAAAAGAAGATTAGTATGCGTTACCGAGTTATTAGCAGACGTGTTAACGGTTATCGACGGCAAGTCATCACAATCTTCCTCTTCACTCATGTTCATGTTCACTCGCCGTTCTTACAACTGGGTTACGATTACAATCAAACCCTGTCCGTGATCAAACACTAAATAAGAATTGATTGTTAAAGATACCTATGATAACAAATGAAAACATTTCAAGTAATAGCGGCAGCAATATGACAGTGACAACCAGTCTGTCAAACTCAGTGTTGCCAGATGCATAGACTAGCCAAATGTGTCGGGCACCAAGTCGCTGAATGAGCAATGACAGACGTATGCATTGTTTTAGCTGAGATGAAATTCCTACGTCATAAGTGCCTAAACACTTTAATTTAACTTCAATAATGATGGACTCCCTTACAAACTTTCATCCTCTATTTCAACCCCTTCAAGTCTTTTTCTCAAAGGTAGCCTATTGGCTATTACCTTCTCCAAGGTCTAACCTATTTCTGTAGGTACCAAATTTCATACTAATCGGTTCAACGATTTAGGCGTGAAAGCGTTATAGACAGACCGAATTATTTTTGCAGGATGTGTAACATGAACAACACAAATGCCTATTTGAACTGTCTTTACAACTACATGGAACAGTGGCTTTGCTAAAGTTTCTCACCCATAAAACTGCAGTAATATTCTTTAAATCTTAGGAAAAGTAAAATAACATTGAGTTTTTGATATTCCCCATACAAAATCCATCCCCCTTTTCACTTCCTAAAGGGATGAAAAGAATGTTTATGTTTATTAAATTGACCGGTTAGGTCAAAAATGCATAAACATTCTTTATTTCTAGCAAAAAGAAGTTAAGTCATAAAAGTCTTTTTTATTGATTCCATTTACAAATTACCCCCCCCTTTTAGCACCCTTATTGTTTTTATCGAAATTGAATCGTTCAGTTTAAACTAAAACTTCAAAACGTTATTCACCAACTTAAAAATCACTATAACTTCAAATTAAATCAATCAATCATTGTGAGCTATATTAGCGGAGATTAAACATTAGTAAAATTCTAAACGTGACTTTTACTATAACTCGCAAGAGTTAATTTGAAACCTGAGCGTAGTAGGTAATACACAACGGCCAATAAGAATGATTATTGAAACGCAACTTTATAGTATTCAAACAGAGTATCTTTTATTCATAATAAAACAAACATAATCGATTCTTATATGAAAACTTATGTGAAGGATGAATCTGATGCTGTTTAATAAGTTTATTGATATCAGGTTCCAATTTACTCCAGAACAGTCGCAAGTCGCCACGTTCGGTAACATGCAAACGATTTCTCTTTTTAGTAAGCAGTGTTGCCATAGCACTAAATCCACGTTCACAATGGGAATGCTATCAAGAATCGTTGAACGATTGACCACAATCCAGGGTACAATAGCGGGATCGGTTTTTGTAGCCAAAATTATTGGTAACCATTTTTGAACTTTTTTTATTTCCTCGTTTGTTTTCAATTCTATAAGTTATTCTTCCAGCTGAGGTTTTTTGTTTTAATTAAATTTAGTTCATCGCCTTGCAGTTGGAGATTCATGTCGTTGAACAATTTATACAAGTCTGTCATGTAAGCTATCATTCTTTGGTGTAATGACCTTGTTGTGCAATTCTGTATCTTTAGTTTCCAAGAACTCTATCACAGAGTTAAACAGGTTGTAAAAACGAGTCAGACAATTACCTCTTTATAGCCAACGAACTTCAGTATGAAACAACAAACGGTTAAAATCCTCGTCATTAGTAACACAAAGCTGATGCTATCATTCAAAGAGCTGTTGCGGATTTTATTGACTGCTTTGATGACATATTGCAGTGATTGGTTGTCTATAGTAGGCGCCAGATAAATGTGGAATAAAGTACATTGACCTTTCCCTAATAACTGTTCATAGGTACCTGAACAATTAAATATGAATCGTTTTTCATTATTAGACAATGTTAAGGATCACGAGAGATGATGATTCGGGACAGCTTTGTGTCATTAATTCCGTTTTTCAAATTAAAAATGTCAATAATTGTAGGTGGGTCAATGACCGTTATTCCACGATTATCTGGCGCCTACTATATGAATAACGCAATGTACAGCAAGGACATCTGGAATTTTATTTTTTAAGTACCTACGCTACGAATCCTTTATGGCACCCTGTCATAGCCGGAGCGCCAACCGTAGCAACTGATATAATATTTTTCAAGGGAATCTCTTTCTCATCACAAAACTTTTCCAATGTATTGAATATGCTTTCGCCTATTGTATCGGTATCTAAATTTCTAGCAAACAATATTTCTTCACATATTTTCTCATCTTTAATAAACCTCACGTAAGACAGCAACAATGCTTCATAAGTTGGTAAAGTGGACTCATCGAGCTGAATTGAGAATTGACTTGTCCTCAGGTGATCGCACAATGATCCTTCAATGTTTTCAGCCTTTCATCAATTCGTCTTTGCACAGAATTATTACTCAAAAGATTTTTCGGTTTATAAAGCACAGTAGTTATTACTTCCTTTATTGCTGGCAAAATTAACTCTTCTCCGATGTTAGGTATGTGGTTTGCCTTTTTGAGCAATTAACAAAGAGATATTGTACGAAGATCGAAGTCCGTCGTCATCTTGTTTAGCAGCCACCGAAAATAGTTTTGCTACACTTGGCTGAGTAATATGCTTCTTCTGTAGGTCTTGAAAATATGCTACATTCTTGTCTTTCTTATCTGGATGCATTTTAGTCTTGAAGGCTTCATTGCTTCATTCCAAAATGTTTTTAGACATAAAGGGTCTTTCAAATAGGGCGGGTCGATGTTGACAGTTTGTGGCGGTCATGTTGTTTTAGCGGCATCTGTCAAATCTATTGTTTCTCATTCAGTCACTGATGCCAAATCAGACAATCACCATGGCAAGTTTCACGATTGAGCAGCATGTCAAAATGATAAAACTTTATCATCAAAATGAGTGTTCTTTAGTGCAAACGTTGCGCGCATTGCGTCCATTTTACGGCAGACGCGGTGGCCCTTCAAAGTCGACTCTCCAACGTTTGGTGGCCAAATTCAAGACGACCGGTTTGATAAACAACCAAACAACACCCTAACGTCAAAGGAACGCCAGATCGGCCGAGAACATCGCCACTGTCCGTGAGAGTGTGCAGAAGACTCCGAGGCAGTCGATTTCTCGCCATGCACAAAAACTCGGCCTTTCGCAGACTTCAACTCGGAGAATTTTGCGTCGGGACTTGGGTCTGCACCCGTACAAGAACCAACTGACCCATGAGCTCAAAGGTTGCTTGCATCAAAGGCGCTGACTGGGCTTCGGAACGATTGGAAGAGAACCCCGATTTTGGCCGAAAAATAATCTTTGCAGCAAAATCAAAAGCAAAATTGACATATATGGGACGACCACAACCCACATGAGTTTCACCAGGTGGCATTGCATCCACAAAAAGTTACTGTTTGGTGCGGATTTTGGTCCGGCGGCGTCATTGGTTCTTACTTCTTTGAAAACGACGTTGGCGAGGTCATCACCGTCAACGGTGAGCGTTACAGATGATGAATGATTGACAATTTCTTTTGATCAAAATTGAATGATATGGACGTGGACGACATGTGGTTTCAGCAAAACGTCGCTACGTGCCACACAGCGAACGATACAATGGACATTCTGCATGAACGGTTTGAGGGTAGAGTTATCTCTTGCAGAGGTGACGTGAATTGGCCACCAAGATCGTGCGATTTGACTCCGCCAGACTTTTTTTTGTAGGGTTTTTTTAAGTCGCAGGTCTATGCCAATAGCCCGCAATCGACCGATGCCCTGAAAGTCAACATAATGCAGGCCATCGCTCAGATACAGCCGGAATTATGCAGCAGAGTCATTGAAAATTAGACCTCTCGGATCCGTGCCACCGTTCGAAACCGCGGCGAACATTTGAACAAAGTCAAAGCATTTATTTCAAATAAACCATTATCAGGTACTTTTGAATTGACAAAGTTAGTCCGCCAAAAACATGAAGTTATTTGCACGTTCCAAAGCGTAGATCTCTATGGAGAAGAACGTGCAAAAAACTCCACGGACACTCTTTTAAATCATTTTATGTTTATTAAATCCTGGTTACATTAACCTTGTTGCTTCTATATATGAGAACAATGTAAAGAAAGAAAAAAAAACAATTTTTAGTATGAAATATTAAAATGAGGCAGTGGTAACCAAGGGATGACCAGTCTCCACTGACGGCGCCCGTTCACGCGTGCATCAGCACCATTCAGCTCAACCATTTTGAAGGGAACTGAATGATCCGATACACGCGCCACCATCAGCGAGCCATTGGAGTGAGCATGACACACCCTCATATGCCCCTGCTATTTCATATCAAACAAGGAAACTATCTATTAACATAATGGTCCATGGTTCTCACTTTTACAGAACTTGAAATAAAAATTGCTTCTACATTATATAAAACTATGAATATCGATCTGAAAAGACAGAAAAAGAAAAGTTTATTCCAAACATAATATAAGATTATGCGGAATAGTATTATTATTAGACATAAAAGAGGGTGAGCATCTCTTCCAAATATAAAGCCTAACTAGTGGAACCAAGCGGCTGAGGCTGTGGAGCAGGACCGGCATTTAGCCAAGCATTTTTATCAAGGATATAATCTTCCAGTTTATAATATGCCTGTCTACATAGAGTGCGTTTTATGCATGTTTTAAATTTTTTCTCATTCAGTTCGAGAATCTCACGTGGTATTTTATTATTAAACTTAAAATCTCCACAAATAATCGCGGATTTGTTATCTGCTGCAAGTTTCGCAAGGATATCTTCCATAGTTGACTCAAATAAAGTAAAGTTTTGAGGGTTTGGGGGTCTGTACACGCACACTATAACATGCTTATCCAGCTCAACACAGGACAGTTCAATACAATGTTCCACTGACAAGCTGACAATGTCATTACGTTGCTTAAATTTTAAGCATTTTTTCACTAAGATGAGGGAACCACCGCGCAACATAGATTTGCGGTTAAAACAACTGCCTACACTATAATTTTCATAACTAATTTGCATCTGGTAATCTTGAACCAATGTTCACTAAAACATACAATGTCAAACATTGTTTTCTCTAAAAAAAATCTATTTCTAATATTTTGAAAGAGATACCTTGAATATTTTGATGAAGTAATTTCAACGTAGGTATGCTGCTGACCCCCTTTTTGATATTTATCTAACTGAGAGCAAGAAGATACCTTAATGTCTGTAGGTATAACTAATCTGTTATTGGTAACTTTAAATTACTTAATATTAATATCAGGAGTTTGCCCTAAGACTTCAACATCATCACTTGGCAGTGAGATAGAACTACATGTGGCCTCCACGTTAACAAATAATTTTTCCATAGTGATAGGTACATGGAACCTCCTTCGTACAATTTTTAAAAGTTTTGATAGCTATAGTGCTACAGTTATTTTGGCTCACCACCTGATTCTTAGTAATATTACTAAACGTTGTGGATTTAATTACACAAGACTTCGACATACTACTTATATCTGAGTTAATATAATAAGCTAGCTATTGTGTGTCTAAAACTAATTGGCAGATACACAGTATCCCTGGTCGATTTTAAATGATCCACAAAAATATTTGTGTCAAAAAACATAAACTTGTCACTATAATGACTTAGGTACTTACTAGGAAGTGCATGTGTTTATTTAACCTATGAATATAATTATTTTGTCTAATTGACAATTGTTCAAAATATGGAAAAGCATGTTATATAGCAAGAGAATCATGTCATATTCCATAATGATGGCATAAATAGGCATTTCAAATAAAACAAATATTTAGTTAATATCTCACACACAGCTTGTCTTATTCAATTTCAACATCGACCCGTCCTTGTTGAAAGACTCTTTAGTAGGCACAAAGGCGACGATGGGTTTGTGGGATTTTCAATGAATCTGAATTTAATATATTCCGCACAGTTTTGCCGTCTCTTCTTTTTTACTTCCGACATTGTTTTTATTTCAGAAAATATAGGTACGTTAGGTAATGTTGAACTTAAGTAGGTACTGCTTATCTATTACGCGCGAAACCGCAAATGAAAATAAAATAAATATTACGTTGTTTATATAGGATTGCATAAGCAGCACGCACCGACAGGAATAAAACAAACATGCATAAACTCATTTATCTCATTCGACGCTCAATCGTACTCAACAAGTATGAACAAGTAGGTATTATATGAACCAGCCGATTGATACAGGAATGCACAATTCGGGTTTTTTTAACAAAAACTTGTTAAAACATGATTGCCCGCGATCTACTATCTCCGAAAATTACCTATCTAGGAGTACCTACCAATAACTATTAAAATGCGAAAGTATGTCTGTTGCCTTTTTATTTGTTTTTTTGTGTAAACTTTCATTTCGAAACGGAGCGACCGATTGACATGATTTTTATTTTATATATATGTTTATTCAATAAAACAGGATAGATATTATGAACTACGAGGGGAGAAATATTGAACATAGTTTGAGCAATCTCTTAACTAACATTAGTTGATGTTCACAAGTTGTAGTTGAGAGTCGAGAGCTCATGCAGTCGGTGTGTAAGAGGCCTCCTAGCTAAATCAAATTACAAATCACCCAACCCCCAAGCTTCTACTCTACACAACGCCCCCATTTTTTTTCTGGGTCTCTTACCACCCCCTTTAGGCCTGCAGCGCCCACAATGGGACGTTATCGCCCACTTTGGAAAAGGCTAATTATAGACCATGATCTCTAAATAAAAAAAAACTACCACATCAACATATTTTGTCTGCATTGTTTTGCTGCACAGACCAAATTCTATAAACATTTATGGAAGTCTGTATTGTGTGACCCACCATTAGATTATTTTTTTTTGTTTGACAGGGTGATCGTCTAAAGATTTTACGCAAATAAAATATTCTGTCATGGTTCTGCTCATTCTTTTTTAATAGGCTTTATAAAAATATCATACCCTTGATTGTTACAGTCATAGACAAATAAGTATCGGATTATTTGTCTATGAATACGAATGATCTTGCGACTGGAACTGCAGAGGTCAGTGTTGCCAATTTAGCGACTTTGTCGCTAGCTTTAGCGACATTTCGTTTTCTACAGCGGCTTCAATTATGTGTCTAACGACAAAAATAATCTAGCGACTATTCTAACGACTTCTAGAGTTTAAATAAAAAAATAAACAAGTACAAAAATAAAAAATGGCAAGAATTCAGCCCAGAAATTTATCTTCTTTATATTCGGAACTGTGTTCCGAAATCGGATATCATTCTGACAAGTCCGTCTTTAATAATTGTTTTTTTATAATTTTTAATTGTTTTATACCGATTACAAATATTATTTTGTGTAAGTACCTACCTAAATCAAATTATTTTCTTTTATTCCAACAGACCAAAAAACTTTGCCCCATTTTACCGTGCGTAAAACAATATAGAATTTATTAGAGGTACGTGAAAGAATTGCGCTCAGTTTCCATCCCTAGCGCTCAGTTTACTGGGATCATAGACATAGAGAAAAATGGACTGAACGATAGAAAATTGACCACTCTCTAGAAAGAGATAACGCGACTGTGCGGCCAATACCTGTCTCTTTTCTGTAGGTCTGTAATGACAAAGAAAGACATAACTACTGACTGCATTGTTTTGTTTCTCTCATACTTTGCCGCCTGTATTTACTTCATGCCTGGATAGGGAACGCTCAGTCCATATTGGTATGATTTAGCGACTTCTAGCGACTTTTGATCTTTGTCCATAGCTAACGACATCTAGCGACTTTTCAAGCGTACGTTAACGACTTTTTGACATGTAGAGTTGGCAACACTGGCAGGGGTGCGTAGGTACCTACTTACCTGTCTTGTAATTTGGCGGGGATTCTTGATTTGTTACTTTTCAAGTAAATGGTGACGTATTTTTGGGAGAGCTCAAAGTTAATTATTTTAGTAAGAAATTATTACTGATAATGGACGTAACTGATATTGGGAAAGTCGCCAGCAGAAAAAGGATGAACACACATGCCTAGAAACCAATCCATTTAAATGGTTTGATATTAAGGTTGATTATGTACATGTAAATTACACTTTAAATTATTGAAATCGGACCTTTCGGTTAAAAGTTACGACAGCCGGGTGTAAAAATGCTCTTAGTAAGAAAAATATTGCGGTTTGAGCGACTGATTTAAGATTCTCCCCAGTTCGTTCAAACCGCAACATTTTTCTTACTTAGAGCATTTTTATACCCGTCGTAACTTTTAAATGAAAGGCCCGATTTGAATAGTTAGAAGTGTAATTTACATGTAGGTACCTACATGTACATAATCAACCTTAATATCAAACCATTTAAATGGATATGGATTTTATGAACAATCATGAGTAGGTACTATTATTACTTATATAGAACACTTTTATATAATTATCGTCAATAGTTCTCACACTGCATGCAAAATAATGACTTTGATAGGCAACATTCTGATACCTCGGGTTACATTGTTCCAATTTAGGTAGGGATCTCTAATTTTTTTTTAAAATATAATATAGCCTATGTTACTCGGTGAAGATGTAGCTAGTAGCAGTTTAATGGTGAAAGTTTTTTAAAATCGGTTGAGTTGTTTTTGAGCCAAATCGTAACACAAACAAATAAATCTTTCCTCTTTATAATATAAGTTAAGATTATAAATATACAATAAGATCCTGTACTTGTAAACATTATGGTGCAATAAATATTTTGAATTTCAATTTCCCTTTTTAATTTTTAATTACCCACCCATTACCCACGTACTACATTGCGACGCGACAGCCGGACCGAATTGCCACGCGCGTAATTTTTTTGTCGCGCGAATATTTTCATTTTGCGATATCTTCAAAGATATTTGTTTAAACTATATAGATTGAACAGGGCACACATATTCTATATTACATTTCCGTTCTAAAAACACATTTATTTAGATATAGATTAATACCATATGGGTTAAATAAGCTTCGCAAAAATTCATTCTTTTTAATCTAAAATTTTAATAGTAAAAGCAGTTATTGTGAGTTCCGTTGGAGATAGGCACATGCTATCATAGACTTTTTTAAAGAAATTGATATTTTCTTAAATATTTTAGTACATTGTTTTGTTCTATCATCGATAGTTTTCGCAGCGCATGCGATGAAAGACATTTTATGACAATTTTTTTAACACCTTGTGTTACATTATTCAAGTTTTAGTAGGGATCCCCAATTATTTCTGGAAATTAATATATCCTATGTCTTACATCTTCACCGAGTAATCGGTGAAGATGTAGCTTTCTAAAGGTGAAAGAATTTTTAAAATCAGTTGTGTAGTTTTTGAGCCAAATCGTAACAAACAAACAAACAAATCTTTCCTCTTTATAATATTAGTTTAGATTAGATTGCCTTCTGGTGGCCATCCATGTGGGGGCGACTGGGAATATTCGGGATGGGCGCGAACGAATGCCCCGTCCGCACCCGAAATCGTTGACTGCTGGATGAATAGTAGTCGGCCATGGAGCGCAACGAACTGAGCAACAGGTATGAGCTGCCTCCCCCTAGCTCAAATCCTGGGTACGCCCTTGGATATTAACCGCACAAATGTTAATATTAGACAATTCCTCACAATCGGACTCCCAATTTAATCTCCGTGATAAGAATCTACGTGACTCATGTTGTAGATATCTATTGTATAGGTACCTAACCAAGGTAACGTGTATTTTTACAAGACATTTCATGCTGTAATAACTATCTATAAAAGAAAATACTAATGCGGGAACAGGGTCCAAGCTACCGGTGGTCAGGGCCCCTGAGAGAGGAACCTACTAACTATGCGCGCCGTGTCCAGGAGTACTGTGTTCTGGATCAAGCCCTTGATCCAGCTGCCGAACGAGAGCCTCTTTAGATGTTGATCGAGGCTCTTGGCAATTATGCCATTGGCCGTCACGACTATCGGCACAATGACTGCTGTGTTCACATCCCACATGTCGACAACCTCGCGAGCCAAGTCAAGGTACTTACTTCGTTTGTTTATTTTTCTCAGTCTTCACGAGGTTCTCGTCATGAGGGACTGCTATATCAACAATCATTGCGCGACGCTCTAGTCGATCTATCACCACTATGTCAGGCTTATTGGCTACAATAGTCCTGTCAGTGATGATAGACCGATCCCAATACAACGTGCTATTGCCATTTTCGAGAACTGGGTCGGGCACATACCTATAGTACCTACGGTACTTCCGATTCCACAAGATTGTATTTAAGAGCAAGTTGCTGGTGAATAATCCTGGCTACAAGGTTATTATTATATTGCCCTTTTGCTGCCTCGAATTTAAATGAGAAAGTGTGTGTCTGTCTTTTATCTCGTCACGCTTAAACCGCTGAACCGATTTAGATGAAATTTGGTATAGAGAGATAGTTTGAGTCTCGGGAAAGGACACAGGATAGTTTTTATCCCAGAAATCATCCTTAAAGAGGGTAAAAAGGGGTGTGGAAATTTAAATGGAGAATTAATAACCGCTGAACCGATGAAATGTGGTATAGCGATACTTTGAGTTGTGGGGAAGGATATAGAATAGTTTTTATGTCCTAAATCATCCCTTAACGCGTTAGCATCACTTTTACCGTTGCATTTATATTATTTTCATCAAAATCGAATTGTTCAATTTAAATTAAACGTCAAAACGTATTTCGAGCCAGGTGCCAGTTAACGCGTACGGGTTATACATACAAAAACCTGTATCGCGGGGACCTATCATAACACGCGATAAAGCTACATAAAGTTGGCAATGGGAAAAGCAACCGGAAGAGAAGTCTACTCCCGCAACTTTTAAGAATTTATATTATTTGCTATTTATACATTGTGTTAATTCATATCATTTACTAATTTATGATGATTTTTTAAAATTCTTTCTGATTGTGTTTGTTATTTCTATACTTATCGCGTTATATTATTATTCAATATCAGGAAAGCATAGTTTAAATTGCTTTATTTCTGGCGATGACCTTGTTTGAAATTTGAATACAAAAATGTAACACTCCTTCTCTAGTTTTTCTATTTCTAATTAGCTCGCACAAGCTATTTCGCTATACCCCATACGGATCTGCCGCTTGACGAATGATACCAGGCAGCGGTCATAGTCCGGCTTCTTCCTGCTATGCAGTGCAGCTTCTTTCGCGAGGTGGTCTACGCGCTCGTTTCCTTCCAGTCCAGCGTGTGCCTTTATCCAGAACAAGGAGATATCTTTGCTCTAGCATAAAGCCACGTTGAGGTTAGCACTTGCCTCCACTGCCAGGGCGTGGAGGGAACCTTGGTTCGTGACTGTCTGCAGTGCGGCCTTTGAGTCACTATAGATACCGAAGGTTCCCTCTTTGCGCCGCAGTATTTGGCGTGTCGCTACGCATATGGCCAGGAGTTCTGCCTGGTAGGCAGTACAGCACATCGGCAAGCTAAGCATGACGGACTTGATGTTGGCTGTCCCACACAGTGCTGCTCCGACCTTGCCCTCAATCTTGCGGTTAGGTCACGTTAGGTTAGGTCACGTTGGGTGCGTGCAGAAAACCTCCTCGTGTGCCTGACGGCTGCTGGTTCTTTACGAATACGTTCGGGGGAAAGAGCAATTGTCGGGCCGGTGCACCCTGGGCACGGCCAATAGTCTCTCCATGTCGGAGGGGCTATTACAGACAATAGCCGAGATTTCTGCGAGAGGGGGAGCGTGTTGTTCCACGACTGTTCCTCCACGACTGTTCCTCCACGTGTCCCTCTGATTATCAGAGGGTACTGTGGAGGAACGTCTGAGATGGGGTCGCTCCTGTCCGATCGACAGCCGTCGATTGGCGAAGGATGCGACCAATGCCACTGCGGTGCAGGCGCACCAATGCGGCAGTTGTTTTCTCTTCACGGAGCAATCCTGAAGAGACCCGAGAGGATGAATGGCTGGACGCTAGCGCTTCCCATGCAGAGCACCTGCCGCAGTCTGCAGTATGTAGGCTTACCGGGTACCTAGGCTCTGCCCGGTGGACATACTTACCTATATCAACTCGTGGGAACTATGGATACAGATAAAACCCAAATAACAAAAAAAGATTGTGATTGTGACGTGAGGTTAGGTCACGTGAGGTTAGGTCACGTGAGGTTAGGTCACGTGAGGTTAGGTCACGTGAGGTTAGGTCACGTGAGGTTAGGTCACGTGAGGTTAGGTTAGGTTAGGTTAGGTCAACCAGAGTTTGGCTGGCCATCGGCGAGGCGAAGACGCGAGCCAGGGAGGAGATGTTGGAGACTCTAAACGGGGATCCGTGGGGGCGTCCTTATCGCTCGGTCCGAGGTAAACTCGGACCATGGGCGCCCCCGCTTACGGAGAGTCTCCAACCCGAGCTGCTGGAGGACGTGGTAGCAGCCCTCTTCCCGGCACGAGCGGAGCACGCTCCGCCGCCGATGGCTCTGCCCACAGCCGCAGAGCCCGAAGAGGACGCCAGCGTCCCAGAGGTGACACAACCAGAGTTGAGGGCGGCCGTGACACGGCTCCGGGCAAAGAACACTGCCCCGGGGCCCGACGGGATTCACGGCTGCGCGTTAGCACTCGCTCTGAAGGAGCTGGAGCCCCGACTGAGAGGACTCTACTCGGCGTGCCTTGAGCAGGGCCAGTTTCCCGCTCAGTGGAAATCTGGTCGTCTGGTCCTGCTCAGGAAAGCGGGGCGCCCTGCGGACTCGCCGTCCGCGTACCGGCCCATAGTGCTGCTCGACGAGGTGGGAAAGCTGTTTGAGCGGATAGTCTCAGCCCGCCTCGTCAGCCACTTGTGCGGAGAGGGGCCGGACCTGGCCGAATGCCAGTACGGCTTTCGGCAAGGGCGCTCCACTGTGACGGCGATATCCCGAGTGAGAGTCCTGGCGGAGGAAGCGGTGTCGCGGGGCGGTGTGTTGTTGGCGGTGTCCTTGGACATCTCCAACGCCTTCAACACCCTGCCCTGGAGTTGTATTCGGGAGGCACTACGATATCATCGAGTGCCTTCCTACCTCCGCCGCGTCGTCGGGGCTTATTTGGCGGAAAGGTGTGTCACCTATCTGGGACGCGATGGCAGATGCCAGCGCCCTATGTCGTGCGGTGTTCCACAGGGTTCGGTCTTGGGCCCGCTCCTGTGGAACATCGGGTACGACTGGGCGCTGAGGGGCGAGCTCCGGCCGGGAGTGCAGCTGGTGTGTTACGCTGACGACACACTGGTCACTGCCCGGGGGAGCTCGCACAGGGAGGCAGCGTTGCTGGCGACGGCTGCGGTCTCACAGGTGGTGAGCCGCATACGGCGCCTCGGCCTGGAGGTGGCCCTCAACAAGTCGGAGGCCATTGTTTTTCATGGCCCCCGGCGAGCGCCGCCGCCGGGATCGCACATTGTGGTCGGGGGGGCCCGTATCGCTGTCGAGTCCACCATGAAGTATCTGGGATTGGTGCTCGACAGCCGGTGGGATTTCGGCCCCCACTTCCGGCGGCTGGCGCCCAAGTTGTTGGGCGCGGCGGGGGCGCTGTCAACGCTGCTTCCCAATCTGGGGGACCCGAGCACCGCCTGTAGGCGGTTGTACGTGGGGATCGTGCGATCGATGGCCCTATATGGGGCCCCGATCTGGGCGGCTGACCTGACGGCCAGCACCATCACTGTTCTGCGGAGGCCGCAGAGGGTGATGGCCGTCAGAGTCATCAGGGGATATCGCACGATCTCCTACGAGGCGGCTTGCGCACTGGCCGGATCTCCGCCGTGGGACCTGGAGGCGAAAGTGCTCGCGTCACTGCACAGGTGGCGCGAGGACGCGCGGGCGCGCGGCGAGCGACTGACGCAGCGACACCTGGAGTTGCGTCGGTCGCAGCTGCGCGAGGTCCTGGTGGCGGAATGGCGGGACAGGCTTTCGAGCCCTACCGCCGGCCTCATCACAATCGAGGCCATCCGGCCAGTGCTCGACCTGTGGCTCGGGAGAAGGCACGGCTCTCTGACGTTTCGTGCGACGCAGGTCCTCTCGGGGCATGGCTGCTTCGGGAGGTTCTTGTGTCGCATAGGCAGGGAGCCGGACGCTCGATGCCACCACTGCGTCGACTGTCGGGAGGACACGGTGCGGCATACGCTTGCAGAATGTGCAGCTTGGGAGGAGCCGCGCCGTGCCCTCATCTCTGTTGTAGGCGGTGACCTCTCGCTGCCGGCCGTAGTCCATGCTATGGTCGGCGGTGAGGGGTCCTGGGACGCGGTGGTCTCCTTCTGCGAGACAGTTATCGCGCAGAAGGAGGCTGCGGAAAGGGAGAGGGAGATCACAACCGCTCTCCCTGCCCGCAGCAGGCGCATCGGGCGTCGGAGGAGGGCATACGCTGCCCTCTTCCGGCCCCCCTAACTGGGTCCAGGGGCGGCGGACTTGGGGATGTCCGTCGCCCCCCACTCATCCGGACCCGAGGTGGCGGCGCGTGGTGTTCCCGTGCGCCCCTCTTTGACGTAGCGAGGGGAGTTAAACACCTCACTCCCCTCGCCGACGCGAGGTGGCCCGCAGAGGCGGGCCGGCACCAGCCGGGGATTGCGGATGTCGCATACGTTCCCGCGATCCCCGGCGCAGGTGGAAGATGGAACACCGGGGTGGTTTTAGTCAGTAAGAGTCTGACAGACCCCTCCACCCGCCCCAGGGTGGAGGATTTCCATGAGGATTTCCCCCCGAAAAAAAAAAAAAAAAAAAAAAAAGGTCAACCAGAGTTGAGGGCGGCCGTGACACGGCTCCGGGCAAAGAACACTGCCCCGGGGCCCGACGGGATTCACGGCTGCGCGTTAGTACTCGCTCTGAAGGAGCTGGAGCCCCGACTGAGAGGACTCTACTCGGCGTGCCTTGAGCAGGGCCAGTTTCCCGCTCAGTGGAAATCTGGTCGTCTGGTCCTGCTCAGGAAAGCGGGGCGCCCTGCGGACTCACCGTCCGCGTACCGGCCCATAGTGCTGCTCGACGAGGTGGGAAAGCTGTTTGAGCGGATAGTCTCAGCCCGCCTCGTCAGCCACTTGTGCGGAGAGGGGCCGGACCTGGCCGAAAGCCAGTATGGCTTTCGGCAAGGGCGCTCCACTATCACGGCGATATCGCGAGTGAGAGTCCTGGCGGAGGAAGCAGTGTCGCAGGGCGGTGTGTTGTTGGCGGTGTCCTTGGACATCTCCAACGCCTTCAACACCCTGCCCTGGAGTTGTATTCGGGAGGCACTACGATATCATCGAGTGCCTTCCTACCTCCGCCGCGTCGTCGGGGCTTATTTGGCGGAAAGGTGTGTCACCTATCTGGGACGCGATGGCAGATACCAGCGCCCCATGTCGTGCGGTGTTCCGCAGGGTTCGGTCTTGGGCCCGCTCCTGTGGAACATCGGGTACGACTGGGTGCTGAGGGGCGAGCTCCGGCCGGGAGTGCAGCTGGTGTGTTACGCTGACGACACACTGGTCACTGCCCGGGGGAGCTCGCACAGGGAGGCAGCGTTGCTGGCGACGGCTGCGGTCTCACAGGTGGTGAGCCGCATACGGCGCCTCGGCCTGGAGGTGGCCCTCAACAAGTCGGAGGCCATTGTTTTTCATGGCCCCCGGCGAGCGCCGCCGCCGGGATCGCACATCGTGGTCGGGGGGGCCCGTATCGCTGTCGAGTCCACCATGAAGTACCTGGGATTGGTGCTCGACAGCCGGTGGGATTTCGGCCCCCACTTCCGGCGGCTGGCGCCCAAGTTGTTGGGCGCGGCGGGGGCGCTGTCAACGCTGCTTCCCAATCTGGGGGACCCGAGCACCGCCTGTAGGCGGTTGTACGTGGGGATCGTGCGATCGATGGCCCTTTATGGGGCCCCGATCTGGGCGGCTGACCTGACGGCCAGCACCATCACTGTTCTGCGGAGGCCGCAGAGGGTGATGGCCGTCAGAGTCATCAGGGGATATCGCACGATCTCCTACGAGGCGGCTTGCGCACTGGCCGGATCTCCGCCGTGGGACCTGGAGGCGAAAGTGCTCGCGTCACTGCATAGGTGGCGCGAGGGCGCGCGGGCGCGCGGCGAAAGACTGACGCAGCAACACTTGGAGCTGCGTCGGTCGCAGCTGCGCGAGGTCCTGGTGGCGGAATGGCGGGACAGGCTTTCGAGCCCTACCGCCGGCCTCATCACCATCGAGGCCATCCGGCCAGTGCTCGACCTCTGGCTCGGGAGAAGGCACGGCTCCCTGTCGTTCCGTGCGACGCAGGTCCTCTCGGGGCATGGCTGCTTCGGGAGGTTCTTGTGTCGCATAGGCAGGGAGCCGGACGCTCGATGCCACCACTGCGTCGACTGTCGGGAGGACACGGCGCGGCATACGCTTGCAGAGTGTGCAGCTTGGGAGGAGCCGCGCCGTGCCCTCATCTCTGTCGTAGGCGGTGACCTCTCGCTGCCGGCCGTAGTTCATGCTATGGTCGGCGGTGAGGAGTCCTGGGACGCGGTGGTCTCCTTCTGCGAGACAGTTATCGCGCAGAAGGAGGCTGCGGAAAGGGAGAGGGAGATCACAACCGCTGTCCCTGCCCGCAGCAGGCGCATCGGGCGTCGGAGGAGGGCTTACGCTGCCCTCTTCCGGCCCCCCTAACTGGGTCCAGGGGCGGCGGACTTGGGGATGTCCGTCGCCCCCCACTCATCCGGACCCGAGGTGGCGGCGCGTGGTGTTCCCGTGCGCCCCTCTTTGACGTAGCGAGGGGAGTCAAACACCTCACTCCCCTCGCCGACGCGAGGTGGCCCGCAGAGGCGGGCCGGCACCAGCCGGGGATTGCGGATGTCGCATACGTTCCCGCGATCCCCGGCGTAGGTGGAAGATGGAACACCGGGGTGGTTTTAGTCAGTAAGAGTCTGACAGACCCCTCCACCCGCCCCAGGGTGGAGGATTTCCATGAGGATTTCCCCCCGAGATCAAAAAAAAAAAAAAAAAAGGTTAGGTTAGGTTAGGTTAGGTTTTTTTTTTTTTTTTTTTTTTTTTTTTGGCAGGAGTGGGAAATCCTCATGGACGCCGCGACTGCCTCACACTGTGAGACGGTCGGGGCAGTGCGCCGGACTCTTACCGGCTAAAACCCACTCCTGCCACGCTAGTTGTCCTCTGACATAGTCGGAGACTGTATTCAAGCGATTTAAAATTTGAGTAGCAGTTTCTTCTTTTATGACTTAATGACTACGTATGCTGCAACATATAATATCCAAAATAGTAAACCTGCCTGCATTAGACAAAAGCTTCGAACGACGAGGATTGAGGACATACACTGCATTAAAATCTATGTTACTTCTACAACGATTTTTTTTTTTTTTTTTTTTTTTTCTCCTTTAATTTAGGTACTTATCTTATATACTTATTATATAATTAAGTATCCTTCTTCCTAAGCTGTCTTATTTCTCTAATTATTAAAATCTAAGAAAATTTTGCTTTTCCTGCCTGTCATTATAGTTGGTAAATTTTCCGCTATTAATTCGGTGTCCATTTCCTGCTCCACCTTATATCGTGCTCGTGCAGTAATTGGGCACTCGAGCAAAATATGGGCAACCGTCTCATCTACACCTGGCTCACAGGCGCACGATGCATTCTCTTTACACTTGAAGCGTTTCAAGTATGCAGAGAACCCACCGTGCCCTGTGAGTATTTGTGTGATAATTCCTGTGGGTTCTATTTTGCGTACCACTCTGTACGCCGCAACCGCATCAGGGAAAAACAGCTTTGTGCCGGAGGCTGTTACCCCCGACTTATATCTACCGTTCCATTCGTCAAGCGACCCCATACGGATCTGCCGCTTGACGAATGAAACGGGGCACAGGTCGTAGTCCGGCCTCCTCTTTGACCCCAAGGCGGCTTCCTTCGCGAGTTGGTCAGCTCGCTCGTTGCCCTCCAGTCCTGCGTGGGCTTTGATCCAAAACAAGGAAACACTCTTGTTCTGGAGCTTGCAGCGTCTTAGAGTGTCCCTTGTTTCCACAGCTAGAGGATGGGGGGCACTGACGTTGGTAATGGTCTGGAGAGCCGCCATAGAGTCGCTGAAGATGCCGAACGTGCTCTCCCTGTGTTTCAGGGCCTCCGCAGCCGCTCTTTGCAGGGCCAATAGTTCAGCCTGATAGACGGTACAGTACGACGGCAAGGTAAGTTTGAGGGCCTTTGTTTCGGTGGCGCTATTCCACAAAGATAGCGCCGCTCCGACCTTGCCCTCAATCTTACTGCCGTCTGTGAAAATACGCACAGCGAAATTGCTGTGGTTGTCATATTGGTCCTCGTCTATCAGGCTGCCGAACTGCAAAGTGGTCTGCTCCGCGGGGTGTGGGGCCTCTATTGCTGGAGCCATCCGCTCAACCTCCCTGTCTCCCAGTACGGGCTGGGGCACGCCCCTCTTGGCTTCGTAAAGTGAAGCAACTTCAAGTATCCGAAGGTCAAGAGGAAGTATCCCAGCCAGCACCAGTGCCGAGTTCAGGGAGACTGTGCGGTAGGCTTTGCATAGTTTCTGGGCAAACCCTCTCTGCACCACATTGAGCTGCTTTATAACCCCTAGTTTTTTGGCGGCTGGTGCCCATGCGCTTGCGGCGTACAGTATTGTCGGCTCTACTGCTGCGGTGTAAATTGTCCGGATCACTTCCGGATGCAGACCCCAACTAACCCGGGCTGCTCTGGCAAGGTGCTTGTACATAGCTATCGCCTTCTTACAGACGATAGCTATATGTTTGTTGAAGGTGAGCTTAGCGTCTATGGTGAGGCCCAAAATCTTGACATCTTGGGACATTCCAATGTCGATCCCACCCATGCTCAAGCGTGGCGTGTCGTACTTTAGCCTCCGCGTTAGAACCATCGCACAAGTTTTATGCGGGGCGAATTTCAGCTTATTTCTGACACCCCACGCTCGAACATGTTCGAGAGCGGCATTGGCTTGTCCCTCGATTTCTACTGCCGTTTCGCCGTCAAAGACCATGACCACGTCGTCGGCGAAAGCCTGGCAGTAGTGGCCTCTATCCTCTAGCTCTTTAAGGAGTGGGTCCAGCAGCAAATTCCAAAATATTGGTCCCCCAATCGACCCCTGGACGCATCCTTTGCTGGTTGACCTCCTGCTCTCCTCTCCAGCGTATCTCACGACGACCTCCCTGCCACTGAGATAGCTGCTGACTACTCGTCTCAAATTCACAGGACACTTTTCCTCAGCCAATCGTACCTTGATGGCAGGCCACCACGCACTGTCGAAGGCTCCCTCTATATCTAGTGACACGAGTGTGATAATTTTCTTCTGTGACAGTTTTGTGCGGATGTACTGCACGAGAGTATAGAGGGAGTCTTCTGTGCTTTTTTGGGGCATGAAGCCGTATTGGCGAGTACTGATCCTGGGGAGCAAGTAAAATTTGAGACGAGCAACCAGCATCTTCTCGTACACCTTCCCTAGTACAGGCAAGAGCCCAATCGGCCTGTAGGTTAGGTTAGGTTAGGTTAGGTTGGGGTGCGTGCAGAAAACCTCCTCGTGTGCCTGACGGCTGCTGGTTCCTTACGAATGCGTTCGGGGGAAAGAGCAGTTGTCGGGCCGGTGCACCCTGGGCACGGCCAATAGTCTCTCCATGTCGGAGGGGCTATTGTCTGTGGCGGATTTCTGCGGGGGAGGGGGAGCGTATTGCTCCACGACGGTTCCTCCACGTGTCCCTCTGATTATCAGAGGGCACTGTGGAGGAACGTCTGAGTTGGGGTCGCTCCTGTCCGATCGACAGTCGTCGATTGGCGAAGGATGCGACCAATGCCGCTGCGGTGCAGGCGCACCAAAGTGGCAGTTCCTCTCTCTTCACGGAGCAATCCTGAAGAGAGAGTTCCCGACGGGTCCGCTGAGTCGGGTTGTCCGGACAGCGGACGGAGGCATGTTTAATGCCGCCGTCGGGGGCTCGGCTTAACCGCCCGGCCCAGAGGAAGGATACCTCTAAGATAAAAAACCCCCAATCCTAAGCTCTGAAGCGCGGTGAGAGGATGCATGGCTGGAGGGAGTCCAGTCGTTAGCGCTTCCCCTGCAGAGCACCTGCCGCACTCTGCAGTATGTAGGCTTACCGGGCATCTAGGCTCTGCCCGGTGGACATTCACGACCTATATTATCTCGTGGGAACAGAAATGGACTACACAAATAATAAAAATAAAAAAGATGTCGGGCCAGTAATGGCGGTGATGGACGAGTCGTCTGCCGGAAGCGGCAGCGACTTGCAAGGAGGCTCACGCGCTCCCTCAAAATTCTGGGGGAAGCGGTCGCGCGGGGAGGGTGTTAATCCCTCCTCGAGCGAGGAGGAACTGTCGGCCGCAAAAGTGCCGACATCCCGGAGAGGTGGTCGCGCAGTGATTCCACAGCGCGACCAAAAGGGTCGATTCTTGCGGCCCGCTACGCCGATGCCGGCGGCGGCCGTCCGCATGGAGCCCGAAGAGCTGGAGAGTGACGAGCTGCTGAGCGAAGATTCCGCTGCGTCCCCGCTATTGCTAGAGAGCAATAAAGCGGAAGCTAACGCTGCAAAGCGGGCGCAGCGGAAGGCGGTCGCTGCCGATGAGGTCAGCGAGCTAGCTCGGCAGGCTCGAGAGCGGCGGGCCGCTCAAGTGGCCTCTGGAGAGGGCTTAACGGCGGCGGCGCTCAGTCGCCAAGTTTTGGACGGCGTGGACGTGATCCTTAAGGTTGCCACTAAATCTGGCAGCTTGAAGGGCACGTTCACCCGTGCCCTGAAGGAGGCGGCTGAGGGCATCAAGGAGGCGGTTGGGGTCCTCCTTGATCGAACTAGCTCTGAGGAGACGGCGAAATTGTGGGAGGAGAACGGCCGTCTCCGAGCAGAGATGGAGGACCTCAAGAGGGAGGTCGCCGCACAGAGGGGGTCTGCCCCTCAACAGAAGCGTGCGGCTCCTGCAGCTGCCGGCTCTCGGGCAGTTGTGGCCCCGCCGTCGGCCCCTGCCCCTGCACAAGCACCCGATGCGGACATCGAAAAGATTGTCCGCATCTGCATGCAACAGTGTGGGGGCATGATGAATGCCCGCCTGGAGGCCTTGGAGTCAAGGCTCCTCCCGGCGCAGAACCTCCGGCCACCGCTTGCGGCGGACAGGCGGAGGATGGAGGAGGCCACAAGGCCCGGGCCCCCAGCCGAGGCGGCCAGAGCTGGTAGGGGGGGCAAAAAGCCCGCGGAGGGGCCCAAGAAGCCCGCGGAGGGTGCGTCAGCACCCCCTCCCAGCTCGACTGCGACCCCGGCGACCGCATCCCAGCCCACGGAGGCTTGGACGACGGTTGTCAAACGGGGTCGCAAGAAGAAGGCGGCGCCGCCAGCTCAGCCCAAGCCCGCGCCTAAAAGGAAAAGGAGGTCCCGGAAGGGTAAGGCCCCACGCTCGGCTGCTGTGGTTATCACACTGCAGCCCGCAGCTATCGAGAGGGGCCTCACCTACAAGCAGGTCCTCGAACAGGCGAAGGCTAAGGTCGCATTTCCCGACCTCGGCACACCGACCGGCTTCAGGATGAAGTCGGCGGTTACAGGGGCGCGTCTGTTCGAGGTGTCGGGACCCTCGGGCAGCGAGAAGGCGGACATCCTGGCCGCCAAACTTAGGGAAGTCCTCAGGGAAGAGGACGTCCGAGTGTCCAGGCCCGTGAAGACCGCTGATTTGCGCGTCGATGGCCTGGACGACTCGACGACCCCGGAGGAGGTCGTGGCGGCCGTCGCCCGAATCGGTGGATGTCCGCCGGGCGACGTGCGGGCGGGCGAGATTCGCGCCGACGCTGCCGGGCTCGGCACCATAACGGTGAAGTGCCCGGTAGCGGCGGCGAATAAAATAGCCGTCAGCGGACGGCTATTGGTGGGGTGGGTTGCAGCACGCGTCAAGCTGCTGCAACCCAGGGCTATGCGGTGCTACCGCTGCCTCGACGTTGGGCACGTCAGGGCACGGTGCGCCGCCGCAACTGACCGCAGCGAGCAGTGCTATCGCTGCGGTAAGCCCGGCCACAAGGCGGCAGCGTGCTCCGCGACGCCAAACTGCAGCCTCTGCACGGATGCAGGGAGGCCCGCGGGGCACGTCGTCGGCAGGAAGGCCTGCCCGCCCGCCCCAAAATTGGGCAACAAGAAGGGGACAACCAAGGCTGTCGGGGGCCCTTTACACCCCCCTCAGCCTGGTTGCTCTTCGGCCGACTCCCGGCCTAAGAATGGTGCCGAGGGAATGGATTGTGTTTAATGGCACAATTCCATTTCCTCCAGGGCAATATCAACCACTGTGCCAGGGCTCAGGATCTCTTACTCCAGAGCATGGCAGAGTGGTCGATCCATGTGGCTGTGGTCGCCGAGCCGTATTACGTCCCCCCCCGAGATGATTGGGTGGGTGACCTGGACGGCTCGGTGGCCATCATCGGAGGGGCTCTTGTCGACCCGTCCCGAGGTCACGGCTGGGTGGCCGCCCTCGTGGACGGCGTTGGCATTGTTGGGGCGTATTTCTCGCCCAACAAGAGCCTCGCCGACTTCGAGAGCTTCCTTGTCGAGTTGGGTGCCGTCGTGAACCGGTACCACCCTCGCCCGGTGCTGCTGCTCGGGGATCTCAACGCCAAGTCTGCGGCGTGGGGATCCCCGGTCACCGATGTCAAGGGCGAGGCGTTGGAGGAGTGGGCGGTCACGACCGGCTTGACCGTCCTGAATCGGGGCTCGGTCTACACGTGCGTGCGACAGCGGGGTGGTTCTATAGTGGACGTTTCGTTCGCTAGCCCCTCTGTCGCAAGCCGTGTCCGCGATTGGCGTGTCGCCGTGGAGGTGGAGACGTTGTCGGATCATCGATATATCCGTTTCAACGTCTCTCCCCAGACCGCGGGCGGCCGCAATCCAACGGCCCCGCGAACGGACGGTCCGCGTTGGGCGCGCAAGCGCCTCGACAGGGAGCTACTCGAGGAGGCCGCTATTGTGCAGGCCTGGATCCGGGAGTCGGCAACGACCGGACCCGTCGACGTCGAAGAGGAGGCGCAGTGGTTTCACGGGGCGATGACGCAAATTTGCGACGCGTCAATGCCCCGGGTCCACACACAACCCAGAAGGCGCCAGGTGTACTGGTGGTCCGCCGAGATCGCGCAGTTGCGCGACTCGTGCGTGGAGGTCAGGCGCCAGTACACCCGATACCGGAGAAGACGTCGTCGGGTCCCTGACGAAGAAGCCGCGCGGTATGAGGTGTATCGCGCGGCTAAGAAGGCTCTGTGGCTGGCCATCGGCGAGGCGAAGACGCGAGCCAGGGAGGAGATGTTGGAGACTCTAAACGGGGATCCGTGGGGGCGTCCTTATCGCTCGGTCCGAGGTAAACTCGGACCATGGGCGCCCCCGCTCACGGAGAGTCTCCAACCCGAGCTGCTGGAGGACGTGGTCGCAGCCCTCTTCCCGGCACGAGCGGAGCGCGCTCCGCCGCCGATGGCTCTGCCCACAGCCGTAGAGCCCGAAGAGGACGCCAGCGTCCCAGAGGTGACACAACCAGAGATGAGGGCGGCCGTGACACGGCTCCGGGCAAAGAACACTGCCCCGGGGCCCGACGGGATTCACGGCTGCGCGTTAGTACTCGCTCTGAAGGAGCTGGAGCCCCGACTGAGAGGACTCTACTCGGCGTGCCTTGAGCAGGGCCAGTTTCCCGCTCAGTGGAAATCTGGTCGTCTGGTCCTGCTCAGGAAAGCGGGGCGCCCTGCGGACTCGCCGTCCGCGTACCGGCCCATAGTGCTGCTCGACGAGGTGGGAAAGCTGTTTGAGCGGATAGTCTCAGCCCGCCTCGTCAGCCACTTGTGCGGAGAGGGGCCGGACCTGGCCGAATGCCAATACGGCTTTCGGCAAGGGCGCTCCACTGTGACGGCGATATCCCGAGTGAGAGTCCTGGCGGAGGAAGCGGTGTCGCGGGGCGGTGTGTTGTTGGCGGTGTCCTTGGACATCTCCAACGCCTTCAACACCCTGCCCTGGAGTTGTATTCGGGAGGCACTACGATATCATCGAGTGCCTTCCTACCTCCGCCGCGTCGTCGGGGCTTATTTGGCGGAAAGGTGTGTCACCTATCTGGGACGCGATGGCAGATGCCAGCGCCCTATGTCGTGCGGTGTTCCACAGGGTTCGGTCTTGGGCCCGCTCCTGTGGAACATCGGGTACGACTGGGCGCTGAGGGGCGAGCTCCGGCCGGGAGTGCAGCTGGTGTGTTACGCTGACGACACACTGGTCACTGCCCGGGGGAGCTCGCACAGGGAGGCAGCGTTGCTGGCGACGGCTGCGGTCTCACAGGTGGTGAGCCGCATACGGCGCCTCGGCCTGGAGGTGGCCCTCAACAAGTCGGAGGCCATTGTTTTTCATGGCCCCCGGCGAGCGCCGCCGCCGGGATCGCACATCGTGGTCGGGGGGGCCCGTATCGCTGTCGAGTCCACCATGAAGTACCTGGGATTGGTGCTCGACAGCCGGTGGGATTTCGGCCCCCACTTCCGGCGGCTGGCGCCCAAGTTGTTGGGCGCGGCGGGGGCGCTGTCAATGCTGCTTCCCAATCTGGGGGACCCGAGCACCGCCTGTAGGCGGTTGTACGTGGGGATCGTGCGATCGATGGCCCTATATGGGGCCCCGATCTGGGCGGCTGACCTGACGGCCAGCACCATCACTGTTCTGCGGAGGCCGCAGAGGGTGATGGCCGTCAGAGTCATCAGGGGATATCGCACGATCTCCTACGAGGCGGCTTGCGCACTGGCCGGATCTCCGCCGTGGGACCTGGAGGCGAAAGTGCTCGCGTCACTGTATAGGTGGCGCGAGGGCGCGCGGGCGCGCGGCGAGCGACTGACGCAGCGACACCTGGAGTTGCGTCGGTCGCAGCTGCGCGAGGTCCTGGTGGCGGAATGGCGGGACAGGCTTTCGAGCCCTACCGCCGGCCTCATCACCATCGAGGCCATCCGGCCAGTGCTCGACCTGTGGCTCGGGAGAAGGCACGGCTCTCTGACGTTTCGTGCGACGCAGGTCCTCTCGGGGCATGGCTGCTTCGGGAGGTTCTTGTGTCGCATAGGCAGGGAGCCGGACGCTCGATGCCACCACTGCGTCGACTGTCGGGAGGACACGGCGCGGCATACGCTTGCAGAGTGTGCAGCTTGGGAGGAGCCGCGCCGTGCCCTCATCTCTGTTGTAGGCGGTGACCTCTCGCTGCCGGCCGTGGTCCATGCTATGGTCGGTGGTGAGGAGTCCTGGGACGCGGTGGTCTCCTTCTGCGAGACAGTTATCGCGCAGAAGGAGGCTGCGGAAAGGGAGAGGGAGATCACAACCGCTCTCCCTGCCCGCAGCAGGCGCATCGGGCGTCGGAGGAGGGCATACGCTGCCCTCTTCCGGCCCCCCTAACTGGGTCCAGGGGCGGCGGACTTGGGGATGTCCGTCGCCCCCCACTCATCCGGACCCGAGGTGGCGGCGCGTGGTGTTCCCGTGCGCCCCTCTTTGACGTAGCGAGGGGAGTTAAACACCTCACTCCCCTCGCCGACGCGAGGTGGCCCGCAGAGGCGGGCCGGCACCAGCCGGGGATTGCGGATGTCGCATACGTTCCCGCGATCCCCGGCGTAGGTGGGAGATGGAACACCGGGGTGGTTTTAGTCAGTAAGAGTCTGACAGACCCCTCCACCCGCCCCAGGGTGGAGGATTTCCATGAGGATTTCCCCCCGAGATCAAAAAAAAAAAAAAAAAAAAAAGGTTAGGTTAGGTTCACTACGATATTCCTGGTGGCGGAATGGCGGGACAGGCTTTCGAGCCCTACCGCCGGCCTCATCACCATCGAGGCCATCCGGCCAGTGCTCGACCTCTGGCTCGGGAGAAGGCACGGCTCCCTGTCGTTCCGTGCGACGCAGGTCCTCTCGGGGCATGGCTGCTTCGGGAGGTTCTTGTGTCGCATAGGCAGGGAGCCGGACGCTCGATGCCACCACTGCGTCGACTGTCGGGAGGACACGGTGCGGCATACGCTTGCAGAGTGTGCAGCTTGGGAGGAGCCGCGCCGTGCCCTCATCTCTGTTGTAGGCGGTGACCTCTCGCTGCCGGCCGTAGTCCATGCTATGGTCGGCGGTGAGGAGTCCTGGGACGCGAGGGTCTCCTTCTGCGAGACAGTTATCGCGCAGAAGGAGGCTGCGGAAAGGGAGAGGGAGATCACAACCGCTCTCCCTGCCCGCAGCAGGCGCATCGGGCGTCGGAGGAGGGCTTACGCTGCCCTCTTCCGGCCCCCCTAACTGGGTCCAGGGGCGGCGGACTTGGGGCTGTCCGTCGCCCCCCATTCATCCGGACCCGAGGTGGCGGCGCGTGGTGTTCCCGTGCGCCCCTCTTTGACGTAGCGAGGGGAGTCAAACACCTCACTCCCCTCGCCGACGCGAGGTGGCCCGCAGAGGCGGGCCGGCACCAGCCGGGGATTGCGGATGTCGCATACGTTCCCGCGATCCCCGGCGCAGGTGGAAGATGGAACACCGGGGTGGTTTTAGTCAGTAAGAGTCTGACAGACCCCTCCACCCGCCCCAGGGTGGAGGATTTCCATGAGGATTTCCCCCCGAGATCAAAAAAAAAAAAAAAAGGTTAGGTTAGGTTGGAGGAGCCGCGCCGTGCCCTCATCTCTGTTGTAGGCGGTGACCTCTCGCTGCCGGCCGTAGTCCATGCTATGGTCGGCGGTGAGGAGTCCTGGGACGCGGTGGTCTCCTTCTGCGAGACAGTTATCGCGCAGAAGGAGGCTGCGGAAAGGGAGAGGGAGATCACAACCGCTCTCCCTGCCCGCAGCAGGCGCATCGGGCGTCGGAGGAGGGCTTACGCTGCCCTCTTCCGGCCCCCCTAACTGGGTCCAGGGGCGGCGGACTTGGGGATGTCCGTCGCCCCCCATTCATCCGGACCCGAGGTGGCGGCGCGTGGTGTTCCCGTGCGCCCCTCTTTGACGTAGCGAGGGGAGTCAAACACCTCACTCCCCTCGCCGACGCGAGGTGGCCCGCAGAGGCGGGCCGGCACCAGCCGGGGATTGCGGATGTCGCATACGTTCCCGCGATCCCCGGCGTAGGTGGAAGATGGAACACCGGGGTGGTTTTAGTCAGTAAGAGTCTGACAGACCCCTCCACCCGCCCCAGGGTGGAGGATTTCCATGAGGATTTCCCCCCGAGATCAAAAAAAAAAAAAAAAAAAAAGGTTAGGTTAGGTTAGGTTGGGGTGGGGTGCGTGCAGAAAACCTCCTCGTGTGCCTGACGGCTGCTGGTTCCTTACGAATGCGTTCGGGGGAAAGAGCAGCTGTCGGGCCGGTGCACCCTGGGCACGGCCAATAGTCTCTCCATGTCGGAGGGGCTATTGTCTGTGGCGGATTTCTGCGGGGGAGGGGGAGCGTTTCGCTCCACGACGGTTCCTCCACGTGTCCCTCTGATTATCAGAAGGCACTGTGGAGGAACGTCTGAGTTGGGGTCGCTCCTGTCCGATCGACAGTCGTCGATTGGCGAAGGATGCGACCAATGCCGCTGCGGTGCAGGCGCACCAAAGCGGCAGTTGCTCTCTCTTCACGGAGCAATCCTGAAGAGAGAGTTCCCGACGGGTCCGCTGAGTCGGGTTGTCCGGACAGCGGACGGAGGCATGTATAATGCCGCCGTCGGGGGCTCGGCTTAACCGCCCGGCCCAGAGGAAGGATACCTCTAAGATAAAAAACCCCCAATCCTAAGCTCTGAAGCGCGGTGAGAGGATGCATGGCTGGAGGGAGTCCAGTCGTTAGCGCTTCCCCTGCAGAGCACCTGCCGCACTCTGCAGTATGTAGGCTTACCGGGCACCTAGGCTCTGCCCGGTGGACGTTTGTGACCTATATTCACTCGTGGGAATTGCATGGATTTAAAAAGCACCCAAAATAAAAAAAATGATGTCGGGCCAGTTTTGGCGGAGAGTGAGGAGCAGTCTGCCGGAAGCGGCAGCGAGAGCCAAGGAGGCTCCCGCACCCCTTCAAAGTTTTGGGGGAAGCGGTCGCGCGGGGAGGGTTTAAACCCCTCCTCAAGTGAGGAGGAATTATCGGCCGCAAAGGTGCCGACCTCACGGAGAGGTGGTCGCGTAGCGGTGGGTGGAGCGTCCACCCGGCTGCCGCAGCGCGACCAAAAAGGTCGCTTCTTGCGGCCCTCTACGCCGATTCCAGCGGTCCGCCTGGATCGGCCAGAAGAGAGAGAAGAGAGCGACGAGACCATGCTCGCTGACCTGAGCGGAGATTCCGCTGCGTCCCCGCTGTTGCTAGACAGCAATAAAGCGGAGGTCAACGCTGCAAAGCGGGCGCAGCGGAAGGCTGTCGCGGCCGATGAGGTCGGCGAGCTGGCTCGACAAGCTCGAGAGCGGCGGGCCGCTCAGGCGGCCTCCGGTGCGGGCGTAACGGCGGCGACACTAAGTCGCCAGGTTCTGGACGCCGTGGACGTTGTCCTGAAAGTTGCCACGAAATCGGGCAGCTTGAAGGGCACGTTCACGCGCGCCCTGAAAGAGGCGGCTGACGGTATTAAGGAGGCGGTTGGGGTCCTCCTTGAACGTACTAGCTCTGAGGAGACGGCGAAGCTGTGGGAGGAGAACGGCCGTCTCCGTAATGAGCTGGAGGACCTCAAAAGGGAGGTTGCTGCACAGAGGGGGTCTGCCCCTCAACAGAAGCGTGCGGCTCCCCTAGCTGCCGGCTCTCGGGCAGTTGCGTCTCCGCCGTCAGCCCCTGCCCCTGCGCTGTCGCCCGATGCGGACGTCGAAAGGATCGTCCGCATCTGCATGCAGCAGTGCGGGGGCATGATGAATGCCCGCCTGGAGGCCTTAGAGTCGAGGCTCCTTCCGGCCCAGAACCTCCGGCCACCGCTAGCAGCGGATAGACGGAGGATGGAGGAGGCCGCAAGGCCAGGGCCGTCGACCGTGACGGCCAATGCTGGAAAGGGGGGCAAAAAGCCCGCGGAGGTTCCTAAGAAGCCCGCGGAGGGTGCGTCAGCACCCCCCTCCAGCTCAACTGCGACCCCGACGACCGCGTCCGACCCAACAGAGGCCTGGACGACAGTCGTCAAAAGGGGTCGCAAGAAGAAGGCGGCGCCGCCGGCAAAACCTCAGCCCAAGCCTGCGCCAAAGAAAAAGAGGAGGTCCCGGAAGGGTAAGGCCCCACGCTCCGCGGCTGTAGTATTAACACTGCAGCCAGAAGCTATCGAGAGGGGCCTTACCTATAAGGAGGTCCTTGCGCAGGCGAAGGCCAAGGTCGCGTTTCCTGACCTTGGCACACCGGCCGGCTTCAGGATGAAGTCGGCGGTTACGGGGGCGCGGCTGTTCGAGGTGTCTGGGCCCTCGGGCAGCGAAAAGGCGGACATCCTGGCCGCCAAATTGCGGGAAGTCCTCCGGGAAGAGGACGTCCGAGTGTCCAGGCCAGTGAAGACCGCTGAACTGCGAGTCGAGGGCCTGGACGACTCGACGACCCCAGAGGAGGTCGTGGCGGCCGTTGCACGAAGCGGTGGATGTCCGCCGGGTGACGTGCGGGCGGGCGAGATCCGTGCCGACGCTGCCGGGCTCGGCGCCATTACAGTGAGGTGTCCGGTGGCGGCGGCGAACAGGATCGCCGTCAGTGGCCGGCTTTTGGTAGGGTGGGTTGCAGCACGCGTCAAGCTGCTGCAACCCAGGGCTATGCGGTGCTACCGCTGCCTCGACGTTGGGCACGTCAGGGCACGGTGCGCCGCCACAACTGACCGCAGCGAGCAGTGTTATCGCTGCGGTAAGCCCGGCCACAAGGCGGCAGCATGCTCCGCGATGCCAAACTGCAGCCTCTGTACGGATGCAGGGAGGCCCGCGGGGCACGTTGTCGGAAGAAAGGCCTGCCCGCCCGCCCCAAAGAAGGGCAGTAAGAAGGGGACAACCAAGGCTGTAGGGGGCTCTTTACACCCCCCACAGCCTGGTTGCTCTTCGGCCGACTCCCGGCCTAAGAATGGTGCCGAGGGAATGGATTGTGCGTAATGGCACAATTCCATTTCCTCCAGGGCAATATCAACCACTCTGCCAGGGCTCAGGATCTCTTACTCCAGAGCATGGCAGAGTGGTCGATCCATGTGGCTGTGGTCGCCGAGCCGTATTACGTCCCCCCCCGAGATGATTGGGTGGGTGACCTGGACGGCTCGGTGGCCATCATCGGCGGGGCTCTTGTCGACCCGTCCCGAGGTCACGGCTGGGTGGCCGCCCTCGCGGACGGCGTTGGCATTGTTGGGGCGTATTTCTCGCCCAACAAGAGCCTCGCCGACTTCGAGAGCTTCCTTGTCGAGTTGGGTGCCGTCGTGAACCGGTACCACCCTCGCCCGGTGCTGCTGCTCGGGGATCTCAACGCCAAGTCTGCGGCGTGGGGATCCCCGGTCACCGATGTCAAGGGCGAGGCGTTGGAGGAGTGGTCGGTCACGACCGGCTTGACCGTCCTGAATCGGGGCTCGGTCTACACGTGCGTGCGACAGCGGGGTGGTTCTATAGTGGACGTTTCGTTCGCTAGCCCCTCTGTCGCAAGCCGTGTCCGCGATTGGCGTGTCGCCGTGGAGGTGGAGACGTTGTCGGATCACAGATATATCCGTTTCAACGTCTCCCCCCAAACCGCGGGCGGCCGCAATCCAACGGCCCCGCGAACGGACGGTCCGCGTTGGGCGCGAAAGCGCCTCGACAGGGAGCTACTCGAGGAGGCTGCTATTGTGCAGGCCTGGATCCGGGAGTCGGCAACGACCGGACCCGTCGACGTCGAAGAGGAGGCGCAGTGGTTCCACGGGGCGATGACGCATCCGCCGCGTCGTCGGGGCTTATTTGGCGGAAAGGTGTGTCACCTATCTGGGACGCGATGGCAGATGCCAGCGCCCTATGTCGTGCGGTGTTCCACAGGGTTCGGTCTTGGGCCCGCTCCTGTGGAACATCGGGTACGACTGGGCGCTGAGGGGCGAGCTCCGGCCGGGAGTGCAGCTGGTGTGTTACGCTGACGACACACTGGTCACTGCCCGGGGGAGCTCGCACAGGGAGGCAGCGTTGCTGGCGACGGCTGCGGTCTCACAGGTGGTGAGCCGCATACGGCGCCTCGGCCTGGAGGTGGCCCTCAACAAGTCGGAGGCCATTGTTTTTCATGGCCCCCGGCGAGCGCCGCCGCCGGGATCGCACATCGTGGTCGGGGGGGCCCGTATCGCTGTCGAGTCCACCATGAAGTACCTGGGATTGGTGCTCGACAGCCGGTGGGATTTCGGCCCCCACTTCCGGCGGCTGGCGCCCAAGTTGTTGGGCGCGGCGGGGGCGCTGTCAACGCTGCTTCCCAATCTGGGGGACCCGAGCACCGCCTGTAGGCGGTTGTACGTGGGGATCGTGCGATCGATGGCCCTGTATGGGGCCCCGATCTGGGCGGCTGACCTGACGGCCAGCACCATCACTGTTCTGCGGAGGCCGCAGAGGGTGATGGCCGTCAGAGTCATCAGGGGATATCGCACGATCTCCTACGAGGCGGCTTGCGCACTGGCCGGATCTCCGCCGTGGGACCTGGAGGCGAAAGTGCTCGCGTCACTGCATAGGTGGCGCGAGGGCGCGCGGGCGCGCGGCGAAAGACTGACGCAGCAACACTTGGAGCTGCGTCGGTCGCAGCTGCGCGAGGTCCTGGTGGCGGAATGGCGGGACAGGCTTTCGAGCCCTACCGCCGGCCTCATCACCATCGAGGCCATCCGGCCAGTGCTCGACCTCTGGCTCGGGAGAAGGCACGGCTCCCTGTCGTTCCGTGCGACGCAGGTCCTCTCGGGGCATGGCTGCTTCGGGAGGTTCTTGTGTCGCATAGGCAGGGAGCCGGACGCTCGATGCCACCACTGCGTCGACTGTCGGGAGGACACGGTGCGGCATACGCTTGCAGAGTGTGCAGCTTGGGAGGAGCCGCGCCGTGCCCTCATCTCTGTTGTAGGCGGTGACCTCTCGCTGCCGGCCGTAGTCCATGCTATGGTCGGCGGTGAGGAGTCCTGGGACGCGGTGGTCTCCTTCTGCGAGACAGTTATCGCGCAGAAGGAGGCTGCGGAAAGGGAGAGGGAGATCACAACCGCTCTCCCTGCCCGCAGCAGGCGCATCGGGCGTCGGAGGAGGGCATACGCTGCCCTCTTCCGGCCCCCCTAACTGGGTCCAGGGGCGGCGGACTTGGGGATGTCCGTCGCCCCCCACTCATCCGGACCCGAGGTGGCGGCGCGTGGTGTTCCCGTGCGCCCCTCTTTGACGTAGCGAGGGGAGTTAAACACCTCACTCCCCTCGCCGACGCGAGGTGGCCCGCAGAGGCGGGCCGGCACCAGCCGGGGATTGCGGATGTCGCATACGTTCCCGCGATCCCCGGCGTAGGTGGGAGATGGAACACCGGGGTGGTTTTAGTCAGTAAGAGTCTGACAGACCCCTCCACCCGCCCCAGGGTGGAGGATTTCCATGAGGATTTCCCCCCGAGATCAAAAAAAAAAAAAAAAAGGTTAGGTTGGGGTGCGTGCAGAAAACCTCCTCGTGTGCCTGACGGCTGCTGGTTCCTTACGAATGCGTTCGGGGGAAAGAGCAGTTGTCGGGCCGGTGCACCCTGGGCACGGCCAATAGTCTCTCCATGTCGGAGGGGCTATTGTCTGTGGCGGATTTCTGCGGGGGAGGGGGAGCGTTTTGCTCCACGACGGTTCCTCCACGTGTCCCTCTGATTATCAGAGGGCACTGTGGAGGAACGTCTGAGTTGGGGTCGCTCCTGTCCGATCGACAGTCGTCGATTGGCGAAGGATGCGACCAATGCCGCTGCGGTGCAGGCGCACCAATGCGGCAGTTGCTCTCTCTTCACGGAGCAATCCTGAAGAGAGAGTTCCCGACGGGTCCGCTGAGTCGGGTTGTCCGGACAGCGGACGGAGGCATGTTTAATGCCGCCGTCGGGGGCTCGGCTTAACCGCCCGGCCCAGAGGAAGGATACCTCTAAGATAAACCCCCAATCCTAAGCTCTGAAGCGCGGTGAGAGGATGCATGGCTGGAGGGAGTCCAGTCGTTAGCGCTTCCCCTGCAGAGCACCTGCCGCACTCTGCAGTATGTAGGCTTACCGGGTACCTAGGCTCTGCCCGGTGGACATACTTACCTATATTTTCTCGTGGGAACAGCATGAATAGAAACACCCAAAAAACGAAACCAAAAGATGATAGGCCAGTTTTGGCGGAGAGTGAGGAGCAGTCTGCCGGAAGCGGCAGCGAGAGCCAAGGAGGCTCACGCGCTCCCTCAAAATTTTGGGGGAAGCGTTCGCGTGGGGAGGGTTTAAACCCCTCCTCAAGCGAGGAAGAGTTGTCGGCCGCCAAGGTGCCGACATCTAGAAGAGGTGGTCGCGCAGTGGTGCCACAGCGCGACCAGAGGGGTCGGTTCTTGCGGCCCGCTACGCCGATCCCGGCGGCAGCGGTCCGCATGGATCGGCCTGAAGAAGGGATGGAGAGTGACGAGCTCTTGAGCGGCGATTCCGCTGCGTCCCCGCTGTTGCTGGAGAGCAACAAGGCGGAGGCCAATGCTGCAAAGCGGGCGCAGCGGAAAGCAGTCGCGGCGGACGAGGTCGGGGAGCTGGCTCGGCAGGCTCGTGAGCGGCGGGCCGCTCAGGCGGCCTCCGGAGCGGGCTTAACGGCGGCGGCACTCAGTCGCCAAGTTTTGGACGGCGTGGACGTGGTCCTGAAAGTTGCCACTAAATCTGGCAGCTTGAAGGGCACGTTCACACGTGCCCTGAAGGAGGCGGCTGAGGGCATCAAGGAGGCGGCTGAGGTCCTCCTTGATCGTACCAGCTCTGAGGAGACGGCGAAGCTGTGGGAGGAGAACGGCCGTCTCCGAGCAGAGTTGGAGGACCTTAAAAGGGAGGTCGCCGCACAGAGGGCAGTCCGGCAGCGTGCAGCTCCTGCAGCTACCAGCTCTCCGGTAGCTGCGCCCCCGTCGTTGGCCCCTGCCCCTGCACTGTCGCGCGATACGGAGATCGAGAAGATCGTCCGCATCTGCATGCAGCAGTGCGGGGGCATGATGAATGCCCGCCTGGAGGCCTTAGAGTCGAGACTCCTCCCGGCCCAGAGCCTCCGGCCGCCGCTTGCGGCGGATAGACGGAGGATGGAGGAGGCCGCAAGGCAAAGGCCGCCAGCCGTGGCGGCCAAAGCTGGTAAGGGGGGCAAAAAGCCCGCGGAAGGGCCCGAGAAGCCCGCGGAGGGTGCGTCAGCACCCCCTCCCAGCTCGACTGCGACCCCGGCGACCGCATCCCAGCCCACGGAGGCTTGGACAACGGTCGTCAAAAGGGGTCGCAAGAAGAAGGCGGCGCCACCGGCAACGGCTCAGCCCAAGCCCGCGCCCAAGAGAAAGAGGAGGTCCCGAAAGGGTAAGGCCCCACGCTCTGCGGCTGTGGTGATAACACTGCAGCCCGCAGCTATCGAGAGGGGCCTTACCTACAAGGAGGTCCTCGAGAAGGCGAAGGCCAAAGTCGCGTTCCCCGACCTTGGCACACCGACCGGCTTCAGAATGAAGTCGGCGGTTACGGGGGCGCGGCTGTTCGAGGTGTCGGGACCCTCGGGCAGTGAGAAGGCGGACATCCTGGCCGCCAAACTGAGGAAGGTCCTCAACGATGAGGACGTCCGAGTGTCCAGGCCCGTAAAGACCGCCGATTTGCGCGTCGATGGGCTGGACGACTCGACGACCCCGGAGGAGGTCGTGGCGGCCGTCGCTCGAAGCGGTGGATGTCCGTCGGGCGACGTGCGGGCGGGCGAGATCCGCGCCGACGCTGCCGGGCTCGGCGCCATTACGGTAAAGTGCCCGGTAGCGGCGGCGAATAAAATAGCCGTCAGCGGACGGCTATTGGTGGGGTGGGTTGCAGCACGCGTGAAGCTGCTGCAACCCAGGGCTATGCGGTGCTACCGCTGCCTCGACGTTGGGCACGTCAGGGCACGGTGCGCCGCCGCAACTGACCGCAGCGAGCAGTGCTATCGCTGCGGTAAGCCCGGCCACAAGGCGGCAACGTGCTCCGCGATGCCAAACTGCAGCCTCTGCACGGATGCAGGGAGGCCCGCGGGGCACGTCGTCGGCAGAAAGGCCTGCCCGCCCGCCGCGAAGAAGGGCAACAAGAAGGGGACAACCAAGGCTGTCGGGGGCCCTTTACACCCCCCTCAGCCTGGTTGCTCTTCGGCCGACTCCCGGCCTAAGAATGGTGCCGAGGGAATGGATTGTGCGTAATGGCACAATTCCATTTCCTCCAGGGCAATATCAACCACTGTGCCAGGGCTCAGGATCTCTTACTCCAGAGCATGGCAGAGTGGTCGATCCATGTGGCTGTGGTCGCCGAGCCGTATTACGTCCCCCCCCGAGATGATTGGGTGGGTGACCTGGACGGCTCGGTGGCCATCATCGGCGGGGCTCTTGTCGACCCGTCCCGAGGTCACGGCTGGGTGGCCGCCCTCGCGGACGGCGTTGGCATTGTTGGGGCGTATTTCTCGCCCAACAAGAGCCTCGCCGACTTCGAGAGCTTCCTTGTCGAGTTGGGTGCCGTCGTGAACCGGTACCACCCTCGCCCGGTGCTGCTGCTCGGGGATCTCAACGCCAAGTCTGCGGCGTGGGGATCCCCGGTCACCGATGTCAAGGGCGAGGCGTTGGAGGAGTGGTCGGTTACGACCGGCTTGACCGTCCTGAATCGGGGCTCGGTCTACACGTGCGTGCGACAGCGGGGTGGTTCTATAGTGGACGTTTCGTTCGCTAGCCCCTCTGTCGCAAGCCGTGTCCGCGATTGGCGTGTCGCCGTGGAGGTGGAGACGTTGTCGGATCACAGATATATCCGTTTCAACGTCTCCCCCCAGACCGCGGGCGGCCGCAATCCAACGGCCCCGCGAACGGACGGTCCGCGTTGGGCGCGAAAGCGCCTCGACAGGGAGCTACTCGAGGAGGCCGCTATTGTGCAGGCCTGGATCCGGGAGTCGGCAACGACCGGACCCGTCGACATCGAAGAGGAGGCGCAGTGGTTCCACGGGGCGATGACGCAAATTTGCGATGCGTCAATGCCCCGGGTTCGCACACAACCCAGAAGGCGCCAGGTGTACTGGTGGTCCGCCGAGATCGCGCAGTTGCGCGACTCGTGCGTGGAGGTCAGGCGCCAGTACACCCGATACCGGAGAAGACGTCGTCGGGTCCCTGACGAAGAAGCCGCGCGGTATGAGGTGTACCGCGCGGCTAAGAAGGCTCTGTGGCTGGCCATCGGCGACGCGAAGACGCGAGCCAGGGAGGAGATGTTGGAGACTCTAAACGGGGATCCATGGGGGCGTCCTTATCGCTCGGTCCGAGGTAAACTCGGACCATGGGCGCCCCCGCTTACGGAGAGTCTCCAACCCGAGCTGCTGGAGGACGTGGTAGCAGCCCTCTTCCCGGCACGAGCGGAGCACGCTCCGCCGCCGATGGCTCTGCCCACAGCCGCAGAGCCCGAAGAGGACGCCAGCGTCCCAGAGGTGACACAACCAGAGTTGAGGGCGGCCGTGACACGGCTCCGGGCAAAGAACACTGCCCCGGGGCCCGACGGAATTCACGGCTGCGCGTTGGCCCTAGCTCTGAAGGAGCTGGAGCCCCGACTGAGAGGACTCTACTCGGCGTGCCTTGAGCAGGGCCAGTTTCCCGCTCAGTGGAAATCTGGTCGTCTGGTCCTGCTCAGGAAAGCGGGGCGCCCTGCGGACTCGCCGTCCGCGTACCGGCCCATAGTGCTGCTCGACGAGGTGGGAAAGCTGTTTGAGCGGATAGTCGCAGCCCGCCTCGTCGGCCACTTGTGCGGAGAGGGGCCGGACCTGGCCGAATGCCAGTACGGCTTTCGGCAAGGGCGCTCCACAGTGACGGCGATATCCCGAGTGAGAGTCCTGGCGGAGGAAGCGGTGTCGCGGGGCGGTGTGTTGTTGGCGGTGTCCTTGGACATCTCCAACGCCTTCAACACCCTGCCCTGGAGTTGTATTCGGGAGGCACTACGATATCATCGAGTGCCTTCCTACCTCCGCCGCGTCGTCGGGGCTTATTTGGCGGAAAGGTGTGTCACCTATCTGGGACGCGATGGCAGATGCCAGCGCCCTATGTCGTGCGGTGTTCCACAGGGTTCGGTCTTGGGCCCGCTCCTGTGGAACATCGGGTACGACTGGGCGCTGAGGGGCGAGCTCCGGCCGGGAGTGCAGCTGGTGTGTTACGCTGACGACACACTGGTCACTGCCCGGGGGAGCTCGCACAGGGAGGCAGCGTTGCTGGCGACGGCTGCGGTCTCACAGGTGGTGAGCCGCATACGGCGCCTCGGCCTGGAGGTGGCCCTCAACAAGTCGGAGGCCATTGTTTTTCATGGCCCCCGGCGAGCGCCGCCGCCGGGATCGCACATCGTGGTCGGGGGGGCCCGTATCGCTGTCGAGTCCACCATGAAGTACCTGGGATTGGTGCTCGACAGCCGGTGGGATTTCGGCCCCCACTTCCGGCGGCTGGCGCCCAAGTTGTTGGGCGCGGCGGGGGCGCTGTCAACGCTGCTTCCCAATCTGGGGGACCCGAGCACCGCCTGTAGGCGGTTGTACGTGGGGATCGTGCGATCGATGGCCGTGTATGGGGCCCCGATCTGGGCGGCTGACCTGACGGCCAGCACCATCACTGTTCTGCGGAGGCCGCAGAGGGTGATGGCCGTCAGAGTCATCAGGGGATATCGCACGATCTCCTACGAGGCGGCTTGCGCACTGGCCGGATCTCCGCCGTGGGACCTGGAGGCGAAAGTGCTCGCGTCACTGCATAGGTGGCGCGAGGGCGCGCGGGCGCGCGGCGAAAGACTGACGCAGCAACACTTGGAGCTGCGTCGGTCGCAGCTGCGCGAGGTCCTGGTGGCGGAATGGCGGGACAGGCTTTCGAGCCCTACCGCCGGCCTCATCACCATCGAGGCCATCCGGCCAGTGCTCGACCTCTGGCTCGGGAGAAGGCACGGCTCCCTGTCGTTCCGTGCGACGCAGGTCCTCTCGGGGCATGGCTGCTTCGGGAGGTTCTTGTGTCGCATAGGCAGGGAGCCGGACGCTCGATGCCACCACTGCGTCGACTGTCGGGAGGACACGGTGCGGCATACGCTTGCAGAGTGTGCAGCTTGGGAGGAGCCGCGCCGTGCCCTCATCTCTGTTGTAGGCGGTGACCTCTCGCTGCCGGCCGTAGTCCATGCTATGGTCGGCGGTGAGGAGTCCTGGGACGCGGTGGTCTCCTTCTGCGAGACAGTTATCGCGCAGAAGGAGGCTGCGGAAAGGGAGAGGGAGATCACAACCGCTCTCCCTGCCCGCAGCAGGCGCATCGGGCGTCGGAGGAGGGCTTACGCTGCCCTCTTCCGGCCCCCCTAACTGGGTCCAGGGGCGGCGGACTTGGGGCTGTCCGTCGCCCCCCATTCATCCGGACCCGAGGTGGCGGCGCGTGGTGTTCCCGTGCGCCCCTCTTTGACGTAGCGAGGGGAGTCAAACACCTCACTCCCCTCGCCGACGCGAGGTGGCCCGCAGAGGCGGGCCGGCACCAGCCGGGGATTGCGGATGTCGCATACGTTCCCGCGATCCCCGGCGCAGGTGGAAGATGGAACACCGGGGTGGTTTTAGTCAGTAAGAGTCTGACAGACCCCTCCACCCGCCCCAGGGTGGAGGATTTCCATGAGGATTTCCCCCCGAGATCAAAAAAAAAAAAAAGGTTAGGTTGGGGTGCGTGCAGAAAACCTCCTCGTGTGCCTGACGGCTGCTGGTTCCTTACGAATGCGTTCGGGGGAAAGAGCAGTTGTCGGGCCGGTGCACCCTGGGCACGGCCAATAGTCTCTCCATGTCGGAGGGACTATTGTCTGTGGCGGATTTCTGCGGGGGAGGGGGAGCATTTGGTGCTCCACGACGGTTCCTCCACGTGTCCCTCTGATTATCAGAGGGCACTGTGAAGGAACGTCTGAGTTGGGGTCGCTCCTGTCCGATCGACAGTCGTCGATTGGCGAAGGATGCGACCAATGCCGCTGCGGTGCAGGCGCACCAAAGCGGCAGTTGCTCTCTCTTCACGGAGCAATCCTGAAGAGAGAGTTCCCGACGGGTCCGCTGAGTCGGGTTGTCCGGACAGCGGACGGAGGCATGTGTAATGCCGCCGTCGGGGGCTCGGCTTAACCGCCCGGCCCAGAGGAAGGATACCTCTAAGATAAAAAACCCCCAATCCTAAGCTCTGAAGCGCGGTGAGAGGATGCATGGCTGGAGGGAGTCCAGTCGTTAGCGCTTCCCCTGCAGAGCACCTGCCGCACTCTGCAGTATATAGGCTTACCGGGTATCTAGGCTCTGCCCGGTGGACATGTAGTACCTATATCTACTCGTGGGAACTTTATGGATACCCAAAACCACAAAATACAAAAAGAGGATGGGCCAGTTATGGCGGAGAAGGACGAGTCGTCTGCCGGAAGCGGCAGCGACTATCAAGGAGGCTCGCGCGCTCCCTCAAAATTTTGGGGGAAGCGGTCGCGCGGGGAGGGATTGAATCCCTCCTCAAGTGAAGAGGAATTGTCGGCCGCAAAGGTGCCGACATCTCGGAGAGGTGGTCGCGCAGTGGTGCCACAGCGCGACCAAAGGGGTCGGTTCTTGCGGCCCGCTACGCCGATGCCGGCGGCGGCCGTCCGCATGGAGCCTGAAGAGCTGGAGAGTGACGAGCTGCTGAGCGAAGATTCCGCTGCGTCCCCGCTATTGCTAGAGAGCAATAAAGCGGAAGCTAACGCTGCAAAGCGGGCGCAGCGGAAGGCGGTCGCTGCCGATGAGGTCGGCGAGCTAGCTCGGCAGGCTCGAGAGCGGCGGGCCGCTCAAGTGGCCTCTGGAGAGGGCTTAACGGCGGCGGCGCTCAGTCGCCAAGTTTTGGACGGCGTGGACGTGATCCTTAAGGTTGCCACTAAATCTGGCAGCTTGAAGGGCACGTTCACCCGTGCCCTGAAGGAGGCGGCTGAGGGCATCAAGGAGGCGGTTGGGGTCCTCCTTGATCGAACTAGCTCTGAGGAGACGGCGAAATTGTGGGAGGAGAACGGCCGTCTCCGAGCAGAGATGGAGGACCTCAAGAGGGAGGTCGCCGCACAGAGGGGGTCTGCCCCTCAACAGAAGCGTGCGGCTCCCGCAGCTGCCGGCTCTCGGGCAGTTGTGGCCCCGCCGTCGGCCCCTGCCCCTGCACAAGCACCCGATGCGGACATCGAAAAGATTGTCCGCATCTGCATGCAACAGTGTGGGGGCATGATGAATGCCCGCCTGGAGGCCTTGGAGACAAGGCTCCTCCCGGCCCAGAACCTCCGGCCACCGCTAGCGGCGGACAGGCGGAGGATGGAGGAGGCCACAAGGCCCGGGCCCCCAGCCGTGGCGGCCAGAGCTGGTAGGGGGGGCAAAAAGCCCGCGGAGGGGCCCAAGAAGCCCGCGGAGGGTGCGTCAGCACCCCCTCCCAGCTCGACTGCGACCCCGGCGACCGCATCCCAGCCCACGGAGGCTTGGACGACGGTCGTCAAACGGGGTCGCAAGAAGAAGGCGGCGCCGCCGGCTCAGCCCAAGCCCGCGCCTAAAAGGAAGAGGAGGTCCCGGAAGGGTAAGGCCCCACGCTCGGCTGCTGTGGTTATCACACTGCAGCCCGCAGCTATCGAGAGGGGCCTCACCTACAAGCAAGTCCTCGAACAGGCGAAGGCTAAGGTCGCATTTCCCGACCTCGGCACACCGACCGGCTTCAGGATGAAGTCGGCGGTTACGGGGGCGCGTCTGTTCGAGGTGTCGGGACCCTCGGGCAGCGAGAAGGCGGACATCCTGGCCGCCAAACTGAGGGAGGTCCTCAAGGATGAGGACGTCCGAGTGTCCAGGCCCGTAAAGACCGCCGATTTGCGCGTCGATGGCCTGGACGACTCGACGACCCCGGAGGAGGTCGTGGCGGCCGTCGCTCGAAGCGGTGGATGTCCGCCGGGCGACGTGCGGGCGGGCGAGATCCGCGCCGACGCTGCCGGGCTCGGCGCCATTACGGTGAAGTGCCCGGTAGCGGCGGCAAATAAGATAGCCGTCAGCGGACGGCTATTGGTGGGATGGGTTGCGGCACGAGTGAAGCTGCTGCAACCCAGGGCTATGCGGTGCTACCGCTGCCTCGACGTTGGGCACGTCAGGGCACGGTGCGCCGCCGCAACTGACCGCAGCGAGCAGTGCTATCGCTGCGGTAAGCCCGGCCACAAGGCGGCAGCGTGCTCCGCGACGCCAAACTGCAGCCTCTGCACGGATGCAGGGAGGCCCGCGGGGCACGTCGTCGGCAGAAAGGCCTGCCCGCCCGCCCCAAAAAAGGGCAACAAGAAGGGGACAACCAAGGCTGTCGGGGGCCCTTTACACCCCCCTCAGCCTGGTTGCTCTTCGGCCGACTCCCGGCCTAAGAATGGTGCCGAGGGAATGGATTGTGCGTAATGGCACAATTCCATTTCCTCCAGGGCAATATCAACCACTCTGCCAGGGCTCAGGATCTCTTACTCCAGAGCATGGCAGAGTGGTCGATCCATGTGGCTGTGGTCGCCGAGCCGTATTACGTCCCCCCCCGAGATGATTGGGTGGGTGACCTGGACGGCTCGGTGGCCATCATCGGCGGGGCTCTTGTCGACCCGTCCCGAGGTCACGGCTGGGTGGCCGCCCTCGCGGACGGCGTTGGCATTGTTGGGGCGTATTTCTCGCCCAACAAGAGCCTCGCCGACTTCGAGAGCTTCCTTGTCGAGTTGGGTGCCGTCGTGAACCGGTACCACCCTCGCCCGGTGCTGCTGCTCGGGGATCTCAACGCCAAGTCTGCGGCGTGGGGATCCCCGGTCACCGATGTTAAGGGCGAGGCGTTGGAGGAGTGGTCGGTCACGACCGGCTTGACCGTCCTGAATCGGGGCTCGGTCTACACGTGCGTGCGACAGCGGGGTGGTTCTATAGTGGACGTTTCGTTCGCTAGCCCCGCTGTCGCAAGCCGTGTCCGCGATTGGCGTGTCGCCGTGGAGGTGGAGACGTTGTCGGATCACAGATATATCCGTTTCAACGTCTCCCCCCAGACCGCGGGCGGCCGCAATCCAACGGCCCCGCGAACGGACGGTCCGCGTTGGGCGCGAAAGCGCCTCGACAGGGAGCTACTCGAGGAGGCTGCTATTGTGCAGGCCTGGATCCGGGAGTCGGCAACGACCGGACCCGTCGACGTCGAAGAGGAGGCGCAGTGGTTCCACGGGGCGATGACGCAAATTTGCGATGCGTCAATGCCCCGGGTTCGCACACAACCCAGAAGGCGCCAGGTGTACTGGTGGTCCGCCGAGATCGCGCAGTTGCGCGACTCGTGCGTGGAGGTCAGGCGCCAGTACACCCGATACCGGAGAAGACGTCGTCGGGTCCCTGACGAAGAAGCCGCGCGGTATGAGGTGTACCGCGCGGCTAAGAAGGCTCTGTGGCTGGCCATCGGCGAGGCGAAGACGCGAGCCAGGGAGGAGATGTTGGAGACTCTAAACGGGGATCCGTGGGGGCGTCCTTATCGCTCGGTCCGAGGTAAACTCGGACCATGGGCGCCCCCGCTTACGGAGAGTCTCCAACCCGAGCTGCTGGAGGACGTGGTAGCAGCCCTCTTCCCGGCACGAGCGGAGCACGCTCCGCCGCCGATGGCTCTGCCCACAGCCGCAGAGCCCGAAGAGGACGCCAGCGTCCCAGAGGTGACACAACCAGAGTTGAGGGCGGCCGTGACACGGCTCCGGGCGAAGAACACTGCCCCGGGGCCCGACGGAATTCACGGCTGCGCGTTGGCCCTAGCTCTGAAGGAGCTGGAGCCCCGACTGAGAGGACTCTACTCGGCGTGCCTTGAGCAGGGCCAGTTTCCCGCTCAGTGGAAATCTGGTCGTCTGGTCCTGCTCAGGAAAGCGGGGCGCCCTGCGGACTCGCCGTCCGCGTACCGGCCCATAGTGCTGCTCGACGAGGTGGGAAAGCTGTTTGAGCGGATAGTCTCAGCCCGCCTCGTCAGCCACTTGTGCAGAGAGGGGCCGGACCTGGCCGAAAGCCAGTACGGCTTTCGGCAAGGGCGCTCCACTATCACGGCGATATCGCGAGTGAGAGTCCTGGCGGAGGAAGCGGTGTCGCAGGGCGGTGTGTTGTTGGCGGTGTCCTTGGACATCTCCAACGCCTTCAACACCCTGCCCTGGAGTTGTATTCGGGAGGCACTACGATATCATCGAGTGCCTTCCTACCTCCGCCGCGTCGTCGGGGCTTATTTGGCGGAAAGGTGTGTCACCTATCTGGGACGCGATGGCAGATGCCAGCGCCCTATGTCGTGCGGTGTTCCACAGGGTTCGGTCTTGGGCCCGCTCCTGTGGAACATCGGGTACGACTGGGCGCTGAGGGGCGAGCTCCGGCCGGGAGTGCAGCTGGTGTGTTACGCTGACGACACACTGGTCACTGCCCGGGGGAGCTCGCACAGGGAGGCAGCGTTGTTGGCGACGGCTGCGGTCTCACAGGTGGTGAGCCGCATACGGCGCCTCGGCCTGGAGGTGGCCCTCAACAAGTCGGAGGCCATTGTTTTTCATGGCCCCCGGCGAGCGCCGCCGCCGGGATCGCACATCGTGGTCGGGGGGGCCCGTATCGCTGTCGAGTCCACCATGAAGTACCTGGGATTGGTGCTCGACAGCCGGTGGGATTTCGGCCCCCACTTCCGGCGGCTGGCGCCCAAGTTGTTGGGCGCGGCGGGGGCGCTGTCAACGCTGCTTCCCAATCTGGGGGACCCGAGCACCGCCTGTAGGCGGTTGTACGTGGGGATCGTGCGATCGATGGCCCTGTATGGGGCCCCGATCTGGGCGGCTGACCTGACGGCCAGCACCATCACTGTTCTGCGGAGGCCGCAGAGGGTGATGGCCGTCAGAGTCATCAGGGGATATCGCACGATCTCCTACGAGGCGGCTTGCGCACTGGCCGGATCTCCGCCGTGGGACCTGGAGGCGAAAGTGCTCGCGTCACTGCATAGGTGGCGCGAGGGCGCGCGGGCGCGCGGCGAAAGACTGACGCAGCAACACTTGGAGCTGCGTCGGTCGCAGCTGCGCGAGGTCCTGGTGGCGGAATGGCGGGACAGGCTTTCGAGCCCTACCGCCGGCCTCATCACCATCGAGGCCATCCGGCCAGTGCTCGACCTGTGGCTCGGGAGAAGGCACGGCTCTCTGACGTTTCGTGCGACGCAGGTCCTCTCGGGGCATGGCTGCTTCGGGAGGTTCTTGTGTCGCATAAGCAGGGAGCCGGACGCTCGATGCCACCACTGCGTCGACTGTCGGGAGGACACGGCGCGGCATACGCTTGCAGAGTGTGCAGCTTGGGAGGAGCCGCGCCGTGCCCTCATCTCTGTTGTAGGCGGTGACCTCTCGCTGCCGGCCGTAGTCCATGCTATGGCCGGCGGTGAGGAGTCCTGGGACGCGGTGGTCTCCTTCTGCGAGACAGTTATCGCGCAGAAGGAGGCTGCGGAAAGGGAGAGGGAGATCACAACCGCTCTCCCTGCCCGCAGCAGACGCATCGGGCGTCGGAGGAGGGCATACGCTGCCCTCTTCCGGCCCCCCTAACTGGGTCCAGGGGCGGCGGACTTGGGGCTGTCCGTCGCCCCCCATTCATCCGGACCCGAGGTGGCGGCGCGTGGTGTTCCCGTGCGCCCCTCTTTGACGTAGCGAGGGGAGTCAAACACCTCACTCCCCTCGCCGACGCGAGGTGGCCCGCAGAGGCGGGCCGGCACCAGCCGGGGATTGCGGATGTCGCATACGTTCCCGCGATCCCCGGCGCAGGTGGAAGATGGAACACCGGGGTGGTTTTAGTCAGTAAGAGTCTGACAGACCCCTCCACCCGCCCCAGGGTGGAGGATTTCCATGAGGATTTCCCCCCGAGATCAAAAAAAAAAAAAAAAAAAAAAGGTTAGGTTAGGTTAGGTTGGGGTGGGGTGCGTGCAGAAAACCTCCTCGTGTGCCTGACGGCTGCTGGTTCCTTACGAATGCGTTCGGGGGAAAGAGCAGTTGTCGGGCCGGTGCACCCTGGGCACGGCCAATAGTCTCTCCATGTCGGAGGGGCTATTGTCTGTGGCGGATTTCTGCGGGGGAGGGGGAGCGTATTGCTCCACGACGGTTCCTCCACGTGTCCCTCTGATTATCAGAGGGCACTGTGGAGGAACGTCTGAGTTGGGGTCGCTCCTGTCCGATCGACAGTCGTCGATTGGCGAAGGATGCGACCAATGCCGCTGCGGTGCAGGCGCACCAAAGCGGCAGTTGCTCTCTCTTCACGGAGCAATCCTGAAGAGAGAGTTCCCGACGGGTCCGCTGAGTCGGGTTGTCCGGACAGCGGACGGAGGCATGTGTAATGCCGCCGTCGGGGGCTCGGCTTAACCGCCCGGCCCAGAGGAAGGATACCTCTAAGATAAAAAACCCCCAATCCTAAGCTCTGAAGCGCGGTGAGAGGATGCATGGCTGGAGGGAGTCCAGTCGTTAGCGCTTCCCCTGCAGAGCACCTGCCGCACTCTGCAGTATGTAGGCTTACCGGGTACCTAGGCTCTGCCCGGTGGACATACTTACCTATATCAACTCGTGGGAACTACATGGATTCAGTAAATACCCTAAAAAAAAAAGATGGTGGGCCAGTAATGGCGGAGAATGAGGAGTCTGCCGAAAGTGGCAGCGAAAGCCAAGGAGGCTCACGCACCCTCTCCAAATTCTGGGGGAAGCGTTCGCGTGGGGAGGGTTTAAACCCCTCCTCAAGCGAGGAGGAGTTGTCGGCCGCCAAGGTGCCGACATCTAGAAGAGGTGGTCGCGCTGTGGTGCCACAGCGCGACCAAAGGGGTCGGTTCTTGCGGCCCGCTACGCCAACCCCGGCGGCAGCGGTCCGCATGGATCGGCCCGAAGAGATGGAGAGCGACGAGCTCCTGAGCGGCGATTCCGCTGCGTCCCCGCTATTGCTAGAGAGCAACAAGGCGGAGGCTAATGCTGCAAAGCGGGCGCAGCGGAAGGCGGTCGCGGCCGATGAGGTCGGCGAGCTGGCTCGGATGGCTCGAGAGCGGCGGGCCGCTCAAGCGGCCTCCGGAGACGGCTTAACGGCGGAGGCGCTCAGTCGCCAAGTTTTGGACGGTGTGGACGTGATCCTTAAGGTTGCCACTAAATCTGGCAGCTTGAAGGGCACGTTCACCCGTGCCCTGAAGGAGGCGGCTGAGGGCATCAAGGAGGCGGTTGAGGTCCTCCTTGATCGAACTAGCTCTGAGGAGACGGCGAAGCTGTGGGAGGAGAACGGCCGTCTCCGAGCAGAGATGGAGGACCTCAAGAGGGAGGTCGCCGCTCAGAGGGGGTCTGCCTCACAACAGAAGCGTGCGGCTCCCGCAGCTGCCGGCTCTCGGGCAGTTGCGGCCCCGACGTCGGTCTCTGCCCCTGCACTGTCGCCCGATGCGGACGTTGAACGGATCGTTCGCATCTGCATGCAGCAGTGCGGGGGCATGATGAATGCCCGCCTGGAGGCCTTGGAAACAAGGCTCCTCCCGGCCCAGAACCTCCGGCCACCGCTAGCGGCGGACAGGCGGAGGTTGGAGGAGGCCGCAAGGCCAGGGCCGTCGACTGTGGCAGATGGAAAGGGGGGTAAAAAGCCCGTGGAGGGGCCCAAAAAGCCCGCGGAGGGTGTGTCAGCACCCCCCCCCAGCTCAATTGCGACCCCGGCGACCGCATCCCAACCCACGGAGGCTTGGACGACGGTCGTCAGAAGGGGTCGGAAGAAGAAGGCGGCGCCGCCGGCAACGGCTCAGCCCAAGCCCGCGCCAAAGAAGAAGAGGAGGTCCCGAAAGGGTAAGGCCCCACGCTCTGCGGCTGTGGTTATAACACTGCAGCCAGCAGCTATCGAAAGGGGCCTTACTTACAAGGAGGTCCTCGAACAGGCGAAGGCCAAAGTCGCGTTCCCCGACCTTGGCACACCGACCGGCTTCAGAATGAAGTCGGCGGTCACGGGGGCGCGGCTGTTCGAGGTGTCGGGACCCTCAGGCGGCGAAAAAGCGGACATCTTGGCCGCCAAATTAAGGGAGGTCCTAAGGGAAGAGGACGTCCGAGTGTCCAGGCCAGTAAAGACCGCCGATTTGCGCGTCGAGGGCTTGGACGACTCGACGACCCCGGAAGAGGTCGTGGCGGCCGTCGCTCGAAGCGGGGGATGTCTGCCGGGTGACGTGCGGTCGGGCCAGATCCGCGCCGACGCTGCCGGGCTCGGCGCCATTACAGTGAGGTGCCCGGTAGCGGCGGCGAACAGGATCGCTGTCAGTGGCCGGCTTTTGGTAGGGTGGGTTGCAGCACGCGTCAAGCTGCTGCAACCCAGGGCTATGCGGTGCTACCGCTGCCTTGACGTTGGGCACGTCAGGGCACGATGCGCCGCCGCAACTGACCGCAGCGAGCAGTGCTATCGCTGCGGTAAGCCCGGCCACAAGGCGGCAGCGTGCTCCGCGACGCCAAACTGCAGCCTCTGTACGGATGCAGGGAGGCCCGCGGGGCACGTCGTCGGCAGAAAGGCCTGCCCGCCCGCCCCAAAAAAGGCAAACAAGAAGGGGACAACCAAGGCTGTCGGGGGCCCTTTACACCCCCCTCAGCCTGGTTGCTCTTCGGCCGACTCCCGGCCTAAGAATGGTGCCGAGGGAATGGATTGTGCGTAATGGCACAATTCCATTTCCTCCAGGGCAATATCAACCACTCTGCCAGGGCTCAGGATCTCTTACTCCAGAGCATGGCAGAGTGGTCGATCCATGTGGCTGTGGTTGCCGAGCCGTATTACGTCCCCCCCCGAGATGATTGGGTGGGTGACCTGGACGGCTCGGTGGCCATCATCGGCGGGGCTCTTGTCGACCCGTCCCGAGGTCACGGCTGGGTGGCCGCCCTCGCGGACGGCGTTGGCATTGTTGGGGCGTATTTCTCGCCCAACAAGAGCCTCGCCGACTTCGAGAGCTTCCTTGTCGAGTTGGGTGCCGTCGTGAACCGGTACCACCCTCGCCCGGTGCTGCTGCTCGGGGATCTCAACGCCAAGTCTGCGGCGTGGGGATCCCCGGTCACCGATGTCAAGGGCGAGGCGTTGGAGGAGTGGGCGGTCACGACCGGCTTGACCGTCCTGAATCGGGGCTCGGTCTACACGTGCGTGCGACAGCGGGGTGGTTCTATAGTGGACGTTTCGTTCGCTAGCCCCGCTGTCGCAAGCCGTGTCCGCGATTGGCGTGTCGCCGTGGAGGTGGAGACGTTGTCGGATCACAGATATATCCGTTTCAACGTCTCCCCCCAGACCGCGGGCGGCCGTAATCCAACGGCCCCGCGAACGGACGGTCCGCGTTGGGCGCGCAAGCGCCTCGACAGGGAGCTACTCGAGGAGGCCGCTATTGTGCAGGCCTGGATCCGGGAGTCGGCAACGACCGGACCCGTCGACGTCGAAGAGGAGGCGCAGTGGTTCCACGGGGCGATGACGCAAATTTGCGACGCGTCAATGCCCCGGGTTCGCACACAACCCAGAAGGCGCCAGGTGTACTGGTGGTCCGCCGAGATCGCGCAGTTGCGCGACTCGTGCGTGGAGGTCAGGCGCCAGTACACCCGATACCGGAGAAGACGTCGTCGGGTCCCTGACGAAGAAGCCGCGCGGTATGAGGTGTACCGCGCGGCTAAGAAGGCTCTGTGGCTGGCCATCGGCGAGGCGAAGACGCGAGCCAGGGAGGAGATGTTGGAGACTCTAAACGGGGATCCGTGGGGGCGTCCTTATCGCTCGGTCCGAGGTAAACTCGGACCATGGGCGCCCCCGCTTACGGAGAGTCTCCAACCCGAGCTGCTGGAGGACGTGGTAGCAGCCCTCTTCCCGGCACGAGCGGAGCACGCTCCGCCGCCGATGGCTCTGCCCACAGCCGCAGAGCCCGAAGAGGACGCCAGCGTCCCAGAGGTGACACAACCAGAGTTGAGGGCGGCCGTGACACGGCTCCGGGCGAAGAACACTGCCCCGGGGCCCGACGGAATTCACGGCTGCGCGTTGGCCCTAGCTCTGAAGGAGCTAGAGCCCCGACTGAGAGGACTCTACTCGGCGTGCCTTGAGCAGGGCCAGTTTCCCGCTCAGTGGAAATCTGGTCGTCTGGTCCTGCTCAGGAAAGCGGGGCGCCCTGCGGACTCGCCGTCCGCGTACCGGCCCATAGTGCTGCTCGACGAGGTGGGAAAACTGTTTGAGCGAATAGTCTCAGCCCGCCTCGTCAGCCACTTGTGCGGAGAGGGGCCGGACCTGGCCGAATGCCAGTACGGCTTTCGGCAAGGGCGCTCCACTGTGACGGCGATATCCCGAGTGAGAGTCCTGGCGGAGGAAGCGGTGTCGCGGGGCGGTGTGTTGTTGGCGGTGTCCTTGGACATCTCCAACGCCTTCAACACCCTGCCCTGGAGTTGTATTCGGGAGGCACTACGATATCATCGAGTGCCTTCCTACCTCCGCCGCGTCGTCGGGGCTTATTTGGCGGAAAGGTGTGTCACCTATCTGGGACGCGATGGCAGATGCCAGCGCCCTATGTCGTGCGGTGTTCCACAGGGTTCGGTCTTGGGCCCGCTCCTGTGGAACATCGGGTACGACTGGGTGCTGAGGGGCGAGCTCCGGCCGGGAGTGCAGCTGGTGTGTTACGCTGACGACACACTGGTCACTGCCCGGGGGAGCTCGCACAGGGAGGCAGCGTTGCTGGCGACGGCTGCGGTCTCACAGGTGGTGAGCCGCATACGGCGCCTCGGCCTGGAGGTGGCCCTCAACAAGTCGGAGGCCATTGCTTTTCATGGCCCCCGGCGAGCGCCGCCGCCGGGATCGCACATCGTGGTCGGGGGGGCCCGTATCGCTGTCGAGTCCACCATGAAGTATCTGGGATTGGTGCTCGACAGCCGGTGGGATTTCGGCCCCCACTTCCGGCGGCTGGCGCCCAAGTTGTTGGGCGCGGCGGGGGCGCTGTCAACGCTGCTTCCCAATCTGGGGGACCCGAGCACCGCCTGTAGGCGGTTGTACGTGGGGATCGTGCGATCGATGGCCCTTTACGGGGCCCCGATCTGGGCGGCTGACCTGACGGCCAGCACCATCACTGTTCTGCGGAGGCCGCAGAGGGTGATGGCCGTCAGAGTCATCAGGGGATATCGCACGATCTCCTACGAGGCGGCTTGCGCACTGGCCGGATCTCCGCCGTGGGACCTGGAGGCGAAAGTGCTCGCGTCACTACATAAGTGGCGCGAGGGCGCGCGGGCGCGCGGCGAAAGACTGACGCAGCAACACTTGGAGCTGCGTCGGTCGCAGCTGCGCGAGGTCCTGGTGGCGGAATGGCGGGACAGGCTTTCGAGCCCTACCGCCGGCCTCATCACCATCGAGGCCATCCGGCCAGTGCTCGACCTCTGGCTCGGGAGAAGGCACGGCTCCCTGTCGTTCCGTGCGACGCAGGTCCTCTCGGGGCATGGCTGCTTCGGGAGGTTCTTGTGTCGCATAGGCAGGGAGCCGGACGCTCGATGCCACCACTGCGTCGACTGTCGGGAGGACACGGTGCGGCATACGCTTGCAGAGTGTGCAGCTTGGGAGGAGCCGCGCCGTGCCCTCATCTCTGTTGTAGGCGGTGACCTCTCGCTGCCGGCCGTAGTCCATGCTATGGTCGGCGGTGAGGAGTCCTGGGACGCGGTGGTCTCCTTCTGCGAGACAGTTATCGCGCAGAAGGAGGCTGCGGAAAGGGAGAGGGAGATCACAACCGCTCTCCCTGCCCGCAGCAGGCGCATCGGGCGTCGGAGGAGGGCTTACGCTGCCCTCTTCCGGCCCCCCTAACTGGGTCCAGGGGCGGCGGACTTGGGGCTGTCCGTCGCCCCCCATTCATCCGGACCCGAGGTGGCGGCGCGTGGTGTTCCCGTGCGCCCCTCTTTGACGTAGCGAGGGGAGTCAAACACCTCACTCCCCTCGCCGACGCGAGGGGGCCCGCAGAGGCGGGCCGGCACCAGCCGGGGATTGCGGATGTCGCATACGTTCCCGCGATCCCCGGCGCAGGTGGAAGATGGAACACCGGGGTGGTTTTAGTCAGTAAGAGTCTGACAGACCCCTCCACCCGCCCCAGGGTGGAGGATTTCCATGAGGATTTCCCCCCGAGATCAAAAAAAAAAAAAAGGTTAGGTTGGGGTGCGTGCAGAAAACCTCCTCGTGTGCCTGACGGCTGCTGGTTCCTTACGAATGCGTTCGGGGGAAAGAGCAGTTGTCGGGCCGGTGCACCCTGGGCACGGCCAATAGTCTCTCCATGTCGGAGGGACTATTGTCTGTGGCGGATTTCTGCGGGGGAGGGGGAGCATTTGGTGCTCCACGACGGTTCCTCCACGTGTCCCTCTGATTATCAGAGGGCACTGTGAAGGAACGTCTGAGTTGGGGTCGCTCCTGTCCGATCGACAGTCGTCGATTGGCGAAGGATGCGACCAATGCCGCTGCGGTGCAGGCGCACCAAAGCGGCAGTTGCTCTCTCTTCACGGAGCAATCCTGAAGAGAGAGTTCCCGACGGGTCCGCTGAGTCGGGTTGTCCGGACAGCGGACGGAGGCATGTGTAATGCCGCCGTCGGGGGCTCGGCTTAACCGCCCGGCCCAGAGGAAGGATACCTCTAAGATAAAAAACCCCCAATCCTAAGCTCTGAAGCGCGGTGAGAGGATGCATGGCTGGAGGGAGTCCAGTCGTTAGCGCTTCCCCTGCAGAGCACCTGCCGCACTCTGCAGTATATAGGCTTACCGGGTATCTAGGCTCTGCCCGGTGGACATGTAGTACCTATATCTACTCGTGGGAACTTTATGGATACCCAAAACCACAAAATACAAAAAGAGGATGGGCCAGTTATGGCGGAGAAGGACGAGTCGTCTGCCGGAAGCGGCAGCGACTATCAAGGAGGCTCGCGCGCTCCCTCAAAATTTTGGGGGAAGCGGTCGCGCGGGGAGGGATTGAATCCCTCCTCAAGTGAAGAGGAATTGTCGGCCGCAAAGGTGCCGACATCTCGGAGAGGTGGTCGCGCAGTGGTGCCACAGCGCGACCAAAGGGGTCGGTTCTTGCGGCCCGCTACGCCGATCCCGGCGGCAGCGGTCCGCATGGATCGGCCCGATGAAGGAATGGAGAGCGACGAGCTCTTGAGCGGCGATTCCGCTGCGTCCCCGCTATTGCTGGAGAGCAACAAGGCGGAAGCTAACGCTGCAAAGCGGGCGCAGCGGAAAGCAGTCGCGGCGGACGAGGTCGGGGAGCTGGCTCGGCAGGCTCGTGAGCGGCGGGCCGCTCAGGCGGCCTCCGGAGCGGGCTTAACGGCGGCGGCGCTCAGTCGCCAAGTTTTGGACGGCGTGGACGTGGTCCTGAAAGTTGCCACTAAATCTGGCAGCTTGAAGGGCACGTTCACCCGTGCCCTGAAGGAGGCGGCTGAGGGCATCAAGGAGGCGGCTGAGGTCCTCCTTGATCGTACCAGCTCTGAGGAGACGGCGAAGCTGTGGGAGGAGAACGGCCGTCTCCGAGCAGAGTTGGAAGACTTGAAAAGGGAAGTCGCCGCACAGAGGCAAGTCCGGCAGCGTGCAGCTCCTGCAACTACCAGTTCTCCGGTAGTTGCGGCCCCGTCGTCGGCCCCTGCCCCTGCACTGTCGCCTGCTGCGGAGATCGAGAAGATCGTCCGCATCTGCATGCAGCAGTGTGGGGGCATGATGAATGCCCGCCTGGAGGCCTTGGAGTCAAGGCTCCTCCCGGCACAGAACCTCCGGCCGCCGCTAGCGGCGGACAAACGGAGGAAGGAGGAGGCCGCCAGGCCTGGGCCGTCAACTGTGGCGGCAAACGCTGGAAAGGGGGGCAAAAAGCCCGCGGAGGGGCACAAGAAGCCCGCGGAGGGTGCGTCAGCACCCCCCTCCAGCTCAATTGCGACCCCGGCGACCGCGTCCAACCCAACAGAGGCTTGGACAACGGTCGTCAAAAGGGGTCGCAAGAAGAAGGCGGCACCACCGGCAACGGCTCAGCCCAAGCCCGCGCCCAAGAGAAAGAGGAGGTCCCGAAAGGGTAAGGCCCCACGCTCTGCGGCTGTGGTGATAACACTGCAGCCCGCAGCTATCGAGAGGGGCCTTACCTACAAGGAGGTCCTCGAGAAGGCGAAGGCCAAAGTCGCGTTCCCCGACCTTGGCACACCGACCGGCTTCAGAATGAAGTCGGCGGTTACGGGGGCGCGGCTGTTCGAGGTGTCGGGACCCTCGGGCAGTGAGAAGGCGGACATCCTGGCCGCCAAACTGAGGGAGGTCCTCAACGATGAGGACGTCCGAGTGTCCAGGCCCGTAAAGACCGCCGATTTGCGCGTCGATGGGCTGGACGACTCGACGACCCCGGAGGAGGTCGTGGCGGCCGTCGCTCGAAGCGGTGGATGTCCGTCGGGCGACGTGCGGGCGGGCGAGATCCGCGCCGACGCTGCCGGGCTCGGCGCCATTACGGTGAAGTGCCCGGTAGCGGCAGCGAATAAAATAGCCGTCAGCGGACGGCTATTGGTGGGGTGGGTTGCAGCACGCGTCAAGCTGCTGCAACCCAGGGCTATGCGGTGCTACCGCTGCCTTGACGTTGGGCACGTCAGGGCACGGTGCGCCGCCGCAACTGACCGCAGCGAGCAGTGCTATCGCTGCGGTAAGCCCGGCCACAAGGCGGCAGCGTGCTCCGCGACGCCAAACTGCAGCCTCTGCACGGATGCAGGGAGGCCCGCGGGGCACGTCGTCGGCAGAAAGGCCTGCCCGCCCGCCCCAAAGAAGGGCAGTAAGAAGGGGACAACCAAGGCTGTCGGGGGCTCTTTACACCCCCCTCAGCCTGGTTGCTCTTCGGCCGACTCCCGGTCTAAGAATGGTGCCGAGGAAATGGATTGTGTATAATGGCACAATACCATTTCCTCCAGGGCAATATCAACCACTCTGCCAGGGCTCAGGATCTCTTACTCCAGAGCATGGCAGAGTGGTCGATCCATGTGGCTGTGGTCGCCGAGCCGTATTACGTCCCCCCCCGAGATGATTGGGTGGGTGACCTGGACGGCTCGGTGGCCATCATCGGCGGGGCTCTTGTCGACCCGTCCCGAGGTCACGGCTGGGTGGCCGCCCTCGCGGACGGCGTTGGCATTGTTGGGGCGTATTTCTCGCCCAACAAGAGCCTCGCCGACTTCGAGAGCTTCCTTGTCGAGTTGGGTGCCGTCGTGAACCGGTACCACCCTCGCCCGGTGCTGCTGCTCGGGGATCTCAACGCCAAGTCTGCGGCGTGGGGATCCCCGGTCACCGATGTCAAGGGCGAGGCGTTGGAGGAGTGGTCGGTCACGACCGGCTTGACCGTCCTGAATCGGGGCTCGGTCTACACGTGCGTGCGACAGCGGGGTGGTTCTATAGTGGACGTTTCGTTCGCTAGCCCCTCTGTCGCAAGCCGTGTCCGCGATTGGCGTGTCGCCGTGGAGGTGGAGACGTTGTCGGATCACAGATATATCCGTTTCAACGTCTCCCCCCAAACCGCGGGCGGCCGCAATCCAACGGCCCCGCGAACGGACGGTCCGCGTTGGGCGCGAAAGCGCCTCGACAGGGAGCTACTCGAGGAGGCTGCTATTGTGCAGGCCTGGATCCGGGAGTCGGCAACGACCGGACCCGTCGACGTCGAAGAGGAGGCGCAGTGGTTCCACGGGGCGATGACGCAAATTTGCGATGCGTCAATGCCCCGGGTTCGCACACAACCCAGAAGGCGCCAGGTGTACTGGTGGTCCGCCGAGATCGCGCAGTTGCGCGACTCGTGCGTGGAGGTCAGGCGCCAGTACACCCGATACCGGAGAAGACGTCGTCGGGTCCCTGACGAAGAAGCCGCGCGGTATGAGGTGTACCGCGCGGCTAAGAAGGCTCTGTGGCTGGCCATCGGCGAGGCGAAGACGCGAGCCAGGGAGGAGATGTTGGAGACTCTAAACGGGGATCCGTGGGGGCGTCCTTATCGCTCGGTCCGAGGTAAACTCGGACCATGGGCGCCCCCGCTTACGGAGAGTCTCCAACCCGAGCTGCTGGAGGACGTGGTAGCAGCCCTCTTCCCGGCACGAGCGGAGCACGCTCCGCCGCCGATGGCTCTGCCCACAGCCGCAGAGCCCGAAGAGGACGCCAGCGTCCCAGAGGTGACACAACCAGAGTTGAGGGCGGCCGTGACACGGCTCCGGGCAAAGAACACTGCCCCGGGGCCCGACGGGATTCACGGCTGCGCGTTAGCACTCGCTCTGAAGGAGCTGGAGCCCCGACTGAGAGGACTCTACTCGGCGTGCCTTGAGCAGGGCCAGTTTCCCGCTCAGTGGAAATCTGGTCGTCTGGTCCTGCTCAGGAAAGCGGGGCGCCCTGCGGACTCGCCGTCCGCGTACCGGCCCATAGTGCTGCTCGACGAGGTGGGAAAACTGTTTGAGCGAATAGTCTCAGCCCGCCTCGTCAGCCACTTGTGCGGAGAGGGGCCGGACCTGGCCGAATGCCAGTACGGCTTTCGGCAAGGGCGCTCCACTGTGACGGCGATATCCCGAGTGAGAGTCCTGGCGGAGGAAGCGGTGTCGCGGGGCGGTGTGTTGTTGGCGGTGTCCTTGGACATCTCCAACGCCTTCAACACCCTGCCCTGGAGTTGTATTCGGGAGGCACTACGATATCATCGAGTGCCTTCCTACCTCCGCCGCGTCGTCGGGGCTTATTTGGCGGAAAGGTGTGTCACCTATCTGGGACGCGATGGCAGATACCAGCGCCCCATGTCGTGCGGTGTTCCGCAGGGTTCGGTCTTGGGCCCGCTCCTGTGGAACATCGGGTACGACTGGGTGCTGAGGGGCGAGCTCCGGCCGGGAGTGCAGCTGGTGTGTTACGCTGACGACACACTGGTCACTGCCCGGGGGAGCTCGCACAGGGAGGCAGCGTTGCTGGCGACGGCTGCGGTCTCACAGGTGGTGAGCCGCATACGGCGCCTCGGCCTGGAGGTGGCCCTCAACAAGTCGGAGGCCATTGTTTTTCATGGCCCCCGGCGAGCGCCGCCGCCGGGATCGCACATTGTGGTCGGGGGGGCCCGTATCGCTGTCGAGTCCACCATGAAGTACCTGGGATTGGTGCTCGACAGCCGGTGGGATTTCGGCCCCCACTTCCGGCGGCTGGCGCCCAAGTTGTTGGGCGCGGCGGGGGCGCTGTCAACGCTGCTTCCCAATCTGGGGGACCCGAGCACCGCCTGTAGGCGGTTGTACGTGGGGATCGTGCGATCGATGGCCCTTTATGGGGCCCCGATCTGGGCGGCTGACCTGACGGCCAGCACCATCACTGTTCTGCGGAAGCCGCAGAGGGTGATGGCCGTCAGAGTCATCAGGGGATATCGCACGATCTCCTACGAGGCGGCTTGCGCACTGGCCGGATCTCCGCCGTGGGACCTGGAGGCGAAAGTGCTCGCGTCACTGCACCGGTGGCGCGAGGACGCGCGGACGCGCGGCGAGCGACTGACGCAACGACATTTGGAGCTGCGTCGGTCGCAACTGCGCGAGGTCCTGGTGGCGGAATGGCGGGACAGGCTTTCGAGCCCTACCGCCGGCCTCATCACCATCGAGGCCATCCGGCCAGTGCTCGACCTGTGGCTCGGGAGAAGGCACGGCTCTCTGACGTTTCGTGCGACGCAGGTCCTCTCGGGGCATGGCTGCTTCGGGAGGTTCTTGTATCGCATAGGCAGGGAGCCGGACGCTCGATGCCACCACTGCGTCGACTGTCGGGAGGACACGGCACGGCATACGCTTGCAGAGTGTGCAGCTTGGGAGGAGCCGCGCCGTGCCCTCATCTCTGTGGTAGGCGGTGACCTCTCGCTGCCGGCCGTAGTCCATGCTATGGTCGGCGGTGAGGAGTCCTGGGACGCGGTGGTCTCCTTCTGCGAGACAGTTATCGCGCAGAAGGAGGCTGCGGAAAGGGAGAGGGAGATCACAACCGCTCTCCCTGCCCGCAGCAGGCGCATCGGGCGTCGGAGGAGGGCTTACGCTGCCCTCTTCCGGCCCCCCTAACTGGGTCCAGGGGCGGCGGACTTGGGGATGTCCGTCGCCCCCCATTCATCCGGACCCGAGGTGGCGGCGCGTGGTGTTCCCGTGCGCCCCTCTTTGACGTAGCGAGGGGAGTCAAACACCTCACTCCCCTCGCCGACGCGAGGTGGCCCGCAGAGGCGGGCCGGCACCAGCCGGGGATTGCGGATGTCGCATACGTTCCCGCGATCCCCGGCGCAGGTGGAAGATGGAACACCGGGGTGGTTTTAGTCAGTAAGAGTCTGACAGACCCCTCCACCCGCCCCAGGGTGGAGGATTTCCATGAGGATTTCCCCCCGAGATCAAAAAAAAAAAAAAAAGGTTAGGTTAGGTTGGGGTGCGTGCAGAAAACCTCCTCGTGTGCCTGACGGCTGCTGGTTCCTTACGAATGCGTTCGGGGGAAAGAGCAGTTGTCGGGCCGGTGCACCCTGGGCACGGCCAATAGTCTCTCCATGTCGGAGGGGCTATTGTCTGTGGCGGATTTCTGCGGGGGAGGGAGAGCGTATTGCTCCACGACGGTTCCTCCACGTGTCCCTCTGATTCGCAGAGGGCACTGTGAAGGAACGTCTGAGTTGGGGTCGCTCCTGTCCGATCGACAGTCGTCGATTGGCGAAGGATGCGACCAATGCCGCTGCGGTGCAGGCGCACCAAAGCGGCAGTTGCTCTCTCTTCACGGAGCAATCCTGAAGAGAGAGTTCCCGACGGGTCCGCTGAGTCGGGTTGTCCGGACAGCGGACGGAGGCATGTGTAATGCCGCCGTCGGGGGCTCGGCTTAACCGCCCGGCCCAGAGGAAGGATACCTCTAAGATAAAAAACCCCCAATCCTAAGCTCTGAAGCGCGGTGAGAGGATGCATGGCTGGAGGGAGTCCAGTCGTTAGCGCTTCCCCTGCAGAGCACCTGCCGCACTCTGCAGTATGTAGGCTTACCGGGTACCTAGGCTCTGCCCGGTGGACATACTTACCTATATCAACTCGTGGGAACTACATGGATTCAGTAAATACCCTAAAAAAAAAAGATGGTGGGCCAGTAATGGCGGAGAATGAGGAGTCTGCCGAAAGTGGCAGCGAAAGCCAAGGAGGCTCACGCACCCTCTCCAAATTCTGGGGGAAGCGTTCGCGTGGGGAGGGTTTAAACCCCTCCTCAAGCGAGGAGGAGTTGTCGGCCGCCAAGGTGCCGACATCTAGAAGAGGTGGTCGCGCTGTGGTGCCACAGCGCGACCAAAGGGGTCGGTTCTTGCGGCCCGCTACGCCAACCCCGGCGGCAGCGGTCCGCATGGATCGGCCCGAAGAGATGGAGAGCGACGAGCTCCTGAGCGGCGATTCCGTTGCGTCCCCGCTATTGCTAGAGAGCAACAAGGCGGAGGCTAATGCTGCAAAGCGGGCGCAGCGGAAGGCGGTCGCGGCCGATGAGGTCGGCGAGCTGGCTCGGATGGCTCGAGAGCGGCGGGCCGCTCAAGCGGCCTCCGGAGACGGCTTAACGGCGGAGGCGCTCAGTCGCCAAGTTTTGGACGGTGTGGACGTGATCCTTAAGGTTGCCACTAAATCTGGCAGCTTGAAGGGCACGTTCACCCGTGCCCTGAAGGAGGCGGCTGAGGGCATCAAGGAGGCGGTTGAGGTCCTCCTTGATCGAACTAGCTCTGAGGAGACGGCGAAGCTGTGGGAGGAGAACGGCCGTCTCCGAGCAGAGATGGAGGACCTCAAGAGGGAGGTCGCCGCTCAGAGGGGGTCTGCCTCACAACAGAAGCGTGCGGCTCCCGCAGCTGCCGGCTCTCGGGCAGTTGCGGCCCCGACGTCGGCCTCTGCCCCTGCACTGTCGCCCGATGCAGACGTTGAACGGATCGTTCGCATCTGCATGCAGCAGTGCGGGGGCATGATGAATGCCCGCCTGGAGGCCTTGGAAACAAGGCTCCTCCCGGCCCAGAACCTCCGGCCACCGCTAGCGGCGGACAGGCGGAGGATGGAGGAGGCCGCAAGGCCAGGGCCGTCGACTGTGGCAGCTGGAAAGGGGGGTAAAAAGCCCGCGGAGGGGCCCAAAAAGCCCGCGGAGGGTGTGTCAGCACCCCCCCCCAGCTCAATTGCGACCCCGGCGACCGCATCCCAACCCACGGAGGCTTGGACGACGGTCGTCAGAAGGGGTCGGAAGAAGAAGGCGGCGCCGCCGGCAACGGCTCAGCCCAAGCCCGCGCCAAAGAAGAAGAGGAGGTCCCGAAAGGGTAAGGCCCCACGCTCTGCGGCTGTGGTTATAACACTGCAGCCAGCAGCTATCGAAAGGGGCCTTACTTACAAGGAGGTCCTCGAACAGGCGAAGGCCAAAGTCGCGTTCCCCGACCTTGGCACACCGACCGGCTTCAGAATGAAGTCGGCGGTCACGGGGGCGCGGCTGTTCGAGGTGTCGGGACCCTCAGGCGGCGAAAAAGCGGACATCTTGGCCGCCAAATTAAGGGAGGTCCTAAGGGAAGAGGACGTCCGAGTGTCCAGGCCAGTAAAGACCGCCGATTTGCGCGTCGAGGGCTTGGACGACTCGACGACCCCGGAAGAGGTCGTAGCGGCCGTCGCTCGAAGCGGGGGATGTCTGCCGGGTGACGTGCGGTCGGGCCAGATCCGCGCCGACGCTGCCGGGCTCGGCGCCATTACAGTGAGGTGCCCGGTAGCGGCGGCGAACAGGATCGCTGTCAGTGGCCGGCTTTTGGTAGGGTGGGTTGCAGCACGCGTCAAGCTGCTGCAACCCAGGGCTATGCGGTGCTACCGCTGCCTTGACGTTGGGCACGTCAGGGCACGATGCGCCGCCGCAACTGACCGCAGCGAGCAGTGCTATCGCTGCGGTAAGCCCGGCCACAAGGCGGCAGCGTGCTCCGCGACGCCAAACTGCAGCCTCTGTACGGATGCAGGGAGGCCCGCGGGGCACGTCGTCGGCAGAAAGGCCTGCCCGCCTGCCCCAAAAAAGGCAAACAAGAAGGGGACAACCAAGGCTGTCGGGGGCCCTTTACACCCCCCTCAGCCTGGTTGCTCTTCGGCCGACTCCCGGCCTAAGAATGGTGCCGAGGGAATGGATTGTGCGTAATGGCACAATTCCATTTCCTCCAGGGCAATATCAACCACTCTGCCAGGGCTCAGGATCTCTTACTCCAGAGCATGGCAGAGTGGTCGATCCATGTGGCTGTGGTCGCCGAGCCGTATTACGTCCCCCCCCGAGATGATTGGGTGGGTGACCTGGACGGCTCGGTGGCCATCATCGGCGGGGCTCTTGTCGACCCGTCCCGAGGTCACGGCTGGGTGGCCGCCCTCGCGGACGGCGTTGGCATCGTTGGGGCGTATTTCTCGCCCAACAAGAGCCTCGCCGACTTCGAGAGCTTCCTTGTCGAGTTGGGTGCCGTCGTGAACCGGTACCACCCTCGCCCGGTGCTGCTGCTCGGGGATCTCAACGCCAAGTCTGCGGCGTGGGGATCCCCGGTCACCGATGTCAAGGGCGAGGCGTTGGAGGAGTGGTCGGTCACGACCGGCTTGACCGTCCTGAATCGGGGCTCGGTCTACACGTGCGTGCGACAGCGGGGTGGTTCTATAGTGGACGTTTCGTTCGCTAGCCCCTCTGTCGCAAGCCGTGTCCACGATTGGCGTGTCGCCGTGGAGGTGGAGACGTTGTCGGATCACAGATACATCCGTTTCAACGTCTCCCCCCAGACCGCGGGCGGCCGCAATCCAACGGCCCCGCGAACGGACGGTCCGCGTTGGGCGCGAAAGCGCCTCGACAGGGAGCTACTCGAGGAGGCTGCTATTGTGCAGGCCTGGATCCGGGAGTCGGCAACGACCGGACCCGTCGACGTCGAAGAGGAGGCGCAGTGGTTCCACGGGGCGATGACGCAAATTTGCGATGCGTCAATGCCCCGGGTTCGCACACAACCCAGAAGGCGCCAGGTGTACTGGTGGTCCGCCGAGATCGCGCAGTTGCGCGACTCGTGCGTGGAGGTCAGGCGCCAGTACACCCGATACCGGAGAAGACGTCGTCGGGTCCCTGACGAAGAAGCCGCGCGGTATGAGGTGTATCGCGCGGCTAAGAAGGCTCTGTGGCTGGCCATCGGCGAGGCGAAGACGCGAGCCAGGGAGGAGATGTTGGAGACTTTGAACGGGGATCCGTGGGGGCGTCCTTATCGCTCGGTCCGAGGCAAACTCGGACCATGGGCGCCCCCGCTTACGGAGAGTCTCCAACCCGAGCTGCTGGAGGACGTGGTAGCAGCCCTCTTCCCGGCACGAGCGGAGCACGCTCCGCCGCCGATGGCTCTGCCCACAGCCGCAGAGCCCGAAGAGGACGCCAGCGTCCCAGAGGTGACACAACCAGAGTTGAGGGCGGCCGTGACACGGCTCCGGGCAAAGAACACTGCCCCGGGGCCCGACGGGATTCACGGCTGCGCGTTAGCACTCGCTCTGAAGGAGCTGGAGCCCCGACTGAGAGGACTCTACTCGGCGTGCCTTGAGCAGGGCCAGTTTCCCGCTCAGTGGAAATCTGGTCGTCTGGTCCTGCTCAGGAAAGCGGGGCGCCCTGCGGACTCGCCGTCCGCGTACCGGCCCATAGTGCTGCTCGACGAGGTGGGAAAGCTGTTTGAGCGGATAGTCTCAGCCCGCCTCGTCAGCCACTTGTGCGGAGAGGGGCCGGACCTGGCCGAAAGCCAGTACGGCTTTCGGCAAGGGCGCTCCACTATCACGGCGATATCGCGAGTGAGAGTCCTGGCGGAGGAAGCAGTGTCGCAGGGCGGTGTGTTGTTGGCGGTGTCCTTGGACATCTCCAACGCCTTCAACACCCTGCCCTGGAGTTGTATTCGGGAGGCATTACGATACCATCGAGTGCCTTCCTACCTCCGCCGCGTCGTCGGGGCTTATTTGGCGGAAAGGTGTGTCACCTATCTGGGACGCGATGGCAGATGCCAGCGCCCTATGTCGTGCGGTGTTCCACAGGGTTCGGTCTTGGGCCCGCTCCTGTGGAACATCGGGTACGACTGGGTGCTGAGGGGCGAGCTCCGGCCGGGAGTGCAGCTGGTGTGTTACGCTGACGACACACTGGTCACTGCCCGGGGGAGCTCGCACAGGGAGGCAGCGTTGCTGGCGACGGCTGCGGTCTCACAGGTGGTGAGCCGCATACGGCGCCTCGGCCTGGAGGTGGCCCTCAACAAGTCGGAGGCCATTGTTTTTCATGGCCCCCGGCGAGCGCCGCCGCCGGGATCGCACATCGTGGTCGGGGGGGCCCGTATCGCTGTCGAGTCCACCATGAAGTACCTGGGATTGGTGCTCGACAGCCGGTGGGATTTCGGCCCCCACTTCCGGCGGCTGGCGCCCAAGTTGTTGGGCGCGGCGGGGGCGCTGTCAACGCTGCTTCCCAATCTGGAGGACCCGAGCACCGCCTGTAGGCGGTTGTACGTGGGGATCGTGCGATCGATGGCCCTTTATGGGGCCCCGATCTGGGCGGCTGACCTGACGGCCAGCACCATCACTGTTCTGCGGAGGCCGCAGAGGGTGATGGCCGTCAGAGTCATCAGGGGATATCGCACGATCTCCTACGAGGCGGCTTGCGCACTGGCCGGATCTCCGCCGTGGGACCTGGAGGCAAAAGTGCTCGCGTCACAATACAGGTGGCGCGAGGACGCGCGGGCGCGCGGCGAGCGACTGACGCAGCGACACTTGGAGTTGCGTCGGTCGCAGCTGCGCGAGGTCCTAGTGGCGGAATGGCGGGACAGGCTTTCGAGCCCTACCGCCGGCCTCATCACCATCGAGGCCATCCGGCCAGTGCTCGACCTGTGGCTCGGGAGAAGGCACGGCTCCCTGTCGTTTCGTGCGACGCAGGTCCTCTCGGGGCATGGCTGCTTCGGGAGGTTCTTGTGTCGCATAGGCAGGGAGCCGGACGCTCGATGCCACCACTGCGTCGACTGTCGGGAGGACACGGCACGGCATACGCTTGCAGAGTGTGCAGCTTGGGAGGAGCCGCGCCGTGCCCTCATCTCTGTTGTAGGCGGTGACCTCTCGCTGCCGGCCGTAGTCCATGCTATGGTCGGCGGTGAGGAGTCCTGGGACGCGGTGGTCTCCTTCTGCGAGACAGTTATCGCGCAGAAGGAGGCTGCGGAAAGGGAGAGGGAGATCACAACCGCTCTCCCTGCCCGCAGCAGGCGCATCGGGCGTCGGAGGAGGGCATACGCTGCCCTCTTCCGGCCCCCCTAACTGGGTCCAGGGGCGGCGGACTTGGGGATGTCCGTCGCCCCCCACTCATCCGGACCCGAGGTGGCGGCGCGTGGTGTTCCCGTGCGCCCCTCTTTGACGTAGCGAGGGGAGTTAAACACCTCACTCCCCTCGCCGACGCGAGGTGGCCCGCAGATGCGGGCCGGCACCAGCCGGGGATTGCGGATGTCGCATACGTTCCCGCAATCCCCGGCGCAGGTGGAAGATGGAACACCGGGGTGGTTTTAGTCAGTAAGAGTCTGACAGACCCCTCCACCCGCCCCAGGGTGGAGGATTTCCATGAGGATTTCCCCCCGAGATCAAAAAAAAAAAAAAAAAGGTTAGGTTGGGGTGCGTGCAGAAAACCTCCTCGTGTGCCTGACGGCTGCTGGTTCCTTACGAATGCGTTCGGGGGAAAGAGCAGTTGTCGGGCCGGTGCACCCTGGGCACGGCCAATAGTCTCTCCATGTCGGAGGGGCTATTGTCTGTGGCGGATTTCTGCGGGGGAGGGGGAGCTTTTGTTGCTCCACGACGGTTCCTCCACGTGTCCCTCTGATTATCAGAGGGCACTGTGGAGGAACGTCTGAGTTGGGGTCGCTCCTGTCCGATCGACAGTCGTCGATTGGCGAAGGATGCGACCAATGCCGCTGCGGTGCAGGCGCACCAAAGCGGCAGTTGCTCTCTCTTCACGGAGCAATCCTGAAGAGAGAGTTCCCGACGGGTCCGCTGAGTCGGGTTGTCCGGACAGCGGACGGAGGCATGTTTAATGCCGCCGTCGGGGGCTCGGCTTAACCGCCCGGCCCAGAGGAAGGATACCTCTAAGATAAAAAACCCCCAATCCTAAGCTCTGAAGCGCGGTGAGAGGATGCATGGCTGGAGGGAGTCCAGTCGTTAGCGCTTCCCCTGCAGAGCACCTGCCGCACTCTGCAGTATGTAGGCTTACCGGGCATCTAGGCTCTGCCCGGTGGACATTCACGACCTATATTATCTCGTGGGAACAGAAATGGACTACAAAAATAATAAAAATAAAAAAGATGTCGGGCCAGTAATGGCGGAGATGGACGAGTCGTCTGCCGGAAGCGGCAGCGACTTTCAAGGAGGCTCGCGCGCTCCCTCAAAATTTTGGGGGAAGCGGTCGCGCGGGGAGGGATTGAATCCCTCCTCAAGTGAAGAGGAGCTGTCGGCCGCAAAGGTGCCGACATCTCGGAGAGGTGGTCGCGCAGTGGTGCCACAGCGCGACCAAAGAGGTCGGTTCTTGCGGCCCGCTACGCCGATCCCGGCGGCAGCGGTCCGCATGGATCGGCCTGAAGAGATGGAGAGCGACGAGCTCCTGAGCGGAGATTCCGCTGCGTCCCCGCTATTGCTAGATAGCAATAAAGCGGAGGCAAACGCTGCAAAGCGGGCGCAGCGGAAAGCGGTCGCAGCGGACGAGGTGGGCGAGCTGGCTCGGCAGGCTCGTGAGCGGCGGGCCGCTCAGGCGTCCTCCGGAGCGGGGTTAACGGCGGCGGCGCTCAGTCGCCAAGTTTTGGACGGCGTGGACGTGGTCCTGAAAGTTGCCACTAAATCTGGCAGCTTGAAGGGCACGTTCACCCGTGCCCTGAAGGAGGCGGCTGAGGGTATCAAGGAGGCGGCTGAGGTCCTCCTTGATCGTACCAGCTCTGAGGAGACGGCGAAGCTGTGGGAGGAGAACGGCCGTCTCCGAGCAGAGTTGGAGGACCTCAAAAGGGAGGTCGCCGCACAGAGGGCAGTCCGGCAGCGTGCAGTTCCTGCAGCTGCTGGATCGCCAGTTGTTGCGGCTCCGTCGTCGACTCCTGCCCCTGCACTGTCGCCCGATGCGGACGTCGAAAGGATCGTCCGCATCTGCATGCAGCAGTGCGGGGGCATGATGAATGCCCGCCTGGAGGCCTTAGAGTCGAGGCTCCTCCCGGCCCAGAACCTCCGGCCACCGCTAGCAGCGGATAGACGGAGGATGGAGGAGGCCGCAAGGCCAGGGCCGTCGACCGTGACGGCCAATGCTGGAAAGGGGGGCAAAAAGCCCGCGGAGGGGCCCAAGAAGCCCGCGGAGGGTGCGTCAGCACCCCCCTCCAGCTCGACTGCGACCCCGGCGACCGCATCCCAACCCACAGAGGCTTGGACGACGGTCGTCAAAAAGGGTCGCAAAAAGAAGGCGGCGCCGCCGGCTCAGCCCAAGCCTGCGCCCAAACGGAAGAGGAGGTCCCGAAAGGGTAAGGCACCACGCTCTGCGGCAGTTGTATTAACACTGCAGCCAGAAGCTATCGAGAGGGGCCTTACCTATAAGGAGGTCCTTGCGCAGGCGAAGGCCAAGGTCGCGTTTCCTGACCTTGGCACACCGACCGGCTTCAGGATGAAGTCGGCGGTTACGGGGGCGCGGCTGTTCGAGGTGTCTGGGCCCTCGGGCAGCGAAAAGGCGGACATCCTGGCCGCCAAATTGCGGGAAGTCCTCCGGGAAGAGGACGTCCGAGTGTCCAGGCCAGTGAAGACCGCTGAACTGCGAGTCGAGGGCCTGGACGACTCGACGACCCCAGAGGAGGTCGTGGCGGCCGTTGCACGAAGCGGTGGATGTCCGCCGGGTGACGTGCGGGTGGGCGAGATCCGCGCCGACGCTGCCGGGCTCGGCGCCATTACAGTGAGGTGTCCGGTAGCGGCGGCGAACAGGATCGCCGTCAGTGGCCGGCTTTTGGTAGGGTGGGTTGCAGCACGAGTCAAGCTGCTGCAACCCAGGGCTATGCGGTGCTACCGCTGCCTTGACGTTGGGCACGTCAGGGCACGGTGCGCCGCCGCAACTGACCGCAGCGAGCAGTGCTATCGCTGCGGTAAGCCCGGCCACAAGGCGGCAGCGTGCTCCGCGACGCCAAACTGCAGCCTCTGCACGGATGCAGGGAGGCCCGCGGGGCACGTCGTCGGCAGAAAGGCATGCCCGCCCGCCCCAAAAAAGGGCAACAAGAAGGGGACAACCAAGGCTGTCGGGGGCCCTTTACACCCTCCTCAGCCTGGTTGCTCTTCGGCCGACTCCCGGCCTAAGAATGGTGCCGAGGGAATGGATTGTGCGTAATGGCACAATTCCATTTCCTCCAGGGCAATATCAACCACTCTGCCAGGGCTCAGGATCTCTTACTCCAGAGCATGGCAGAGTGGTCGATCCATGTGGCTGTGGTCGCCGAGCCGTATTACGTCCCCCCCCGAGATGATTGGGTGGGTGACCTGGACGGCTCGGTGGCCATCATCGGCGGGGCTCTTGTCGACCCGTCCCGAGGTCACGGCTGGGTGGCCGCCCTCGCGGACGGCGTTGGCATTGTTGGGGCGTATTTCTCGCCCAACAAGAGCCTCGCCGACTTCGAGAGCTTCCTTGTCGAGTTGGGTGCCGTCGTGAACGGGTACCACCCTCGCCCGGTGCTGCTGCTCGGGGATCTCAACGCCAAGTCTGCGGCGTGGGGATCCCCGGTCACCGATGTCAAGGGCGAGGCGTTGGAGGAGTGGGCGGTCACGACCGGCTTGACCGTCCTGAATCGGGGCTCGGTCTACACGTGCGTGCGACAGCGGGGTGGTTCTATAGTGGACGTTTCGTTCGCTAGCCCCGCTGTCGCAAGCCGTGTCCGCGATTGGCGTGTCGCCGTGGAGGTGGAGACGTTGTCGGATCACAGATATATCCGTTTCAACGTCTCCCCCCAAACCGCGGGCGGCCGCAATCCAACGGCCCCGCGAACGGACGGTCCGCGTTGGGCGCGAAAGCGCCTCGACAGGGAGCTACTCGAGGAGGCTGCTATTGTGCAGGCCTGGATCCGGGAGTCGGCAACGACCGGACCCGTCGACGTCGAAGAGGAGGCGCAGTGGTTCCACGGGGCGATGACGCAAATTTGCGATGCGTCAATGCCCCGGGTTCGCACACAACCCAGAAGGCGCCAGGTGTACTGGTGGTCCGCCGAGATCGCGCAGTTGCGCGACTCGTGCGTGGAGGTCAGGCGCCAGTACACCCGATACCGGAGAAGACGTCGTCGGGTCCCTGACGAAGAAGCCGCGCGGTATGAGGTGTACCGCGCGGCTAAGAAGGCTCTGTGGCTGGCCATCGGCGAGGCGAAGACGCGAGCCAGGGAGGAGATGTTGGAGACTCTAAACGGGGATCCGTGGGGGCGTCCTTATCGCTCGGTCCGAGGCAAACTCGGACCATGGGCGCCCCCGCTTACGGAGAGTCTCCAACCCGAGCTGCTGGAGGACGTGGTAGCAGCCCTCTTCCCGGCACGAGCGGAGCACGCTCCGCCGCCGATGGCTCTGCCCACAGCCGCAGAGCCCGAAGAGGACGCCAGCGTCCCAGAGGTGACACAACCAGAGTTGAGGGCGGCCGTGACACGGCTCCGGGCAAAGAACACTGCCCCGGGGCCCGACGGGATTCACGGCTGCGCGTTAGTACTCGCTCTGAAGGAGCTGGAGCCCCGACTGAGAGGACTCTACTCGGCGTGCCTTGAGCAGGGCCAGTTTCCCGCTCAGTGGAAATCTGGTCGTCTGGTCCTGCTCAGGAAAGCGGGGCGCCCTGCGGACTCACCGTCCGCGTACCGGCCCATAGTGCTGCTCGACGAGGTGGGAAAACTGTTTGAGCGAATAGTCTCAGCCCGCCTCGTCAGCCACTTGTGCGGAGAGGGGCCGGACCTGGCCGAATGCCAGTACGGCTTTCGGCAAGGGCGCTCCACTGTGACGGCGATATCCCGAGTGAGAGTCCTGGCGGAGGAAGCGGTGTCGCGGGGCGGTGTGTTGTTGGCGGTGTCCTTGGACATCTCCAACGCCTTCAACACCCTGCCCTGGAGTTGTATTCGGGAGGCACTGCGATACCATCGAGTGCCTTCCTACCTCCGCCGCGTCGTCGGGGCTTATTTGGCGGAAAGGTGTGTCACCTATCTGGGACGCGATGGCAGATACCAGCGCCCCATGTCGTGCGGTGTTCCGCAGGGTTCGGTCTTGGGCCCGCTCCTGTGGAACATCGGGTACGACTGGGCGCTGAGGGGCGAGCTCCGGCCGGGAGTGCAGCTGGTGTGTTACGCTGACGACACACTGGTCACTGCCCGGGGGAGCTCGCACAGGGAGGCAGCGCTGCTGGCGACGGCTGCGGTCTCACAGGTGGTGAGCCGCATACGGCGCCTCGGCCTGGAGGTGGCCCTCAACAAGTCGGAGGCCATTGTTTTTCATGGCCCCCGGCGAGCGCCGCCGCCGGGATCGCACATCGTGGTCGGGGGGGCCCGTATCGCTGTCGAGTCCACCATGAAGTATCTGGGATTGGTGCTCGACAGCCGGTGGGATTTCGGCCCCCACTTCCGGCGGCTGGCGCCCAAGTTGTTGGGCGCGGCGGGGGCGCTGTCAACGCTGCTTCCCAATCTGGGGGACCCGAGCACCGCCTGTAGGCGGTTGTACGTGGGGATCGTGCGATCGATGGCCCTATATGGGGCCCCGATCTGGGCGGCTGACCTGACGGCCAGCACCATCACTGTTCTGCGGAAGCCGCAGAGGGTGATGGCCGTCAGAGTCATCAGGGGATATCGCACGATCTCCTACGAGGCGGCTTGCGCACTGGCCGGATCTCCGCCGTGGGACCTGGAGGCGAAAGTGCTCGCGTCACTACACAGGTGGTTCGAGGGCGCGCGGGCGCGTGGCGAGCGACTGACGCAGCGACACCTGGAGTTGCGTCGGTCGCAGCTGCGCGAGGTCCTGGTGGCGGAATGGCGGGACAGGCTTTCGAGCCCTACCGCCGGCCTCATCACCATCGAGGCCATCCGGCCAGTGCTCGACCTCTGGCTCGGGAGAAGGCACGGCTCCCTGTCGTTCCGTGCGACGCAGGTCCTCTCGGGGCATGGCTGCTTCGGGAGGTTCTTGTGTCGCTTAGGCAGGGAGCCGGACGCTCGATGCCACCACTGCGTCGACTGTCGGGAGGACACGGCGCGGCATACGCTTGCAGAGTGTGCAGCTTGGGAGGAGCCGCGCCGTGCCCTCATCTCTGTTGTAGGCGGTGACCTCTCGCTGCCGGCCGTGGTCCATGCTATGGTCGGCGGTGAGGAGTCCTGGGACGCGGTGGTCTCCTTCTGCGAGACAGTTATCGCGCAGAAGGAGGCTGCGGAAAGGGAGAGGGAGATCACAACCGCTCTCCCTGCCCGCAGCAGGCGCATCGGGCGTCGGAGGAGGGCATACGCTGCCCTCTTCCGGCCCCCCTAACTGGGTCCAGGGGCGGCGGACTTGGGGCTGTCCGTCGCCCCCCATTCATCCGGACCCGAGGTGGCGGCGCGTGGTGTTCCCGTGCGCCCCTCTTTGACGTAGCGAGGGGAGTCAAACACCTCACTCCCCTCGCCGACGCGAGGTTGGCCCGCAGAGGCGGGCCGGCACCAGCCGGGGATTGCGGATGTCGCATACGTTCCCGCGATCCCCGGCGCAGGTGGAAGATGGAACACCGGGGTGGTTTTAGTCAGTAAGAGTCTGACAGACCCCTCCACCCGCCCCAGGGTGGAGGATTTCCATGAGGATTTCCCCCCGAGATCAAAAAAAAAAAAAAAGGTTAGGTTGGGGTGCGTGCAGAAAACCTCCTCGTGTGTCTGACGGCTGCTGGTTCCTTACGAATGCGTTCGGGGGAAAGAGCAGTTGTCGGGCCGGTGCACCCTGGGCACGGCCAATAGTCTCTCCATGTCGGAGGGGCTATTGTCTGTGGCGAATTTCTGCGGGGGAGGGGGAGCATGTTGCTCCACGACGGTTCCTCCACGTGTCCCTCTGATTCGCAGAGGGCACTGTGAAGGAACGTCTGAGTTGGGGTCGCTCCTGTCCGATCGACAGTCGTCGATTGGCGAAGGATGCGACCAATGCCGCTGCGGTGCAGGCGCACCAAAGCGGCAGTTCCTCTCTCTTCACGGAGCAATCCTGAAGAGAGAGTTCCCGGCGGGTCCGCTGAGTCGGGTTGTCCGGACAGCGGACGGAGGCATGTCTAATGCCGCCGTCGGGGGCTCGGCTTAACCGCCCGGCCCAGAGGAAGGATACCTCTAAGATAAAAAACCCCCAATCCTAAGCTCTGAAGCGCGGTGAGAGGATGCATGGCTGGAGGGAGTCCAGTCGTTAGCGCTTCCCCTGCAGAGCACCTGCCGCACTCTGCAGTATATAGGCTTACCGGGTATCTAGGCTCTGCCCGGTGGACATGTAGTACCTATATCTACTCGTGGGAACTTAATGGATACCCTTATTAATAAAAAACCAAAAGATGTCGCGCCAGTAATGGCGGAGATGGACGAGTCGTCTGCCGGAAGCGGCAGCGACTTGCAAGGAGGCTCGCGCGCTCCCTCAAAATTTTGGGGGAAGCGGTCGCGCGGGGAGGGATTGAATCCCTCCTCAAGTGAAGAGGAGCTGTCGGCAGCCAAGGTGCCGACATCTCGAAGAGGTGGTCGCGCAGTGGTGCCACAGCGCGACCAAAGGGGTCGGTTCTTGCGGCCCGCTACGCCGATTCCGGCAGCAGCGGTCCGCATGGATCGGCCCGAAGAAGAAGAGATGGAGAGCGACGACCTCCTCAGTGGTGATTCCGCTGCGTCCCCGCTGTTGCTGGAGAGCAACAAGGCGGAAGCCAATGCTGCAAAGCGGGCGCAACGGAAAGCAGTCGCGGCTGACGAGGTCGGCGAGCTGGCTCGGCAGGCCCGTGAGCGTCGGGCCGCTCAGGCGGCCTCCGGAGCGGGCTTAACGGCGGCGGCGCTCAGTCGCCAAGTTTTGGACGGCGTGGACGTGGTCCTAAAGGTTGCCACTAAATCTGGCAGCTTGAAGGGCACGTTCACCCGTGCCCTGAAAGAGGCGGCTGAGGGCATCAAGGAGGCGGCTGGGGTCCTCCTTGATCGCACAAGCTCTGAGGAGACGGCGAAGCTGTGGGAGGAGAACGGCCGTCTTCGAGCAGAGCTGGAGGACCTTAAAAGAGAGGTCGCCGCACAGAGGGCAGTCCGGCAGCGTGCAGTTCCTGCAGCTGCTGGATCGCCAGTAGTTGCGGCCCCGTCGTCGACTCCTGCCCCTGCACTGTCGCCCGATGCGGAGATTGAAAAGATCGTCCGCATCTGCATGCAGCAGTGCGGGGGCATGATGAATGCCCGTTTGGAGGCCTTAGAGTGCAGGCTCCTCCCGGCCCAGAACCTCCGGCCGCCGCTTGCGGCGGATAGACGGAGGATGGAGGAAGCCGCAAGGCCAGGGCCGTCAACCATGACGGCCAAAGCTGGTAAGGGGGGCAAAAAGCCCGCGGAGGGGCCCAAGAAGCCCGCGGAGGGTGCGTCAGCACCCCCTCCCAGCTTGACTGCGACCCCGGCGACCGCATCCCAACCCACGGAGGCTTGGACGACGGTCGTCAAAAAGGGTCGCAAAAAGAAGGCGGCGCCGCCGGCTCAGCCCAAGCCTGCGCCCAAAAGGAAGAGAAGGTCCCGAAAGGGTAAGGCCCCACGCTCTGCGGCAGTGGTAATCACACTGCAACCCGCAGCCATTGAGAGGGGCCTTACTTACAAGGAGGTCCTCGCGCAGGCGAAGGCCAAGGTCGCGTTCCCCGATCTTGGCACACCGACCGGCTTCAGGATGAAGTCGGCGGTTACGGGGGCGCGACTCTTCGAGGTCTCGGGACCCTCGGGTGGCGAAAAGGCGGACATCTTGGCCGCCAAATTGAGGGAGGTCCTCAAAGAAGAGGACGTCCGAGTGTCCAGGCCAGTGAAGACCGCCGATTTGCGCGTCGAGGGCCTGGACGACTCGACGACCCCGGAGGAGGTCGTGGCGGCCGTCGCTCGAAGCGGTGGATGTCCGCCGGGCGACGTGCGGGCGGGCGAGATCCGCGCCGACGCTGCCGGGCTCGGCGCCATTACGGTGAAGTGCCCGGTAGCGGCGGCAAACAAGATAGCCGTCAGCGGACGGCTATTGGTGGGATGGGTTGCAGCACGAGTGAAGCTGCTGCAACCCAGGGCTATGCGGTGCTACCGCTGCCTTGACGTTGGGCACGTCAGGGCACGGTGCGCCGCCGCAACTGACCGCAGCGAGCAGTGCTATCGCTGCGGTAAGCCCGGCCACAAGGCGGCAGCGTGCTCCGCGACGCCAAACTGCAGCCTCTGTACGGATGCAGGGAGGCCCGCGGGGCACGTTGTCGGCAGAAAGGCCTGCCCGCCCGCCCCAAAGAAGGGCAGTAAGAAGGGGACAACCAAGGCTGTCGGGGGCTCTTTACACCCCCCTCAGCCTGGTTGCTCTTCGGCCGACTCCCGGTCTAAGAATGGTGCCGAGGAAATGGATTGTGTATAATGGCACAATACCATTTCCTCCAGGGCAATATCAACCACTCTGCCAGGGCTCAGGATCTCTTACTCCAGAGCATGGCAGAGTGGTCGATCCATGTGGCTGTGGTCGCCGAGCCGTATTACGTCCCCCCCCGAGACGATTGGGTGGGTGACCTGGACGGCTCGGTGGCCATCATCGGCGGGGCTCTTGTCGACCCGTCCCGAGGTCACGGCTGGGTGGCCGCCCTCGCGGACGGCGTTGGCATTGTTGGGGCGTATTTCTCGCCCAACAAGAGCCTCGCCGACTTCGAGAGCTTCCTTGTCGAGTTGGGTGCCGTCGTGAACCGGTACCACCCTCGCCTGGTGCTGCTGCTCGGGGATCTCAACGCCAAGTCTGCGGCGTGGGGATCCCCGGTCACCGATGTCAAGGGCGAGGCGTTGGAGGAGTGGTCGGTCACGACCGGCTTGACCGTCCTGAATCGGGGCTCGGTCTACACGTGCGTGCGACAGCGGGGTGGTTCTATAGTGGACGTTTCGTTCGCTAGCCCCTCTGTCGCAAGCCGTGTCCGCGATTGGCGTGTCGCCGTGGAGGTGGAGACGTTGTCGGATCACAGATACATCCGTTTCAACGTCTCCCCCCAGACCGCGGGCGGCCGCAATCCAACGGCCCCGCGAACGGACGGTCCGCGTTGGGCGCGAAAGCGCCTCGACAGGGAGCTACTCGAGGAGGCTGCTATTGTGCAGGCCTGGATCCGGGAGTCGGCAACGACCGGACCCGTCGACGTCGAAGAGGAGGCGCAGTGGTTCCACGGGGCGATGACGCAAATTTGCGATGCGTCAATGCCCCGGGTTCGCACACAACCCAGAAGGCGCCAGGTGTATTGGTGGTCCGCCGAGATCGCGCAGTTGCGCGACTCGTGCGTGGAGGTCAGGCGCCAGTACACCCGATACCGGAGAAGACGTCGTCGGGTCCCTGACGAAGAAGCCGCGCGGTATGAGGTGTATCGCGCGGCTAAGAAGGCTCTGTGGCTGGCCATCGGCGAGGCGAAGACGCGAGCCAGGGAGGAGATGTTGGAGACTCTGAACGGGGATCCGTGGGGGCGTCCTTATCGCTCGGTCCGAGGGAAACTCGGACCATGGGCGCCCCCGCTTACGGAGAGTCTCCAACCCGAGCTGCTGGAGGACGTAGTCGCAGCCCTCTTCCCGGCACGAGCGGAGCAAGCTCCGCCGCCGATGGCTCTGCCCACAGCCGCAGAGCCCGAAGAGGACGCCAGCGTCCCAGAGGTGACACAACCAGAGTTGAGGGCGGCCGTGACACGGCTCCGGGCGAAGAACACTGCCCCGGGGCCCGACGGGATTCACGGCTGCGCGTTAGTACTCGCTCTGAAGGAGCTGGAGCCCCGACTGAGAGGACTCTACTCGGCGTGCCTGGAGCAGGGCCAGTTTCCCGCTCAGTGGAAATCTGGTCGTCTGGTCCTGCTCAGGAAAGCGGGGCGCCCTGCGGACTCGCCGTCCGCGTACCGGCCCATAGTGCTGCTCGACGAGGTGGGAAAACTGTTTGAGCGAATAGTCTCAGCCCGCCTCGTCAGCCACTTGTGCGGAGAGGGGCCGGACCTGGCCGAATGCCAGTACGGCTTTCGGCAAGGGCGCTCCACTGTGACGGCGATATCCCGAGTGAGAGTCCTGGCGGAGGAAGCGGTGTCGCGGGGCGGTGTGTTGTTGGCGGTGTCCTTGGACATCTCCAACGCCTTCAACACCCTGCCCTGGAGTTGTATTCGGGAGGCACTGCGATACCATCGAGTGCCTTCCTACCTCCGCCGCGTCGTCGGGGCTTATTTGGCGGAAAGGTGTGTCACCTATCTGGGACGCGATGGCAGATGCCAGCGCCCTATGTCGTGCGGTGTTCCACAGGGTTCGGTCTTGGGCCCGCTCCTGTGGAACATCGGGTACGACTGGGCGCTGAGGGGCGAGCTCCGGCCGGGAGTGCAGCTGGTGTGTTACGCTGACGACACACTGGTCACTGCCCGGGGGAGCTCGCACAGGGAGGCAGCGTTGCTGGCGACGGCTGCGGTCTCACAGGTGGTGAGCCGCATACGGCGCCTCGGCCTGGAGGTGGCCCTCAACAAGTCGGAGGCCATTGTTTTTCATGGCCCCCGGCGAGCGCCGCCGCCGGGATCGCACATTGTGGTCGGGGGGGCCCGTATCGCTGTCGAGTCCACCATGAAGTATCTTGGATTGGTGCTCGACAGCCGGTGGGATTTCGGCCCCCACTTCCGGCGGCTGGCGCCCAAGTTGTTGGGCGCGGCGGGGGCGCTGTCAACGCTGCTTCCCAATCTGGGGGACCCGAGCACCGCCTGTAGGCGGTTGTACGTGGGGATCGTGCGATCGATGGCCCTGTATGGGGCCCCGATCTGGGCGGCTGACCTGACGGCCAGCACCATCACTGTTCTGCGGAGGCCGCAGAGGGTGATGGCCGTCAGAGTCATCAGGGGATATCGCACGATCTCCTACGAGGCGGCTTGCGCACTGGCCGGATCTCCGCCGTGGGACCTGGAGGCGAAAGTGCTCGCGTCACTACACAGGTGGCGCGAGGACGCGCGGGCGCGTGGCGAGCGACTGACGCAGCGACACCTGGAGTTGCGTCGGTCGCAGCTGCGCGAGGTCCTGGTGGCGGAATGGCGGGACAGGCTTTCGAGCCCTACCGCCGGCCTCATCACCATCGAGGCCATCCGGCCAGTGCTCGACCTCTGGCTCGGGAGAAGGCACGGCTCCCTGTCGTTCCGTGCGACGCAGGTCCTCTCGGGGCATGGCTGCTTCGGGAGGTTCTTGTGTCGCATAGGCAGGGAGCCGGACGCTCGATGCCACCACTGCGTCGACTGTCGGGAGGACACGGCACGGCATACGCTTGCAGAGTGTGCAGCTTGGGAGGAGCCGCGCCGTGCCCTCATCTCTGTTGTAGGCGGTGACCTCTCGCTGCCGGCCGTATTTCATGCTATGGTCGGCGGTGAGGAGTCCTGGGACGCGGTGGTCTCCTTCTGCGAGACAGTTATCGCGCAGAAGGAGGCTGCGGAAAGGGAGAGGGAGATCACAACCGCTCTCCCTGCCCGCAGCAGGCGCATCGGGCGTCGGAGGAGGGCATACGCTGCCCTCTTCCGGCCCCCCTAACTGGGTCCAGGGGCGGCGGACTTGGGGCTGTCCGTCGCCCCCCATTCATCCGGACCCGAGGTGGCGGCGCGTGGTGTTCCCGTGCGCCCCTCTTTGACGTAGCGAGGGGAGTTAAACACCTCACTCCCCTCGCCGACGCGAGGTGGCCCGCAGAGGCGGGCCGGCACCAGCCGGGGATTGCGGATGTCGCATACGTTCCCGCGATCCCCGGCGTAGGTGGGAGATGGAACACCGGGGTGGTTTTAGTCAGTAAGAGTCTGACAGACCCCTCCACCCGCCCCAGGGTGGAGGATTTCCATGAGGATTTCCCCCCGAGATCAAAAAAAAAAAAAAAAAAGGTTAGGTTAGGTTAGGTTAGGTTAGGTTAGGTTTTTTTTTTTTTTTTTTTTTCTTATACCCCCAACCATATTGGAGTCTATGCTTGTCTCTTTTACGTTCATACCAGTTCTCGCATTTATGCCTCTCGTAATTTCATTCCACATACTTTGTCTTTCTCTCATTCATCCACATTTGTAGCTTTATGGGTGGGATTCCCAACTATCTCTATTTTGTTCTATTCTATCTAGTTATGTTTCGTTTTCTTTATTTACTGATATTTTTATTCGGGTATTTCAGAAAGGAAACAGGGAGACAATTTTATTTAATGGTTTGCCTTTTACATTTTCACTTAATCTTAACTTATGTCTATTTTACAGCTCGGATTTATTTCCTTACATTCCTTATATTATTTAACAATTTCTAATTTCTAACATTATTCTATTTTTACAGAGACGGGGGAACACATACATTTATGCTTATTCTTATCTTATTTCTATTTACACCTTATTTATTTATTTCCTATTTTACATTTACCATTTTACAACTTATATTACTATGCTAGTCTCTAATATAATACACTATATTATGACAGCATATTTTCTTGTGCGGTTTTATTTCTATTGATGACTTGTTGTACGATATATTTACAGTAATCAAGGAATATTTCTTTATTTTTACCTTTTATAACATCTTTTAAATTGTTTCGTGTTATTTTTATGTCTAGTGCATGCTCGACGTTATAACGGTGTTTATCGAATTGGGGACAGTCGAATATTATGTGCGGTACCGTTTCATTTGCATCTGGGTCACAGATGCAAGATGGACTCTCCTTGAGCTTGAAGCGGTTCAGGTACTCGGAGAATCCACCGTGCCCTGTCATAATTTGCGTGTTTATGCTGCTGGTTCCTATCTTCCGAATTACTCCATAAGCTACACGCACGTCTGGGAAGAATAGTTTCGTAACGGATGCTGTGTCACTTGTTTCGTATCTTTGATTCCATTCATCAAGCGACGCAAAACGTATGCTCCGCTTGATGAATGAGATCGGACATTGGTCGTAATCAGGTTTTCTTTTGGAATTTTCAGCAGCCTCCTTTGCTAGCTGGTCGGCTCTTTCGTTCCCCTGTAGTCCTACGTGAGCTTTAATCCAGAACAAGTTTATCATCTTGTTCTGGCGGGATGCGGATTTTATATTATCCCTAGCTTCTACAGCAAGAGGGTGGTGCGAACCGGGATTTGCTATTGTTTGAAGAGCCGCCATTGAGTCGCTGAAAATTCCAAAAGTAGAAGCCTTGAGCTTGATTACTTCCCTAGTTGCCCTTGCTATTGCTAGGAGTTCAGCCTGGTAAACCGTGCAGTAATTTGATAGAGCAAGTTTGAGGGCTCTGGTTTCAGCCTCACCATTCCATATGGACAGTGAAGCGCCAACCCCTCCTCCGATCTTGCTCCCGTCCGTAAAGATACGGACGTCAAAATTGCACCTGTCCAGTTGCTCTTGGTTCACCAGGCTGTCGAACTGCAAAATGTCGCGTGCCGCGGGATGGGGGTCTTCTATTGCAGCGGTCATTCGCTCGACCTCCCTGTCCCCGAGCGATGTCTGAGGCACTCCCTTCTTGGCTTCATATAGTGAGGCCGCCTCGCGAACTCGGATGTCAAGAGGGAGCAATCCAGACAGCACCAGTGCTGAGTTTAGGGAGACCGTGCGATATGCCTTGCACATCTTCTGGGCAATTCCACGCTGAACGGTCCCGAGTTGTTTTCTTACGCCTAACTTTTTAGCTGCCGGCGCCCAGACGCTTGCAGCGTAAAGTATTATGGGCTCTATAGTCGCCACATACATCAACCGTATGACTTCTGGGTGTAGCCCCCAACTGACCTTTGCCGCTCTACACAGCTGCTTGTAGATCGCGATTGCCTTCCTACAAACGATTGAGACGTGGGTGTTGAACGTCAATTTTTCGTCGATGGTTACACCCAGAAGCTTTATTTCTTTTGACATGCCGATGTCGATCCCCCCCATGCTCAGGCGTGGTGTGTCATATTTTAATTTTCTCGTTATCACCATAGCAGTTGTTTTGTGCGGTGCAAATTTGAGTTTGTTCTCGACACCCCACACCAGAACATGATTGAGAGCGGCATTGGCACATTCCTCCACCTCTTGTGCGGTCTCACCATCAAAGACCAAGAGAACGTCATCCGCAAACGCCTGAGCATATGTTCCCCTATTTTCCGCTGCTTTTAGGAGGGGGTCTAACACCAAGTTCCAAAGGATTGGGCCACCAATTGAGCCCTGGACACAGCCCTTGTTTGTGCTCTTGCCATATACTTCCCCACCGTACCTAATCGAGACTTTACGGTCTCTGAGATAGCTATCTATGACCCGTCTAAGATTTATTGGACACTTTTCCTCCGCCAGACGAACCCTTATCGCTGGCCACCAAGCGCTGTCAAATGCTCCCTCTATGTCCAAAGATACAAGCGTTATTATTCTTTTTTGTTCGAGTTTATTGTGAACGTGCTGCATGAGATCATAGAGGGAGTCTTCAGTGCTTCTCTGTGGCATGAATCCGTACTGACGGGTACTCATCCTTGGTAGAAGGTGGAACTTTAGACGGGCCACCAGCATCTTCTCGAAGATTTTTCCCAATATAGGCAACAGTCCAATCGGTCTATATGATTTGGGAGTGGAGTAGTTGTCTTTTCCAGGCTTCCTAAGTATCACTACGGTTGCCTCCTTCCAGGCTGTGGGGAAGCAATGGCATTCTAGGCACTTGTTAAGGAACCTTAAGATGAGTTCCGGGTCATTGCTCACGGCATGACAACAAATGTCGGCGGTAAAGCCGTCTGAACCCGGTGCCTTCTTTGGATTAAAGGACTCCATCGAATTTTTCAACTCTGCCATCGTAAACGGTGGGTCGCAAGAATCATTTTGTTCGCCAGAGTTTACGATTTCGGCCTTAATTCGAATGGATCGGTGATGGGCGTTGTCAAATTCTAGAGAGTCTTCCGGATAAAACGTTTCCGCTAGCAGCTTCACAGAACCTCTCGCATCCAGCACTTCACCATTCCTTTCCAATGGCAGGTCTTCCTCCCTACGTTGCGTCCTACCTATCACCCGATAAATTCCCTCCCAAACCCCCTCCCTATCCTGTTTCCCACAGAATTCCTTCCAACTCTCGGTTTGAGCTTTGGCCTCCTCTAACTCATACTCTTTTTTATGTTTCAGGTACTCTTCTATGACCTTCGACCTCCGGATTTGAGCGGCACAGCGGATCCTACGCTTCATGGTGGCGACGGTCCTCTTCATCACAGCAAGTCGCTCGGACCACCACGGCAAGGTAAATACCTCTTTGACTTTTTTAGTTGGTATTGTTGCCGTGCTTGCTTGATCTATTGCTTTAGTAAGGTTGTCTGCTGCTATGTCAATTTGCTCTATGCCTGTAATTTTGTCTATTTCGGCTGCTGTGAATTTAAACTCTATTTTCAACTGGCCAAATTTCTCATGAAATTTGGACCAGTTGGCTTTTTTGGTATTAAATCTCCTCGTGGTTCGCTCAACTTTGATGCCCTTTGATTTGTGTAAGAGGATTTTAAAAGTAATGGCATTATGGTCCGAGCTCGTGACTCCTTCGTCAACCCTCCAGTCGTCAATCATGTCCAAGATATTGTTGGAGCAAGCGGTGATGTCCACGTGACTACTGTACCGCTTTCCTCCTCGGATAGTGTCGAAGGTCGGAATTTCCCCTCTGTTCAAAATATTTAGGTTTAGCTCGCCGAGAGTTCCTGCAACTTCTTCCCCCCTTAGGTCGGCCGTCGGGCTGCCCCACCATATGCTTTTGGCATTGGCGTCACCTCCAACGATCAGTTTTTTGGAACCGACTACGCGTTCTATTTGTTTTAGATGTTCCAAATAGTGCTCGATGGGCTGGTCTGGCTCAAAGTAAAAGGAGACAAACGTGATCTCCCAGGCACTCGTCTGGATTCCCACCACCGTGATGTTATTAGTGGTGAGTTTTGGGTACTGTTTGACTGTGAAGTCGCTGTTAAAGACAGCTATTGCTGCTTTAACAGTCCCGTCCCCTGTGCAAGTGTTCTGGAAGATCCTAACGCCCCTGTGACTCCTCATTACTTTCGCTCCGGCCACGTACGGTTCCTGAAGAAGAGCCACTGATATTCCGCGCTTCGTAGCTTCTGTTAGAAGCTCGTTGGTCGCTAGCTTCTTGCGTTGGAGGTTTGCCTGTACTACTCCATAGGGAGTATTTTCTACTGAAGTGCCTTTAGCAGTACGCGACGGTCGATCTAGCTATGTCGTCCCATTTTTGTCGCACTGGACAGTCGTGGCTAAAGGCATTGTGTTGCGTACTGTGATCAATTTTTGCCTTTGCACAGTTGCGGCAAGCGGGTGGTGTGTTTGAGAGCCAGTCCGGACACTCTGGTCTCATATGGGGACCTCCACAGTGGCTACACAGGTCTGCAGGTTCTTTACAAAACCGCTTACCATGTCCAAAGCCTAAACAGCGAGTGCATTGGACCAACGGGGTCTGATCTTCGACTCTAATGCGCTGGAGATCTATGTGAACGGTCCCGATTTCCACCGCTCGTCGCCAGATGATGGGCGAGACGCTGACGATAACGTGGCCAATATGAGGGTTTCGTGTCCTTCTTCTATACCTTACCTCCACCCTATTTTCCTCAGTGTTGAGGCCGTCAAAAACGCCCTGGTTCTGATTTCGTAACGCCTTAAGGACGTCTTCGTCAGTATTAACTACTAAGACGTTCCTTAGGATCAGAAGCGGGTCCTTGTTTTTGACTTCCTCGACAGTGAGGTCAGCTCCTTCTTTCTGAAGTCGATCCCTTATCTTGCCCCTTTCTTCTTCAGTTTGTAAGCCTATTATAATTTTCCTGTCTTTGGCTTTTCTCACCTTTTCCACTTTTATCCACCCGTCCTTAGCATTTATTGCTTTCCTTACTCTATTGAGTACTTCGTCGCCTGTCTCCGTTTCATCCTTGGATGTGACCACAACCGAATGCAAGGTACTACGCGTTGGCTTTGTCTTTAAGCCCTGAGTTGCGGCCACGCTCGCATAGGTGTTTCCCTGCTCAAGGAATTTCTTTTGGTGGTCTATAGCGTCCTTCAGCTCCTCCATCTTCTTATTACTTTCTTCTAGGAGCTTTGTATGTTGTTCAATTTTTTGCAACATTTTTCCGGTATTGGAATTTTCGGGAGAAGTTACGGCGATTTGTTCAGGTTCTGTCGATACGGGTCCTTCCCTGCTTCTATTTTGCTTAGCCAGTTTTAGTTCCGTTTCCACTTCCTTCACAATTTGGTAGAGTCGTTCCGTGGCTTCAGTGATACCAGTCTTAATCTCCGTCTTTGTATTCCTGGAGCTGTTCAGGTGCAGTTTTGCCTTGGTTAGGCAGGCTTTAGCCTCCGCAGTTCGGTTCGCGTATTTCACTCTTGGCGGTGAGGTTGCTTCGATGGACTTTCTTGTAATTGTTACGGCTTTGCTCTCCTGCGCCAGGGCAACCTTAGTTTTTATTTTAGCAGGGCCGGCCTGCGACGTCTGTTCCATTTCAGAGGGGTCGGGGCTACTATTTGTGGCTTCCCAGTTTCCTATGCTGCGTCGAACGTTTGTTGCCCCGGGTTTGGGCGGTGACTTTTCACCATCGGCTGCCTTTGATGGTGTTCTGAAGCCGAACATGTTGGGGGGTATGCGTCAAAATATAACTAAACCACGTCAATAGGGACGATAAAGTAAAACAAAGCAATACACAATAAAAAATAAAATAAATTACACAATTTTGCAAAACAAAACCGCACAAGTCCTTAAAGTAAATAAATTTCACAAAAAATGATTTGTAAAAATCTGTCTCTACCTGAGCTCTACCCCAGGTTTCCAGATTATGGGTAGTTGTCAGGGGTTTAAAATAGGTCTAAGAGTCAGTTTTAGGTGTCAGAACCTATTTCAATATTTTTTTCCCAAATGGCTCTATGTAGAGTTTGTCAAATGCATTCACCGGATAGAGCTCGCCGAGCCCTTTCTAACAAACCCAAACACGGGGCACCCAACCCCAAGAGTCTCGGAGCAATCGCAGTTTAAAATTTCTGGTTGCCACCCAAGATGGCGGACAGAATGTGGTTAAAACTGGTTTACTCCGCAACCACCAGGCCGAACCCCCTTGTGCTTAGGCTTATTTTACTGTGCTCGTCGAGATCTATACGATGGTATACTTTTCAGGCTGAAAAAATCCTACCCCCTGAAAACGCCTGAAAATCAGTCTACTTGAAAGGTGAGTGTTAGCCGTTCCCTTTAAAGCAACTCCCGTCGCTCTACGACCCTCCGTTGCGGAGATATAGATGTTTGAAATTGCACAAAAATGGCGTCACTGCTGTCAAAGTCTATCTTTGGCAGGTGATATCTCCGTTTCTGGCGGTCGCAGAACACTCGAGTTTGGGCTCTACCAGCTTGGCCTGAGCTCTGCTATCTGCTGAAACCGTTTTCAGGACCCCGAAAATTTTAAGCTCCAAACCGACTGAAAATGCAGGGTAAGGAAGGCAAAGAACCCCTGAGTATGAATTCGAAAACCGCAGCCTCCTACGACTCCCGGTTCAGGAGTTATTGCGGCCTGAAACTAATCAAAATGGCCGCCGAACTGTCAAAAGTCAGGTTTAAAGCCCCGTAACTTTTGAACCCTTCGTCGGAGAGAGTCCGGGTTTCGAATGTACAGCTCGGCGTCACTTCAGGTATGTCCCAAAAACAATTTCAGCGACGAAAAAATTTTTCACCTGAAAAGTCCTGAAACCTTACTATTACTAAAATATAGATAACGCTTCACACATTAGCGAAAATCCGAGACTCACCGGCCCAGTGGATCCCAAGATATAGCTTGTTGAAATTTAAAACCTAAAAAACCAAAATGGCGAAATTTAGTAAAACTCTCAATTTTTGAGATATATAACCTGTGTTTGGGCTTAAATGGGTCGCAATGGACGTATTGAACCCGGTCCCGATGTCAAAAATAGTTATTTCCTATTAAATTTAGAATAAATGCAAAAATTTAGATAAAATTCGATATCTCAGGATCCACAAGGCGAAAAATTTTGAAAAAAATGACAAAAAATGGGCAAAAATTTGCGCTACACAGTGCAACAACCAAATCTAAAAATATAATGCAATTAAGTTAAAAAAAAATTGAAAATGTGATTTTTGGATACAAATCCTTATTATTTAAAAACTACTTAATTTAAAAATCTGAAAATTATGAATTTTATTCTACTAATAAGCGCGCCAAGGACTGCAGTTGAAGATCTTGAAAATTTCTACAGCATCCGAAGATATAATGGTCAAAAATTTGAGATTTCAATGTCTTCTTAAAAATCAGATACAATAGGTACAACAAAAATACTTGCTGCACCAGTCTGTAACGTTAAAGGAGATGCCGGCTGCAAAGTTTCAGGCGTCTAGCTCTGCGTATTTGATGTTTTCAGCTCCACGTGGTTTTCGTTTTTTCAGGATAACTCCAGTTGGCCTGAATTTTTCAGGCTTTTTGGTCGTCAGGAAGATGTGCGGCGGTAACCCCCTCCACTTTCTTCACTAAAAAAGTGGGGGTATCGATCTTGATTCAGCAGCGTTTGTGGTTTTAGTTTCTGTTTCCGAACTTAACCTCACAGAATTTAAGTTTTTCAGGGTTTCACAAAATTGCACTGCAATCCGGGTACGAACAGTCACAAGGGCAAACAGATTTCACCTTGCCCCACACATAGACACCAAAATCGTCAAAATCGGACTACTTTATACCACTTTTTTGAATTTTTTAGCACGGAGCGGCTCTAAAAACGATCCGACCACCACGAGGGCTGGGGGGGTACTGGTTAGGTTAGGTTAGGTTAGGTTGGGGTGCGTGCAGAAAACCTCCTCGTGTGCCTGACGGCTGCTGGTTCCTTACGAATGCGTTCGGGGGAAAGAGCAGTTGTCGGGCCGGTGCACCCTGGGCACGGCCAATAGTCTCTCCATGTCGGAGGGGCTATTGTCTGTGGCGGATTTCTGCGGGGGAGGGGGAGCTTTTGTTGCTCCACGACGGTTCCTCCACGTGTCCCTCTGATTATCAGAGGGCACTGTGGAGGAACGTCTGAGTTGGGGTCGCTCCTGTCCGATCGACAGTCGTCGATTGGCGAAGGATGCGACCAATGCCGCTGCGGTGCAGGCGCACCAAAGCGGCAGTTGCTCTCTCTTCACGGAGCAATCCTGAAGAGAGAGTTCCCGACGGGTCCGCTGAGTCGGGTTGTCCGGACAGCGGACGGAGGCATGTTTAATGCCGCCGTCGGGGGCTCGGCTTAACCGCCCGGCCCAGAGGAAGGATACCTCTAAGATAAAAAACCCCCAATCCTAAGCTCTGAAGCGCGGTGAGAGGATGCATGGCTGGAGGGAGTCCAGTCGTTAGCGCTTCCCCTGCAGAGCACCTGCCGCACTCTGCAGTATGTAGGCTTACCGGGCATCTAGGCTCTGCCCGGTGGACATTCACGACCTATATTATCTCGTGGGAACAGAAATGGACTACAAAAATAATAAAAATAAAAAAGATGTCGGGCCAGTAATGGCGGAGATGGACGAGTCGTCTGCCGGAAGCGGCAGCGACTTTCAAGGAGGCTCGCGCGCTCCCTCAAAATTTTGGGGGAAGCGGTCGCGCGGGGAGGGATTGAATCCCTCCTCAAGTGAAGAGGAGCTGTCGGCCGCAAAGGTGCCGACATCTCGGAGAGGTGGTCGCGCAGTGGTGCCACAGCGCGACCAAAGAGGTCGGTTCTTGCGGCCCGCTACGCCGATCCCGGCGGCAGCGGTCCGCATGGATCGGCCTGAAGAGATGGAGAGCGACGAGCTCCTGAGCGGAGATTCCGCTGCGTCCCCGCTATTGCTAGATAGCAATAAAGCGGAGGCAAACGCTGCAAAGCGGGCGCAGCGGAAAGCGGTCGCAGCGGACGAGGTGGGCGAGCTGGCTCGGCAGGCTCGTGAGCGGCGGGCCGCTCAGGCGTCCTCCGGAGCGGGGTTAACGGCGGCGGCGCTCAGTCGCCAAGTTTTGGACGGCGTGGACGTGGTCCTGAAAGTTGCCACTAAATCTGGCAGCTTGAAGGGCACGTTCACCCGTGCCCTGAAGGAGGCGGCTGAGGGTATCAAGGAGGCGGCTGAGGTCCTCCTTGATCGTACCAGCTCTGAGGAGACGGCGAAGCTGTGGGAGGAGAACGGCCGTCTCCGAGCAGAGTTGGAGGACCTCAAAAGGGAGGTCGCCGCACAGAGGGCAGTCCGGCAGCGTGCAGTTCCTGCAGCTGCTGGATCGCCAGTTGTGGCGGCTCCGTCGTCGACTCCTGCCCCTGCACTGTCGCCCGATGCGGACGTCGAAAGGATCGTCCGCATCTGCATGCAGCAGTGCGGGGGCATGATGAATGCCCGCCTGGAGGCCTTAGAGTCGAGGCTCCTCCCGGCCCAGAACCTCCGGCCACCGCTAGCAGCGGATAGACGGAGGATGGAGGAGGCCGCAAGGCCAGGGCCGTCGACCGTGACGGCCAATGCTGGAAAGGGGGGCAAAAAGCCCGCGGAGGGGCCCAAGAAGCCCGCGGAGGGTGCGTCAGCACCCCCCTCCAGCTCGACTGCGACCCCGGCGACCGCATCCCAACCCACAGAGGCTTGGACGACGGTCGTCAAAAAGGGTCGCAAAAAGAAGGCGGCGCCGCCGGCTCAGCCCAAGCCTGCGCCCAAACGGAAGAGGAGGTCCCGAAAGGGTAAGGCCCCACGCTCTGCGGCAGTTGTATTAACACTGCAGCCAGAAGCTATCGAGAGGGGCCTTACCTATAAGGAGGTCCTTGCGCAGGCGAAGGCCAAGGTCGCGTTTCCTGACCTTGGCACACCGACCGGCTTCAGGATGAAGTCGGCGGTTACGGGGGCGCGGCTGTTCGAGGTGTCTGGGCCCTCGGGCAGCGAAAAGGCGGACATCCTGGCCGCCAAATTGCGGGAAGTCCTCCGGGAAGAGGACGTCCGAGTGTCCAGGCCAGTGAAGACCGCTGAACTGCGAGTCGAGGGCCTGGACGACTCGACGACCCCAGAGGAGGTCGTGGCGGCCGTTGCACGAAGCGGTGGATGTCCGCCGGGTGACGTGCGGGTGGGCGAGATCCGCGCCGACGCTGCCGGGCTCGGCGCCATTACAGTGAGGTGTCCGGTAGCGGCGGCGAACAGGATCGCCGTCAGTGGCCGGCTTTTGGTAGGGTGGGTTGCAGCACGAGTCAAGCTGCTGCAACCCAGGGCTATGCGGTGCTACCGCTGCCTTGACGTTGGGCACGTCAGGGCACGGTGCGCCGCCGCAACTGACCGCAGCGAGCAGTGCTATCGCTGCGGTAAGCCCGGCCACAAGGCGGCAGCGTGCTCCGCGACGCCAAACTGCAGCCTCTGCACGGATGCAGGGAGGCCCGCGGGGCACGTCGTCGGCAGAAAGGCATGCCCGCCCGCCCCAAAAAAGGGCAACAAGAAGGGGACAACCAAGGCTGTCGGGGGCCCTTTACACCCTCCTCAGCCTGGTTGCTCTTCGGCCGACTCCCGGCCTAAGAATGGTGCCGAGGGAATGGATTGTGCGTAATGGCACAATTCCATTTCCTCCAGGGCAATATCAACCACTCTGCCAGGGCTCAGGATCTCTTACTCCAGAGCATGGCAGAGTGGTCGATCCATGTGGCTGTGGTCGCCGAGCCGTATTACGTCCCCCCCCGAGATGATTGGGTGGGTGACCTGGACGGCTCGGTGGCCATCATCGGCGGGGCTCTTGTCGACCCGTCCCGAGGTCACGGCTGGGTGGCCGCCCTCGCGGACGGCGTTGGCATTGTTGGGGCGTATTTCTCGCCCAACAAGAGCCTCGCCGACTTCGAGAGCTTCCTTGTCGAGTTGGGTGCCGTCGTGAACGGGTACCACCCTCGCCCGGTGCTGCTGCTCGGGGATCTCAACGCCAAGTCTGCGGCGTGGGGATCCCCGGTCACCGATGTCAAGGGCGAGGCGTTGGAGGAGTGGGCGGTCACGACCGGCTTGACCGTCCTGAATCGGGGCTCGGTCTACACGTGCGTGCGACAGCGGGGTGGTTCTATAGTGGACGTTTCGTTCGCTAGCCCCGCTGTCGCAAGCCGTGTCCGCGATTGGCGTGTCGCCGTGGAGGTGGAGACGTTGTCGGATCACAGATATATCCGTTTCAACGTCTCCCCCCAAACCGCGGGCGGCCGCAATCCAACGGCCCCGCGAACGGACGGTCCGCGTTGGGCGCGAAAGCGCCTCGACAGGGAGCTACTCGAGGAGGCTGCTATTGTGCAGGCCTGGATCCGGGAGTCGGCAACGACCGGACCCGTCGACGTCGAAGAGGAGGCGCAGTGGTTCCACGGGGCGATGACGCAAATTTGCGATGCGTCAATGCCCCGGGTTCGCACACAACCCAGAAGGCGCCAGGTGTACTGGTGGTCCGCCGAGATCGCGCAGTTGCGCGACTCGTGCGTGGAGGTCAGGCGCCAGTACACCCGATACCGGAGAAGACGTCGTCGGGTCCCTGACGAAGAAGCCGCGCGGTATGAGGTGTACCGCGCGGCTAAGAAGGCTCTGTGGCTGGCCATCGGCGAGGCGAAGACGCGAGCCAGGGAGGAGATGTTGGAGACTCTAAACGGGGATCCGTGGGGGCGTCCTTATCGCTCGGTCCGAGGCAAACTCGGACCATGGGCGCCCCCGCTTACGGAGAGTCTCCAACCCGAGCTGCTGGAGGACGTGGTAGCAGCCCTCTTCCCGGCACGAGCGGAGCACGCTCCGCCGCCGATGGCTCTGCCCACAGCCGCAGAGCCCGAAGAGGACGCCAGCGTCCCAGAGGTGACACAACCAGAGTTGAGGGCGGCCGTGACACGGCTCCGGGCAAAGAACACTGCCCCGGGGCCCGACGGGATTCACGGCTGCGCGTTAGTACTCGCTCTGAAGGAGCTGGAGCCCCGACTGAGAGGACTCTACTCGGCGTGCCTTGAGCAGGGCCAGTTTCCCGCTCAGTGGAAATCTGGTCGTCTGGTCCTGCTCAGGAAAGCGGGGCGCCCTGCGGACTCACCGTCCGCGTACCGGCCCATAGTGCTGCTCGACGAGGTGGGAAAACTGTTTGAGCGAATAGTCTCAGCCCGCCTCGTCAGCCACTTGTGCGGAGAGGGGCCGGACCTGGCCGAATGCCAGTACGGCTTTCGGCAAGGGCGCTCCACTGTGACGGCGATATCCCGAGTGAGAGTCCTGGCGGAGGAAGCGGTGTCGCGGGGCGGTGTGTTGTTGGCGGTGTCCTTGGACATCTCCAACGCCTTCAACACCCTGCCCTGGAGTTGTATTCGGGAGGCACTGCGATACCATCGAGTGCCTTCCTACCTCCGCCGCGTCGTCGGGGCTTATTTGGCGGAAAGGTGTGTCACCTATCTGGGACGCGATGGCAGATACCAGCGCCCCATGTCGTGCGGTGTTCCGCAGGGTTCGGTCTTGGGCCCGCTCCTGTGGAACATCGGGTACGACTGGGCGCTGAGGGGCGAGCTCCGGCCGGGAGTGCAGCTGGTGTGTTACGCTGACGACACACTGGTCACTGCCCGGGGGAGCTCGCACAGGGAGGCAGCGTTGCTGGCGACGGCTGCGGTCTCACAGGTGGTGAGCCGCATACGGCGCCTCGGCCTGGAGGTGGCCCTCAACAAGTCGGAGGCCATTGTTTTTCATGGCCCCCGGCGAGCGCCGCCGCCGGGATCGCACATCGTGGTCGGGGGGGCCCGTATCGCTGTCGAGTCCACCATGAAGTATCTGGGATTGGTGCTCGACAGCCGGTGGGATTTCGGCCCCCACTTCCGGCGGCTGGCGCCCAAGTTGTTGGGCGCGGCGGGGGCGCTGTCAACGCTGCTTCCCAATCTGGGGGACCCGAGCACCGCCTGTAGGCGGTTGTACGTGGGGATCGTGCGATCGATGGCCCTATATGGGGCCCCGATCTGGGCGGCTGACCTGACGGCCAGCACCATCACTGTTCTGCGGAAGCCGCAGAGGGTGATGGCCGTCAGAGTCATCAGGGGATATCGCACGATCTCCTACGAGGCGGCTTGCGCACTGGCCGGATCTCCGCCGTGGGACCTGGAGGCGAAAGTGCTCGCGTCACTACACAGGTGGCGCGAGGGCGCGCGGGCGCGTGGCGAGCGACTGACGCAGCGACACCTGGAGTTGCGTCGGTCGCAGCTGCGCGAGGTCCTAGTGGCGGAATGGCGGGACAGGCTTTCGAGCCCTACCGCCGGCCTCATCACCATCGAGGCCATCCGGCCAGTGCTCGACCTCTGGCTCGGGAGAAGGCACGGCTCCCTGTCGTTCCGTGCGACGCAGGTCCTCTCGGGGCATGGCTGCTTCGGGAGGTTCTTGTGTCGCTTAGGCAGGGAGCCGGACGCTCGATGCCACCACTGCGTCGACTGTCGGGAGGACACGGCGCGGCATACGCTTGCAGAGTGTGCAGCTTGGGAGGAGCCGCGCCGTGCCCTCATCTCTGTTGTAGGCGGTGACCTCTCGCTGCCGGCCGTGGTCCATGCTATGGTCGGCGGTGAGGAGTCCTGGGACGCGGTGGTCTCCTTCTGCGAGACAGTTATCGCGCAGAAGGAGGCTGCGGAAAGGGAGAGGGAGATCACAACCGCTCTCCCTGCCCGCAGCAGGCGCATCGGGCGTCGGAGGAGGGCATACGCTGCCCTCTTCCGGCCCCCCTAACTGGGTCCAGGGGCGGCGGACTTGGGGCTGTCCGTCGCCCCCCATTCATCCGGACCCGAGGTGGCGGCGCGTGGTGTTCCCGTGCGCCCCTCTTTGACGTAGCGAGGGGAGTCAAACACCTCACTCCCCTCGCCGACGCGAGGTGGCCCGCAGAGGCGGGCCGGCACCAGCCGGGGATTGCGGATGTCGCATACGTTCCCGCGATCCCCGGCGTAGGTGGCAGATGGAACACCGGGGTGGTTTTAGTCAGTAAGAGTCTGACAGACCCCTCCACCCGCCCCAGGGTGGAGGATTTCCATGAGGATTTCCCCCCGAGATCAAAAGGTTAGCCGCAGAGGGTGATGGCCGTCAGAGTCATCAGGGGATATCGCACGATCTCCTACGAGGCGGCTTGCGCACTGGCCGGATCTCCGCCGTGGGACCTGGAGGCGAAAGTGCTCGCGTCACTGCATAGGTGGCGCGAGGGCGCGCGGGCGCGCGGCGAAAGACTGACGCAGCAACACTTGGAGCTGCGTCGGTCGCAGCTGCGCGAGGTCCTGGTGGCGGAATGGCGGGACAGGCTTTCGAGCCCTACCGCCGGCCTCATCACCATCGAGGCCATCCGGCCAGTGCTCGACCTGTGGCTCGGGAGAAGGCACGGCTCTCTGACGTTTCGTGCGACGCAGGTCCTCTCGGGGCATGGCTGCTTCGGGAGGTTCTTGTGTCGCATAGGCAGGGAGCCGGACGCTCGATGCCACCACTGCGTCGACTGTCGGGAGGACACGGCACGGCATACGCTTGCAGAGTGTGCAGCTTGGGAGGAGCCGCGCCGTGCCCTCATCTCTGTTGTAGGCGGTGACCTCTCGCTGCCGGCCGTAGTCCATGCTATGGTCGGCGGTGAGGAGTCCTGGGACGCGGTGGTCTCCTTCTGCGAGACAGTTATCGCGCAGAAGGAGGCTGCGGAAAGGGAGAGGGAGATCACAACCGCTCTCCCTGCCCGCAGCAGGCGCATCGGGCGTCGGAGGAGGGCATACGCTGCCCTCTTCCGGCCCCCCTAACTGGGTCCAGGGGCGGCGGACTTGGGGATGTCCGTCGCCCCCCACTCATCCGGACCCGAGGTGGCGGCGCGTGGTGTTCCCGTGCGCCCCTCTTTGACGTAGCGAGGGGAGTTAAACACCTCACTCCCCTCGCCGACGCGAGGTGGCCCGCAGAGGCGGGCCGGCACCAGCCGGGGATTGCGGATGTCGCATACGTTCCCGCGATCCCCGGCGTAGGTGGGAGATGGAACACCGGGGTGGTTTTAGTCAGTAAGAGTCTGACAGACCCCTCCACCCGCCCCAGGGTGGAGGATTTCCATGAGGATTTCCCCCCGAGATCAAAAAAAAAAAAAAGGTTAGGTTAGGTTAGGTTAGGTTGGGGTGCGTGCAGAAAACCTCCTCGTGTGCCTAACGGCTGCTGGTTCCTTACGAATGCGTTCGGGGGAAAGAGCAGTTGTCGGGCCGGTGCACCCTGGGCACGGCCAATAGTCTCTCCATGTCGGAGGGGCTATTGTCTGTGGCGGATTTCTGCGGGGGAGGGGGAGCTTGTTGCTCCACGACGGTTCCTCCACGTGTCCCTCTGATTATCAGAGGGCACTGTGGAGGAACGTCTGAGTTGGGGTCGCTCCTGTCCGATCGACAGTCGTCGATTGGCGAAGGATGCGACCAATGCCGCTGCGGTGCAGGCGCACCAAAGCGGCAGTTGCTCTCTCTTCACGGAGCAATCCTGAAGAGAGAGTTCCCGACGGGTCCGCTGAGTCGGGTTGTCCGGACAGCGGACGGAGGCATGCTTAATGCCGCCGTCGGGGGCTCGGCTTAACCGCCCGGCCCAGAGGAAGGATACCTCTAAGATAAAAAACCCCCAATCCTAAGCTCTGAAGCGCGGTGAGAGGATGCATGGCTGGAGGGAGTCCAGTCGTTAGCGCTTCCCCTGCAGAGCACCTGCCGCACTCTGCAGTATGTAGGCTTACCGGGTACCTAGGCTCTGCCCGGTGGACATACTTACCTATATCAACTCGTGGGAACTACATGGATACAGTTAAAACCCAAAAAACAAAAAATGATGGTGGGCCAGTTATGGCGCAGATTGAGGACTCTGCCGAAAGTGGCAGCGAAAGCCAAGGAGGCTTACGCACCCCCTCCAAATTCTGGGGGAAGCGTTCGCGCGGGGAGGGTTTGAATCCCTCCTCAAGCGAGGAGGAATTGTCGGCTGCAAAAGTGCCGACATCTCGGAGAGGTGGTCGCGCAGCGATGAGTGGATCGTCCACTCGTCTGCCGCAGCGCGACCAAAAGGGTCGTTTTTTGCGGCCCGCTACGCCGATCCCAGCGGTCCGCTTGGATCGACCCGAGGAAGAGAGCGACGAGACCATGCTCGCTGACCTGAGCGGAGATTCCGCTGCGTCCCCGCTGTTGCTAGACAGCAACAAAGCGGAGATTAACGCCGCAAAGCGGGCGCAGCGGAAGGCGGTCGCGGCCGATGAGGTCGGTGAGCTGGCTCGGCAGGCTCGAGAGCGGCGGGCCGCTCAGGCGGCCTCCGGGGAGGGCGTAACGGCGGCGGCACTCGGCCGCCAGGTTCTGGACGGCGTGGACGTTGTCCTGAAAGTTGCCACGAAGTCGGGCAGCTTGAAGGGCACGTTCACGCGCGCCCTAAAAGAGGCGGCAGATGGCATCAGGGAGGCGGTTGGGGTCCTCCTTGAAAGAACGAGCTCTGAGGAGACGGCGAAGCTGTGGGAGGAGAACAGCCGTCTCCGAGCAGAGATGGAGGACCTCAAGCGGGAGGTTGCCGCACAGAGGGGGTCCGCCCCTTCAAAGAAGCGTATGGCTCCCGCAGCTGCCGGCTCTCGGGCAGTTGCGTCTCCGCCGTCAGCCCCTGCCCCTGCACTGTCAACCGATGCGGACGTCGAACGGATCGTCCGCATCTGCATGCAGCAGTGCGGGGGCATGATGAATGCCCGCCTGGAGGCCTTGGAAACAAGGCTCCTCCCGGCCCAGAACCTCCGGCCACCGCTAGCGGCGGACAGGCGGAGGATGGAGGAGGCCGCAAGGCCAGGGCCGTCGACCGTGGCAGCTGGAAAGGGGGGCAAAAAGCCCGCGGAGGGGCCTAAAAAGCCCGCGGAGGGTGTGTCAGCACCCCCCTCCAGCTCAACTGCGACTCCGGCGACCGCGTCCGACCCAACAGAGGCTTGGACGACGGTCGTCAAACGGGGTCGCAAGAAGAAGGCGGCGCCGCCGGCTCAGCCCAAGCCCGCGCCCAAAAGGAAAAGGAGGTCCCGAAAGGGTAAGGCCCCACGTTCTGCGGCTGTGGTAATAACACTGCAGCCGGCAGCTATCGAGAGGGGCCTTACCTACAAGGAGGTCCTTGAGCAGGCGAAGGCCAAGGTCGCGTTCCCCGACCTTGGCACACCGACCGGCTTCAGGATGAAGTCGGCGGTTACGGGGGCGCGTCTGTTCGAGGTGTCGGGACCCTCGGGCAGCGAGAAGGCGGACATCCTGGCCGCCAAACTGAGGGAGGTCCTCAAGGATGAGGACGTCCGAGTGTCCAGGCCCGTAAAGACCGCCGATTTGCGCGTCGATGGCCTGGACGACTCGACGACCCCAGAGGAGGTCGTGGCGGCCGTCGCTCGAAGCGGTGGATGTCCGCCGGGCGACGTGCGGGCGGGCGAGATCCGCGCCGACGCTGCCGGGCTCGGCGCCATTACGGTGAAGTGCCCGGTAGCGGCGGCAAACAAGATAGCCGTCAGCGGACGGCTATTGGTGGGATGGGTTGCGGCACGAGTGAAGCTGCTGCAACCCAGGGCTATGCGGTGCTACCGCTGCCTTGACGTTGGGCACGTCAGGGCACGTTGCGCCGCCGCAACTGACCGCAGCGAGCAATGCTATCGCTGCGGTAAGCCCGGCCACAAGGCGGCAGCGTGCTCCGCGACGCCAAACTGCAGCCTTTGCACGGATGCAGGGAGGCCCGCGGGGCACGTCGTCGGCAGAAAGGCCTGCCCGCCCGCCCCAAAAAAGGGCAACAAGAAGGGGACAACCAAGGCTATCGGGGGCCCTTTACACCCCCCTCAGCCTGGTTGCTCTTCGGCCGACTCCCGGCCTAAGAATGGTGCCGAGGGAATGGATTGTGCGTAATGGCACAATTCCATTTCCTCCAGGGCAATATCAACCACTCTGCCAGGGCTCAGGATCTCTTACTCCAGAGCATGGCAGAGTGGTCGATCCATGTGGCTGTGGTCGCCGAGCCGTATTACGTCCCCCCCCGAGATGATTGGGTGGGTGACCTGGACGGCTCGGTGGCCATCATCGGCGGGGCTCTTGTCGACCCGTCCCGAGGTCACGGCTGGGTGGCCGCCCTCGCGGACGGCGTTGGCATTGTTGGGGCGTATTTCTCGCCCAACAAGAGCCTCGCCGACTTCGAGAGCTTCCTTGTCGAGTTGGGTGCCGTCGTGAACCGGTACCACCCTCGCCCGGTGCTGCTGCTCGGGGATCTCAACGCCAAGTCTGCGGCGTGGGGATCCCCGGTCACCGATGTCAAGGGCGAGGCGTTGGAGGAGTGGTCGGTCACGACCGGCTTGACCGTCCTGAATCGGGGCTCGGTCTACACGTGCGTGCGACAGCGGGGTGGTTCTATAGTGGACGTTTCGTTCGCTAGCCCCGCTGTCGCAAGCCGTGTCCGCGATTGGCGTGTCGCCGTGGAGGTGGAGACGTTGTCGGATCACAGATATATCCGTTTCAACGTCTCCCCCCAGACCGCGGGCGGCCGCAATCCAACGGCCCCACGAATGGACGGTCCGCGTTGGGCGCGAAAGCGCCTCGACAGGGAGCTACTCGAGGAGGCTGCTATTGTGCAGGCCTGGATCCGGGAGTCGGCAACGACCGGACCCGTCGACGTCGAAGAGGAGGCGCAGTGGTTCCACGGGGCGATGACGCAAATTTGCGATGCGTCAATGCCCCGGGTTCGCACACAACCCAGAAGGCGCCAGGTGTACTGGTGGTCCGCCGAGATCGCGCAGTTGCGCGACTCGTGCGTGGAGGTCAGGCGCCAGTACACCCGATACCGGAGAAGACGTCGTCGGGTCCCTGACGAAGAAGCCGCGCGGTATGAGGTGTATCGCGCGGCTAAGAAGGCTCTGTGGCTGGCCATCGGCGAGGCGAAGACGCGAGCCAGGGAGGAGATGTTGGAGACTCTCAACGGGGATCCGTGGGGGCGTCCTTATCGCTCGGTCCGGGGTAAACTCGGACCATGGGCGCCCCCGCTTACGGAGAGTCTCCAACCCGAGCTGCTGGAGGACGTGGTAGCAGCCCTCTTCCCGGCACGAGCGGAGCACGCTCCGCCGCCGATGGCTCTGCCCACAGCCGCAGAGCCCGAAGAGGACGCCAGCGTCCCAGAGGTGACACAACCAGAGTTGAGGGCGGCCGTGACACGGCTCCGGGCGAAGAACACTGCCCCGGGGCCCGACGGAATTCACGGCTGCGCGTTGGCCCTAGCTCTGAAGGAGCTGGAGCCCCGACTGAGAGGACTCTACTCGGCGTGCCTTGAGCAGGGCCAGTTTCCCGCTCAGTGGAAATCTGGTCGTCTGGTCCTGCTCAGGAAAGCGGGGCGCCCTGCGGACTCACCGTCCGCGTACCGGCCCATAGTGCTGCTCGACGAGGTGGGAAAACTGTTTGAGCGAATAGTCTCAGCCCGCCTCGTCAGCCACTTGTGCGGAGAGGGGCCGGACCTGGCCGAATGCCAGTACGGCTTTCGGCAAGGGCGCTCCACTGTGACGGCGATATCCCGAGTGAGAGTCCTGGCGGAGGAAGCGGTGTCGCGGGGCGGTGTGTTGTTGGCGGTGTCCTTGGACATCTCCAACGCCTTCAACACCCTGCCCTGGAGTTGTATTCGGGAGGCACTACGATATCATCGAGTGCCTTCCTACCTCCGCCGCGTCGTCGGGGCTTATTTGGCGGAAAGGTGTGTCACCTATCTGGGACGCGATGGCAGATGCCAGCGCCCTATGTCGTGCGGTGTTCCACAGGGTTCGGTCTTGGGCCCGCTCCTGTGGAACATCGGGTACGACTGGGCGCTGAGGGGCGAGCTCCGGCCGGGAGTGCAGCTGGTGTGTTACGCTGACGACACACTGGTCACTGCCCGGGGGAGCTCGCACAGGGAGGCAGCGTTGCTGGCGACGGCTGCGGTCTCACAGGTGGTGAGCCGCATACGGCGCCTCGGCCTGGAGGTGGCCCTCAACAAGTCGGAGGCCATTGTTTTTCATGGCCCCCGGCGAGCGCCGCCGCCGGGATCGCACATTGTGGTCGGGGGGGCCCGTATCGCTGTCGAGTCCACCATGAAGTATCTGGGATTGGTGCTCGACAGCCGGTGGGATTTCGGCCCCCACTTCCGGCGGCTGGCGCCCAAGTTGTTGGGCGCGGCGGGGGCGCTGTCAACGCTGCTTCCCAATCTGGGGGACCCGAGCACCGCCTGTAGGCGGTTGTACGTGGGGATCGTGCGATCGATGGCCCTATATGGGGCCCCGATCTGGGCGGCTGACCTGACGGCCAGCACCATCACTGTTCTGCGGAGGCCGCAGAGGGTGATGGCCGTCAGAGTCATCAGGGGATATCGCACGATCTCCTACGAGGCGGCTTGCGCACTGGCCGGATCTCCGCCGTGGGACCTGGAGGCGAAAGTGCTCGCGTCACTACACAGGTGGCGCGAGGACGCGCGGGCGCGTGGCGAGCGACTGACGCAGCGACACCTGGAGTTGCGTCGGTCGCAGCTGCGCGAGGTCCTGGTGGCGGAATGGCGGGACAGGCTTTCGAGCCCTACCGCCGGCCTCATCACCATCGAGGCCATCCGGCCAGTGCTCGACCTCTGGCTCGGGAGAAGGCACGGCTCCCTGTCGTTCCGTGCGACGCAGGTCCTCTCGGGGCATGGCTGCTTCGGGAGGTTCTTGTGTCGCATAGGCAGGGAGCCGGACGCTCGATGCCACCACTGCGTCGACTGTCGGGAGGACACGGCACGGCATACGCTTGCAGAGTGTGCAGCTTGGGAGGAGCCGCGCCGTGCCCTCATCTCTGTTGTAGGCGGTGACCTCTCGCTGCCGGCCGTAGTCCATGCTATGGTCGGCGGTGAGGAGTCCTGGGACGCGGTGGTCTCCTTCTGCGAGACAGTTATCGCGCAGAAGGAGGCTGCGGAACGGGAGAGGGAGATCACAACCGCTCTCCCTGCCCGCAGCAGGCGCATCGGGCGTCGGAGGAGGGCTTACGCTGCCCTCTTCCGGCCCCCCTAACTGGGTCCAGGGGCGGCGGACTTGGGGATGTCCGTCGCCCCCCACTCATCCGGACCCGAGGTGGCGGCGCGTGGTGTTCCCGTGCGCCCCTCTTTGACGTAGCGAGGGGAGTTAAACACCTCACTCCCCTCGCCGACGCGAGGTGGCCCGCAGAGGCGGGCCGGCACCAGCCGGGGATTGCGGATGTCGCATACGTTCCCGCGATCCCCGGCGTAGGTGGCAGATGGAACACCGGGGTGGTTTTAGTCAGTAAGAGTCTGACAGACCCCTCCACCCGCCCCAGGGTGGAGGATTTCCATGAGGATTTCCCCCCGAGATCAAAAAAAAAAAAAGGTTAGGTTAGGTTAGGTTAGGTTTGAACCGGTACCACCCTCGCCCGGTGCTGCTGCTCGGGGATCTCAACGCCAAGTCTGCGGCGTGGGGATCCCCGGTCACCGATGTCAAGGGCGAGGCGTTGGAGGAGTGGTCGGTCACGACCGGCTTGACCGTCCTGAATCGGGGCTCGGTCTACACGTGCGTGCGACAGCGGGGTGGTTCTATAGTGGACGTTTCGTTCGCTAGCCCCTCTGTCGCAAGCCGTGTCCACGATTGGCGTGTCGCCGTGGAGGTGGAGACGTTGTCGGATCACAGATACATCCGTTTCAACGTCTCCCCCCAGACCGCGGGCGGCCGCAATCCAACGGCCCCGCGAACGGACGGTCCGCGTTGGGCGCGAAAGCGCCTCGACAGGGAGCTACTCGAGGAGGCTGCTATTGTGCAGGCCTGGATCCGGGAGTCGGCAACGACCGGACCCGTCGACGTCGAAGAGGAGGCGCAGTGGTTCCACGGGGCGATGACGCAAATTTGCGATGCGTCAATGCCCCGGGTTCGCACACAACCCAGAAGGCGCCAGGTGTACTGGTGGTCCGCCGAGATCGCGCAGTTGCGCGACTCGTGCGTGGAGGTCAGGCGCCAGTACACCCGATACCGGAGAAGACGTCGTCGGGTCCCTGACGAAGAAGCCGCGCGGTATGAGGTGTACCGCGCGGCTAAGAAGGCTCTGTGGCTGGCCATCGGCGAGGCGAAGACGCGAGCCAGGGAGGAGATGTTGGAGACTCTAAACGGGGATCCGTGGGGGCGTCCTTATCGCTCGGTCCGAGGTAAACTCGGACCATGGGCGCCCCCGCTTACGGAGAGTCTCCAACCCGAGCTGCTGGAGGACGTGGTAGCAGCCCTCTTCCCGGCACGAGCGGAGCACGCTCCGCCGCCGATGGCTCTGCCCACAGTCGCAGAGCCCGAAGAGGACGCCAGCGTCCCAGAGGTGACACAACCAGAGTTGAGGGCGGCCGTGACACGGCTCCGGGCGAAGAACACTGCCCCGGGGCCCGACGGAATTCACGGCTGCGCGTTGGCCCTAGCTCTGAAGGAGCTGGAGCCCCGACTGAGAGGACTATACTCGGCGTGCCTTGAGCAGGGCCAGTTTCCCGCTCAGTGGAAATCTGGTCGTCTGGTCCTGCTCAGGAAAGCGGGGCGCCCTGCGGACTCGCCGTCCGCGTACCGGCCCATAGTGCTGCTCGACGAGGTGGGAAAGCTGTTTGAGCGGATAGTCTCAGCCCGCCTCGTCAGCCACTTGTGCGGAGAGGGGCCGGACCTGGCCGAATGCCAGTACGGCTTTCGGCAAGGGCGCTCCACTGTCACGGCGATATCGCGAGTGAGAGTCCTGGCGGAGGAAGCAGTGTCGCGGGGCGGTGTGTTGTTGGCGGTGTCCTTGGACATCTCCAACGCCTTCAACACCCTGCCCTGGAGTTGTATTCGGGAGGCACTGCGTTTTCATCGAGTGCCTCCCTACCTCCGCCGCGTCGTCGGGGCTTATTTGGCGGAAAGGTGTGTCACCTATCTGGGACGTGATGGCAGATACCAGCGCCCCATGTCGTGCGGTGTTCCGCAGGGTTCGGTCTTGGGCCCGCTCCTGTGGAACATCGGGTACGACTGGGTGCTGAGGGGCGAGCTCCGGCCGGGAGTGCAGCTGGTGTGTTACGCTGACGACACACTGGTCACTGCCCGGGGGAGCTCGCACAGGGAGGCAGCGTTGCTGGCGACGGCTGCGGTCTCACAGGTGGTGAGCCGCATACGGCGCCTCGGCCTGGAGGTGGCCCTCAACAAGTCGGAGGCCATTGTTTTTCATGGCCCCCGGCGGGCGCCGCCGCCGGGATCGCACATCGTGGTCGGGGGGGCCCGTATCGCTGTCGAGTCCACCATGAAGTACCTGGGATTGGTGCTCGACAGCCGGTGGGATTTCGGCCCCCACTTCCGGCGGCTGGCGCCCAAGTTGTTGGGCGCGGCGGGGGCGCTGTCAACGCTGCTTCCCAATCTGGGGGACCCGAGCACCGCCTGTAGGCGGTTGTACGTGGGGATCGTGCGATCGATGGCCCTTTATGGGGCCCCGATCTGGGCGGCTGACCTGACGGCCAGCACCATCACTGTTCTGCGGAAGCCGCAGAGGGTGATGGCCGTCAGAGTCATCAGGGGATATCGCACGATCTCCTACGAGGCGGCTTGCGCACTGGCCGGATCTCCGCCGTGGGACCTGGAGGCGAAAGTGCTCGCGTCACTACACAGGTGGCGCGAGGACGCGCGGGCGCGCGGCGAGCGACTGACGCAGCGACACCTGGAGTTGCGTCGGTCGCAGCTGCGCGAGGTCCTGGTGGCGGAATGGCGGGACAGGCTTTCGAGCCCTACCGCCGGCCTCATCACCATCGAGGCCATCCGGCCAGTGCTCGACCTCTGGCTCGGGAGAAGGCACGGCTCCCTGTCGTTCCGTGCGACGCAGGTCCTCTCGGGGCATGGCTGCTTCGGGAGGTTCTTGTGTCGCATAGGCAGGGAGCCGGACGCTCGATGCCACCACTGCGTCGACTGTCGGGAGGACACGGTGCGGCATACGCTTGCAGAGTGCGCAGCTTGGGAGGAGCCGCGCCGTGCCCTCATCTCTGTTGTAGGCGGTGACCTCTCGCTGCCGGCCGTAGTCCATGCTATGGTCGGCGGTGAGGAGTCCTGGGACGCGGTGGTCTCCTTCTGCGAGACAGTTATCGCGCAGAAGGAGGCTGCGGAAAGGGAGAGGGAGATCACAACCGCTCTCCCTGCCCGCAGCAGGCGCATCGGGCGTCGGAGGAGGGCATACGCTGCCCTCTTCCGGCCCCCCTAACTGGGTCCAGGGCCGGCGGACTTGGGGCTGTCCGTCGCCCCCCATTCATCCGGACCCGAGGTGGCGGCGCGTGGTGTTCCCGTGCGCCCCTCTTTGACGTAGCGAGGGGAGTTAAACACCTCACTCCCCTCGCCGACGCGAGGTGGCCCGCAGAGGCGGGCCGGCACCAGCCGGGGATTGCGGATGTCGCATACGTTCCCGCGATCCCCGGCGTAGGTGGGAGATGGAACACCGGGGTGGTTTTAGTCAGTAAGAGTCTGACAGACCCCTCCACCCGCCCCAGGGTGGAGGATTTCCATGAGGATTTCCCCCCGAGATCAAAAAAAAAAAAAAAGGTTAGGTTAGGTTCCCCCGGCGAGCGCCGCCGCCGGGATCGCACATTGTGGTCGGGGGGGCCCGTATCGCTGTCGAGTCCACCATGAAGTATCTGGGATTGGTGCTCGACAGCCGGTGGGATTTCGGCCCCCACTTCCGGCGGCTGGCGCCCAAGTTGTTGGGCGCGGCGGGGGCGCTGTCAACGCTGCTTCCCAATCTGGGGGACCCGAGCACCGCCTGTAGGCGGTTGTACGTGGGGATCGTGCGATCGATGGCCCTATATGGGGCCCCGATCTGGGCGGCTGACCTGACGGCCAGCACCATCACTGTTCTGCGGAGGCCGCAGAGGGTGATGGCCGTCAGAGTCATCAGGGGATATCGCACGATCTCCTACGAGGCGGCTTGCGCACTGGCCGGATCTCCGCCGTGGGACCTGGAGGCGAAAGTGCTCGCGTCACTGCATAGGTGGCGCGAGGGCGCGCGGGCGCGCGGCGAAAGACTGACGCAGCAACACTTGGAGCTGCGTCGGTCGCAGCTGTGCGAGGTCCTGGTGGCGGAATGGCGGGACAGGCTTTCGAGCCCTACCGCCGGCCTCATCACCATCGAGGCCATCCGGCCAGTGCTCGACCTGTGGCTCGGGAGAAGGCACGGCTCTCTGACGTTTCGTGCGACGCAGGTCCTCTCGGGGCATGGCTGCTTCGGGAGGTTCTTGTGTCGCATAGGCAGGGAGCCGGACGCTCGATGCCACCACTGCGTCGACTGTCGGGAGGACACGGCGCGGCATACGCTTGCAGAGTGTGCAGCTTGGGAGGAGCCGCGCCGTGCCCTCATCTCTGTTGTAGGCGGTGACCTCTCGCTGCCGGCCGTGGTCCATGCTATGGTCGGCGGTGAGGAGTCCTGGGACGCGGTGGTCTCCTTCTGCGAGACAGTCATCGCGCAGAAGGAGGCTGCGGAAAGGGAGAGGGAGATCACAACCGCTCTCCCTGCCCGCAGCAGGCGCATCGGGCGTCGGAGGAGGGCATACGCTGCCCTCTTCCGGCCCCCCTAACTGGGTCCAGGGGCGGCGGACTTGGGGATGTCCGTCGCCCCCCACTCATCCGGACCCGAGGTGGCGGCGCGTGGTGTTCCCGTGCGCCCCTCTTTGACGTAGCGAGGGGAGTTAAACACCTCACTCCCCTCGCCGACGCGAGGTGGCCCGCAGAGGCGGGCCGGCACCAGCCGGGGATTGCGGATGTCGCATACGTTCCCGCGATCCCCGGCGTAGGTGGAAGATGGAACACCGGGGTGGTTTTAGTCAGTAAGAGTCTGACAGACCCCTCCACCCGCCCCAGGGTGGAGGATTTCCATGAGGATTTCCCCCCGAGATCAAAAAAAAAAAAAAAAAAAAAAAAAGGTTGGTCCGAGGTAAACTCGGACCATGGGCGCCCCCGCTTACGGAGAGTCTCCAACCCGAGCTGCTGGAGGACGTGGTAGCAGCCCTCTTCCCGGCACGAGCGGAGCACGCTCCGCCGCCGATGGCTCTGCCCACAGCCGCAGAGCCCGAAGAGGACGCCAGCGTCCCAGAGGTGACACAACCAGAGTTGAGGGCGGCCGTGACACGGCTCCGGGCGAAGAACACTGCCCCGGGGCCCGACGGAATTCACGGCTGCGCGTTGGCCCTAGCTCTGAAGGAGCTGGAGCCCCGACTGAGAGGACTCTACTCGGCGTGCCTTGAGCAGGGCCAGTTTCCCGCTCAGTGGAAATCTGGTCGTCTGGTCCTGCTCAGGAAAGCGGGGCGCCCTGCGGACTCGCCGTCCGCGTACCGGCCCATAGTGCTGCTCGACGAGGTGGGAAAGCTGTTTGAGCGGATAGTCGCAGCCCGCCTCGTCGGCCACTTGTGCGGAGAGGGGCCGGACCTGGCCGAATGCCAGTACGGCTTTCGGCAAGGGCGCTCCACAGTGACGGCGATATCCCGAGTGAGAGTCCTGGCGGAGGAAGCGGTGTCGCGGGGCGGTGTGTTGTTGGTGGTGTCCTTGGACATCTCCAACGCCTTCAACACCCTGCCCTGGAGTTGTATTCGGGAGGCACTACGATATCATCGAGTGCCTTCCTACCTCCGCCGCGTCGTCGGGGCTTATTTGGCGGAAAGGTGTGTCACCTATCTGGGACGCGATGGCAGATGCCAGCGCCCTATGTCGTGCGGTGTTCCACAGGGTTCGGTCTTGGGCCCGCTCCTGTGGAACATCGGGTACGACTGGGTGCTGAGGGGCGAGCTCCGGCCGGGAGTGCAGCTGGTGTGTTACGCTGACGACACACTGGTCACTGCCCGGGGGAGCTCGCACAGGGAGGCAGCGTTGCTGGCGACGGCTGCGGTCTCACAGGTGGTGAGCCGCATACGGCGCCTCGGCCTGGAGGTGGCCCTCAACAAGTCGGAGGCCATTGCTTTTCATGGCCCCCGGCGAGCGCCGCCGCCGGGATCGCACATCGTGGTCGGGGGGGCCCGTATCGCTGTCGAGTCCACCATGAAGTATCTGGGATTGGTGCTCGACAGCCGGTGGGATTTTGGCCCCCACTTCCGGCGGCTGGCGCCCAAGTTGTTGGGCGCGGCGGGGGCGCTGTCAACGCTGCTTCCCAATCTGGGGGACCCGAGCACCGCCTGTAGGCGGTTGTACGTGGGGATCGTGCGATCGATGGCCCTATATGGGGCCCCGATCTGGGCGGCTGACCTGACGGCCAGCACCATCACTGTTCTGCGGAAGCCGCAGAGGGTGATGGCCGTCAGAGTCATCAGGGGATATCGCACGATCTCCTACGAGGCGGCTTGCGCACTGGCCGGATCTCCACCGTGGGACCTGGAGGCGAAAGTGCTCGCGTCACTACACAGGTGGCGCGAGGACGCGCGGGCGCGTGGCGAGCGACTGACGCAGCGACACCTGGAGTTGCGTCGGTCGCAGCTGCGCGAGGTCCTGGTGGCGGAATGGCGGGACAGGCTTTCGAGCCCTACCGCCGGCCTCATCACCATCGAGGCCATCCGGCCAGTGCTCGACCTCTGGCTCGGGAGAAGGCACGGCTCCCTGTCGTTCCGTGCGACGCAGGTCCTCTCGGGGCATGGCTGCTTCGGGAGGTTCTTGTGTCGCATAGGCAGGGAGCCGGACGCTCGATGCCACCACTGCGTCGACTGTCGGGAGGACACGGTGCGGCATACGCTTGCAGAGTGTGCAGCTTGGGAGGAGCCGCGCCGTGCCCTCATCTCTGTTGTAGGCGGTGACCTCTCGCTGCCGGCCGTAGTCCATGCTATGGTCGGCGGTGAGGAGTCCTGGGACGCGGTGGTCTCCTTCTGCGAGACAGTTATCGCGCAGAAGGAGGCTGCGGAAAGGGAGAGGGAGATCACAACCGCTCTCCCTGCCCGCAGCAGGCGCATCGGGCGTCGGAGGAGGGCTTACGCTGCCCTCTTCCGGCCCCCCTAACTGGGTCCAGGGGCGGCGGACTTGGGGCTGTCCGTCGCCCCCCATTCATCCGGACCCGAGGTGGCGGCGCGTGGTGTTCCCGTGCGCCCCTCTTTGACGTAGCGAGGGGAGTCAAACACCTCACTCCCCTCGCCGACGCGAGGTGGCCCGCAGAGGCGGGCCGGCACCAGCCGGGGATTGCGGATGTCGCATACGTTCCCGCGATCCCCGGCGTAGGTGGGAGATGGAACACCGGGGTGGTTTTAGTCAGTAAGAGTCTGACAGACCCCTCCACCCGCCCCAGGGTGGAGGATTTCCATGAGGATTTCCCCCCGAGATCAAAAAAAAAAAAAAAAAAGGTTAGGTTAGGTTAGGTTAGGTTTTTTTTTTTTTTTTTTTTTTGTTTTGGCAGGAGTGGGAAATCCTCATGGACGCCGCGACTGCCTCACACTGTGAGACGGTCGGGGCAGTGCCGGACTCTTACCGGCTAAAACCCACTCCTGCCTTTCTAAGTATTCCCCTGACATGGTCAGAGACATTATATAAAATTATGTTTTAATTGTTCTTTAAATTTTTACTGTTTTTTTTACTGAATTTATTGTTAGACTTCTAATTTGTGTACTGTTTTAATATTCCTTATTTAAACCTGTTTAGCCTATGCTTGTCGCGTGATATAATGCTATATAAGGAAAGCATAGTTTACGGTGCTTTATTTCTTTTTATGACTCTACTTACGATTTTAATGCAAAACTCTAATAAACTTTTCCTAGATTTTTTATTTTTGAATAACTGACTAATATTTCTTAAATTAATTGTTGTCTCCAACTCTTGTTCGAGTTCAAGTCTCTCCCTTTCGAACGCAGGACATTGGAGAACTATGTGCGGGACTGACTCTAGCACGCCCGGTTCGCAGATGCACGATGGGCTCTCCTTACACTTGAAACGATGCAAGTATTCGGAGAACCCACCGTGCCCCGTCATAAATTGTGTCACTACCCCGGTTGGCCTCACCTGAGTGACAATCTTAAAGGCCTCGATCGCGTCTGGGAGGAAAATCTTAGTGACTGAGGCTGTTGCACCCTCCTTATACCTCCGGTTCCATTCGTCGAGCGACCCCATACGGATCTGCCGCTTGACGAATGATACCGGGCAGCGATCATAGTCCGGCTTCTTCCTGCTATGCAGTGCAGCTTCTTTCGCAAGGTGGTCTGCGCGCTCGTTTCCCTCCAGTCCAGCATGTGCCTTTATCCAGAACAAGGAGATATCTTTGCTCTGGGATAAAGCCACGTTGAGGTTCGCTCTTGCCTCTACTGCCAGGGCGTGGAGAGAACCCTGGTTCGTGACAGTCTGCAGTGCGGCTTTTGAGTCACTGTAGATACCGAAGGTTCCCTCTTTGCGCCGCAGTATTTGGCGTGTCGCTACGCATATGGCCAGGAGTTCTGCTTGGTAGACAGTACAGCACGTCGGCAAGCTAAGCTTGAAGGACTTGATCTCGGCTTCCCTGTCCCATAGGGAAAGTGCTGCTCCGACCTTGCCCTCAATCCTGCTTCCGTCGGTGAAAAACCGTATATCCTGGCTGTTGTGGGTCTCCACAAGTGACTGGTCTACCAAGCTCACGAACTCCATGGCCGTATGTTTCGCCGGGTGCGGAGTGTCCGCAAATGCTACCACCCGCTCCACCTCCCGGCCCGCAAGTGATGGCCGGGGCACCCCCCTTTTTGCCTCGTACAGTGCGGCTGCTTCCTGAATTCGGAGGTCAAGTGGGAGTATCCCAGCCAGCACGAGCGCGGAGTTTAGCGATACGGTGCGATAGGACTTGCAGAGCTTTTGAGCGAAACCCCGCTGGACTGAATTTAGGAGTTTCTGAACTCCGACCTTCCTTGCTGCTGGCGCCCATGCGCTGGCCGCATACAAGATCACCGGCTCGACCGCAGCGGTGTATATGCTGCGTATCACCTCTGGATGTAGACCCCAGCTCACTTTGGCTGCTCTGGACAGTTGTTTGTAAAAATTTAGTGCCTTCTTACAAACGTTTGCAGCGTGGGTGTTGAAAGTGAGCTTGTGGTCTATGGTGAGCCCCAGTAGTTTGATTTCTTTAGACATGCCAATGTCGACCCCGCCCATGCTCAGGAGTGGGACATCGTGCTTTAACTTCCTTGTTATAAGCATTGCACAGGTCTTATGTGGAGCAAACTTTAATTTGTTCCTGATGCCCCACCTCCGAACATACTCGAGGGCGGCATTGGCCTGTCTTTGGACCTCCAGTGCTGTATCCCCGTCGAACATGAGCACCACGTCATCGGCAAACGCCTGGCAGTAGTCGCCCCGCTCTTCGAGCCCCTTCAGCAGGGGATCCAGCACCAGGTTCCACAGGATCGGACCTCCAATCGACCCCTGGACACACCCCTTGGTCGTCTGTCGCTGGCATTCTGCCCCAGCGTACCTGACCCGGACGCTTCTCTCATTGAGGTAGCTGTCTAGCATCCGTCTAATGTTCACCGGGCACTTTTCCTCAGCCAGTCTGGTTTTGATGGCCGGCCACCATGCGCTGTCGAAGGCTCCCTCTATGTCCAGTGAGACAACAGTGATCAGCTTCTTTTGACTCAGCTTTTCATTGATATGTTGTATCAGGGTGTAGAGGGAGTCCTCGGTGCTTTTCTGGGGCATGAAGCCAAACTGGCGAGTACTGAAACGCGGGATTAGTTGCCACTTTAGACGAGCTACCATCATTTTTTCAAGGATTTTGCCCAGGACAGGTAGAAGGCCAATCGGCCTGTACGACTTTGGGGTTGTGTAAGTATCCTTTCCAGGCTTTCGGAGTATCACTACTGTAGCCGCTTTCCAGGCCCCAGGGAAGTGACCCTGCTCTAGACACTTATTGGTCAGTGCCAGGAACACCCCTGGATCCCGGAGAACGGCTTGCGCACAGATATCGGCTGTGAGACCATCCGCCCCGGGTGCCTTCTTCGGGTTAAAACTTTCCACCGCGGATCTCAGCTCCAGAAGCGTAAACGGCGGGTCATGGTGTTCATCATGCGCCCACTCGTTTACACGACTGGCCGCTTCTCGTGTCCGACGGTGGTCCTCGTTATCTCCCTCTTCCAGGTCTTCGGGGTAGAAGGTCTCAGCGAGCAGCAGAGCCGAATCTTGCGGGCTGAGTGATACTCCGTTTCTCACTAGAGGCAGGTCCTCGTGTCTTTTGGCGGTCCGCCCAATGATCCTATAGATTCCCTCCCAAACCCCTTCTCTGTCCTGTTTTTCACAGAAAGCCTTCCAACTTTCAGTCTGTGACTTTTTTGCGTGGGACTCATATTTTTCTTTCGCTTGCAGGTACTCTTCGACGACTTTTTGCCTCCGGACCGGTGCAGCACATCGTATGCGGCGTCTTTTCGTCTTGACGTCGGACATCAACTCGGCGAGCTCGGTGGACCACCACGGTAAGGTGAGTACTGGTTTACTTTTAATTTTAGGTATTGTTTCTTCGCACGTTTTTACTATTGTTTTTATGTATATGTTTATATTATTTTCCAAATCTATTTTATTATCAATTTTGTTTATTTCTAGGATGTTTAAATTTCTAACTGCTTGTAATTGGGCCAATTTCTCATGAAACTGGCTCCAATTTGCCTTTTTTGTGTTGTAAATCCTAGTGGTTCTCTTAATATTTGTGCCTTTTGACTTTTCCAGATTAATTTTGAAAACAATACCGTTGTGGTCCGAGCTAGTGATGCCTTCTTCAACCTTCCAGTCCTCCACCAGCTCCAGCATTTCCGTTGAGCAGGCTGTTATATCAACGAAGCTGGTGTAAGACTTGCCTCCCCTGATGGTGTCGAAGGTTGGAGTGTCGCCGACGTTGAGTACCTGCAAGCCCATCTCCTCGAGAGTTCCCGAAACTTCTTCGCCCCTGCCGTCGACGACCGAACTACCCCACCAGGTGCTTTTCGCGTTTGCGTCGCCACCCACGATTATTTTTAGCTCGTGGAATTCCTCGCGAATCCGCTTGAGGTGCTCCAGGTATGGCTCGATGGGCTGGTCGGGTTCAAAATAAAAGGAGACCACTGCGATTTCCCAGGCGCGGGTTCGGATCCTCACCACCGTGATGTTGTTGGTGGTGAGTTTCGGACACTGTGTCACGTCTAGTTCGTTATCAAAGACGACTATTGCCGCCTTCACCGTACCACTTCCTTGTTCCGCGCACTGGTAGACTCTCGCTCCACGGTAGTCTCGCATCCTTTTGATCCCGCCCACATAGGGCTCCTGGAGCAGTGCGAATGCAGCCCTGCGCTCGCTAGCCACTATCAGGAGCTCTTGGGTTGCAAGATTCTTCCTCTGCAGATTCGCTTGGATCACCCGGTAGTTTATGTGGCCGGTTGGGTCGTTTCCAGATGCCACCGAGACCACCTCAGCAATATGCCACCGACAGGCGCGCCAATGCGTCCCACTTGACGCGGATCGGGCACTCGCTGTCGAAAGCGTTGTGGTCAGTTCTGGCCATCTTTGCTAAGACGCAGTTGCGGCACCTCGGTGTCTCCGCCGCCAGCCGTGAGGGGCAGTCCACACGTAGATGGGGGTCTCCGCAGTGAATGCAGAGGTCGGCAGGTTCCGTGCACAGTTTACGGCTGTGACCGTACCGCAAACAGCGAGTGCACTGCACCAGTGGTGACTGGTCCAGTACACGCACCCTCTGCAGGTCAATGTGCACTCGACCTGCCGTCGTCAGCCTCTGCCATATCGTTGGGGACACCTGCAAGATGATGTGGCACATGTGGGTGTTTCTTGTCCTGCGACGGTATTTAACAGTCACCCTTGCCTCCTCCACAGGGGTGTCCCCAATCAGGTGGTGATTTTGACGCTTAAGGGCTGCGATGACCTCCTCGTCCGAGTGGCAGGAGAGGACATCCTTGATAATGACTAGTGGGTCCTTGTTCTTTATCTCCTCCACCGTCAGGTTTCCTGACCTCTTTATGCGCTCGGTCGCTTTCGTCAACTCCTCCCGGGTCTTAAAGCCGATCACAACCTTCTGGTCCCTGGCCTTTCGCAGCCGCTCGACCTGCGTGCCCTCGTTTCTGGCGTCGACCGCTCTCCTCAGCTTCTCAACGACCTCTTCACCGGTGTCCTGGTCATTAGTAGATGAAACGACCACCGAGTGAAGAGGCCTTTGGAAATGCTGCCTTGCGCTGGCGACTTCTGCGAAGGTCGGGCCCTGGCCTGGGACGTAAGGTGAGGCATGCTTCAGTTGTTCCGACAGAGCCCGCGTATGCTGTTGGCATTCCTCCAGCGCCTTGTTGTGCTGTTGGAGGTTCTCCATGAGCTGTTTCACGAGTTCTGTCGGAACATCTGCGCTTGGCGTCGGGTTCTGTTGACCATGTGTTTTGTCTTCCGACTCGGTACCGGTTCCTCTCTCGGCCTCTGCCTCTTTCACCAACTGGTAAAGTCTCTCCACCGCTTTAGTGATTTCATCTTTTATCTCCTTCTTTAAGTTTCGAGAGCTCACCAGTTGAATTTTTGCCTTAGAGAGGCAGGCTTTCGCCTCCGAGGTCCTATTCAGGTACCGAGTGGGTTGCGAGTTGGACGGCGAGCCAATTTCGGTCTGCTGCTGCTGTCGGTCTTCAGACTTCGCCTCTTGCGAGAGCGCCGACTTGGACTTGAGTTTGGGGGGAGAGATCATTGGGGCCTTTTTAGGAGGGGTTGGCGTCTTGAGAGACTGTGCTGCCTTACGCCTGTCAGACTCCCACTCCCCAATACTACGCCTCACTGATGGGCCCGCCTGCTCGGTGTTTGACCTCCCCGCATCCAAACTCTCATCCCCAGCTTTGGTCTTCTTGACGACCGGTGTCCTGATCCCAAACATTATGGGATAAAGGGGGGAAACTCCTACAAATTTTGTCAGAGGACACTTAGTCTGCTGATCCCTGTAAAGAGGGGATCAGAAAAAGTAAAATAGGCAAAATCAAAATAAAAAATCCAGACGCCTGAATATCAAGGCCAATACGCTTTGAATAAATTTAAATATGGTTTCTTGTCACTCTGCCAAAGGCTAGGTACTGTTAAGAAATCGAAAATTAAGTAAAAATATTTTGCCACAGTTGAGAAGTTTACCTGGCCGGTGACAAATGGGAGGGTGGGAGGGCAATTTTTGACGTTCTATGCGAGCCAGCCGCACGTGTGAGGTGTCAGAGGATGCGTCTCGGCGCGGGCTAGCTAACTAGAGCGTTTTCAGAAATTTGGAATAACAAAATTTTGCACAGTGGTCAAAAAACCACTTTTTTCAGGAAAAAATCGAGTTTTCAGCGACCAATCAAAATTTCAGACCGCGCTATGCGCCTAGAAATCGAGGTAAAATAGGCGAGAACCCGATTCTGCAAAAAGAATGGAAATTAATCGAACGGTTATGAAGATAAAAATTTTGAAGAGTTTTAAATTTTGAAAAAATCACGTAAGTACTGTGACTGAAAATTCCTTTCAGGTGGGTCAATTTAAATATGTCACAAGGTAAGCGGAGGCCTATTGGACAACATTTCAGTTAAAAACCGCGTGTTAAAAGCTATCCTAGTGTCAAAGTTATTGCAATTTTTGTTTTGACAAGGCTCCTACAGGTGGATTTTGGGTATGTACTTGCGTAATTAGATTATAGATTTATTAAAATTTTTTGACGTTCTATGCGAGCCAGCCGCACGTGTGAGGTGTCAGAGGATGCGTCTCGGCGCGGGCTAGCTAACTAGAGCGTTTTCAGAAATTTGGAATAACAAAATTTTGCACAGTGGTCAAAAAACCACTTTTTTCAGGAAAAAATCGAGTTTTCAGCGACCAATCAAAATTTCAGACCGCGCTATGCGCCTAGAAATCGAGGTAAAATAGGCGAGAACCCGATTCTGCAAAAAGAATGGAAATTAATCGAACGGTTATGAAGATAAAAATTTTGAAGAGTTTTAAATTTTGAAAAAATCACGTAAGTACTGTGACTGAAAATTCCTTTCAGGTGGGTCAATTTAAATATGTCACAAGGTAAGCGGAGGCCTATTGGACAACATTTCAGTTAAAAACCGCGTGTTAAAAGCTATCCTAGTGTCAAAGTTATTGCAATTTTTGTTTTGACAAGGCTCCTACAGGTGGATTTTGGGTATGTACTTGCGTAATTAGATTATAGATTTATTAAAATTTTTTGACGTTCTATGCGAGCCAGCCGCACGTGTGAGGTGTCAGAGGATGCGTCTCGGCGCGGGCTAGCTAACTAGAGCGTTTTCAGAAATTTGGAATAACAAAATTTTGCACAGTGGTCAAAAAACCACTTTTTTCAGGAAAAAATCGAGTTTTCAGCGACCAATCAAAATTTCAGACCGCGCTATGCGCCTAGAAATCGAGGTAAAATAGGCGAGAACCCGATTCTGCAAAAAGAATGGAAATTAATCGAACGGTTATGAAGATAAAAATTTTGAAGAGTTTTAAATTTTGAAAAAATCACGTAAGTACTGTGACTGAAAATTCCTTTCAGGTGGGTCAATTTAAATATGTCACAAGGTAAGCGGAGGCCTATTGGACAACATTTCAGTTAAAAACCGCGTGTTAAAAGCTATCCTAGTGTCAAAGTTATTGCAATTTTTGTTTTGACAAGGCTCCTACAGGTGGATTTTGGGTATGTACTTGCGTAATTAGATTATAGATTTATTAAAATTTTTTGACGTTCTATGCGAGCCAGCCGCACGTGTGAGGTGTCAGAGGATGCGTCTCGGCGCGGGCTAGCTAACTAGAGCGTTTTCAGAAATTTGGAATAACAAAATTTTGCACAGTGGTCAAAAAACCACTTTTTTCAGGAAAAAATCGAGTTTTCAGCGACCAATCAAAATTTCAGACCGCGCTATGCGCCTAGAAATCGAGGTAAAATAGGCGAGAACCCGATTCTGCAAAAAGAATGGAAATTAATCGAACGGTTATGAAGATAAAAATTTTGAAGAGTTTTAAATTTTGAAAAAATCACGTAAGTACTGTGACTGAAAATTCCTTTCAGGTGGGTCAATTTAAATATGTCACAAGGTAAGCGGAGGCCTATTGGACAACATTTCAGTTAAAAACCGCGTGTTAAAAGCTATCCTAGTGTCAAAGTTATTGCAATTTTTGTTTTGACAAGGCTCCTACAGGTGGATTTTGGGTATGTACTTGCGTAATTAGATTATAGATTTATTAAAATTTTTTGACGTTCTATGCGAGCCAGCCGCACGTGTGAGGTGTCAGAGGATGCGTCTCGGCGCGGGCTAGCTAACTAGAGCGTTTTCAGAAATTTGGAATAACAAAATTTTGCACAGTGGTCAAAAAACCACTTTTTTCAGGAAAAAATCGAGTTTTCAGCGACCAATCAAAATTTCAGACCGCGCTATGCGCCTAGAAATCGAGGTAAAATAGGCGAGAACCCGATTCTGCAAAAAGAATGGAAATTAATCGAACGGTTATGAAGATAAAAATTTTGAAGAGTTTTAAATTTTGAAAAAATCACGTAAGTACTGTGACTGAAAATTCCTTTCAGGTGGGTCAATTTAAATATGTCACAAGGTAAGCGGAGGCCTATTGGACAACATTTCAGTTAAAAACCGCGTGTTAAAAGCTATCCTAGTGTCAAAGTTATTGCAATTTTTGTTTTGACAAGGCTCCTACAGGTGGATTTTGGGTATGTACTTGCGTAATTAGATTATAGATTTATTAAAATTTTTTGACGTTCTATGCGAGCCAGCCGCACGTGTGAGGTGTCAGAGGATGCGTCTCGGCGCGGGCTAGCTAACTAGAGCGTTTTCAGAAATTTGGAATAACAAAATTTTGCACAGTGGTCAAAAAACCACTTTTTTCAGGAAAAAATCGAGTTTTCAGCGACCAATCAAAATTTCAGACCGCGCTATGCGCCTAGAAATCGAGGTAAAATAGGCGAGAACCCGATTCTGCAAAAAGAATGGAAATTAATCGAACGGTTATGAAGATAAAAATTTTGAAGAGTTTTAAATTTTGAAAAAATCACGTAAGTACTGTGACTGAAAATTCCTTTCAGGTGGGTCAATTTAAATATGTCACAAGGTAAGCGGAGGCCTATTGGACAACATTTCAGTTAAAAACCGCGTGTTAAAAGCTATCCTAGTGTCAAAGTTATTGCAATTTTTGTTTTGACAAGGCTCCTACAGGTGGATTTTGGGTATGTACTTGCGTAATTAGATTATAGATTTATTAAAATTTTTTGACGTTCTATGCGAGCCAGCCGCACGTGTGAGGTGTCAGAGGATGCGTCTCGGCGCGGGCTAGCTAACTAGAGCGTTTTCAGAAATTTGGAATAACAAAATTTTGCACAGTGGTCAAAAAACCACTTTTTTCAGGAAAAAATCGAGTTTTCAGCGACCAATCAAAATTTCAGACCGCGCTATGCGCCTAGAAATCGAGGTAAAATAGGCGAGAACCCGATTCTGCAAAAAGAATGGAAATTAATCGAACGGTTATGAAGATAAAAATTTTGAAGAGTTTTAAATTTTGAAAAAATCACGTAAGTACTGTGACTGAAAATTCCTTTCAGGTGGGTCAATTTAAATATGTCACAAGGTAAGCGGAGGCCTATTGGACAACATTTCAGTTAAAAACCGCGTGTTAAAAGCTATCCTAGTGTCAAAGTTATTGCAATTTTTGTTTTGACAAGGCTCCTACAGGTGGATTTTGGGTATGTACTTGCGTAATTAGATTATAGATTTATTAAAATTTTTTGACGTTCTATGCGAGCCAGCCGCACGTGTGAGGTGTCAGAGGATGCGTCTCGGCGCGGGCTAGCTAACTAGAGCGTTTTCAGAAATTTGGAATAACAAAATTTTGCACAGTGGTCAAAAAACCACTTTTTTCAGGAAAAAATCGAGTTTTCAGCGACCAATCAAAATTTCAGACCGCGCTATGCGCCTAGAAATCGAGGTAAAATAGGCGAGAACCCGATTCTGCAAAAAGAATGGAAATTAATCGAACGGTTATGAAGATAAAAATTTTGAAGAGTTTTAAATTTTGAAAAAATCACGTAAGTACTGTGACTGAAAATTCCTTTCAGGTGGGTCAATTTAAATATGTCACAAGGTAAGCGGAGGCCTATTGGACAACATTTCAGTTAAAAACCGCGTGTTAAAAGCTATCCTAGTGTCAAAGTTATTGCAATTTTTGTTTTGACAAGGCTCCTACAGGTGGATTTTGGGTATGTACTTGCGTAATTAGATTATAGATTTATTAAAATTTTTTGACGTTCTATGCGAGCCAGCCGCACGTGTGAGGTGTCAGAGGATGCGTCTCGGCGCGGGCTAGCTAACTAGAGCGTTTTCAGAAATTTGGAATAACAAAATTTTGCACAGTGGTCAAAAAACCACTTTTTTCAGGAAAAAATCGAGTTTTCAGCGACCAATCAAAATTTCAGACCGCGCTATGCGCCTAGAAATCGAGGTAAAATAGGCGAGAACCCGATTCTGCAAAAAGAATGGAAATTAATCGAACGGTTATGAAGATAAAAATTTTGAAGAGTTTTAAATTTTGAAAAAATCACGTAAGTACTGTGACTGAAAATTCCTTTCAGGTGGGTCAATTTAAATATGTCACAAGGTAAGCGGAGGCCTATTGGACAACATTTCAGTTAAAAACCGCGTGTTAAAAGCTATCCTAGTGTCAAAGTTATTGCAATTTTTGTTTTGACAAGGCTCCTACAGGTGGATTTTGGGTATGTACTTGCGTAATTAGATTATAGATTTATTAAAATTTTTTGACGTTCTATGCGAGCCAGCCGCACGTGTGAGGTGTCAGAGGATGCGTCTCGGCGCGGGCTAGCTAACTAGAGCGTTTTCAGAAATTTGGAATAACAAAATTTTGCACAGTGGTCAAAAAACCACTTTTTTCAGGAAAAAATCGAGTTTTCAGCGACCAATCAAAATTTCAGACCGCGCTATGCGCCTAGAAATCGAGGTAAAATAGGCGAGAACCCGATTCTGCAAAAAGAATGGAAATTAATCGAACGGTTATGAAGATAAAAATTTTGAAGAGTTTTAAATTTTGAAAAAATCACGTAAGTACTGTGACTGAAAATTCCTTTCAGGTGGGTCAATTTAAATATGTCACAAGGTAAGCGGAGGCCTATTGGACAACATTTCAGTTAAAAACCGCGTGTTAAAAGCTATCCTAGTGTCAAAGTTATTGCAATTTTTGTTTTGACAAGGCTCCTACAGGTGGATTTTGGGTATGTACTTGCGTAATTAGATTATAGATTTATTAAAATTTTTTGACGTTCTATGCGAGCCAGCCGCACGTGTGAGGTGTCAGAGGATGCGTCTCGGCGCGGGCTAGCTAACTAGAGCGTTTTCAGAAATTTGGAATAACAAAATTTTGCACAGTGGTCAAAAAACCACTTTTTTCAGGAAAAAATCGAGTTTTCAGCGACCAATCAAAATTTCAGACCGCGCTATGCGCCTAGAAATCGAGGTAAAATAGGCGAGAACCCGATTCTGCAAAAAGAATGGAAATTAATCGAACGGTTATGAAGATAAAAATTTTGAAGAGTTTTAAATTTTGAAAAAATCACGTAAGTACTGTGACTGAAAATTCCTTTCAGGTGGGTCAATTTAAATATGTCACAAGGTAAGCGGAGGCCTATTGGACAACATTTCAGTTAAAAACCGCGTGTTAAAAGCTATCCTAGTGTCAAAGTTATTGCAATTTTTGTTTTGACAAGGCTCCTACAGGTGGATTTTGGGTATGTACTTGCGTAATTAGATTATAGATTTATTAAAATTTTTTGACGTTCTATGCGAGCCAGCCGCACGTGTGAGGTGTCAGAGGATGCGTCTCGGCGCGGGCTAGCTAACTAGAGCGTTTTCAGAAATTTGGAATAACAAAATTTTGCACAGTGGTCAAAAAACCACTTTTTTCAGGAAAAAATCGAGTTTTCAGCGACCAATCAAAATTTCAGACCGCGCTATGCGCCTAGAAATCGAGGTAAAATAGGCGAGAACCCGATTCTGCAAAAAGAATGGAAATTAATCGAACGGTTATGAAGATAAAAATTTTGAAGAGTTTTAAATTTTGAAAAAATCACGTAAGTACTGTGACTGAAAATTCCTTTCAGGTGGGTCAATTTAAATATGTCACAAGGTAAGCGGAGGCCTATTGGACAACATTTCAGTTAAAAACCGCGTGTTAAAAGCTATCCTAGTGTCAAAGTTATTGCAATTTTTGTTTTGACAAGGCTCCTACAGGTGGATTTTGGGTATGTACTTGCGTAATTAGATTATAGATTTATTAAAATTTTTTGACGTTCTATGCGAGCCAGCCGCACGTGTGAGGTGTCAGAGGATGCGTCTCGGCGCGGGCTAGCTAACTAGAGCGTTTTCAGAAATTTGGAATAACAAAATTTTGCACAGTGGTCAAAAAACCACTTTTTTCAGGAAAAAATCGAGTTTTCAGCGACCAATCAAAATTTCAGACCGCGCTATGCGCCTAGAAATCGAGGTAAAATAGGCGAGAACCCGATTCTGCAAAAAGAATGGAAATTAATCGAACGGTTATGAAGATAAAAATTTTGAAGAGTTTTAAATTTTGAAAAAATCACGTAAGTACTGTGACTGAAAATTCCTTTCAGGTGGGTCAATTTAAATATGTCACAAGGTAAGCGGAGGCCTATTGGACAACATTTCAGTTAAAAACCGCGTGTTAAAAGCTATCCTAGTGTCAAAGTTATTGCAATTTTTGTTTTGACAAGGCTCCTACAGGTGGATTTTGGGTATGTACTTGCGTAATTAGATTATAGATTTATTAAAATTTTTTGACGTTCTATGCGAGCCAGCCGCACGTGTGAGGTGTCAGAGGATGCGTCTCGGCGCGGGCTAGCTAACTAGAGCGTTTTCAGAAATTTGGAATAACAAAATTTTGCACAGTGGTCAAAAAACCACTTTTTTCAGGAAAAAATCGAGTTTTCAGCGACCAATCAAAATTTCAGACCGCGCTATGCGCCTAGAAATCGAGGTAAAATAGGCGAGAACCCGATTCTGCAAAAAGAATGGAAATTAATCGAACGGTTATGAAGATAAAAATTTTGAAGAGTTTTAAATTTTGAAAAAATCACGTAAGTACTGTGACTGAAAATTCCTTTCAGGTGGGTCAATTTAAATATGTCACAAGGTAAGCGGAGGCCTATTGGACAACATTTCAGTTAAAAACCGCGTGTTAAAAGCTATCCTAGTGTCAAAGTTATTGCAATTTTTGTTTTGACAAGGCTCCTACAGGTGGATTTTGGGTATGTACTTGCGTAATTAGATTATAGATTTATTAAAATTTTTTGACGTTCTATGCGAGCCAGCCGCACGTGTGAGGTGTCAGAGGATGCGTCTCGGCGCGGGCTAGCTAACTAGAGCGTTTTCAGAAATTTGGAATAACAAAATTTTGCACAGTGGTCAAAAAACCACTTTTTTCAGGAAAAAATCGAGTTTTCAGCGACCAATCAAAATTTCAGACCGCGCTATGCGCCTAGAAATCGAGGTAAAATAGGCGAGAACCCGATTCTGCAAAAAGAATGGAAATTAATCGAACGGTTATGAAGATAAAAATTTTGAAGAGTTTTAAATTTTGAAAAAATCACGTAAGTACTGTGACTGAAAATTCCTTTCAGGTGGGTCAATTTAAATATGTCACAAGGTAAGCGGAGGCCTATTGGACAACATTTCAGTTAAAAACCGCGTGTTAAAAGCTATCCTAGTGTCAAAGTTATTGCAATTTTTGTTTTGACAAGGCTCCTACAGGTGGATTTTGGGTATGTACTTGCGTAATTAGATTATAGATTTATTAAAATTTTTTGACGTTCTATGCGAGCCAGCCGCACGTGTGAGGTGTCAGAGGATGCGTCTCGGCGCGGGCTAGCTAACTAGAGCGTTTTCAGAAATTTGGAATAACAAAATTTTGCACAGTGGTCAAAAAACCACTTTTTTCAGGAAAAAATCGAGTTTTCAGCGACCAATCAAAATTTCAGACCGCGCTATGCGCCTAGAAATCGAGGTAAAATAGGCGAGAACCCGATTCTGCAAAAAGAATGGAAATTAATCGAACGGTTATGAAGATAAAAATTTTGAAGAGTTTTAAATTTTGAAAAAATCACGTAAGTACTGTGACTGAAAATTCCTTTCAGGTGGGTCAATTTAAATATGTCACAAGGTAAGCGGAGGCCTATTGGACAACATTTCAGTTAAAAACCGCGTGTTAAAAGCTATCCTAGTGTCAAAGTTATTGCAATTTTTGTTTTGACAAGGCTCCTACAGGTGGATTTTGGGTATGTACTTGCGTAATTAGATTATAGATTTATTAAAATTTTTTGACGTTCTATGCGAGCCAGCCGCACGTGTGAGGTGTCAGAGGATGCGTCTCGGCGCGGGCTAGCTAACTAGAGCGTTTTCAGAAATTTGGAATAACAAAATTTTGCACAGTGGTCAAAAAACCACTTTTTTCAGGAAAAAATCGAGTTTTCAGCGACCAATCAAAATTTCAGACCGCGCTATGCGCCTAGAAATCGAGGTAAAATAGGCGAGAACCCGATTCTGCAAAAAGAATGGAAATTAATCGAACGGTTATGAAGATAAAAATTTTGAAGAGTTTTAAATTTTGAAAAAATCACGTAAGTACTGTGACTGAAAATTCCTTTCAGGTGGGTCAATTTAAATATGTCACAAGGTAAGCGGAGGCCTATTGGACAACATTTCAGTTAAAAACCGCGTGTTAAAAGCTATCCTAGTGTCAAAGTTATTGCAATTTTTGTTTTGACAAGGCTCCTACAGGTGGATTTTGGGTATGTACTTGCGTAATTAGATTATAGATTTATTAAAATTTTTTGACGTTCTATGCGAGCCAGCCGCACGTGTGAGGTGTCAGAGGATGCGTCTCGGCGCGGGCTAGCTAACTAGAGCGTTTTCAGAAATTTGGAATAACAAAATTTTGCACAGTGGTCAAAAAACCACTTTTTTCAGGAAAAAATCGAGTTTTCAGCGACCAATCAAAATTTCAGACCGCGCTATGCGCCTAGAAATCGAGGTAAAATAGGCGAGAACCCGATTCTGCAAAAAGAATGGAAATTAATCGAACGGTTATGAAGATAAAAATTTTGAAGAGTTTTAAATTTTGAAAAAATCACGTAAGTACTGTGACTGAAAATTCCTTTCAGGTGGGTCAATTTAAATATGTCACAAGGTAAGCGGAGGCCTATTGGACAACATTTCAGTTAAAAACCGCGTGTTAAAAGCTATCCTAGTGTCAAAGTTATTGCAATTTTTGTTTTGACAAGGCTCCTACAGGTGGATTTTGGGTATGTACTTGCGTAATTAGATTATAGATTTATTAAAATTTTTTGACGTTCTATGCGAGCCAGCCGCACGTGTGAGGTGTCAGAGGATGCGTCTCGGCGCGGGCTAGCTAACTAGAGCGTTTTCAGAAATTTGGAATAACAAAATTTTGCACAGTGGTCAAAAAACCACTTTTTTCAGGAAAAAATCGAGTTTTCAGCGACCAATCAAAATTTCAGACCGCGCTATGCGCCTAGAAATCGAGGTAAAATAGGCGAGAACCCGATTCTGCAAAAAGAATGGAAATTAATCGAACGGTTATGAAGATAAAAATTTTGAAGAGTTTTAAATTTTGAAAAAATCACGTAAGTACTGTGACTGAAAATTCCTTTCAGGTGGGTCAATTTAAATATGTCACAAGGTAAGCGGAGGCCTATTGGACAACATTTCAGTTAAAAACCGCGTGTTAAAAGCTATCCTAGTGTCAAAGTTATTGCAATTTTTGTTTTGACAAGGCTCCTACAGGTGGATTTTGGGTATGTACTTGCGTAATTAGATTATAGATTTATTAAAATTTTTTGACGTTCTATGCGAGCCAGCCGCACGTGTGAGGTGTCAGAGGATGCGTCTCGGCGCGGGCTAGCTAACTAGAGCGTTTTCAGAAATTTGGAATAACAAAATTTTGCACAGTGGTCAAAAAACCACTTTTTTCAGGAAAAAATCGAGTTTTCAGCGACCAATCAAAATTTCAGACCGCGCTATGCGCCTAGAAATCGAGGTAAAATAGGCGAGAACCCGATTCTGCAAAAAGAATGGAAATTAATCGAACGGTTATGAAGATAAAAATTTTGAAGAGTTTTAAATTTTGAAAAAATCACGTAAGTACTGTGACTGAAAATTCCTTTCAGGTGGGTCAATTTAAATATGTCACAAGGTAAGCGGAGGCCTATTGGACAACATTTCAGTTAAAAACCGCGTGTTAAAAGCTATCCTAGTGTCAAAGTTATTGCAATTTTTGTTTTGACAAGGCTCCTACAGGTGGATTTTGGGTATGTACTTGCGTAATTAGATTATAGATTTATTAAAATTTTTTGACGTTCTATGCGAGCCAGCCGCACGTGTGAGGTGTCAGAGGATGCGTCTCGGCGCGGGCTAGCTAACTAGAGCGTTTTCAGAAATTTGGAATAACAAAATTTTGCACAGTGGTCAAAAAACCACTTTTTTCAGGAAAAAATCGAGTTTTCAGCGACCAATCAAAATTTCAGACCGCGCTATGCGCCTAGAAATCGAGGTAAAATAGGCGAGAACCCGATTCTGCAAAAAGAATGGAAATTAATCGAACGGTTATGAAGATAAAAATTTTGAAGAGTTTTAAATTTTGAAAAAATCACGTAAGTACTGTGACTGAAAATTCCTTTCAGGTGGGTCAATTTAAATATGTCACAAGGTAAGCGGAGGCCTATTGGACAACATTTCAGTTAAAAACCGCGTGTTAAAAGCTATCCTAGTGTCAAAGTTATTGCAATTTTTGTTTTGACAAGGCTCCTACAGGTGGATTTTGGGTATGTACTTGCGTAATTAGATTATAGATTTATTAAAATTTTTTGACGTTCTATGCGAGCCAGCCGCACGTGTGAGGTGTCAGAGGATGCGTCTCGGCGCGGGCTAGCTAACTAGAGCGTTTTCAGAAATTTGGAATAACAAAATTTTGCACAGTGGTCAAAAAACCACTTTTTTCAGGAAAAAATCGAGTTTTCAGCGACCAATCAAAATTTCAGACCGCGCTATGCGCCTAGAAATCGAGGTAAAATAGGCGAGAACCCGATTCTGCAAAAAGAATGGAAATTAATCGAACGGTTATGAAGATAAAAATTTTGAAGAGTTTTAAATTTTGAAAAAATCACGTAAGTACTGTGACTGAAAATTCCTTTCAGGTGGGTCAATTTAAATATGTCACAAGGTAAGCGGAGGCCTATTGGACAACATTTCAGTTAAAAACCGCGTGTTAAAAGCTATCCTAGTGTCAAAGTTATTGCAATTTTTGTTTTGACAAGGCTCCTACAGGTGGATTTTGGGTATGTACTTGCGTAATTAGATTATAGATTTATTAAAATTTTTTGACGTTCTATGCGAGCCAGCCGCACGTGTGAGGTGTCAGAGGATGCGTCTCGGCGCGGGCTAGCTAACTAGAGCGTTTTCAGAAATTTGGAATAACAAAATTTTGCACAGTGGTCAAAAAACCACTTTTTTCAGGAAAAAATCGAGTTTTCAGCGACCAATCAAAATTTCAGACCGCGCTATGCGCCTAGAAATCGAGGTAAAATAGGCGAGAACCCGATTCTGCAAAAAGAATGGAAATTAATCGAACGGTTATGAAGATAAAAATTTTGAAGAGTTTTAAATTTTGAAAAAATCACGTAAGTACTGTGACTGAAAATTCCTTTCAGGTGGGTCAATTTAAATATGTCACAAGGTAAGCGGAGGCCTATTGGACAACATTTCAGTTAAAAACCGCGTGTTAAAAGCTATCCTAGTGTCAAAGTTATTGCAATTTTTGTTTTGACAAGGCTCCTACAGGTGGATTTTGGGTATGTACTTGCGTAATTAGATTATAGATTTATTAAAATTTTTTGACGTTCTATGCGAGCCAGCCGCACGTGTGAGGTGTCAGAGGATGCGTCTCGGCGCGGGCTAGCTAACTAGAGCGTTTTCAGAAATTTGGAATAACAAAATTTTGCACAGTGGTCAAAAAACCACTTTTTTCAGGAAAAAATCGAGTTTTCAGCGACCAATCAAAATTTCAGACCGCGCTATGCGCCTAGAAATCGAGGTAAAATAGGCGAGAACCCGATTCTGCAAAAAGAATGGAAATTAATCGAACGGTTATGAAGATAAAAATTTTGAAGAGTTTTAAATTTTGAAAAAATCACGTAAGTACTGTGACTGAAAATTCCTTTCAGGTGGGTCAATTTAAATATGTCACAAGGTAAGCGGAGGCCTATTGGACAACATTTCAGTTAAAAACCGCGTGTTAAAAGCTATCCTAGTGTCAAAGTTATTGCAATTTTTGTTTTGACAAGGCTCCTACAGGTGGATTTTGGGTATGTACTTGCGTAATTAGATTATAGATTTATTAAAATTTTTTGACGTTCTATGCGAGCCAGCCGCACGTGTGAGGTGTCAGAGGATGCGTCTCGGCGCGGGCTAGCTAACTAGAGCGTTTTCAGAAATTTGGAATAACAAAATTTTGCACAGTGGTCAAAAAACCACTTTTTTCAGGAAAAAATCGAGTTTTCAGCGACCAATCAAAATTTCAGACCGCGCTATGCGCCTAGAAATCGAGGTAAAATAGGCGAGAACCCGATTCTGCAAAAAGAATGGAAATTAATCGAACGGTTATGAAGATAAAAATTTTGAAGAGTTTTAAATTTTGAAAAAATCACGTAAGTACTGTGACTGAAAATTCCTTTCAGGTGGGTCAATTTAAATATGTCACAAGGTAAGCGGAGGCCTATTGGACAACATTTCAGTTAAAAACCGCGTGTTAAAAGCTATCCTAGTGTCAAAGTTATTGCAATTTTTGTTTTGACAAGGCTCCTACAGGTGGATTTTGGGTATGTACTTGCGTAATTAGATTATAGATTTATTAAAATTTTTTGACGTTCTATGCGAGCCAGCCGCACGTGTGAGGTGTCAGAGGATGCGTCTCGGCGCGGGCTAGCTAACTAGAGCGTTTTCAGAAATTTGGAATAACAAAATTTTGCACAGTGGTCAAAAAACCACTTTTTTCAGGAAAAAATCGAGTTTTCAGCGACCAATCAAAATTTCAGACCGCGCTATGCGCCTAGAAATCGAGGTAAAATAGGCGAGAACCCGATTCTGCAAAAAGAATGGAAATTAATCGAACGGTTATGAAGATAAAAATTTTGAAGAGTTTTAAATTTTGAAAAAATCACGTAAGTACTGTGACTGAAAATTCCTTTCAGGTGGGTCAATTTAAATATGTCACAAGGTAAGCGGAGGCCTATTGGACAACATTTCAGTTAAAAACCGCGTGTTAAAAGCTATCCTAGTGTCAAAGTTATTGCAATTTTTGTTTTGACAAGGCTCCTACAGGTGGATTTTGGGTATGTACTTGCGTAATTAGATTATAGATTTATTAAAATTTTTTGACGTTCTATGCGAGCCAGCCGCACGTGTGAGGTGTCAGAGGATGCGTCTCGGCGCGGGCTAGCTAACTAGAGCGTTTTCAGAAATTTGGAATAACAAAATTTTGCACAGTGGTCAAAAAACCACTTTTTTCAGGAAAAAATCGAGTTTTCAGCGACCAATCAAAATTTCAGACCGCGCTATGCGCCTAGAAATCGAGGTAAAATAGGCGAGAACCCGATTCTGCAAAAAGAATGGAAATTAATCGAACGGTTATGAAGATAAAAATTTTGAAGAGTTTTAAATTTTGAAAAAATCACGTAAGTACTGTGACTGAAAATTCCTTTCAGGTGGGTCAATTTAAATATGTCACAAGGTAAGCGGAGGCCTATTGGACAACATTTCAGTTAAAAACCGCGTGTTAAAAGCTATCCTAGTGTCAAAGTTATTGCAATTTTTGTTTTGACAAGGCTCCTACAGGTGGATTTTGGGTATGTACTTGCGTAATTAGATTATAGATTTATTAAAATTTTTTGACGTTCTATGCGAGCCAGCCGCACGTGTGAGGTGTCAGAGGATGCGTCTCGGCGCGGGCTAGCTAACTAGAGCGTTTTCAGAAATTTGGAATAACAAAATTTTGCACAGTGGTCAAAAAACCACTTTTTTCAGGAAAAAATCGAGTTTTCAGCGACCAATCAAAATTTCAGACCGCGCTATGCGCCTAGAAATCGAGGTAAAATAGGCGAGAACCCGATTCTGCAAAAAGAATGGAAATTAATCGAACGGTTATGAAGATAAAAATTTTGAAGAGTTTTAAATTTTGAAAAAATCACGTAAGTACTGTGACTGAAAATTCCTTTCAGGTGGGTCAATTTAAATATGTCACAAGGTAAGCGGAGGCCTATTGGACAACATTTCAGTTAAAAACCGCGTGTTAAAAGCTATCCTAGTGTCAAAGTTATTGCAATTTTTGTTTTGACAAGGCTCCTACAGGTGGATTTTGGGTATGTACTTGCGTAATTAGATTATAGATTTATTAAAATTTTTTGACGTTCTATGCGAGCCAGCCGCTCGTGTGAGGTGTCAGAGGATGCGTCTCGGCGCGGGCTAGCTAACTAGAGCGTTTTCAGAAATTTGGAATAACAAAATTTTGCACAGTGGTCAAAAAACCACTTTTTTCAGGAAAAAATCGAGTTTTCAGCGACCAATCAAAATTTCAGACCGCGCTATGCGCCTAGAAATCGAGGTAAAA